>CM042841.1:6916549-8360982 GCA_023653725.1 Bungarus multicinctus
TACCTTATTCTAAGACTACATTAACAGAATTGTCCAAATCTGAAAGTACAAATCTCCCACCATCTTTTTTCACAGCTTGAGATATTAGTGAGGCTTCGTTCTGATGTTCTTTCTCTGTCCCTTATGGAGCTACAGGCTATGTCCTCTCTTATCTGATCATTCCCTAGATGGTGTCTTTTATCCTCATCTCCCAAGATCATTCTACATACCATTTCACTCCCTTAGTTAATGAGTACACCATCTGTTTTTGCTGAACTCTCTCTCTTTGTCTTCCAGGGTTTCCAAGGTCAATCTGGTCTTCCAGGCTTTAAAGGACAAAAAGGGGAACCGTCTTCAGCCTCAGGCAAAGGACCTCGAGGAGATCCAGGGAATATTGGACTCAGGGGTCCTTCAGGGAAACCTGGAACTCCTGGTAGGGATGGTTCGCAAGGTGTCCCAGGTCAACGTGGCCTTGCGGTATGTTTGTCCATTGCCCTTTGCAATAAATGTATGCCTGTGTCTCCCCTAACTGCACCCAGAGGTGTTGAGCTTCATCACTTTGAATTCCTAGCCAGTATAGTCTTCCTGGCTATGGATTATGAGATCAGACTGCTTTCCTTTGATGATGTGGATCACTATCAGTGGTGGTATTCAGTGGTTTGCACCGGTTCAGGCGAACCGATAGCAAGGATTTGGCATGGGTTGCTGAACCGGTAGCAACTTCTTGCTGGCCACGCCCCCGACCCAGTTGCCTGGTCACCACTCACTCACTCGCTCACCTCGCCCGCCTGAGGCTAGCCCGCCCAGTCACTCCTGAGGGTATTTCTTTTTTTCCCCCCTATGATCAACTGTGCCGGGATTCCCCTCACTTACTTTGCTGCTTTACCCATGAGGTTTCCCTGAGGCCCAGGAAAGCAAAACAAAAAACAAACCCTCCACCCCTCACTCTATTTTTTGACTTCCTGGGCCCAGGGAGGCCCCAAAATGAAGCGTGGGGGTGCTGCATGCCCCCCTCCCCAGGCTCAGTTTTCTGCCTTCCTGAGGTCTAGGGAAACCTTTTGGGATCAAAAATGCCCCCCCAGGAGGATTCCCTGAGGCCCAGAAGGCCCCCCCATAAACAGGGGGTGCTGCAAAAAGCAAAAGAAAAAAGAAAACAGCCACACCCACCTAGTCACATGACCACACACCCCTAGCCACATCCACAGAACCGGTAGTAAAAATTTTCGAATCCCGCCACTGATCACTATGTACAACTTGTCAAGTCCTTGACAAAAGAAGTTCTCAGCTTTTGTAAACTCTTTCTGATTAGATTAAAGGGCTGACATTTAGATTAGATGTAGTGCTATTCCTAGGAGAAGATATGATGACGAACCATCTCTACCCCCAACTGTTATCTTACAAGAACTTTTTATCCACCTATAATTGATTCTCCCCCCAGCCACTTACCTGGCTGCTTCTTACATACTGTACCAGGAAGCAAATGGTCCTGGGATACATCGTGTCCTCAAAGATAACTGCAGCATCAGGGATCTGCCATATTTTTCGAGGGTTTGGGGACTGCCTTAGTTCTTTCTCCAATTCAGGCCAAACTCCAAGCCGGAGGTGCAGATTCATCTTCCTTAGAGGTGGGATTTATCAACCCTCAGAACCTTTGCTTCCAAACCAAGAGTTTTTTTTTTCTCTTGATGACTTTCCTAATCGTTGTTCTTGATGTGGGGATTTCTCCCTTCTCCCTAGTGTCTTTTTTTATGTCTCTGTGCATTTAGGGTGATGATGGATTTGGCTTCCCAGGGGACAAAGGTTTCCCTGGATTACCTGGTGCAAAGGGGAAGCAAGGTGAGATTGGCCTACCTGGCATTGGTTTTCCGGGGCCAAATGGACGTTTTGGACCTACGGGGGATCCAGGGATCAGTGGCATTCCAGGACAACCTGGACCTCCAGGGCCACCAGGTAAGTTATGTGGGGATTAATCTGATTTTAGATTGACCACTACAGCCAGGATAGTGGATTATTCAGATTGTTAGATATGGACTTGGAGATCCAAGTTCAGGTCCCCACTAGAACCTGAAAGTTCTCTGGGCCCCTCAATCTTAGCCCAGTCTGTTTCACAGGACTACTGTGGGGATAAACTTAGGGAAGACATCCCGTCCCCAAGTAAGCTACTCAAGTTGCCTGAGAAGATCTGATTGCATTTAGATCCTCTTCTCACAGAGCTTGAGTGATTTTGCAGATGTAACAATGCATCTTAGAGGCTAAGCTTTCCTAAAACAAAATAATTGGATTGTGATGATGGTGATGATGATGACGATGACGACGACAACATAATCTTTGCCCTGCGGGATTGAGTCTTCACATTCTGCTTTGACCCAGAAGACAACGACCAACATCATGCTGATTCTTTGTTTTTCACCCAAAGTTTCCCCTCAATAATTGTGTCAAAGGCAGCATGGCTGTTCTTCTACTGTGGGTTTAAGTTAATTTAATTTGTTACATCAATATATGAATTGGGTCCTTCATCAAGGGAGGTGTTTCATCTTGCAGGTTTTAGTGATAAGCCTGCTAAAGGCACAGGGGAGCCCAGGTGTTTATGTCGCCCTGCCTGTTGTCCACCTTGTCTCTCAATGTGATGCAGGCTTGTCTTCTAATGGCTTTAGAACTTCTAGCTCTTATGACGACTCTCTGGGTGGATTAACCTTGTATATCATACCTGTGAACCTCGGCAGCTTGGGATGCAAACCAACCTTCTCGTGGGTTATCCTTTCTTTCTCTGCTCCCCTTTTTCCGTCTGCTTTGTTTTTTAACTTGTGCTCCTTTGCTTAACTGGTATAGGTGATTGCTGCTGCGGTGAGGAGGTTGGTAATGGAGACTTAGACGCTCAGGGAGGTGAGAGCAAGAGCCTGGGAGCTCAAAAGGAACGGTTGCACCCTCTTCCTTCCTGTTACGACACAAGGCGCTCTCTCTCTCTCACACACACGCACATACACATGCACATATGTACACCCAGAGCATGTCGTTCCACAAAGTGGAGGGGGAAGATCCTACTTGATGGACAAAGTCATCTGTGGCAAGGGGCACCATCCATCCCTGGGGGGGGGGGGGGGGGGCTTGCTTACCAGTGCTTTTCTCCTCCCCCTGCCCCATTTCAAAGTTGTGCACTGCCGTGCTTGTCATCTGCTTCCCTTCTGGCTGTGTGTTCTTGTACCTTGCTTATTGCATGAAGCTGGTCAATGGCTTTGGAAGACGTGAGTGCTTGGCCCCTGAACAGTTGATATTGTGGCAGCCAAAGGACCCACCACCACCGCCCTATTCCATAGGTTAAGATGTTTATCACTCAGCAAAGGATTGGATTGACGTTCACCTGTGCATTCACTGGGTTGGTGCTCATTTGGGCGGATGTTCTGGTAGTTGCTGTTTCACGGGAGCTTAATAAGGCAAGGAGGGGAGGGTAATTTGGGGGAGGGAGGGAAGGAGGAAGGGAGGGAAAACCTTAAAAGCCCCTCTGTTGCTTTCCTTTTGGTTTTGTATTAGTAAAATGTTTTTGCAAATCCTAAGTCAGGTGGACAAATCAGGAGCCACAAGGGGACTACAAAACTCTTTCCTTTTGTCACGCTTTATATGAAAATTTGCACAGTTCTACTCTGCTTCTGTGTTAGGACTGTGAAAATGAAATCATCCACAGAAATTGAATTTAGAACATTCTTGGGCCTTGGTGGTCAGGTACAAGCAACCGGAACCACTCGGGAATAGTCTAAAGCAGAAGCTTTATTGTTAACCCCCTAAGTTACAAGAATCTCCCCAGACGGATTGCATAGTTTAATTGCTCCCTGTCAGCCTAGCTCAGGGGTGTCAAATTCAGAACCCTGTGGGCTAGATCTGACCTGCGGGAAGTTTACATCTGGTCCACAGGGCAGCCCTGGAAACAGCAAAGGAGTGGCCTGCGGTGCCTCTGCCGGTGAAAACGGAGCTTGGAAGGGCCGGGCGTGATCCTCCCGGGTTCCGTTTTTGGCTGCAATGATCTCCTGCAGCCCTCTGCCAGCAAAAATGGAGCTCGGGAGAATCACCCACTTTGCCCTCCTGCACACACCGTGAGCAACCTGGCCAAGAAGAGTGAGAAGGGCAGCAGCAGCAGCCTCGAGGAGGAGGAAGCGCAGCCAGGCTCCCCCCTTGGGAAGCGGGGCTGGGCTGAGGAATCCCACTGCCATGGGAGCTTGAAGGCCAAGCTGGGTGCTTGCCCCCTGCTGCCTAGGGCTCTGGACAGCCTGCGCTGCCATCCAGGGGTCCTCCGAGTGGCCTGAGAAGGATGGTGAGGCTCCTCTGGAGAACAGGGGTTTGGCCCTCTCCCTGGTCTCACCTTCCTTCTCTGGAGACAGTGGATCTGACCAGCCCCACCCAGGATACCACAGGTTGCCCCGACACGAGTGATATTGAACTGGCCACACCCACCCTGACCACACACACCCAGCCCCCCACAAGGTCAAACACAACCCTGATGCAGCCCTCAATGAAATGCTTACTCACAAATGCCCTCATAGCTACTATGAAAATTCAAGATGAGCCAACCAGAAGCTATCACTGCTCTGGAGCTAAAATAGTTTGGCTGGGTTTTATTTCATGCTGTGGCCAACTAGATGCCTCTGGAATGCTCACAAGCTGGAGGTCAGGATGAACACTGTTCTACTTCAAGTGGTATTTGAAGGCATGCTAGTCCCCTACCTAGGAGTAAGCTGGAGTCTACAGACACCTCGTTGTCCTCTACCATTAATCAATCCCTCTTGGAAGTCAATTTTTGGGGTACTGTGTCCAAAGGGACTACCAGAATCTGCCTCCAATTATGATTGCAAAATCATGACAATCCTACAATGGAAAGTTGGACTCTCCAGCAATCTGACCATCACATTTTGGAACTGTTGTAACTTTCAGGTCATCTCCAAAAGCTGCGCTATATAGAATACATTGCAATCACCAATTGTGATCAGCTGTCCATCATGCTTTTTTAAAAAAAGCAGGATAAACATTATGCTAACTACAAAATTGCCTTGAATCCAGATGTGAAAATCTTAGGACACTATAATAAGTTTGCCACTGTGGGGACAAAGGGGAGGGAAAAAATTGGGAATTGGAGGTTGATGGCATTTTGCCTAGGGAAAAGCAGGCTACACTGCAGATAATTGCAAAGCAAATCACCTCTGTTTCTTGTCAGTGGCCCAGAATCACAGAGGTGCAACAGTCATTACCTGACCAAAATCACACATGCAATTGTCCCTAAGTGACAGAACAGGATTTGAGCACTTTATTTTCTGGTAGAGCTTGAGATGTGGGCATTGTCCCTGTTCCTAGGGAACATGGAAAAAGTTCTTACAAGTTTTGTTCAACCAAAAAAAGAACCAAGTTTTAATACATTTTCTGCCTTTAGGAGAAACTTTGCCCTGCATAATCCCTGGAATCATTGGTCCACCTGGACTTCCTGGACCTTCAGGGTTTCCAGGTAGGTAGCTTTGGGCTTTAAGCTTCTTCTAGCAGTCAGAAGACACGATGAAAACCCTTTTAATTTCACGACGTGAAGACAGACTTAACCATAGTTTCAATTGGGAAAATGTGACCATCCTAGACCAAGCCAAGTCCTACTAGGCCTGCATTCTAGAAGCCTGGCATCAGGTGGGCTGCTACGGGTTCACCCAGGTTTGAGATGTAGCTAATGTTATGGCCGGTTCAGAGAACCACCAAATTCTACCTCTGGCCTACCATGCCCTGCCACGCCTGCCATGCCCCTCCTTGTAGTCTCCATGCAGCTCATTTTGGATGTGAGGTAAGTGTAGAGTGTGTGCAGAGACTCAAGGAGGACAAAACATGGGCCTTCCGGAAGGCTGGAAACAGGTCCATTTCTGGCCTCTGGAGCCGGGGGAAGCCGTTTTCGCCCTCCCAAAGGCTCAAGGGAAGCCTCCAGAGCCTGAGGAACGTGAAAACATTAACCCCCCTGCCATGGTGTAAGAGGCTGGACTAGGCCACGCTCACCCAGCAACCGGGCAGAGAACCCGTTGCTGAAATTTTTGAAGCCTACCCCTGCCTGGCATTCTGTCTAATTAGCTATCCATAGACACATAGACATTAACAAGTCTATGCAGAAGAGATAATCAACAGGCTACGAGGGGAACAAAAAGACTCCAGCACCTCCCCAGCATCAATCAGCCCCCAGATCAGCATAGATTAACTCCAAGGTTAACCTCAGACCTACAGTCAAATAAACAGTACAGTGGTACCTCTACTTACGAAATTAATTCGTTCCGGAAACCGTTTCATAACCTGAAAATTTCGTAAGTAGAGGCGCATTTTACCTGTAAAAGCCCTAATCCGTTCCAAGCCCCCGAAATTCAGACTGTAATTCTTCGTTATTACTTCCTGCTTTGCTGGATTGCTAGCGTGAGACTGAGAACGCGGCGCGGTGCGTGCGCACAGATCCCTCCTAGCCAATGGGATGCCAGGAAGATAACCAATGGCAGCGCAGCTCGGATGCGCCATTTTCCAACAAAGCCTTTCGTATCTTGAAACATATTCGTAAGTAGAGACAATATTTTCTCGAAGACGCGTTTCATAACCTGAAACTTTCGTAAGTAGAGCCTTTCGTAAGTAGAGGTACCACTGTATTCCAATCAACAGCCCAACCAAGGAACCTCATCTAAGACCAACTCCCATTAATACTGACAGAGCAAACCTCTGGAATATAAACTGACAGCAAATTGCATTCCTCACTAGTACTGATGATGTTACCTGGTTGGGTAATGAAATGACTGCAAGAAAACAAGCTCAGAGAGCACCAAGGGCCCTCATTTAATCCCAGCTAAGTTGACTTTGGAGTGCTTCAATGCAAAATGTGTTTACAGGAGTTGTAGCATTGTTACGGTTTTTCTAGGAAGCTGTTTTTTTTCTTCCCAAACTGATTTTTTCCTCTTAATCTTCAGGTTCCAAGGGTAGCAAAGGATTTCCTGGTTTCCAAGGGCAGCCAGGTTTAAATGGCTTAAAAGGAGAACCGGGCATACCCGGCTTGGCTCGATTCCCAGGAATGCCAGGTAAGAACCAGAGAGGAGGCAAAAATCCAGAAGTCATTGCTCACACACTTCATAATATTGCCAAAACTCTTAGATGGATATATCCATGAAATCACCAGGAATCAACTGAAATGCCTGTACCTTTAAAAAGTTAACTACAGATAGTGCTCTACTTACAATACTTCATTTAGTGACCGAATGGCACTGATAAAAGTGACTTATGACTGTTTTTCACACTTACAACCTTTGCAGCATCTCCATGGTCACATGATCAAATTTCAGATGGTTGGCAACTGACTCACATTTATGACCGTTGCTGTGTCCTGAAGTCATGCGATCACCTTCTGATTAGCAGAGTCAAAGTCAATGCCAGATTCATTTAAGAAGTGTGCCACTAATTTAACAACTGTAGTGATTCACTTAACGATTGTGGCAAGAAAGGTTGTAAAATGGGGCAAAATTAACTTAGCAAGTGTCTTGCTTGGCAACAAAAATTTGGGGCACAATTGTGGTTGTTAAGACTACCTGTACTTTACCAACAGACCTAAACCTATTTACCATTCCCATCAGAGTGTTCAGAGACTGGAACACAAAAATGGATGAGCAAGATCCGTATGTTCTCTCTTAATGGATATCCCTCTGGGATTGACAATTGCAAACACAACATGATAGGGACCCTGAGTTGCTTCTATTCAGTGTTTCAATCAGCAGCTTTGCCTTTTTGGCTAGTATCCATTCCATCTTGTTCCTTGCAGTTCATTCACCATAGACTGTAATGGTACATGTAAGCTTAGGAGACAGGAGGAAGAGCTGCAGAGTAAGCCATGGTTAGATAAGAGGCAGCTTATCCTGAAGAAAGAATGGGGGCATAGCATACATCTCAGGAAAGACCCTCCCTAGTTTCCTGGAATGTAAACGTGAAGGTGGACAGGGAGAGATGTATTTTACAAGACTTTCTTAATGAACCTTACCTTAAAGATAGAGCTAATATTTCCCATGGACACAACTAGCAGGGGAAACCTTGACAGGACCCAATTTGAGTTGGTCACCAGGACGAAAGATTTATTCTTCCAAGCTTTCAGGCTTTGTGCTGGACTAAGAACACATATTCTGAGTTCCCTGATGATGGACTCCATCATGAGCTTGAACACTTGGATGACTAAACCTTGGGTCCCAGTGATTGGCTCCGATTAGATCCTGTAACATTATCCTGGGACACTTGCATTTATCTTCATTCATGGAAACCTTTTGTCAACTGATAAAATATTTCTCTGGTCTTTTTAGAGTTGCCAACAGAAAGGGAGGGGAGAGCAGTGCAACAGCTTGCAAAACTGAGATTGCATTCCATAAATGTTTTCAAAGATAGTAACTAGGTGGCTGAAGTTTCTGCCATGCAAAATTCTAACTGGAGAGCATGATTAATGATTCTTGGCTATGGATGTGTCCCATTGAAGAATATGAATTATGATACACCCAGGAAATTGGAGGAAAACCAGGGTCAAGGGTGACAATGAATGATATGTCTCAAGAGTCGGCTACACCAAGGCAGTGCCAGCATGTTAACTCCCAATAAATCCTTTTTAAGTTTTGGAAGTTTGGCTCAAAACTCATCATTTAAATGGGGGGTAACTGCCAGAATCCTGACACCTTCACCTTAATATTCCTGGGTCTGCTTCTTCTCTGGACAACTTCACAAAGCTAACAGAGGTGGTTAGTTCTGTCAACTTATCGTCCACTAGATTGGATTTTACAGGGCTTCTAAGGACTTCTTTAATGCCTTGGCAAACCTATGGTGCCTCCACATGCCTGTGGGCATTTATTTTGTGGTACAGACGTAATGATGGTTTGCTAGCATAACTGCAACATGATGCACCATCTATCAATTGAACATGGAATGACATTTGCTCTCCGTATGAAAATCATCTCAGTTTTATTGCAGTCCAGGTTTTGCTGGAAATCATAACCACCCTGGATCCACTTGGATCCGGCTTATAATTTTATGAACCAATGATGAGACGTATCAACTGTTGCTACAAATGTTGTCAGATGCAAAGAATCAGGATTATATATTACATTCCAGTTCAGCTGATTTGTTGTTCAGGCTTATACACAAGAATTTAGTAAACTAATAGTCAGCATTAAATTGGTATTAGGTAAGAGTTAATGAGATTCAAGAGAGGCTGGACTTAGACCATTTGTAGCTAGGTAGAGATTCTAGACTGGTTGCTTTCTTGTCTCCACCTCCACACTCTGGCTGTTCCTCTCCTACACCTTCTCCCCCTAAAGCAACTCTTCTCTGTTGCTTTAAAATTAATCCTGCTTTCTTTTCTTGAAAGGGTTTCCTGGCCCTCATGGAGATCCGGGTTCAAAAGGACGACAAGGAGTTGATGGGGTGGATGGACCGCCTGGTCCAGAAGGCTGTCCTGGTTTGGTTGGCCCAAATGGATCTCCTGGTGATGTCTTTGGGGCTGAACCAGGGTCCCAAGGAGAACCTGGCTTATCTGGCTTACCAGGAGATAAAGGCTTTCCTGGAGATTTTGGCTTTCCTGGAACACCAGGTAAGTTCTGAGCATTTATTTTTTTTTAAACACCAACTGAAAAGTTACTGAAATTCAACAGGTCTGCTCATGGTTCCTTTTTAGATGGGAAAATCTCCCATGTTTGAATTCAAAGAGGGTTCAAAGACTTTGAGTTCAAAGAGGGAAGATAGAAAGATTTAAATAGTTAAAGAAATCTACTGAAGAGAATATTGAGATCTAGCTTTTTTATTTCTCTAAGCAGCCATTGATGGCTTGTCTTTCTGGAACAATCCACAGTGGTCTCATTTCTTATTATAGAAAAATCAACCTAGTTTACAAGTCACAGTGACTGGCTTCCCATATCCCAAAAAAGATAAAAATCACAAGTCGAAAATCATTTCTTGCTGGTAAAATGTTGGGATAGAAGTTGCCATTTTTGCAGTTCCTGAAATATATCCTTCTTTCCCCTAAAAATGAATATTTAAGGAAACATGAGCAAACAAACAAAATCAGCCAGCAATTGTCATAGCTATGCTAACTTGTCTGACTTATACTTTCCAAAAAAAAATCAAGCACTGTCTCACTTCAATTCAAAGGCAATGTAAACAATTCATCATGTATTTATTTAATTACCTACATTCATAGCTGGAAGATTACAGATATCTTCTGGGGACAAGCTAATTCAGTGGAAATGAGAGCTGCCATCTGTTTACAAAAGAAAACCAGTTCCTCACCTTTATAGTTAATGAGATAAGATTATAATGAAATTGCATTCTGTCTTTAAATTAATGTCCTCTTAACCTTGAGATGGAGCCTTCTAATCAGGAGTTGTGTTCAGATCAAATCATACCCCTCATTGTCATGAATTGCTTCTGGTTTGGAATCATGA
This sequence comes from Bungarus multicinctus, assembly GCA_023653725.1. Lineage (NCBI taxonomy): Eukaryota > Metazoa > Chordata > Lepidosauria > Squamata > Elapidae > Bungarus > Bungarus multicinctus. The sequence continues at coordinate 6,926,980 of CM042841.1, forward strand.
CATATTGCAAGATCCAATTGCTGGGACCAAAGATTTTAGTCTTCTGAGCTTTCTGATGAGAGTTGGAGCCCATCTACAGGCAATTTCACTCTACTGGAATATTTGTTTTGGGCTATGAGTCATAATTTATGTGATGTATGCGCACTCGCACATACACACACACCTGTAGCTACATATTTAACATAAGGATACACAACTATTTCCACAGTGAGAACCACTATTGGCCACTGAGTATGAAATCAGGATCTCACTCAACTTGATGGGGCTGGAAAAAATCCTGCCTTGATTTTAGATTCATTTACATTTAAATATAATTAAATTAAATATCACAAATAGAATTTCTCTCCAACTGGGTATACAGTGAGCTCTTTCTTGCATCACTTTTAAAACTGCATAGATCTTTGCTTTTTGAGGCTTCCAGAGATTGGAAATGTCAACCAGCCAAGGAGCTCACATCAGATTTCACCTGGGGTGACTTGATAGCAACCTTCCGATATTTGAGAAGAGGGGGTCAGCCTTGTCTCCAAACACCTGAGGGCAGAACAAGAAGTAATGGATGGAAACTAATCAAGGAGAGAAGCAACCTAGAAGGAAAGAGACCTAACAGTGAGAACAATTAATCAATGGAACGACTTGCCTCCAGAAATTGTAATGCTCCATTACTGGAGCTTTTAAAGAAAATATTGGACAGCCATTTTTTCCAGAATGGCATAGGGTCTCCTGCTTGAGCAGGGGCTTGGACTAGAACAGGGATCTCCAACCCTGGCAAGTTTAAGACTTGTGGACTTCAACTCCCAGAATTCCTCAGGCCAGCCATGCTGGCCGAGGAATTCTGGGAGTTGGAAGTCCACATGCTGGCTGTGGAATTCTGGGAGTTGAAGTCCACAAGTCTTAAACTTGCCAAGGTTGGAGTCCTCTGGACTAGAAGACCCACAGCTCCCTTCCAACTCTGTTGTTCTGTAATGATGACCAAATCAGTCCCTTGAGTTTTGTTGAGCACCCATGTAAGGGGGAAAAGAATGGGAGTTGTTAGATCTTTTTTGGTTTCCAGGTTTGGATGGAAGGCCTGGCCTGTCGGGTAGAAAAGGAGGACATGGGGAGCCGGGTCTTCCAGGTTTTGATGGACAGCAAGGACCACCAGGAGCAGGAGGTCCATTTGGCATCAAAGGAAAACCAGGTCCATTGGGAACAACCGGCCTTCCAGGATCACAAGGTATGGATTGTTTCACCCTGGATGAAGGTGTGTGGCCTTCAGACGTCCCCTCCACAGAGTTTTCCTGCAGGTTGCCCACTTAAGAACTATCCTTGAGCTTGATAGCACTTTGTCCAGGTGCTTCTAAATTTATTCAGGAGATTCCAGAAATCTGGAGATGAGATGAGAGAACAAAGCAGATGCCGAAACTCTCAGCCAAATACACCTAAACCGGCATTGAATACGGATAGTCCTCGAATTATGACCATCGTTGAACCTGGAATTACAGTCATTAGTCATAGCGGTGGTTAAGCAGGTCACTTACATGATCGCACCTGATTTTACAACATTTTTTGCAGTGGTCATTAAGGGAACACTACAGTCATGGAACAAATCCATTTTTTTGGCTAGAAACCAGGAAAAAAGGCCGGGAACTCACAAAAACCCGCTGAAAACTGTAGTCACGTGACCCCAAGATCAATGCATTGGCTCACATTTATGCAGACAGCCATAAACTAATTGCTAGGTGCCCCAAATGTGATCACATGACTATGGAGGTTGATCACATGACCACAGGAGGGAGGTATGCACTTGTCAGAACTTCAAAGTCAAGTCATGAGTACCCTTTTTTAGAATCCATTGTAATTTTGAACAGTCACTAAGCAACCAGTCATTAAACGCGGACTACCTGAATAGTGAAAAGAATATTGGGGTGGGAGGTGTTTGGCACATTGCAAAGGATTACATTAATGTCCAAGAATGTTTCTGGACACCATTTAGAGACTCTCTCAGCCCAACCCACCTCACAGAGGAAAGTAGGAGAAAGAAGGAATGTTAGAATATGTTTGCCGCCTTGAGTTATTTATAAAAGCAGGATTAAAAAAATATTTTAAAAATACTGTTCAATCTGCCTCAGATTGATAGGTCATTATACCAGCAATTTAACTGAAGATTATAGAACTGTCTAAAATGAGCCTTTTCATTTCATGATCATATCATTCACAACTAACTTTCATGATCCATATTCATTGATTAATTTCAGGAAATTGCCATACCTTGGAAGATTTGCGCCCCATCCATTTATTCTCATTCAAGTTGTCCAATACCATCCTGTGATCTTCCTGAGCAACCAGAAACATGTCCCAAGGGTGCTTTACGCAACTGGATCTTGTTTTTTCCTTGAAAATATTTTGCATCTCATCTAAGAAGCTTCTTCAGTTCAACTGAAGAAGCTTCCTGGATGAGAAGCAAAGCATCTTCAAGAAAAAAACCGAAGTCCAGTTGCCTTTTGAAAAAGCACCTTTGGGACAACCATGACCTGGATGACTGGGAATCTCTATAGAAAATCAGAAAACCAGTTTTCTTAATTTCTCAACAGCCTCTTGGATGTATTGCAGTTGTAATAGCCACAAGTCCCTGTAGATGAAACTGCTTGGAGTTTAATAAATGACACCACAATAAACCATTCTATTGTTGAACAAGAATAAAATCAGTTCAAGTGCAGTGTTTAACTCAATTCCAAGCATAATTCCAACCATTCTTGTTCTGGAACAGAAATTAAATCAAATGCAAATCCCTATATCAGTGATTCTAAATTTAACTAAATGTAGGCACTAAATTTAACAATTGTTGTGTTTTGTACCAGCTGTAACGGGTGGTTACAGTTTCCTTTTCTTGTTTGATAAAGTTCCCCTTCAATAATCTCAGCCAAAGTCCTTCCATCACCCTCCAGATCCTTTTAATGAAGGTGCTAGGAATTGGTTTACTTCTGCTGGCATTATACAGTATATACGCTGACTTGTTGGCCATGTATGGATCCTTCACCTAGAGGAGAATTCATCTCTCATCCGCATCCTGGATAACTGAGCTGCCAATTAAGGTGGTGGAAAGTGGTCTTCTCTGACCTTGATGCCACAGCAGGAACAGTTCCTTCAAATAAAAATATGAAGGATGGCTGGGGGAATAAAAAATGTTTAAAGGAAATCCTGGAGGGAAACTATATTTCTCTTAACATCTATAGAGATTGTCAGTCATTCAGGTCGTGGTTGTCCAAAGGTGCTTTTTCAAGAAGCAAGTGGACTTTCTCGTTTTTCTTTGAAGATGTTTTGCTTCTCATCCAAGAAGCTTCTTCAGCTCTGACTGGATGGTGGACTCAATGGTTCTCTAAAAGGATGCAAATGACCAGCTGTCTACAAGGAGTAGACATCCTTCCATTTCCCACCATCCAGTCAGAGCTGAATGAATGAGAAACGAAATGTCTTCAAAGAAAAATACAGAAAGTCCAGATTGACTCTTGAAAAAGCACCTTTGGTACAATCGTTCCCTTACTCAAATATTTTTACCTCCAGCACCAGCAGCCCTGTTTTCACATTCCTGTCTACTGTCTCCATCCACCCAACCTCAAGGAACCCCATCCATACATTTGATCTAAGCTGTGTTGAGAAAGTGCTCAGTTGTCCCGAAGGTGTTTTTTCAGAAGACAAATGGGGTTTCGTTATTTTTCCTGGAAGACGTTTCGCTTCTCATCCATTCTTCAGAATTGAAGAAGCTTCTTGGATGAAAAGTGAAATGTCTTCAAGCAAAAAACCGAAGTCCAGTTGCCTTCTGAAAAAGCATCTTTGGGACAGTCATGACTTGGATGACTGAGAGTCTCCATGGTGAAAGAGCTCAGTTGTTTTCCAAGTCATTAACTTCATTCTCAGCCTTGTGCTTTCTTCCTGGTTCACATGTTTTTGTCTGTTTTTCCTCACCATGTTTCTGTTCCATTTGCCATCATCTCTCCATTTCTGATGTCACACTGTTTTGGTTTTGGGGGTTCTTCACATAGGCTGCCAAGGTGAGAGCAAATGCTTTGTAGCGTAAAAACTCTCGGACTAACAGCTGCCTAGCCTATTATGCTACAAAATGTGCGCTGACTGTGATACCCCTTATTTCAATCCTGCAAAGAATTGTGGCCTTCACCTTTTCGGAAAGGGATTTGTATGTAGGAGGAGCCGCACATGGACTTCTTATCCTGGAGAAGGTCTATCTGTGTAGCCAACTGAATCTGGAGACGGTCCATCTGTCTGGACACCAAGAGTCAACGCCAACTCAATGTGCAAAGAATCACTCATCCAACATGGACTTCCACTTAGTTTTAGATGTTTGGTTTTCCCATTTGCAAACATTTAATATCTTTCCTGAAAAAGAACCTGTGGCTTTTAAGTCCGGGGTCCCCAACCCCTGGGTCACTGCCCATTATCGGGCCACAATTGTTCGGAACCGGGCCATGGAAGTTGGAAGTTGTGGGCAATGAACCATCCCCTCTCCTCCTCGCCACCCTGCCCTGGTCCACAAAAGCCAGAAAAGTTGGGGAAAGCTGTTTTAAGTCATGTTTTAGTCAATATTGCACAACGCTTGTTAGGTACTTCTAGTCTCCTGGCATTACTCTTTTTCGTTGCTGTCTGTCTGAAAAAAACACCATCTGGACCTTTAAGACTCAACCTGACAAATTCAGAAGCTAAAGTCCCCCCCTGTAAGGCTGGTTTTATCAGCAAAGTTATTTCTAGCATCGTCAGCACAGTTTTATAGATCATTGTTTAGATTCTGCCTCAGTCATGCTTCAGCTTTTAAATTCAATTTTAAAAAGTAAAGACTGGGTCAAATTGAGCTTGACTTCTGGTGACTGGATAGATATACTGATGATAATTTTACTGGCAACAGCATCGGTGCGAATTGCCAAAGCTTTCTCCTGGAAGGTGTACAATTTTACAGTCCAGACTACAGTCCTATCCATTGATGTGCCATCCAAGCACTAACCAAGTCCAACTCTGCTTAGCTTTATCAAGATTAGTTACAGCCAGTTTACTGCTGCCACTAGTGTGACTTCCTTGAGTCAAGCACAATTTGTGTTTTCATCCGTGTACAAGTGGCTATACCCCTTTAACATTAATAGGTTTTCTTCTCCACTGGAATCCAGCCCAGATCACTGTCTAGAGTATAGAGTAAAGCAAAAACAAAGCTTGGGAAAAACATTTTGGTATGATTTAGAATGACAGTAGTAAGTGGAATGTGACATGCCAAGCGGTTTCTGGGTCCCCGTTGGTAGCCTATATGACTCACATGTTTCCCAAATGGTAACTGATAACACCTAAATTAACCCAACCATAAGGGGTTTCACTGTTGGCAGTTGTCTGTTGGTACAGGCAGTAGCTTTCCTAGAGCTTTTAATCATTAGGCAACTAATACTTTTTTTTTTTTTACTTTTCTAACCTTGTGTGCTTTAGAAAGGCTGCATGATTTATTTTTTTAGCTGCAGTTCAGTTAGCTGAATACAGATAAAATGCTTTAGTGTTAACCTCTTGAAAGATGGCGCAGGGATGGTAGAAATGTTTGTCTTTGGAAGAACATCTTGTTGATGGTTTGGGTTTTGAACCATTCAGGACCTCCCGGAACAAAAGGGCCAAGAGGAGATGCTGGTTCCCCAGGTCCCGCCGGCATGAAAGGGTTCCCAGGGCTTGATGGTCTGCCAGGACGGCCTGGAGAACAAGGATTACCTGGACCTCCAGGTCTCTGGGGCCCAGAAGGAACTTCAGGTTTCCCAGGCTCAAAAGGTAATTTTATTTTTATTTATTTGTTTGTTTGTCAAGCATGTATTGGATAACAGATATAAGTATAAACATGATTATGAATACATGAAATGAAATGGATACAAATAAAAGGGAACATTAAGACAGGGACGGTGGGCACATTGGTGCGCTTATGCACGCGCCTCTTAGGAATGGGATGAGGTCAGAGATGGTCTTCAGCAGGTCCTGACCAGTTCTGGAGAACCGGTAGCGGAAATTTTGAGTAGTTTGGGGAGCCGGCAAATCCCACCTTTGGCTGGCCCCGCCAACCCCATCTCTTCTCTGCTTCCCATTGAGTCCCAGCTGGTCTTCCTTGGTTGCCCTGCACAGGAGAATGGAACTGGAAAGCAGGTTAGTGGGGTGGGGAGGGAAGGGGGGATTTTACAGTATCCTTCCCCTGCCATGCTCACCAAGCAACACCATGCCCACCAGCCATGCCCACCAAACCGGTAGTAAAAAAATTTTAATCCCACGAATGGGGGAGGTCAACAGTAGATAATATCGCTCTGGGCTTTAATGAGAATTGTTGGCTTTGATCTGTGTTGGAGTTTCCAGGTGTGCTCGGAAGGAACCTGAGAGCTGGAAGACTGGGCTGAGAAAGTGATGGCAGGTAGTCTTCGACTTGAGACCACAAATGAGCCCCACAATTATGTTACTAAATCAGATATTTGTTAAGTGAGTTTCGCCCCATTTTACCACCTTTCTTGCCACAATTGTTAAGTGAATTACTGCAGTTTTTAAATTAGTAACAACATTGTTAAGTGAATCTGGCTTCCCCACTGACTTTGCTTGTCAGAAGGTGAACACATGGCCCCGAGGTGCTGCCACTGTCATAAATATGAGTCAGTTACCAAGCGTCTGAATGTTGATCACATTATCATGGCGATGCTGCAGAGGCTGTAAGTGTGAAAAACAATCATAAGTCACTTTCTCAGTGTGACTGTAATTTTTAAATATACAGTTGTGCTCGTAAGTTTATATACCCTGGCAGAATTTATGATTTCTTAGCTATTTTTCAGAGAATATGAATGATAACACAAAAACTTTTCTTTCACTCATGATTAGTGGTTGCTGAAGCCATTTATTATCAATCAACTGTGTTTACTCTTTTAAAATCATAATGACAACAGAAACTACCCAAATGGCCCTGATCAAAAGTTTATATACCCTGGTGATTTTGGCCTGATAGCATGCACACAGTTGGCACAAAAGGGTTTGAATGGCTCTTAAAGGTAACCATCCTCACCTGTGATCTGTTCGCTTGTAATTAGTGTGCATGTATAAAAGGTCAATAAGTTCCTGAGCATTGCATCTTTCATCCAGTGCTGCACTGACATTTCTGGCTTCTGAGTCATGGGGAAAGCAGTAGAATTGTCAAAAGATCTGCGGGAAAAGGTAGTTGAACTGTATAAACCAGGAAAAGGATATAAAAAGATATCCAAGGAATTGAGAATGCCAATCAGCAACGTTCATACACTACTCAAGACGTAGAAAATGAGGTGTTCTGTTGAAACTAAACCACGGTCAGGTAGACCAACTAAACTTTCAGTCACAACTGCCAGGAAAATTGTTCGGGGTGCAAAGAAAAACCCACAGATAACTTCAGGTGAAATACAGGACTCTCTGAAACGTGTGTGGCTGTTTCAAGATGCACAATAAGGAGGCACCGGAAGAAAGATGGGCTGCATGGTCGAGTAGCCAGAAGAAAGCCATTACTACGCAAATGCCACAAGTATCCTGCTTACAATACGCCAAACAGCACAGAGACAAGCCTCAAACCTTCTGGCACAAAGTCATTGGAGTGATGAGACCAAAATTGAGCTTTTTGGCCACAACCATAACCGCTACATTTGGAGAGGAGTCAACAAGGCCTATGATGAAAAGTACACCATTCCTACTGTGAAACACGGAGCTGGATCACTGATGTTTTGGGGATGTGTGAGCTACAAAAGCACAAGAAATTTGGTCAGGATTTATGGCAAGATGAATGCAGTATGTTATCAAAAGATACTGGAGGAAAATTTGCATTCATCAGCCCGGAAGCTGCGCATGGGACATACTTGGACATTCCAACATGACAATGATCCTAAACACAAGGCCAAGTTGACCTGTCATTGGCTACAGCAGAATTAAAGTGAAGGTTCTGGAGTGGCCATCTCAGTCTCCTGACCTCAATATCATTGAGCCACTCTGGGGAGATCTCAAACGTGCAGTTCATGCAAGACAGTCCAAGAATTTACAGGAACTGGAGGTTTTTTGCCAGGAAGAATGAGCAGTTTTACCATCTGAGAAGATAAAGACCCTCATCCACGCATACCACAAAAGACTTCAAGCTGTCATTGATGTTAAAGGGGGCGATACACCATATTAAGAACTGGGGTATGTAAACTTTTGATCAGGGTCATTTGGGTAGTTTCTGTTGTCATTATGATTTTAAAAGAGTAAACACAGTTGATTGATAATAAATGGCTTCAGCCAACCACTAACCAGGAGTGAAAGAAAAGTTTTTGTGTTATCATGCATATTCTCTGAAAAATAGCCAAGAAATCATAATTTCTGCCAGGGCATGTAAACTTATGAGCACAACTGTAGGTATCGTCAACTTACAAAACTTCATTTAGTGACCGGTCAAAGTTACCACTGCACTGAAAAATGTGACTTGTGACCATTTTTCACACTCACAACTGTTGCAGCATCTCCAGTGGTCATGTGAACAAAATGCTTGGGAACTGACTCACATTCATGACGGTTGCAGTGTCCCAGGATTGTGTGATCCCTTTTACAACCTTCTGACAAACGAAGTCAATGGGGAAGCCAGATTCACATAACAACCGTGTTACTAACTTGACAACTGCAGTGATTCACTTAACAACGGTGGCAAGAAAGGTCCTAAAATGGGGCAAAGCTCACTTAACAAATGTCTCATTTAACAACAGAAATTTTGGGCCCCATTGTCATAAGTTGAGGAGTATCTGTAGTCACTATAAATGGTTGTAAGTTGGAGGCTACCTGTTCTAGCTTTTTTTTCTTTTAAAGAAAAAAAAAGTTAAGAGCACCTGGAGACTCCAACTGGTACAAAATGCGGCCACACAGGTGGTTATGGGGGCGTCAAGAAACTCCCATGTGACGCCTCTCCTGCGCGAGCTGCATTGGTTGTTGTTGGCCTTCCGGGTTCGCTTTAAGGTTCTGGTTTTGACCTTTAAAGCGATCCATGGCATTGGACCAGGCTATCTGCAAGACCGCGTTCTGCCAGTAGTCTCCCACTGACCTGTGCGCTCCCACAGGGAGGGCCTCCTTCAGGTCCCGACGGCATCTATGTGCCACCTGGCGACCCCGAGGAATAGGGCCTTCTCTGTGGGGGCACCCACCCTCTGGAATGGTCTGCCTCCTGAGCTACGTAATAACACCGACCTGAGAGCATTCAGACGTGCACTGAAAACTTGGCTCTTCGAGCAAGCCAGCCTGGACTGAAATGGGAGTTTTAAAGTGTAATTTTAGAAATTGGGGTTTTAAATTTTGGGGTTTTAAATTCGGGGTTTTTATTGTTAATTTATTGGGGTTGGGCATAAATTTTAGTGGCAGCCTTAAGATATTTAATCTTCTTTTAACTTTTGTAAAGTGGAATGTTTTATAATGGCTGTACACTGCCCTGAGTCCTTCGGGAGAAGGGCGGTATATAAATGTGTTAAATAAATAAATAACTAAACAAATAAATAAATAAATAAAATAAAGCATTTCTAATCTTCTTTTCCAAAAAGAATTCAGTGTCCTTTGCCTAGAATAATGCTTGGTTGTTCCAAACTAGGGGAAAAGGGTTCCGTGGGCATGATCGGTTTTCCTGGGATGCCGGGACAACCTGGGCGCTCTGGCGTGGATGGCCTGAAGGGAACTTTGGGTGCACCAGGAAGAAACGGAAACCCCGGATTCTCCGGTTTCCCTGGCTCCAAAGGTGAGTCAGAAAATTTGCACAAAGCACAGCGTATGACCTACCCAACTTGAAAGGTTTTGCTGTCTTTGCCTTCTGGTGAAACTAGGACTTATATTTCTTTTGCCCAATGTTCAGAATTGCCTTCCAAAATACAGGTTAGGATACGAACGCCCACTTGCGCAAGCCGTGGGTATGTGCGCGTGTCTGCTGTCAGGATTCCGGCAGTTACCCCCTCATTTAAATCATGAGTCTCGAGCCAAACTTCCAAAACTGAAAAAGGATTTATTGGGAATTAAACTATCCGGCATTGCCTGGGTGTGGCTGACTCTGAGACACATCATTCACTGTCACCCTTGACCCTGGTTTTCCCCCACCCCCTGCGTGTATCGTAATTCATATTCTCCAATGGGACACATCCATAGCCAAGAGTCATTAATCATGTTCTCCAGTTAGATATTTGCCTGGCAGAAACTTCAGTCACCTAGTTATTATCTCTGAAAAACTATGGATGGAATGCACTTTCGATTTCCAAGCTGCCGCACTGCTCTTTCAAACCCTTTTCCCTTTCTGTTGGCAACTCTGAAAAGACCATAGAAATATTTTAAGAGTTGACACCCTGGCTTGTGCAAATGTACACACTCTTACACTTGCCCACTGCTCATGTGGAATCATCCCCTCTGACCCGCCCCACCCCTCCCGCCAGTCTGCAAAGCCGGAAAAGTTTGGGGACTCTGTTCTAATGGCTTCAACCAAACTCAGAGACCACCAAGGACCACCTGATCCCTGTGTCCTTGCAAAAGTCTACTTGCAATGCAACTGAAACAACTAGTGTGTTGCTTCCCTGCTTACAACTGTCATGCCTCTGTTAGAATCTGACTCCGAGGGAGAGGTGGAACAGCCTACAGGGAATGGGAGTGTGGCTCCAGAAGTTGTGGAGGAAACTAGGGAAGGGCACAGGCCGGCTGGACAGTCAGAGGAAGACCCAGGCCCATCCCCTCTTCATCCTAGAGCACGCAGGGAGGAGCGGATAAGGGAGAAACGTGAATGGCGTGGTCTATGGGGGAGGAAAGGGCCCTGATCCCCTTCATGGGCTGCATCTGGGAGGGCTGTTTAAAAGGGCAAACTCTGCATGGCCCAGTGCTGGAAGCAAAGCGTGAAATGATTCTAGTCTGTCAGTTCTTATCTGAGTTCTGGAGTCCTTCCCAGTGTGTGTATTTCGATATCTGTGGACGTCTTCAAGCCCTTACCCTGCCTTGTCTCATTAATTGCTTCAGTGTGGTTTGTGTTGTTTTTTTTTCTAATTATAATTTATATGTATTTTGAGTTTGAATGGAACTTCTTCCTTTTCGCAATTGTTCATGGAATAGTTTTTTCTCCAGTCAATGATAATTGGACCTTGGAGGCCAAGTTGAAGGAATTAAAGGGACTTTACCTATTTTTGTGACTTCGTTGCTTTTGTGCCCCAACCTGGGTCATCACAGCAACTCCCCCCCCCCTCTCTATTGTCCTTCTTTTGGTAATTCTTCTCCATCGGACTCCTGTTAGTACATTCCTTGGGAGAGAGATTGGTCTTTTGCTGTTCTACCTACTGTAATATGCAAAGTGCTTTTGAGGCTCTATAAATTAAGACCATTTGGACTCCAGACCTAGATACCTCTAAGCAGGAATGTCTGGCGCTCTTTGGATCAATATAGGTAGAATAAGCATCTTGCTGTGTTCCTCTTTCTTCTTTTTTGCAGGGGACAGAGGTGTCCGTGGCCCTCCTGGCCCTCCCATTTTCAGACCCCCAGACCTGGGCCTCAAACTCAAAGGGGGCAGAGGAGATCCTGGATTGGTGGGACAGAGAGGATTTTCAGGGCCAAGAGGTATGTGTTTGACATTAGGCAGTAACGTCCATTTTACCTGTTTGTCCTGAACTACTTAGGCAATGATAGGTGACCAAGCTGGCTTTCTTTGTCCAGTTGCCCTTGAGATACATTGGAATTACAACTCCCAACCAGCCTAGACCAGAGAAACCTGCTCTTGTCCATGGGCTTGACTGTTTTAATTACACTTAGGTGGGAATCCCCAAATCTCCATTGGTGGGAGACTTGCTTTCTTTTAATGGCTGTATATTTGACAGACAAGGAGACTGTATTCCTTAAACGGTGGCTGTGGAAATCAAAATGCTGGGTTACATCTTCCATTGATCCAGCACAAAGGCAGCATTTAAGCACAAACAGCAACTCGGAGCTAGAAATGAAATATTTTGAAGATGCAGGGGGGACCATCAAAAGAGAAGAGAGCCATCCTGTCTTTTCCGTGAATTTGTGGTTAAACCTGGAAAACAGAATGGCAGTGTAGGCACTGCCTGCATTATGAGTGAAAAGTCTAATTCGTATTGCATCTTCTCCTTTACCATGTAACTTACTTATCTCAGAATAGCTGCAAGGTAAAATCTCGGTGGCGCCGTGGTTAGAATGCAGTATTGCAGGCTAACTCTGCCCACATCCTGGAGCTCGATCCTGAAGGGGCTCAAGGTCGACTCAGTCTTTCCATCCTTCTGAAGATGGTAAAATGAGGACCCAGATAGTTGGGGGCCATATGCTGACATTTTAAACCACTCAGAGCTGTAAAACGCTATGGGGCGATGTATAAGTGTAAGTGCTGTTGTTGTTGCTATCTGTCAATCTGCACTTTGGAAGAAGCATTAGACACAGAAAATCATCTTCTCTGTTAGGATGTAACTTATCTCAGAATAGGCTGATGGTGGACATGGGGAAACCTGCCAGTCTTCATTCTGAAGACACACTATATCACTGTTTTCCCTTTCCATAGGGGAAAAAGGAGCCCCAGGTGTCTGGGGGCAGCCTGGGCTTCCAGGGAGAGCTGGATCACCAGGTAGAGAGAAAGGACTGCCAGGAGACCCAGGTTTTCCAGGAACGTTTGGTTCTCCTGGGCTGTTGGGACAAAAGGGATCTGGGGGCATCTCAGGGTTTCCTGGCATGCCTGGGAGAAGTGTAAGTATCCTTTCTCTCTTTTTTCTTTTTACTCCTGGTTGAGTGGGAAGCACTTCCACTGTTCTTCCAAGTTCAATGTTGGCCACCACTTTTAGACTTTTGGAGTCTTCGTGAACTCCTAACAAGTTCAGGATCCTTTGGGTCCTTCATATAGGCTTTTATTGTGGCCTGTCGGCTGGTTGCCGGCCCCTTCAGCAGCTAAATGAGAAAAGGAGGCAGCGTGGGAGTCAGGGTCAGCATCAGGGCAACTTGAGAGTTCCGAGGGGGAAGAGGGAATGGAGCTGGGAGAGAGAGACAGACAGACAGAGGTGAAGCCTGGGCCGTCTATCAGTCCTCAGGTGGAGAGTCAACAGCCCCAGAGATGGCTGATGAGGAAGAAGAGGAATAGCCTGACGCACGGCTGCAAAGAAGGCAGAGGAGAGGAGAGCAGTGGAAATCTGTGGGCTGATCCTTGGGACAGAAGAGCCACTGCTGCTAGAGAAGCCCCATCCTAGCTCTGAGGATAAAAGGCAGGGGGCAGAGATGAATAGATGTGGCAGACAACTATTCATCTCCATGCCAGTCCACCACTAATAGCCTGCTCTGTGTGTGTGTGTGTGAGAGAGAGAGAGAGAGAGAGAGGAGGGCGGAGGGAGGGAGGGAGAAGGAGAGGAAGAGGGAGGAAGGGAGACACTTTTTGCCAGGGCTGCTGGCATTCCTAATAAAGAAGTCATTGATTTAACAACAGAGAATTTGTCGTCTTTGGGATCCGAATCAGAACAATTTTGGTCCATATCTTATTCATCAAGTGGAAGCAGATTAGACCTATAACTTGCTCTGGATCTGCTTTGGGATCTGTTTTGGGATTATAACAGATCTGAGGACAGAGTCAGGAAACAGCCTCTCAGCTTTTCCCTGGGTCTCCCGCACCACACAAAGTCAACAAGTGGGAGAGGAATCTAGACAGAATTTTTTGGCGGCTGTTGATCTTACTGGTGGATTGTGTAGCACTGTGTAGATTGCCAGAAGTGTCTTCAAATAAGAAATCAAAAACCAGAGTTGGCAGTGATCCTGCAGTCCTTCTTTTCCAGTCTCTAAAATCCCCACCAACTGCACTTTCCCCTCCAAATGTTGTATATACTGCAGGTAGTCCTCGACTTGCAATAACTCATTTAATGACTGTTCAAAGTTACAAAGAAACTGAAAAACGTTGACTTATGGCCATTTTTCACACTTACGCAGCATCCCCATGATCATGTGATCAAAATTCATGGGATTCCCTTTTGTGACCTTCTGACAAGTGAAGTGGATGGATGGATGAAAGGAAGGAAAGAGAGAGAGAAGGAAAGGAAGGCAGGAAAGAAGGAAGAAAGGAAGGAAGGAAAGAAAGAAAGAAAGAAAGAAAGAAAGAAAGAAAGAAAGAAAGAAAGAAAGAAAGAAAGAAAGAAAGAAAGAAAGAAAGAAAGAAAGAAAGAAAGAAAGAAAGAAAGAAAGAAAATTCTTTATTGGCTAAGTGTGATTGGACCAACAAGGAATTTGTCTCAGTATGCATAAAATAAAAGATACATTCATCAAGAGTCAAGAAACATAAGGGAAAACACATAATAATAGTCATCAGCAATCAAATCATACTAGGAAACAGTCCATATAAATCGTAAGGATACAAACAATAAAGTTACAATCATACAGTCACAAGTGGGAGGGGATGGGTGATAAGGAGTGATGAGAAGATTAATAGTAATAGTAGTGCAGACTTTGTAAATAGTTGGACAGTGTTGAGAGAATTATTTCTTTAGTGGAGTGATGGCGTTTAAGGAAAAACTGCCCTTGTGTCTAGTTGTTCTGGTGTGCAGTGCCTTATAGTGTCATTTTGAGGGGAGGAGTTAGGGTTAGGATAAGTAAATGGGGAGGCCAGATTCACTTAACAACCATGTTACTAGCTTAACAACCACAGTGATTCTTTTAACAGCTGTGGCAAGAAAGGTCGTAAAATGAGGCAAAATTCACCTAACAAATGTTTCATGTAGCAACAGAAATTTTGGGCTCAATCTGTGGTCGTAAGACAAGGACTACCTGTATTAAAAACATTTTGTGGCACCCTGTGAGTTTTGTAATTTGCACTTTTCTGTCAAGCACCACAACACTGAAAAAAATGACTTAACACCCGTTTTTTTCACACGACCATTGCAACATCCCCTTGGTCACTGTAGTGGTTGTAGTGGACTATTCACATACTAAGAGGTCAATCACACTACCATGAAAGCTGTTCTCGGTGTTAATTATGATTATTACATGTCATTTCCTTCCATAGGGTGCGGAAGGTATACCTGGCTCCCCTGGCTCCCCAGGAATTACCGGATTGCGTGGTCCAAAAGGTAAGTCATTGGGGTGGCCTTTTAACAGATCAACCACAGAGGGGCCCTTGCAGACTTTTTGCTGAGAAAGGGAAGAGAATGAACAGATGGTTTATAGAGAAGATGTTTAGAAAGAGTAGGTTAGGAAAAGAAGGAAGCTCTGATGTAACCTTAGAGAGAGAAGTAAATTATAAATGTACTTATAATAGCTGTTAAGTAAACCAGAAACCATTTCTTTTTTATTCTTTCTTTTTTTATATATTTCTTTTGATATCGCGCATTAAAGACCCACCTTTTCCAACAGGCTGGTCTGGCCTAGTATCAATTACTAGGGTTTTAATTTTTGGTATTTTTAACTTTTTACCTTGTTTTTATAGTGTTATTCCAGCCACTTGTTTAATCTCTTTTTAAATCTCTTTTAAATTTTTTATTAATTGTGTCATTTTATCTTGGCTGTACACCGCCCCGAGTCCCATTTTGGGAGAGGGGGCGGTATAAAAATTTAATAAATAAACAAATAAAATAAATAAATAAATATCGTTCTTTTTCACTTCTCTATTATTTTTTACATTTATCTTAATTCAAAATTCGTATTGACTATGCTCTGGGGTGGGGTGGGGGGAATCCTTAAAAAAAATGGAAGAGAAAATAGTACTGGAAAGCCAAAGGGTTTGCCAAGAAAAACTCTGGATGTTATCAGGCGATAGTGAATTGTCAGAATCGCTGAGACAAAAAGCAGATGATTGTCTTTTCCTTTTCAGGTGACCGAGGGGAATCCCGAGGAATCCAAGGTGGTGTGGGACCTAAGGGCCAACAAGGGGACCGCGGGTTTCAAGGTAAATAAATCAATACCCTACAGTGACTCAAGGAAGATAAACTAGTAGGCTTACCTTAGATTATGTTCTGACCAAGGCTTTCTGAGACAGTAACAATCACACGCTGTTCCCCAAAACCTTGTTTTTATTTCAACAGCTGTGAATTATATTACATTCACAGCCTGTAATGAGTCCCAAGCAGTTTGTGAATAGTCCAACAGAAGTCTGCCACAGTCTTTTTAGGATAAGACTGATAAAGCATCCACCTTTATCTCTCTTGAAATGACTGAATTGCCAATTAGCTATACAAGGCCAAATGGAGCACAAAGTCAACATAGAACTTCAGAGTTTAAACAGACCACAACAAACAAAATTGCTTCCTGCAAAGGCTCATGTCCCTTTGCTTCTCCTTTATGTCTTGGGGCCAACCATCTCCAAGCCTTATTCCTGAGTCACCGCTTTGTCTTAACTTAACTTAACTTTCTTGCCTTCTGGCAGCTCTGTGCAAGCGCACACTCGCTGATGTCAGATTCTGGAAGCTACGGAGTCAGGCCATAACTCTCAGATGGCCCTGGCCCTATCTCTGTGTTGGACACAGATCCCTAATCCAAGCCCTCCCCAGACTCCAGGACTGGCCCATGTTGCTCCCTACTGTCCAACTCCGCTGCCAGCTCCACAGGTCGCCAACAGACGGCAACAGATTACTTTTACTACTACATGAATTAAACGTCCACCTGTAAGAGAACAACAGGAAGACCTGGGAGTGGAGTTAAGAATGTCATCAGCTTAGAATCATTAACATTGCCATAAATATGAGTTCATGAGAGTTTATGCACCAAAGACAAATTCCTTGTGTGTCCAATCACACTTGGCCAATAAAGAATTCTATTCTATTCTTGAATTCCATTGAACTTTATCTAGTGCCAATTTAGTATTGAACTTTAGTTGCCTAGCTTTCTTGTGTGAAGGCTTGAGCAATAGGCCTTTTGAATTGCAACTTATTTATTTATTTTATTTATTTATTTATTGTACTTATATACCGCCCTATTTCCCTGACAGGACTCAGGGCGGTGCACAGCCAAATTAAAATGCAGAAAACAATACAAGATTAAGAACAGTTAAAAAACCAAATATGAAAGGCTG
Source organism: Bungarus multicinctus (assembly GCA_023653725.1). Classification (NCBI taxonomy): domain Eukaryota; kingdom Metazoa; phylum Chordata; class Lepidosauria; order Squamata; family Elapidae; genus Bungarus; species Bungarus multicinctus. The sequence continues at coordinate 6,943,997 of CM042841.1, forward strand.
AAAAGCTTAAAAATACAGAGAAGTTTAAAAGCCAAACTAGATAAAAACCAAATTAAAATCCTAAAAACCCCTAGGCCAGACCGGCTTGATGAAATAAATAAGTTTTCAACATGCGCCGGAAGGTCAGGAAATCAGGGGTGATCCTCATCTCCGGGGGTAATTCGTTCCAGAGGGAGGGTGCCTCCAACGAGAAGGCCCGCACCCTCGGGGTCGCCAGCCGTCCAGCCAGTGGCATCCCAAGGAGGCCGACTCTATGGGAGCGTATTGGCCGATGGGAGGCCGATAATGGCAGGAGGCGGTCCCGCAAATATCCTGGTCCCAAGCCATGGAGCGCTTTAAAGATGGTAACCAGGACCTTGAAGCACACCCGGAGGACCACCGGGAGCCAATGCAGCTCACGCAAGAGCGGCGTAACATGGGAGCCCCAAGGAGCCCCCAACACCACCCGCGCGGCCGCATTCTGCACCAGCTGGAGCCTCCGGGTGCACTTCAAGGGAAGCCCCATGTAGAGAGCGTTGGCATAGTCTAGGCGGGAGATCACGAGGGCGGAAGTGACCGTGCAAAGCGCATCCCGATCCAGAAAGGGCCGCAACTGGTAGATCCTACGGACCTGACCAAAAGCCCCCCTGGCGATGGCCGCCACATGGTCCTCCAATGACAGCCGTACATCCAGGAGGACACCCAGATTGCGAGAACTTAACTTACGGTCCTGATCCTTTGCTCCTGATACCAACTTAACTTCCTGAGGCTCCTTAGAAATGAGTGAATGAATGGATGTCAGTACTTGCCAACTGAAGCCCCTGTGGTCCCGCAGTATGGTTGGGTGATTGTAGCCATGCTTTACGAATAGTCTTTTGTCAGTTCAGCCTTGCCATTTCCGTCTAAAAAGAGAGTAAATTCCCACTCATGATTTTAGAGGGTTTTTTTTTATCCCATGGACACACCAAGTTCATTCCTTTTAGAGTTGTGAAAACCTGGGTAAAAATTAAACAAGGGTACAAATTTTCAACTCCAAGAATTTCCTAGGTTGGGGAAGATGGCAATTTAATGGTTTGTCTTTTGGTTTTTGAAGGTTTAACAGGTATCCAAGGAACAAATGGTGACCCAGGATATCCAGGAGGTCTTGGACCAAATGGGCAGAAGGGTTCACCAGGTAACCCTGGACAAGAAGGACCACCAGGTAACCAAAGGCATTTGTTTTATTGTGTTTGGGGCCAAGACAGGTTCTTTGCAAGGTGGATCTTTTCATGCAGAGGGATTAGGAGGTTTTTTTGCATCCAGAAACTTCTCCAGAACTTTCACAAAGAATACTGCAAAATTGAAGGATACATAAATTATCATGCAAGATTGTTCAAATCTCATCATTCCTTTGTCTTGGAAATCTCACAAGCTTGGTTGAAAGCACATCCCAGAAGAAGACGTGGCATATCACTTCTGTGTTGTTGCCACAAAACTTTGTACCCACATAGTAACCAAGAGTTTACCTTGACTTAAAGTGGAATGATGTTGTGGATGCTTCATTCCTGGAGGTTTGTGACAAGAGATTGGACAGTCACTTGTCTGAAATGATATAAGGTTTCCTGCTTGAGCAGGGGGCTGAACTAGAACATCTCCTAGGTCCCTTCCCACTCTGTTCTGAAAGCAAGAAAGAGATTTGATTTATCCAATCTGGCTGAAACTAAGATGGATTAGATTTGGTCAGTGCCTAGATGGGAAAACTCTAGAAACTTTCTTACATTACTTTATGTTGTAACTCAATATAAGCTGTAAATTTAAATAAATGCTAACTACTTAATAATTTGATTTTGTGCTTCCATTCACTAATTCTAAACTTGCGTCCTAGGAACTCATTGCATTGAGTTCAGTTGAGTGAGACTCCCAGCTTCTGAAGGTTTTAACATTATGGAGATATACTGTATATTCTGCAACCTTAAGAGCTCAATTTTAAATAATTCTTTGTTTTTCCCCTTTAGGCTTTCCTGGATCTGGTGCTTCGAGGGGCAACCAAGGTTTTCCAGGTAATCCTGGGCAACGTGGGTCTCCAGGATTTCCTGGATCTCCTGGCACTGCAGGACCAAAAGGTTTGTTTTGCATTTTGGGGTTGTTCTTGAAAACCTTATTTCTAGAAAGAAACTCAAGATTGTGGGTTGGAATGCCAAATCAAAACTTGCGAAGATTCTTGGCATAACACTGGAGAGGAATCAGTGGATCATCAATCTGGAGAAGAATTATGAATTTCCTTCTCCTTCACTATTAACAGCAATTGGGAGTTAGTAATGGGACCAGGGAGAAACTCACAATTGATGATTGCTAAGTGTCCTTGATTCATCAATCCCAACAAGCCATTCCTACTTCAGGATTGATTAGCTGGATTTATACATGAGGACGTAGAACAGAGTCTTGATGACGTTGCTTGGATGAGCAACAAAATATCTCACATTATCAAAGTTTGGTCCAACCTCCATGATTCAACCTTTAGACACCTTTGGCCTAGATGATTGAGTCTTCATTGACATAGAAGACAGGGTCATACTGTATAGGATTCTACTTCCAAGATTTTTCTTTCTTGTTTTGACACACAGTTGGGCAAGATTTCTCAACTCCTTTGAAAAACCTGTGTGATCTTGACATTATCTAGTATTGTCACTGTGGGCCACTGTGACATTCATTATGTCACTGAATTGAATTTTGCCGTTGAAGTTACCTCTGTAAGGTTCCTTGCAGGTGTTCTGACTAAGGCTTATTGAGACACTAACAAACACACATTAGTCCCAAAACTTTTTTCTTTATTTCAACGGCTGTGAATTTTATTCATTCACATCCCGTAATGAATCTCAAACAGTTTGTAAATAGTCCCATGGAAGTCTGCCAAAGTCCTTCAGGAGAAGTCTGATAAGCATGCACCTTTATCTTCCTTGAAATGCTGCCAACGACTAAATTTCCAATTAAGTTTATACAAGGCCAAATGGAGCACAAATTCAACACAGAGCTTCAGGTTTCAAACCAACCAGTATGAACAAAGTTGCTTCCTGCAGAGGTTCCTGTCCCTTTGCTCCTCCTTTATGTCTTATGGGAGGGCCAATCACCTCCAAGCCTTACTCCTGAGTCACCTCTTTTGTCTTAGCTGCTCTTGCCTTCTGGCAGCTCTGCGCACATGCGCACTGAAAACAGGTTCCCTTTGTTCCTCTGCCTCACTGCTGTCAGATTCTGGACGCTCCGTAGTCAGCACATAACTCCCAGGTGGCCCTGGCCCCATCTCTGCATCTGACGCAGGACACTCATCCGAGCCCTCCCAGACTCCCAGACTGGCCCATGTTCCTCCCCACTGTCCAACTCTGCTGCCTCTCTGCAGGCTGCCGTCGGACCACAACAGCAAGTTTCTTGGCCAAACATCTACTGTGTTCCTATAGTAAATAAAAACAATAAATATACAGCAGCAGCAACAACATTTTCTTAGTAACCACCAAAATAGCATCAAACCTTCTAAAATGTATCTACAGGATTCCCAGGATTCCCAGGACTGAGCGGTCTAAATGGCTTACCGGGCACCAAAGGCTCTCCTGGAAAACAAGGTAAATCAAAAGATCCTTAGGAACTTCCACAGTCAGATCAAAATGTCAGGGTTCCAAGTAATACACCCGTAACAAACAGAACTGTGAGGCAGGATGATTCCTCAAAGAACAGGTTTTTTTAGTATATCATATTGGCACAGACTGATGAAAACCGACTCTGAATATTCCTGTGGTTTTCATCTAATTAAAAGTTTATTCCCTTCCCCAAACAATCAGTCACATGGTGCAATCAAGGTACTATCTGGTGGCCTTGGAAAGTACCATCTCATTTCTTCTCTCTCCGACCACCTGTAGGAATATCCTTGGTTCCCAAGAGAAAGTATTTTGTTTTGGCTACAATATCCCAGCTATCTCTATTCCCCCCTCCCTTTCCCACAGCTCCAGTGTGGCAACACTGAAGCCTCAAAATGGCCTCAGTCAGGTCAGCTTCAGGGTTGACACAAAATGCAGTAATATCATCCCTTAAATGGTTCATTTTGTCCAACCTCTAATGCAATTGTGTGATTCCGATAGAAGATAATTTCTGTAGCTCAGAGTTGAACTGTGGAGTTCTTGGTGCTCTGCCACCTTGGTTGTTGGCTTGTAGACATTTCATTACTCAACTAGGTAACCTCATCAGTGCGAATCGCTATCAAGGTAAGTGACAAGCACTGATGATATTATCTGTTGGGTAACAACATCTGCAAGCAAACAATCAAGTTTGGGGAGCATCAAAAATTCCACAAATATGTGAGTTGAGACTGTTGGGTGGTGATGTCATCAGCTATATTTTAGCATTTGACTGCTCTCTGCAGAAGCATCTAAAAGCTTTGGGCCCTTCAAATCCTTTTCCTTCAGATTCTTAAAAGCCGTGTTTTGCTTTCTCCCATTTTGAAGCCAAATTCTGAAGTATCAGAGCTACAGAAACAGGAGTATGTTTTTCCAGCTTCCACAATTTGGTTCCTTGTGATTTATGTCAATCATCAAGGATTGCCATTTTTTAGTAAACAGCATCCGGATCAAACTGTTGTTCATGCTTTTTCTAATTTTATTAGGCCTGAGTGAAAATGGACTGCCTGGATCAGCAGGAATTCCAGGTGTCAAAGGTCAACGAGGTGACCCAGGTTTCCAGGGTGGAGCTCCTGGCCTTCGTGGACCAAAAGGACCTGCAGGAGAAATGGGTAAATAATAGAAGTTGCAAGAGAGCGGATATTATAGTTCAGGGGTGTCAAACTTGATTTCATTGAGGGCCGCATCAGGGTTGTGTTTGACCTCGGAGAGCCAGAATTGGCATGGCCAGGGTGGGTTCAACAGGTTCTGACCAGTTCTGGAGAACCGGTAGCGAAAATTCTGAGTAGTTCGGAGAACCGGTGGTAACCTTCCTCGTGGAGTGAGATGGGAGTGGAGATTTTACAGTATCCTTCCCCTGCCACACCCAACAACCCATGTCACGCCCACCAAGCCACACCCACAGAACCATTAGTAAAATTTTTGAATCCCACCACTGGCGTGGCCAGCTCGACGTCACTCATGTTGGGGGCGCCTGTGGTAGCCCGAGCACTCTTCCCACAAAAACAGACTCTTGTCCTCCTGCAATTGTCAGTGAAAATGGAGCTCAGGAGGGCCACCCGCAGTCTTTGCAAACGCCGTTTTTGGTTGCGACAGCCTCCTGCAACCCTCTGCCAGCAAAAACGGAGGTTGCGAGGGCTGCCCGTAGCCCTCCCAAGCTCCGTTTTCACCGGCAAAGGCACTGCAGGCCTGTCCTTTGCTATTTCCAGGGTGGCCTCACGGGCCAAACCTAAACACCCCATGGGCCAGATCCGGCCCCCAGGGTCTTGAGTTTGACACCCCTGCTATAGCTGAATAATGTCAAGAGCTGTAACGGCATTCAAATTATCACAAATAATGTCAAGAATTATTAAGATAGAGATGACACTAGTTCAGATCTTACCTTCATCTGAACTTATCAAGAAGATATCCAAAGAACTTCTTTATGCTCCATTGCAAAATAAGCCACATGAAATTTGTAGGACTCTGGTATTGAATACTTTACTCAAGTATGATAAAGCCAAGTATTTAATATTCAAATACTCGATAATTAATTCTAATAGATTATTTACTACAGTTGTTATACTCAAAAGGAAAACTAGGGCTCCCCTTTCCTTTCAACAATTAAATGGAATGGAAAGATTTTAAAATTTGCTGAGAATGAGGAGAATCTCTTCTTTTGAGGGCTCAGATAAATTCACTGGCAGAATTAATCTTGTAAAGAAAAGGCTTCATGCCATGTTGATGTCTTGGCAATGTGTGTAGATACAATCTGCCATTGCTGCTTTCTGGGTTTCTTTTCCCTTCTTTTGTTGGCCTGGCCTATAGCTCTGAACTTAACCTGGTACAGGTAATCCTCAACTTACGAGCCCAACATTTGTGTTATTAAAGGAGACATTTGTTTAGTGAGTTTTGCCCCATTTTATGACCTTTCTTTCCACAAGTTAAGTGAATCACTACAGTTGATAAGTTAATAACCCGGTTGTTAAATGAGCCTGACTTCCCCACTGACTTTGTTTGTGAGAAGGTCACAAAAAGTAATGACATGACACAGCAATGGTCATAAGTCTGAACCAGTTGCCAAGCATTTGAATTTTGATCACGTGGCCATGCTGCAAAGGTCGTAACTCTGAAAAACGGTCATGTCCCATATTTCATTGCTATTGTAACTTTGAACTGTTGTAAGTTGAGGGCTACCTGTAATCCTCCAGCCAAATAGCCAAACAGCAATAGCACTTAGACTTATATACTACTTTACCATGCTTTACAGCCCTGTCTAAATGGTTTACTTAGTCAACCTTGAGCTAGTGAGAATTGGATTGAGAACTGCTGGCAGCTGCCAGTCAGCAGAAGTAGCTTGTGTACTGCATTCTAATCACTGCGTCACCACGGTTCATCAAATACCAATCTAATCCAACTCTACTTGCCCCCTGTAATTGTTCGGACAATATATTTGGGTAAGTGTGGAAGCCATGACTGGCTGTTGATGGAGGAGAAAGGATCATAAGCTGTAGTAAGAAGCATGCAAGATCTTTCCTGAGTTCCATCTAGCCATATTTTCTTCTGTGATATTCCATTGCATTCTCCTTTTCCATGTGCCTAAGTTTCCTCCAAACCCTAATCGTCTGTAGCTCCTCTGAGTATGCCCAGTTCATATTTGGTTGCTGTTATAAGCATTCAAAAATGAAACAACAGACTTTTGATAATCTGAGTTATAGGATGCTTTATTAGGGAAAATACTGCAGTATGGACTCAGTTCACTCTAGAAAAGAAACATTTTCTAAGAGGAAGGAGACGCCTTCCATTTTGTGAATATAGCTTATATAGGTTTAACAAATCACATGATTACATAACACTTCCTTTTTCCATATATGGACGTTATACAATCTTCCACGGAAAACTTCCAATATTTTCAGATGTCCTGTTTTTCACATTCCAGAAAAATTATAAGGAAACATTAATATTCCATAGTGTGACATTTATAATGTCAGAGCGCCCCAGTACAAATGCCCTCTAACATATGCCAATAAATTGTCTCACAAAAACACATTTCATAACTGGTCTGAGCTTTAAAAGGTCAAATTGCGAACACAAAATGGCTTCAGTTTGGTTCTTTATATTCTCAAGTATAATAACCAAATTTCACTCATAACAGTTGCCTTTTTTGAGGGAGAGCGAGAGAGAGAGATTGTCCACGGATGGTGATACTTATGGTAGCAGAATTCCTCTCCTTCTTCTTCTTCCCATCCTCCTCCTCCTCCTTTTTTTCCTTCTTTCTTCTTCCTTCTCTTTTATCACTTCAGGTGTTGAAAAGTCTGGTTCTTGCATTTCTAGGGGCCTCAATAGGGTGCCTTTGATGTTGTCACTCCATCTTCTGGATCTGCCTCGTGTTTTTGGCCTTTTCCTCTAAGCAGAATCATCCGTTTCAAATTCAACATGACCCTCACTTAGTCAATTATAGAGTCTGGGAGCAATATCTGGGACAGTTTGTTTATGTCATTTTAGGTCTTCCTGGAAGCCCAGGTGTCACTGGTGTGCGAGGCCCCCCTGGCATCTCTGTGCCTTCAAGGATTCCTGGGAAGCCTGGTGATGCGGGACGTCTTGGAGAAGATGGGCTGCCAGGTATGGAAGTAGCGAGCTTGGGGATGGGTTTTTACAGGAAGACCTCATTTACAAACATGCTGGCGTAGCCTCCCTTATGTCGGGATTCCAGCAGTTCCCCCCATTTAAATTATGAGTCTTGAGTCAAACTTTCAAAACTTGAAAAGGATTTATTGGAAATTAAACTGTTCGGCACTGCCTGGGTGTGGCTGACTCTGAGACACGTCATTCATTGTTACCCTTGACCCTGGTTTTTCCCCACCCTCTGGGTGTATCATAATTCATATTCTCCAATGGGACACATCCATAGCCCAGAATCATCAATCAGGCTCTCCAGTTAGAATTTTGCACAGCAGAAACTTCAATCACCTAGTTACTATCTTTGAAAACATTTATGGAATGCAGTTTCTGTTTGCAAGCTGCTACACTGCTCTCCCCTCCCTTTCTGTTGGCAACTTTAAAAAGACCATAGAAATATTTTATGTGTTGACATCTTCTGCATGTGTGAATCTAACCACTGTGGCTAATGAGTCATGATTTATGGTCTGGAGTAGTTGCAAATTCAGCCAGTTGTCATTTATTTAATAACCATAACTGAATACACTCTGGTTCAAAATTAAAACCCACGAAACCCTACTTTAAAACATAAAAAAGATGATAACTTTATGTACTTACGGAAAAAGGGTCACAAGGAAAAATTAAGCTGGATCATGAGAGAATGACAGTGGTCACATAACATGTTACAATTGAATTGAATTCTTTATTGTTATTGTACGTATATACACAGTATACATACAGTGAAATCCACAAATCTAGTACCTGCATTCCCAGGACATATTAAACTTGCTTAGCCTGATGAATAAACTCAAGCCCCAAGGTTAACTTTTTATTCAACGTATTGCTGAAACCTAGAATAATGGTTTAATTTCATGCCAAGCATGCTGGGGAAACATAGCTAACATGCTGGTTCCAGGTCTCTTAAAGTCACTAATTTCTGAGCTCTGGTGGCTTGTCAGGTGTTTGAGCCTATCGGGAATTCATGCTGTCTCCAAATACAAGAAAAGTTATGTGTTGTGGTTATGGTTTTTATTATGGTTGGTCAACACTCAGCCAGATGTTCAGATCTTATTTGGGATTTTTATCCACCTATCAAGTCCATCCCAAGGACTTGAGATAGACAGATGTGGAAATTGGATGGTATGAGTGGCAGGAATAAATAATCTGTTCCAAACAAAGCTGTCTTTTGCAACTGATTGATGGTGGATTTTGCCAATGCCAATAATTGTTCAAGTGATGCTCCAGATGTTTTGTTATTTTTATTAGCCTTCTCTGAAGGGCCAAATGAAAATGGGCTAAGATACTTTCATTTGATGTTTTGTACATAAAGTAGCCATGTTGGAAGATCTACTTTTTAATACAGGTAGTCCTTGTTTAGCAATTGCCTCATTTAGCCACTATTTGCAGGAATGAAAAAAATAACTTTGTGATCACTCCTCACATTTATGACTTTCTCGGGTCTGTAAACCAAAGGAAAGCTGAAGCCAGATCATAATAAGCACAGTTACAGTTTCACTTAGCGACCAAGAGGCCGCCCCCAGTTATGGTTGCTAAATGAGGATTACCTATAATCATTTTTAAAGGGGCCTCTCAATAACTTTCTAGGCAACACATGGACACAATTTCAGGATTTGGAGCTGCTGGAATGAGTTAAAGGTTTCTTGTATAATAGAGCTCTCAGCAGACCAAGGACTGACTAGCAATTACATCTCCTTGGTTCTTCTTTACCCAGGCTTCCAAGGACCTCCTGGACCACCAGGACCACCGGGCCCAGCCTTCAATCAAGGTGATCGAGGTAATCCAGGCCCCACTGGTCCTTCGGGCTTCCCAGGCTTCAAAGGCGATGCAGGCATCCCTGGATTTAACGGAATCCCTGGTACATCAGGTTTCAAAGGTGAGGAGATGTAGCGGAATGTAGTCTGGATTCCCAAGAATTGGTTGCATTCCAGATGAGCTAGACACAATGAAGTGTGTGGGAGAAAGAGGGTGAAGACGGCTCCTCCCTAGGTGTTCTCAATATATATTTAATAGTGTAAGGAGTTTGCTTTAGTTTGGCAAGATTCTGTCTATGGGTGAGGAACAATAAAGGAAACTGCTGAGAATTTCAGTATATCTTTCTTGGTTTTTGGAGCCTGACAAGTATTATGAAGGTTCAAACCTAGGTAGTGGCACATGTTTTTCAGGGGGCAAACAAAAAATATTTACTGCAAACTCCGCACAGCATCAGGAAGGGCATCTAGCCAGTAAACGATCAGCTCCATTCAGTCACCTCGACTCTACCCTGAATTAAGGGATTACAAGAATAGTAAAAATAGAATTTATCCTCAAAGGCCTCCAAATTGGATTCCTTACTGAGGTTTTGAGGAGGGGCATATAGTCTGGCAAGGGATATCAAAGCAACTTCAGTGTTTGTCAAAATGTTCCAAAAGACAAGCTACCAAATCTGATGAATTTTCAGTTCTGCTTAATTTAGTTTTAGTTTAGTTTATTACCATTGCACCTCATACCACGAAATTAAATGCCATCTTCAGTGTACATATATTATAACTATAAAAATAAAACATAAACACACATCCTTCACATTCTATACAATTGAATTGAAAACCTGATATTGCATTAATACTGCACTATACAGTAGAATTCAATATAGTTACTGCTCTGGGATAGAAGCTGATTTTCAGCCTTCTCGTCCTCGTTTTTATTATTCTGTATCGTCTGCCAGATGGTAATAGTTCAAAAAGAAAAAAAGAAAGGGATGCCCAGGATGAGATAGATCTTTGAAAATGTTTTGAACTTTCTTAAGGCAGCGGGAACTATAAAGCTCTTCCAAAGAGGGGAGAGGACAACCCATGATCCTCTCAGCAATGACATTAACCCTCTGGAGTGCTTTCCTTATCTGCCACTGTGCAATTGGCAAACTATACACAGGTGTAGTAAGTTAAAATACTCACTATGGTACAGCAGTAGAAGGTCACCAGCAGAAGCCAATCAATGGACCTTTCTAGCAGCCAACTTCTGTTTAGTTTAGAAGGTTGGTTTAAAAGTCAACCTCTGGATCTTTCCCATTTCTTCTCAGGATTCAGAGGGGACCCAGGTTTCATGGGAATGCCTGGGAAAGATGGACCGCCAGGGGATCCAGGTTTCCCTGGGCCAAAAGGCAAAGCAGGCCTTCCAGGTAAGTCTTGGCAAATGCACGTAACTCCAGATCAAATCATACAGGTAGTCCTCAATTTATGTAGCTGATCACATAGCAATCACTTGAAGAAGTTATGATTAACCTTCCCAGCCTCAAGATACCAGTGGCCTTACTCCCTGCAGTCACATGATCACATTTTAGGCTCTTGACAACCAGTACCCATTTATAGCATCTGATGGTCAAATGACCACATTTTAGAGTGTTTTTGACAAAATCCCATCATTTACTTCTGATTTTCAGCAAAACCAGGCCATAGCAAACAATCGGTTTGCTTTACAATCTCCACATTCACTTAATAACCACTACAAAAATAAAGTCATAAAGTCGAGTTGACCACTTGGGTGACCTGCTTTATAACTTTCATGATTTACGATTGTAATGGGCAGGCTGTATTATGGTTATAAGTTGAGAACTACTGCATGAGCATCAGACAGATGATTGGCTCAGAGGTGAAATGCGACTGGTTCTGCCCGGTTCTGGAGAGCCGGTAGCGACGATGAGCAGCAGAGAAAGAACCGGTTCTCTCCGCCGCCCGCCCAGTCTCCTATACTCACTTTTATGGCCAGAATTCGAAGCACAGCTGCTTTGCGTGGCGCAGAATAGCGCCGCGCGGCAGCTGCTGCAGCAACTGGCATCGTGCAGGCTTGCAGGAGGAACTCTCTGCGCCTGCGCAAATGCCTCTACGCCTGCGCAAAGTGCGTGTTTGGTGCGCGTGTGCACGCAAAGTGTGTGCATGCGCGCAAAGCGTGTCCACCAAGCCACGCCCACCAAACCGATGGCAACTTTATTTGTATTCCGTCCCTGGATTGGCTACATACCGTTTTTGAGGAATCAGGCAATGAATGGAGGAAAAAGCAGACATAAGCAATTCAGGGGCTGAAGGTCCATATCTCATAAATTGCAACTCAACTTAGGCAATGTTGAGCACATAAGATGTCTTACTGAAATCTCTATTCCAAAGTTCTTGCTTCCCTAATTTTACTGGGATTGACATTATCGTGGAATTTAAGATGAATCCCAAATTCAAGTTTGTTTTGAAGTTGAAGTTATGGTAGAGATGTTTACCGAAGTTCAGAATTTAGGCAACTTTGCTTCTTATATCAGTTCAGGAGAACATGGTGGTCCAAACGTGGTCACTGCTTTCCTAGGTGCTACATTTGGGGTTCCAGACAAACAGACGTGCCATTTTATAGGACATTCCTCTTCTTTCTCAGGCATTCTTGATCTATTTTAGATCTCTCTTTTTTTTTTACTATGGTCTTTTTTAAAAAAGTCGAAGATGTGATGGATTCTCTAGGTTGAGACATCTTTCACTGCAGATTGAAGACAGGAAGAACAATTGGAAGGGAGGGATGTTCTACACTTTAGCAATTCATTGCATGATTGTTGCATATCGTCAACAATAGTGTAATAGTGACAGAAAAATATGACCTCGGATTTTCTAACCAAATCGGTAGGATACCCCATCGTCATTTTACAAGTCACCCTTCCTCTGTGTTATATAGGTTTTCCTGGGCTGCAAGGAGCTACAGGCCTAACCCAACCACCAAAAGATATCAGAGTTCCTCCTGGTTTAATCGGATTGCCTGGAAATAATGGCATCCCTGGTTTAAATGGAGACCCCGGCTTCCAGGGGCAAACTGGACCACAAGGTAAAACAAGTTACATTGTCCATAGAAATGGGGGTATGCAAAGCTGGTACTCTGGAGAAGGTGGTCTCTAAAAAATCCTTGGAGGATCCATCTTCCTGTGGTTATCTACAAAGACCTTCAGGTTTAAAACAGAATGCTCTGAATACTGGCTTCTAAGAGAAAACCTAATGAGAGCTTGTTTTTTTTATTCTTTGTAAAAACAGAATAACAGACTAATAGAGTTGGAAGAGACCCTGGAGGTCCTCTAGTCCAACCTATACCATTTCATACAAGTGGTTGTCCAATCTCTTCCTAAAATCCTCCAGTGATGAAGGACCCACAACTTCCGGAGGCAGACCAATTCACTGATTAATTGTTCTAACTGTCAGGAAATTTCTCCTTAGTTCCAGGTTGCTTCTCTCCCTGATTAGTTTCCATCCATTGTTTCTTGTCCTGCCCTCTGTGCTTTGGAGAATAACTTGACTCCCTCTTCTTTGTGGCAGCCCATCAAATATTGTAACACTGCCATCATGTCACTCCTAGTCCTTCTCTTCATTAGACTAGACGTATCTGATTCCAAGCCAAGACAATCTGGTCTTGTTCTTAAGGGTATCGATCTTCTGACTTCTGAATTGAAACGGTTATCATAAATGAATGGGACAAACATTCCCATTTTGGGAGGGCCTCCTTCGGGCCCTGACAGCATCTATGTGCTGCCTGGTGATCTCGAGGAACAGGGTCTTCTCTGTGGGGGCACCCACCCTCTGGAATAGGTTGCCCCCTGAGCTACGTAAGACCGCCGACCTGAGAGCATTCAGACGTGCACTGAAAACTTGGCTCTTTGAGCAGGCCGACCTGGGCTGATTTTAAATGGGAGTTTTAAAGTGTAATTTTAGATATTGGGTTTTAAATTTTGGGGTTTTAAATTTGGGGTTTTATTGTAATTTATTGGGGTTGGGTATAAATTTTAGCGGCAGCCTTAACATATTTAATTTTTTTTTTAACTTTTGTAAAGTGTAATGTGTATAGTTGGCTGTACACCGCCCTGAGTCCTTTGGTGAGAAGGGCGGTATATAAATGTGTTAATTAATTAATTAATTAATTGATGTTAATGACCAGGTCCAAAAGGAAAAGCAGGCATACCTGGCCAGATGGGATATAATGGCTTACCAGGTCCTTCTGGTGTGGTAGGAGACCCAGGTTCTCCAGGAACTCCTGGACTACCAGGATTTGAAGGTAAGTTTACATATATTAGCATCTTTTGACTTGGGAGTGCTATAAAAACTGTAAGATAATGTCTGATAATGACTGATCTCTCTTTGCAGGACGTCCTGGGAATCCAGGCCTGGCTGGATTGCCCGGGATGCCAGGTCGTAGCATTGGGGTTGGCTATACCTTGGTAAAACATAGTCAGTCGGACCAGGTCCCACCCTGTCCGGTGGGCATGAACAAACTCTGGGAAGGCTACAGTTTGTTGTATGTGGAGGGCCAGGAGAAGTCCCACAATCAAGACCTGGGTGAGCAACATGTCCAGCTGAAAAAACGGGGAAACAACAGAAAATTAAGAGGGCAGGAAAGAATCCCTCTATTCATGAAAGAGAAGATGATTTTGCAATCGGGAAGGAGGAGGGGAAGGAGGGGGAGGGGAGAAGGAGGGCAATGGAAGGGTACGGAAGAGGAAAGGATAGGAAAGGAAAAAGGGAACGGAAGGGAAGGGAAGGAAGTCCAATAAATGGGTTAATTACAGTCCAGAATTTGTCTATATGGCCTAATACAGTCTAACTGAAGAATTAAGTATTATGCAATCATGACAGACTTATGACCAGTCATTTAGCGACTGTTCTAAGTTATAACAGATTTACAACTCATCTTTAAAGTTACCCGGGCTGCTTCCCCAAATCCCACTCCCAGTTGTGATCATAGGTCAAGGAGCTGAGACTTTTCAGGCAGCTGGCTTCTGATCACACCACACTTACAGGCAGTCCTTGAATTACAACCATTTGTTTTAGTGATTGTTCAAAGTTGCAACACACTGGAAAAAGTGACAGGTGACTAGTTTTCACACTTACCACCATTGCAGCCTCCCCAAGGTCATGTGATCAAAATTCGGGCACTTGGCAACTGGCATGTACTTATGACTGTTCCACTGTCCCAAGGTCATGTCATCACCATTTGTATCCTTCCCAGCCAGCTTCTAACAAGCAAAATCAATGGGGGAGGCCGGATTCATTTAAGAACTACATGATTTCCTCAACTACTATAGTGATTCACTTAATACCTGTGATTAAAAAGATCATAAAGTGGGGTGAAACGCACATAAACAACTCCCTTCCTGAGCAACACGAATTGGGGCTCTGTTATGATCATAAATTGAGGAGCTACTTGTATTCTTACCGTCGCAGCTGCAGAAATGAGAGACCTTCTTAATGCTCCACTTCATGCTTTATTTCTCCATTCTCCAAGGTTTTGCTGGCTCCTGTTTGCCTCGCTTCAGCACCATGCCTTTTATTTATTGCAACATTGACGAAGTGTGCTACTACGCCAGCCGGAATGATAAATCGTACTGGCTTTCCACCACTGCTCCGATACCCATGATGCCCGTCAGCAACTACCAAATCGCCCAGTACATCAGTCGCTGCTCAGTGTGCGAAGCACCATCCCAAGCTGTGGCTGTGCACAGCCAGGACATCACCATTCCACAATGTCCCGAAGGCTGGCGGAGTCTCTGGATTGGCTACTCCTTCCTCATGGTAAGAAATCCCAGGAGGGATGGCCACGTGTGGGAATGAACATCCTTTCAGTGCATATGCACAGAGCGCCTATCCATGCGCACACCATGGCCTGTCTAGCTGGGGGATCTTCAGACCACCAGTGGCTCTTCCCAATTGCCACTTAATGGCCAAGTATGTATGGAGGTTCTTAATCATCCATGTCATGATTATCCCAAAGGTGCTTTTTCCAAACAGCAACTGGACTTACTTGGGAGGTTTTTTTTTCCTGGACAACGTTTCAAAACGACCAAAGGGAAAGAGGCACAGGCAATTTCATATTTCATAATATCACAGCTATCCCATAAAACGCCATTTAAAGGGGATGTCCTGTGTTGAAGTTGCTTCATATTTCACATTTTCGCTTCGAAATCCAATACTCAAATACAATATGGGAACAAAGCAGTCTCATAAGCATGTTATTATTTAATATTAAACATGATAATATGATCTCTAGCCTCCTGAAAGATACTTGCCTCAAGTTTCCAAACTAGAGGCCAAGGAAGCATTGCAAAAGAGTAGGTAGGCAGGATATATAAGTTGCCTAGCGTGCTACATCTCACTTAGGGGCTGCTCCTATTATTAGGCAAAGTGAAGCAGCCACCTATGGCAACAGATGCTGGAGAACAGAAGAAACAGTCCTTAGCCAATTCAGCTAAATCCTTGGATGGAAGTCCGCATACCACATATCTATCCTGGGTCAAATAAAGTAAGAATTTATAGTGGTTACCCATAACTAGAACTGAAGAAGCTTCTTGGGTGAAAAGCAAAACATTTTCTAAGAAACCCCCACCACCACCACCAAGAAAGACCAGTTACCTTTGGGATTGCACTTTAATACCTTTAATTTTGGGGCAAGTTCATTGGGTTAAATATTTAAAAAGGAGGCTTTGCTGTTTGTTAGAGTCTTTACTTTTTAAACTTTCCTAGCCTGCCTGGCAACAGCCAATGAGGCTTTTAACAGCAGGGAAAACAAAATAGCAATTTTGGTATGAGCTTAGAATCATGGGGCTTCTACTCCAACCTCCTGTTCAAGGTAGGAAACCTTATACCAGAGGTCCCCAAACTTGGCCACTTTAAGACTTGTGGACTTCAACTCCCAGAATTCCCCAGCCAGCATAGCGTGGCCAAGTTTGGAGACCTCTGCCTTATACCATCCTGGTCAAATGTTGGGCCAGTCTATTTCTGATTCCAGGGATTCGAATTTGGCTGTGACTCGAAGCCAGTTGCCTGCGGTCAACTGGGCCACCCATCCTGATTTATCCCCCTTCAGAAACTGGCCATCATAGGGCACTGTTGACTCAGAGATTTGCATTTGACCTTCTGTAGCAGTTGATACGATTCTTTGCACCAACATCATTCACTCGGGGTGCTTTTTTTCAGCACACGGCTGCTGAAGGTGGTGGCCAGTCCCTGGTCTCTCCTGGATCCTGCCTGGAGGACTTCCGCGCCACGCCTTTCATTGAGTGCAACGGTGCTCGGGGAACATGCCATTACTTTTCCAACAAGTACAGCTTTTGGCTGACCACGGTGGAGGTGAACCATCAGTTTGCTGAGTCTCCCGTCTCCGAAACGCTGAAGGCCGGTCAACTCCGGACACGGGTGGGACGGTGCCAAGTCTGCATGAAAAATTTGTAGCGAAGGCCGGGACGTGAAACTTTTATTCTTCTAAGACCAAGAAATCAGCTGGGCAATTGACATCTTCCCAAATCTCCCCCAGAGCCCTCTTGTCTCCATCAAAATATGGTGCTATCTTTCCCCCTTGTTTTTATCTTCCTGGCTACCTCAAAGCCCTTTTCTGCCTTCTCAACTGCCACATTCTCTTGGCTTTGATGAACTACATTGATTTTCACAAGATACATGGATCTTGAGCAAAGATTTTTTCTCAAGATTATGATCATTAAGGTCTTGTCTTTTTAAGGATTCAAAACAATGTCAGGAATTTCACAAATGTTTTTGCCTGCATGCACACACTCCTCTTCTAATCATTATATTCATCTTAAGTTAGCTGCTTATTTTAGGCCTAAAAATAACTTAGTTGGCTGTCTATAAGCGTTTCTGTTCTATGATCAATGCTTATGATCAGATTTGAAGGCTCAGGTTTGTGAAACAGTTAACTACATTGATCAAAGCTTGCCTATTAAACAGTGAAGTGACAATAAAATAAAAGAAACTTGTTAGGAGAGGAAAATGTTATGGATTTTCATCCATAACATGAGGAACAGCCTATTAAAAGAATGATAATGTGCATCTTTTGAAGATGAAGAATTTTTATAGGGATGATGCAATTTTATTTCACCTACTTGATTATTTAGCCCAAGAATATTAATCTAGCATTGTTGCTACTCTGTGTAAGGTTTTCTTACAAATGTTTCAGAACCTCTCAGCTTATTTATGTACCGCAAGTAGCATTCTTTTGTGGCATTCAGTGGTGCTAACCACAGACCCTCTTGACAATGACAAATCGTGGCTCAGATGCCAAAGTATAACTTGAATTTATCTGATGAGACCACTCCTTCCTTTGGGACATCTGAATGCTTTCTGGGCTCATGCATCATAGTTTCATGTTGCATCCAGACTGAGAAACTAGGTGGGTAGCAAACAAACTTCAGTTGTGAACAGTTAATGTGTTCCACTCTGATAACAATCATCCCTCGGCTTAGTCATAGCTATGGTTAATTCACCCACTGAAGAATTATTCAGAAGTGGTGGAGTGAAAAGGAAAGAAAATGTGATAGAGATCCAGTTCATAGGATCATCCAAAGAAGTTAAAGCAACTGAACATTATTAAGATGATTTACAAAAGGAAACTATGTTAAAAACTGCTAAGTAGAAAGGCTACCATTCTCTTGGCTAAGAATACTGAAAATAGGAAAGGCTTAGTTTACATCTCATAAATTATTCTGGTATTCTAGTTGGGAAGGAGTGGATTAGTAAATTGGCATGTTTTCTAATTTCTCTCAGAGCTTAACTCAATGATGCTTCTTTGTCCATAACCACACGGCCAGAGCTGTGATCTACTATGTGTCTTTGCTCACCACCTTGAGTAGTGTCTGCCTTGCTTAACCCTTTGACTCCCTTCGTTCTACATTATATTTGGTCCTTTTTTCTACAAGCTGTTTTTACAGCCTTAGTCCATCTATTTCCACTTGGCGAATGGGTCAACGCAATTATTTCGAAGACTATCTTAATTCCTTAATAGCCTACTGATATTCAGGTTATACAAATGTTCTTGGACTTTATACAGCCCTGAGATGCTGATCCACTATTACAGATGTTGGCACAGGACCTTTATGTTTATATAGCAGACATATTACTTCATTTGCAATAGGTCTACAAGCTGGAGCAACAGTTACTAATCTTTAACGAAAAGAGTTTCAAAGATCATTACTTCAACTGTCTCTGTGCTCTAATTGTACATGAGATGAGAAAAGTCATCTGTTGATTATTCAGTTGCATGTGCTGGATTTCATTTCCACAATATTTCTTTTTTTTTTTTCTTTGAGGTAGCTTTGGAATTGCTGGTGCTTGAAATAATTAGTATAGTATTAAATAATTACTTTTATGTAAATGTAACACTGAGAAGTTGGATGAACTGACTCATCTGCCAATATTATGGTTTTCTTGATTTTATTTTTACTAGTCTTGCATTTTGTAATGCACTGCTGAAAGTACCTTCAGAGCACTGATTATATTTTGACTTATTTTTTCCTAAAAAGTAGTAAAACAACACGTCCACTTTGTGAGTTATATTCCATTGCCTCCTTACAATAAGCTTTGTAACTCTCTCCAGACACGCTCCTCAACTTGTGTAAGTTGTCAAGTGTATTTATATTAAGCTTTGGTGATCAAAATAGAATTGAAGAGTTAGAAAGGACCCCAAAGTTCATGTAGACCAACTTTCTTCAGTGACCAAAAACACCCATTAAATCATCAGCAAGAGTTGGTTGTCCATCTTCTTAAAAACCTCCAGGACTTTTAGGTCTTGATTAAAGGAGAAGGCAATTTTCACAGAGATGATGTTCAGATTTAAATAGACTTTGGAAGAAATTTTTGAATGCGTAAAACAGAAATTGGGCTTAAGAGTCATTCTACATAATGATTATATGAATTAAGCCAACACAGAAAAGGATATCAGCAAATACCTTTGCTAGGGTTTTTTTGTTCGTATTCAGAGTTTTCTTTGTTCCCATGTAAACCTGTCTCAATTTGCAACAATTTGGGGAACAAAAAATATCCTCATAACCATACTGTACTTTTTTAAAATTCCACTCCCCTTTTTAAAAAGAGGACCAACTCTTTAAAAGCTCATGAATAGCTGTACTAATGCTATCTTCTGCCCATAATTATATTAATTTCTCCCAAATATACAGACAATGTTGACTCTTGGTGGCCAACTCTTGGCAGGTTCCATATTTGGAAAGTAGAAATAGTCCTTGACTCATGACCACAATTGGGACTGGACCTTCTGTTGCTAAGCAATGCACAACCAACTTTATGTCATGTCCAATTTTATTGTCGCAAGCTGCTTGGCTAGATGATGAACATGTGACCCCAGGACACTGAAACCATCACAAATATGTGTTGTTGCCAAGTACCTTATTTCAATCATGTGACCACAGGAACAGTGTCGGAAGTGCGGGGACTGGTAATAAATTCCCCTTTTCATTCAACACCACTGTAACTTTGAACAGTGATGAACTAAACAAACAGATGTTGTGGTTAAACACCACTGCACATTACTAAGTCTGAAGAATACAACAGTCTTCAACATGATCACAACAGGGACCAGAATTTCAGTTGCTAAGGCAGTTAAGTTGTCCCTGATTTTATGACTTTTAAGCAAATCATTGCAGTTGTTGAATGAATCCAGTTTGTCCTGTGACTTGTCAGAAGACACCTGGAAAGGTAGCGATCCCATTATCCTGGGATGCTGCAATCATCATAAATACCAGGCAGTTCTTGACTTACAACATTTCATTTAGTGACCGTTCAAAGTTACAATGGCACTGAAAAAAGCGACTTATGACAATTTTTCACACTTATGACAACTGCAGCATCCCCAAGGTCATGTGATTTACATTTGGATGGACAACTGGTTCATGTTTATGACGGTCATGTCATGGGAACCCCTTTTGCAATCTTCTGACAAGCAGAGAAAATGGGGAAGCCAGATTAACCGTGTTAGTAATTTAACAACTGCAGTGATTTCAACTTAACAAATGTGGCAGGAAAAGTAAAATGAAGCAAAACTCCACTAATTTCTCATTTAATAACATCAATTTGGGGATCAATTGTGGTCGTAAGTTGAGGATTACCTGTACATGCTGCTTGTCAAGTGCCCAAATTTTGAGCATGAGTCCCTGAAGATGTTGCCATGATTGTAAGTGTGAATATTTCTTGTATGTCAATTTCTTCAGTGCTATTGTAACTTTGAACTAAACAAATGGTTTTAAGTTGAGGTCTGTCTATAAATACAAACTCCCACCAATGAGGCATTTAATTCTGCATAGGACAATGGCACTAGCCTAACACGATGTTTTAATCTGCCAGTATAGTGATGGTTAATGTAATTAGTCATCTATGTTGCCACGTGATGTGGAGTGAATATTAGATATACATAACCGTATCAGGGTAGAAAACAATCAGAAAACTGAGGCCAACAACTTTTATTTTGATAGATACCCTTCTCTGGTTCTTAAAAAGCTCCAACTTTCCACTCCCAAACTGGCATCCAACCTATTCAACAGTTAAGAAATAAGATGCACAAATAAAGTGCTCTTAACAAGGGGAAACATGTAAATGTTTAATTTAAAATAAATAAGATACAGTTGAAACAAAAACATGTTTTCTTTTACTCAAGAGCAAAAAAAGTTTAATAATGATTTGAAGTTAAAAGTCAAAGTGAAAAAGGGTCATCATAATTATAAAGAGACCTTCTGTATGTTGCAAGAACACAGGAGGAATCGAAAGGTTTGCTTTCCAGTCCTCTGCTTATTAATGTATTTCCTAGAAACAAGAAACGTTTTTGAAAAATTGCACATTTTATACGTGTCCTTCCATAAAAACACTTTGGGGTTTCCAAGTGCTGTGGCAAGAAATGTGTGGAGATTGAATAAAAGCATGGCTTTCACCTGAACAGTTGAAAAAGAAAACAAGGCAATGACATTCACTCCTAAAAAAATATTGTCCATTGAAGGAACAAGAGGTGAACGTTCTCCTTGACAAGGTCAGGCCTTCAGCGTGAGCAAAGCTATTGCATAATATTATAATTACCATCCAGCTATTGTTGAGGCTGGCAAGACCATTCTCAGCAATATGACGAGCCAGTTCTTGCTTTCGGGTTCTCTTGAGAGCTTTTCTGCAGACAAGATTCTTTCCTGGGGGAGAAGGGGGTGGTGGACAAACACAGGGGCTGGGGAGCCAGGATCCATGCCCTTCTCAAGAAGTGCTTTTTTTGGAACTGTTCTCCTGAGGTCTTGGGTCTGTTCACAGGCAGGCACTTCAGGGTGAGAAAGGCGCTGTGGTTTTTACTCCGCCAGGTTGCCTTCATACGCTCAAGATCTCAAACTCTTCTTCCATTTCAAACAGCTTATCCGTGGAGTCAATGAGCTCTAAGGAAAATGGAGAAACTGGATTTCTTTGTAAAAATAGGTTGGCTCTTATATAAAAACCTCCCCATTCAAGCTTTGTCAAGCTGGGGGCCCCAGGGCTGGGAATACCAAAAACTGCAGTCCTAACTATAGGTAGTCCTTGACTTGCAACCACAATTGAGCCCAAAATTTCTTTGTTCAGTGAATTTCACCCCATTGGACCACCTTTCTTACCACAGTGGTTAAGGGAATCGCTGCAGTTCTGTTAATTCGCCGTTAAGTCAGTAATACAGTCGTTAAGTGAATCTAGATTCCCCACTGACTTCTCTTGCCATGATCCTGGGACAATGCAACCGTCATAAATATGAACCAGTTGCCAAGCATCCAGATTTTGATCCTGCAACCATGGGGATGCTGCAATAGTAAGTATGGAAAATGGTCATAAATCCCTTCCCCACCCTCCAACCGTTGTAATGTTGATCACTAAATGAACCATTGTAATTCGAGGACTACTTATATGGGGGAAATTGGATGGAGAATGGCTGTTGGAAAGCAAATGAGTGAGGAACAAATCAACCCATGAGAGACTGCAGAGATGTCTCCCAGTATAACTTAGCTGTCCACAACAAGACACCCTTCTAATCCTTTCTGTTATGGTATAGATATGCTTACAAGGTGTCAGCAGATGCTTAATGTTGACTTCACCCCAATTGAACAATTTTTTGATTCATAAGGAATGGACAAGAAGTTTGCTCGTGCAAGCGAGCAAACTTTGGCCTTGATTCCAAAAAGTTGCTTCAGAGCAGGAAAGTAGCACCCACCAACAATTGCTGTACCTTTTCCAAGGGGTAAGGCAGAGGTCTCTAAACTTGGAAACTTTAAGACTTGTGGACTTCAACTCCCAGAATTCTCCAGCAGGCTGGAGAATTCTGGGAGTTGAAGTCCACAAGTCTTAAAAGTTGCCAAGTTTGGGGACCCCTGGAGTAAGCAGTAAGTTCCACTGCTTGAAGGAGCTGCCGTTCAGAAATTTACTCCTTGGGGCCAAGTGTCCAAATAGGCTTAGGTCAGTTATAATCCTTGGGGCTTCAGTCACACAACATGCTAAACTGAGGTTCTTTTGCAGTCGGGCGCTTTGGGTAAATGCAGAAAACAAATCCATTCTGATTTAAGGCTGTGAGCATATGGCGTGGACAAAGTAACATAGGTCACAGCCAGGTATCATAATGGGGGAAATGAAGGAAATCCCTTTGAAACACCCCTTTACCTGCTCCAGTGGTGGTGACTTCTGGTTTTGTGGGAGGTATGAAAGGGGGCCAGTGTGGTGGGTGCTTCTGAACCAGCTCAAACATTCGTAGACTCTGCTTCTTATGTATCTCCTGAGAGGGCGGAAATGCCATTTGTAAATTGCAGCACTTAAGCAAACTTATTAACCACCCAACCCTCAAGAATTCAAAATGCCATGCTGAATGTTTAAGAGCTGGGGACTACAGACCATACCTTCCTGTCCCTTCTATGTTTAACTTTATTTAAATTTTGTATGAAAAAATATAATCCAAAATTAGGTATTTATCACTTGAGCTATTTTTTTGCATCAGAAGTTCAAATTCACTATACTATTTAATTCTTGTTCTTAAATACCAAATAAAGGGCATTAAAAGACAAGGAATGAATGAATTTTAGGCTAATGAAAACCCATTTTTAAGAAACTAATAGCTGTATTTTTCTATTTCTGACTTTCTTTTGGGATCACTCATGCAAGATCACAGTTCCATTTAAAACACCATATATTAAGCGCACAAAACTCCAGAAGGCTTGTAAAGCACTCTTCAGGAAGACAAGTTTTAAAAAATATCAGCACAGCAAAGAAACAATGAAATAATTGTAATAACATTCAGTACAATTGAATAAACAAACATCAAATATGAATTTCTCTCTTACAAAAATCTTTTTATCCCTCTGGTTACTATCAAGCCTTCTAATAGTAAATTTGTTAAACACAAAACAAAAATGATAATAGTTTTCAAGTTTTATGCTTTTCCTAATACTTGCCTTTTGCACAAAGCTACACCAGTTATCAAAGTCCTTTTCTTCTTTACAAAAGAATCCCTGTAACAATTGAAGAATATTAGAAAGGAAAAACAAGGAATAATCCAATGATAGAAACATTTAGTCATTATACATTCTTTTCAATTCTCTCAGAAGGGTATTAGTCATTATTATTAGGCATCCTTGAAACAGTAACCCTAGGTGCTAATGCAAAACACTCAAAAATAATCAGAACGGATTCAAAATGGCTTTTTCATCTCACTAAAACTAAGCCAATATACACAGATAAATTGTATTCACAAGGCACCTAAGCTATTGCTTGGTATATCCAAAACTCCTTTTTTTACAAATCACAGCAGCTTAATGTATGTAACAGACTATCAAAACAAGCAGACTAGGTTATAGGTTAATCTGTTGTATAAATAGGGCTATCCAAACTTGGTAACTTTAAAGATTTGTGGGCTGGCTGGGGAATTCTGGGAGTTGAAGTCCACAAATCTTAAAGTTGCTAAGTTTGAAGAGCCCTGGTCTAATGTCTAGATTAGAACTTGGTTAACCATTTATCACAATTTCAACAAGAAATTTCTTTGAAAATGTAATTGGCATCCTGTTGCCTATGTTTGATTTCCTGAACAAGGCACATTCTTCTGGGTAGGGGTGGGGTGTTGTCCATCTCCTCACTACACCCCATCACAATACTTACTAATGCTACAGAGGGATCAAGGTTCATTATCTTCATCCGGTGGGGGGCTTGCTGGCAGTGAAAGCTATGGTCATCAACTGCACCACTCTCATCCGAATCTACAAAGACCTGGGTGGTGTGAGGGTCCAGGTAGATCAATTCATTTCCTACAAGGAAGAAGCAAGAAAGGGGTTGGATAGCCGTGAGTGGAATGGAAAACCGGGCAGCTTTGCACTGCAGGCGGACATTGATTTTGTCCACCTAAAATCCAGGATGTGCTAAAGCCCCAAATCTGAATTTCCATACAAGGGGGAGGGGATTCATTCTTCAAATCAAGTCCTAAAGTACTCCTCTCTTCAGCTAAGAAACAAGCTGAGATGAATATGGCTTGTGTGAATCTTCCCTACAAGGCACGAGGCTGTGGAGAATAGACTGGACTCCAATCTTCAGTATATGCTCTTTACTGTGATTTCTCTTCCCCTGGTGTTTTTATTTGCTACTTCAGATTTAGAAGAATCCTTCAATAGAACTACTGCAACAACTTCGTTTTTCCTTACCCAGAAATCCTATAAAGTAGTAGGCATTGTTTGGTTTTCCTCCTAAAGCTCCTAAAGATTGCGGCATCTTAAAGCATTCCTAAAGATCCAAAGGAAAAAGAAAAACATATATTTTATTGGCTATACTATTTGTGCTTCTTTCCTTCAGCAACGGAATTCAAGGCAGCTTATTATCTACTTCCTCCAAGTCAAAATCTGCTTATTTTGAGCTAGAACCAGGACCAGTAGGGCACTACCCCCCCCACCTGTTTTCTGAAAGCCCTCTTACAAAGATATGCAAATCACAGAATTACAGAGGCATGACTTTTCCATTTTCCTGGAAAAATAAGTTGGAAAATTGATGTCTTAAGCTCCAGGCTGGCTTCTCACATCTATTTGAAGTGGGAACTCCCCAAGCCTGCCAAAAACCCAAACCGCTGAACATTCTAACCTGCCAAGTCTGCCGAAGCAGAAATAAATTACATTTCCCAATCGCAAAAACGTCACTAACCTCCGAACTAGACTCACTTATCTGTGCATTCAGAATATAAGGATGGTGTGAATTAGAAATTAAGCAATAAAGAGCTTATAGAACCTCAGAATTGATTTCTTAAAACCATGTACTTTAAAGATGGCCTAAAAAAATCTGATATCAGATTTTTCAGCATTTTCACGAAGTAAAACCATGGTCAGGCACGTTCATTTTTCTAGTACAGATAGTCCTCAATTTACAACAGTTCATTTAGTGACCAAAGTTATGACGGTGCTGAAAAAAGGGATTTATGACCGTTTTTCGCGCTTACAGACCGTTGTGGCATCCCCATGGCCACGTAATCAAAATTCAGATGCTTGGCAACTGGTTCCTATTTATTTATGATGGAGTCATGGGATCCCCTTTTGCAACCTTCTGACAAGCAAAGCTAATGGGGAAGCCAAATTCACTTAACAACCATCTTACTAATTTAACCGCTGCAGTGATTAACAATTGTGCCAAGAAAGATCGTAAAATGGGCACAAAATTCACTCTTGCTTAGCGACAGAAATTTTGGGCTCAGTTGTGGTTGTAAGTTGAAGACTGACTGTTATCAATTCTTACCCTGGATCATCCAGGTCATTTCAATGTTTCAATGGCTATACATACGTGTATGTGCATGTGCATGCCTATATGTCTGTGTCCACATGTCTAAAAAAATCAATTGACCTCTTAGGATGAGATCCTTCCTTAAGCCAACCGGCTACTCCACAACTTCTGCCAGAGAGGTCTACCTTAAACGCGTCGACGTAAACCGGATTGATGTGGTTTATCCCTAGGCGAAGGGGTACGATCAGCAACAGAGGCTTCCAGCTGCCACCAGGAGCTCCCGAGGTCTTGGTTGGGTTGACAGAGCTCCTATAGGACAGTGAACTGCAGTGAGACCTGGGGCAACCCTGGGGTGGGGCCCAGCACATTTTTTCTGGTGAAAAAAGATAGGGAAAAAAGAAAAAAGAAAGCCTTATTCCTCAATCCCCTGTTAATTTGTCAGTGGCCAAAGAATATTCACCTCGCTTAGAAATATTTCCAGCCTACGTCCCAGTTTAGTAAAGAAAATAAATCTGAAACAGACCGCTCTACCAATTTGTGAAATAAATGAGAAATTCCATATTCACAGGGATTTAGTGTTTAGGCCAAACCCTCCTTTTTTGCAGAAAGAACCCAGAATTAAGAAAATTGTACTGGTCCTCCTTGCAATTAAGGAAGTCAGGAAAGCTATAAATATCAAACAGATGCATTTTAAGTCTTCAATAAATAGGGAGAATCGGTTTCTGTTATTGTTCACATGTTCTATGTAGGTTGATCCTTAATTTAAGAAAGATTAGAAATCTGCAAAACCTTTCAAGGTGGAAAGCATTTTGTTCATGATGCAGCCATGTTGCTCTCAGAATAGTCATGCCATTCCAATTTCACTGCATAACGAAGGCAGCAATACTCCATTCTGCGATCAGAAGAACTCTGGTCAACCATTCCAATGTGGAAAGGGGCCATTTTAAATTAGGAACATTTTCACCTCAAAAGTTCCTTGAATACTGAAAAGACATATACACACACAGCGGACAGCTAGCAATAAAAAATTCTGTGCCATTTGATTTCCACTTGAGGGAACAAGAGAGAAAACAGACTATCTATGACAGGGATCTCCAACCTTGGCCACTTTTTAAGCCTGGCGGACTTCAACTCCAGAATTCTCCAGGCAGCAAAGCTGGCTAGGGAATTCTGGGAATTGAAGTCCCCCAGGCTTAAAGGGGCCAAGGTTGGAGAGCCCTGATCTACGACACGGATGTCAAACTTACAGTGTTACGTTGGCGTCATGTGACATTTTGCAACGTTTCCCCCCTTCGCAGAGCTGTGGGTGGGTGGCTGTGGCCTGCGTGTGACACATCCAACCCATGGGTTGCCAGTGTGACACCCCTGGTCTTCGATGATCAGCTCAGTGTTTGGGATTGATAACAGGAAAAAAATAATAGGCCTCATCCTGGTGACTGTATTCCTCTTCTCTTGTTCAGAGTTTGTTATAAGCTAGAAATGACATAAGTTTTTTCAAAAATGGAATTTTAATTTAGGTAACCACAGGGCAATATTTCCCAGGTTGAATTTGGGTCAGTCACCAGAACTAAGAGATTTATTCTTCCAAGCTTTTAGACTCATGTTGTTGTTTTCTTTTCTGGATTCTAAATGAGGCTTAAATGAAACTGAATTTAAACTTGCTCAGGTTCAGACAATGATTAAAAACTTACTGATATCTTCAATCACCACAGTGTTGTCCATAGACACGTAAACAGCTAAGGAATTCCATTCATCGAAGAGTGCAAGTTTCCTGAATAAAGCAAGACAGCTGTCAGTCAAAAAGCGTGCTCAGTACAAGTGGCCCTCAACTTACGATGACAAATGGAGCCCAGAATTTATGTTGCTAAATGAAAAATTTGTTAAATGAGTTTTGTCATGTTTTACCACTTTTCTTGCCACATTTGTTAAGGGAATCATTGCAGTTGTTAAATTAGCAACATGGTTGTTAAGTGAATCTGACTTCCCCGTTGTGTGTTTTCTTGTGAGAAGGTTGCAAAAGGGGATCAACATGACCCCAACCGTCATAAATATGAACCAGTTGTCAAACATCGGAATGTAAATCACATGACCATGAGGAGGCCACAATAGTCATAAGTGTGGAAGATGGTCCTAAGTCACATTTTTTTAGTGCTGTTGTAACTTTGAATGGTATTCTGGTTCGCCGGCAGCAGGTGTGGACGGCTGAGGTCTCGGAGAGTGAGGACTCAGATGAGGGGCCTGTGTGTGAGGCAGGAAGGGGGCCAGGACCATTAGGGATGGAATGCTGCCTTAGGAGACTGTGGAGGCTGGCAGCAGTGAGGAAGAGGTTCCCAAGGAGCCTGTGCCCAGTGTGACTGTGCACAGGGCTGTTTGAAGGAAAAAGCAGCTGCAGCAGCAAGGGCGACTCGGGAGTAAGGCTGCAAAGTAATGGCCCCTCCCTCAAGAGATAAAAGCCAGCTGAGCAACCGGAGTTCTTTGCAGGAAGCAAAGAAGTTTTTGCATTCAAGCCCTGTGGATGTTCAGACTATCTCGGTTGGTGTTCGGAGACTCTTTGTGTTTGAAATATTTCTTGGCAACTTTATCTCGTGTTCTTGGCAGCCTTGCACCACCTTGGCAAGGCTTGTTCTTATCAGAGACAATTAGTTTGAAACAGCCTTTTAACCAGGAAGGAACGGAAGTCATGAAGAATCATTAAAAGGTTTTGCTGTTATCTCTGTTTTGTGTTTCTTTCCTTGGAACAAGGTTTGGATCAGAACAAATGGGTCACTAAATGAACTGTTGTAAGTTGAAGATTACCTGTGCTTATTACTCAGCCTTCCAATGCTTACACCTCCTCCTGCTTATGGTAGTTTCTCAATGGTGATCTCATTTCAAACACTTTCCCAATGCTACTGATGCAGAGCAAAGATGCTCTTGTTGCAAGCTTAAAACTTCAAAATATAAACACATTTGCTGCAGTTTTGGCAGAAAGACTAAAGAAAGTTTTACAGGTATATAGTCATGATGATCAACCTGGCTTTCTACCAAAAAGACAGTTAAGGAACAACAGTGAGAACTCTTTTGAATATTACTGAATATTTACAATAGCATAATGAACAACAGATAGCTCTAATATTCTTAGATGCAGAGAAGGCCTTTGACAACTTAAATTGGGTTTATATTTATGACAACTTAAACTTTATGTTTAAAGTCCTAGAAGTTTAAATTGGGCCTTTATGTTTAAAGTCCTGGGAATTTTATTCAAGGAGGTCAAAGCTGTCTATACATCACAGCAAGCAAAAATGGTTATTAACGGTGACCTAACTAACTCATGCAAAATCCGAAAGGGTACAAGACAAAGGTGTCCTTTGTCCCCTTTGCTGCTTATCCTGATGTTGGAAGTTCTGAATAGAAATACTAGGCAAGATGGGAAAATAAGAGGGATAAATATTAAGAAGGAACTCAAACTGCAGGCCTTTGCTGACAATTTGGTGATATTTCTGCAAGACTCAAAAAATAATATAGAATATTTATGAGGAAATTAAATGAGTGTGGGTCTTTAGCAGGTTTTCAAATAAACAAGCAGAAAACATCAATGCTGATTAAGAAAATGACCTCACAGGATGGTGATATATTGATTAGAAAATCTGATTTTAGAGTAGAAAAAAAGGTGAAATATTTGAGGGCTATGTTAAGAAACACAAACACAAAACTGTTCCAAAACAATTATGTACCTCTCTGGAATGACATTAAAAAAGATTTATTAAGATGGGATAAATTGCAGTTATCACTATTGGGTAGAATGTCTGTAATTAAGATGTCTTATGAAAAATGCTTTTGCTTTGGATACTACCAATACTTGCAACTGATATTCCATTTAAACTATGGCGAGGGACATTTCAAAATTTATATGGTAAGGGGAAAAAACCAAACATTAGAGATAGACTATTGCAAGATGCTAAAGTAAGAGGGGATCTGGGTCTACCAGATTTGAAATTCTACTTTGTTGCCTGCTGTTTGGTCTGGCTAAAAGAATGGATGAACTTTCAGAGTAAGCTGCTACTGGATTTAGAAGGCCATGAATTAGGATTTGGCTGGCATGGTTACCCATGGTATGATAAAATTAAAGTAAACGTTGATTTTAACAACCATTTTGTCAGACGTGCTATTTTGAGAGTTTGGAATAAATATAAAACAAGGTTTTCCACCGAGGTGCCTCTTTGAGTTTCCCCGCAAGAAGGTTTTTTTAAGAAAAGAAGCGGTGACGAGGCCAATCTGTTGGACTTACAGTAAAATAGTACCTTTTAACTTGGGTGACCCTACTCTCAAATCTAAGGAGGAGCTAGAATCAGAAGGTCATGTCTGCCATTGGTTTACATATTTACAATTGAAAAAAAGATTTAAATTATGGGTTTAACTTTGGGTTTAACTTTGTTAAAAATGATTTGGGAATCCTATTGTGCGGTAGTGATGAACATATTATTGCTAAAGCCTATACAATTTTATTGAATTTAAATCTGGAAATTGAACAAGTAATGATCCAGTGAGCAAGGAACTTTGGATATAATGTAATACTTGAACAATGGGAGAATATGTGGAATAAAGGTTTAAAATTTACATTAAACTATAACTTCAAAGAAAATAACTATTGGATGATGTATTGTTGCTATTTAACTCCAGATAAGTTGTCAAGAATGTATAAAGGTATTCCAAATATGTGTTGGAAATGTAAATTTAAAGAAGGGACTTTTTAATCATTTATGGTGGATGTGTGATAAAGCAAAGAAATATTGGAGTAGAATTCATATCTTAATACAGAAAATTCTTAAAGTGAATATAGGAAGAAAACCAGAGACTTTTCTTTGGGGTTTAATGGAACAAGACTTGGGGAAAAAATTCAGAACTTTGTTGTTATACTGTTGAAGGCAGCAAGACTCTACTCTATGCACAGAAATGGAAGGTCACCTCGATCCCCACAATGGATGAACGGCTGCAAAGAATGATGGAGTTAGTAGAGACGGCAAAATTGACTATTTTGATGAAAGAAAAAAATACAAATACTTTTATTTCTACTTGGAAACCGCTTCTGGACTTTGTGCTTGAGGTGGAAAAAAAATGAAACTTTGATTTTGGGTTTTACCAATTAGATAGATTTGTTGTTATAGAAATGGCTAGTTTATACTATTATGTAAAAGTTAAAAAGTTGAGGTTCGATGTTAATGTCTTATTCTACTGCACCAAAAGGAGTCTGCAATCAATGGCTCTTTTTTCCTTTTTTCCCCTTGCTTTCCCACACTTTTCTCTTCTCCCTTCCCTAACTTCCCTATTTATTTTTGTATTTTCTTTGTATGCTATATTACAAAGCAATAAACATTGTTAAAGGAAAATATAAACACAGCATATAAATATTTTGTACACTTACAGTATAAACTAAACTATGAAACTTAAGAATATGTTAAGTTATTCTTAAGAATAACTTAAGAGTTGCCTTCCTTAAGATGGCATTTTCCAGATATATTAGGTGGTTAGGAATTCAGGGAGTCACTTTCCCAATACATGTGCACAATTCTTAGCTTGCAGAAAGCAGGAACCCACATTTAAATGTGTCCCCCAAAATTGGTAGTTCGGCTACAAATGATCATGAACCTCCAGGGTTCACCTTTATCACAAAATGAGTGATGAATAAAAAATCAGATATAAGCACAAGAAATTAAGCTGACTTTGTGTCCTTCAGCCATTGGACCAAGATCCTTTTCTCTACAAGTACAGGAAGTCCCCACTGAATGATAACTGAGCATGGAATTTCAGTTACAACTTACAAGCACAATGTGACCTGGCTTGATTTCACAACCATTTTTATAATGGCCAGAAAGCAAGTCACCACAGTTAACTGAATCACATGACTGTTAAACGAATCCACTAGCCCAGCTAAAAAATGCCAGAAATTGGCAAAAAACATCTCAAATCAGTCACATGACCACAGAATGCTGCAACTGGTTATAAATGTGACACAGTGGACAGGCACCCCAAATACAATCGTGACCGTGGGGACAGAGTGCAATCTGAGGATGAGTCACAAGTATCCTTTGGGGATCTAACTTTCAATGGTCATTAAATGAGGACGACCTGTATAAATCCCACACACATATTGCAGAATACACATGCTAGCTTACTTGAGTACTTGGGCAACAGTATTTGGTCCAAACCATTCCCCAATAGATTTTCCTTCGCCAACACCCATCTGCGCTGTGTGGATCAGGAAGAGAAAGAGACAAAAAATAAAAATGTCAGAAAGTGACATTTGCCTGTTAAATGGAAATTTACTTCAATATTGCATTTATGTATCTCTCAGAAGAGTCCAGCATCAAAAAACCATCTGGAAATATTAACCCATGTCGAGAGTATTTTAGCTGAACTTTGGGTGGGCAGAAGAATGAGACGGTCCAAATGCAGATCTCTCGGTATTCAGCTCCCATCATACTCAGCATAGCCATCCCCAGCTGGGGGATTCTGGAAATGAAAACCTACCCCTTGAGAGGTCAAGCAGAAGGAACCTGCAGCCCCCAGCCTTAGCAGAAGCAGAGATCGGGGAGTAGCACGATGCCGGCCTGCAATGCTATCAACGTATTTCAGTTGCACAACTGAGGCAAAGTGCTTTAACGTGGGCTGCCTCTGAAATGTGTAGACGGCTCATCTCGGGCTCTTCAGCAGACTCTTGAAATGGGAAGCGTGGGGTTTTTACCATTTCAGGGCAATCCATCCGTTCCACAAGACACTGAAACTGCTCAGAATCGGCTCTAAAGCTGCACATCATGCAGGACTATGTAGTGTTTCAGAGACCGAATCCTCCCTTTGGAAACCCTGCCCAGATTATAAGAACAGAATAAAGAAGACAGCTGGAGTGCCACACTGACACGCCAGGTGTATTTGGCAGGAATATGAGAGAGGACCTCTTCCAAACACTGGAGCTTCCTGACAAGCCAAATCAACAAACAAATAGGCTGTTTTTATGATAAACTTTTGATTTTTATGAAGTTTCCTGAGGTCCATTTTAACTGGCAGATGGTGATTTAATTTCAAGGACCTTTTTTTCAACTATTTTGCCTTCTGCTTTGACTACAATTGTGTCGTCAACCCTGAAGCTGACCTGGCCATTTTCTTTTCTGTAGTTTTTTCTATAGAGATTTTATTCGGAGGCTTCAGGCTTGACACAGCCTGGAATTGAGGGGCAGGGAGGGGGATGCAAATATAACTGGGATGCTGTAGCCAAAATAAAGTTGTTTCCCCTGGGAACTAAAGACGTTGCCGCAGGTGTTTGGAAGGTGAAGACTGAAGGCAACCAACAACTAGACTGTGTGCCAACTGGATCACGTAACTGATGACTCTGTGGGGAAATAACATACTTTTGCTTTTAGGTAAAGGTAAAGGTTCCCCTCGCACATACATGCTAGTTGTTTCCAGCTCTAGGGAGACGTACTCATCTCCGTTTCAAAGCCGAAGAGCCAGCGCTGTCTGAAGACGTCTCCAAAGTCATGTGGCTGGCATGACTAAACACCGAAAGTGCACGGAACGCTATTCCCTTCCCACCAAAGGGGTCCCTATTTTTCTACTTGCACTTTTATGTGCTTTGGCAGAAGCTGGGACAAGTAACAGGAGCTCCCTCCGTTACACGGCGCTAAGGATTCGAGCCATCGAACTGCTGACCTTTCTGATTTGACAAGCTCAGTGTCTTAGCCACTGAGCCACTGCGTCCCTACTTTTACTTTTAATTGAGAGTAAAACCGGCAGGAAAGTAGACTGTGCCAATATGATATATCCCAATAAAATGTTATTTGAAGAATACACCTGCCTCGGAGTTCTCTTTGTTGGGGATGTGTTACTTGGAACCTTGACATGTGTATTTTCTCTTACATTTTAAACCAGCAACAAGACCAAAAGTAATACAGGAACCAAACTACTATGATTGCAACCATGGTTTAGCATATTGTGCAAATTTAGGTTTTTTTGTGTGTATATGCCTTCAAGTCATTCTTGACTCCTGGCGACCCCCTGGACAAGTCCCTGCAGTTTTTTTCAAAGTAGTTTGCCACTGTCATTTTCTAGGGCTCAGAGAGAATTACTGGCCCAAGGTCACCCAATTGGCTTCATGCTTATGGTAGGACTAGAACTCACGGTCTCACTATACATCCTTACAATATAGTTATGATTTTGCTTGGTATGATTCCATACTGACACTTGATGATCTCCCTAGTATTGGCTTCTCTTTTGCCCAAACTCTTCTCATTTTTTTTTTAACTTCGTGGTTCTGCCAACACTGGTCTTTATTTCATTTCCAGATGGGATTCTGCCTTAATTTACCACCCTCCAAATGTCATAGTAATTAGGACTACACACTGCTCTTAAAATCTGCACTTACCCATTTGATGAATTGAGTAACAGCAATCTTTTCTGTCCAGGAAGCAGCACAAAATCTTTTTATATTCTTCTGGTTGCTTTTTGTATTCCTCCCACTGCCAATCTTTAAGAAAAAAATTATTAGAGATTTTAAATGTTCCTACCAAGGAACATTTGCCACCAAGGACAAAGGATAAAACAACTAAAGGTGATCATTTAAAGAAAAAGTTGTATATTGCAATCCTTCTTAAGAGGACAGTCTGCTTTAATGACCTCCGTGGGATTAGCTAAGTGGCATGTAACATCTTTGGCAATGAAATACTCTGTGTGCAGTTTCAGCCAATCCCACAGAGGTCATTAGAGCAGACTGTCTTCTAAGTAGATGCTATAATGGAAAGGTCTATATGGATGTGTTGTTATGGACATCTAACCAGCCAGGGGCACAATTTGCCGGTTCTCCGAACTGCACAGAATCATAACAACCAGTTCTATAGAACCGGTCTGAACCGGTAGAATCCCACCCCTGGGAGGAGGGAAAGAGAGAGAGGGAGAGAAACTTACCCCTTCCCAAATGTTGACAGATCAGAGCCTGAGCCAACATCATCTGTCCACACCGCAACATGCAACCCCAGCCAGCATCTGAGGAAGGACCTGTACCACCTTGGGAGTGAGAAGCACATGCTTAGGTCATCATAAAAAAGGAAGGCACAAAACCTGAGGCTTCCTTGGATCAAGAGCCCAAGTTTTACCCCAGGAACTGTTGAGGTAATTCCCCGTTAGGAAAATGAGTGCACGCAGGGAGTTGAGGACTACCTGTATTTATGTCACTCAAGACAACCGTGCCAGACTCCAAAGCAGGGGTGTCAAACTCGTGGCGTCCCGTTGTCGTCACGTGATGTATCGTGACTTTTCCCCTCTTTGCTAAACCGGGGGTAGGCGTGGCCAGTGTGTGATGCATCCTGCTTGCGGGCCGCGAGTTTGACACTCCTGCTCTAAAGCGTTCGCTGGATCTAGGCTTAGGGCTAGAAGTGCAGGGTCTGTTCTGCCTTGAGCAACCCTCTCCATCAGGGACAAGCAGATATAGTCAAGGCCTTTAAAAACAAAAACAAAAAAACACCCACTAATACTGGCAATAGCTCTTGTTCAGAATAACTGGGTCATTCTCTCATGAAATTCATGTTTTCACAAACAGAAGGGACCGAGAGGGGCAAAACCCCATCTGGCCAGGAAGCAAAACTTACCAATGGGTGAATATTTTCTTCTGTAGGTAAACCAAAGACGAGAGCCGATATCTGAAAGCAGCTTAGATTTTTCTAGAATTGAAAAAAGTAACAGCAGGTGAACACAAATGCTGTACTCCTGCCATATTCTACTGAGCCAAGAAGACATTCAGGCATTCAGAAGTGTAAAACTTGTTTCCAAGTGACCCCCCCCCCCGCTTTACTGAAAAGTTACATTTCCCCCCCAATTCCCTTTTCATTCATCAAAGCCAATGCAGTATCTGGCAGTTCACTGTAGAAATGAGGTTTTTTTTTCCTCTGCCTCCTTTCAATTCAAAGTGGAATCTTGCCTTTTAAACCTGTCTTCTTCCCCAACTTCTTCTTTACTTTAAGTGCTCTTAAAGCACTTGTAATTAATACCTTGCATTTTGTCGGCTTTCAAGGATTTCTACTCTTTCTAGAGATTGCCAGAGAAGTAATATGTAGCTTTTAATTCCAAATTTACCTGTTTTCAGGTGGTGCTGTCTTCCTAAAATCCAGGTGGGCTCATCTGTCTCAGGAAGGTCTTCTAAATAATCTACTAAAATAATAAAAGTAATGTTCATATATTTTTAACTATGGTAGATACATATTTGATTTACAGAATATATGTCCATAAATACACTTCCTTAACTATAGCAATAGCACTTAGACTTATATACAGCTTCACAGTGCTTTACAGCCCTCTCTGTGTCAGCATGTTTTCCCATCAATCTGGATCCTCATTTTAATGACCTAGAAAGGATGAAAGGCTGAGTCAATCTTGAACTGGTCAGGATCGAACTGCTGGCAGTTGGCAGAATTAGCCTGCAATACTGTATTTTAACTACTGCACCACCACAGCTCTTATACATAATATACAATTAAGATGTCAAATGCTGTACTTTAAATTGAACATCAAATAATTAAATATTAGATATAGAATTTTTTTTAGAACTAATCCCAGAACAGGCAACTTTTTCTACATAGAGAATTTGCTCACTTGCTCTCTGAGGATACCCTCCAAAAAGTAGGAATAGCCTAGCCAAAAAATAAATTTGTTTTAGTTTCACACAAGTCTATAATGCATCCCATGTGTTTCTATTTATTGAGCGTTTTACATTTTGCATGT
Source organism: Bungarus multicinctus (assembly GCA_023653725.1). Classification (NCBI taxonomy): domain Eukaryota; kingdom Metazoa; phylum Chordata; class Lepidosauria; order Squamata; family Elapidae; genus Bungarus; species Bungarus multicinctus. The sequence goes on from CM042841.1 coordinate 6,981,030, forward strand.
CACATTAAACATTACAAATTAGTAACTGTGGAAGAGACTTTGAGATTTGTATCCCAAATTCACAGGAATCTCATGCAATCTTGCCCTGGATTGAGTTTCCTACATGCACTCGGATCTCATTTGCTTTTAAAAGACTGAAAGTAATTCTTCGTACATTTAGTCAGACAATGACCTATGCTATTTGCATGTCGCAGTGTGACAATGAAAGCTGATCTATTTTGGCCATGGCCAAATATTAAATACTGCTGTCTATCCTTTGAGACCCAATCCTCAACTGCCTAGAAGGGCTAAAAGAGATTGCTTTCAAAGTCAATTCCTTCTTCTAATTCCTCCCTCAGTTACAACAGATAATCAACACAGCTACCCCTCTGGAACGGGAAGAAATGTTTTGGAATCTGTGCAGATGTTTAATTTTCTCATTCTCCTCCCCACCATCCCAACCCTTAGTTTAGCAAAACGAAAGTAACCTCAGAAATTGATCTAAGATTTGAAATCCAAAGTAGAATTAAATGTACTGATTAATACTGCTTTGAGTTTATCTATGGAGATTCTCAACCATCCACATTATGGTTGTCCTAAAGGTGTTTTTTTCCAAAAGGCAACTGGACTCTCATTTTTTTTTGCTTTGAAAATACTTCGCTTCTCTTTCAAGAAGCTTCTTCAGTTCTGACTGATGGAGAATCATTTTCAAAGAAAAAAAACAAGAAAGTTCAATTGCCTTTTGGAAAAATTATCTTTTGGGACTGTTTTAAATTCTTTCCACCAAGTAAACATAACCAAATAATTTAAAGAGATGACAATGGCCAAAAAGAGCCCTCTGAAACCCAAAATGCTTTAAAAGGATAAAGGTGTATGCCTTTCATTTTCAGCATACTCTTTTGCAAAGCCTAAGTCTAGAGTCCTAAGACTTCCAACTAGAGTATGTGCTTAATTCAATTCTCACTAATACCAGTAATAAAATATATTTTGAAAACTATGGCATTTTTTTAATGCAGAAAGTATGTGACATGTAGCTTGCATATTAATTATCATTAATAGAATAAGATTCTTAGAAGGCATGCAAGGGAGTAATAAGGTTGTTTAAATAGTAGAAACAATGTGGACATTTTAGTGTTGAATTCCTCATGCTTGAAAGCATGTTTATGCTGCTCCTTGCACATTCAGATTGACGCTATACCAAGGACCATGATGACATCCATGAGCTAATTTTGACACATTAGTATCTTCTAGGAAAACTATCCAGATTAGACTGCCATTTGCCAAGTCCCAATCATTTTTCCAACAAGAAAGGAAGCATTCTAAATGTTCATATTTCAGCTTTAAAACTATGCTTTAAAAAAAATAATCTTGTCTCAAGCATGTAGGTAAAATTCTCGTAATTCATGCACCCAAATGCCAAGATTGGTTGGCTCCTTGGTTTCAGCTATCATTAGGATTAACGGCACAGATAATGCCTCTATCAGTAGAATCCAATAAATGGTTACTTAAGAAGTGCCACACATTATAAGCTATATATAAACCTCCTGCAATAACCCAACTCCCTGTATTGACCAGTCAGGAGAAGCAGCTTCCCTTTATGACCTCTGCAGTAGTTTCCAGAGCATTTGGGGAGTTAAAGGTCACCCCTATCTCCCCTCCCTATGAGTGTCTTCAAGGAGCAAGGGATAAAGTATGTGTCACAACATGAACTTTGTTCCTCAGAAGATCTTTTATACTTGAGACACAAGTACAAAAGGGCAGAGCTTGGAGTCATGACTCTATAATGGACAATTTGACACCTGAGGATCATTATGGCTACCTTGATACCTATAATTCTAGACAGAAAGCACCTCATGGAAGGACTTCACATTGGAACAGGGTCATCTGTTAAATCTACTCACTTACTGCCTGAGAAAACTTGATGTGCGATATTAAAAAAGTTAATTTACTTTGACCCAAGGCCAAAAAGCGGAATATAATGACAGATTCTAGACACCCTGTATTATGAATAATTTGCGAACAAAAAGAATAGAGTGTCTTTTTCTCCACCCCAAATCTCTTACAGTAACATTGATCAGCTGCAACGTGCATGCTTGCTGTTCTTCAAGTCCCTAACATGTGTTTAGTCTTCTCTACCCATGAGCCTCCCAAATGGGCTGAGAATACAGTACTGAGGAACTGCTGGCACTGTGTGGTTGACCACAATCTAGACTAGTTTTTCGTAAAAGCTTCACTTTTAGTCCCCAACAAGTAAAAGCATCTCATTTAGTCACAAAACATATGAAGACGTTTAGAATCATCAAATGACAGTACAGGTAGTCCTTGACTTATGGCCATAATGGAGCCCAAAATTTATGTTGCTAAGTGAGACATTTGTTAAGTGAGTTTTGCCCCATTTGGGGACTTTTCTTATCACAGTTAGGTGAATCATTGCCGTTGTTAAGTTAATAACAACCCGGTTGTTAAGTGAATCTGGCTTTCCCATGGACTTTGCTTGTCAGGAGATTGCAAAAGAGAAACAAATGACTCTGGGACACTGCAAGAGTCATAAATACGAGTCAGTTGCCAAGCGACTCAATTTTGATCATGTGACCATGGGGGGGGGATGCTGCAATGGTCATAAGTATGAAAAATGGTCATAAGTCACTTTTTTCAGTGCCATTGTAACCTTGAAAAATCACTAAATGAACTGTTATAAGTTGAGGACTACCTGTATATCACTTTAGGATTCTAGGGGGGAGACAGTGCTTATATAAAAGTAAACTAGGTACTTGTACACAGAATTGTATGATATACTTTAAGGAATGATGCTTTTCCAAAGAAAATTGCAGTCTATAACCAGATGAATCTGATACTAAACCGCTGAAACATCAACTAAAAATGAATTTAGAAGACTCTACAGCAAAAACTCCAACAAACCTTTCTACCTTCTAACTACTATATACACAGATCTATCTAACTAGAAAACTCTCTCTTCACACCCTATGTTTCTATTATTTGCCCACACATGCAAATATTCCATACACGGAGTAGGAAGTACACCAATACTGTACTTGTAATTGTATTCATATTTTACATAGTTAAAATCCTGCACTAGCCTTCTCTCCAGTCTATTTAAATAACAAAAACTTCAATGCAATGTATTAATTTCAAATCAACAAAAACAGCTATTGATATTTAAAACAGCATGGTTTAATATTCAAAATAGGCTATAACATAAGGAAGCTGATGCAAACCCGCTTCTTTATGTAAGAATAACAGATTCTTTAAAAAACATTTTACAACTGAACAGTATGGTATGGTATCTATCTCAAGCTTTCATAGGGATTTTTTTATGTTACTGCACATTATGGTAGATATTCTCCACTGGCTAATTTCTGTAATAGTTGCAGCTTTACCTGAAGAGAAATAGTTTAACTCAAATAACCCCCAACTAAGTTTACTGTAATGTGTTATATAAATGGAGCTGTCTTTGTTTTTCAGGCACTTATTTTATTTTTAGTGCTTTCAAGTAAGTGTTGACTCCTGGCAATTGCCTGGACAAGTCTGGCAGTTTTCTTGGCATGATTTCAGAAATGGTTTTCCCTTGCAGCCTTCTTCCTCAGACTGAGGGAGAAGGACTGGCCCAAATTCACCCAGCTCGTTTTGTGCCTCAGGCAGGATTAGAACTAACAACTTCCCAGTTTCCAGCCTTATGCTTTAACTACTACACCATTCTGTCTCTTCTCCCCTATCTCTCTCACTTCTAGACACTACAATCTTCTAAACCAGTATTGGTCATACATAATCTATTTTTTATACAACTTCACAGAGTTCTTTGTTCATTTTGTAATATCATTCAGCATCAGAAATTTGTTAATCTCTCCTTGGTACATCTATTTCCCAAGGTAAGGAAATAACTGGTTTAACACACTGGGTCTAGGAGATTGAAATAGAAAGTCGAGATATTACTTGCTTGAAATTCACTTCCATCACCAATTTATAAATCTCTCTCTCTCAGCCCCATAATGCATACATTGTCTTTCCATATTAGACTGTGGAGACTACAACACGTTCACACTACATGCTTCAGGTGGTTGCTGAAATGTATATAAGCACTGTGATCGTCAGCTCAGGAAGTTCTCTAGATTGCCCCAGCTGCCTGATGCACTGGACTGGAATTCAAAACTAGCAAACCAAAAGCCCACGTCATGTTTGTGAAATTTATTAGATCTAAAAAAAAACCTGACTGCTGGAGTTAGAATGGAGTTGAAGCCAGTTGTAGATTCTGTGTGGTTACTTATTTAGGGCAGGGCTTCCCAAACTTTCTGTTACCCAATACCTCTTATCAGAAAATCCTTTTTACTTCATGTAGGTAAAATCCTGTAAGTCAGTTTAACTATCCCTGTTGTGATTGGGAAATGGGTTCATGGGTCCATTGCCCAGAGAAAAAGCACTTTTATCCAATTTTGCATAATTTACCTAACTTTGAGAAGCACCTATATCCTGGAACATTTTCCTCCCCATCTATTGTAAGGGTCTTCCATCCTCAAACCATTCCCAGTCACCCATAGACAAGCATAGATATATATTTAAGTTATCCCTTGCTTGTCACTCAGGAACTCAAGGCAGCATATCCTCCTTCTACTTCACAGCCTTGTTGGCTGAGGATGATGGGTAAGGAGTCCAAATCCTATGGAAGACACCAGGTTGGGGAAGCTTTTAACAGCCCTGTTGGCTTAGGATGATGGGTGAGGAGTCCAAATCCTATGGAAGACACCAGGCTGGGGAAGCTTTTAACAGCCTTGTTGGCTGAGGATGATGGGTGAGGAGTCCAAATCCTATAGGAGATACCAGGTTGGGGAAGTTTTTAACAGCCCTGTTGGCCGAGGATGATGGGAGGACTCCAACCCCTCTGGAAGATATCAGATTGGGGAAGCTCTTTAAACAGCCTTGTTGGCTGAGGATGATGGGAGCAGAGCCCAACCCTTCTGGAAGATACCCGTCTGGGGAAACCCTTACCGCCATGTTGGCTGAGGATGATGGGAGCGGAGTCCAACCTATTTGGGCGCCGAGATGTCTAGGGCCATAGTGGCTGAGGATGATGGGGAAAGAAGTCCAACCTGACGCTGCCGGGGGGGGAGTTGAAGACCGGCTGGGGACGATGGGAATTGGAATTCAACATCAGGCTGAGGACAGCTGCTTTGAAGGCGGCTTGGGAGGGGCTGAACCTGAGAAGGGGGGAACATTTCTGCCTCACCCGGCTCCCCTCCCGCCCCGAGAGGCGTCCCGTTCCCTGGGCAAGGCCGGGCCTCACCAGACTCCATCCTCCTTCCGCGTCACCGCCACCACCATCCTCTCATCTCCGCGCCGCCGCCTCCTTCGGCCGCTTCCTTTCTTTCCCTCAGGCGGCGGCGGCGGCAGCGCCCAGCCTCCTCCTCCTCCCCGCGGAAAACAACACGGCTACGGCTGTCTCCGCCCGCGCGGTGCACGCCGGGAATTGTGGTCTCCATCGCGCGCCCCTGCGCCCTTCTCCGCGGCCCTCCCGCTCCGCGCACTCCAATTCCCATCAGCCCCCCGAATGGCTTCCCGGCGCCTGCGCGCGAGGGAAGCTCACGTTCGGGGAAGTGGGAGGAGCTGGACCGGGAGGGCGGGGACACCGTGTCTATTGGTCGGTCGTTTGGCGATTGCCCCTCTGGATTGGTAGAGCGGGGACGGTCGGCTCCACCCTCCTCTCGCGTCGTGGAATCTGCGCAGGCGCGCGGTGGGAAAATCTTCAGTCTCCGGGATGGAGGGACAAGACGGTGGTCTTTCTGTGTCCAACGTGGAGCTCTGTAACTTGGCTTACGCGGGGCAGCTAGAGGAACTCAAGGAGCGGTTGGTCGCCAATCGGAGCTTGGCAACACGCGCCGATCAGGTTGGCAAGCGGGCTGGTCTTGATGGCCTTGACATCTCAAACCATGGTTTATTGGATCCTGGCTTGTCTAACAGACCCTCTATGACCCTCTTGTTTTGCACGGCTTAAATATGGCTTCCCAACCACAGACTTGGTCCAGTGCATTAAGCCCGGATCAGGCATTGTGGCTTAACAGGATTTGGTTTGAGAGAGATTTTGTATTGTGGCTTATTCAGCAAACCAGGTTTTTTTATCAATATGTACAAATAATAGAGTGGAGACCTTAATATTAAGACCAAAACCTTTATTGTACCACATAACTTTGATGCAATCGGTAGTGGTATGGTATATTAGCTATCCAATTATGAATGAAAATGTCCAATTGCACTCAATATTGGCATCCTAAATTGTAACCAATATTGCTAAAATACAGGTAGTCCTTGACTTACAACAGTTCATTTAGTGACTGTTCAAAATTACAACAGCACTGAAAACAGTACCTTACCACTGTTTTTCACACAACCATTGGAGCATCCTCATGTCACATGATCAAACTCAGATGCTTGGTAACTGACTCATATTTACGATGGCTGCTGCATTCCAGGGTCAGGTGTCCACCTTTTGCAACCTTCTAAGCAAAATCAATGGGGATGCCAGATTCACTTAACAACAGTGTTACTAACTTTATTTATTTATTTATTGAATTTATATTGCTACCTATCCGCCCATGGTAACTTGAGGTGGCTTACTGAATATAAAGCCATATTTAAAATTTAAAAAACAACAACAAAAACTAACAAAAAGGAATCAAATTAATAAAGTGCAATGGAACAAAATCTAGGGGAAAAAATTAATTGCAAGGATTCACTTAAGAACTGCGGCAAGAAAAGTTGTAAATGAGACAAAACCCACTTAACAAATGTTTCTTTTAGCAACAGAAATTTGGGGCTTAATTATGGTCGTAAGTTGACCAGTACCCCTTATTCCCAGTAGTCTAAGTCAGTCTTCTTACCCTTAACTGTGGAATTATGGCATTGAAGAAAGGCCAGGCATCTTAAAGTTGCCAAGGTTAAGAAACACCAATTATAGTTACTGAAACATTATAGTGTTGATAACCTTCAATCAATACAGCATTACGCAAATGTCAGTGTATTGAAACAATATAAGGTATTCAAAATCACAACAACATAATTCAGTTAAACAGACCAGCACTTGATGCTACTGGGCCAATTCAGCTCCTGGGTGGCTTTGGACTCTTACTAGGAGATTTGTACATCAGCCATGGTTTGTTTAACCGTGTGGTTGAATCACAAATAACTATATTGTCTTCCTAAATGCTAATGAGATAAGAATTTCAGTTGTCTTCTGCAACAGATGGACTGCCCTGAAGGTTGTAAAAAGAAAATACTTACAGTTCATACAAATCAAAGGTTCATTTGAATAACAGCATTTTTGTTTGTTGATTTGGCTTGTCAGGAAGCTCCAGTGTTTGGAAGAGGTCCTCTCTCATATTCCTGCCAAATACACCTCGAGTGTCAGTGTGGCAGTCCAGCTGTCTTCTTCATTCAGTTCTTAAAATCTAGGCAGGGTTTCAAAAGGGAGGATTCGGTCTCTGAAATACTATAGTCCCACATGATGTGCAGCTTTAGAGCTGATTGTGACATGATCCAGTCGGCACACACTCTAGTTGTTGGTTGCCTTCAGTCTTCACCTTCCAAACACTTGCGGCAACATCCTTGGTTCCCAGGGGAAAGAACTTTATTTTGGCTACAGCATCCCAGTTATATTTGCATCCCCCTCCCTGCCCCTCAACTCCAGGCTGTGTCAAGCTTGAAGCCTCCGAATAAAATCTCTATAGAAAAAAACTACAGAAAAGAAAATGGCCAGGTCAGCTTCAGGGTTGACGACACAATTGTAGTCAAAGCAGAATGCAAAACAGTTGAAAAAAAGCTCCTTGAAATTAAATCACCATCTGCCAGTTAAAATGGACCTCAGGAAACTTCATAAAAACCAAAAGTTTATCATAAAAACAGCCTATTTGTTTGTTGATTTGGCTTGTCAGGAAGCTCCAGTGTTTGGAATAGGTCCTCTCTCATATTCCTGCCAAATACACCTGGCGTGTCAGGGTGGCACTCCAGCTGTCTTCTTCATTCAGTTCTTATAATCTGGGCAGGGTTTCCAAAGAGAGGATTCGGTCTCTGAAACACTACATAGTCCTGCATGATGTGCAGCTCTAGAGCTGATTCTGAGCAGTTTCAGTGTCTCGTGGAACGGATGTTTGCCCTGAAATTCCCACGCTTCCCATTTCAAGAGTCTGCTGAAGAGCCCGAGATGAGCCGTCTACACATTTCAGAGGCAGCCCACGTTAAAGCACTTTGCCTCAGTTGTGCAACTGAAATACATTGATAGCATTGCAGGCCGGCATCGTGCTCCTCCCCATCTCTGCTTCTGCTAAGGCTGGGGGCTGCAGGTTCCTTCTGCTTGACCTTTCAAGGGGTAGGTTTTCACTCCCAGAATCCCCCAGCTGGGGATGGCTATGCTGAGCATGATGGGAGCTGAATACCGAGAGATCTGCATTTGGACCGTCTCATTCTTCTGCCCACCCAAAGTTCAGCTAAAATACTCTCGACGTGGGTTAATATTTCCAGATGGTTTTTTGATCCTGGACTCTTCTGAGAGATACACAAATGCAATATTGAAGTAAATTTCCATTTAACAGGCAAATGTCACTTTCCGACATTTTTTATTTGTTATCTGTTTCTTTCTGCTTGACTTCTCAAGGGGTATGTAGGAAATCTTCAGCCATCCAGGACATGGTTGTCCCAAAGGTGCTTTTTTTTTGAGAGGCAACTGGGTTAATATTTGTAGACGGTTTTGATCCTGGACTCTTTTGAGAGATAGACAAATGTAATATTCAGCTAAAAGGAAGTTTCATTTACAGGACTCAGCAGAACTACCCTATGCTTGGCTTTTAGCCTATTTTCATAAAAATGATATCTTGTGGCACCTTGATTAATTGATAGTGATATTTTAAAAGTGACATGCAGCATTATCATTAGCTAGTAGGTATATTGCGCCTGTAAAGTTGACAAAATATACATGCCATGCAATTCCTTGCATGTAATGGGCTGTATAGCCAGTGAATGTTTCTTTTGGTAATTAGCCCTTTGATTGGGGTTATTTACTTCCTATTTACTTCCATTTACTGTTAGGTTTATCAATTTTAGATCCAATGTTTTTACTGTTTATATAGATTAATCTTCATAAAAATCTTTATGTAGTACATTGGCAAAACCATAGCCATTCCCCCGGAGATACTTTTCCCCCCACAAAATTTTCATTAGAATAAGTATTCAAGATCAAAAGTTGTTTCTTCAGGATTTTATGTGAAAAATACAACAATAAAGTTTGTACATATTGACTTGCTTGGAATAGCAAGAGCACTTAGACTTATACACTGCTTCACAGTGCTTTACAGCCCTCTCTAAGCAGTTTACAGAGCCAGCCTCTTGCCCCCAACAATCTGGGTCCTCATTTTACCCACCTCGGAGGAATGGAAGGCTGAGTCAACCTGGAGCTGCTCAGAATTGAACTGCTGGAGTGAGTAGTGAGTTAGCCTGCACTGCTGCATTCTAACCATTGCGCCAGGATGGCTCTTAGATACTTTTAAAAGAGCAGCAACCTTCATTATAAAGTGTGACTTTGAAAGGAGTGATCTATAGAGGGAAAACTTTCTCGAGGCTAAGTGACTCCCAAATATAAGATTCAGCACCAGAATTCTCAATAAGGACCATGCAGTTTGGGGAATTCTGGGAACTGAAGTTCTCTTATTTGGAGGGGTTTTAAGTAGGAGAAGCTGTTTTGAAGGATAAAGTGGTCTCTTCATGGCACCATCCTCTTCCCCTGTTGTATCCGTTGATTTCGTGTCTAAACAAAAAGATTGTTGACATAATCTTGTCTTCTCCATTCAGGACAACAGGACAGCTCTACATTGGGCCTGTTCAGCTGGTCATTCAGATATCGTGGACTTTTTGCTAAGTCTGGGAGTGCCTGTTAATGACAAGGATGATGTAAGTATCACCATTTATCTATATTTTCTATTTACAAACTATTGATGGGGTTGTGTACTTTTCTGCCATCTTGTTCTCTGCTAGGAACTCTGTTGATATAACCATTATTGGGGGTTGGAAAGTGTGCATTGCTGTGGTTCTGGATCTCAGTAGTTGGTGGGTTGTAAATCCTCACCTTACAAGTAACAATTGAGCCAAACGTTTGGGTTGCTGAGTGAAATATTTCTTCGGTGACTTTTGCCCCATTTTATGACCTTTCTTGCCTGTTAAGAGTTTGCAGCAGAAATTCAAGTTCAGAAAACACACAGATGACCGATTCAGCAATATCATTAACTTCTTTATAAACATAATAAATGAGTAAAGTTTACAATACCATATGTAGATTCTTTCAAGGTAACATAAGCAAAAACACAAGCAGCAGCAGCTTAGAGCAGAACTCTAGTTTCAGTTTCAATTCTCAGCAAAGCACAGAGCCAAACCACACCCAGACTGTCAGCTCCCATTGGCTGGTCTGTTGCCACGCTTATTCACTTGCTGACTTTGTTAACCATGTCTCTGCCAGTTAATGAATATACTCTGACATTGCCACAGTTGTTAGGTGAATCACTACAGTTGTTAAGTTCATAACATGGTCGTTAAGTGAATCTGCCTTCCCCGTTGACTTTGATTGTCAGAGGGGATCCCATGACCCCAGAACATTGCAAATGTCATAAATATGAGTCAGTTGCCAAGTTAATCTGAATCATGTGACCATGCAGATGCTGCAGTGGTCGTAAGTATGAAAAATGGTCATAACTCACATTTTTCAGTCCCATTGTAACTTTGAGCAGCCACTAAATGAACTGTTGTAAGTCAAGGATTGCTTACATTTTTTCATCTGACGATGCGGATTCCTATTAGGATAGTCTTCTCTTTTTGGAAAGAAACTTTTAAGCCCTTTCTGCTTGCCTGGAGTACGTTCAGGAAAACTCTTCCTCATAGAAAATGGAAGGTAACCTAAAATGTATATGTGATATGTAGTATTTAGGTGACAACTAAAAATGATTATATTGTGGTAATTTTTAATATGAATTAAAGGGGAGTAAATAGAATGATGTATAAGACAAAAGGATGGGGCACTCAAATGGGTAATTAAGGGGGAAATGTTTGGAATTATTAAAATTGGAAGATGGAAGATTAAAAGATGGAATTTACTGAATAATGAAATAATATGTGATGAAATTGCAAATATGACAGATAAAAGTATAAAAATATAATGAAAATAGATTAAGAAATAAGAATTTTAAGATATTATATAAAGAAGATAGGAGTATAATTAAAGAAAAACAGAATAAGCTAAGATATGAATTAAAAAATGGATAAAATAAATATGGAAAACATAAGAATACTTGTGAAAATTCATAACAAATGGAAAATGCAATGATATGATAAGAAAATGAATATGTAAGATCGATATGTAATTATAGTCATGTTTGTATGGAAATGTAAAAATCTGGAATCGCACCATTCACCAAAACAGATGTTTGTAAAAGATAAAAATAAAAAACTTTGGCAAAGAAAAAAAGAAAATGAAAGGCATATACTTAAGTGAAGAATGACCAAATATAGGTAGTCCGTGACTTACAACCGGTCACCTAGTATTTGTTCAAAGTTACAATGGACCCCGAAAATCAGACTTACAACCCCCCAACTACTATGATGTTCTGATGTCTGCCCCATCCCCTGTGATCAATCACCGTTTGCACATTCTGTAACCACCTGTACGGCTGTTGCAGTGCCCTGTGGGAACAAGACTCTGATTTATGATATTTTGCTGGAAACCAGAGTTGATTTGATCTCAGCATTCACTTAGTGACTATGATACTTGCTTAACAACGGTAGTTTTTCTTTATGAATATGGGTGGAGCACCTCCAGTTCATGGTGCTAATTTGGCTAACCATTCATGTACCCTTGGCTTAGCCATAACTGCCCTACATAAACAGGCAGACCTCAACTTACAACAGTTCATTTAGTGATAGTTTAAAGTTACAGCAGCATTTGAAAAAAGTGACTTATGACCATTTTTCACACTTATGACCGCTGCAGCATCTCTGTGGTCACGTGATCAGAATTCAGATATGTGACAACTGGTTCATCTTTATGACCATTGTAGTGTCCCAGTGATCAGCTTTTGCCACTTTCTGACAAGCAAAGTCAACGGGGAGGCCTGATTCACTTAACAGCCAGGTTACTAATTTAACAACTTCAGTGATTCACTTAACAAAAGTGGCAAGAAAAGTCATAAAATGGGGCAGTGATTCACTTAACAAATTCCTCACGTAACAACATAAATTTTGGGCTCGATTGTGGTTGTAACTTGAGGAGAACTCGAGAAGAGTTCTTCCTTCAAGCCCCAACTGCTGAGGGATCCATCTACTTCACACTTTCCCCAATCAGTCTTCTGAAAGAGCAGTTTTGAATCAGCTGGGAATTAGATGATAGCTGTCAGCAGCCACCACTTGTCTCTACCTCCAGTTTTTTCTCCCCGCAAGGGAAGGTCCCAGGGTAAATACCTAGTGATTGTCCCAATCTTCTCCCCCCATATCTGGCCCTAAAGGTAAAGGTTTCCCCTCTCCAGTCATGTCTGACTCTAGGGGGCGCTGTTCATCTCTGTTTCTTAACCAAGGCAGCCAGCATTGTCCAAAGACGCTTCCGTGGTCATGTGGCCAGCACAGAACACATATTACCTTCCCACTGAAGTACTATTTATCTCCTCGCATTTGCATACTTTTGAACTGCTAGGTGGGCAGGAGTTAGAGCAAGGAACAGGAGCTCGCTCCATCATGCAGCGCTCGGGTCTCAAACCCAGGCTGTCAGCTTTCCAACTGACAAGCTCAGTGTGTTTAACCACTGAGCCGTTGCATTCCCCCTCTGCCCCTAAATAATTGAAATATCTATGAATTGCTTGATTTGCATTCTTACATTCCAGAAGGCAAGTGAGCAAAAGCCACCAGCCAGTGCCTGCAACTCTAGCACCATCCCTGAAGAGAGGAAATTGGAAATCTGTTGTGATAATGTCTATGGAGATTCTCAGTTCAAAGAGTGCTTTTTCAGGAAGCAACTGAACTTTCTTGGTTCTCTTTGAAGACATTTCACTTCTCATCCCAAAAGCGTCTTCAGCTCTACTGGATGGTGGGAAATGGAAGGATTTATCTAGTCTTTCTTTTTTTTTTTTCAGGCTGGCTGGACCCCTTTGCATATTTCCGCCTCAGCTGGCCGGGATGAAATTGTGAAAACTCTCCTTCAGAAAGGCGCTGAAGTGAACGCCACCAATCAGAATGGCTGCACCCCGCTGCATTACGCCGCGTCAAAGAATAAGCAGGAGGTTAGATTTTGAGGGATCCTTGGTGCTCTCGGAGCTCGGTTGTCTTCTTGCAGACGATTCATTACCAAACTAGAAAATATCAGCAGTGCTAACCTTTATAGTCTTTCACGTGAAGGTGAATCAATGTGTCCCAGGATAATGTTGCAGGATCCAATCTTGAGTCAATCACCCAGAGCAGAGGTTTTGTCTTCTGAGCTTTCGGACCAGTGGTGGTATGCTACCGGTTCGGACTGGTTCAGCCAAACTGGTAGTAAAAAAAGCCTCCAACGATCAGCTAAGAGGAGAAAGAAGAGAAAAGCGCAGGATTGGGCCTCCCACCCGACCCTGTGCTTTTCTTTCTCCTCTGAGATGATTGGCGCTGCAGGCCTCAGCTGGTGTATGGAAAGCTGCACGCGTGTGTTAGGTGCACGTGCAATCACCAAACCGGTAGTGGAATAGGTAGGATCCCACTGTTTCGGACTCATGCTGGAGCCCACCTTCAGGGAACTCCTCTCTAGCAGAGGCTGTTCTGTTTGTGGTATTTATGTGGTGCCTGTTGCATGCGGCTTTTTAGATGCTGATTGGGGTGTTGATGGCTGTCTATTAAATCGTTGGCTGTTGTTTCCTTGTGCTGTCAATCCCTCACTTTGTAAGTACTTGATAATCTGGGAGTAAACCAGCTCTTCTGTTGACTGACAAGGGGCCTGTTTCCCAGGTTTCAATCGCTTCCCTGACTGTTTCTGTGCCTCTTCGTCCAAAAATCTTAGCTGCAAAATTGAATGTATGTCCTTATTCATTGAATGTATGTCCTTATGCATTCACATTCAGCCAAAGTCTTTCAAGGGTGCGCAGACCTTATCTAGATTGGAGAGCTGCCAAGTAAATATTTTCAAACATAGTACTGACAAGGAAGGGCTCAGCACAGAGTCTCTGAGATGCACAGACAGATCTTCACACTGTTGCAACGAACGGTTTCCTGCAAAAGCCCATCCCTTTTTTGCTCCTCTTTTAATCTCTATGGGAGGGGCCATTCACCATCCACCTGTAGCCTTACTCCCACGTCGACCGCAGGCACAGGCTGGGAACCAGCTCCAGCTACTCCCCCGCTTCACTGTTGTCTGACTCTGAAGGCAGCTGATAACTGCCATCTCTGCCTCTAACGCAGAGCCCTCGTCCGAGTCTTCTTCAGCCTCCAGGACTGGCCCAGTTTCTTCCTCAACCTCCTCAGTGTTGTGATTCGCCGGAAGCTGGTGCAGATGGCAGCGGAATCAGACAGTGAGGAAGAAAGGGGACCAATCAGGGAGTCTGGAGAGGACTCGGACGAGGGTCCTGTGTCCGATGTGGAGATGGGGCCAGGACCATCTGGGAGTGGGGTGCTGCCTTCGGAGTCTGGCAGCAGTGAAGCAGACGACCCAGGGAGCCCGTTCCAAGTGCGCGTGCGCGCAGATCTTTTAGAAGGCGAGAGCAGCTGAAACAAAAGGGGCGACTCGGGAGTAAGGCTGGGAGGTGATTGCCCCTCCCATAAGGTATAAAAGTGAGACCTAAATGATGAAACCTTTAGAGGAAGCAAAGTAGTTCCATCGGTTCTGAGTCCTCCTTGAAGCTCTGTGTGTAACTTTGGTTGGTTTTTTCCTGTATTTAGGTTGGTTTCTTTTATAGTTAATTGGATACTTCTGTTTTTTGGCAGCATTCCACAGAACTGGAAGGTGGGTGCTTATCTTGGGGGACTGTTTAAGATTAGTTCTGGCAAACCATTCCCAGCAATGCAATAAAATAGGTTTTGCTTTTAAAACAAGTTTGTGATTAATTACGATCGACGAAGCCTGGGTCAGAACACTCACTGTCTGACTCTGCTGCCAGCGCCGTCAGCCGCCAGCCGGCCACAACAACTTCTCTCCTCGCCTGATCGTTCACTTATGGTCTTTATAGTCTTTTCTCCTTTTATAGGTTAGATTTTGCATTGTGGCTTGGTTCTTTTTTTCCTGCGTCTCAAAAGCAAATGGTTCGCTCATTCTTTTCTCCTCTCACCCATAGATTGCGCTGATGCTGCTGGAGAGCAAAGCTAATCCCGATGCAAAGGATCACTTGGCCTCAACCCCGTTGCACAGAGCAGCCTCCATAGGGAACCTGAAAATGATGCAGATCCTTCTGAAGCACAAAGCGTCGGTCAACTTACAGGACTCGGAAGGAAACACGCCTCTGTAAGGATGGGAGACTTCCCTTTCATTTATTTCAAGGCTTGGGCATTCACTCAGGGCAGGTTATCCAACCATAAGGTAGTCCTCAATTTACAGCCATCCGGTTAGTGACACTTCAACGTTACAGGGGCACTGAAAACCGTTTTTTACACTTACGACCATTGTAACATCCCCCCACGATCACATGATCATAATTTGGACATGTGACCAACTTTTGCAATCTTCTGTTGAGTAAATTCAATAGGGAAGCCAGATTTATTTAACAAACAAATTGCTAATTTAGCAACTGCGGTGATTCACTTCACATCTCTGGCAACAAAGGTCATAAAATGGCAAAACTCACGTAACAAATGTCTCGCTTAACACCTGAAATGTTGGACTCAGTTGTGGTTGTAATTCAAGGACTGCCTATATCCGTGGTGGCTAACCTTTTTGGGCTCCTGTGCCAACAATTGTGCATGCTCTCATGCAAGCACCCAGAGGGCAATGCATGCCTCCCCCACACTCCCTGCCCCACCCCCTCCCCCGCTGCCCCTTTAACTGCACTGTGCCTACCAGCTGGTTTTCTGCCCATTCGAGCCTTTTTCAGCCTCCCAGAGGCTCGAGGGAAGCCTCTGCAGCCTTTGGAGGCCAAAAAATGGGCCTGTTTCATCACTTCCGGTATTTCCGGAAATACAGAAAGTGACGAAACTTCCCCTGAGCCTCTGGGAGGCCGAAAAAGGCCTCGAATGGGCCAGAAATCATCTAGGAGGTATGCGCATGCGCAGTGCAGGTAAGTTTGCCTGGGGCTCGCGTGCCCACCTGTGGCATGCATGCCATAGGTTCGCCATCATGGACCTATATTGTTCACTTGCAGAACTAACCCAGGTCCATGGATCCGTTCCAGAAATCGTTAATTTGGTCCTGATTTGTTTTAAGCATCTGAACAAATATATATACTAACTCCATTCACCCAAGCTGTATCTCTCTATTAATTGATTATATTAATTAAACAACTAGTTCCCAGCCTGCTTTGGGGAATCCGTGCTGGTCAGCAAAGTCATTAACATTCACTTAGCAGCTGCAGCAATGCATTTAACCACTGTGGCAAGAAAGGTCTTAAAATCGAGCAAAACTCACTTAACTCCTATCTTGCTTAGCAATGAAATTTGTTTATGGTCATAATTCAAGGGCCACCTGTATTGTGGGAGATAGAGCCACACAGAATTTTGACAGCAGAGTCTTAAGAATCTGTACCATCAATCTGCTTACATGAGACAATCTTGCTCAATTGGCAAACTATTAAATCTATTCTGATATGTAGTCCTTACCTGGTGGTTATACTTAACTAAATTTACCCAGATGGAACTAGCTGTAGATTAAAACTAAATCCATAATTTGCACTTCCAGCTGAACCACAGGCATGCAATCTGCTAAAGCTACTTAAATTGCTTCCAGCATTTGACCTGCTAGAATTCCACTAAACTTCCTTTGATCTTAGATTAACATGATGCCTGAACTGACACGTTAACTCTTAGATGTAATTGCTAAAATGTTACAGGTATGGCTGTAATTCAGGTCTGCCTTTGAAGCAACAAAGACTAAATATTTAGGCCATTAGAGAATCAAACTGCAACTTTGGGAAAAATTCATTTTCTATGGGGTCAGTACATTTTTTTACATCATCTCAAGAGAGCACAATATCTATTCAAAATGTCCTAATTCTCCTTAGATGGTCAAATTAAGTTGCTTTATTTAATGTTTTTTGATAGTTTACCAATAAAGAACGAAGTCCTCACTTCAAGTAGCAAAAAAATACAGTTCCTCCTATCTGGAAAACACTATTCTTGAGCTTTGAATGCAATATCACAGAGTCCCTCTGGGAGGAAGATGAGCAGTTTCTAATACGATCAATAAAATAAAATACAAAAAAAATAAAATAGGTTATACAGAATCCAAAGTAGCTCTTTTGGCCAAACAAATCCAGCAGATATATTTGGTCGTATTTTTTATACGCCATCCCGAACAGGGGTCTCCCCCAACCTTGGCAACTTAAGCCTGGTTGGACTTGAACTCCCAGAATTCCCCAGCCAGCTAGGCTTAAAGTTGCCAAGGTTGGAGACCCCTGTGTTAAAGCAAAGCTGGCTGGGGAATTCTGGGAGTTCAAGTCCAACCAGGTCTAAATTGCCAAGGTTGGGGGAGACCCCTGATCCAGAGTGACTTGATAGTGAGACAGACAGCATATAAATTTAACCAATAAATTGGCAAGCCTTCAGCTTCTGCAGAACTCTTGCTCCGGCATGGTTATAAAAGCTATGGGGAAAAAAAGAGAAATACGCAAGAGGGGC
Organism: Bungarus multicinctus; assembly: GCA_023653725.1. Taxonomy (NCBI): domain Eukaryota; kingdom Metazoa; phylum Chordata; class Lepidosauria; order Squamata; family Elapidae; genus Bungarus; species Bungarus multicinctus. Next base: position 6,998,823 of record CM042841.1, read on the forward strand.
TTTTGCTGAAACAAAGCCTGTAAAAGGAATTAATTCTTGGTTTTCTTGACAGCCACTTAGCATGCGATGAAGAGCGGGTGGATGAAGCCAAGCTCCTGGTGGCCCACGGAGCCAGCCTCTACATTGAAAACAAAGAAGAAAAGACCCCTTTGAAGGTTGCAAAAGGAGGGCTGGCATCCATCCTCAGAAGGCTGGTTGAGGGGTAGCTGCTCTGTGAGAGCAGCCTAAATTCCATTCTCCATAAAGCTATTGAAGACTGTTCATAAGAGAGGTGTTTTTTTTTTTTTAAATCAATCCGAAGTGCTACGACCTGACTTTTTTTAAAAATAAATTTTATTAAATTTTACACTTTTAAAAACAAATTTATTATTTACTTTATTTTATTTTATTTATTTATTTTGTCAAACGCTTACAATATAATAGAAATAAGAATAAACATAAGTTTAAATAATTGAAATAGGTACTAATAATTGGGCACAATAGGACAGGGACAGTAGGCACGATTGTGCGCTTATGCACGCCGCTTACAGACCTCTTAGGAATGGGGTGAGGTCAATAGTTTGAGGGTAAAGGAGTGGGGGTTTGAGCAGGTGACAACAGAGTCAAGTAGGGAGTTCCAGACATTGACCACTCTGATGCTGAAATTGTACTTCCTGCAATCAAGTTTGGAGTGGTTTACATTATGTTTATATCCGTTGTGTGCTCTTGTGTTGTTGCGGTTAAAGCTGAAATATTCATTAACTGGTAAGACATTGTAACAGATAATTTTATACACTATGCTTAAGTCCAATCTTAGCTGGCATAGTTGTCTAAGCCTAGAATCTCAAGTCTGGTGTACACTGTATTCTGCTGCGAACAGAGGAATTTAATACTCTGGTAAAATACTTCTGGACTTGCTCAATTGTATTAATGTCTGATATACAGTGCAGATTCCAGACAACCGAGCTGATATTGGTCTAACAAATCATATATACAATTTTTGCAGTAGGTTGTGGCATCGACTTTTCCATATTCATTTACATACATACATACATATATACATACATACATACGTACATACATATCATTTACATTTTACATTATTTTTTGTTCCTGTTATCTAACCAAGCATACCATTTCTCCCAGACCATATAGTATTCTTTTTCTTCCTTCTCCTGCAATTCCATTGTAAGTTTATTTATTTCTGCACAATCCATAATTTCTTTTATGATCGTATTATCTGTGGGACTATTCTCTAATTTCCAAGTTTTGGACATACGTTATTCTAGCTGCTGTCAATATATGTATCATTATATATTCAATGTCTTTCTTGTATTCACTTCTGATTATCCCTTATAAGAACATTTCAGGCTTAAGTTCTATTTTTAAATCTGTTATTTCTTGCAGCCAAATCCTTATTTTATTCCAAAATTTCTTTGCTTTAGAACACAACCACCACATTTGAAAGAAGATGCCTGGTTTCTTTTTTACATTTCCAACATACCAGGTTCAAATTTGGGTACATTTTGGCCAATCTCGTTGGTCCTAGGTGCCAACGATAGAACATTTTGTAGAGGTTTTCTTTATACGGGGCTGCCATTGTTAATTTATTTTCATCCAAAGTTTTCCCAATCTTCTAATTGTATGTTAAATCCGAAGTTTTTCATCCAAGCAATCATTGTTTGTTTCACTGCCTCCTCTTCTCTTGAATTTTTATTGCATTGTGGCTGCTTTCTATTTTCCCATGTCTTCAATGACCCTTCTCCAAATGTCTCCTTGTGTTAACAACACTTATTAATGTTTTTTTGCCAAATTTTGTTGTCCTGTTGGAGAGCAGTTTCAAGATAACTCTTTCCATCTACTTTCATCTAGAAAAGAAATCTGATCCCTCGTCTTGCAAGAAGAGGTAAATAGAAGGAAGACCATTACCTGTAAAAGCAGTCCACGTATTCGAGAGTTCCCCAACCTTCCCGGCTTTGCAGCCTAGTGAGGTGGGGGAAAGAGGGGATGGTTTCGTGGAGTAGCAGGAAAGCATGGATGCAGCTCCATTTGCGCGAGAGGCAGACACACACGCCTGACACTCGTGCACATGGAGCGCATGCGTGCTGCTCACACGCCACTTTGGCATCCCGATTCTGAACAACAGGGTCAGGGACCCCTGCTTTATTCCATAAGCTCATTTTCTGTGTATTAAGTAAAAGTCAAAATCTGGTGTTCACAGGTGATGGCTCAGAAATTGAGCAAGCCCAGCCAGAATTCAAGGCTGCAGAATCTCTTCCCCTCTTAGAAGTGGCTGAACTACAATTCCCAGCAGCCAACTGCAAGCAGTAGAGGATTCTGGGATTGTACATCTGGAGGGCCACTGGTTGCAGCTGCCTCCCTGGATTATCTTTTTTGCTGTAATATTTTTGGGATCTTTTTGCAAGTATCTTTGGCTTCAGCCTTTTACCTCCTATATGCAGTAAGTGATCAGAGCGGAGCATTATGGATAGAAAGCTGATCAATTTGAACTTAGTTTGGGAAAGCTGCAGGTAACACAAATTGTTCCTTGTGAATAAAAGCTAATGTAGTTGACACTGTGGAACTTCTTGGATTTACTTGTCAGGATCTTATGTGGCTAATTTCTGGTTTCAGCAAACTACTTATTAAAATAATTACTGTTCAAGATCACTTTTAAGTATTCTTGAAGCCTTAAAATATTAAATAATGTTTATTAATGATGGTGATGTTATCCATTCAGTTGTGTCTGACTGTTGATGATTCTATGAAGCACATCTTCTGATCTTGCACTACTTCTTTGAGTTTAAAGGTTGAATCATGGCAAATGGACCAAACTTTGTTAATTTTTGTTAAGCTAATTTTGCTCTGATTGATGAAGTTGCTTGAATGAGCAATGAATCGGATTAACAAAGTTTGGTCCAGTTGCCATGATTCAAACTTTGGCCTGGATGGTAGAGTCTTCATTGACCTACTTCTTTGAGTTGTTTTATGCTCTGGCCAGTGTCAGCTTAATGGTATTCAGCCACCATGTTCTTTGGTGACCTGTGCTAACTCTTCCAAGCATAATTGCTTTTTCCAGTGAATTGCCCCACATGACATGTCCAAAATAAGTGAGACACATCGCTAAATATCTGGAGATTCTCAGTCCTCCAGGTCATGGTTGTCCCAAAGGTGCTTTTTCAAGAGGCAACTAGACTTTCATGTTTTCCTTTGAAGACTTTTTGCTTCTCATCCAAGAAGCTTCTTCAGCTCTGACTGGATAGTGGGGAACGGAAGGATTTATTCTCCTTGCAGGCAGCTGGTCATTTGCATCCTTTTAGAGGGTCGTTCAAGCACTTGGAGGTTTATCTGTGTCCTCAATGACCCTCTAAAATGTAAATAACCAACTGTCTGCAAGGAGTATAAATCCTTCCATTCCCCACTATCCAGTCAGAGCTGAAGAAGCTTCTTGGATGAGAAGCGAAACATCTTCAAAAAAAACCCCAGAAAGTCCAGTTGCCTCTTGAAAAAGCACCTTTGGGACAACCAAGACCTGGATGACTGAGAAGCTCCATAGACATTAAATCAGTGGTGAGCTGCTACCTGGTCGAACTGTTTCGGGTGAACTGGTAGTTGTGAACACTGGCTGGGCCCGGCCACCCTCCCCTGTGCTATCTTTTCCACATATAACTAATTTCTGGTTCGTTCCCCCAGCTGAGTTCCACACTACTCTTGCTGAAATCATCGGAGTTCCCTGAGTAGATTAGCTGCCTGTTTGAAGCTGCGTTACAGCCCCCAAAGAGGGGGCGTACTGTCACAACCAGCGAACCAATTGTTAACGCAAGTGCAGCCCACCTCGGCATTGTGAGACATAGTTTTATGATTGTGCCTTCCAGTGGCATGTCTGTTGCGTTGTTCCAATACTTGTTTGCCACCTTTGCTGTCCAAGGAATATGCAGGAACCTTCCCCAGCACCACAGCTCAAAGAAGAGTATTTTAAACTAGCATTTCTCAAACTTGACAACTTTAAGATGTCAGCTCTCAGAATTGGGTAAGGGAATTCCGGGAGTTGAAGTCCATACACAACAATGTGGAGAAACACTGGTTTAAACCAAACCTCTCAGTATTAAGGAGTTTCAAATACCATCAGTGATTATGAACTCCCAGTTGTGATGTTGGTGTTTTTCTACCCCAACTTCACTAGTTTGTTGGTTTGAGGATATACAGGATTACCTATACACAGCAGGAAAGTTGAAGATAACGGAATGTTATAGCTTTGTCCTAACAGATAATCAGAGTTGGAAGGGACCTTATAGGTCATCTAGTCCAACCCCCTGCCCATGTGGGAAACCCTACACCATTTCTGACAAGTGCCAGTCCAATCTCTTTTTGAAAGCCTCCAGTGATGGCACTCCCACAACTTCTGAAGGCAAGCTGTTCCATTGGTTGATTGTTTTCACTGTCAGAAAGTTTCTCCTTATTTCCAGGTTGAATCTCTCCTCGTTCAGTTTCCATCCATTATTCCTTGTCTGGCCTTCAGGTGCCTTGGAAAATAGCTTGACCCCTTCCTCTGTGGCAGCCCCTCAAATATTGGAAGACTGCTATCATGTCTCCCCTGGTCCTTCTCTTCACTAGACTAACCAAGCCCAGTTCTTGCAACCGTTCTTCATGTTTTAGCCTCCAGTCCCCTCATCAAAACTGGATGTCGTACTCTAGGTGGGGTCTTACTAAGGCTTTATAGAGTGGTATTAGTCCCTCCCTTTATAATTGTATCCCTCTGTTAATGCAATTTAGGATTGCATTAGCTTTTATTAGTGCTGTTACAGAATGCATCATCATGTCCTTAAATAACTTTGCAACTGTGTTAACACATTCTTGTTATCAGAGAAACATAACAGAAGAGAATCTGGTAAACGTTTTATTGTTCTTTGAAGTAACAAATGAATCGAGTCACTTCCCTGTTCTTCTACATTAGAAAAGCTGCACCAGGACTCTGGCTGAACTCCTGTGTTACTCTTTGGTTTTTTAAAAAAACAAACCCTGGGTTATCCAAAAGCAAGTTACAGAAAAAAACAATTCTTTACTAATGGAGGCTGCTTCTATAAAGCTCATGAGGTTGTTGACAATGCCTTCCTGGGGGGGTAATTAGGATTAAGTGTGGTGGCTAAAGTATTCGAACAATGATAAAGGGTGGCTGGGTGCATAGAGTGTATATTTTAGCATTATTTGAAACTTTTTAAAGCTGCCTTCTCTTTTCTGCAGGTAGTCCTTAACTTAGGGGAAATTTCTTAAGTGAGTTTTGCCCCATTTTACGGCCTTTCTTGCCACCTTTGTGAAACACTGACGTTGTTAAATTAGTAACCTGGCTGTTAAGTGAATCAGGCCTCCCCATTGTCTTTGCTGTCAGAAAGTGGCAAAAGCTGATCACTGGGACACTACAATGGTCATAAAGATGAACCAGTTGTCAAGTATCTGAATTCTGATCACGTGACCACAGGGATGCTGCAGCGGTCATAAGTGTGAAAAATGGTCCTAAGTCACTTTTTTCAAATGCTGTTGTAACTTTGAACTATCACTAAATGAACTGTCGTAAGTCGAGAACTGCCTGTATATTTAGGGCACTTACGGCAAAGCCAAGGGTACATGAATGTTTGGCCAAATTAGCACCATGAACTGGGAGGTGCTCCATCCATATTCATGAAGAAAAACTGCCGTTGTTAAACAAGTGTCACAGTCACTAAATGAATGCTGAGATCAAATCAACTCTGGTTTCCAGCAAAATATCATAAACCAGAGTCTTGTTCCCACAGGGCACTGCAACAAGCTGTATAGATGGTTACAGAATGCGCAAAATGTGATCACGGTCTTTGCTTGTCAAAAGGTTGCAAAATGGGATCACATGACCCATTTATGACACTGCAACTTGTCATAAATATGAACTAGTTATCAAGCATCCCAATGCAAATCACATGACCATAGGGAAGCTGAAATGGCCATAAGTGTGAAGAATGGTCATAACTTTTTTCAAATGCCTTTGTATCTTCCATCACTAAACGAACTGTTGTAAGTTGAGGACTACCTGTGCTGCTGCTTCATTCCGGGATAGGCACACAGCTGGTTTAAATCAGGGATCCCCGAACTTGGCAACTTTAAGACTTGTGGACTTCAACTCCCAGAATTGCTGGCTGCAGACTTCTGGGAGTTGAAGTCCACAAGTCTTAAAAGTTGTCAAGTTCGGGGATCCCTGATTTAAAGTGTTGCAGGGAAACACCCTGTCTCTCTCCCAAATATCTTTGTGGACTTGAATTCAAAGCACTGCAGAGTCCTGCTAATTGTGAGCATGACAAGCAGCTCAGAGGGTATTAATTAATTCTTGTTAACTAACACTAGCAAGTTGGATATGCAAGATTATTCTAACTAAGTGATGGCATTCAATTTGTCTGTGGTTTGGTAAAGTAATACCATTTTGGGGGGGATTCGCACAACCAACTGGACTCTAAATTAAAGCATTTTCTGGGTTTGTGCCACTTGTTAGGATTAATTATGTGACCGGCCAGCTGAATTAAACCAGTACATTGTCAATCTACTCACATTATGGGTTTATAGGTAGTCCTCGATTTACAACTGTAATTAAGCCTGCAGTTTTGTTGGTAAGTTGTGACAGTCATAAAGTGGATGACCATGCAATTGCACCCATTTTTAAAACTTGCACAGCAGCTGTTAAATGCAAACTGTTTGTCAAGGCCCCAAAATGCAGTCACTGTCAACTAAAAAAATACTTCTTTGATCTTTTTAGTTGTCCGCAGAAAGGCAGGAGGGAAAGCAGTGCGTTTCTTAAATGCTTCAGATAATCACTTTGGCAACCGAAATTTCTGGTGCGCAAGATTATTACTGGACAGCATGATTGATGACTCTTGGCTATGGATGTGTCTCATTGGAGAACATACATCCAGGAGATGGGGGGAAGACTAGGGTCAAAGGTGAAATGATATGTCAGAGTTGCTGCAACCGGAAAATGCCAACATGTCAACTCCTAATAAATCAATATGTTTTACTCTTGAGAGATGCGGCTAGAGACTTATGAATTGAATGAGGGTGCATGCTGGAGTCCTGACAGTTGCATGACTTTGAATAGACCCCAGGCATCAAAACGTAGACTCTGAACCAAAAGTAGCTTTTGGGGGTTCCCTCTTAACTTCAAGCAGCAGCTAAGTGACTGGTCATACTGTAAGTGAAGGGGCTACCACATTTCTGAAGCGTCCGTCTCTCTCAAAGAGGGACTTCTGGGCATTAAAATATACAAACAGTATATATATAAAAGTTTAAAATTTAGAAGAAGGGTAGGAATTGGATAGGAAACAGCTATTAAAATGAATTAAAAAGCAAAGGGAGGACTTTCGGGGCACTAGCCAGGGCTGCATGCTCGCCTGTGATTGAGGTACCCAACTGCTGTGGTTTATTCAATAAATCATGGTTTTGGACAATCTCGCGTGACATGTGAATCTGGGCTCATGTGAAGCAAACAGAAGGCTGGAGAAATCGATCTCAGATGGTTTGACATAAATGCTAGTGTGACACTATTTGGAAGGCACAGATGTGGGATCAGTATACAAATTCATGATTAGTTGGACTGCTATTTTAGGGTTCCCACAAAGGCAACCACAGCTTTTAGGAAACTGGTTCCTGCATCTCATTTTCAGGCAATATGGCAACTTGGGCTTCTTTAGGGCTCTCATGTTCTCCAGTCTCATTAGGATTCTTGTTTGGTGGGGTGGCAGCCATGGGGGCACTGGCTTGGCTGGGCACTGTAGCGTATTCTGCCTTTGTTGTAGCCATAGGCCTGCAAAAAAAACCAAGAAAAACCCCAAAGGTGAATTGAATTAATTTGAATACTTTATTTGGCCAGGTGTGATTATAGACATGCAAGAAATTTGTCTCAGGTGCAGAAGCTCTCAGGTTCAAAGCAACAGAATAAGGGTAATCATAATGATATCAATAAGAGGGGGCAGGAAAGAAGATAAGAAGAATGAATAATAAAATTACAATAGTACATGGATAAATACAGACATTAGACAATTGAAAAGTTTAGACAAACATGCATTTTTCTTGATGCAACATATTGCAGGAGAAGCCTGTTCTAACTCCTCTTTTATAAAAAAAAAACTGAGTGGGGGTAGTCTTTCCCAATTTAAGGTCTTAGCTGTCAACTTGCATCATTCCTGGTATCTGGCACAATGCTGGGAGTTGCAGTCCAACTCAAAAATATTTCTCTGGTCTTTTAGAGTTATCAGCAGAAAGGGAGTGGGGGGTTGGAGGAGTAATGCATACCTTAAATATTTTCATAGATAATTACTAGACGGACTCAAGAATATGAGCATGGTTGATGACTCTTGGCTAGGGATGTGTCCCATTGGAGAATACACATCCAGGGGGTAGGGGGAAGACCAGGGTCAAGGGTAAGACGAATGGTGTGTCTCAGTGTCGGCTTCACCCAATTAGCACTGGCATGTTCACTCCTAATAAATCTTCTTTTTACTCTGAGATGCGGCTAGAGACTCATGATTTGAATGGGGGTAGATTGTTGGAGCCCTGACAGCCAGCTGACACTGAGACAAATCATCTCACCCTTGACCCTGGTCTTTTCCCACCCCCCAAAATGTATATTCTCCAATGGGACTGTCCAGTAATTATCCTGCTCACCAGAAGCTTCCACTGCCTAGCAATTATCTGTGAAAATATTTAAGGTATACATTACTCCTCCTCCCCCACTCCCTTTCTGTTGACAACTCTAAAAGACCAGAGAAATATTTTTGCGTTGATACAGGGCAGAAGGAGGTACCATGTTGGAAAAGGTTCCAGTGGTCCTTTTAGGCTAACCCAACCTGGTTATATTTTTATACTTTTATATTCCCTCAAGTTGAGTTTCACTCTCAGCCTACGTGCAGTTTATTTTGCCATGTTATTGAAGTGGTTGCCATCACTGTTTTCTTGCAAGGGTAGATTTAGTCCAGGGGGGTCAAACGTGCATCATCACAGCGTTGTCACATGAAGTATCATGACTTTTCCCCCCTTCGCTAAACCAGGTGTGGGCGTGGCCAGCATGTGATGCATCCAGCCTGCGTGATGCACCCAGCCCACGGGCCACAAGTTTGACAGCCCTTGTTTAGTCAACTAGCCCAACATTCCTAGACACGGAATGAACCGTCTAACTACCTAGCTTCTGACATGGAACATGGAACAATAGAAGTGGAAGGGACCTTGGAGGTCTTCTAGTCCAACTCAAGTCAGGAGACTTATATCATCCCAACCAAATGGCTGTCCAGTCTCTTCTTCAAAGATAGCAATGATGGAGCACCCACAACTTCTGGAAGCAAGTCATGCCAATGATTAATTGTTCTAGCTGTCAGGAAATTTCTCCTTAGTTCTAGGTTGGATCTGTCTTTATTGATCTTCCATTAATTTAATTTAATGATCCACCAGCTTGCCTGCTTACTCATAAATTTAACTTGGTTCCTTTATGTGTCCATATAAATTACAATTTTTAGCCTGGGATTACATCCTTTGCCACTTACTGGGAAGGTTTTCTTTTATTTATTTCTTTTATCCTATTTTTTATTGTATAAATAACTCAAGGTGATGAACATACCTAATATTTTATTTTCCCCACAAGAACGCTGTGAAGCGAAAAGTTGGATTTGGCTTAGTCCTTAAGGTGAACCAGCTACTATGGTTAGTCTACTAGGATTGTAGCTTACTATGACAGCAATAGCACTTAGACTTAGATACTGCTTTACAGTGCTTTGCAGCCCTTTCTAAGTGATTTACACAGAGTCAGCCTGTTGCCCCCCAACAATCTGGGTCCTCATTTTGCCCATCTCAGAAAGGTGGAAGGCTGAGCCCAGTGAGATTCGAATCTTGAGCCTGGTGAGATTCGAACTGCCAAATTGCAGGCAACCTGCAGTCAGCCGTAGTAACCTGCAATACTGCACTCTTAACCACTGCGCCACCATGACTCGTATGAAGCCAGCCACTTGAGGCTGATTCTTCAACTCTATTCTAGGCCCATCATTGACAGCTGGACATGGGAACCTAGCCTCTCTGCTGACAAAAATACGTTTGTGACTTATTTGCTAAACTTTTGTTCCAACAAACTATTAAAACCATGAGCCAACTTGGTTTTGGACAAATTTCAGAGAAGAGGGAAGCTTTGTTCCAAAATAAATCTTTTGACAAACTTACTGCATTTCCTTGGCTACAGGTTTCTCTTTTCGCCTCTTCTTCTTCTCTCTGGAGATTAGAATCCAAACGACGATACAAATCAAGGCAGCGGCTAGAATTGCCGCAATTAATGCTCCGGCAATGATGCCGCCTTCTGAATCTGCAGGGGGAGAGAGAAACTCCTGTCGTTTATACAAGAAACTCCTTGGCAGAAGGGGTGAAGCAGCTGGTTGACGCTTCTGAGTGGACTACAGAATAGGAAAGATGATGTATCCATCTTGGCAAGATTTATACATATTATCTGTTTGTCTTGGCCGTTCTGCCTTGAGCAACACACAACGGGTTGAAAGACTCTTGCTTTTGGGTTCCTTGTGAATGTGGCTGTAAAATTGTGTGTGTGAATTCCAACCAATTCCACTTCTTTTCAATTCATGAATGTGATGGAGAAACTCTGGGGCCCTTTTGGTGGCACGGTAATTCAGATTCAGCATAGAGTAATAGGGTTGGAAGGGAGCATGGAGGTCTTCTAGTCCAACCCATTTCCCATGACAGAAAATCCTAACCATTCTGGGCAAAAGGCTCTTTTTGAAAACCTCCAGTGATGGAGCACCCACAACTTCTGAAGGCAAGCTGTTCCACTGATTAATTGTTTTCACTGCCAAGGAAATTTCTCCTTATTTCTCACCCAAAAGGAAATGCTTTAATCATATCTCTATTCCAGTTCTGTTAAATTTCAAGGAGATCTAACACTGGTTCCCTAACATTTTCAGGAATGGGATGATGTTTTATCCTTAAAGCCACCTCATAGGTAGCTTGATATGTTTTCATTGTTCTTGTTGAGGAATGAAGCCCAAAGAAAAATAACCCAAGACAAGGGCTAAGATGGGGTTGAACCCATGTTGCATTTATTTATTTATTTATTTATTTATTTATTTATTTATTTATTTATTTATTTATTTATTTATTTATTTATTATATTTATATACCGCCCATCTCCCGAAGGATTCAGGGCGGTATACAGCCAACCATCAAACTTTTTACAATTATAAAAGTTAAAAGAGAATTAAATATCTTAAGGCTGCCTAAAATTATACCCTCCCCCAATAAATTAATAAAACCCCAAATTTTAAAATCCCAATTTAAAACTCGAATACTAAATTACACTAAAAATCCCATTTCAGCCTAGGCCAGCCTGCTCAAAGAGCCAGGTTTTCAATGCACGTCTGAAAGCTCTCAGGTCGGTGTTATTGCGTAACTCCGGAGGCAGACCATTCCAGAGGGCGGGAGCCCCCACAGAGAAGGCCCTACCTTTAGGAGTCGCCAGACAGCACATGGAAGCTTACATCATCGGAGCTTGGCCTCTCATTTCCATTTCCATTCATTTAAAATTGTGTCCTGGTTTTCCCTTTAGAAGATGCTCAAGATGGGTGTCAAATCAACAATAGGGTAAGATCAGGATTTTTGAAAACACTTTCCAAGTTATATAAAATCATCTAAATCTTTTCTTTCTATTATATTATGTTATGTTATATTATATTATATTATGTTATATCATATCATATCATGTTATATCATATTATGTTATATTATGTTATATCATGTTATGTTATATCATGTCATGTCATATCATATCATATTATATTATATGTTATATTATGTTATATCATATTATATATCATATCATATATTATTATATTATAATTTTATTTTCCAGCATAACTCTGGGCAATTTCAACCAAACTTGGTACACCGATGACTTACCCTCTGGAAATAAATACTGTGGGGGTAAGACATCCCTAACCCCCCTCGTGGTGTGGGTGGGTGTGCCTTAAAATGGCTTCTGCTGTACAGCACAGTGTACTTGCCATGGTAACGGCTTCACAGTACTCCACAAGAAGGCTCTCTCTTGTGGAGGAATAGAAGAATTGTGATGCTGCACGAGAGACTACAACAGCATGAGCCACAACTACAGGATTTTCCTGTCAAATGCAGGATTGGGATAAATAAATACCTGGGCAACGCTGGGTTATCGGCTAGTTATATAATAATAACACCTAGTAAATCATCATTAGAGAGTCAACTCTGTGTAGTAAGTAAGGCATCAGGCTAGAAACCAGGGACTGTGAGTTCTAGTTGTGCCTTAGCACAAAGCCAACTGGATGATCTTGGCCAGTCCCCCTCTCTCAGTCCTAGGAAGGAGGCAATGGTAAATCACTTCTGGAAAATCTTGCCCAGAAAACTATTTTCTTGGAAAGAGTTTGCAGAAGTGATTTGCCATTGCCTCTTTTCTAGGGCTGAGAGAGGGACTGGCCCAAGGTCACCCAGGTGGCTTTGTGCTAAGGCACAACTAGAACTTATGGTCACCCAGTTTCTAGCCTGATGATTTTGTTGTTTCAGTGCTTTCCTTAAAATGCTTGAGTTTTTAATTATAAAGGGCTTGTTTAAACAAGTAGTATAAAGACATTGGAAATTAAATTAAATTGAACAGATAAGACAAAACTCAACGTTTTGTAGTGAGGTCGATGTAACAGGAGCTGTTCCCAAGAGAGTTGATAGCTGTACACTGGTAATAGCCTTCTTCAAACTGGGACAGGTTGCCCAGAAGCAGGCGTCCTGAGTAAGGATCTGAAAAGGAAGACAGGAGGAAGGCCAGATTGTTAAACACACACCTTGTGCTTGGTTAGTGATGGCATTGGTTTTGCCCAGAGTCGTTTGGATAGTGAGATAATGAGCAGCATATTAGGTTAATAATAATTTTGGAAGATGGGAAGTTTCACCTTTTTAAGGTGGGCCAAGTTAAAGAACAAGCACTGTAGAGCAGAGATGTCAAACTCAAGACCCTCAAACTGGATTCAGCCCACGGGATGCTTAGATCTGTCCCGCGAGGCCACCCTGGAAATAGCGAAGGACCAGGCTGTGGTGCCTCTGCCAGTGAATATCGAGCTCAGGAGAGTCGTGGTGGCTCCCCTGGGCTCCGTTTTCAGCCACGACAAGCTCCTCCAGCCCTCTGCCAGCCTGTGGCCCTCCCGAGCTCCATTTTTGCTGGCAGAGGGCTGCAGGAGGATCTTCCCCAGCACTGCCTGGGCCACCACAGGTGCCCCCAACACGAGTGAAGTCAAGCTGGCCACACCCACCTTGGCCATGCCCCCCCAACCCCCACCCCGGGTCAAACACAACCCTTATGCGGCCCTCAATGAAACCCCTGCTGTAGAGGTTTCAAGGAATGCTACTTTATTGTAGAGTATATTAATATAACTTTGAAAGCCTATCTGAATTTCTCTCTGTCCAACTTGCACAGAGAAATACAATTTGGAATTAATTCGCATTTCTTCCTTGTGTAGGTAGTCCTCAATTAATAACTGTTCATTTAGTGACCAAAGTTACGACACCAAGAAAAAGTGGCTTATAACTATTTTTCACACTTACGACCATTGCAACATCGCTTGATTAAAATTCAGCTGCTTGGCAACTGACTCATGATGGTTGCAATGTCTCGTGGTTATATGATCCCCTTTTACAACCTTCTGACAATGGGAAATGGGGAAGCCAGATTCACTTAACAACCGGGTTACTAACTTAACAAGTGCAGTGGTTCACTTAACAACTGTGGGAAAAAAGGTTCTAAAATGGGGCAAAACTCATTTAGCAAGCGTCTCACTTAGCAACGGAAATTTTTGGCTCAATTGTAAATTGAGGACCACATAAGTATATCTGATTCAAGCTCAGGACTGTGTAATCTCTATTTTCCAAGTATTTCCTTACTCCCCACCCCATTTCCTTGGCCTCTTATTCCCTTCCCAAGGTCATCTCTTTTGTGCTTGGTAGGGAGTTCATCTGCCACAGAAACATGATGCACCAAGCATCTACCACTTTAGTAGCAAGGGTTTAGTAACAAGGGTTGATTGTTTTCTCAGAGACGTTTCATTACCCATAGTAGGTAACATCAGTTCTAGATAGTTACCTAGTTTGGGTAATGAAAAGTCTGCAAGAAAACAAACAAGCTCAGAGCCTCAAGGACCCCTCATTCCAACTCTGAGCTACAGATATTATTCTTTATTAGCATTTTAGAAGCCCACAATGGAATCGATGTAAGACATTGGATATGGGGACTTCTGAGGTGATGAGCGATAAATTGCAGGGCGATGTTGAGGGACAGCTTGCATGATTCCTGTTGAAAAAATAGTCTGCTTTCTAAGAAGGTACTGTATGTTCTGTAGAAGACAGATGACTATGGTAGCCACAAAGAAGAAGCAGAAGAAGAAAGAACATCATGGCTTCAAAATCTAAGGGACTGGTTGGGACAAAACTCAACAGCACTTTTTCCTGTGGCAGTTCATAAAAATAGGATCGCCAATATGATCACCAATGTCCAATAACGGATATGGCACAAGAAGAAAAAGAAGCCATAAAGAGCTGTGTGGACTGATGCCTTCCAAAATGGAATACATAAAAAAAGGAGAGTTGGTGACAGAACTTTATCAGCCCTGAAGTCCAACCCTTCATGGAAATTCCCTTTTAAGCTTTTCAGGAAAAGAGTAGATGGTGTTTAGCAATGAGATTACAGATCAATACAGATTATCCTACTATCGGCCAGGAGGCCACTCATCCTTAAAACCTTTTGGGGAAATCCCTAGTTCTGAGAGTTGCCATCATTTTATACAACATATAGAACATAGAATAATAGTATTGAAAGGGATCTTAGAGGCTTTCTAATCCAATCCCCACTCAAGCAGGAGGCCCTAGACTAGGGGTCTTCAAACTTGACAGCTTTAAGACTTGTGGACTTCAACTCCCAGAATTCCTCCTTCAGTCATGTTAGCTCAGGAATTCTGGGAGTTGAAATCCACAAGTCTTAAACTTGCCTAGTTTGAAGACCTAGACCATTTTAGACAAATGGCTGTCCAATCTCTCTTTGAGAACCTCCAGTATTGGCACATCTACAACTTTGGGAGGCAAATCGTTCCACTGATTCATTGTTCTCACTTGTCAGGAAAATTCTTGGATCTCTCTTTAAAGATCTTCCACCTGTGACTTCTTGTCCTACCCTCAGGTGCTTTATAGAACAAATTAACTCCCCCTCTTCTCTGTGACAGCCTCTTAAGCAGGGGTGGGATTCTATCTAGTCGGTCCGGTTCTACAGAACTGGTTGTTATGATTCTGCACAGTCCAGAGAACCGGCAAATCGCTCCACTGGCTGGTCCCACCCCTCCCCACTCCACCCACTCACTCCTTACCTGGCATGCATGGCATCCAACATGCCTGCCTTTGGTAAGTTGCTATTTTTCCTTTTTTTTTTTCCAGACCATCAGCTGTTCTACAGTGCCAGGAGATTTAGATTAGCTAGAAAGCAGCAAATTGTTGGATTTCTTGCTTTCTAGCAAGAAAGTAGAGCTGAACCGTCCTTAGGACTGAAGCTTCTATTTTTTCAGTGCAGACTCAGGTAGCAGATTGCAGAAAGATAGATCTCTGAGTGAATCTGTGATTCTGTGAGCAACTCAATCTGCCTGCCTGCTTTGTCTGATTTTGGGTAAAAGTTGCTCTTTTTTTATAAAAAAAATTCAATATTTACATCAATATTTACAATATTTACATATAAGCCACGCCCAGCCAGCAAGCCATGTCCAGCCAGTCACGTGACCACCAAGCCACACCCACAAATTAAGCTACACCCACTGAACCGGTTGTTAAGAAATTTAAATCCCACCCCTGCCCTTAACTACTGGAAGATTGCTATCACAACAGCCTCCCTTTCTCCTTCTCCTCATTAGACTAGACATACCCAGTTCCCACAACTGTTCATTGTATGTTTTAGTCTCCAATCCCCTAATTATAAGTGTTGTGATATATTGTGATGACCAGAACTGGACACAGTGTTCCAAGTATGGCCTCAAAAGTGCAGTATGAAGCAGGGAGATCACATTTTGAATACTGTGTCCAATTCTGGTCACCACAATGCAGAAAGATATTGAATTGTTGCATCTCAGCCTTTATACAGGAACTGGAAGGAGAAAGCTACTCACTGTATAACTCAGTTACAGGCTGCTGTTTATCTCCAATTAGTTTGTACCATTTGTAGACTGGCTTTGGTAGACCAGTTTCCGAAATGCAGGCTAAAGTGATCAAGTGGCCAATTTCAACTTTAGGATGATGGCTTGAACCAAAACTGCAGAGAGGCTTCGAAGGAGGAACTGGAATACAAAACAGCAGGTAAAACAGTGAAATCGAAATTATACTGTTGTATTCTAGGGTAGGGGTTCCCAACCCCCCAGGCCATGTCCTTTTAGGAACTGGGCTGCACAGCTGCAAGGGAGTGGCAGAGAGCAAAACAGAGCATGCATAAGGATCTAGACCCTTCCTCCCCTTCTCTGGTCCATGGAAAAAAATTTCTTCCATGAAACTGATGCCAAGAAGGTTGGGGGCCGCTGTTCTAGGGGGCCTTCATGACGCATTGGGCACCTGCTTCTCAGATTGTGAGATGGCTGTTCTCGATACTTTAGTAATTCTCCAGGAATGAGGTTTTAAATCAGCAGAGGATAGAGACCAGCAACTTTCAAATTTGGCAATTTGGAGATAAGTTGACTTTAACTCCCAGAATTGCCAACTGCGAAAGGGGACAACTCTGTTACTCAACAAAAAATGTGTAATCCTACAAGATCAGAAAAGACTTAATAATTCTGGAATGCTGAGTTAGAAGAAAAATGGAAATTGCCTTCCTTGGATGGCAGGAGAGCTGAGAGGAATCCTGAGCAGGAAGTATACATTGACTACTAGTACATTTACATCTTGGACCAAACTGTTCCTTGTTAAGCCATGGTTTAATCATGTATAAATCACAACCAACTGCATATGTATATATATATAACATGAACCATAATTTGGCTGGTTAGCCTTTTGCCTGGATTCTATCCCTGTACTAAATCTCTGCACTCAAAACTTGTTTTTACTGACTCGCCTAATACATTACATCATGGTTTGTTTAATAAACCTCAATGAAACAAGTTCAAACCTGATAGACACACATGATACCTCAATGCAAAGTATGAACTCTGCTGATAGTTAACCAGAAGCTCAAGTATATATTTATAGACTGGGTCACAAGCCATCTTAAGCCATAGCTTGTTGGCTAACCAGACTTACACACTGCAGTAAGCCATAAATAGTGTTGATGAATCACAGTGACTGAATACTTAGCACTTCGATTTATATACTGCTTCACAGTGCTTTATAACCCGCTCTAAGCAGTTTAAAGAGTCAGCGTATTGATCCCAACAATTTAACATTTTGCCCATCTTGGAAAGATAAAAGGTTGAGTCAACCTTGAGCCGGTTAGGATCAAACTTCCTGGCCGTGGGCAGAATCAGCCTGCAGTACTGCATTCTCACCATTGCGCCACCATAGCTCTTACACTCAATATGCTAAGCCAGAACAGAATGCAAAATATGTTTCTGTTTAGCTTAATGTGGAACCCAATCACCGAATCTTTAATTCAGTGTAGCAGGTGATGAACACAGAAATATGCAGAAGAAGAAAAAGAGAAATAAGTACCTTGCACACTGACCGACACTGATTTTTCACCTTCACTTGCGGTAGCGTCCGTAAATTTGTAAACCGAACACCTATAAATCCCACTGTCTGAGGGCTGCATGTTGAACATGGTGAGAGTTGCATTTCCTGTTTTGTTTGCTACTTGAATCCGGTCTTTAAACTGTGTAAAGTAATAGGCCGTGCCAAGCCGCGAAATATAAACCTGTGAAACAGAATTTAACATTCATGAAATTGGTGATGGAAGAAAAAAATATTGAGGTTTATTTGTTTTCCTCCTGATTTTGAGCCTGCCTGTAAAAAAAGATAAGTTGCCAAGTCAGTTCATAAAACAATAAAATATATATTTACAATTCTGCATGTCTTTTGATAACTGTACATTGGTGTTGCATATATCACTGATCAACTAATTAACTAGATTTCATCTAATGCAGAAATATTATTAGGTTTCCTGGGATACACCAGCAAGATTATAGTCCAAAACATAGTTCCAGATTAATTATGAAGTATTTACAGAAAAAAAAAACATTTAGAATAGCCCCCACTTAATTATTAAAATCTGTGGAGGAGATGCAGAGATCCCCAACCCGTAGGCCATGAGGGGTTTGCAACTGGGCCACGGAAAGGGCTAGCGAGCGTTCATGCACACATATCCTCACTTGTGCAAGCAGCAGGCGAGCGCATGTGCACATGCTCCATTTAAGTGAGTGTCATGTGTGCATGCACACCACGTGCACAAACAGCTGCATATGCATGCACACGCTGGTTGGCTGCTCATGCAAAACAATCCCCTCTCTCCCACCCCTGGTTTGCAAAGCCGGAAACGTTGGGGAACTCTGATGAAAAAAATCCTGGCTATGGGGAGCATAGCTATTATTTTTGCCAAGGAGGATGAATAAAAGGCGTATTTCCTGTTTCCTTATTTTAAATCTGCAAGCAACTCCATAAGGAGGAGAAATAAGGAGCATACGTTTATTATATTCGCAAAATGATGTTATGTTTAATTAATCAAGGAGAGAAGCAACCTGGAATTAAGGATAAATTTCCTAACAGAACAATTAATCAGTGGAACAGTTTGCCTTCAGAAATTGTAGATGCTCCATCACTGGAGGCTTTCAAAAGGAAACTGGACAGCCATTTGTCTGTAATGGTATAGGATCTCCTGCTTGAGCAGAGGGTTGGACTAGAACAGCGTTCTCCAACCTTGGCAACTTTAAGACTTGTGGACTTCAACTCCCAGTGAGGAATTCTGGGAGTTGAAGTCCACAAGTCTTAAAAGTTGCCAAGGTTGGAGAACCCTGGACTAGAAGACCTCCACGGTCCCTTCCAACTCATTTTATGATTTTCCTTTTCCCAAAAGAAGAGGACTTGGGCATCTAATTCCACTATGAATAGTGGACAGAGTTACTCAATGAGTAAACTGCAAAGAAGCAGATCTTGGGAACAATTCACACAGGTTACAACTCTGCAAGGGGGACAGTAACTCCACAGTGCTTTTTAATAACCCACAGATTACAGCCTAGCAATTTTGCACCGGACAAGTGGCTGTCATGCAATTAATAGCTAAAAGAGTCTGAGCATAGAAAAAAAAAAGGACTAGGAAAAAAATCTGACTTTCCTAGATAGATACATTAAACATTTAGAAGTTTAGATAAATACATTAATCATTTTCTACTAGGGAAATTTTTTGTTATCAATGTTCTTCAGGCCAGCACTGGGATTTCGTTGCATTTTCCAATATTTACTGGGCTATGTTTTGTTAAACGAAACACACCTAATATTGGATTTTTAGAAAAAAACATTTCTTAATATCTGTTGACCAAAAGCAGGCTGCACCCCATACCTGACTGCATACATTAGAAACAAAGAAAATAAAGCTCATATGTGTGAAAGTTGAATCACCCAATGATTTTTCTCCAGAAGAAGAGAGGCAAAAATCAGTGAAACTAAAATAATAATAATAATAATAATAATAATAATAATAATAATAATAATAATAATAATAATAATAATAATAATAATAATAATAATAATGTTGAGTTCATGGCTCAGACTAATTGAGATTTTCCACAATTTGGGTATTTTGAATGAGGGACTATTAGGGGTATACATGAGTATACATTCTGATTTTGGTAACTGAGTGTATACATGCAAAGTCAAGCAAGTATGGACATCGCTGTTTCAATTCGAAATTTCAATTTGCATCGCATTCACACAGCACCCTGGTGCAGGCCACAATTTGCACACTGGATTGCAGTGGTCCTATCCTTGTTTATATAAACCTCATTGAATTAGCTAACTCACTTGTTCCATAAACTATAGGAATAATTTTGTTAAAAATGAACTGGGAATCTGTTGTGTGGTAGTGATGAACATATTATTGCTAAAGCCTATAAAATGTTATTGAATTTAAATCTGGAAAATGAACAAGTAAAGCAAGGAACTTTGGATATAATATAATACTTGAACAATGGGAGAATATGTGGAATAAAGGTTTAAAATTTACATTAAACTATAACTTCAAATAAAATTACTATTGGATGATGTATTGTTGCTATATAACTCCAGATAAGTTGCCAAGAATGTATAAAGGTATTCCAAATATGTGTTGGAAATGTAAATTTAATAAGGGACTTTTTAATCATTTATGGTGGATGTGTGATAAAGCAAAGAAATATTGGAGTAGGATTCATATCTTAATACAGAAAATTCTTAAAGTGAATATAGGAAAAAAACCAGAGACTTTTCTTTGGGGTTTAATGGAACAAGACTTGGGGGAAAAAATTCAGAACTTTGTTGTTATACTGTTGAAGGCAGCAAGACTCTATCTACTCTATGCACAGAAATGGAAGGTCACCTCAATCCCCACAATGGATGAATGGCTGCAAAAAATGATGGAGTTAGCAGAGATGACAAAATTGATAGTTTTGATGAAAGAAAAAAATACAAATACTTTTATTTCTACTTGGAAACCGCTTCTGAACTTTGTGCTTGAAGTGGAAAAAAATGAAACTTTGATTTTGGGTTTTACCAATTAGATAGATTTGTTGTTATAGAAATGGCTAGTTTATACTATTACATAAAAGTTAAAAAGTTGAGGTTTGAGATTCTTATTCTAACTGCACCAAAGAAATATTTTTGTAGGATTCATCTCTTTATGCAGAAAATTCTTAAAGTGAATATAGAAAGACAACCAGATAGAAATGGCTGTCCAGGCTCTTCTTAAAACCTCCAGTGATGGATCACCCATTATTTCTGGAGGCAAGCTGTTCCACTGATTAACTGTTCTCACTGAAAGGGAAATTCTCCTTAATTCTAGGTTGGATTCTTTTTTTTATAAGCTTCCATTCATTATTCTTGTCCTGCCCTCACGTGCTTTCTTTTATTTATTTTATTTTTCACACTTCCGAAACATCTGTCTCCCTGTAGAAAGAGGTGTGGGAAAATCACCTTTACCTACATCTTGCATTCCATGTATTGTTTTTAGATACCTCCATTACTATGTGTCACCTACAAAAAAAATAAAGAGGCCTTCTAATAACCGTGACTTATGAAGTGAAATTTTGAGGGGCTCTGTCACTCTGTAATTCTGTAAACTGAATTCCAGAATCTCACATGAGGTTAGTCCTCAACTTATGACCAGTTCCAACATTCCAATGACCACCCTTCCTCCCTGCAGTCACCTTATAACAACAGCAAACAAGCGGCTGTTTGCAGCATCCTGGGATTATGTAACCGTGTTCTATGATGGTTTTGCTGAAAACCAGCCTTTATTTCTCGTTTTCAGCAAAACCAACCTACAGTGAACCACTGGCTTAACAACTGCAATGGTTGTATAACAACCACTGGGAAAAAAGTTCATAAAATTGGGTTCTAAAGGGGTGACCCACTTTAGAACCATTACGACTCATGACCTTGATGGCCAAGCTCAATTACGGTCATAAGTTGAGGACTATCTGTATTAAGAGCACATTAAAACTCTCAAATATTTTATATCTTATTATTCTTATAGATTTTATGTTCTTACCTTGTGAATCCCGCTACATCTTCCCCGTGTATCTGTGATAGACACAGTCTTTCCACAATGACCGGTGGATTTTTCACCCCTATAAAGGCATGTTGGTGGCTGTATTTGAGTAGAAATGTGCTAGTCTATGAGCTGGTGACTTGGATTTTAAAAAAGACAAAGCATACTTTTTTTTTAACGTGAGCAATATGGACTTTCATTTTAAGGTTGCCCTATCACCTTTTGGGTCCTTAAGTCACCATTCAGAGTTCATTATCAGGGCTCCAGGATTGGAGATGTCAGTCTCAGGGCTGCTGCTTATTTTAGCTTCCTATCCTGTGATTTTACTTCTACCCATCTTGTAGTAGAGGTTGTTGTCAACACTAAGTTAAGGCACTAAGCTAGAAAGTGGGAAAGTGTGAGTTCAAGTCCCACCTTAGCCATGAAAGTCAACTGGGTGACTTTGGGCCAGTCACTCTCTCTCAACCCAACCTACCTCACAAGGTTGTGGGTATGGGGAGCATAAGAGGAGGAAGGTCCATTGGAAATATATGTTGGATACAGAATAGAACAGAACAGAAAAGAAATAGAGTAGAGTAAAGTAGATTAGAGTAGAGTAGAGTAGAATAGAATAGAATAGAATAGAATAGAATAGAATAGAATAGAATAGAATAACAGAGTTGGAAAGGACCTTGGAGGTCTTCTAGTCCAACCCCCTATTAGGCAGGAAACCCTACACCACTCAGACAAATGGTTATCCAACATATTTTTAAAAACTTCCAGTGTTGGAGCATTCACAACTTCTGGAGGCACTGGATATGTTTGCCACCTTGAGTTATTTCCAAACATAGTTACGGTGGGATAAAAATAAATGAATAAATAAATTTTACTGATATGCAACAAAAATATAGACTAATACAAAATGGCCCCCACTATCAGCAAAGCCAATGATCTAGGAAGTAGAGTATAGCCAGAGAATATCGGAAGTGGTGTCCTTATAACCAAAGACCAGGGGACAAATATTCCCCTGGTTTTTGTAGCTCAGCTATTCCTATCTGGGGAACTTCTAGAAATAATAGAATACAACTTTCATAATTCTCAGCCAAGATAGTCCATGACTAAGAAATTGTGGATATTCGGTTGATAAATCCCAAAGGACTCATGATTGAAAAAAAATTGATTTAGGATTAGGGTTTAAATTAGGCCATCAAATAATGTATACTGATGAAGAATATCTGACAGCATGCCCAAATTTAAAGTTTTTAGCATTCTAAGTGCTAAGCAAACAAGAGAGCCTTTAGAAGCCAAAATTGATTGTTTCTCTGCTGGCTTAAAATGTATCAGTCTACTCTAAAGAACCATATAATGGCAATATGATTACTCTGGTCGCATTACTTCTCTGCTAAAGTACATCTCTGGTCTCTCCTTATAAATAAAAACATCTGACTTTAAATTCAGTGGAGACCATTCTACTGAGCTACAACAACTTTATATTGTACCTACGGAAGAGAATATTTGTAACTCAGGGTTGAGCTGTGGGATCCTTGGTGCTTTCTGAGATTGGTTGTTTTCTTGCAAATGTTTCATAACAAAACACCCAAGCTCAGACAGCACCAGGAACCCAACAACTTTAGATTGTGTTCAGAATAGTATTTGGCATCTAAAGCAATCTTAATCAGGCAATAAGAAACAGTTCAAGTTTGAAAAAAAAGCATAATGTCTTACTCCAAGAGTTTGCAGATCACTGCCATAAAAATTCCATTGAATCATATCAGGAATAGATGCCGGGGTATACATGCAGGGAAGAGTGATATTGGCACCAACTGTTGTATTCACAACACTCTCTGGCATGGTCACAGTCACACCCTTCACAAAACCTGTGGAAAATCAATTAATTAGGCAAAAATCAATCAACTGTCTAGTTATATTAACCAAAAATATCGCCCCTTTCCCATCTCTGTTTCGAAGATAAAGCTCTGGCTCTTAAAATGCATCAACCAAATGCAGGTATTTTGGATTATATACCAACCTGATGGGATAATTATAGCCATTATCTTCCTAGCCATGTATTTAGAAAGAAAATTCAGGGACCATGCCCATGGAACAGATGAAAAAAGCAGATAATGGGAACGAGAGATCAATAGCCTTGACACCAAAATCTATCTCAGAAAAGGCAAATCCGACATTTTTACCGTTACTTTTTACCGTTCTACCATCGAGAGCATTTTGGCATACTGTGTAACGGTGTGGTATGCTGGATGCTCTATAGTGGATAAGAAGATGCTCCAGAGAGTTATAAACACAGCACCAAAAATCATTGGTTGCTCTCTTTCTTCTTTGGAAGAGATTGCGAAGACCAGACTCCTCTCTAGAACACTAAAAATCTCCACAGACCGTTCTCATCCTGGTCATTCATATTTCGAACTGTTACCATCAAGGAGACGTTATAGGTGTCTTAAAATGAGGACTCATAGACTAAGAAACAGTTTCTTTTCCAAGGCAGTAATTGTCTTGAATCAAACAGTACATTTGTGATTTAGTCCTATGTATATACTGGCATTTTTAAACTATTTAACTTACTAAATGTTTTAGATAGGTTTTAGACTAGGTTTTTTTTTATTATTATTATTATTATTATTATTATTATTATTATTATTATTATTATTATATACACTGTAGTGTGATTGTGATGTGGTGTTTGGGGCACTGTGCTGGAGTAGCTTTCAAATTTCACTGTATTCGTGGAATGCAATGATAGTAAAGGTATTCTATTCAACATCTCTCTGTGAAGGGAGACAGAACAGCAACAAGTAAATTGTGATGTCATTATGCAAAGTTGGAAAGTGGAAGGACTTACAGTTCAACACTCTGGTAATAGCAAATGGTTGTTAGACAAAGTAGTCACTAAACAAGGACTGTATTTTTGAACTTAGTTTAAGTCCAAGTAGTATGTTATGCCATCAGTTTTCATAACAATAAGTAACTATAGGGAACATAATAGACCAATCCACATTTGGTTGCCAGGTTTTTTACTGGATTTATATCCCAGTTTTTGTCCAAACATCGCAGAAGATGGGACTATCTGACACACCTTCTCTGGACTAGAAAGTGAAGCAAATTCCTGCCAAGAAAACAACCTGGATATGTCCTTGAGGTCAATAGGAATCAAGTTCAATTCCAATTCCATTAAAAGAAAGCTTTACTTTTACGAATTAATAATTCAGATAGGAATGCTGCTCTAGAAAATGCAGGTAATCCCTTGATTTACGATCACAATTGACCCCATCATTTTTCTTGTTAAGTGAGACATTTTTAAGTGAGTTTTGGGCCCTTTTACAACCTTTCTTGCCTCAGTTCTTAAGTGAATCACTGCAGTTGATAAGTTAGTAACCTGGTTGTTAAGTGAATCTGGCTTCCCATTGACTTTGCTTGTCAGAAGGTCCCAAAAGGGGATCACATGACCTCAGGACACTGCAACCATCATAAATATCAGCTGTTGTAACTCTGAATGGTCACTAAATGAGCTGTTGTAAGTCCATGACTATCTGTATGCAAACGTCATCTGAGTCTCGCCTTGTGAAACACAAAAAAAACCCCCAACAACCCTTAACAACTGCTATGTAGGGCCCTGCCAGTAAATACGATTGAGCAGTGGGAAGATTTAGATAACAAAAGTCAACTTAATAATCTCATAATCGAGGACAATTGAAACAGCAGATGGAAAGTCTAGTCAAACGTTGGAAAGTTCTGTTCTTTTCTTTGCAGCAATACAAACACTCTACTTAGAAAAAATCCCTAGAAGTTAAGTGCAATTCAATTTTCAATTTACGCCTTCTTGCATGACCCAAATGAGATCTAAGGGGAAAGGGATAGCAAGCAGGGGTGGGATTCAAATTTCTTAACAACCAGTTCTGTGGGCATGGCCTAATTTGTGGGTGTGGCTTGGTGGTCATGTGACTGGGTGGGTGTGGCTTGCTGACTTGGAGGTGACTTGGTGGTCACATGACTGGCTGGGCATGGCTTGTATGTAAATATTGTAAATATTTATGTAAATATTGAATTTTTTATATATAGATATAAAAAAGAGCAACTTTTACCCAAAATCAGAATGTCAGCTGGTGCTCCCTTCAATATCCAAGAAAGAAACACTTAAACTCCATTTTGTTAGAGTAAAGATATCTTTTACTGGAAATCAAAGTGGTAGCAACAAAAGAATTCTGAATCTGAAGAAATGAGCGCGAAAACCACATATACAAAGTGATGGCAACGTTCCCACCTCCAACAGTCCATATTGCTCCTCCAATGAGGAATTATGCATAGCATCATGTGGGCATCTTCAGGTGGTGATGAGGCCTCTGTCCGTTGACCTTGGCATAGTTTTGATAAGGAGTCGCAGTTGCGCATAGCAAGGAATAGAAAAGCAAGGAATAGAAACTTAAGTAAAGCTCCCCCTCCCCTAGATATACAGTTTCGTTTCCTACACACTCCAGCACGCTTCCCAAATACATCATAGCCCATTTCCCCCTCCCGTTACTTATGGCAGCCGAAAGATGCAAAGCAGAGAAAAAGAAATAAAGGAAGAAATCTTGAAGGCTGACACAGGCAAAGCAGATTGAGTTGCTTGCAGAATCACAGATTCATTCACAGATCTACCTTTCTGCAATCTGCTGCCTGAGTCTGCACTGAAAAATAGAAGCTTCAGTCCTAAGGAAGGTTCAGCTCTGCTCTCAGGCCACTTCTCCCCCAGCCCTCAACCCCCTGAATACCATCCCTGACTGGGCCTCAGGGAAGCCTTCTGGGCAAAGACAAACAGTACAACAGTGATTTAGATTAGCTAGAAAGCAGAAATCAATAGGAGGGGAGGGGCCAGCCAGTGGCACGATTTGACGGTTCTTCGAACTGCACAGAATCATCTGGTTCTATAGAACTGGTCCGAACTGATAGAATCCACCCCTGATATCAAGCCCCAAGCCCTCTGGAGAACCCCAAATTTGCCAGTTATCCCTTTTGTTTATGTAATGTTAAGGAAGAAGGTAGAACAAAAATGAAGAGTTACTCTTTCCTTATGACTTCCTGGGTCATTGAAATGCCACCGTGGCCAGCCTTTGAAGCAATACTCAAGTAGCTAAGTGAATGCTAGGTTGGGTTCACCCTTTAGATGAGCCTTAGTGGAAACCTTTTGTTTTAAGTATTTTATATTATATTATACTGTTATAGCTTAACAGGTCATAGTGGATGGATTAATATCATGGAAAATCCTTAATTGACAAGTTGTGGTTGAAGCAAACCATGGCTTCGAGCAATATGTACCTGGAAGTAAAGAGTTTGTTTGCATGGTGCAATAAATCAAATGATCTTTGATGGCCATCTCACCCATAACCATGTATCTGCCTCCTGAAGCATTTTCTTCCCCTCCATTCAAGAAAGTAGACACTTAAATGTTCAGGAGAGATCAATGAATAGAAGCATCCATGGTAGAGGATTTTTTTTAAAAAAAAATCAAGTTATGTAGTGATGTGATCAAAGCCCTGCTTCTGTTTCATATGTGCTGCACATAAGAGGTAGGGCTTCAATTACTTCACTCTCAGCTGCTATCTTGACTTTTTAGCCTTATCCCTGTGGCCACCCTTATCAATGGTGATTGGGTACTCCACCCATTCTACCAGAAACAGATTCTAACGAAACTTAGATGCACAACTTTTCCCCAAGCTAAGGACTTCCTGTTAAATGGCAAGTTGGGAGCCACATCCCCCAAAAAAGTCTGTGGGACAAGACAATTTTTTTTTATTTTGTTGCATTTCCCTTAATGTTTAGCTAAGGTCACAAAATTTCTATTTAGTTATGAAGAAATATTTATGAATTATCACAATCAAGTTGCATTTTGGTAATAAAATCTGAAATGCCCTGGCAGCAGAAGTCTTCAACTTTTTCAAGAAGAAATTAGACAGCCATTTGCACAGAATGGTTTTTTAGGGCAATGATGGTGAACCTATGGCACGTGTACCATAGGTGCCACGCAGAGCCATTTGTGCCGGCACGTGAGCTGCAGGCAAACTTACCTCACTGGACATGCGTGTACATCACAGCTGATTTTCGGCCGGTTTGAGGCCTTTTTCGGCCTCCCAAAGGCTTGAGGAAAGCTTCTGCAGGCTTTGCAGGCCAAAAACTAGCCCTGTTTCATCACTTCCTGTTTTTTCAAAAATACTGGAAGTGACAAAATGGGGCTAGTTTTTGGCCTGCAAAGCCTGCAGAAGCCTTCTTCAAGCCTTTGGGAGGCCGAAAAAGGCCTCAAACCAGCCGAAAATCAGCTGTGAGGCACATTGCAGTAAGGGGGCAGTGGGGTTGGGTGGGGATGTGGGTGGGGATTACGTGCGCATGCGTAGGGCATTGCTTCTGGGTGCTGGCACGCAAGTGCGAGCGTGCAAGCAAGTGCACAAATTTTGGCACAGGAGCCCCCAAAAGTTAGTCACCACTGGTTTAGGGTCTCCTGCTTAAGCAGGAGTTGAACTAGAAGACCTCCAAGGTCCCTTCTAACTCTGTTATTTTGGCTCAGACTGCACATCTCAGCCCATCATTAAAACCAACATTATCCAAATTTCATGCCTCTTTTTTTCAAATAATAGTGATAAACGTGCCTATAAACTCCAATATACAGAGCACAGTGTGATAATTGATGGATGGATGCAATGGTTAGTCCAAGCTGAGTGAGAACTTTTCCTCTTTGCATAGCTGATTTTCATTTCAAACCACAAATTTACAAGCTCATTTTTACATATAATGATGAAAAATGTGGTTTTGAAAAAATAAGTTTGCCCTCCCACACACACACATCTGCAGTGTTTATTTATAGTTCTGAGGGCCTGAAAATCTTTTTTAGATAGGCAGTTAGAGACATTGGTATTGGCTGGGAGCCCTGAGATCGTGATCAAACCGTCTGAAGAGGATGTTCATCTTATGAGGAAAGCTGAGACCAAGAATTTGCTATCAAATAATCTATCTAGTATATGACCAAAATCTCTTGCCAATTTACAGGGTGATGTAGATGAAAAACCTAGATATTAAAGAACAGTTAAAAGATTAAAATCAACCATTCTTGGCCTGCTTTTAAAGGCAACTTTTAAAAAGTTTTAGTCAGTAGAGAGATTGGCTCCTCAGCAGGCAAGGAGTAGATTTCAAGGAACTGAGCCATCTCCAGAAAAGGCTTGATCCCAAAATCTAGCAAGATGATCCTGTGACAATTTGGGTGCTGGTCACGTGGTTTAAGTGAGTGGAGAGGGTAGAAATCTCTTTGTATTTTGTTCAGAAGTCATCTTTTCTCCATCTGCTAAAGCTTCATTTGCAAAACACACCGAGCTTGCTTTCCATTATCTCTTTTTGTGTGCGTGTGTGTAGCTTGACATGTTGTATGAATCCAGCCTGCCTCTATAGCATTTTTCAGGGAGCATGGTGGCTCATGAGTTTAGCACCCCGAGCTGATAATCGGTAGGCTTGCGTTTGAGACCCTGTTGCTGTTGCAGGATGGGGTGAGCTCCGTCACACACCCCAGCTCCTGCCGACTGAGCAGTTTGAAAATGGGTGATCGCAAATTATTTGATAGGTACCACTTTGGTAGGCAGCTTAATAAGACATGAAAAGAGTCCCCAAATGGGCATCCCCTCAGCAATGGTGATGTCACCATTCACTCCTTTCAACCTGGAAGGGCTTTGGTGCTCCCGGCACAGCTGTAGTAGTAGTAGCACTTTTCAGGCAAGAAGCAAGAAGATACAGTGAGTGTCTAAAATGTCATGATGATGTCAGCCACCATGGGATGTTGCACATGTGACACACATTTAAAAAAAAAGAAACTATGGAACTTTGATTGCACCATTGTGGCTGCCATCTAAATTTTTTGGACCAAACCCTGCGGACATCTATGGAGTGTAGCAAGAGTTTGGAGGTTTCATTCCATGTTCCTTCATTTTTCTTTCACTCTACGAGACTCCAAATGTTAGCTCGATCTGGATTCCTTTTTTCTTTTAGTTTCCTTTTAGTTTCCAAGGCTCTGAACGATGGAAATAGTAGGAGCCAAGATCCATCTATTTCTTATCCCTTCTTAAGTTTCTTTAATTCGCCTTTTCTTTCAATCTAGGTTAGGAGCTTGCTCATGAAGCTTTCCTCTAGCTTAAATGTCTGCTTTCAAGAGCATTCACATATACACGAACACACCTTTCTCTCCAACAGGGAGGATACATCTGAGAAGATCAACCCAGATCCTGGGATCTCTAAATGAATTCTCTGGACTAGATTCAGAGCTCCATGCAGAGCACATAAGAGGAGTCAAATCTGGAAACCTGCATTTTTACACTACGGGTAAAAAGGAAATGGAGGTCATTTTCTTTCTGGAAAGGATGGAATTGACAGAACAAGTGAGTCATCCTCGGTCACTCTCTTTGTCTTGGATCCAAAAGTATCCTCACGTGCATTTCTTCCAGGATGATGTGCCCGAATGAGAGCTGCTTCTTCTCCAAAGGCAATCTCTCAGGACTCCATCTGCCCAGATTCAGTTTGAGTACATTGTCCATATAAGTTGACCTCACATGTGAAAATGTCTAACCTTCTGCTTAGTTCGATCAATCAGAATTAGAGGTGGAAGGGACCTTGGAGATCTTCTAGTCTGCTCAAACAGGAAAGCCTACACCTTTTCAGACAAGGGGCTGTCTAGTTTCTTCTTTAAAACCTCCAGTGATTAAGCCCCTACAACTTTGGAAGGCAAGCTATTCCACTGGTTCATTGTCTTCTCTGTCAGGAAATTTCTCCTTAGTTCTAGGTTGGATCTCTCCTTGATTAATTTCCATCAACTATTCGTCTTGCCCTCCGGTGCTTTGGAAAATAAGTTGATTCCTTCTTCTTTGTGGCATCCCCTCGAATACTGCTACCCTAGTCCTTCTTTTTCTCTACTAACAGTCCAAAAGTTGAATTTATATATTTGTTTTCCTTCCCAGATCACTTCCCTGCCCAGTAAACACTTGAGCTGACACACCAAGGAGCCCATTTCTTAAAACATGCATAAACCATTTTTTTAAAAGCCAGGTAAAACATGCAATTAACATAATTGCTCAATAAACCCGAGTATTCAGAACAAATCAGAGTTTTTGAGATTCTGGAAAAGAAGCATCTTATGGCATCCAAAGCCACCCCCCAAAAAGAAGCCTAATTTTGAAAGATACCATCTTCACCAGAATCTTACTATCCAAGCAGAATTCCAACAGCATCCAGAAATAAAGGAATAAAACTACATACACATTGGAGAACTGTGAATTCTCCAAAATAGAATCACCAAAGGAGATACCTTTGAACATCCACCCTCAACTTTTCTGCTTCCCCAAATATTACGTTCATGTTCTGAGTTGAATGCCTTAAAAGAACAAAACCATCATTTCCTCCTTGTTTTAAATTCAGCTGCCAAATTATAATTAGGTATAAGCCTTACCTAGAACAGCTGTCAGAGTGGCCAAAATCCTCAGCATGCTTGCTAGCATTTTCATGCGCAGGATAAGAAACAGAAGATGCTTCCCTGGGAAAGAGCAAATTCAAAATGGAGTTTGTGGGATATGGGCTGTGACTTTTACTTATCAACTAAACCAGTCAACAAAGAGTTGACTCCTTCCTCCATTATCAGATATCCCTAACAGTTCTCCGGTTCACCTGCACAATTAGTTCAGCTGAAACCATTTTCTGAGGTGTGGACTATTGAAATATTCGTTAATAATAAACTAAGGGTACAAGGAGGGATCTATGGCTGGATGGTGGCACCTTAAAATACAATAGTTTGGTAGCGACTGTTCTGAACCTTCTTTTCAGTCGCAGTTATGCGCATGGCACATATTGCTTTTGATATTTTTCCCCATTATACCATCATTTTTTCCTGTGCATAATCTGTTTGGTTTAGCTCTCAAATCAAATGTCGCATTGCCTTATGTAGGTCTGAGATTAACAATCTTTGAGGAAGGGTGCTGGAAGAGATGAATATAGTGAGCAGAAGAATAATGGTATAATCATATCCCACCTCTGAGAAGGGACCTTCCTTCCTTCCTTCCTTCCTTCCTTCCTTCCTTCCCCCTTCCCTTCTTTAATAGAACTGGAAAGGATCTTTGAGGTCTTCTAGTCCACCCACTTTCTCAAGCAGGAAACCCTATATTATTCCAGACAAATGGTTGTCCAATCACTTATTGAAACTTCTAATGGTAAGCCGTTCCACTGATTAACTGTTCTCACTGTCAGGAAATTTCTCCTTACTGTAATTCTATGTTAGGTCTCTCCTTGATAGGTTTCCATCCATTACTATTCGTCCTGCCCTCAGAATCCAGGGCAATTGCCAGCAACAAAGCTACTTTCATATGGGAGAATACAGAAAATACCGATTAATACAGTTGGAAGGAACTGTAGGTCATCTAGTCCAACCTCATGTCCAAGCAGACTCTACACCATTTTTGAAAGATGGCAGTCTAGTCTCTTCTTGAAATCTTCCAGTGATGAAGCTCCCACAAAGGCAAACTGTAGCATTGGTTGATTGTTCTCACTGCCAGAAAATTTCTTCTTATTTCCAGGTTGAATCTCTCCTTGTTCAGTTTCCATCCATTATTCCTTGTCTGGCCTTCAAGTGCTTTGGAAAATAGCTTAACACCTCGTCTATGTGGTAGCCCCCTGCTCAATTCTTAGGAAAGGAATTGAAAAGTAAATCTGCTTGTTATGTCACCAAGATCTCCTTCAAAACTAGAATGCAACTATTTTGTGCCATTTTGCTCATCATGTTTAAAGGACCAGGTTGTAGAAAATTACAAAATACGAAGAGCAAACTTCTCATAGAATAAATTTCCCTGTTGCTGAGTGAAAATCTAGACCCCACCCCCATCTTTTTTTTTTCCTCCAGAGGGCTGCATTTTGGAATTGGTTTCCTGAAAGCCCCTGAGGAATGATGGGCATGTTAACCTAACACACCACTTAAGGTCTAAAAGGCAACCAAACGCTTCTCATACTTTCTTCATCCATTTGTGATAGACCTTCTCAGTAAAAATGGGCAGGTACCTCATCTGCTCTGTTCAAGAGAGAGCCGGGCATGGCAACTCTTATCTCACGATAGAGTGGAAAGTCTTAAAGTTCGGTGCCAGGCACTGCTTGTTAACAATTGATGTGTATACTGATACTGATCATGCAAACCAAACAGCCCAATTCTAAATCAGCAAAGTTTAAAGAATAGCATAAATGAAAATGGAGTCCTTTTCCCCTGTGCTCCTCTGGACAAGTTCAGCCTTCAGGGAAAGTAGAAACTGGTATTTCTCAGCCTGACTTCTAAGCGTTGGAAAACATTATTTATTTAGAAACCGGTCCACTTTAAGGGGAATACCTTCCCTCCTCTCATTTTCAGCTGAAGCACAATGTTCACAGAAGTGGATGATCCACTGGATTTCTGAAAAGAGCCAAAAGTGCCATAGGATTTTCTGCAGGGAGCAAAGTCAGCTCTTGATGTCCAAATTAAGTCCCATCACTGATTGCCTTGTTATTGCTATTGTTATTATTTATTAAACTTCTATACCGCCTCCTCTCCCAAATTGGGACTCGGGGCGGTGTACAGCCTAAATAAAAACAATACAATCAATAGAAAAAATTAAAATAGATATTAAAAAGATTAAATTGGTGGCTGAGGATTAAAATTACAATTGAATAATAAAAAGGGTAAAAAGTTAAAAGTTAAAAAATTTAAAAACCCTCCAATGGTACTAGGCCAGACTGGCCTGTTGAAAAAGGTGGGTTTTCAATGCGCGCCGGAAGGTTCGTAGGTCAGTGATGGCTCACATCTCCAGGGGTAATTCAATCCAGAGGGAGGGTGTTCCCGCAGAGAAGGCCTGAACCCTTGGAGCCGCCAGAAGGCATCACTCACCCTGAGGAGGTCCACCCTGTGGGAGCACACTGGCTGGCGGGAGGCCGATGGTGGCAGCAGGTGGTCCCGTAAGTACCCGGGTCCCAAGCCATGGAGCGCTTTAAAGGTGACGACCAACACCTTGAATCGCACCCAAAAGGCCACTGGAAGCCAATGAAGCTCGCGCAGGAGCGGTGTAACATGGGAGCTCCAGGAAGCCCCCAGATTGCCTTCCTGCTACCCTCCCCATTCATCCCCTTCCTTCACTAGAAAAATAAGCCAGTTTTGCCGAGTATCTATGCTAGGATTCTAGGTTCTTCTAATTGTATGTGGCAATGACCTGGGGAGGCATGGCAAATAGATGCTGGCTAGGGAACAATAAGAGAGAACAGATAAGAGAGAGCACAGCCCACAGCAATGAAATTAAAAGACATTTGCTCCTTGGGAGGAAAGCCATGGCAAACCTAAACACCATATTAAAAAGCAGAGACATCAGCTTGTCAACAAGGGTCCATATAGGTAAATTACTACTGGTTTTCCCAGTGGTAATGTATGGCTGTGAGAGTTGGACCATAGGGAAGGCTGAGCACTGAAGGATTGGTGCTTGTGAATCGTGGTGCTAGAGAAGAACATTCTTGAGAGTCCCTTGGACTGCAAGGAGATCCAATCAGTCAATCCTAAAGGAAATCAACTCTGATTGTTCTTTGGAAGGACAGATCCTGAAGTTGAAGCCCAAATACTTTGGCCACCTGATGAGAAGAGAGGATTCCTTGGAGAACACCATAATGTTGGGAAAGATGGAAGGCAAAAGGAGAAGGGGATGGCAGAGGACGATATGGTTAGATGGTGTCATCAATGCAGTGAACATGAATTTGGGCAAACTCCAGGAGACAGAGCAGCCTGGGATGATGATCAGTTGAACATGACTTAGAAACTGAACAGCAACAAAAGCCCACAGCAGCATAGTGTATGGAAGTAGAAGCTCAGAAGGGACCTTCCTTAGCTTCTCAGCCTGTAAAAGAGACAGCAGGAGATTTGTACTTTTAGGCTTACAAGATTCTGTTCGTGTAGTTTTACAATAAAGTAGAATTAGCTTATCTAGCCATGTTTTCTGTCTGATTCACCTGGTAAGGCTGCCAGGGCCATAAGCCGGATGTGCAGTCTATCTGGTCTCCACACACTCATCCCAGGGAGGCCCTGACCTTGTCCCCAAATCCTATCCCTTCTGGAAATTCCTTCCTGACTCTCATCCTTACTTGGAAAGAATGCCAAAATATGCCTGGCCTTGTGTCTCTTGCTCAGCGGGATTTCTGTTTTTCTACCTGAATTTTAGTAAGATTTCGTTCCAATTGCAACTGTGATTTTAAGGTGACTCTATTCTGGAGTGGTTCTGAGCAGCGTGAGTATCTGTTTGGCTTTTTTAGCTACACAAAGGAGATTGTTCCACTGACAAAGTCATCCCATGAACCTATCTAAGTGGTACGTTTCACATGGATCTCCCCAAGTCTGGTCCAATACCATAGACTTGATTTCATTCAGAGCCACATCAGGGTTGTATCTCATCTTGGGGGGCCGGGGTGGGCGTGGCCAGGGCAGGCATGGCCAAGCTTGACATCACAGCTCTATTTTGGCTGCAACAGCCTCCTGCAAACCTCTGGAGGCTGGGAGTGCCACCTGTGGCCCTTACAACCTCCATTTTTGGCTGTGACGGCCACCTGCAACCTTCTGCCAGTGAATACGGATCTCAAGAGGGCCAAATGCAGCCTCCAGAGCTCCATTTTCCCATGGGCTGGTCCTCTGCTGTTTCCAGGGTGGCTCCACAGGCCAGATCTAAGCACCTCGCAGGCCGAATCTGGCCCCTGGGCCTTGAGTTGGACACCCCTGCCATAGACCAACAATTCTCAATACTGGCATCTTTAAGATTTGTGCAGAGGTGGTATTCAGCAAGTTCTGACCAGTTCTGCAGAACCAGTAGCAGAAATTTTGAGTAGTTCAGAGAACCAGCAAATCCCACCTCTGATTGGCCCCACCAACCCCATCTATTCTCTGCTTCTTGAATCCCAGCTGATTGGCTGGGTCTTCTTTGGTTGCCCTGCACAGGAGAACGGAGCTGGAAAGCAGGTTTGTAGGGTGGGAGGGAATGGGATTTTACATTATCTTTCCCCTGCCATGCCCACCAAGCCACACCACGACCACCAAGCCATGCCCACAGAACCGGTAGTAAAAAAATTTGAATCCCACCACTGGATTTGTGGATTTCCAAGTTCTAGAACTAAATTCTGGGATTTGAAGTCTATCCATCTTTAAGTTGTCAAGGTTGAGAAACAGTGCCCTAGATTTAAATCCCATAGCAGTTTGGTGGAAAAAGGACAGTTTAACCCCTTTCTCTAAAGTCATTTTTCTATGAAAAACTAGTTCTTCTAGCATAGCAAGCATTTTGTAAAAATCCCTGCCACCACCTTCCTGTACTATTTATAGTTATATTTATAGTTCAGGATTGAACTGTGAGGTCTTTGGTGCTCTCTGAGTTTGGTTGTTTGCTTGCAGGCATTTCATTACCCAACTATCTACCATCATCAGTACTAGGTTTGATGATTAGTATAATAGCACTGATGATGTTATGTAGTTGGATAATGAAACGTCTGGAAGCAAACAACCAAAGTCAGAGAACACCAAGGACTCCAGCAGCTTCCTCCTATCCTGTTTTCCTTCTCAGCTATTTCTCTACCTTCTTTGATGCTTGTACAAGATTATTGTTCACTATGCTTGGTGACTGGGGAAATTCCATTTTTTTTTGTTCAAAGATTTCAAAGCACAGTTGCAACTTTCTCGGGCAGTGTTTCTCAACCTTAGAGGTTTTAAGATGTATGGACTTCAACTCCAAAGGGAAGTTGAAGTTCAACTCCAAAGGGAGTTGAAGTCCACACATCTTAAAACCGCCAAGGTTGAGAAACACTGCTTGCATTTTCTGCTCACATTATCTCCTATTGTCTCTTTCCAACTTTAAACCTGGCAGAACTCAATCTCCTTTACAGAATTTCTTCTGTAAAGGAGAAATAATGTAATTTTGAAGAATGGGTGATCGTGCAATAATCCTTTTCAAATAATTCTCCTTCCGATATGCTTTGTGCGTTTTCTCCCCATCGTTAGCCATTCCTTCTTCAAACATCACTTCCATCGGACTCCATTTTTCTCCATTTTGGGTCTCTTTTTTCTAGGATTTCTATATATTTTTTTCACCCTCGGTTTCAGACTGGGCATTCCTCTTTCGCTCATTTGGGTTCTTTTTGCTATCTTGAAGGGACGGCTGCTGTCTGAAGGGGAGGCAGTATCTGTGGTTTTCTAACTGCCGTTTCCCCTTTCCTGAAATAGATGGTGGAGGAGGAAGAGGAGGAGGAGGAGGAGGGCAGTGGTCTCATCTTGCCTTAAACTCTCTCTCCAGGCTCTCAGGCTGATATCATCTGGCTGCACATCATTCACCCGCTTGTGTTCCTAGCCTCTCCGATTTGTCTCATCAGCCCTTCAACTTGAACAGTTATGTGCTGTGGTTTCGCCTCCCAACCGCCCCAACCCAACCGTCACCTTCAACTGCTAATTCCCCTTGATTGGTTTGGTCACCATTCAAATTGCTCGAAACGTTCAGCTTTGTATGCCGAGATTCTCACTGGGATATCTACAGTATGGAAGTGAAAATGAATATATTCTTCTCCATGGATCAGTTTGCTATGGGGACACTGCACGAAGAGAGCCATGTAAATTAATGGAGGAATAAAACCAGAAATTTAGTAGCCCCTTTAAAAAACATTATTTATTTGTCAAACAAAAATTACACATTCATAGAAACAAAATGAAAACAACTAAAATGTGATGGGGGCGATAGGCACAGTAGTGCACTTATTCATGCCCCCTAAAGGAACCCTGAAGTCCACAGAAGTTTTGATGAACATGGTTTATTAAAAGGCACCTGTGCTTTTGTGAGCTGCAGCTGCCTCAGATGCACAGCTTGCCTGACCTCAAAAATTAAATCCTACATCAATCTAGACACTCCAAACAGCTGGTAAAAAGACATCCTATCTTTTTAATGGCATCTGTCTAAAAGTCTATAGAAATGATTCTCTGTATGGTAAAAACATCACCTTGCCTTTGATTGGCTTGGGCTAGGCATAGTGTCATAGGGTTAACCCCTGTTATTAATAAACTACAGCTTTAGGTATAACAGCCAGTGTGGATCTATTCCAGCCAACAGTGGTTCATTTAGCAAACCTTCATAAATAGTCCATTTCATTGATTATTCAGTTAATCTGTAAATGGTCGTATTTGCAGCTCAGGATTGGATTGTGGGGTCCTTGGTGCTCTCTGAGTTTGGTTGTATTTTTTCCAGATGTTTCATTATGCAGCTAGATAACATCATCAGTGTGCAGTGTGTTGCACCAGGGACCCCTCTATTCAATGTGTACTTTGCCTTTTTGTTATACAGCATTCGTACATGATGCTTCCTACCTATAAGGTTGGCCCATAGTCACCCAGATGGGTTTGTATCTAAGGTAAGACTAGAACTCAGGGTCTCCCAGCACCTAAATCACTACATGAAATTGGCACTTGGATTTGAACCCACAGCTTAGAGCAGGACTATTGAAACACCTGGCCCATGGGCCAGATGTGTCATGCGCTGGCCATGTCCACATGCCCGGTTTAGTGAAGGGGGAAAAAGTCCCTATATGTCATGTGACAAACGCCGTGACAACATGAGTTTGATACCCCTGGCTTAGAGCTTTTCATCCATCCTTTGGAAACACTTTGTTAATCAAGAGTCCTTGAGAAGGTTTGGATCTTTTAGAGCAGGGGCATCAAACTCGATTTCATTGAGGGCTGCATCAGGGTTGTGTTTGACCTCAGGGGGCTGGGATGGGCATGGCAAGCTCAATGTCACTCATGTTGGGGACACCTATGGGGGTCCGAGAACTCTGCCAGCAAAAATGGGCTCCTGAGCTCCATTTTCTGCTAGGACGGCCTCCTGCAACCCTCTGCCAGCAAAAACAGAGCTTGGGACGACTGTGGGAGGCCCTCTTGGCCTCCATTTTTTGCCATCAGGGGCACCGCAGGCGGGTCCTTCCCTGTTTCCAGGGCAACCCATGGCCTGATCTAAGCACCCTGTGGGCTGGATCCAGCCCCCGGGCCTTGTTTTAGAAGGTGCTATCAAGATATTGCCATCTCATAGTTGTTGAAATATTTTTTTCTCTCCCTTGGGTCAACATAGCCTTGATGGCTTTTTTTTGGAGCCTTGTATTATATGATGGGACTTGTTGCCCTGCAGTGATTAGAGTCCCCATTGAATTCATCACCATAAACAAGGCCTGAATAGGAAGCAGTGGTGGGATTCAAAAGTTTTTACTACAGGTTCTGTGGGCGTGGCTTGGTGGGGGGGCTTGGTGGGGGTGGCAAGGGAAGGATATACTGCAAAATCCGCATTCCCTCCCCACCCTACTAAGCTGCTTTCCAGCTCTGTTCTTCTGTGCAGGGCAACCAAAGATGACCCAGCCGATCAGCTGGGACTCAATGGGAGGCAGAGAATAGACGGGGTTGGCGGGGCCAGTCAGAGGTGGGATTTGCTGGTACTCTGAACTACTCAAAATTTCTGCTACCGGTTCTCCAGAACTGGTCAGAACCTGCTGAATGCCACCTCTGATAGGAAGGCTTTCCAAATGAAGATGGAAATATGAAATAAACCAGAATGAAGCCAAAGCAGAAACACGGTGGGGTTCTCAGCGGCAAGATGGAACTCAAAGAGTATCAGGAAGAGCCCCATTAAGTGGCAAATAAAATTTAAATCCCAGAGATTCCGAGCAGCAGGGAATTCTTTTGCCTTTGGGGCCAAAAGAATCTGAGCCAGAAACGTCACTGACTCCCACTTATCTACATTTTTCTCCCCTTTTAATGAGAGTTCAGTAGCACAACAATGCGTCTCACATACATTCGCAGCAAGGAGGCCCTTATCTAAAGATAGAAAGGAAACAGGGAAGGGCCAGGATAACAGAAACACCCTGTTAGCAGACTCTGAGTCAGCCCTGGGTATACTCAAAGGAGCGTTCACAGTCTTCCTCCTACACACCAGAAACACAGCCCTTTCTTCTTCAGCACAAACCCGCATCTGAAGACAAGGCAATTCACTGGATGTAGAATCAGATTGAGCTGCATGATGTGTGTGGAAAACTCTTAACCAATTTTAGAACATAAAACATAGAATGTTGGAGGTCTTCTAATCTAACCCACTGCTTGAGTAGGAGACCCTATAACATTTTAGACCAGAGGCCTCCAAACTTGGCAACTTAAAGACTTGTGGACTTTGGGAGTTGAAGTCCACAAGTCTTAAAGTTGCCAAGTTTGGGGACCCTTGGTTTAGACAAATGATGGTCCAGTTTCTTCTTGAAAGCCTCCAGTGATGGAGCACCCATAACTTCTGAAGGCAAGCTATTCCGTTGATTGATCGTTCTGACTGCTAGGAAGCTTCTCCTTAGTTCTGGGTTGCTTCTCTCCTTGGTTAGTTTCCATCCATTGCTTCTTGTCCTGTCTTTTGGCTCTTTGGAAAACAGTTTGATCCCTTGTCTTTGTAGGAGCCTCTCAAATATTGGATCACTGCTATTATGTGAACCTGCAAGGGAACAGCCAGAGATAAACCCTTCCTCATAATTTGGAGGGTCTGCTTCCTGTGTACGGAGAAATAGGGATGCTTGTAAATTAAAAGACAACAGATTGTTCAGAAAATTCATATTTGGTTTCATTGAATGAATCAATTCATTAACAGTTTATTCAGCAAGTTCCTGTCCCAAGGTCCTAATGTGACACCATGGTTTCATATAGATTCCCAGTACAAGCCATGATGACTTTATGGGTTTCCTAGTGTCATTGCGTACTGTAAATTGCCTGAATTATGTCATTGATCCCGGATATCATGACATGACTGAACCATTGTAATTGTCCATGTGTCACATGAAATATGGCTATTGTTTATTGAAATGCTTCTTTTTATTTGTGTGTGTGTGTGTATGTGTGTTTTATGCCATGGACAAGGCAGCAGGCTAGAAACCAGTAGTCTAGTTCTGCCTTAGGCATGAAACCATTGTGTGACCTTCAGCCAGTCATTCTTTCTCAGCCCCAGGAAGGAGGAAATGGCAAATCACTTCTGAAAAGCCTTGCACTTCCCCAAATGCTTGTTCATGTTATCCCTAGGAATCAAAAATAACTCAAATGCAAAGTAAGAGGCAGTCTGGTCTAGTGGTTAAAATACCAGGCTAAAAACCAGGAGAGTGTGAGCTCTAGCCTTACCTTAGGCACAAAAGCAGCTGAGTGACTTCAGGCTGGTTCTTCTTCCTTAGCCCTCAGAGGAAGGTAATGGCAAACCAATTCTGAAAAGTAAAGCCCTACCCTTAGGCAAGAAAAACCAAAAGCACGCATATGGACTGGGTGAAACCAGACTTAATAGCACTAACTGTGAGAGGGATCTTGGAGCCTTAATGGACAACCAGTTAAATACGAGCCAGCGGCAGCCAAAAAAGCCAATGCAATCCTAAATTGCATTAACAGAGGAATACAATCAAGATCAAGTAAGGTACTAATGCCACTCTATAAAGTCTTACTAACTCCACACCAGTAATGGGGTTCAGCCAGTTCACGCCACTTCGGGAGAACCAATTGTTAACTTTCTGAGCAGTTTGGTGACCTGGTTGTTGGAATAAATCATTAGGGGCAGAGAACTGGTTGTTAAATTATTTGAATCCCACCACTGGACCACACCTAAGAGTATTGCATCCAATTTTGGTCACCACACTATAAAAATGATGTTGAGACTCTAGAAAGAGTGCAGAGAAGAGCAACCAGGATGATTAGGGGACTGGAAGGCTCAAACATACGATCAACGGTTACAGGAACTGTGCATGGCTACTTTAGTGAAGAGGGGGAACATGATAACCAGGGGAAACTTGATAACAGTTTTCCAAAGTTTGAGGGGCTGCCACAGAGAGGAGCGGGATCAAACTATTTTCCAAAGCACCAAACAAGGAATAATGGATGGAAATGGAACAAGGAGAGACTCAAACTGGAAATAAGGAGAAATTTTCTGACAGTGAGAACAACCAACCAATGGAACAGAAGTTGCCGTCAGAAGATGTGGGAGCTTTATCACTGGAAGCTTTTAAGAAGAGACTGGACTGCCCTATGTCAGAAATGCTTGGGCGGGGGGTTGGACTAGATGACCTACAAGGTCCCTTCCAACTCAGTTTTAATACAAATGTATTATCTTCACAAGAAAATTGCAGGGATTTGTTCCAGAAGTTGCCAGAAATCCAGACTGACTCAAAGGAACAAATATAACAAAAATATTCATTATATTATGTTTATAATATTATGCATTTGTTTTTTGTTGCATCGCTTTCTCGTTTTCCATTTTTTTTCTGTCTTTGTTCTGCTTTGTTGAAAGGCATTTTTAAAAATAACATGGCTGATGCAAATGTCATTTGCAGAACATTTGAAGGTCAGGATACCCGCTCCTGGTAGATGCATCTTCAGGACACTTGAGAAATTGAGTGTCTGTTGGGGAGGGAAATGAAAAAATAAGGATAAAGATAATGGAATAGACCCTTAGTAATGAGGGCATGGCAAGCTGGCTGAGGAATCACAACTAGGTGACCTAATTCTACTTTATTCTAAAGCTACATTAACAGACCATTGCAAGTCTGAAGGTACAGTTCTCCCACTGTCTCTTTTACAGCCTGAGAACTTAGGGTAGTTGCCTCCCCAGTCTCTTGCTCTGTCCATTTCTAAACTGTTGGCTATGCTCTCTTTTATCTGACTCTTCCCTAAGCATCTCTTCATTCCATCCTCCAAGGTCTTTTCCCCATACTAACCGTGGTTCTGATGATGCATGTGGGTCCATGCCAAGTATACAATCCAGACCCCATTCAACAAATAGGTAGGCCGACACCTCCCTCTCTCTCTCCCTCCTTCCCTTCCCTTTTCCTTTCTGTTTTTAAGCCTACATTAAGCCTAAACCTTTAGCTGAAACCTTGAAGGACAAAGAGCTTACAGTGTTATTTTGAATTAAGAGACTTGGATGAAATGTGTGTGAAACCAAGTGGACATTTTTAACATCTTCCAGTGGAAGAAGATGAAAAAATGTGTTGCAGATGCATGATTTTCATGAAATCATAGTGTGTTTTGTGAGAATCTCTTGGACTACTCTGAGATTTTTTCCCCCTCTGTTCAATTATGTCCAATTCTCAGAGGCTGACTGGACTGCAGATCTCTTGGCAAGATTTCAGAAGTGGTTTTCCTTTGTCTGCTTCTAAGGGCTGAAAGAAAGGGACTGGCACAAAGTCCCAGCTGGTTTTGTAACTAAGATGGGACTAGAACTCAGCCTGGTGCCTTGCCAAAAATCCAACACAGAAACCAGCCCTGCGTATATTTCACAAAAAACCACTAGAGGGTAGTATTGCTACAAATGTTTGCTCTCTCTTAACCTACACGTTCTCTCTTTCTCTCTCTTTTTAAAATGAAAATATTGTTCTTTGTAATGTATTTTAATAACACATTACCATTTCGGCATCCCACACCTTTCCTTACTTGGATGCATCAACTAAGCTATGCAGAGTGGTTAAGCAATTCTTCTTCCAATGTGGCTGATCCTGATCAGATGGGGAAGGGAAGGTGATGTTCTTGTGCTTTAGTGAGATCCTGGTCAGCTCCCTGTGCCTACCCTTTGCATTCCAAGAGAGGACTTCTATTGCTGAGAATGATTTTTTTTTCTTCTGCATTAAGATGCACTTACTCTTCACAGTTTTATTTATTTATTACTAAATGTATTGGCTGACCATCTTAACATAGGGTAACAGCTGGATAGGAAAAGATCTTCATCTTCCCAGGCCCTGAATTTGATGAGAGAAACATATGTACTGCCCTTTATTGGTAAAATATAAATTCATCCACTGACTTTTGCCCCTGGTTCATTTGCTGGCCATCTCTGAAGTCAAAATATTTTCCTACCTTGGACCAGGCCACTAGCTTCTACCCTCTGCAGGCTGGCTGGGGAATTCTGGGAGCTGAAGTCCTGCCTATTGTTGCTCAGGTTGAGAAATACTGGTTTAATATCAGAGTAGGCTCTGGAAATGTTAATAATTTGATGAAGATAAATAGATCTGCCCAAGCAGATCCTACACCATTTTTGACAGATGGCAGTCCAGTCTCTTCAG
Organism: Bungarus multicinctus; assembly: GCA_023653725.1. Taxonomy (NCBI): domain Eukaryota; kingdom Metazoa; phylum Chordata; class Lepidosauria; order Squamata; family Elapidae; genus Bungarus; species Bungarus multicinctus. The sequence goes on from CM042841.1 coordinate 7,042,684, forward strand.
TTACTAAGACTGCAAGCTATTAGCATATAAAAGGAGAGAAACCTCCTCCCTAGCACTGATGATGTTACCTAGTTGGGTAATGAAATGTGTGCAAGGAAATAACCAAGCTCAGAGAGCACCAAGGACTTCACAATTCAACCCTGGACTTACAGAGATTCTCTTCTAATTGTAGAATGGAGAACTGCCATAATGGCTGAATCTCTCTGGATAGCTTATAATAAAATGCATTAGTTTGCATATCAATATCCAAATCATTTAATTATTCATTTGGGCAATACCAAACTACAATGTAAAGGAGACAATCAGCCAGAAATGCTTTCCTTATTGGGATGAGAAATAAATATTCTAGAAAACAAAATAATGGTGCTGCAAGTCTTGACTTGGAAAGCACCAGTTTTAGCAGTCTAAATGAATTGAATTTGATTCATGAGTGTCCTCATAGTTGTTATTAAACAGCCAAAATGGGCTTTTTTCCCCCTTTTTCTCCAAAGCTTTTGAATCCCTGGGTGATTCCAAACAATGGAAAAAAGGATTTGGAGTAGAAAAACAAGCATGGCAGAACCCTCTCCCATCCAAAGCATCACTTCCTGAGGCTGCTTTTCTCCTGAAATGTCAGAACAGTTTAGTTTTATTGGGGTTTTTTTTTGCAAGAATTGGGGGAAAGGGATGGCATTCTTCAAGCACTGATAAATGTGCATTATTCCAGCTGCAGAATTCTCAGTTTCAAGAAAGCAGCAATAAATCAAAGTAGTCTCTTCCAATTCTTGTGCTGAATTTCTCTAAAAGGAAGGATGTTCCCATGAAGGCTTGATCCACCCATTAGTTAATGTTCTCCCCCACCCCCACAACCAAAAGGAGAGGACCCAAGAACTTGGTGGAGAGAAGGAAGAGGAGGAAAAACTTTTGGGAACCTTTTTTATTAGCCATAGAGAAAAATGTGTTAATAGAAGAGAATATTTGTAGCTCAGGGTTGAACTGTGGGGTCTTTTAGTGCTTGATGGTTTTCTGCAAGTATCAAACTTGGCAGTTTGGTAGTTTCATTACCAAACTAGGGAACATCATCAGTGCTAGAAGGGAGGAGGAGGACGACGACTGTAGGGCCTTTAGTGCCCTTCAATCTTGGCTGTCTTCTTGCAGACATTTCATGACCCAACTTGGTAACATCATCAGGGTTAATGCAAAACATGTATTGCATTGACTTATCCCAACTCAGAATCATCTGTTTTGCACGAATGCCCCAAAACCTGAGTTTTCAAACCTTTTTGGTCCAAGGAACTATTAGATGTTTTTAAATGAATCCCAGTATTCAAGAAGTCAAGCTCTAGTGACCAAAAATTGGGTGCATTTATACTGTATAAACCATTTTTTGCTTTTTGCTTTTAGTCTCTCATGGGACGTAGTCTGAAAAACCCTGTCCCAACATTTCTGTGCCTTGGTATAGCACTCACTCCAGGTTGATTGTAACAAGGAGAAACACCCCCTTCCCACACACACAGATCTACCATGCAATACGAAGAGACGTTTTAAAGGGGCTCCTGATCTTTTGAAGAAAATTGGCTACTTTTGGAATTATGTAGAGAAGCAGTAAGTCTGGCAACCACAACTACTTTCAGCAGATGCCTTTTAGGGATCTTCAATCTAAGATATATACACAAACACACACACACACACACAGAGACATATATTTGACAATTCAAGGCCCCATCACTCCATCTCTTTATTGTAATCCTACTCCAGCAAAGAACCATGCATTATAGTGACAAAATTAAGAAGAACGAAAATAAGAACTCCAGAATTTGTTGTAAGAATAACGTTGATGAGAAATCTCCAAGATGAAGTTAAACTCCTGCATTTTGAAAAACAAGACCTCTATGCTAAACTACAAATAAAAGCCCCGGAGATCTAACAAAATCACCTCTTCATTATTTGAAGAAGACAAGAGAATGATTGCTACCGTAGCAATCCGTATCGCAATTCGGATGGATGGGGATAACTCTGCCGACTGCAGAGAAGAAATGTTCACTTCCTCTGTGTGTGTGTGTGTGTGTGTGTGTGTGTGACACACAGCATAGATCAACCTTCCCGGCTCAGGGCTCCTTCCCTGCAATTGTCCTCCAGCGGTGCAGCCGCTTGGCCTCCTGGCTGACGGAGCCCCGGAGAAGCCCATGCTCCGGCCTTCCACACCCAGCCTCCAGCCCTTGCCAAGAGACGGGGCTGTGCCAGATACCAAAGGGCAAGTTGCATGCTCCTCCTGAGATTGCTGCAGAGGCGATCTGGAAGACAGCCCGCATCTCTGGGAAAGGAACCCGGGCTCTCTCTCTCTCTTTGCAAGTATGTGGGCGCAGAAAAGATGAAGGGTTGTGCCAAAAACTTGTCTTCCTTTCAGCTCCGCTGTGGGAGGTGGGGTTGTTATTGAGTCTGCAGAGGAAATGGAGCAGGGCTGCCGCCACAGAGAGCTGGGACAGAGGCCGTGCACCATTCTCCCCACTCCCGAATGTGGAAGGGGTTGTTTTTTCCCCCCACAGTGGGAGCAATGCACGATGGGACCTTTGCTGTGACAGGAGTTCAAATGGACCGAATTCCCATAGTCACATTCCTGGCTTCCTTCGACTAATAACAAAGGGTAGCGTTTTTGAGACTTTGGGCTGTCTGTTTTAAAGAAAGGAGGGGGCATTTGCTTGCTGACTTATTTATTTGAAAAGGGGTCCAGTAGCACTTAGACTTATATATCACTTTATAGTGCTTTACACCCCTCTCTAAGTGGTTTACAGAGTCAGCCTCTTGCCTCCAACAATTTGGGTCCTCATTTGACCCACCTCGGAAGGATGGAAGGCTGAGTCAACCTTAAGCCAATCAGGATCGAACTTCCTGGCTGTGGGCAGAGTTGGTCTGCAGTACAGCATTCTAACCACTGCGCCACCGTGGCTCATACTATGATGCTCGTCCTCCTCTCTCCAAGTTGATAGGAGCTTCATCAATGTTAGCATTGCACATTTTATAGCTCCCTTATTAGGTGGTTCCTTCCTTCCTTCCTTCCTTCCTTCCTTCCTTCCTCCCTTAATTACTTTCCTTCCTTCCCTCACTCCCCCTTTCCTTTCTTTCCCAAGCAAGAGCATTTAGACTTATACACCGCTTCACAATGCTTTACAGCCCTCTGTAAGCGGTTTAAAGAGTCAGCCTCTTGCCTCCAACAATCTGGGTCCTCATTTGACCCACCTCGGAAGGATGGAAGGCTGAGTCAATCTTGAGCCTGGTAGGATTCGAACTGCCAAATTGCAGGCAGCCGGTAGTCAGCAGATAGTAGCTTGCAGTACTGCACTCTAACCACTGCGCCCCAGAGGCTCCTTGTTGTTGACTCGCAAGTTTTGGGTCCCCTGGGCTTGGAAATGCAGGTAGTCATCTCTGTTGCTAAGCGAGAAAGTTGTTGAGTTTTGCCCCATTTTACATCTTCTTGCCACAGTTGTTCAGTGAATGACAGCAATTGCTAAGTTAGCAACTCGGTTGTTAAGTGAATCAGGCTCCCCCACTGATTTTGCTTATCAGAAGGTCACAAAAGGGGATCACACGACCCCGGGATGCTGCCACCATCATGAATATGAGTCAGCTGCTTTTAAAACAGATAAGCAAATATGATTTATTATGAGACTAACACCAATGTGATGAATATTATTGTGGATATTGTGGTTATTATTTCTCAAAATTATTTGTACTTGGACAACACACTGCTGAACTAGAAATTGAATTTTTTTCTCTTGTATATATAATAAAAAACTTTTTAAAACTTGAAAAAAAAAAAAAGAATGAGTCAGTTGCCAAACATCTGAATTTTGATCCTGTGACTGCGAGGACGTTGCAACGGTTGTGTGAAAAACAGTTGTAAGCCACTTTTTTTCAGTGTCGTAACTTTGAACGATCACTAAATAAACTGTTGTAAGTCAAGGACTACCTATAATTAGTTGCACCCCTGTGGGTTCTGATCAGACACTGGGGCAGAGAAGTCCAGGGGGGCTTGGAAGCTCTCTCCAATCCTTCCTTCTTGTTTGCCTGGAAAGGCAAAACACTTTTCATTTATTATTTTATTTCATTTATTTATTGAATTTATATTGTCGCCTATTCGCCCATGGTGACTTGAGGTGGCTTACAGGATGTAAAACCATATTTAAAACAAAACAACAAAAAGAATCAAATAAATTAATAAAATGCAATAGAACAAAATCTGAAAAAAATTCTTAGGTCCGAGAGCCTGTGAGGAAAAAGCAGGGAGAATCGCTCCAGATCTGCATGGTTTTCCTGCTTTTCCAAACCAGCTGGTCTTTTGTCCCTGTGTCTCCACCCTCTCCTGCGGCCTTTCCGTTCTATTGTTGGCTCTGCTCCCTTCCAGTCCTGCCTGGATTTCCCTTCTAGTTTTGCCTGGATTTTCCTAGTTCAGAACCAACTCCAGCTAATTTCTGCGACCAAACTGTACTGCTCAACGGTCAAGAAGGCATTGCTGAAAAAGCCAGGGCACAAGGGAGGCATCAGCAAGTAAGTTTAAAGTCTCGTTCTTGGTCTGTCACTTCTCCGAGCTGACCTTGGCTGAACTCAAGGTTGGATCCGATTAATTGTTGAATGGGAGCCTATCAGGAGAGACGAGGGGCTCACAAGGAGGAAGGAAGTAGGTGGCAGCCATAAAAAAAAGCATTGCCTTAGCCCAGAAAGAGAGGAGCAGGTGGCTTAACCCATGCTAAACCATAAACTATGATATGCAGGCCGCAATGGTCAGGTCCAGAGTAAGCCCAAGCCAGAGTACGCATGCTGGTTTAGTACCATGCATATATCCAGCAGTCAACAAAGACTTGGTGCAGAAACTCCTCCACTTACAACAGTTCATTTGTGGTTGTTTACAACCATTGCAGCGTCCCCATGGTCACGTGATCAAAATCCAGGTGTTTAGCAGCTGATTCATATTTACGACGGTTGCAGTGTCCTCGGATTGTGTGGTCCCCTTTTGCAATCTTCTAACCAAAATCAGTGAAGAAACCTGATTCATTTAACAATCGTGTGACTACCTTAACCACTGTAGTGATTCACTTAAGAACTTTGACAAGGTTGCAAAATGGGGCAAAATTCACAAAATTCAACTGTCTCGGCAACAGGGATTTTAGGCTCAATTATGGTCGTAAGTCGAGGACAATCTGTATATTACAAGTGTGTTCTAAATATAGGCTATGTGAGGTTGAGGTCCATTTCTGCTTTAAGGGAGGATAGTTCATTAACTTTGGCAGTATTTCGAGTTTCTTTCCAAGAGAAAATTTGCACCAAACAAGGGAGGAAAGAAAGAAAGGGGTCAGGTATGAAGTTGGGTAAAAACAATATAAATGAACTGTCCTTAGTAACAAGCTCCAGCCAAATAGCCCTAGCAATAGCATTTAGACTTATACAGTGCTTTACAGCCCTAAGTGGTTTACAGAGTCAGCCTCTTGCCCCCAACAATCTAGGTCCTCATTTTACCTACCTTGGAAGGATAGAAGAGCTGAGTCAACCTTGAGCCAGCAAGAATTGAACTGTTGGCAGTAGGCAGAGTTAGCCTGCAATACTGCATTCTAACCATTGTGCACAGGAAGGAAGGAAGGAAGGAAGGAAGGAAGGAAGGAAGGGGAATAGCAACAGCATTAGCACTTAGATTTACATATTGCTTCACAGTGCTTTACAGCCTTCTCTAAGCGGTTTACAGAGTCATCACCAACAATCGCGGTCCTCATTTTACCAACTTTGGAAAGATGGAAGGCTGAGTCAATCTTGAGCCTGGTGAGATTCGAACTTCCAGATTGCAGTTGGCTGGCAGTCAGAAGTAGTTTTTATTATTATTATTATTTATTATATTTATATACCGCCCTTCTCCCGAAGGACTCAGGGCGGTGTACAGCCAACCGTAAAACTTTATTACAATTATAAAAGTTAAAAAGAATTAAATATCTTAGGCTGTCTAAAATTATACCCTCCCCCAATAAATTATTAAAACCCAAATTTTAAAATCCCAATTTAAAACACAAATAGTAAATTACATTAAAAATCCCATTTCAGCCTAGGCTGGCCTGCTCGAAGAGCCAGGTTTTTAATGCACGTCTGACAGCTCTCAGGTCCATGTTATTACGTAATTCCGGAGGCAGACCATTCCAGAGGGCGGGCCCCCCCGCAGAGAAGGCCCTACTTCTAGGAGTCGCCAGGCGGCACATAGAAGCCGTCGGCACCCGAAGAAGGCCCTCTCTGTGGGAACGCACAGGTCGGTGGGAGACTACTGGCAGAACGCGGTCCTGCAGATAACCTGGTCCAATGCCATGGATCGCTTTAAAGGTCAGAACCAGAACCTTAAAGCGAACCCGGAAAACCACCGGCAACCAATGCAGCTCGCGCAGGAGAGGTGTCACATGGTTTGAATTCTCCATCCCCATGTAAGAGTTTTCCAGACTTGACTCCTTTTCCAGTTCTTGAGAAGGGTCAGTGTCCTGCCATTTGAGAACACTGCTTTAGGAAGTGAGTTGTTGTCTCCTTAAGCTTTGTGTGGTTCAATTAACAAGCCACGATTATATAAGAACCCACCATCATTGTGAAATATTTTAAGAGATCTGGTTTTCCCTCTGACCAGAGACCAAAGAACAGTGAATGGTGGGAAAAACAGTCTTTTATTGACCTACCAGAAGAAGCATCTAATCCAAGCCTTACAAAGATGGAAATATTGAAATTAGCCATCATAGGGCAAGTTGAGGTGGCACTCAATTTTTTTGGCAGTTGTATTCTCTTCCAAGAATGAAAAATATATCACATTTCTAACTCACTTAGTCATGTGATATTCATTTGCATCTTTGCCTAGATAGGATATGCAAATATTATGCAAACTAGTTTTCTGCATCCTCTTTAGTGGTTTTGACTCTGTATGTGTACGTGTGTGTTTAGTGTTCTATTTCTTCTTGTTTGTTGATGGATAACCAGCTACCCTTCATGTGACCAACAGCATATTTTCTGCATTTTTCTCCAACAATCCAGTTTTCAGTCCCTCCCTTCTTAAGGATGGTCTCCTTGAACTTTGGGTGACTCCCTACAACATCTCCCTGCAATTTTGTTGACAAGTGGCTTTCTTTGAGATATTGGCTTGACTTAGTCTAGCCTACATACAGCCTTGGTGGTCTTATTCACGCACCAAGATAGTCCATCTCTGTTTAGGTATCAAATCCAGATGAGATCAGCCAAGTTCTGCCATCTGTCATTTGTTCATTCTATGCCTGATTTGTGATAAAGCTTTCCAGTAATTCAGCTAGGCATTCATTAAAAAAAGATGTTGAGACTCTAGAAAGAGTGCAGAGAAGAGCAACGAAGATGATGAGGGGACTGGAGGCTAAAACATACGATGAAGGTTGCAGGAACTGGGCATGGCTAGGGTAGTAAAGGGAAGGACCAGGGGAGACATGATAGCAGTGTTCCAATATTTGTGGGGCTGCCACAGAGAGAAGGGGGTCAAGCTATTTTCCAAAGCACCCAAAGGCCAGATAAGGAATAATGGATGGAAATTGATCAAGGAGAGATTCAACTTGGAAATAAGGAGAAATTTCCTGACAGTGAAAGCAATCAACCCATGGAACAGAAGTTGCCTTCGGAAGATATGGGAGCTTCATTACTGGAAGCTTTCAAAAACAGACTGGACTGCCTTCTGTCCGAAATGGTGTAGAGTCTCCTGCTTGGGCAAGGGGTTGGACTAGATGACCTGCACGGTCCCTTCCAACTCTGTTAATCTGTTAATTAAGGTGCAGGTAAAATGGCATGTGAGAAGGACCTTGGGAGGCAGGAAGAAGAGCCAAAGCCAGAGGAATGGTTGGATAAGAGGCAACGTAGCCCGCAGAAGGAATGGCGGGGTCGGTGGCAAACATCTCTGAAGGACCCTCTCTAGTTTCTTAGGATGTAAAAGCAAGGGAGATGAGAGATACTTAAATAGTCTGTCCATATAACTTTACAATGAACTGTAAGTAGTTCTTGACTTACAATCACAACTCAGCCCAAAATTTCTGTTGCTAAGCAAGATGTTTGTTAAGTGAGTTTTGCCCCTTTTTACAACCTTGCACGCCCGTTTTTAAGTGAATCACTGCAGTTGTTAAACTAGTAATGTGGTTTCTGAAATTTGATCACATGGTCATGGGGTTGTTGCAACTGTGAAAAATGGTCAGAAGTCACTTTTTTCAGTGCCATCGTAATTTTGAATGGTCACTGAAACGAACTGCTGTAAATTGAAGACTACCTATAGAATTTTGTCCATCTGGTTGTACTTCTTATCTGGACTATTTGGCCCCAACCCCATTTATTTCATCTTTCCCTGCTTAAGTGCTATATGTATAGATAAGTAGAAACTTTCAAATTTCTAGGTTCTGCTATATCACATGACCTAAAATGGACACCTAAATATCAAAAACATCATCAAAAAAGCACAACAAAGAATGTTCTTTCTGCGCTAACTCAGAAAGCTCAAAGTGCCCAAGGAGCTGCTGATCCAGTTCTACAGAGGAATTATTGAGTCTATCATCTGCACCTCTATAACTGTCTGGTTTGGTTCTGCAACCCAAAGGACAGACACAGACTTCAGAGGATAATTAGGACTGCAGAAAAAACAATTATTACCCACCTGCCTTCAATCGAGGACCTGTATACTGCAGGAGTCAAAAAGAGGGTTGTGAAAATATTTACAGACCCCTCACATCCAGAACATAAACTGTTTCAACTCCTTCCCTCATGACGACACTGTAGAGCACTGCACACCAGAATAATGAGACACAAGAACAGTGTTTTCCCTGAACGCCATCACTCTGCTAAACAAATAATTCCCTCAACCTGTTCAACTATTACAAAGTCTGCACTACTATCGCTATTAATCTTCTCATCACTCCTTATCACCCATCCCCCCCCACTTGTGACTATATGACTGTAACTTTGTCACTTGTATCCTTACGATGTATATGGACTGTTTCCTAGTATGATTTGATTGCTTATTGTATTCTGTGTTGATGATTCTTGACAAATGTATCTTTTCTTTTATATATACTGGGAGCATTTGCACCCAGACAAATTCCTTGTGTGTCCAATCATACTTGGCCAATAAAGAATTCTATTCTATTCTATAAAGGAAAAAGACAAATCAAAGCAGCAGGAAAACCTACGAGGGTTATTAGCAGAAATTGCCACTTGGAGCCTTGTAAAATTCTGCGAACAAGGCAACGGTTGTAAACTGCACTGGAATCTGTTTTTGAACGAGGTATTTTTACAATCATGAATCATTTGCAAAATCAGCTCAGCTGTGCAGGATGATGAATAATTGCTCCCTTCTGTATCACAAAGGACCTCTGACAAGTCGGACTAACTGGAAAGTACAGTACAGGAATTTATACATGGTCTTACCATTTCTTCTGCAGTATATTGGCCCCTGGGAATACAGGTAGTCCTTGATTTACAAGAGATTGTATAGCGACCATCCAAAGCTACGACCCTGAAAAAAGTGAGTCGTGACCGTTTTTCACAGTCACAACCGTTGCAACATCCCCGTGGTCACGTGATCAAAATTCAGATGGGGACCGAGAAATGGTTGGAGGCAATGTTGGGTTTTAAATTAGGTCGTGTACCAGAATGCTTTCTATTAGGAATCATGTCAAAAAAATACAATAAGGATGAGCTATATTTGATTATACATATTATTACTGCGGCAAGGGTAGCATTTGCCCATTAACTGGAAAGAGACATACCGAGCGAAGATGAAGTAATAGACAAAATCTTGATATGCACTGAAATGGACAAGCTAACTTTAGGGATGAGAAATAAAGACGAGTCGTCACATTACACAATTTGGGATAGATTCTATCATTGGTGAGAGCAGAAAGGAATGTCTTAAATTGGGAAAGGAGTTGCTGAGAGGGTATGAGAATGTATGAGATGAAAATAGGACCAATGGTGTTGGAAAATATATGAGTGAACATATGTATATATGTATATATTTGAATAATTGTATATAGGAAATATACTGTATATCTATGCGATACTGACCAAAAGTTATGTCAAACTGACTTCACTATGTTCATTGTTTTTGTTTTGTTCAATAAAATATTGAAAAAAAATTCAGATGCTTGGCAACTGGTTCCTATTTACAACCGTTGCTGTGGCCTGGAGTCGTGTGGTCACCTTTTGTGACCTGCTGACAAGCAAAATCCATGGAGAAGCCAGATTTGCTTAACAACCGGTTACTAACTTATCCCACCGCAGTGATTCACTTAACAACTGTAGCAAGAATATTACCACTGCAGAGGGTAAATTAGCAACATTGATTGTTAAGTGAATCTGGCTTCCCCATTGACTTTGTCAGAAGGTTGCAAAAGGGGATCCATGATCCTGGGATACTGCAACCGTCATAAATGTGAGTCAGTTGCCAAGTGTCTGAATTTTGATCATGTGACTGTGAGTGTTGTTGCAATACTCATAAGTGTATTCTCACCAAGGCTTCTGAGACCATAATTATGCACACGCTTATTTTAAAAACAAGTCTTGGTATTGCAATGCTGGGAATTATTTTCATTCCCAGCCATAGTCCCTCGAGATAAGCATCCACTTTTCTTTCCTGTGAAGTGCTGCCATAAACAGAAGTATCAAATGAACTAGAAAAAAAAAACAACCGAAATACAAAGAGCTTTAAGAATGAATCTGAACTGAACAAACGACTTTGCTTCCTGCAAAGGTTTCTTCACCTTTGCCTGTTCTTTATACCTTAGGGGAGGGGCAATCACCTCCAAGCTTTACTCCTAAGTCGCCCCTTTTGTCTCAGCTGCTCTTGCCTTCTAGCAGCTCTGTTCACACATGCACTGGGAACAGGCTCCCCTTGTTCCTTTGCCTAACTGCTGCCAGACTCTGGAAGCTCCGGAGTCAGCACCCCACTCCCAGATGATCCTGGCCCCATCTCTGCATCAGATGCAGGACCCTCATCCGAGTCCTCTCCAGACTCCTGGACTGACCCCCTTTCTTCCCCACTGTTTGATTCCGCTGCCGTCTGCACAGACTGTCAGCGAACCACAACAAAGTGTGAAAACAGTCATAAGTCAATTTTTCGGTGATGTTGTAACTTTGGGCAGTCACTAAATGAACTATTGTAAGTAAAGGACTGCCTGTATTAACCAGAGCAAAGGCAGGCAGGTTGGCTGGCCTTATGGTCTCTGGGAATCCTCTCTGCTGTGGTTTAATCAGGGGAGCAAGGTGAAAGTAGATCATGGCCAACTCAGTGTGCAAACTGCCTCTTGGTTTAAACAAGGTGGGAACTCAGCCCCTGCCGCTTACCATCCTTGCTCGAAGGCTCAGTAGGCAGAATCAGAATAGAGCTAGAAGGGACCTTGGAGGTCTTCTAGTCCAGCCCCCTGCTCAAGCTGGAGATCCAAGACCATTCCAGACAAGTGACTGTCCAGCCCCTTCTTAAAAACTTTCCCGTGATGAAGCACCCACAACAACTGAATGGCTGTGTTGTTAGGAAGTTTCTCCTTCATTGCAGGTTGTTTCTCTTTTTGATTAGCTTCCATCTGTTGCTTCTTGTCTTGCCTTCAGGGGCTTTGGAGCAGGGGTCTCCAACCTTGGCAACTTGAAGCCTGGTGGTCTGGGAGTTGAAGTCCACCAGGCTTCAAGATGCCAAGGTTGCTTTGAACAATAGCTTGACCCCCCCCCCTTCTTTGGGGCAGCCCCTCAAATATTGGAAGGCTGCTCTCATGTCACCCCTAGTCCTTCTTTTCATTAAATTAGCCAAACCCAATTCCTGCAACATCCATGTTTTAGTCTCCAGAACCTTTAATCCTCTTAGTTGCTCTTCTTTGCACCTTTTCCAAAGCCTCCACATCTTTTTTTTATAACACGGGGACCCCAAAACTAGACGCAGGATTCTAGATGCGCGGCGCTCAACCCCTGGTTGGAAACCAACGAGAGGTTTTCCAAGGTTCCGGGAGAACCTGTGGCGGAGGAAACGCCAAAGGGGAAGGCGCACAGGGGGAGGGGGGGCTTTTTCCCTGAAGGCCCCCCTGCCTCTGCTGGCCCCGCCGTCGGCCCTCTTCCCGGGGAAGCCTCGTTGGAAGAAGCAGCCAGTGGAGAAGCAGGAGGCGCCGGACCGCGCAGCCAGAGGAGGGCGAGGCGAACCCCGGCCCTTTTCACACGTGCCTGGTTTTGTTGACGGGGCTGGGCTCGGCCCGGCATCACGTGCCCCGACGGCCGGCCTTGGGCTCGCAGCTGCGCGGGTCTCCGCTCAATGCCGCGACTTCCTGCCTCGGCTGCAAGAGCGGCGGCGGCGGCAGCAGCAGCAGCAGCAGCGGGGCGGCGATCGGCGCTCCGGTCCGCGTGGGGTGCGGGCAAGCGCCGCCGCCTCTGTGGCTGCGGGTCGGGCGGCGGCGCGCGGCGGCCCCGGAGGGCTGGAGGCGGACGAAGATGAGCGCGGGGCACGTCGTCTGCACCGGCTGGCTGATCAAGTCGCCCCCCGAGAAGAAGCTGAAGCGCTACGTGAGTCGGCAGGGAGAGCGACGTAGCCACCTACCCCACCCTCCGTCCATCCATCCCTCCCTCCCTGCATCCCGCGTCCGGTGCCCTGGCCTTACAAAAGCCTCTATCTCCCCCCGTCCCCAAGGAAGGGCCGGCGGGGCGCGAATCCTCCTGGCCTTCCAAGCAGGGATTGTGCGAACGGGAGGCGGGCGGGCGGGCGGGCTGCGCTCGTGGGAAAAGGAGCGCTGCCACCCCAGCCTTCTCGGGGCTGAAACGGTCGCTTGGGAGGCGGAGGAGGCGTCTCGGGCGCCGGTAGGCTTGGGGGCTTATTTGGACCCCGCTCCCCACCCAGCGCCCCCCCCCACCGGTCCGCGAGCTCCTCTGCCCGTTACGCAACCCGGAGCGGAGCCTGCTTTGTTTTTTTTTTGAACGAGACGCCATCGCGCGCGCGCCTCCAGCCCCGCCGGTGGGTTGCAAGGCGAGGCGGCCGCCTGCCTTTGGCTTCGCTCGGGGCTGTGTGTGTGTGTGAGGTGGCGCCCTCCCCCGACGTGACCGGCTTGCGAAAGTTGTGGGACCGCGATGGGGAGAGGGGAGGGGTGGATGGATGGGCGAGCCAGACCGACAGGCGGCTTCCCCGGTCCTCGAAAGAGCTGGTTTGGATGGGGCGGTGGGATAGAGGTTGCGGTCGCAGTCGTTAGGACGTGAGGGGAAAGCGAGGCTGCGAGACGTGGTCCCCCACCCCCCTCAGTGAACGGGCTGAGTGGGAGAGTTGGGGAGGGAGATGGGGAGGGGTGTTTGTCGGGCTCCGTGGAGCACCGGAGTTGGGGGAGGGGAGGGGAGGGGAGGGGCGGGGCGGCAATAGATTCGGATTCCGACGTTATCTTTTAGCAGAAAAGTTACACGGAAAAGGAGACAGGGAGGACGCCGGAGAGTGTAGAAGCGGTGGCGCCTGAAGAGCGGCTCGCTTGGAAGTCTCCCTCATGAAACCACCTGCTTTCCAACACACACATCCATGCGCGCGCACACCACACACACACACACTCACTCTCTCTCTCTCTCTCCCCCCCCCCCCATGCCCGAAATATGTAGCTATATGTGATTGACACGGTCCCCCATCCTGCTACGTTGGCAGCGAGCGACGCTGCTGAGCCGTTCTTCGCGGCTAGAAAAGCCCCCCCCCCCAATCCCCCCCCCGCTTCTCAGCCGGAGCATATTGCAGCAGTTGGCGCGCCCCCCCCAGACCCGCATCCCGTTTCCGAACCGGTGCCTCCTCAGGCGCGCCCCACTGCCCCCGCCCGGCCTTTCGGGGTCGCTGGGCAGGGAGGGGCCTCTGGACCAGCCCCGTCCGTCACCAGGCCGAGCGGGGCCCGAGGAGGACCGCAGCAAACGCCTTTCCGACGCCTGGCCTCCGTGGGGCGGGCCGCGTGGGCCCTCTTGCCCGCCCTTCGGCCCAATTTCCCCCGCTTGAATCCCGCCGGAGCTTCCCACTGTGCAGCTGGCCAGCGCCGCCCCGGGTCCTTTTCCCCCCCCCCCCCTTTAGCAAGCTTGCGCCGGGGAGGGGAGCGAGAAGCCGACGGAGGAGGCAGGTCCGGGAAGGGCTTCCTCGTCTGAAGCCCCGTGGAAAATTCTCGGGAGGAAGCCCGGGTGTTGCAGAGACCAGGATGCAAAGCTCATCTGGGTGCCTCTTCGGTCAGCCCGCGCTGCAAGTCACCTCCGCCCGGAGTTTTCCTCTCGGCTCCTGCTTCACCCTTCCTTCCTTTTTTGAAACCTGGAAAATGAAAGCAAAAGAGAGGCGGGGATCAGAGAGGGAGGGATGCTCTCCCTCCAGGCATCAGGATTTCATCCCTCCCCCCCCCCCCCCCCCCATAGCTTTGGATGCTTGTAGTGTATCAGTGACTTGTTTAACGTCCCCCACTCCCACACACAGCCCCGCCTTGACGAACTGTAAATAACTATCGCAGCCAGTCTCTGGGGAGCCTCGTATAAATAGCTATCTCTGGTATCTTTGGATTGTGTTCTGCTGCGGAGGATGAGTACACACCCCTTATTCTGTTGGACAAAATGCCTCCAAATGCTGCATTTGGAACAGGGCACAATGGACAGATCTGTGCATAAAAAGCAGATCAATGGACAATTAGCCCCGAGGATCGGTTGCTGTGTATTGGAAGAAACATTTGGGTAGAAATCACTTTCCTTCTCACCAACCAGCCTTCCTTTCTGGCCAGTGTGTCCCTTAGGATTATGGTTGGAAGAGGACAATCCAAGGGCTGTTGCAGATGCTGGAATGAGATAAGCCTGGGTGGGGAATTGCAGGGGACACACCATGTATGCAAAACACCCACTCCAAGCAATGTCCCAAACGTGGTTTTTTTTCCCCTCCCAAAAGACAACTGGACTTCGTTTTGCAGAATAACTAAGTTGGAAGGGACCTTGGAGGTCTTCTAGTCCAACCCCCTGCACAAGCAGGAGTCCCTATACAATTTTAGACAATGTCGTCCAGTCCCTTCTTAAAAGCCTCCGGAGTTGGAGCACCTACAGTTTCTGAAGGCAAATTGTCCACTGGTTGATTGTTCTTATTGTCAGGAAATTTTTCCTTAGTTCTAGGTTGCTTCTCTCTTTTTTCACTTTCCATCCCTTGCTTTTTGTCTTTTGCCTTCTGGTGCTTTGGAAAATAGGTTGGACTCCCTCTTCTAATTCAAATATTGGAACACTTCTATCATGTCTCCCTTAGCCCTTCTTTTAATTAAACTAGATATATCCAATTCTAGCAACGGTTCTTTATATGTTTTAGCCTCCAGTCCCCTAATAATCTTCGTTGCTCTTCAGACTTTTTCCAGAGTTTCAAAAGATCTTTTTTATATTGTGGTGACCAAAATTGTTTGCAGTATTCCAAGTATGATCTTACCAAGGCATTATAAAACAATAGCATCACTTCTTGTGATCTTGATTCTATTTATTTATTTATTTCAAATTTTATATACCGCTGCCATCTCCCGACAGGACTCGGGGCGGTTTACAGCCAAATAAAATACAATCAAATACAATATTTAAAATACAATTAAAAAGATTAAATAAGTGGCTGAAGAATAAAACAGACTGTGAAATTAAAAAGTTAAAACCATTTAAAATCAATTAAAAACCCTATCAATAATTCTATGCTTCTGTTGATGCAGCCTAGCATTGTATTTTCTTTGAAAACGTTTTGCTTCTCATCCAAGAAACTTCTTCAGTTCTGAAGTGAAGTGAAGGAGGTTCTTGGATGAGAAGCAAAACATTTTCAAAGGAAAGAAAAAAATGCAAGTAAGTCCAGTTGCTATTTGGAAAAAGCACCTTTGGGGCAACCATGAACGGGAGGATTGAGAATCTCCATAGACATAGATAGCTCAAAGCAAAAGATGAGAAAATTATTTGTCTGCCAGAAATCCTGATGAAGAATGGTTCGTTTTTTAGATGTCTGGAGAAGCCCACTTTGGAGGTTTATGGTGTATGTTGATGCACAGAGTCCTCAAGTTACGTCCACAGTTGGGATCAGAACTTCCATCACTAAGCAAAGCGGTCATTAAATGAGTTGTGCTTGATTTATATATATGCTGCAGTTGTTAAGTGAACCACATGTCCTTGAGTGAATCTAGCCTTCCCCGTTCACTTTGCTTGTCGGACACTGACTGGGAAAGTCGCAAACAGCGACCATGTGACCCTGGGGTGCTGCCACTGTCACAAACACAGGCTGGTTGCCAAGTGCCTGAATTTTGTTCACCTGAATGCAGATATACTGCAAGCGACAATCATAAGAGTGAGGACCAAGAGGCAATGCCGTGTAGTGGTTATAAGCCGGGACTAGGAGCAGAGGGACCCAGGTTCTATTTCCCCCTCAGTCACAGGGGCACAGTTACATTTTCTCAGTTCAGTCTACCTTACAGGGTTGGTGTGGGGAAATTTGAGAAGTACTGTTTGCTGCCATGAACTTCTGAGGTGAGAGATACCTCTAACACAGGGCTCTCTAGCCTTGGCAACTTTAAGACTTGTGGACTTCAACTCCCAGAGTTCCTTTGTGCACAGGTAATCCTCAACATACAACCACAATTGAGCTCAACCTTTCAGTTGCTAAGCAAGGCAGTTGTTAAGTGAGTTTTGCCTCATCTTACGGCTCTTCTTGCCACAGTTTTATGAGGGAATCGCTCCAGTTGTTAAGTTACTCCAGGGGTCCTCAAACTTGGCGACTTTAAGACTTGTGGACTTCAACTCCCAGAATTCCCCAGCCAGCCAGGCTGTCTGAGGAACTCTGGGAGTTGAAATCCACAAGTCTTAAAGTTGCCAAGGTTGGAGACCCCTGCAAATCTAACAGACAAATAAGCCACAGAAGATCCATCTCATCCTGGGCACCTTTTTTTTTTTTTGAACTATTGCCATCTGGCAGATGGTACAGGATAATAAAAACAAGGACAAATAGGCTGAAAAACAGCTTCTATCTCAGGGCAAGAACTATTGAATTCTACTGTATAGTGCAACATTAATGCAATATCAGAGAGTTTTCAATTCATTGTGTAGAATGTGAAGGATGTGTATTTGTGTTTTCATAGTCATAAAGTACACTGAAAATGGTATTTAATTTCATTGTACGAGGTGCAATGACTAAACTAAATTAAAACTAAACTAAACTAAACTGAAGATACACCCTTGGCTTTTTATCTTTTAATCTTCCCTGCAAGGAGCTTGAAATACCATTCATCATCCTCACTTTTGACCATGAGGTAGACTGCCTGCACAGAGATAGTTCTCAACTTACAACCCTCCATTTAGTGACTGTTCGAAGTTACAGTGGCACTAGAAAAGGTGACTTTCGACTTTATTTTTGTATTTATGACTATTTCAGCATTCACGTGGTCAAAATCCAGATGTTTGTTTATTTATTTATTTATTGAATTTCTATACCGCCCCCTCTCCCAAAAAGGGACTCGGGGTGGTGCACAGCCAACAGTTTAGGAGCTGATTCATATTTATGGTGGTTGCAATGTCCTGGGATCGTGTGATCCCCTTTTGCGACCTTCTGACAAGCAAAGTCAAGTGAGGAAACCTGATTCATTTAACAATCGTGTGGCTACCTAAATCACTGTGGTGATTCACTTAACAACTTTGACAAGGAAGGTTGCAAAATGGGGTAAAACTCACTTAACAACTATGTGGCTTAGCAACATAAATGTTGGGCTCAATTGTGGTCGTACATCAAGGAAATTTAGACATCTTGATTTAGAAGCTGCCTCTTGTGTTGGCTGCCCTTTCATTCTTTGTGGTGTTTTATTTTTGATGGACTGTTGTTTGTGCCGTTTATCATTCACATTGAGTGGTGTGAAGTAGGACTGGACCAGTTGACCTGCAGAATGGAAACAGCTTGTTTTTTGCTGATCGCTTTGCGGGTGGTAAATTTTAACAATGTTGGTCAGTGGATCATCTTGGTGGCTTCTGTCAAACCAAGAAGACATCAATCAGAGATAAGGAGAATGAGTGCGAAATAATCGCTTACTTGCCAGCTTGCAGTTTGTGCTAAACACGGCTCCCAGAAAATGCTGTTGGAAAATGCTAGAAATGGAGTCGAAATTCGGTTGTTAGAGTGAGATTTGCATACAGAAGTCTGTAGGAGCTGAGCTACAATGCTGGGATGTTTATTTCGATCTGCTTATCCAAAGAAGTCACAGTCATGGCGGTTGGCTTTCTAAGAATCTTATCACTTTTTGTACAAAGAGAATTTAAAAAAATGAAGGATGACTCCGTAAGATTGCTGGGGGAGAAAAACAGGCTGGCCTCGAAATGCATGCAGTGGATTGGAGCTCAGAATGTCCACTTTGCTCTCTTGGATTTGACTTCATTGGAATTCAGATTTGTATAACGAGGGTTTGGATAGTGACGTTCTTGCAAGGCTGGTAGAACTGGGATGGCTTGAAAACTTTCAGGAAGAAAGGAGGGGAGAGTCTGGAGTAAGGTCTCCAGTTGGGATGGATGGTGATTGGACCATGTGATGGACTGATGAGTGCAGGGGATGGGGGTTTTGATTTTCAATGACGAAGGGAAAACCCAGAACTCTCAGATTCGGGTTTTCCCAGATGTCCCAATATGACAACTCTAATAAAATGGAACTTTGAAGAAATGCTTGTCTCAGAGTTTATTGGGTTGGAGGATGTTGGTTGGAACGCTGACAGTCCTTTTAATAGTAAACACAGTAATCTCTGGACTGGGAGAATTGGAACCCACCAAGAATGAGGTAGAAATCGTTAAAACATCAAGTTTGAAGCTTTCAGGAGGACAAGCTAAAGGATCTTAAAGCACAATTTCCTCCCCAGAAATCATAATCCATGGTTTATTGGTGCTGTGAGATAGTGAATGTAAATTTAAAGGGGGAAATGTTCAAGATGAGGACAATTGGGGCATTAAATGTGACTATGGGTTACAACCATTAGTGTAGTAACCAAAGTTACAATTTAAAAAAGGGATTTATGACTTGCACCGACAACCATTGTAGCATCCTCAGGGTTATGTGATCAAAATTCAGGTGCTTGGCAACTGGCAAGTAATTATGACCGTTGCAGTGTCACTGGGTGAAATGATTGTCATTTTCTTTTTAATTTTTTATTAGATTATAATATAAAATACAAAAAAAAAATTGGAAAGTAAGGGAGAGAAAAAGGGAAGGGAAAAAGGTAGGACAAAAGGAAAAAGAAAGAAAAGGCAATAATTCCCGACTCCCTCTGGTGTAGTGGAATCTGACAATAGCGTCAAAGCTCAACTTTTTTCTTTTACATAGTAGCATAAACTAGCTATTTCCATAACAGCAAAGCTATCTAATTGATAAAACCCAAAATCAGGGATCCAGTTAGGGACTTATGTGAAACGAGAGTATAGTTTTTTTTTCCTGGTATTATTTATGACCAGGAAAAAGAACATAGAATAATAGAGTTGGAAGGGACCTTGGAGGTCTTCTAGTCTATCCCCTGCTTGAGGAGGAGACCCTAGACCATTTCAGACATGGTTGTCCAATCTCTTTTTGAAAGCCTCCAGTGATGGAGCACCCACATCTTCTGAAGGCAAGCTGTTCCATTTGCATTGTTTGGATGACTGTCTTCAAGGCAGGTGGTCCACCAAGAGGGATGTCAAATCAGTGACTATTGACATAGATCACTTTTGAACATGGATTTAAACACTAACAGATCTGACTCTCACAACAGTCTTCCAGAGTGCATCATTGAGATCCACTCTGTAACATTGGGCCAAACAAAAGAGGAGATTGGTCCAAACAATGTAAGAACTGCTAAAATAACCAGTTCTTCTACAGGTGTAAATGACTGTTTCCAACACTGAGCAAAAGCAATCCTGGCCGCAGTCAATATATGTAATAATAAGTATTTTGTAGTCTGAACTGGTTATACAAAAAGTTATGAATTGTGCTGAAATGGATAAATTAACATTGAGTTTAAAAGATAAGGAATCTTCAATATTTTATAAGGTATGGGAACAATGGTACAATTGGATAGATCAGAGACAGGCTGAGGATAGATGATTATTAAATATAGAACATAGATAGAATAAGAATATAGTTATGTATAAATTATCACTATCACACAAATGATTGTTATATGATAATGCACCACAAACAGTTGTTATTGAATTATATATTTTTTTAACTTTTTTTTTCTCTTTTCTTTTTGTAATAAAGTTCAATAAAGTTTATTTTTTTAAAAAAAGAACTGCTAAAATAGATAGATCTCCAATATGATGTCCCCATCAATATGAGGTCCTTCAGGTCTCCCAATGATGCATCCATTGCCAGCATAACTGAATCCACCCAACCTTGCTGCTCGCCACCTCTTTGCCTTCTCTTTCTTCCAACTTTCCCACCCTTATAGACTTCTCAAGGAAGGTGGCTCTTCATATCATGCATCCAAAGTATGATTAATTTGACGCTTGGCTATTTCTGCTTTGAATTAGAATCCTGGATTGATTGTTCCTATAGTCTGTTTTTTGGGTTTTCCAAGGTATACCATATCCTTGGTTCTATTGTGACCCAGGCTTTTCAAACTTAATAAAACACCAAATGAATTTAAAAGTAAATGTGATGCTGGGAATTACTTGCATTCCCAGCCAAAACTCATTAGACACAATTCCTCCAGATAAGAGCACACTTTTCTCTGCTGTAGAATGCTGCCAAGAAATAGAAGTCCAATTAAGGCTCACCTAAACCAACCCCAAAACCCAGAAAAAACTGACCAGAGTATAAAGCTTCACGAAGGACTCGGAGATTACTGAACTGCTTTGCTTTCTGCAAAGCTCTTCATTATTGAGGACTGACTTTTATCCCTGATGGGAGGGGCAATCGTCTCCCAGCCTTACTACCGAGTCGCCCCTTCTGCTTCAGCTGCACTCGCCTTCTAGCAGCCCTGTGCACGTGCACACTATGAACAGGCTCCCCTGGCTCTTCTACTTCGCTGCTACCAGGCTCCAAAGGCAGCACCCCACTCCCAGACGGTCCTGGCCCCACCCCTGCATCAGATGCAGGACCCTCATCCAAGTCCTCGTTAGACTCCCTGATTGGTTCCCTTTCATCCTCACTGTCCGATACCTCAGCCGTCTGCATCGGCTGCCGACGAACCACAACAAGTTCTTCTCAGAAATTTCCAACACCAAAAGCATCCATAATCTTTCAATCCGGTTTCTTTAAATGCTCAACGTTCGCTTCCGTAGAGTATCTTTGCAGTGTAATATTTTAACAGTTGAAAGAGAGGAGGCGTAAATGAAACTGACATTAGCTCTGCCACCCACGTGTCAGTTTCACTCCAGAAGCACAAGGCATTCTAATTCTAATTTTGGAGGCTTCTTCGGGTAACTGACTTACAATGGAAGTGACCTCTCTTGTTCTAATTTATAGGTCTTCGTAGGGAGAAATAGTGTGTAGGGAAAATGATTAAAACATGCCATAACCAGAACTTCGCCCTTTACGTTCTTGGTGTGACCTCGTGATGCAAAGACTTGCAATGCGTATATTTTAACCTCTGGCCGCCATTGTGGTTAGGCACGTCTTGTTAGAGATACCCCAACATTTTATTTATTTATTTATTTATTTATTTACTAAATAGTTTTGTATACCGCCCTTCTCCCAGAGGACTCAGAGCGGTGAACAGCCAACTAAAACATATAAATAACAAATTACAAGATTAAAAGAGATTAAATTATGAGACTGCTGTTAAAAAAATTAAAACCCCCAATTAAAATAAGCTAAAATCACCATACCCCAACTAAAATCAGTTCTAAAACCCGGGACTCTGTGACCGTCATAAATATGAGTCAGTTGTCCATATGAATTTTGATCATGGGGCTGCTGTGAAGATCGTAGTTGTGAAAAAATAGCCCCGAGTCACTTTTTTTCAGTACCATTGTATCTTTGAACAGTCACTAAATGAACTGTTATAACTTGAGGACTTCCTGTATTTTGTTTTTAAAGTTCACTATAAAGTAAACACTGCTAAGTTTCTTTTATTTGTGTATTTATATTTATCAAGAATTGTTTCTATAGAATAAAAGACATTGAAAAAAAAGAAAGAAAAGAAAGGATAAAGTTAAAGAAATATATAGTGGCTTCAGAACTTTCCTTTCGAGAGATAATTACTGTCTTACAGTCCTTCCTCCCTATTGTATATTTTGCAAGTCCCTTCAGCCCCTCTTACGTTTCTGAACAAAACTTATTGTTTCCCCCATTAAATGCCTCAAAGCTGGTTATCTAAGATTAGCAAAGAGGCCGTGTAATTAAAACCAAAATTTCCTTATAGGGAGATTTGTGAGCTGAATGGTACAAACCTCCATGTGTTTTTTAGGCCTTCTTCAAATTCACACGGGTGAGATTTATTTAAAAGCATCCCCTTGCTAAAAAAAATCCCCCCTGGCCATAAACTGGTCCATTTTTTTATTTTTATTTTTGCTTGGAGGAGGTTTCTGATGGTGGAGAAACATCTGACAGGCTCTGCGCTGTATGATTTTTGGGTGGTGCGACTTTGAACCAAGACTAGGCCATCTTCCCCGCCTACGTATTTGGATTCTCCAAGTTCTTCCTTTCTACAGCAACAATTCTAAAAGCAGAAGTCTCAGTCATTTGACCTCCTTCTGCTTTTTTGGGGGCCTGTTGGTAATTTGTTAACCAGCTTTTAGTGTCCCCTAGGAGTGAATTTTCGTCCTCTTCAAACACAAATTAGAATCTCGGTTATGAAAACAGCCCTGAAACGGTCACTAGGTTAGCCTGTTTGGATGGAACAGAAGCAGATGGCCTTGAAGTTCAGGAGCAAGTCACCCCACTGAACTTTTGCTTGTCTTAATTTGCTGAGGTCACAACTTGAGTTTTTCAGTCCGGGAAAGACAATGTCGACTCTTTTCAACAAATGTGGGGGGAATCATGCTCCTCATCTACTTGCCTCAAATGATGCTCCAACCTGGCTTGTGTCTTGGTGGTGGGAAAAGATGCCTCTTTAGCTAACTCCTCAACATGTTCTGAAAATAAGAGAACAAGAGTCAAGTTAAGATGTTGGACTAGGATCTGAAAGGCCCTGGTTCAAGTCCACTTCTGTGTTCACCATTGGGGAAGCTCCTAGGGTGTCTTTTGGCCAACATGCCTTACAGGGTTGTTGGGAAAGCTTACAGGGAATAGAGCGATGTCCTTTCCTGGTGATACTGAAGTAAAGGTGAAGAATGGTTGCAGGGACTGGGCATGGCTAGTCTAGCAAAGAGAAGGACCAGGGGAGATATGATAGCAGTCTTCCAATATCTGAGGGGCTGCCACAGAGAGGAAGGGGTCAAGCTATTTTCTAAAATGTCTGTAGACCAGACAAGGTATAATGGATGGAAACTGAACAAGGAGAGATTCAACCTGGAAATAAGGAGAAACTTTTTGACAATGAGAACAATCCACCAATGGAACAGGTTGCCCTCGGAAGTTGTGGGAGCGCCATCACTTTCAAGAAGAGATTGGACTGTCATTTGTCAGAAAAGGTGTAGGGTTTCCTGCATGGGCAGGGTGTGTATATGGACTAGATGACTTACAAGTCCCTTCCAACTCTGTTAATCTGTTAAAAAAAATCTGTTAAAGACATTGCAAGCCTAGCAATCATTAAAATAAACCTTGAAAATGTGCAATTTTTATATGTGGTTTATATGCTTGACCTACAAGGTCCCTTCCAACTCTGATTATCTGTAATATGCCTTGGTTCAAACGTGTTAATGCAAAGACATGTACTTTTCAAGAAGACAATGCTCAACTGGTCACAACTGCCACGTTGGTACTAGTGATAAAGGATCAAGGGAGTGTTAGATCAATGATTATTAGGAAAGTCATGGGATCAATGGCTATTCATCTTGATGGCAGCAAGGCTACTTCTGAAGGCTGGGAGACCAGTGGACTTCGTTGTGCAGTTGATTGGCCACTGTGAGAACAGACTGGTTGGCATTGTTGGGCCAGGGGGCCCATCCAATAACTCACAGTTGATGTTTTTATTATTAAGAAGTAGCAAGAGCACTTAGACTTATATACCACTTAACAGTGCTTTATAGGCCTCTCTTTATAGAGTCAGCATATGGCCCCCAGCAATCTGGGTTCTCATTTTACCAACTTCGGAAGGTTGGAAGGCAGGAGTCAAATCCCTGGCAGTCGACAGACTTAGCCTGCATTCTGACCAATGCACCACCACAGCCTTTATCTTCTTTCACCCTTATAGAATGTGTTTATTTACTACTATTTTAAATCCCCATTTGTACTACAACAAGGGTGAGTGAGGGCAAGGAGGGGCCTCCAATCATTTAATTTTTACAACAACCCTCTGAAGGTGGGAGATTGAGTCAAGATTGCCATAAACTCATAGAATAAGTTGGGACTGGAATCTGGATCTCTTCATTTAGCATCCTATCCACTACACAATGTTGGTTCTTGCCCCGCAAAACAATACAGGTAGTCCTCCACTTAATGACTACAATTGAGCCCAACATTTCTGTTGCTAAGCGAGATAGTTGTTCAGTGAATTTTGCCCCATTTTACGACTCTTCTTGCCACTATTGTTAAGTGAGTCACTGTAATTCTTAAGTTAGTAACAGAGTTGTTAAGTGAATCTGGCTTGTCAGAAGGTCACAAAAGGAAATCGTGAGATCCCAGGACATTGCAACCATCATAATTATGAGTCAGTTGGCAAGCATCTGAATTTTGATCAGGTAACCATGAGGATGCTGCAACAGTTGTAAGTGTGAAAAACAGTCATAAGTCATTTTTTCAGTGCTGTAGCTTTGAATGGTCACTAAACTATTGTAAGTTAAGGACCACCTGTAATAACATTGCTCCCTCACCATTAAGTTTCCTTTATAATGGAATAATCTAAGCCAGTGTCTCCCAACCTTGGCAACTTTAAGATGTATGGACTTCAACTCCCAGCATTCCCTAGCCAGTTTAACTTAACTCCCAAGTCCATACATCTTAAAGTTGCTAAGGTTGAGAAACGATGATCTGAGCGTCATCCATTTTTCCTGCTAAAAGATGGAGTAGTTGGTCAGCATTTATTTTTCTCTTCCTCTTTCCAAGAAAACCGGGAGATCAGCCAGCCTGGGAGGAGTTAAAGATTTCATCCCCTTGTACATTTCTTCATTGGCTCGTGTGGGCTTGGGATCCCGTCCCTGCTGATCTCATCTGTCATTTAGTGAACATTCAAAGAACTGGGGATCACGAACGCCTTTTGGCTGAAGGAAGCAGGATTGGGCTGGGCAGCTGAAGGTGCTACCTTCATCGTTTTAGATAGTGATAAATGTTTTAGGTGTTTGTTCTTCTGAGATGAGGTTTTGCTGCCTTTAATGGGGGGAAAATTATGCAAAGAACACTGCTGGTTGAGTCATTTCCCTTGGACAATTAATTTTAGCTAATGGATGTAGGAATCCAGAAGTCCTGGAAGTATAATCTTCAGTAACCTGTTTTCAGCATCCAAGAATGATATGTTATCAACCTCTTTTCAAGGGAAATTATACCAGCAATGGGGTTTTTATGTTAAACCACACGGAGAGGTCTAGATTAGTTTTGCACAATTCTGTGACATCCCAGTGATGTGGTTGGATGAAATTGTTAAAGTCTCTCCTGAGTTTTTCTTGATTTGTATTGTAGGCAGATCCCTGTAGAATTCTTGGCAGAGGTAGCTTAGCATGGTTTTCTTTCAGGATGTTGCTTTGACCTTCTGGTCTAGCACACAGTCTGAAGCAGGGTTTTTCAGGTCAACTTGTTCGCGGAGGAATTGTGGGAATTGAAGTCCGGACATCTTAACAGAATAACAGAATTGGAAAGGATCTTGGAAGTCCTCCAGTCCAACCCCTTGCTCAAGAAGGAAACCCTATATACTACTGGTTGCCAACCAGTGGGCCAGGGACCACTGTTGGTCCATGAGAAAATTTTGGTGGTCCAGAGAGAACAGTCACCCCCAAAGCATCCCCCCCAAAGCAATTAATCCAGGCTGCGCGGGAACACAAGGCTGTGCTGCCCACATGGCCCGCAGGAACACAAGGCTTGCATTGCTTGCATTGCGAACAACATGAGGTAGTGGGGGGAGGGGGAGAAAGGGCAGAGGGGGGGGACTTGCCCCATTTGCCCCATGCACCTCGCCTGGCCACCGGGCTGCTTCTTTCTTCTTCTGCTTTTGGCTGCATGCAAGGAAAGCAGCAAAAGTCTTTCTTTCTCTCCCCCAAACTCTGCCAGAAATGAGTCTTTGGGACCCTGCAAGCCATCCTGCTCCAAAAAGCCGTGCCAGCACAACAGGTCTCGCAAAGACTCATTTCTGGTGGAGTTTCAGGGAGAGAAAGAAAGACTTCTGCTTCTTCTGCTGCTTTCCTTGCATGAAGCCAAAAGTCTCTCTCTCTTTATTTATTTTTTATTTATTTATTTATTTCCCCCTGAGAACGAGCTGGAGACAGTATCCTGCAATCCCAAATAAAGAATGATCGATTGGTAGGAAACGGGGAATTTTCCTGCAGACTTTTTTGGGGATTTTCCCAGGTTCTCTGGTCTACGGGATTTAAAATTAGGAGTTTGGTTGTCTCTGAGGTCCAAAAGGTTGGCAACCCCTGCTATTTCAGACCAATGGTTGTCCAATCTCTTCTTAAAAACTTCCTATCTAGGTTCAGTACAGATTCATTTCTCCTGGTCAACCAAGAAGTGCTAGGAGATGCCACTCAGCTAGGTCCACATGTTTGAACTCCAACTCCCAGCATACCCAACCCATCAGATATCTGGTTGGGGGAATCTGCAAAGAATATTATTATCTCCTACTAGATAACCCATGCCCCACCGAGTCTTCGTTTCAGTGATATTTGCTTACCAGATTCTCCAGTGCCTTCAAGAATGACAGAGGTACTAAAGTGTTGCCTTCACTGGAAAAGTTGGGACAGCTACATGTCTGGAATGGTGGAGGATCTCCTGCTTGAGCAGGGAAGTTGGACTAGAAGACCTTGAAAGTCTCTTCCAACTCTTGTTATTCTGTCATCCCAAATAGTCATCCCAAAGGTGCTTTTTTTTTCTCAAAAAGCCATTTAACTTTCTTGTTTCTTTATTGGAAAACATTTAGCTTCTCAACCAAGAAGCTTCTTCAGTTCTTCAAGAAGCCAAGAAGGTCTAGTGGCCTCTTGAAAATAGCACCTTTAGGACAACTGTGACCTGGATGATTGAGAATCTATAGACTTTGGGAAACACTCAGGAATAATTCTGTCTTGAAAATGACCCATTAATGCAGGAAATCTTTTACGACGTTTTATATTATGTGATCAGTTGCTTTATAATAATGTTTATGTCACAAAATGTTTTATAAAATGGGTCAAATTCCAGTTCCATGGGAGTCATAGGTCCTGGATTTGGGGTGCATTCTGCAAGTTAGCCCCTTTGACATACCTTGCTTGAAAACTCTTCTTTTGGGCACAGTTTTGCTCAGTTAAAGGTTACAGGAATCAGAATTTCAGTAATGTATAGATTTGAAGAAGCTGAAGGGAAGGAACCACGTGGTCCCGGGGAGGCACCCGAAGGGCAGATTTGCCTATGATCCTGCAGATCCCCTTTTTTTTCTGCTTTCTCATACCATGATTGCCAGAAATTGGCGGTGCAGTTTCCTGCCATTTTGAAGCAGGAAACACACACAAACTGTAACGTAACCCTGAAAATAGTTTTTTTAAAAAAGGAAAGAAAAAGAAACGCTCTAAAGTAATGAGAGAACATGTTCCCCATGGAGGTAAAAAAAAGGAAAAATAAATCCCCTTCCCCTTCATGTATATTGCTTGCCTGTTTCTACATGACCTTCCCTTCTGCTGGGTCTTGGAAATATGCCCTCTGGCCACCAAAAATCATTACCCAAGTTATAGGAAAAGGTATGACAAAACCTGGAGGCAGAGTGAAAAGGGGGATAAGCCTAGAATTCCTAAGTAGTCATAAGTGAACTTCGCCCCCTTGAGTGCCATTGGCCCTTATCTAACACTAAGCAAGTGTTAATCGTCGGTTGAGAAGATTCCTGTGCATAGGCAGGAATAGCAAGAAATCTGTTTAATCATGTGTGGACCTGATCTTTTCACACCTGACACAAACTTATCATAAAGCTTTGGGATATAAGAACATGATCAAGACGAGGGAGGCGTTTATGGATGGACCTAGTTGAGGCTGGTGAAATAGGACAAGGTTCCTTGAATTTGCTCCTGGTGCCCATCTTTTATTGCAAGTTAGGTAGGCCTTGACCTATAACGATTCCTCTAGCAACCGTTTGAAGTTACAAAGGGCCCTGAAAAAAGTAACTGGTCCTCACACTTATGGCTTGGCATCCCTGCAGTCATGTGATTAAAATTTGAGCACTTGGCAACTAGCATGTATTGTAGTATTCTAGTGTCAGGTGCGTCTGATCTCATCTGATAAGCAAAAGTCAATAGGGGAAGCTGGATTCATTGAACGACTACATGATTCACTTAGCAACTGCAGTGAGTCACTTAACAACGGTGGCAAAAAAGGTTGTAAAATTGGGCATGGCTTATTTAACAAACAACTTGCTTAGCAGCAAGCAATCTGGTCCCAACTGGTCGTAAGTCAAGCACTACCTGTATAGGATTATAAACAAAAAAAATATAAGCCATCACTCTGCTAAACGAATAATTCCCTCAACACTGTTCAACTATTTACAAAGTATGCGCTACTCTTACTATTAATCTTCTTATCACTCCTTACTACCCATCTCCTCTCACTTGTGACTGTATGACTGTAACTTTGTCGCTTGTATCCTTACAATTTATATTGACTGCTTATTGTACTCTATTACTTACTATTATTAAGTGTTGGAACTGATGATTCTTGACTCTTGATGAATGTATCTTTTCTTTTATGTACACTGAGAGCATTTGCACCAAGACAAATTCCTTGTGTGTCCAATCACACTTGGCCAATAAAGAATTCTATCTATCTATCTATCTATCTATCTATCTATCTATCTATCTATCTATCTATCTATCTATCTATCTATCTATCTATCTATCTATCTATCTAACTATCTATTATCTATCTATCTATCTATCTATCTATCTATCTATCTATCTATCTATCTATCTATCTATCTATCTATCTAAAAAAGCAGGGCAACTTTGACTTCTTGTTTTTGGAGAGCCTCTATTTCAGCCCTTCAGCCTCTTTAGGAAGCCTTTCTGTTTCTTTCTCAGCTGCTCCCGAGAAGCCACGAATTCAAATTCCCGCTTGGCTATTCAGGCCAGTTGCCCATCTGCTGAGTTACAGATGGAAATAACTGACCACACAAGATAGTTTGAGGAGGGTGGGAGGAAGGAAACCCTCCCATTTAGCCCTTTGCTTATAAAAAAAAATTAATGTTGACAACCTATGTCGCAAAATGATTGCCTTTCCTGTCTAAACTTTGCATGTGGCAAACAATATAAATTGTGCAAATGGCTCATATTTCATAGCTCACGTCCTATACAAACTCCTTGGGATTAGCCAGGGTTATAAACAAACCCTGTCTAGCATCACCATTAGTGTAAACTGTAAAAATCCATGCAACCCCGCGAAACAGCTGCTTGTAACGCTCCGGGCAGTTGCTGCAAATTCTGTCTTTTGCAGATGGTTTACAGTGATGAAGATTGACTGGCCTGGATGACATTAAAGGCAAAGGCTACTAGCAAGGAATTCACGCTCCTTGAGGTCACAACTCCTCTTTCCCACCAGAGCAAAGGATGCTGAGACCAGGATTTTGCATTCAGCAATACATCTGTCATGGAGATAAACCAAATTCCTGACAGTGAGAACATTTAATCAGTGGAACCAGTTTGCCTCCAGGGGTTGTGAATGCTCCAACACTGGAAGTTTTTAAAGTTGGACAACATTTGTCTGAAATGGTGTAGGGTTTCCTGCCTGAACTGGGGTCGGACTAGAAGATCTCCAAGGTCCCTTCCAACTATCCTAACCTATCCTATTCCATTCCATTCCAGATTCTGTAAGTTCCCATGCCTTATAATATGGCATTGGGCCACAGTGGAGCTACATGGTAGGATTGTCTGGATTCTGCATCTCTGTGATTCATAGTTCTGATGTTAGTACAGGACACCAGTCCTTGACTTACAACAGTTCATTTAATGACCATTCGAAGTTACAATAACATTGAAAAAGTGACGTAAGGCCATTTTTTACACTTATGACCATTGTGGCATCCCCCTGGCCACATCATTTGAATTCTCAACCAACAAATGTTCTGTCCTACACATTGGTAAAAAAAAACCAGTACACCAAATACAAGCTAGGCAGGTATAACCTCGTTGATTATCCTCACTCTGTTAAGGACCTTGGAGTACTCATATCTAACAACCTAAGCACAAGAACTCACTTCAACAGCAATTGGCCAAAAAAACTTCAAGAGTTGTAAATCTAATCTTAAAAAGGTTCTCCTCTGGTAATACTAAATTGCTAACTAGGGCATACAAAACCTTTGCTAGACCAATACCTGAATATAGCTCGGCTGTCTGGAATCCACACTGTATATTGAACATTAATACAATTGAGCGTAGCCAGAAGTATTTCACAAGAAGAATACTAACACTCCTCTACTCTCAACGGAATATCCTACATCACCAGGTTTGAGATTTTGAATTTGGACAACCTAGAACTACGCCGCTTATGGTTTGACTTAAGAATAGTTTATAAAATAATCTGCTTTAATGTACTACCAAACAGTGACTTTTTCACCTTCAACTACAACAATACAAGAGCACCCAAGAGATATAAGCTTAATGTAAACCATTCCAAACTTGATTGCAGAAAGTACGACTTCAGCAACAGAGTGGTCAATGTCTGGAACTCACTACCTGACTCTGTTGTCACATCCCCAAACCCATACTCCTTTTCCCTCAAACTATTGACCTCACCCCATTCCTAAGAGGTCTGTAAGAGGAGCACATAAGTGCACAATTGAGCCTACCGTCCCTGTCCGATTGTCCCCAATTATTTGTACCCATTTCCTGTATTTATACTTAATGTTTATTATCTTGTAAGTTATTGACAAATAAATAAAAATAAATTATTAATTTAACAATTATGGTAGTGATTCACTTAATAAACATAGCAAGAAAAGTCCTAAAATGGGACAAAACTCACTTAACAAATTTCTCACCTAAAACATAAATTCTAGGCTCAATTGTAGTTATAAATAGAGGACTAATGGTATTGCAAATCTTGTTGTGGGTTGTCAGGATAAGCCAAGTATTTAAGAATTTTCTATGAGAGTCCTAACTTGTAGGAGGTACAGCAAATGACAAGGGAAGGTGATTAATTGTCAGGAATCTTTTCAACTCGATTTCTGCTGGGCCTTATGAGCAGAATTGTTTGTTGGTGGTTGGTGGCTAATCTCATGAATTTGTTGATGGTTGGGGACTAATCTTATTAGTATTTCTTACATATTTACAGTAACATGTCATCTTGTTTGTGTTCTTGGAGTTCATCTGCAACAAATTGTTGCTGAATGTTTGGACGAATAGAACAGAACAGAGAAGAATAGAATAACAGAATTGGAAGGGAGCTTGGAGGTCTTCTAGTCCAACCCCCAGTTCAGGCAGGAAACCCTATACCATTTCAGACAAATGGTTGTCCAGTCTCTTCTTAGAAACCCAGCATTGGAGCACCCATAATTTCCAGAAGCAAATCATTCCACTGATTAATTGTTCTCACTTGTCAGAAACTTTCTTCTTAGTTCTAGGTTGGGTTTCTTCTTGATTAGTTTCTTCCTGTTGCTTCTTCTCCTCCCTTCAGGTAATTTGGAGAATAGCTTGACTGTTTATTAACGTTTCATAGTATAAGAAGTATTGTGATCTTTACGGAATTGGCTGGAAGAAGCCAAGGTGGGCCTGAGTTTCCACCATGTCAGTTGGGCTATCCCAGTTACAAAGAAGGGTAGGTAGTCCTTTTTGGGAGTTTTTTATAAGACAGAGTCAAGGTGAAGGACTGAAAGTCCATCCAACACCAGACAGTCTTCTCACTGTCTTGTCACCTTGGAAGAAATGTGAGATACAAATGCAACAAGCCAGTCAATAAAGGTCACTAGGGGGTCATGTGATAACAGTATTCCTGTGTTTGAGGGGCTGCCTCAAAGAAGAGGGAGGGACAACTTATTTTCCAAAGCACCAGAAGGCAGGATAAGAAACAGTGAATGGAAATTAATCGAGAAAAGCAACTTTGCAAATAAGGAGCAACTTTCTAAGAGTGAGAACAATTAACCAGTGAAACCAGTGGTGGGATTCTCCCGGTTCAGCCTGATTCAGGAGAACCGGTAGTAAAAAATACTACAGTTCAGCCAAACCAGTAGTAAAAAAACAGCCAGCGGTTCAGCCAAACCGGTATTTCTTGTTTTCCTCCCGATCATCAGCTATTCTGATGATCAGCTGTGCCGGGATCCCCCTCACTGTCTTACTGCTTCGCCCAGGAGGCTTCCCTGAGGCCCAAGAGGAAAAAAAAAACGGATTACGGGGGGGGGGGCTGCAAAAAAGACCATGCCCACCCTGTCACATGGCCACACCCACCAACCACACCTACAGAATCGGTAGTAAAAATATTTGCATCCCACCCCTGAGTGAAACAGCTTGGCTTCAGAAATTGTGGGTGCCCCAACACTGGAGGTTTTAAAGAAAAGATTGGACAGTCATCTGTCTGAAATGGTATAGGGTCTCCTGCATAAACAGGGGGTTGGACTAGAAGACCTTCAGGGTCCCTTCCAGCTCTATTCTGATTAATTGATTGTAAAGCAAACTTGCTGTCTACAAAATACTTAGATATGCTTTCAAAGTAGGTTGATCATCATGAAGTTTCCTGGAAAGACACGCTACGATGGAACCAATTTCTGTTTTCACTACTAGGATGTTTCTCAATCAGTCAGAGGCAATCTGGTTGAGCTTTCCGTTTGGTGGTGCGTTGAGGTTGAACAGCTTGTTCCATAGAACTGCTGAGTTTCAGAAACACCAGTTGTAAATAACATTACAATTACATCTGCACTATCCCCAGGATGGTGACCGCCAGATCTATGGGGATTATATTGGCTAAGATTTCTATCTAGCCTGGATTTCAGGCTAGCCAGACATCCTAGGAATAGCCATCTCAACCCATCTGCAGAGAGACAACTTGGGAGAAGCATTGGTCTTGTATTTATTAAAACCTCTGATGAATAATGTTAAAATTTGTTTGGGAGTGAATGACATTCTTCAAAACAAAACAAAAAATATAAAAGGAGTATGTAGTATTTTCCATGTTTAGTTCCCTTGCATTTAACAGAATAGGTCTTATTTCAGTTGATCAAAATAGTTGATCAAAATCAGTTGATCTCTTCCTTTTTTTTTCTCCCTTCCCCCCTCTCTTTTTTCCTCCCTCCCTTCCCTTCCTTTATTAAAAAATATCTTTTCATTTGACCAAAACATTCAAAAGCAAATTCTTTTTCCTGAAATTAAAGAGCAATTACTAGCTAAATGCAAGTTATTTTAACATAGTACTAATTTAGGAATAGGAATTCATAGTTTTGTGAGCAGAACTCAGATCTCCTTCCCCCCATC
The DNA here is from genome assembly GCA_023653725.1 of Bungarus multicinctus. Taxonomy (NCBI): domain Eukaryota; kingdom Metazoa; phylum Chordata; class Lepidosauria; order Squamata; family Elapidae; genus Bungarus; species Bungarus multicinctus. The sequence continues at coordinate 7,076,302 of CM042841.1, forward strand.
TCAAAAATCTGCAGGCAAACCATAATTTCATTATAACAGAAAGGGGGGAAAGGAAGCCTTAACTTGTGTATAGGGATTTACATTTCATTCCGATGGCATTAAATAAAACCAAATTAAATGTTTAATTGTCTTGGTCTCACCCACTGACGTCCTCTCCCAGCCTTATGTTGAATGCCTCCCAAACAACCTGTATGAACCTTGGCTTGAAACTTGTTCTGCTTCTCTGTTCTAGAGTGGTGGATGATGTGCCCTCCACTTTTGATTGATTAATTACATTCCATCAAATTGATGTTGATTCCCTAGGAATCTTCATGGGATGATCTGTTCCTAACCTGTCCTTTCAGATCTTCCAATGGTGCTGTCATCATTACTGTAATTGGGTCCTCCACCTCTCTACTGGTGATCTCTTCTTCTATTTCCTTCACCTTGCCCAACTTTAGAGCCTTCTCCAAAGAGTTGGGTCTTTGTATAATGCAGGGTCCCCAAACTTGGCAACTTTAAGACTTGTGGACTTAAGACATGAAGTTTTAAAGTTGCCAAGTTTGGAGACCTCTGGTCCAAAGCAAGATAATTTGAGCTTGGTCATTCTCTGGGTTGATTTTTTTTTTATGATCCATTGCCTTTTTTGTTGTTATTGTTCACTGTATTCTTAGAAGTCTTCTCCAATCCAAAGTTCAAAAGCCTCAACCCTCTTTCTATCTGGCTTCTTCAAAGTCAACTTTCGCTTCCACAGAATGTCCCTGGGAACAGTATGGCCTCTCCTTGACCCAGGCAAAACGTTAGACTAAGGGAGTGCATGATAGGAAGAGAAGCAATGCACAAGTGAGGAAAGAGATGTTACTTTCTTGTTTCTTACATGGGTTTTGCTTCCCAGATGGTCTGCCAGAGGCAGCGCCAAAGAGCAGGTGCTTCACTCATGTGTTTGAAATAGCCAACTTTTCCCCTGGTTACTGCTCTGTCATTCTGTCACCAGTATATAAACTATCTTCAGTTGCAGTGAAAAAACAACATCTAATTTTCCAGGTTGCTTCATTCTTTCCTCTAGTCCTTCATGTTTTCCTCCAGCCGTTAACTAGCCTTCTTTGGCCACTCTGTCTTCACTGGACTTTTTGTGAGGTGTTTTCCCATCCCACAAGGGGTCTTTCCCCCAACAAGCTTTTTTTTTTTTTGATGTGGGAATTTCCATAAGTTTTGGAATTCCCCCAATCCTGCTCATACCTTCCTTCGTCCACAGAAGAAAGCATAATGTTGGCTTCTCAAATTCAGAATTTTTCTATGGAAATCTGAAACAGGGATGTCCAACCTTGGCCCCTTTAAGACTTGTGGACTTCAAGTCCCAGAAATTTTGTGAATTGAAGTCCATAAGTCTTAAAAGTGGGCAAGGTTGGATGCTCCTCGTCTGAAATCTACGAAGTAAAGTACAGAAAAACAAGGCCCTGATTTGAAAAAAAAAAGTTGGGGTAATTTGTTTTATGTCAGGTTAGACCGATGTTAATTTGAACGCCGAGAGAGGCATTTTCACTTACTCAAAATGTCAAGAAGGAACAGTCCTTATTTATCAGCCAATTCCACACGTGCGGTTGAGGGCTGAACATGCCTACCAACCAGCCTTCCAGTTAATTTGCGGCTTATTCTGAGTGCAATGTCAAATTGCTTAACAAAGCAGAGAACGATTGTGTTATGCATAAGAATCCTCTGTAACTGAACAGTGTTCTCATTCTTCTCTCTCCTCCAGGAATTGAAACTTGAAGAGGAAAGCATGATAAACGAATTTTGAAAAAAAAAAAAATTAACAAAACAACTGTAGATAAATGCTAATGGAGACTTGAAATCACCGTGTTGATTTTCCTTCATAGGGTTTTTGATCACACAGTTAAGAAAGGAGATGGATGTATGAGGAAAACTCTTTTTCTTCGTCTCCCACCAAGGGCACACTTGAAGGCCTGAGTCTTGTTAGCAGACCTCCTAGCAGACATAAAAGACGAGGTTCGGTTGATTTATTGCTCAAAAGCCAATGCACGGGAATCTACTCAAAATTGTGGATGCTAATCATCACTGAAGGTTTTTTAAGAAGAGACTGGACAATCACTTGTCTTAAATAGTATAGGACAGGACTGTCAAACCCAAGGCCCAGGATCTGGCTGGATCTAACCTGTGGGACTGTCCTGGAAAATGGGGGACAGTCCACATTACTTCAGCCCAGTCTACCCAATGCGAAGAGAAAACATGCCAGCAGTTTGGGGAGTGGCGTCAAGATGGCCATGCCTGACCAGTCGGAGATGCCCACCCAGTCAGCCAGATCCAGTGAGTGGCGTCAAGATGACTACACCCACTCAGTCGGCCACACCTGCCCGGGCCCCTGAGATCAACCACAACCCTGATACGACCCTCAATGAAATTGAGATTGACACCCCTGGTATAGGACAATGGTGCTAGCCATTTTGGGCTCCCCTGCCAAAAATTGTGCGTGGGCTCCCATGCCAGCACCCAGAAGGCAATGCCCCCCCATATGTGCACGCAAGCCCCCTCTTACCTGGACTGTGCATGCGTGTGCCTCCCAGCTGATTTTTCAGCCTGTTTAAGGCCTTTTCCGGCCTCCCTGAGGCTTGAGGGAAGCCTCTGCAGCCTCGGGAGGCCGAAAAACGGAAATACGTTCCAGAAATACTGGAAGTGCCCGTTTTCACCCTCCAGAGGGCCTCTGGAGCCCGGGGGAGGCCATTTTCACCTTCCTCAGGGCTTGAGTGAAGCCCCTGCAGCCTTTGGAGGCCGAGAAACAGGCTCGTTTTGTCATTTCCAATAGTGATAAAACGAGCTGGGGCTCACGTGCCATAGGTTCACTATCACAGGTATAGGATCTACTGCTTGAGAAGAGGGCCGGACTAGAAGACCGCCAAAGTGTCTTCCAGCTCTATTTTGATTCTGATTCAGAACACTATTTTATATTTTTATATTACTCAATGAACAGTTAGCACTATTCTGCACTGTGGCTATGAAACAACTCTAGGCCGATTCCTCTTTTGACTCCACTCCTCCTTCATCTCCAAAACCTGGTTTGCTATCATGATTCCAGATTTTGGTTGTGTGATTTCTGAATAATGACACTGGGTTTTTTCCCCCCACACTTGGTGTGGGAAACTCAACATAGAGTAATTTAATCCCTAAGCAGATTTGGTTTTCAAAAAAGCAAAGATCGTACTACATACACACACACAAGGCCAAATGGCCATGTTCTGCATGTTATAGAAAATCAGCCATGGTGTTAACAGACAATGTGTATTTGGCTACCCTGCGAAGCCATCATATACAGTATATAGTGTTTCTATTGAGGCATAGTGTAATGTGATCAATTGATTGATTGATTATGCACCATCAAGTTGTTTTCAATTCCCGGTAATCATATAGAGATATTTTCTCCATGGTTATGCGTTGGTTGAAAAATGCATTGTGTTGACTTTTGAGACTTTGTGAACAATTCTGCTGTTTTGATTAGTCAGCAGTAACAGTAACAAAGTTGGAAGGGACCTTGGAGGTCATCAAGTCCAACCCACTGCTCATGGAGAAGATCAAGGGTCTTCAAACTTGGCAATTTTAAGACTTGTGGACTTCAACTCCCAGAATCCCAGAGCTAACATGACTGGAGAAGGAATTCTGGGAGTTGAAGTCCACAAGTCTTAAAGCTGTCAAGTTTGAAGACCCCTGCAGAAGATCTATGCTATTTCTGACAAACAGCTGTCAGTTTCTTCTTGAAAGCCTCCAGTGATGTGGCACCCACAACTTCCAAAGACAATTTGTTCCACTAGTTGATCTACAGGAATTTTATCCTTAGTTCTAGGTTTCTTCTCTCCTTGATTAGTTTCTATCCATTGTTTCTTGTCTTGCCTTCTGGTGCTTTGGTAAATAAGTTGTCTCCCTCTTGGTTGTAGCTTTTGATACATGTCAGGTTTGTATCTTGATGTACTTTTAATGCATGTCAAGTTCTTCTTGATGCATTTATAATAAGTTTTGGTCATATTTTTATGTATTTATGGTTTGTAGACTAGTGCCTGTTAAATGAGAGGCAATATCGTTGACATAAGCGATAACAATTGATGTGAAACTGGATAACGTACTTGCAGATGCTAGCGCTCTGCAGTCTTGTCTGCATTTCAAAAGCTCTGCGAGCTATTCAAATTTCCTTTCTCAGCTAGCAATAGATAAGGAGGAGTGTTTTCCTCAGCTGCTGAGTCATGATTCATAGAACATGATAAGTCACAATGCAGTTTGTAAATCATGGCTTGCAGCTCAGCTTGCCATACAAACAAATTGTGGCTTATTCCAGCTATGTTTAAACTTAGAGGGATATGTAGTCATAGTCAGAGAGAGAGAAAAAATATTGGAGCTTCCTTTGCAAAGTCACATTAGCCATCTGGCCTGGGTTGACACTGCTGGACCAAGCTCATGCATCCTTCCATCATTTGCAAGAAATGGAGGTTGGGTTGTGATGTCATTGCACCTATTATATCACTGGGAAGAAATTTCAGTGTGTGTTATGGATACCTGTGGTCTGACTTGCTCTGTTGGTTTGGTCTTCGCTCTGAATTGATTTTTTTTGCAGAAGCTGAAAGTAGCAGCACAGTTTTTATTTTGATTGAAAAGAAAGAAGCTTCAGCTTCGTAAGCTTTTTGTTCTCTGTTTCACTTTCTTCAAAACCACTAAAGCTATTTCTAGTGATGTTTACATCCCCGTTGCTTTACTTGGGACATGGACCCCATCCCACATGCCCCCAAGACATCTAGGGTGAGAGTAACAGGAAAGTCCAGGTGATGGCCACAACTATGCAGTCAAGCCCATACTCTCGTTGATGGACTTCCTTCCTTCCTTCCTTCCTTCCTTCCTTCCTTCCTTCCTTCCTTCCTTCCTTCCTTCCTTCCTTCCTTCCTTCCCATTCTCATCTCCTTCCTTTCCTTCCTTCCTTCCTTCCTTCCTTCCTTCTTTCCTTCCTTCCCATTCTCATCTCCTTCCTTTCCTTCCTTTCCTCCTTCCTTCCTTCCTTTTCCTTCCTTCCCATTCTCATCTCCTTCCTCCCTTCCCATTCTCATCTCCTTCCTTCCTTCCTTCCTTCCTTCCTTCCTTCCTTCCTTCCTTCCTTCCTCCTCCCTCCCTCCCTCCCTCCCTTCCTTCCTTCCTTCCTATTCTCATCTCCTTCTTTCCTTCCCATTCTCATCTCCTTCCTTTCCTCCTTCCTTCCTTCCTTCCTTCCTTCCTTCCTTCCTTCCTTCCTTCCTTCCTTCCTTCCTTCCTTCCTTCCTTCCTTCCTTCCTTCCTTCCTTCCTTCCTTCCTTCCCATTCTCATCTCCTTTCTTCTTCCTTCCTTCCTTCCTTCCTTCCTTCCCATTCTCATCTCCTTTCTTCCTCCCTTTTCCTTCCTTCTTTCCTTCCAACTATTTATTTATTTATGACATTTATTGCCCCTCCCCTTCTTACCACAGGGTAACTGGAGGGCTTACACTTACATAAGCAGCTAAAACAAAAAATGTTAAAATCAGACATTAAAACCAAGGATACATGGGGAGGGCAGTGGGAGAGCTGGGATCTGCTATTACTCAATCAGCCACCTCCATTGTGCTGACCCCCCCCCCCCAATTGGGAGCTCCAAGCACAGCCACACCTTTAAGCCCTTATGAACAGAGAGGAGGGTTGGGGACCAACCTCACATTCTCCGCGAATGTGCTCCCAGATGCTCCAGAGATCAGCAGCAGCAGAGAAGGCAAGCCCTCCTTCTGGACCCCTCTAGGCGGAATAATCCAGCTGGCGGGACTCTCCACATGCCTCCTCTGTCGGCACGAGTGGCAGGGGCCAATCTCTGTAGGGTGAGATGGTCCCTCAAGTAGCCCATCCCTGCCCTCCATTCCCTAAGCCCGGGGGGGGTCCCCAAACGTGGCCACTTTAAGACTTGTGGACTTCAACTCCCAGAATTCTCCAGCCAGCGTAGCTATCAAGTTTGGAGTCCTGCCCTAAGCCATTTCAGGCCAATCTCCTTACACTTGTTTATGCTTACAACTTGTTGCCCCCCCCCACCCCCCCCACCCCGCCCTCAGGGACGGACTGTTTTGTTTTGTCTTGTTTTTCAGCCACAGGTGTGAGCTTTCTGCTGTTTCCCTTTGATCCTTGTGGTTGGTGCCAATATTTGGCTTTGTTGTGGGTGTTTGCTTTTCTTTTTCAAGTTGCTTCGCTAATCAACATGGTGGCTGTTTGTTTTGCTGACTAAAAGAAAAAGGGAAACACCCAGACAACTAGAAGTGGAGCCCGCAGATCAAGAGAACGAAAATTGCAAAAGAGAGATAAGTGTTCATTGCTCAGTTCCTGCAAAGTGAGAGAAAGAGAGAGAGAGAGAGAGACATCGTAGTTAGAAACAGAAAATGCAAATTGTAACTTTAGTGGCCGTTTCCTTCCAAATTTATAATTTCCCAAAATAAAGATTCATGGATGAAATAAAGGTAGTTCTTCATTTACATCCGTTCATTTAGTAACCATTCAAAAGTACAGAGGCAGTGGAAAACAAACCAACAATTCTTCTCACTTAAGGACCATCGTAGCCTCCCCCTCAGTCCCATGATCAAAATTTGGCAACCGGTGTGTATTTGTGATGGTTGTAATGTTTCAGGATTGTGTGATCATCATTTGCGATCTTGCCAGCAGGCTTCTGAGAAGCAGAGTCAATGGGGGTAGCCAGATTCAGTTAGTGACCTCATGGTTCACTTAACGACTGCAGTGATTTGCTTGGCAACCATGACCAAAAAAAGGTCATAAATCATGTCTGCCTTGCTGAGCAACAGAAATTCTGGTCCCGATAATTGTAAATTGAGGACTACCTGTAAAAGAAAGGTTCATTTGCAAATTTGGTTCACAGAGCTTAGCAAATTACAGATTTTTTGCAGCAGTTCTGATATTTCAATTTTGTATGGCATTTGTTTTTCAGTTAATTTAACCAAACAAACTGCAGTGGGAACTATGAACCCAGGAGCTTTTTGCCTGGAAGAGAATACCTGGGAATTTCTGCTAGAATCCTGTTGTATGCTGGTAGAATCCTGTTGGTAGAATCCTGTTGTATGCTGATACAGAGAAAGAGAGAGAGAGAAAGGGAGGGAGAGAGAAACTGAGAGGGCAATGACTAAATGACTATCAGGGCAAAGTGGACTGAGCTGGCTGTTTTTTTGTTTTTTTTTTAAGCTGCAACCTTTTGAAAGGGCAATTTAATAAAAAACAACAACTGCCCTCCCTCTTATTTTTTTAAGCTTCGGTTTATCAGTTTTGCAACAACAACCCTTCCATGGAAATTTGGGCTAAGAATTCCAAGAAACAACTTGTTGACGTGTTTGTGTCTGCTCGCAGAAGTCCTGCTGGGAAGTGGAAGCTGATCTGCCTGCAACCTCAGCATTGATGAGAACTAGATGACGGTTCCCATTTCTTCCCTTCAGGGAACTCCACTTGCTTGAGACTTGGCGAAGGCAGAGAACCTTGATGGCCGCGGTCCACATCCACCGCTCTCCAGAGTGATGAGGCAAAGGGGTAGGGCTATGTTCTGCAGATGGAGAAGTTCAGGAGCTGTTTTCTTATTCTGGCAACTGGGAAGGGAAAATGAAGTGGGGTTGATTCCATTGATGGTTGTGTGGCTGATCCATTAAATATGTGCTGTTTTCAACCCCTAGTGGCCACATAGATCAGGGGGGGGACTATGGCCCCTTTATGACTTGTGAACTTGAACTTCCAGAATTCCTGAGCCAGCATGGTATGGATAGATACTCTAGGGCAGAGGTTCCCAGCATTGGCAACTTTAGGACGTGTGTGGACTTCAACTCCTAGAATTCGCCGGCTGAAGTCCACACCTCTTAAAAAGTTGCCAACATTGGGAACCCCTGTTCTAGAATATCTATGCAATGCCTAGAGGTTAAAAAATGGTACATAATCAGTGTGGGAAATACCCAGCCAGTCAGCTGGGATATTCTGGGAGTTGAAGTCCACCGTTTTCCAAATGAAATGTCTTACCAAGGAGTTAAACAGATCTGGAGGCAATTATTTAGAGATGGTTCTCAAGCTCTTGAACCAACGGTCAATAAATTTTCCAGCCTCAGCTGTGGGGATATCAGCAATTCCGTATGGGCAGTCCCCTTTCTTTCCTTTGAGGGAGGCTCAAACTTCTCTGCCTGGGCAAAGAATTGACTACAGGCCAGAGAGTACAGAAAACGGAGGGGGGGGAGAGGGAGGGTTGTTGCAGTATCCAATCTGGGTCAGTCCCTGGGACCAGCTTCTGAACTTTCAGACTCATGCTGAAGAACACATCCTGCTAGAGCAGGGCAGCCCCAAACTTGGCAACTTTAAGACTTGTGGACTTCAACTTCCAGAATTCTCCAGCCGGCTGGAGAATTCTGGGAGTTGAAGTCCGCAAGTCTTAAAGTTGCCAAGTTTGGAGACCTCTGTGCTAGAGAGAAGTTCCCTAGGATGGGCTCCAGCACCAGTCCAAAAGCTTGAAGGCTAAAGCTCTGGTCCTAGTGACCGACCCAGATTGAATTAAAAGTTGTCTTAAAGTTGTCAAGGTTGGGGACCATCCTATTTTAGGATCCTGAATGACGTGCCCTACACTTTGAATGGGTTGATTCTGTGCCATCCAATTGGTGTTGACTCTTGGTGACCATCTAGGCAGATTTTTCTCTCTAACCCTCTGTCCCAACCTGGTCCCTCAGCTCTTCCAGTGGGGCACTCACCACTGTAACTGACTCCCTCCCCTTTGCTGCTGGTCATTCTCTTCTTCCCTTTTTCTTCCATCTTTCCCAGCATTAGACTCTCCTCCTCCTCCCGAGAACTGCAGGTAATCTTCAGCTACAACTGTAATTGTGACTAGTCATCCATCATGATGGTCATTAAGTGAGTTACCATACGATAACGATCACATCAAATGTGATGACCTGTTTTGTGCTGAGTTATCACTGTTAGGAAGTTTCTCCTTAATTCCAGATTGCTTCTCTCCCTGATTAGTTTCCATCCATTGCTTCTTGTCCTGCCTTCTGGTGCTTTGGAGAATAAGTTGACTCGCTCCTCTTTGTGACAACCTCTCAAATATTGAAACACTGCTATCATGTCACCCCTAGTCCTTCTTTTCTCTAGACTAGACAGTTTTAGCATGGCCTGTCAGTGAGGATTCTGGATGGGCTACATAAAATTTATTTATTTATTATTAAAATTTATATACCGCCCTTCTCCCGAAGGACTCAGGGCGGTGCACAGCCTACTAAAACCACATATATATAACAATTAAAATAGAATTAAATAAGGGCTGTAACCTAATCTAAAATCCCAACCTTAAAATTCAATACATTAAACCCCATTAAAATTAATTTAGGATCAGCCCAGGCTGGCCTGCTCAAAGAGCCAGGTCTTCAAATCATGCCTGAACACCCTCAGGTCGGTGGTCGTTCTCAACTCAGGGGGGAGCCCATTCCAGAGAGTGGGTGCCCCCACAGAGAAGGCCCTGTTCCTCGGGGTCGCCAGGCGGCACATAGAGGCCGTCGGGACCCGAAGGAGGCCTCCCTGTGGGAGCGCACAGGTCAGTGGGAGACTACCGGCAGAATGCGGCCTTGCAGATAACCTGGTCCGATGCCATGGAGCGCTTTAAAGGTCAAAACCAGAACCTTAAAGCGCACCCAGAAGGCCACCGGCAACCAATGCAGCTCATGCAGGAGAGGCGTCACATGAGAGCTTTTAGACGCCCCCATAACCACCCGCGCGGCCGCATTTTGTACCAGTTGCAACCTCCGGATTCTCCCCAAGGGGAGCCCCATGTAGAGGGCATTACAGTAATCCAGGCAGGAGGTGACCAGGGCATCAGTGACTGTGCGTAAGGCGTCCCGATCAAGAAAGGGCCGCAATTGGCGCATCAGGCTGTCTCTGATGGAAACTTATTTTAAGTTGTCAAGCCATTGTTCAACCTACTAAAAGAAACTTGCAGGATAAAAACACTGGCAAATATAAGGAAGACTAGCTTTCTACCAAGTTTACCCCTTTTTATTTATTTATCACAGCCACAACATAACCATGTAGATTTTTTGTTAACAAACATACCTAAATATACACTGCAAAAATCATAGTGAACTTTCAGATGAAGCCAGCGGGAAATTATTTGGCATCCACATTTTCTCTATAGATCTTGATAGTGCTTTCCTTTCAAAAGAAAAAAAAAAAACCCAGATGACTAAGGTTTATTTTGATTCCAACTAAATATAAGGATTTGTTTTGACTCTTTGCATCTATTTAGTTGTGTATTTTGCATGCTGGGCACGCAAACGTCTTTGGGAAAATAACTTCCTGGGATTTTATGACGCAGTTGGGTTGGGGCTTTCTCCAGCTGAGCAAATGTGTGTTCTCCTGGGGGTAATGTTTGGGTGACACAGAAGAAGCTAATCTACCTCTCTCTGGTTTTTTGTGGCATATTTAATGCTGAAAGCGCTCAGAATTATAAACATTCAGTATTTGCAAGGTTGGGTAGGACTTTGGGGCCCATTGCTTAGAGAAAAGAGAGAGGGAAGTTTGCTGTTCTGGATACAGGTAGTTCTCATCTTACAACCAATTCATTTAACGACTATTCAAAGTTACAACGGCACTGAAAAAAGTGACATGACCGTTTTTCACACATTGCAGCAGCAGCATGTCACATGATCAAAATTGGATGTTTGGCAACTGACTCCTATTTATGACAGTTGCTGTGTTCCTGGGGTGATATGATCACCTCTTGCCACCTTCTGACAAGCAAAGTCAACAGGGAAGCCACTTAACAATCATCATGTAACAATTGTGTTGCTAGCTGAACTAACAACTGTGGCAAGAAAGTTCATAAAAATTCATAAACTCACTTTAGCAACTGTCTCGCTTAGCAGAGGAAATGTTGGGTCAATTGTGTAGTCAAGGACTATGTATTACAGATGTTCCTTTTTTCAAAGATGACCGCATGCAAGAGGGGAAGTTTTTTTGTAGACCTGGACCAACAGCTCAAGAACTAGAAGAACTCTTGTTAGTGAGCCCAGACATTTGCATAAAAGAACCGTTGGCTTGGAATTATGGGCAGATGCTGGATTCGAGTAGGCCGGTATAAAACACTGCACAAAAGGGTTTTCGATATAGCTGGTGTTCTCTTGCACAGGATATGGGCTGTTTGTGTTGTTGTTGATTTAAAAATGAGTTATTTCAAGCCCGCTCTTTCCTTGACCTCGGGATCAGCATGCTTGTGTTTGTTGATGTCATTTCTATAGTTACACTGGCAGTTCATATGCTGCCTTTCATATTTGGGGCCCTCCTTTCCATAAATAGCTAGATAGGGCAGCACTAATAGCTGGTGGCTGCAGACATGAATCATGAGTATGGCGGCTGGGGAACAGCGGAAGGACTGTCAGGAAGACTTTTGAGGGCCGTTTCTCATCTGGAGACTTTAGTGGTTGTGTTGTTGGGGGCTCAATAGATGGCTTGAAAGGGAAAGAGCCATGTAGGAAGAGAGATATGGACAAGGAGAGGTTAAAGGGTTACAGTGAGAGCTGTAGGAACTGAGATGATCCAGACTTTAGAACTTGCCACTTTCCTCCAGAATGGACAACCCAGTCCTGATGAGAACTTAAAGAATCACTCCTGAAACATTTGGAGCAGCCTCCATAGAGGGGAGAAACAGAATGCACTTCTATACAGGCAGTCCGTGTTATTAATTTGACACCTGCAGTGATTCACTTAACAAACGTGGCAAGAAAAGTCGTAAAATGGGGCAGAACTCACTGAACAAATTTCTCATTTAGCAGTGTAAATTTGGGGTTCAGTTGACTATCTGTTTGAATAACCACTAAGAATTCCCATGTCCTAGCTAATGAAAAGAGAAGACTTCTAAAAAAGATTAGTTGTGCCAGTTTCTGGAGTGTCAACATAGCTGGACAAAATGAAGTTCTTAGGAAAAGCTATTCTACAAATAAGGAACACAACTGGGAAATTTCTTCTTCTAGCCTTGATCCCACCCCTCATTGTCATGGTGGTAGGGAATTTTTCCTGCATGGTTTCTGGATCATTTCTGGTTGAAGATGGTGGTCCTGAAAATATCTTGATAACCAGGTTCCTGCTCTAAACCCCCAAACAAAAATGGTAGGATGTTGGAATGCAATTCCAGCTGTATCACATGTGTTCTTTCATTGTTCCTCGGTTATCCCGAAGCTTGGTGAGTTATAGTTATATTAAAAGTAGGGTACACCACAGTCTTCTGAACTCTTTCCTTTATTTTTGACAATTGTTGAACAAATAAAGCTGTTTCCTTTCATTTAAGGTAGAGTGATATCTAAAAAAGTTATCTCAAGATACAATTCTATAAATCCTCCTTCCAAAAAGATCAAAGGAAATAAAACAGTATTTTGGCCATTCCAACATCTCTGATATTATAGCCTCACCAATCTTTCATCGTTAATCAGTGAGAATTAACATTGAGAACAGTTAATCAGTGAGACGGCTTGCCTTCAGAAATTGTGGGTGCTCCATCACTGGAGGTGTTCAAGAAAATATTGTCTGGGATGGTGCAGGGGCTCCTGTTGAGCAAGGGGTTGTACTACAAGATCTTCAAGGTCCTTTCTGACTCTTATTATTTTGTTCTATCTTTGCTTCGAAACGTTCAACTGGATCCTGGTTAACAAAAGCCTACTTACTCATGTGTTAAATTGCTGGCCTCCAAAGGAGAATTTATTAGCTATTATGGAATCTTCCCCTCCAGCGCTAAGGGCAGGCAAGCATTTAACAACAATACAACTTCCTCTCTCTTTGTGTGTGGGTGTAGGTGTATATTCCAAGCCCCGAAACCTGCGCTGCTAGACTTTCGTAAGTGCTCCTTAACTGTTGTAAAGGTTAATGATCCAAAACCACTCCTGGGTTGTATTCTTTACTCAAAATACTTCATTGTTTACTTTCTTTTTGCTGTTGATTTAGTCACAGACAAACCAGCTCTTGATTTTCTGCTGCTGTTTGTGTGGCCCATCTTTTTTGTCCCTCCATGGGGGCAGCTCTTCCTGTGTGATTGGAGGGTTGCTAGTTCCTTTATTTGTGGAGAACATGAGTTCAGCGGACTCAGTTCAGCAGCACAAGGGTTGCTCCTGCAACATGACACCTTGTCCATGCCCTTACATAAGCCAGCACCCCAAGGATGCCTTCCAGGAGGACCTGTTGGCCCAGGACTCTGGGACATACATGTTGTCCATACATACCTTGGAGACCAGCTTTGGAATACTTAATGTGCCTCAGAGTTCATGAAAAAGTTCTGTCTGGCGAGACAGCCACTAGATTTGTGAGTCATAGTGTAGCTTTCATAACATTTAAGATGGGTGGCCGTTTCATTGCACTTACACTGCATCATACTGTTTGTGGCTAGTTCTCATCTCATTGTTTAAAAACAATTACTGCCCTTTATTTAGTTCGGTATTTGGTATGAGTGAATTGGCATGTTTCCACTGAGTGCTGGGGGGAGAAATGAAGTTACTGAGATATATAACTTTATAATTCCAAGAAGAATTATATAGCTTCACTTAAAATGGCCTGACTCAGGCATTCAGTAGTGATTCAAGTAATCTTTAAGTTGTGACTAGTCGCTTAATTGACTGCTGGAAGTTGCAATGGATTTCCTGAGGTACTGATGACCCATCCACCACCTGTAGTCATATGACTGCATTTCAGGTATTTTGGGCACCCAGCAACCAGCCACATTTGCAGCCATTTGCAGCACCAAAGAAGAAGTCCTAGACTGAACCTTACCAAAAACATCATTTGAAGCCAAGATTGCCAAACAGAGGCTGTCATACTTTGGCCATGTGGTGATAATTGATTCATTCATGCTGGGAGTGGTCAGCAGTAAAAGGAGAAGTACCTGCTAGTTGAACACTGTAAAGCAGTGATGGCTAATCTTTTCGGCACCAAGTGCCCAAAGCGCGCACATGCGCATCCCCAAAATGCCATCTGTGTGTGTACCCCATGCATGCCCCTGTGCATGCACATGTGACCCCATGCATGTGACTCCCTGCATGTGTGCCTCCCCACATGCCTGCATGACCCCCGTTCACACCTCGCCCCTGCGCATGCGTGGCAGAGACCCGAAGACTAGCTGGCCAGTGGGAGGCATGCGTGCGCATGTGTAATGGAGCTGATCTGGGGTGACGGCGCGTGTGCCCAGAGAGAGAGCTCTGTGTACCACTTCTGGCATGCATGCATAGGTTCGCCATCACGGCTATAAAGCAAGGATCTTCAAACGTGGCAAGTTTAAGACTTGTGGACTTCAACTCCCAGAATTCCTGAGCTAACATGACTGGAGGAAGAATTCTGGGAGTTGAAGTCCACAAGTCTTAAAGCTCTCAAGTTTGAAGACCCATGCTATAAAGGATGCCACCAGGATGACCATGGTGGATCTGACTCAGGAGGCAGTGCAAGACAGAGGGGCATGGAGAGTGCTGATCTGATCCCCAGAGTGGCCAAGGGTCGGACAGGACTGAACGACTGATGAAGACAACGACGTAACGTCCCATTGTCACGTGGCTGCATTTTATGACAGTTGTCATAATGTAAATGACACCTGCGTGCATCAATGGATGCCTGTTCGCCGGCCCTTTTCAAGAGACCATTCCCCCACCCTTTCCGGGTCAGTCCACAAAGCTGGAAATGTTGGAGAACTCTGGGCTAGAAGACCTCTAATGTCCTTTCCAACTCTGCTGTTCTGCATTCTGTATCCATTAGGGGCCCAGCTGAGAATGCTCAGGCTACCCTGCTGTGTGTTCCCTAAGTTTCTTTGCAATTAGTCATCCAGGGACTCCTTTCTCCTTTCTGAAGCCAGCCTGACAGAGCCAGCTATCTATCACGCCAGGCCAGCCCTACCTACACAATAGCCGGAAGTTATTCCAATTCCCAGACAATTCCCGTTTCTATCGGGAGAATAGCAAAAGGTCAAAAAACATCAGGCTGCAGCTTTTGCCAGCAATAGCAACATGGGCAGAGAAAGGGATCCAGACGGCAGGGTGGGGGCTGATGTGCTAAGCTTTCTGGGTCCCTCGCCTGCCCTTCCTCTCCAGCTTTCTGCTTCCTGCCCAGGTAGTCCCCGGCTTACAAACATGGGTTTAGCAACCATTCAAAGCGTAAAGCATTGAAAAAGGCAACCCGCAACTCTCTCAACATCCTTAGGGTTACGTGATCAAAATTTGGGCTCTTGACAAGCGGCCTGAATTTATCACTGGCGTCCTCTGATCGCCATTTAGGATCTTCCCAGCTAGCTTCTGACGGACAAAGTCAACGGGAGAAGCCAGATTTACATAATTATTTGCTCAACAACTCTGGCAAGAAAAGCTGTAAAAACCGGGTGAAACTCCGTTAACAACTGCCTTGCTTAGTAATGGAAACCGTGGCCCTAATTTTGGTCGTAAGGTGAGGACTGTCTGTATCAATGACATTGCCACTGCAAGAGAAGAAAGATTATCTCCAGGACCGTTCCTGTCTAAAGCAGGGGTGCCAACCTCGATTTCATTGAGGGCTGCATCAGGATTGTGTTTGACCTCGGGGGCCGGGTGGTTGTGGCCAGCTCGACATCACTCATGTCGGGGGCAGCCCTCCCAGGCTCTGTTTTCAGCTGCGAAGGCCTCCTGCAGCTCTCTGCCAGTGAAAACTAAGCTCGGCCCCCCCAAGCTCCTGTTTTCGCTGACAGAGCTCTGCAGGAGGCTGTTGCAGCAGAAAACGGAGCTCGGGAGGGTGGCACATTTTCTTGGGAGGGCCGCTTCATTTTTGCTGGCATAGGCACCATAGGCCAGTCCTTCACTGTTTCCAGGGCGGTCCTGCAGGCCAGATCTAAACACCCCATGGGCTGGATCTGGGCCCCGGACTTTAAGTTTGACACTCCTGTGCTATACCGCCAAGAGTCACTTTCTGTAAGATGGGCAGCCACACAAATCTGATTAATAAATAAAGTGAGTATAAAGAAGCGCCTTTTGGTGGTTTTTTTTTTTACAGCAGTTATAAACTTTATATTGTCTTTGTTGAACATTCCCTTTGAGTGTTCACCTATGTTCTTTTAAGTTCTGCTGGAAGCCAGGGAAGAGAGGAAGCAAGGAGTCAATTGGATATGAAAAGGGGAAGCTACTTTAAAAAAAAAACGTTCTATACTTTGGACTCCCTGTGCTGTTCCTGCAGAAGGTGTGCTCCACCTGCAGATCTTCTGAAGGTCACGGGTGAATAACTCTGCTTTTATTAGCCCTGGTAGGATGCTTTGAAAACAGCCATATCTTAAGATTATGGCACCTGGGTCCCAAGTAGAACATCTCACTTTCACTTCTGTCCAGCTGGGGAAAAACCTCTCCGAACCCTTGCAGTATGGAAACCATGCCAAGATAAAGGGACCAGTGATTGTATATAGGCTTAGTTCCTTCTAAAATTACACCTGGGAGGAAAAAAAATGGGCCTTTGGTGATAACATACCGACTGATGTCTACGGAGACCCAGTCGTCCAGGTCATGGTTGTCTCAGAGGTGCTTTTTCCAAAATGGTAGTTGGATGTGAAACGAAACATCTTCCTCAAGGGGGAAAACATAGCCCAGTTGCCTTCTTGAAAAAGTATTACGGTGTACAGTAAAATCCAAACCCCAAAAGACAATACAAAAATTAAAAAAGAATTAAATACTGGCTGATTACATTAGTAAAATAAATGGCTGAAGCCAATAAAAAACCCCATAAAATTTAAAATTGAATTAAAAATTTAAAACCCTGCTCATAACGTTAGGCCAGACCGGCCTGTTGGAAAAGATGGGTTTTAAATGCACGTCGGAAGGCTCGCAGGTCAGCAATGGCCTGCATCTCCGTAGGTAGCTCATTCCAGAGGGAGGGTGCTCCCACAGAGAAGGCCCGCACCCTCGGAGCCGTCAACCGACATCATCCAGCTGGCGGCACCCCGAGGAGGCCCACCCTATGGGAGCACACTGGCCGGCAGGAGGCCAATGGTGGCAGTAGGCGGTCCCGCAAGTACCCGGGTCCCAAGCCATGGAGCGCTTTAAAGATGGTCACCAACACCTTGATTCACACCCGGAAGGCCACTGGAAGTCAGTGCAGCTCGCGCAGGAGCGGTATAACATGGGCGCTCCGAGAAGCGCCCAAGATCACCCGCGCAGTCGCATTCTGCACCAGTTGAAGCTTCTGGATGCTCTTCAAGGGGAGCCCCATTCAACCTTCTTAGGGTCAGTGAAATGAGGTCCCAGATTGTTGGAGACAATATGGTGACTCTGTGAACTGCTTAGAGAGGGCTGTAAAGCACTATAAGGTGGTATATAAGTCTAAGTGCTATTGCTATTGCTAGATTTATCTTGGCTAGTTGTGTTTCCTGTCAGGTTTAACTAGGAGGGATGGCAGCTGTGTTTATACACTGCACTAAACCATAGGATGATTTGGTGATTTGATTTTAACATGATAGATCAGCCCACTCTATGCCTTGCAGCTCAGTGATATACAAACTGGACCTTTATGGCATGTTTAACAATTTAATTTAAACATTTAGCTTAGCTGCAAAAGAAGTATTTTGCATCAGAAGTATTTTGAAATATAGGTGGTCCTCAACTTATGACCAATTATTTTATTTCTTTATTTCTGAATAAATAGCAATACCACTTAGAACAAGGATCTTCAAACTTGGCAAGTTTAAGACTTGTGGACTTCAACTCCCAGAATTCCTAAACTAACATGACTGGAGGAGGAATTCTGGGAGTTGAAGTCCACAAGTCTTAAAGCTGTCAAGTTTGAAGAACCTTGATAAGAGTCTAGAGACTTACTGCTTCACAGTGCTTTACAGCCCTCTCTAAGTGATTTACAGAATCAGCCTATTGCCCCCAACAATCTGGGTCCTCATTTTACTGACCTTGGAAGGATGGAAGGCTGAGTCAACCTTGAGCAGGCCAGGATCGAACAGCTGGAAGTTGGCAGAATTAGCCTGCAATACTGCATTCTAACCATTGCACCACCACAGCTTTTAATAAAATAAAATTTAGTGCAAAAGAAAAGGAAAATCGATTTCCAAATAAGCACTCTTTATGCTATTGCTTTCCCCACTTTGATTACTGAACAGATTTTATTTTTATTTTTGATAAACTACAGAAAATTGCAGAGGGGAGTTTTTGCAGGCAAGTCAACGGCAGCCTCCATTGGAGAATTTGCAAAACCATTCCCCATAGTTGGGAACTGATACCCTATTTTCCGAATGCTTCTTCTCTTCCCTAGAGATTCTGCAAGGGAGCAAGAGGAGGCCAGTTGATGCCATCACATGATATCAATGGTTTATTCTAGTTACTTGTTTTCATAACGATTACTTAGTATGATTATTATAATTACTTTATTTGCGGTCACGGACCAAAACACAAGTACAACAAAGAAGAACATGGGAAAATTAATCATGAACAATTGGTCACCAAAAACTTGACTAAGGGGAATTACAGCGTTCTCCTCTGATGGTTACAGCTCTTAAAAAAAATTTGGAAACCTGAGAAGTAATGTATGAGGAGCCATCCCCTAGACCAGGGGTCGTCAATCTTTTGGACTTCAGAGACCACCAAACTCATAATTTTAGATCCCAGGGACCACTAACTGGTTCTGTGGGCATGGCCTAATTTGTGGGTGTGGCTTGGTGGTCATGTGACTGGCTGGGCATGGCTTGTATGTAAATATTATAAATATTTATATAAATATTGAATTTTTTATAAAAAAAGAGCAACTTTACCCAATCAGGCAAAGCAGGCAGGCAGATTGAGTTGCTCACAGAATCACCGATTCATTCAGAAATCCATCTATCTGCCATTGGCTAGCTCAGTCTGTCACATAAAGTTTGCTTGCAAGCAAACTCATAAAATTTGCTAGCAAGCAAACTCACAAAATTAACTCACAACACATCATGTATGTAAATATTGAATTTTTTATTTTAAAAAAGCAACTTTTTATCCAAAATCAGGCAAAGCAGGCAGATTGAGTTGCTCACAGAATCATTCAGTGGTCTGTCTATCTGCCATCGGCTAACTCAGTCTCTCATATTTGCTTGCCGTGAGTCTGCACTGAATTTGCTTGCAAACAAACCTTCAATCCTAAGGAAGGTTTGGCTTGCTTAGCTAGAAAGCAAGAAATCCAACCATTTCCTGTTTCCTAGTTAATCTAAATCTCCCGGTGCAGCAGAACAGATGATGGTTGGAAAAAGGAAAAATAGTAACTTAGCAGACAAGTTTGCTGGGTAAGGAGTGAGTGCGTGGGGAGGGTTCCCGCGGGCCATGTGGGCTGAGCAGCCTTGTGTTTCTGTGCAACCTGGATTAATTGCTTTGTGGAGGTGCTCTGGGGGTGAGATTTCTCTGCGGCCCACCAAAATTTTCTCATAGCCACTAGTGGGCCACGGCCCACCGGTTGGCAACCGCTGCCCTAGACAATAGAAGAACAAATTGCTAACATTGGGTCGAGAAGGGTCTGTTCCAAGAAGAGACAGTAACTTAGTTCTGCTTGCGTTATACATAGGACAATATAAGAGAACATGCCCCACAGTTTCAACCTCAGCTCTGTCACAGGGGCATAGCTGCTCGTTAATTGGGAGCCTCTTAAATCGCCCGTCTAGCAGTGCTGAGGGCAAGACATTAAAGCGAGCTAGGGAGAAAGCTCTTCTATGGAAGAGAATGGTTAGAGTGTAAAAATAGGGAGCCATCCTCAGTCCGTAATACTTAGTATAATTAGCAACTTGATTTCCCCCAAAGCAGTTCCTGTGGGCCAGGTTTGAAGAAAATTGAAATATAGCATAACATTTAGGCTTGTAAAGATAGCCCTCACCCTCACAACCATTGTAGCATCCCCTTGGTCACGTGATCAAAATTCAGATAGCTGACTCATAGCTATGACAGTTGCAATTTCCCAGGATCACGTGATCACCTTTTGCAAACCTCTGATGAGCAAAGAAACCAGGAAACCGGATTCACTTAACAACCATGTTACTGTCATGCCCCTGTTGGAATCTGATTCTGAGGAGGAGGTCGAGCAGCTGACTGGGATTGGGAGTGTGGCTCCGGTGGCTATGGAGGAAACTGGGGAAGGTCACAGGCCGGCTGGGCATTCAGAGGAAGACCCAGGCCCATACTCTTTTCATCCTAGGGCACACAGGGAGGAACGGAGAAGGGAGCAATGTGAATTGTGGGAGTTACAGGGGAGAAAAGGGCCCTGATTCCCTTCATCAGCTGCAGCTGGGAAAACGAAGCAAAGCATGAATTATCTTTGTCAAGTCTTATCTAGGTTCTGGTGTCCTCCCAACTGTGTGTGTTTTGCTGGACTTTCAAGTCTGCAATTCCTTATCCTGCTCTGTCTCGTTAATAGCTGCAGCGTGGTTTGTGTTGTTTTTGTTTATAATCTATATGTACTTTGGGTTCGGACAGAATTTCTTCCCTTTAAAAACTGTTCTTGGGAGAGTTTTTTCTCCCAAAGAAGAATATAACCAAAGATAACTGGACGTTGGGGATCAAGTTAGAGGTGTTAAAGGGACTTTGCCTACTTTTGTGATTAAATTGCTTTTGTGCCACACCCCAGGTCATCACAGTTACTAACTTAATTGCAGTGAACTGTTTGGACATTGCAACCATCATAACTATGTCAGTTTCCAACTGTCTGAATTTTGATCACATGACCATGGGGATGCTGTAATGATGGCAAGTATGGAAAATGGTCATAAGTCACTTTGTAACTTTGAGCGGTCACTAAACGAACTCTTGTACATTGAGGACTAACTGTGTCTCATTGGCCCTCTGTCAGCAGGATCTTGATTTTTACATCACTCTCTTGTCCTTGATGAAGTGAACAGCAGCTCATAAAGTTTAATGAACAGCAGCTCATAAAGTTTTGCAATAAACATTTGTTGGTCCAAAAAAAGTTCTACCAGATTCCTTCTGATTTTTTTTTTACAACCATATACTAACCTGGCTCTTCTGCCCTGGTTTTAAAAAGAAGTACATTAGTTCCAAAGTTAGCAGGAATAATTCATTAAGCATATTTGTCATATGAACACAGGTGCTGAAACTTTTTATTGGTGTATTTATATAAAACCAGCCCATGTGCTCAGTATGTATGTGGCCTTCCCTTCCCACAGCATCCTGTATAGATTTTTCCAAATAAATCATTATGCAACAAAATCTCTTTCATTTTTTCACTCCATTGTATGCCCGTTCTCCAGACAAGGAATTTGAAAGTTTATTAAACTCATTCATAGCTGTTTCTTTCCTGGTGTTTAAAATATAAAAGGGGTAGAGACCTAATCTGCAGTGTGTGACAAGTATGTGGACTTTTCCTTTTGCTTCCAGTTTTATTCTGATTTAATTCAAAGTTCAAGGTGCACTGATTTTATTCTGAGCATGTAAGCTTTTCTTTCTTTACTTGGCATTCTATATCTTGTTTCATTCGACGGATGAAGAATGGACTCATCCTTGGTCATCTACAAAATAACAGCCCTTTCTTTTAAATGTTCATTGCATAACAAATGCAAAAATTCTCTTTGCCCATTTTTGTTTCCTTAACCTTGGATGTATATCAGGTAGAACGGAGGAGGTGATTTCATCACTGGTATTTTTTTAATGATCTGTTTTTTTTTTATTATTTCTGGCTCATAAAAATGATATACAAGTGCTTGGAATATGCCAGGGACAATTTCCTCCTCCTGAATACTCCAAGGGCAATGACAACATTCTATGTTATTCTATGATAGGATGGATAATAATTCTGAGGTTAAAAGAGATCCATGGAGATCTTCTCTGTGATCTCTGAAAGTTGACATTGTAGTTTTCAGCCACCCTGGACTGGGGGAGACAAAAGATGATGCTATAGAGCACCTCACACCAAAACAGCTGGACACAGTTTTTTCCCAAACGCCATCACTCTGCTAAACAAATAATTCCCTCAATACTATCCAACTGTTTACAAAGTCTACTTCTATTACTGTAAATCTTCTCATCACTCCTTATCACCCATCCTCTCCCACTTGTGACTGTATGACGGTAACTTTGTTGCTTGTATCCTAACAATTTTTATCTACTGTTTCCTAGTATGATTTGATTGCTTATTGTACCTTATTTAATTTAGTTTAGTTTACTTTATTGCCCTTGCACCTCGTACAATGAAATCAAACACCATCTTCAGTGTACATCATGACCATGACCATGAAAATAAACACAAACACACATCCGTCACTCTTCACACATTGAACCGGAAACTCCCGACACCACATCAACACAGCACTATACAGTAGAATTCAAAAGAGCTACTTCCCTGGGATAGAAGCTGTTTTTCAGCCTATCTTCCTTGTTTTTATTATTATCCTGTACCGTCTGCCACATGGTAATAGTTCAAAAAAAGGGTTTCCAGGATGAGATGGATCTTTGAGAATGTTTTGAACTTTCTTAAGGCAGTGGGAGCTATAAAGCTCTTCCCAAGAGGGAAAAGGGCAACCCATGATCCTCTGGGCAATGACATTGACCCTCTTTGACATTAATGACATTAACCCTGCTTTCCTATCTGCCACTATGCAATTGGCAAACCATTCAGAGGTGCAGTAAGTTAAGATACTCTCTATGGTGCAGCAGTAGAAGGTCACCAGCAGTTTTTCATTCAGTTGTTGTTTTCTGAGAAGTCTCAGGTAGTACAATCTCTGCTGGGCTCTTTTGACCAGGGCTGCAATGTGGGCACCCCAGGTCAGGTCATCTTTTAAGGTAGCACCCAGAAACTTAAAACTGGCCACTTGCTTCACTTGGTCTCCATTGATAAGCAAGCGCTGAATGTCTGATCTGTTCTTTCTATAGTCCATTAAAAGCTCCTTGGTCTTATTGGTGTTGAGGACCAAGTTATTGGTCCTCAACCAATAAGTGTTGTACCTTAGGATTCTTGACTCTTGATGAATGTATCTTTTCTTTTATGTATACTGAGAGCATTTGCACCAAGGCAAATTCCTTGTGTGTCTAATCACACTTATCCAATAAAGAATTCTATCTATCTATCTATCTATCTATCTATCTATCTATCTATCTATCTATCTATCTATCTATCTATCTATCTATCTATCTATCTATCTATCTATCTATCTATCTATCTCTATCTATCTATCTATCTATCTATCTATCTATCTATCTATCTATCTATCTATCTATCTATCTATCTATCTATCTATCTATCTACCTACCTACCTACCTACCTACCTACCTACCTACCTACCTACCTACCTATGAGGCTTTTAAATCACAAAAGTAATGGGGGAAATCCCTGATATCAATGCCATGACAATTTAATATATAGAGGTTGCTCTCAACATCTGACCACAATTGAGCCCAAAATTTCTGTTGCTAAGTGAGATGGTTGTTAAATGAGTTTTGCAGAATAAAGTTGGAAGGGACCTCGGAGGTCTTCTAGACTAACCCCTTGCTTAAGCAGGAAAGCCTATGCCATTTCAGACAAATGGTTGTCCAATCTCTTCTTAAAAGCTTCCAGTGTTGCAGCATCCAATAGTGGAGACTTGTTTTCAGAATACGTAAAGTTGCCTGATCTTCACATGTTTGATCTTTCTTGCCAGAAGTGAATCACTGTAGATGTTAAGTTAGTAACATGGTTGGCAAGGCTTCCTCATTAACTGTCAGAAGGTCGTAAATGGTGGTCATATGACATTGCAACCGTCAACAAATATGAGTCAGTTGCCAAGCATCCGAATTTTGATCACAGGACCATTGCAATTGTTGTAAGTGAAAAATGGTCATGTCACTTTTTTCAGTGCCATTGTAACTTCGAAAGGTCACTAAATGAACTGTTGTAAGTCAAGGACTACCTGTATTACAGCATCGAGAAGACTTAATGCACTCATTCTTTGAAAACCCTTTATCTTATCCTGGAGGGTTCCCAGCCTTGCTTTTATAAATGACAAGGGGGGTCAGTGAGATTGTCCTGAGCAAGAAACTCCTGCTAAAAGTTAAAAGTTAAAAGTCAGAATTATCTGCCGAGTTGCAGCAGACTGCATGCTACACAATCATGGCTCAGCTGTTCCTTTTACCCTACAGATTTTGGAGAAATATTTCTCAGCAGTAACACACACACACACACACACACACACACACCAAAGTGTGTGGGTGGGCGGGGGGGTGTTTATCAGAAGTACTGCTTTTGATGACAACATAAGCGCCACATTTGGCGAACCGCAAATTACTCAGGTCTGCTTGAGAAGGACGGAGCTGCCTCTCAGAATTAGTAAGCCAAGTCATGGTTTGAATAGAAAGATTTTCAGCTTACGCAGAAAGATGCACATAAGTCCCAAACCAATGTGGCCACATTCAAACTCATCTCTTCACTGAATCTATTGTCTCTTTGAGTATGGAGAATTAATTCCACCAGGGTTTAGTTTGCTGCTGTGTGAATTCTCTTTCTTTCTGTTGAATTGGCTCAGAGTTTTCTTCCTTACGAGGGTTGCGCTCTGTTTCAGTTGTGCCACCATCCCTATCTCGTACAATCTTGTCGTTGCGTTATGTCGTCATCCCCCAGGAACTGGTCTTGCAGCTTTCTTCTGGAGAAACCGAGTCTTTCCCAAGTTCATTGGTAAGGCCTTTCCCACATCTTCTCACTGAGGATGGTTAGCTGATTATAACTCAGACATGCCAGGGTTGAACCAGACACTGTTTTGACTCAAACCTTGTTCCAAGGAAACAAACATGAAACAGCAAAACCTTTTAATGATTCTTTACAAATTCCATTCCTTCATGGTTAAAAGGCTGTTTCAAACTAATTGTCTCTGATAAGAATGAGCCTTGCCAAGGTTGTGCAAGACTGCCAAGAACATTAGATGAAGTTGCTAAGAAATTTTTCAAACACAAAAAATCTCCAAACATCAACCAAGATAATCCGAACGTCCACAAGGCTTGAGAAAACTTATTTGCTTCCTGCAAAGAACTCCGGTTTCTCAGCTGGCTTTTATCTCTTAAGGGAGGGGCCATTACCTTGCAGTCTTACTCGTGAATTGCCGGTACTGCTGCAGCTGCTCTTTCCTTCGAGCAGCCCTGCACGTATGCGCATTGGGCACAGGCTCCTCGGGGGCCTCTTCATCACTGCTGCCAGCCTCCACAATCTCCCAAGGCAGCATTCCACTCCCTGATGGTCCTGGCCCCATCACTGCATCACACACAGGCCCCTCATCTGAGTCCTTGCTCTCTGAGACCTCAGCTGTCCACACCTGCTGCCAGTGAACCACAACAGAGACATTGCAGACCAGGTACCCTGCTATTGATTCACTGCCAGAATCAATAAATGCACAAGTCAGCAGAACAATAAGGATTTGACAACATGGTGGCCTTTGTTCATTTTCAAATTGCTTGCTTTGGGGAACACAACAGTAATTCATTTTGCTTTTCTAATCATTTTACTGTAGTCTTCTCCAAGATGGTTCAGAATTTGGGAAAAACCTAGACAGGGGTTTCTACATGACTGATTATGGTTTAAGTGGGTGCAAAATGCAACTCATAGGATTAGATGCTTTCTTCAAACAAGCTCAGAAGCTGGACGACAGAATCCTTAAGACCACAATAGAGCCCCAAATTTCAATTGCTAAGCGAGATAGTTGTTAAGTGAGTTTTGTCCCATTTTATGCCTTTTCTTACCACAGTTGTGTAGTCAATCGTTGCAGTTGTTAAAATTATTAAAACCCGGTTGTTAGGTAAATCTGGCTTCCCCATGGACTTTGCTTGTCAGAAGGTCGCAAAAGGGGATCCATGACCCTGGGATACTGCAACCGTCATAAATACAAGTCAGTTGCCAAGCATCTAAATGAGAGATCTCCAAACTTGGCCACTTTAAGACTTGTGGACCTCAACTCCTATGCTGGCTGGAGAATTCTGGGAGTTGAAGTCCACAAGTCTTTAAAGTGGCCAAGTTTGGGGACCCCTAATCTAAATGTTGATCATGTGACCAGGGGGATCCTGTGAAAAATGATCATAAGTCACTTTTGTCACTGACGGTATAACTTAGAATATCATTAAATAAATAGTTGTGAAGTTGAGGAGTAGCTGTTTGTAAAAGTAAGATCAGGGTTTGTTCTGCCTAGTTATGGATACTCTTTAATATCTTAATCCACTTTCAATTACTTGATGCTAAGTTATTTTTAAATGGGCTTCTTTTAATCATAATTTGTATTACATTAAGCCACAAGCCCAGACTTGTTTCTGGTTTTTGTTCTATTTTGTCCTTACATGCCTGCCAATTTTTTTGAGATGCTTGAGGAAAAAGGATGAGAATTCATCAAGTAAGATTTCCAAAACAAGGCATTGTTATTTTGCTTTCAGGGGAGGCTCTATCTTGCTCAGCAACCTATCCTAAAATCAATTCAGGTTTAGTGTTAGAATTTGTAAATGCAATTGTTCAGGTTGTTGGAGGCAAATACGTGGTGCAGATAAGCAAGCAAAAATATAGAGATGACAAGCAAGCAGTGAGATAGCAAGTTTCACTTTATAATCCTTTCTTTAACCACTGTGGGGGTTTTGTAACTATTTGCAAAGGGTCAGTGCAAATTAATGCAGAGTCACGCTGGCTGTCTATATGATTTGGCTCAAATCATTCTTGGAAGTCTGTTCTTATGCTAGGAAAAAACAAGGGCCAGAAAATGCATAACATAGATATGCATCAAAGCCACCAAACCATTAGACACTCATTTCCAAAAACCACAAAATAGATGTGCTGAATCTTCTCCCAGCCAGCTCAAAACAGCACAAACTGCTTTCTGTTTATAGAATATAAAATAACAGAGTTGGAAGAGATATTGGAGGTCTTTTAGTCCAACCACCTGCTCAAGCAAGATAACATATATCATTTTCGACAAAAGGTTGTCCCGTCCCTTCTTAAAAGCCTCCAGTGTTGGAGCACCCACAACTTCTGAAGGCAAGTTATTCCACTGGTTGATTGTTCTCACTGTCAGGAAATTTCTCCTTAGTTCTAGGTTGCTTCTCTCTTTGTTCAGTTTCCATCCATTGCTTCTTGTCTTGCTGCTTTGTTTAGTCCACTTTGACAGTGAGAAGGACAGCTAAGAACAAAATTCTTATCACCCTGCCCGTAATGCTTTCCCAATGGATTTTGGCTTGCCAAGTCCAGTCAGATACAACTGAAGTCCTGCAGATGTTTAGTACCTTGGGAAGAAGTAGTCCAGGAGGGAGAAACTTAAAACATTTTCACCTGTTGTATTTTGGCTTTGTATTTTGGATGAGTGTTGGCAGGCAAAAGTCTTAATAGCAAAACCATCTATGTGTGTTGAAGAGGAGGCCCCAATGTAACCACCTTCAAGTACCCAGTTACACGGTAGCTTCACTTCTGCCTTAAAAATGTGATAGGATGTTGAAAATTGTAGCGATCCTTAGATATCTTGTGCAAGAATGCCAATTTTTCACAAGATTTCACTAAAATTGTGAAAGATGTTGGTAGTCTTATGTGCAATTTTGGAAGGTTGGACGGCAGTTCCTAAGGTCTCAGAAGACCCTGAAGAAATGTTAAGATGCTTTATTGATCTTTTGAGAAGAGAGTTGGAGCTGAAAGACACAGTTGATGGGATGAAGAGGGCTTCTGGAGGATTTGGAAGCCTCCATTTACGCAAACTTTGTGATACTCAAACCCGCCCAGGTTCAGAGATTCAGGGATGGGAATAAGAAAGCTTGATCTGCTGTGTGGGTCACATAAATTCCATTTCTTATGAGTTGGATTTCTGGGAAAGCATTGAGTAAAAGTAAAGGTTTCTCTGTCCAGTTGTGTCCAACTCTAGGGCATGGGGCCTCATCTCCATTTCTTGGCCAAAGGAGCCAGCATTGTCCAAAGATATTTTCTGTGGTCATGTGGCTATATGCCAAAGGTGCACAGAACACTGTTAACTTCCCCCCAGAATGGTACCTATTAATCTACTCTCATTTGCATGCTTTCATACTGCTAGGTGGACAGAGACAGAGAGCGGGAGCTCAACTGTTGGGCTGCACTTGGGTCTCGAACCTGGGCTATCAGCCCTTCAGCCAACATGCTCAGTGTCTTTAACCACTTGATCCTCATTTCCTCTGGGAAAGCATTGAAGAAAGGTGGTGATATCTGTTTCTTGCTCCTAAGTTTTATGCCAAATACTTATTTGGACACAACGTGAATTTAGCCTTGAATGACAGATGGGAGGAAAAGCAACCCCCAAGCCTCAATTCAGTGACTGTTGGTTTTGTGGACTTTCCTGCATTAGACGTGCTTTCCCCAGCTTGATGTCTGAAAATGTTCTGAGATTCCAAGTCTCAGAATTTTCTTTTCCTCCCCAAGGTGGTACGTAAGGACAAGTTGAGGGCTGTTCTGACCAAGGTTTCCTGAGATGCTTAGCACACGCTTAGTCCAAACAACTCTTGTTTTATTTCAACGCTGGGAATTATGTTCATTCCCAGTCCGTAATGAGTTAAAAACAGTCCCTCAAGATAAGCACCCACCTTTATCTCCTTTGAAGTGCTGCCAACAACTAAAGTGCCAAATTAACTGTAAAAAGCCAACTGAAGTACAAAGTCCACACACAGCTTCAAGGTTTAATCCGAACAGAGCGAACAACTTTATAGGATGTCTTTTCTCAGATTTTCAGCATCTTAATAAATTTATCTTTGCTCTTCCTTAAGACTTAGTGGTTTACACAAGCTTTGGGATTCTTTGAGGTGATCACTGTGCATTCTGTTCAGCAACTGTTGGATTCTAGATCCCTCATCTTCCCTTTCTCTCCCTACTCTTCTTTTATTGCAGTTGGCAAATTGTTTCTCTGACTGATGATGCAGTGTTTTTGATGGTGTCTTGTTATTTCAGTGGGAAGAGGTTGAGAGAGATTGCTAAGTGCAGACTATAAATACAGGAATAAATATGTAAATAAAGACACAACTGTGTTTGTTGAAAATCCTGGGCTTCAAGACTTTCTAGTTAAACACCTTGGGTAATAAATATGCACAGCCCCTTTTGAGTTGAATACATGCTTGGCATTTAATGGCCTGTGGAAGTCTATTCTCCACAAGGGGGTGAGGCCAGGGAAACCATATAATTCTGTTTCAATTGTAATTCAGTGTTTTTAGTTTAAATTAGTTAGGAAAAGCTCCTACTGTTATTCTTAATGTGTTTAACTGTCCACTTTCTGTCGCGTAAGCAATTGAACGTCAGTAGAGACTAGATGCCTCATTGGGTCATCATTTCAGAGATGAACCTAAACAGAATGACCAAGGATTGGCAAAAAAGCAGTGGAAGCAGCAGTGACTTCTGACTTCCTGCTGGTTTCCCCATTGAAGTTCCTTGTGGGAATCAGGCAAGAAGCATCAGAAATCTCCCTCCCCTCCTCTCTCCTTCCTCTGAGTAAGTGACTGCTACTGGATAAGGCAGGAAGAGAGGGGATTGCAAAAGTGGCTGGGAAACTGTCATGGAACTTTGAAAGTGAAGGTCATATGACTTCACTGAAGCAGCAACAGCTTCCCCAAATTTCATTTCCTCGGGTGTCATGGGTCCTGGATTTTGGACACATTCCGTAAGTTAGCCCATTTGATGTATTCTGGTTCAAAAAGTGTTGTCATGATACACTATTTTGTCCAGTTAAGAGTTATAACAATCAGAATTTTAGTAATACAGTAGTACAGTTACAGATAGTACATGTTAGTTTGTTTAGTGACTGTCGTGGGTGGCACCGCGGCAGTCGCACGGGGGGGAGCCCGCCCCTGGATACCGGGGCGGCCGCAGGTGGCGCCGTGGCGGCCGTGGATGACATCTGGCCTCGGTCGTGGGAGAGGGCTTGGAATCCCTGACGACGGTGGTGACGGTGCCCTCAGCGGTTGGGACTTCCTGATCCGACGGCGGTAGCGGCGGTTCCAGTGGTGGCGGTTGTGGCTTTGGTGGCCCTGACGACGGCGGTGACCAGGTGGCCACAGGGATGATGTTTGGTGCTGTCTCCTCGGTGTCGACAGCGGAGGCGAGGACGGTGGCCGGGTGGGACACGGGTGTTACCTGTATGTTTTCAAACCCGGCCCCAGTCCTGGCCAGTGGGGCCCCTACGTTGCCAGCGTCGGTCAGTGGAGGCCCAGCTGAGGGTGCCATTGAGATATTCCTCTGAAGATCTATGGGCCTTGAGAAATGTCCCCCTTTCTCTTAAGTGGCCCTCTAGACTTTCGAAGACATTTCTTGAAGACGGATCCTGGGATCCAGAGAGATGGTGTGGCCACAAGAAATGCTTGGGGGAGAGTTTATTTATTTATTTATTTATTTATTCGATTTATATACCGCCCCCCTTTCCCCGAAGGGACTCGGGGCGGTGAACAGCCAATAAAAACACATATACAAGGTACAATACATGAGACAACATAATAATATTAAAATTTAAAAACTAAAATATAATATGGCTCTAATTAAAATATAAAGCAAGTATTAAAAAGATAAAACCCGGTTAAAATTTAAAAACCCCTAGGCCAGTCCGGCCTGCCGAAATAAATGCGTTTTGAGTAACCGACGGAAGGCCATGAGATCGGGGGCGACCCTTACCTCCAGGGGTAATTCATTCCAGAGAGGGGGTGCTCCCAATGAGAAGGCCCACGCCCTCGGGGTCGCCAGCCGTCCAGCCGGCGGCACCCCGAGGAGACCCACTCTATGGGAGCGTACCGGTCGGTGGGAAGCCGATGGTGGCAGGAGGCGGTCTCGCAAGTAACCTGGTCCCAAGCCATGGAGCGCTTTAAAGATAGTGACCAAGACTTTGAAGCGCACCCGGAGGGCCACCGGGAGCCAATGCAGCACGCGTAGAAGTGGCATAACATGGGAGCCCCTAGGTGCCCCCATTACCACCATAAACAGTTCCTGTTTATATAAATTTTTATCTAGATTTTTATTGGGGTTAGGGAGGATGGCCGGGCAGGGGTTGGGGGACAACCCGCCTGAGGCTGGGGCCAGGCCGTGGGTCGAGCGTTGCTGGGAAGTGCTGGGGTCGGGTGGGGTCATATCAAGGATGGGGGGTTGTTCCGGGGAGGGTGGAACACAGTCTATCGGCACGGTGAGCGGGAGAGGCAGATTTGGCGGTTATAGGGGGCCATATCCTATATTGGGAGTGCGCCCCCGCTGGTTGCGCATGGTGGCGCGCTCCGACCCCCTAGTCATGTCCCATTCCCCGGGTGGTCTGAGTCATCAGGCCCTGGGCCTTCGGCTGATGTTGTGTAATGCCAGGTCCGTCGTTAACAAGGCCCCCCTCATCTATGATTTGATTTGTGAGGGGGGAGCGAACCTGGTGGGTGTTACCAAAACCTGGTTGGCCCAAGAGGGAGGAATTCCCCTGGCGGAGATGTGCCCACCTGGGTTTCGGGTCTTTCATCGGCCGAGGGCTCAGGGAAGGGGTGGGGGGGTTGCGGTGGTTATTAAGGAAGATCTGTGTCTCAGGGAATCCACTGTTTCTCAGACGACCGGATGTGAATCCCTTTTCGTGAAGTTTGGTTCTAGGGTTCAGGTGGGCCTGTTGATCGCATACCTGGCTCCCTGCTATGTGACATCGGCCCTGCCTGTGCTCCTTGAGGTTATAGCCGGCTTGGCGGTTGGGACCCCCAGGCTTATGGTCATGGGGGATTTCAACTTGCCTTCTGCTGGCGGAGCCTCGGGGACTGCTCAGGAGTTCATGGCTTCCATGACAGCCATGGGCCTGACCCAATTAATTCGGGACCCCACTCACTTGGGGGTCACATTCTGGATTTGATTTTTGTCTCTGATCAATGGCAGAATGATCTCGGTATGGGGGATGTTGTTGTAGAACCTCTGAGCAAACTGATCATTTGCTCCTTAGACTCGACTTCCATTCCGCACCCCCCCCACCGCAGGGAGGCGGGGACGATAAAATGGTACCGCCCCAGGCTCCTGATGGACCCAGATAGGTTCCTGATGGAGCTTGGGCCATTTCCCAAGACTCACACACACAACTCGGTCGAGGGCTTAGTGGCTACCTGGGATAGGGTGGCAGCTGAGGCCCTTGACCGGGTCGTGCCCTTGCGGCCTCTGACCTGGTGCCGATCCCGAATGGCTCCTTGGTTTTCCGAGGAATTGTGTGACATGAAGCGCCGGAAAAGACGCCTAGAGATTGGTTGGAGGGCCAGCCGCTTCGGATCTGACCGAACACTATTACGATCCCATATTAGGGCGTATTTAGTGGCGATAAGGACGGCGAGGCGATCTTACTTTTCCGCCCTTATTGCATCTGCAAAAAATCACCCAGCCGCCCTGTTTAGGGTAACCCGCTCCCTTTTGGAAGTGGAGGTGTGGGAGGATCCCTTGCAGGGACGGACCGAGGATTTTTCTAGGTTTCTGCAGGACAAAATCACTCAGATCCGGGATGAGCTAGACTCCGACTGGGCATCTCCGGGTGGGGGTGGGGGGCGGGGGCAGATTTCGGTGAGGTCATTTGGGATGAGTTCGATCCTGTTACCCTGGAGGACGTGGACAGGATACTTGGGGGGCTTAATACCACCATCTGTTTATTGGACCCATGCCCCTCCTGGCTGGTCTTGGCCACTTGGGAGGTGACACGAGGCTGGTTCCAAGGGATCATTAACACTTCCTTGAGAGAGGGGCTTTTACCCACTGCCTTGAAAGAGGCGGTGGTGCGGCCCCTCCTCAAGAAACCGTCCCTAGATCCAGCATTATTGTTGAATTATCGTCTGGTTTCCAACCTTCGCTTTGTGGCTAAGGTTGTTGAGAGTGTGGTGGCACGTCAGCTCCCTCAGTACCTGGATGAAGCGATATATCTAGACCCCCTCCAATCGGGTTTCAGGCCCGGGCACAGCATGGAGATGGCATTGGTCGCATTGGTGGATGATCTCTGGAAGGCCCGAGACAGGGGTTGTTTCTCTGTCTTGGTCTTGTTAGATCTCCCAGCAGCTTTTGATACTGTCGACCACAGTATCTTATTGCGGCGGTTGGGGGTGTTGGGAGTAGGAGGCACGGTTTTATGGTAGTTCTCCTCCTTCCTCTCCAACCGCTCGCAATTTGTGTTGACGGGGGCAGAGGTTGACCCTGAGGCCCCTATTATGTGGGGTGCCCCAAGGGTCTGTGCTCTTGCCCCTGCTGTTCAACATTTATGTGAAGCCACTGGATGAGATCATCTGTGGTTTCGGGGTGGAGTTCCATCAGTACGCTGATGATACTCAGCTGTACATCTCTACCCTGGGTCACCTCAATGAAGCCGTCGAAGTGATGACCCGGTGCCTGGAGGCCGTGCGGAGTTGGATGGGTCTTAACAGGCTTCATCTCAACCCGACCAAAACCGAGTGGCTGTGGTTTTCTGCGCCCAGATACAGCCAGCTTATTCCATCGCTGGCCGTGGGGGGAGAAATTTTGCCCCCCAGGGAAAGGGCTCGCAATCTGGGTGTCCTCCTGGACATACGGCTGTCTTTAGAAGATCATATTACGGCCGTCGCCAGGGGGGGCTTTTGTCAGATTCATCTGATTTACCAGTTGCGGCCCTTTCTGGATCTGGACGCACTTCGCACGGTCACTTCTGCCCTCGTCATCTCCTGCTTGGACTATTGCAGTGCTCTCTACATGGGGCTCCCCTTGAAGAGTGTCCGGAGGCTGCAGTTGGTCCAGAATGTGGCCGCACGGGTGATCTTGGGAGCTCCGATGATACACCGCTCCTGCGCGTGCTGCTTTGGCTTCCTGTAGCCTTCCGGATCCGATTCAAGGTGGTAGTGATCATCTTTAAAGCGCTCCATGGCTTGGGACCTGGGTACTTACGGGACCGCCTGCTGCCATCAACAGCCTCCCGCCACCCAGTGCGCTCCCACAGGGTTGGCCTCCTCGGGGTTCCACCGGCTGGGCGTGGCCGGTTGGCGGCCCCGAGGGTGCGGGCCTTCTCTGCGGGGGCTCCTTCCCTTTGGAACGATTTGCCCCCGGAAATACGGGCCATTACTGACATTCAGACCTTCCGGTGCGCAGTAAAGACCCTGTTTTTCAACAGGCCGGCCTGGCCCAGTAATGATTTGTGGGGTTTTAAATTTGGTATTTTTAAATTTTTTATCAGTTTTATATCTGTTAATTTTATATTCAGCCTCCAATTTAATCATTTTAAATTGTTTTTAATTGTATATACTGTTTCTGTTTTAGCTGGCTGTACATCGCCCCAAATCCCTTTTTTGGGAGAGGGGGCGGTATAGAAATCTAATAAACATAAACAAACATAAACATTTAGTGACTGAAAAAAGTGCAGTTTTAACTTCGAACGGTCACTAAACAAGCTAGTATGACTTATGACCATTGTTCACAGTTACAGCCTTTCCAGCATCCCCATGGGCACATGATTTACTGTACGTCAGGATGTTTGACAACTGACTCACATTTATGATGGTTGCAGCATCCTGGGGTCATGTGATCCCCTTTTGCGACCTTCTGGCAAGCAAAGTCAATAATGAAGCCAGATTCACTTAACGACCATGTTGCTAATTTAACAACGTCAGTGATTTACTTAACAAATGTGCCAAGAAAAGTCATAAAGTGGGATAAAACTCACTTAACAATAGCCTTACTTAGCAACAGAAGTGTTGGGCTCGATTATGGTCCTAGGAAGAGGACTATCTGTATATTCTGGAAGATTCTGGAAGAGCCCAGAGGTAGAGAAACAATACAGTCAGGACTAAGGGAGTATCTTTCTCTCTTTTTTTTCAATCATTTTTCTTATTCTTATTTTTGTATTCCTATTTTCATATTCTTATTTTCTTATTCCTCAGGCTTGGCGGAAACGCTGGTTCGTGTTACGTCAAGGCCGGATGAGCGGCAACCCCGACGTGCTGGAATATTATCGGAACAGTCATTCCAAGAAGCCAATCCGGGTGATCGATCTGAATGAGTGTGAAGTGGTGAAGCACTCGGGCTCCAACCTGATCAAGAAGGAGTTCCAGAATAACTTTGTCTTTGTTGTGAAAACAACCTACCGCACCTTCTACCTGGTGGCCAAATCGGAAGAGGAAATGCACGTGTGGATCCACCACATAACTCAGATCTGTAACTTCGGACACTTGGAAGACGGGACAGGTAAGTGGGACAAGAAAGCTCAAATCTCCTGGAAGTGGTTCATGGATAATGTAAGCCTCTGAGATCCCACTTAGGATTGAGAAGTGGCATTCAGCAGGTTCTGGAGAACTGGTTGCAGAAATTTTGAGTAGTTCGGAGAACTGGCCAATCCCCCCTCTGACTGGCCTCACCCCTATCTATTCTCCGCCTCCCATCGAGTCTCAGCTGATTGGCTGGGTCTTCTTTGGTTGCCCTGCACAGGAGAACGGAGCTGGAAAGCAGGTTAATGGGGTGGGGATTTTGCAGTATCCTTCCCTTGCCACACCCACCAAGCCACGCCCAAAGAACACCACACCCACCAAGCCACACCCACAGCTCATCGGCTGGGTCTTCTTTGGTTGCCCTGCACAGGAGAACGGAACTGGAAAGCAGGTGAGTGGGGTGGGGAGGGAATGGGGATTTTGCAGTATCCTTCCCCTGCCATGGCCACCAAGCCACGCCCACCAAGCCACACCCACAGAACCAGTAGTAAAAATAATTGAATCCCACTACTGATTGAGTTGGCAGATAAGCTGCACGCCCGGGATGCACGAGTGAACGAATGCTTGGAGAACTTCATACGATCGGCAGAGTAAAATATTTACAGACTAACAAATCATCGCAGAACGATTGTTCGAAATCTCTCGTTCTCACAAGCAACCTCATCCATCAAGCAGTCTGATTGGCAGAATTAGTTAATTTGGTCCTTCCCGGAATCAACATTTTGACATGTTTATTAGAGGGAGGAAACACTGCAGTAAAAATACTGTATCGTTGTACGGTGAAATAGAGAAATAATAGTTTCCATAATAGAGGACCACAATTTGATAAATCCAATCTGCTTTGCTTGCTGGCAGCTGGTGAGGCCTTTTTTTTTTTAATCCCCTTTTCCATGGCTGCTTTTTTACCTTTCCCCCAGTTGGGAACATTAGGAAGGAAAATAATTGTGTGATATGATTGTTCACTTTCTGGATTCTGCATGCAAAAGTGGGGGACGCTCTCAGAAGATAATCTCAGCGCAAAAACACATCAACCGAGAGCGCCCATTTTTTCCCAAAAAAATGCATAGAAATTTTCTTGCACTTTGTAATAGTTAAGCACTGGCATTCAATTAAAAATACGGGTAGTCCTCGACTTAACAACTACAATTGAGCAAAAAATGTATCTTGCTAAGTGAAACATTCGTTTAGTGAGTTTCGCCCCATTTTATGACTTTTCTTGCCACTTCTTGTGAAGTGAATCATTGCCGTTGTTAAATTAGTAACATGGCTACAGGAAATCACCAATGAACAATTAGATTTAGAACCAGAGATCGTTCTATTGGGGATCTTCAAAAAAACATATGTAAAGACTACAAAATACTTATTACTACATATATTGACTGCGGCCAGGATTGCTTTTGCTCAGTGTTGGAAACAGTCATTCACACCTGTAGAAGAACTGGTTATACAAAAAGTTATGAATTGTGCTGAAATGGATAAATTAACGTTGAGTTTAAAAGATGAGGAATCTTCAGTATTTTATAAGGTCTGGGAACAATGGTACAATTGGATAGATCGGAGACAGATTAAGGATAGATGATTATTAAATACAGAACATAGAATAAGAATATAGTTATGTATAAACTATCACTATCACACAAATGATTGCTATATGATAATGCACCACAAACAGCTGTTATCGAATTATATACTTTTTAATGTTTTTTTTTGCAATAAAATTTAATAGTTTTCTTAAAAAAATAAATAAATTAGTAACATGGTTATTAAGTGAATCTGGCTTTCCCCATTGACTTGGCTTGGGAGAAAGTTGGAAAATGTTGATTGCAGGACACTGCAATGGTCATAAACATGAACCAGTTTCCAAGCATCTGAATTTTGATCACAGTGACCATGGGGGATGCTGCAGTGGTCGTAAGTGTGAAAAATGGTCATGTCACCTTTTTTTCAGTGTCATCGTAACTTTGAATGGTCACTAAATGAAGTGTTGTAAGTTGAGGACTGTCTGTAATGCCTTGTTGCATCTGGTCAGTTGGTAGACCTCACTTAATGGCTGTCCTATTTAACAACGATTTGAAGCTATGATGACATTCAAAAAGTAACTTTAAGGCCAGTTCTCCTATTTATGACTCTTGCAGCATCCTGTGGTCATAGTGTCACTATTTTCCAGCTGACTTGTGACAAGCAGAGCCAGTGGAGAAGCCAGAATTACAATCACATTCATGTGTTGTCTCACTTAATGACTGTAATGACTCACTTAATGACCAAGTCGGAACTGATGTCACAAGCCTCAATGATGTTTTACTTAATTATGTTGCTTAATTAACAGTTTTAACAAATAATCAGAGTTGGAAGAGACCTTGTAGGTCATCTAGTCCAACCCCCCACCCAAGCGGAAGACCCTACACCATTTCTGACAAATGGCAGTCCAATCTCTTCTTGAAGGTCTCAAATGATGAAGCTCCCACAACTTCTGAGGGCAAGCTGTTCCATTGATTGATTGCTCTCACTGTCAGAAAGTTTCTCCTTATTTCCAGGTTAAATCTCTCCTTGTTCAATTTCCATCCATTATTCCTTGTCTGGCCTACAGATGCCTTGGATAATAGGTTGACTCCCCCTCCTCTCTGTGGTAGCTCCTCAAATATTATAAGACTGCTATCATGTCTCCCCTGGTCCTTCTCTTCGCTAGACTAGCCAAGCCCAGTTTCTGTCACCGTTCTTCGTATGTTTTGGTCTCCAATCCCATAATCATCCTGGTTCTCTTCTGTGTACGTTTTTCTAGAGTCTCAACATCTTTTTTATAATGTGGTGAACAAAACTGGACAGTACTCTAGATGTGGTCTTACTAAGGCTTTATAGAGTGGTATTAGTACCTCCCTTGATCTTGGATGTATCTCTCTGTTAATACAACTTAGGATTGCATTAGCTTTTTTGGCTGCTGCTGCACACTGCTGGCTCATATTTAGCTGGTTGTCCACTACGACTCCAAGATCCCTCTCACAGTTACTACTATTGAGCCTGGTTTCAACCCAGTCTATATGTGCATGTTTGGTTTGTCTTACCTGAGTGTAGGACTTTACTTTTCTCTACATTGAACTTCGTTTTGTTAGATACAGCCCAATGTTCTAGTCTGTCATGATCCATTTGGATCTTGAACCTATCTTCTTGGGTGTTAGCTATTCCTGCCAGCTTAGAATTATCTGCAAATTTGGTAAGTTCCCCTTCTCTTCCCTCATCTAATGCTGGAGTTATCAATCCTAATTATTGTAATTTTTAAGTGAGGACTACTTGCGCTCTACATTGCTTAGTATCCTATAACAGAAACATTTTGTGATGGCATCTCTTCCACACCTCTGATAGTCCCTCCTTGTTTGCATTTTTTTGACAAAAGATATTCAGTTCTCTACTTCATCTGATCAGGAGGCAGCAAATGATCATAATAATTAACTATCTTTTTCTCTATGATGGCATAAGGTGAAGGGCTGGGATGAAATGAAAGGCAGTTTTCCTGATTTCACATTGTTAAATTATTATGTGAACTGAACTCTAGTTATCTTTCTGAATTCTCATTTCTCCATATTTGGTGAAGCCTTTCTCTAATTGTTCAATCTCACAAATGTTGTATATAATAGTGAAAAATCAAACAAAATTGCAGTATGTTAAGGAATACTGTTTTAGGCAAAAATAAATACCTCCTTTTAGATTCTTAGATTCTAGTGAAATATCTCTGTAATTTGGCTTTGGTAAAGAACCAGTTAAGTAAGGAATCAACCACAAGACCATAATAATGGGATGAAGTTTGTAGACCCCCAAAATTTAATAATATTTTGTAATGTTAAAAGTTACTGAAATCTCTCCAGATTTCTGTGGGTTCATGAGATTTAAAACAAGGGCACAAATCAGAAAGAAACGTTGGAAATTCTGTAAGATTTTGACCAGTGTATATCTTTTGGTGGAGGCATGAAAATATGATTGATGTTTACTCCAGTCAAAAACTATTCTGTATCAATGGACTAATTATGAAGAAGGATGTTTGTCTGCAATTTAAACCTGCAACACAGAAGTTATTGTTGATGCTTCTGTGATATGAAAGAAACAGAATTTCGGTAAGGAATATCTAAGAAAAGTTGAAAATCGGATTTAGGAGACTGAAGGGTAAAATGTATGAAGAACGGTTGCAGGAATTGGGAATGTTTAGTTTAGTGAAAAGAAAGACTAGAAGAGACATGATAGCAGTCTTCCAATATTAATGGGCCTGTCACAAAGAAGGTCAACCAGTTCTCCAAAGCACCAGGACAAGAAACAATGGATGGAAACTAATGAAGGAAAGAACCAACCTAGAACTAAGGAGAAATTTCAGGCCAGTCAAAACAATCAGTGGAACAACTTGCCTCCAGAAATTGTAGATGCTCCAACACTGGAGGTTTTTAAAAATAGATTGGACAACCATTTGTCTGAAGTGGTTGTCCAATCTCTTTTTAAAAACCTCCAGTGTTTTGTCTGGAATGGTATAAGGTTTCCTGCTTGAGCTGGGGATTGAGCTAGAAGACCTCCAAGATCCCTTCCAACTCTGTTATTGTTATTTTTACCCAGAAATGTAGCATTTCTTTTTTTTTTCCAGTGGGAATTTCCTGACTTTTGGCTCCTTAAAGCCAGAGTATTAGTAGGAAAGAAAATGTGGACAACATTTTCCATGGAAGCAAAGAATCTGATTCTTATCTCATTCTAGTGAAAAGCTGCATTTTAAAACCAGCCCTTAGTATGTTAGTATTTAACATCCTTCTTTCCCTCTTCTCTGAGCAGGATAATCCAGAGAGGTTTAAAAAACAGAGGAAATATTTGAGAGGGCGGACAGTTTGGCATCTGTCTATTGAAAGCACCCTTGGAAAAAAATTTGAGATAATGTCTTATTCTGTCTGTCTGGAAACTGGAAAGCCTAAATCTTGCTAAGCAGGTCATGTGGTTTTAGGGAGACAAGATCTCCAATAAAAAACACAAAAACAAAAGAAATTAGCACTACGTACTTTTTGTTTCTGTGTTTAAAATATGCTTGGAATGAATCATCATACAGATGGCTTGATGGTTGCAAGAAATAGTTCAGTGTCTTTAAAGGGGGAAAAAGAATCTGAAAGCTAATCTTCTGGAGCTATTATTGAAGCAGATCAAATCTAAGATCCACTTTAACTTGCTTATTGAACTGGAGGACATCACCGAATGTCAGCTGCATTTAGTCCAGTGTATTCCTGGGTTTTGCAGAAATAGGTTTGCTCAAACAGATCATGCAGTCACTGGGTGATTTCAGGGGCCCAGGCTGTGATATCAGTAGTTAAGGAAAGCAGAGTCTGCTGGCGCATTCTCTTATTTAAAAATCAAACCTGGTTGAGGTCTGTTGTGGGGCTGGTGCATGACCACAAAGAACATAGGATTTTATCTAGAATTGTACAGTAGGTGGAGATGAAAGGCTGGATGGAAGCGAGTAGCAAAGAATCGCCTGCTTTAATGTGGGCTGAGCTGACCACTGAGCTGTGTGGGCTGAACTGACCACTAGATGGCAGCAGTGAGATATTGTTAGACATCTCTATGTCTTTGCTGTCATCTAGTGGTCATAGAGAATCCTGCTACATAGAAGATACATGTAGATTCCAGACCAGGAATATGTCCTTGTATAGCTGCCACCTTCTGGTGCTACTCCTTATTCAGCTAATGTTCTAAACTTCCCCTTTTCTGTCTCCTGCACAATAGTGGATTTGTAGCTGTGCAGATACAGATAGATAAACTCAACAAGACATCCATAACAAAGTACATTTATTAGTTCATCAGGTATCCTCATAACTCACATTTGTGACGAAGTTCTTCTTTAATAACCAATCTTTTGTATTTCTGCCTTGTAGGTAAAAGATGGTTATCTCCTAACCTAACCCATCTCGTAGCAATAGAGAGCAGCTACCATGAGTCCGTGAGTTCAGGCAAAAGTGAGGGAAACTCTCCCAACCCATCGAGGGTCAAATTAGTGACCGATCGGGATTACAGATGTGACCACATGACATGAACTACATTTCCCAGGATACCTTTAACTACATTTACCATGATGCATTCCCTTAAGGGGACAGCTCATAATTCCTAAGTAACTATCCAATTCCTATAGACTGACTGGGACAGCACATCCCCTGTTGTCATTACTCCTTGAAAGAGGCTTGTGTGTCCAGGCCCTGGATACCCACAGAGACCTGCTCTATTGAATGTTGCCAGTAGTTTAATTCATTTTAGGAAGGGAGGCCCAACTCTATTAATGGTCCTGGTTTGGGAGTGAAAAAGAAATATTAAGTTGCACACATTGGGAGACCTTCGTGGTTCAGAAACACAGCTACGGTCTGAAAGAATTTAAAGCCGTTGTGATGCAGTGGCTAGAGTGCAGTATTGCAGGATACTTCTGCTGATCACCATCTCCCAGCAGTTTGGCAGTTCAAATCTCACCAGGCTGAAGGTTGACTCAGCCTTCCATACTTCCGAGGTGGGTAAAACAAGGACCCAGATTATTTGTTTGTTTGTTTATTTATTTGGTTTGTCAATTGCCTACAAGATAATAGGTATAAGTAAAAATATAGTTATGAATACATGGATATATATAAGAAAAATAAAAGAAACCATAGGACAGGGATGGTAGGCACGTTGGTGCGCTTATGCACACCCTCTACAGACCTCTTAGGAAAGGGGTGAAGTCAATAGTAGACAGTCTAAGGTTAAAGTTTTTGGGGTTTGGGGAAGAAACCACAGAGTCAGGTAGAGTATTCCAGACATTGACCACTCTGTTGCTGAAGTCGTATTTCTTGCAATCAAGTTTGGTGCGATTAACCTTGAGTTTGTAACCTATTGTTTGCTCTTGTATTGTTGTGGTTGAAGCTGAAGTATTCATTGACAGGTAGGACATTGCAATGTATGATTTTATACATTATACTTAGATCGGACCGAAGGCGGCGTAGTTCTAGGTTTTCTAGGTCTAGAATTTCAAGTCTGGTGGCATAAGGTATTCTATAACGAGTAGAAGAGTGGAGAACTCTTCTTGTGAAATATTTCTGGACTTTTTCAACTGTGTTAATATCAGATACATAATGTGGGTTCCAGACTGATGAGATTGTTGGGGGCAAGAGGCTGATTTTGTAAACCACTTACAGAGGGCTGGAAAGCACTGTGAAGCGGTGTATAAGTCTAAGTGCTATTGCTGTTGCTAAAGTGTGGCTGAAATATTTCCAACTCTGTTATTCTGTTATCTTCTTAATGTATAAGGAAAAGAAGAGATTTGCTTTAGAGTTCAGATCTTAAGGCACTTAATTTTGATCTACTCCAGGCCACATCCAATTCTTTCAACCATAAGGTGAATCTCACTTCAGTCTTCTGAATCTTTAGAAGTCATCCTGTAGAAGAAACTTTCTTCAGAGAACATATAATAGACTTTTCCCAAGGCATTTTCTTAACATTTCCTGGTTATGCTGGTGGGTGGTTACAATGATAAAATTCATGCATGTACAGTTGAAAAAAATATACACCTCTAAGTAAAGTTTGAAGAGAGAAGAATGTTTAGGACCTTTGGTTGAATAAGCCTATGTGTTCATCTTTGACCACAATACAGATACCAAAAAGAAACATACCTCCAAGCAGGAACAGGCAGCCTTTGGTGCCTGGGAGGAAAGAATTTAACATTTGGGGGAATAATGACTAATGGGTGATGATCCAGAATGTGGAAGACTGGGAATTTTGCTGTTTTTATAGATTTTGGCTAAGATTTATTCTGTGTTTTATAATGATGCTAAGATGTTATGGGGTATATGAAACAGGCTTCATATGTTTTTGGCCTGAAATGAGAAGACATGAAAGACGTGAGAAGAGCCAACTTTAACAGATTAACAGAGTTGGAAGGGACCTTGTAGGTCATCTAGCACAACCCCTTGCCCAAGCAGGAAACCCTACACCATTTCTGACAGATGGAAGTCCAGTCTCTTCTTGAAAGCTCCCAGAACTTCCAAAGGCAACTTCTGTTCCATGGGTTGATAGTTCTCACTGTCAGAAAGTTTCTCCTTATTTCCAGGTTGAATCTCTCCTTGTTCAGTTTCCATCCATTATTCCTTGTCTGGCCTTCAGGTGTTTTGGGAAATAGCTTGACCTCTCTGTGGTAGCCCCTCAAATATTGGAAGACTGCTGTCGTGTCTCCCTTGATCCTTCTCTTCACTAGACTAGCCAAGCCCCGTTCCTGTAACTGTTCTTCATATGCTTTAGTCTCCAGTCCCCTCATCATTCTGGTTGCTCTTCTTTGTACTTTTCCTAGAGTTTTAGCATCTTTTTATAGTGTGGTGACCAGAACTGGATGGAGTACTCTAGATGTGGTCTTACTAAGGCTTTAGTGACTTCAGAGAAGAAGGAAGCCTCCACAGCTTTGAGGCTACCAATTTTCACAACCATCCTATTTTGGGAGATCCAAATACTGTTGCTCTGGATTTATTAGTGAGCCACCTGCTTTTTATCTCCAAGTAGCTGCAGCTTAAGCAGAGCTCACAGTCTATTTAAAAGAACTACGCTAAATAATCCCTAGAAGGAGCCTTTCAATGTCTTGAAGGTGCTTCTCCAGAAGACAACTGTACTTTCTTGAAAACATTTTGTTTCAATTAGAATAGAAATAGAATAGAATAGAATAGCTTTATTGGCCAAGTGTGATTGGACACATAAGGAATTTGTCTTGGTATAAATACTCTCACTATACATAAAAAAAGGAACATTCGTTAAGAATCAAGAATCATAATGTACAACACTTAATGATAGTCATAGGGTACAATCAACATCAAATCATACTAGGAAACAGAAGATACAAGCAACAAAGTTACAGTCACAAGTGGGAGGAGATGGGTGATAAGGAGTGATGAGAAGATTAACAGTAATAGTAGTGTACACTTTGTAAATAGTTGAACAGTGTTGAGGAAATTAGAACTGTGTTGAGGGAATTAGAACTGAAGAAGCTTCTGGGATGAGAAGCAAAATGAGAAGAAAAAAGCAAGAAAGTCCAGTTACCTTTTGGTAAAACACCTTTGGGACAACCATGACCTGGGTGATTGAGAATCTCTATAGACACTGACTCTTCCTGGGGTTCTGCTCTGTTTTTCAGAAGTAATAGAAAAATCTGGGTTCCCCCTCCCCCCAGATCTCTCTATTTTCCTCTTTTCTGGTGTAACTTTACTCTCATGTGTAGCTTTTGCTGATTGTGCTTCTGCTCAAGAGAGGGAAGGAATATGGCCCTTTTATGCTGCTTCCTAGAAAATGGACATACATAATTCATTGCCTGCAGCTGCTGTACCAGCCATTAAAGAGCTTCAGTCATCTTATCGGGCACATGGGAAAATGTGCAGCAGGACCCCGAGTTCTGTCTTTGACGTCCCATTTCAGAAGTGAGCAGAGTCAAGAGAGGAATTCATTTTTTGTTGATGAGCATGTGCTAATTGGAGGAATGCTGGGATAAACCTCAGCTCGGTTGTTCTGAGGAGCCTCCCTCTTCAGTGAAGTCACATTGTAAAGTGTTGTGGATGAGGCACGAATATGAATGTGGAGGCACCTTAAATCCTCCAGAGCAGGTGGAAGAAGAATGC
This sequence comes from Bungarus multicinctus, assembly GCA_023653725.1. NCBI lineage: Eukaryota > Metazoa > Chordata > Lepidosauria > Squamata > Elapidae > Bungarus > Bungarus multicinctus. The sequence continues at coordinate 7,121,051 of CM042841.1, forward strand.
CCATTAGAAATAGAAGGTTAATGAAGGCCAAACAGCTTGTCTTGATGGGAAGCTGTGCTAAGATCAGATTTTTTTTCCCTCCAAATTCAGAATAGAGCTTGGAAGTCTTTTAGTACAACCCCCTGCTCAACCAAGAAATATACCATTTCAGATAAAGTGGCTCTTCTTAAAAATCTCCACTAATGGAGCACCCACAATTTCTGGAGGCAAGTGTGTTCCACTGATTAATTGTTTTCACTGTCAGGAAATGTCTCCTTACTTCCAGGTTGCTTCTGTCTTTGATTAGTTTCCATCCATTGCTTCTTGTCCTGCCCTTAAATATTGAAACACTGCTATCATGTTACCCCTAGTCCTTCTTTTCTATAAACTAGCCATGCCCAAACCCTGCAACCTTTATTCAATATTTACCAAGAGGTAAGACAAGGTTAACAGATAATCAGAGTTGGAAGGGACCTTGTAGGTCATCTAGTCCAACCCCCCCACCCAAGCGGGAGACCCTACACCATTTCTGACAAATGGCAGTCCAATCTCTTCTTGTAAGTCTCAAGTGATGGCGCTCCCACAACTTCCGAGGACAATTTCTGTTCCATTGGTTGATTGTTCTCACTGTCAGGAAGTTTCTCCTTATTTCCAGGTTGAATCTCTCCTTGTTCAGTTTCCATCCATTATTCCTTGTCTGGCCTACAGACGCTTTAGAAAATATCTTGACCCTCTTCTTCCTCTCTGTGGCAGCCCCTCAAATATTGGAAGACTGGTATCATGTCTCCCCTGGTCCTTCTCTTTGGTAGACTAGCCAATCCCAGTTCCTGCAACCATTCGTTGTATGTTTTAGCCTCCAGTCCCTTAATCATCCTGGTTGCTCTTCTCTGTACTTTTCCTAGAGTTTTAGCATCTTTTTATAGTGTGGTGACCAGAACTGGATGGAGTACTCTAGATGTGGTCTTACTAAGGCTTTAGTGACTTCAGAGAAGAAGGAAGCCTCCACAGCTTTGAGGCTACCAATTTTCACAACCATCCTATTTTGGGAGATCCAAATACTGTTGCTCTGGATTTATTAGTGAGCCACCTGCTTTTTATCTCCAAGTAGCTGCAGCTTAAGCAGAGCTCACAGTCTATTTAAAAGAACTACGCTAAATAATCCCTAGAAGGAGCCTTTCAATGTCTTGAAGGTGCTTCTCCAGAAGACAACTGTACTTTCTTGAAAACATTTTGTTTCAATTAGAATAGAAATAGAATAGAATAGAATAGCTTTATTGGCCAAGTGTGATTGGACACATAAGGAATTTGTCTTGGTATAAATACTCTCACTATACATAAAAAAAGGAACATTCGTTAAGAATCAAGAATCATAATGTACAACACTTAATGATAGTCATAGGGTACAATCAACATCAAATCATACTAGGAAACAGAAGATACAAGCAACAAAGTTACAGTCACAAGTGGGAGGAGATGGGTGATAAGGAGTGATGAGAAGATTAACAGTAATAGTAGTGTACACTTTGTAAATAGTTGAACAGTGTTGAGGAAATTAGAACTGTGTTGAGGGAATTAGAACTGAAGAAGCTTCTGGGATGAGAAGCAAAATGAGAAGAAAAAAGCAAGAAAGTCCAGTTACCTTTTGGTAAAACACCTTTGGGACAACCATGACCTGGGTGATTGAGAATCTCTATAGACACTGACTCTTCCTGGGGTTCTGCTCTGTTTTTCAGAAGTAATAGAAAAATCTGGGTTCCCCCTCCCCCCAGATCTCTCTATTTTCCTCTTTTCTGGTGTAACTTTACTCTCATGTGTAGCTTTTGCTGATTGTGCTTCTGCTCAAGAGAGGGAAGGAATATGGCCCTTTTATGCTGCTTCCTAGAAAATGGACATACATAATTCATTGCCTGCAGCTGCTGTACCAGCCATTAAAGAGCTTCAGTCATCTTATCGGGCACATGGGAAAATGTGCAGCAGGACCCCGAGTTCTGTCTTTGACGTCCCATTTCAGAAGTGAGCAGAGTCAAGAGAGGAATTCATTTTTTGTTGATGAGCATGTGCTAATTGGAGGAATGCTGGGATAAACCTCAGCTCGGTTGTTCTGAGGAGCCTCCCTCTTCAGTGAAGTCACATTGTAAAGTGTTGTGGATGAGGCACGAATATGAATGTGGAGGCACCTTAAATCCTCCAGAGCAGGTGGAAGAAGAATGCCCATTAGAAATAGAAGGTTAATGAAGGCCAAACAGCTTGTCTTGATGGGAAGCTGTGCTAAGATCAGATTTTTTTTCCCTCCAAATTCAGAATAGAGCTTGGAAGTCTTTTAGTACAACCCCCTGCTCAACCAAGAAATATACCATTTCAGATAAAGTGGCTCTTCTTAAAAATCTCCACTAATGGAGCACCCACAATTTCTGGAGGCAAGTGTGTTCCACTGATTAATTGTTTTCACTGTCAGGAAATGTCTCCTTACTTCCAGGTTGCTTCTGTCTTTGATTAGTTTCCATCCATTGCTTCTTGTCCTGCCCTTAAATATTGAAACACTGCTATCATGTTACCCCTAGTCCTTCTTTTCTATAAACTAGCCATGCCCAAACCCTGCAACCTTTATTCAATATTTACCAAGAGGTAAGACAAGGTTAACAGATAATCAGAGTTGGAAGGGACCTTGTAGGTCATCTAGTCCAACCCCCCCACCCAAGCGGGAGACCCTACACCATTTCTGACAAATGGCAGTCCAATCTCTTCTTGTAAGTCTCAAGTGATGGCGCTCCCACAACTTCCGAGGACAATTTCTGTTCCATTGGTTGATTGTTCTCACTGTCAGGAAGTTTCTCCTTATTTCCAGGTTGAATCTCTCCTTGTTCAGTTTCCATCCATTATTCCTTGTCTGGCCTACAGACGCTTTAGAAAATATCTTGACCCTCTTCTTCCTCTCTGTGGCAGCCCCTCAAATATTGGAAGACTGGTATCATGTCTCCCCTGGTCCTTCTCTTTGGTAGACTAGCCAATCCCAGTTCCTGCAACCATTCGTTGTATGTTTTAGCCTCCAGTCCCTTAATCATCCTGGTTGCTCTTCTCTGTACTTTTTCTAGAGTCCCAACATCTTTTTTATAATGTGGTGAACAAAACTGGATGCAGTACTCTAGGTGTGGTCTTACTAAGGCTTTATAGAACGGTATTAGTATCTCCCTTGATCTTGGATGTATCCCTCTGTTAATACAACTTAGGATTGCATTAGGTTTTTTGCTGCTGCTGCACACTGCTGGCTCATATTTAGCTGGTTGTCCACTAAGACTCCAAGATCCCCTTCACAGTTCCTGCTATTGAGCCTGGTTTCACCCAGTCTATATGTGTACTTTTGGTTTTTCTTGCCTAAGTGTAGGACTTTACTTTTCTCTACATTGAATTTCATTTTGTTAGATATGGCCCACTGTTCTAGTCTGTCAAGATCCATTTGGATCTTGAACCTATCTTCTTGGGTGTTAGCTATTTCTGCCAGCTTAGTATCATCTGCAAATTTGATAACTTCCCTTTCTATTCCCTCATTTAAGTCATTAATGAAGATATTGAAGAGTACTGGGCCTAAGACAGAAGCTTGTGGCACCCCACTGCTTACTTCACTGCTTACTTCCCTCCATGTAGACTTAGATCCATTAAGGGATACTCGTTGAGTACCATTTGTCAGCCAGTTCTGAGTCCATCTAGTGGTGGTGCTATCTATTCCACTTTTTTCTAGCTTTCTAAGAAGTAGGTTGTGGTCTATTTTGTCGAATGCCGTGCTGAAATCTAAATATATTATGTCTACAATATTTTTCTGGTCTACTAATTTAGTTACTATGTTGAAGAATGAAATATGATTGGTTTGGTATGATCTGTTCTTAACAAACCCGTGCTGACTGCTAGTTATTATTATTTAGTTATTATTCATACGTGTTCAGATTGGTGTCAAAGATGCTTCTGAACAAGGCTTTTATTTCATAGCAGTCTTGCCCCAATTATTATAATTTTGCAGGACCTCTGACTGCAGTTGCCTTCTGTTTTGATTTGCATGTTTGCTGCTTGTCTTTTATCCCAGGCAAGAAATTCAAAGAAGGAAAAATAGAAAGTTCATCATGTTGGAATAATGGAGAATGCTGAGCTACAAATCAGAAAAGGAGGCAGGCACTTCTGAAATCTTGCCAAGGAAACTGTAAGGACTAGTCCAGGCAGTTGCCAAGCGTCAACACTGATCTAAAAGTGCAGGCATGCATACATGTGCACATGCTAGAAAGACTGGGACTTCTAGTACTGCCTTAAGCATAAAAGCTGGCTGGGTGACATTGGGACTGTCCTCCTGTCTCAGCGCAACTCACCTCATCGGAGGTTGTTGTGGGGAAAATTGGCATGAACATCACTAGGAAGGAAGGAGGGAGGGACGAAGGAAGGAAGGGAGGGAGGGAGGGAGGGAGGGAGGAAGGAGAAAGATAGAAACTAGAAACCTAATTTCCTGGACTGAAGCAAATAATGATTTGTAATACTACGTAACTGTTCTTTAAAGTTGTTCTTTTTGCGGCTAAGACGCTGCACAACATTTGGGGTGTGGTGACAGTTGCAGTTGGGAGGATGACAGAAAGTCTAGATCTTACATGGCCAGGGCTGGAATGCTTCATTTTTCCTGAACTTTCAACAAATGCTTAAACCTACATAATAGCTTAGCTCATTCTTTCATTCATCTGCTTCCTGCTTCAAGCAGTGAGAGCCAAGGCTGATTTTGGACCACTGTGGTCAGAAGGGAACCTGGGAACTCCAAAAAGCAATTTTTCAGGTTCCTGCAGTCTTGAGACCATAAATTGCCTCTCTTGCTTTAAATCCGCCTTCAGGTTCGAGCTTCATGGCCTGTTTTCTACCTTCCTTCATGATTTCTTCTAGGCCTGCAAGGCCAGATAGAGGAGGGGGTCATGCAGCCCCATCCTTGTCTTTTCTATCCTTTGTTCCCTTTTCTCAGCTTCTAATCTCGCTTGGTTTAGCAGAATCTGCAGTTGCGAAAGGACACAGAAAAAAGTTGTCTTACAACCAGTTCCAAAACTCCGTCAAAGGATCACCATGGTCCTTTGATCAAAATTTAGGTGCTTAGCCAAATCGGCATGAATTTTAAAATGGTGGCCACGTCCAAGGGTCACGTGATTTCCAAGCTGGCTTCCGACAAGTGGATTCACTTAATGGCCACATGTTTCAGTTAATAACATCAGTGATTTGTTTAACAACCATGGGGAAAAAGATCTTAAAAATCAGGTGCAACTCACTTATACCCTGGTTAGCAACCCCATTTCTTCTCCCAGTTGGGTCGTATGTTGAGGGATATCTGTACAAAACATGGATAACTAAATTATCGCTCTCAATCCCTGAGCTGGCTTCAAACAACATCCTGTCACCACATTCACAACACCATGTGTTGTTCCTATCATACTGATTGACAGATTCTCCGAATTAATGCTTGAACTCTTGAGTGTCTCACCATAAATTATGCAAACAAGGAGCTTTGGAGGTCAGTATTTAATGCCTTGCTTACTGTTTCTTCTTTCGGAGACTCAGCTGATCATTTGCTCGAGCCTGTGTATCTCAGGAGATTTGAATCCCAGCTCTGCCAGTTTCATCTGAATGGCACTATGTCTTTGTCTTCGTGTATTTCAGAAGGCCATTAGACATTTTCCCCCATTAACCATAGCTCCAAGACAGATGGGTGAAATCCATATGACTTCCCAAGGTCCTTTGATAGCCAGCATCTGGAGACAGCAGTCTAGAGATGAGACAGATTTTAATTGATGGACTGGGTTTTTTTTTTTTCAGCCTGCTCCACATTTATAAAAAAAACCAGCAATCAATGGCCAATGACTATGCAAGCTAGAATACTCTGGAGCTTAATCTAAGTGCAGCAAGCTGGAATGATTGCTTTGAAACATAGAAGGTTTAGATTGAATGAAACATAGAAGGTTTAGATTAGATTGACACCTCGATGGAGAATAGAAACGTATTAGTCATGTCTGCCAGATGTAATGGATGGATGTCAGTCCTGCTCTGAGTTGGTTCTTTAGGCAAGAAACACCCTTGACTCCATTTGCAGTGAAAGATACCCTAAAAGCCAAGTGGTTTACAGTATAGCAAAGCCAGAACAGCAGTTCGTGTGCCAAAAGTTAACTTTCCCCGATCAGTTCTTTTCCTCCCCTGGGTTCCTTATTGTCCAATTATATTTGAATAAATTGTTTTGGGTACTGTCTCTTCAACGGCGAGATGATTGTTGAGCCATTGAATTCCATTCCTAGGGCTTTGACCTTAAGATGGCATCTCTAGAACTCAAGCCCTGTCCTGACCCAAACCTTGTTCCAAGGTAACAAACACGAAACAGAGGTAACAGCAAAACCTTTTAATGATTCTTTACGAATTCCATTCCTTCCCGGTTAAAAGGCTGTTTCAAACTAATTGTCTCTGATAAGAACGAGCCTTGCCAAGGTTGTGTAAGGCTGCCAAGAACACAAGATAAAGTTATTAAGAAATATTTCAAACACAAAGAATCTCCAAACCAAGATATTCCTAACGTCCACAAGACTTGAGGGTAAAAACTTCTTTACTTCCTGCAAAGAACTCCGGTTTCTCAGCTGGCTTTTATCTCTTAAGGGAGAGGCCATTACCTTGTAGCCTTACTCCCGAATCGCCTGTGCTGCTGCAGGTGCTTTTTCCTTTGAGCAGCTGGGCACAGGCTCCTCAGAGACCTCTTCATCACTACTGCCAGCCTCCACAATTTCCAAAGACAGCATTCCACTCCTGATGGTCCTGGCCCCATCCCTGCATCACATACAGGCCCCTCATCTGAGTCCTCGCTCTCCGAGATCTCAGCCGTCCACACCTGCTGCTGATGAACCACAACAAGCCCCGCGGGCCACATCCAGCCCGCATGGTGCTTAGATCTGGCCCACGAAGCCGCCCTGGAAACAATGAAGGACTGGACCTTGGTGCCTCTACTAGTGGGAAAAGGGAGATCCGTTTTTGCTGGCAGGTGGTTTCAGGAGCCCATCGCAGCCGGAAACGGAGCTTGCAAGCGCCATACCCGGGGCTCCCAAGCTCCATTTTCACTGACAGAGAGTTGCAGGAGGCTGCTGCAGGCGGAAACAGAACTGTTTTTTCTGGCAGAGCTCTCGAGCTACCACAGGTAGGGGTGGGATTCTACCAGTTTGCACCTATTCACTAGAACCGGTTGTTAACATTCTAAGCAGTTGGGAGAACTGGTTGTTAGAAGAAATTGGCCTAATCCTGTAAGGAAGGCAGGAAGGAAACATTCTGGTGTTGCTTACAGAAACTGCCTCTCCATTAACCCTTATTACATGCTTGGCAGGACTAGACTTCCTGTCTCTGGAACGTCTCTGGAGATTTTTCTCCTTCCTTTGCTGGTACTTTGCTTGTGTGGAGGGACCATTCAAAGTTACAGTGGCACTGAAAAAACTGTTGCAGCATCCCCACAGTCATGAGAGGCCAGGCGAGGAGATGCATGCCTCGATGTGAATGATATTGAGTTGGCCACGCCCAGCCAATAACATGACCACCAAGCCATGTCCACCCAGTCATATGACCATCAAGCCACACCCACCACCTAAGCCACGCCCACAGAACCAGTTGTTAAAAAATTTGAATCCAACCCCTGAGTCCACAGGCACCCCAAAATGAGTGACATTGAGTTGGCCATGCCCTTTCTGGGGGCCCCGAGGTCAAACAGCCCTGATGCGGCCCACAATGAAATGGAGTTTGACACCGCTGCTCTAGAAGATACAGTGAGTAATTCCCCCCTTCCGTCCGGCTCCCTTCCCCCATAGTTTATGGCAGACTAGCAAATGTGAAGCTCAAGGGATGGTAGCTGTGACAATGGATTTTGCAAGAGAGAATGGATGCAGATTTAGTTATTTTGGACAAACAAGATGACCATGTCGAATATCCCATTGATTTCAAAAAGTTGGATCTGAGTCACTCACTTCATGTACAGCGGTCTGCGGAAATAAGATTGCACCCCTCTCCCACTCTTTCAAAAGACCATGAAGACATGGGGGCTCCTGGATGATACGGAGCCCAGCAAGTGCTTGGTTGGCTTGTCATCACCAGAGAGGTGGGTTTTAATGGGCTTTTGTATTGCAGTTTTATTTTGATAAGCTGCCTGTGCCAGGAGTCACTGCAAGTAAATTGGGTGGCTATATAAATCTTCTTAATGAAAAATTAATAAACCTGCAGCTATTGGGTGCCATCAGAAGTTTGGCCTTATAGCACCCTTTATCCTTAATGAGAATAAACAATAGTGATGTGAGATGATTCAACATCTGGAGGATGTCAAGCAAAAACCAAAACCATGGTCAAGTTCTTTTATGGCTGCCTGCATCACACCACTGCTGTCTCTTCTGGCTGGGGATAATGGGAGCTATAATCCAAAATACCTTGATAGCTCCTGGTAGCTGCAGGTTTATTAATTTTTCATTAAGAAAATATATAGAACTCACTGACTCAGGACAGCCTATCAAAATAGCCGTGGTGGTGCAGTGGTTAGAATGCAGCAGTGCAGGCTAATCTTGCTGACTGCCAGCAGTTTGATCCTCACCGGCTCAAGGTTGACTCAGCCTTACGTCCTTCTGAGGTCAGTAAAATGAGGAGCTAGATGCTGACTCTGTAAATTGCTTAGCAAAGGCTGTAAAGCCCTATGAAGTGGTATATAAGTCTAAATGCTATTGCTATGGCCACTCTCTTTCATATCAGTTTAAAGTGCAGAAAGGACTTTCAGATCAGGGTTGGCCAACCTTGGCGTCTTTTGAGACCTATGGATTTCAATGACTGGCTGGTGAGTTTTGGGAGTTGAAGTCTACAAGTTTTATATTTGCCAAGATTGGATACAGCTGGTTTAGAGGGTGGGAGGAAAGTCCAGTGAAAGTCTTGGTTGTCTGCCTTTTTCAGCACCACGGATGGCTTGAACACTGATCTTGCCAACTTTGAAAAAGCAGACAGAAAAATCCCCAGAGTTCTAACCACTTGAGCCTGTAGATGGGATGTAGATGTAGCTGTAGATGTAGCAGGTCTTAAGTGTTGATGCAGAGATTAATGGCTGGGTAACCTTTTTCAACCTGGATGCCCTTCCATTGGAAATATGCCTGGCCAATGAAAATCCCTAGGTGGAGACATCAGATTGAGAAAGGCGTATGGATAAGTTTAGACAGGTATCTCACACGGTAATACATGAAAACATTACCAGGGGAAGACATCTGTCTTGATAAACATTTCTTTTGCTATGAAACATGAATATTGCCATCTGCTGGTCAGAATAACTGATCCATTTTTCAGTTGGAAACCTTATCATGAATACAGGGGATCCTTGACTTGCCACCACAATTGAGCCCAAAATTGTTGTTGCTAAGTGAGACATTGGTTAAGTGAGTTTCACCCACCCCCATTTTGCAGTCTTTCTTGCCACCTTTCTTAAGTGAATCACTGCAGTTAAGTTAGCAACACCATTGTAAAGTGAACCTGGCTCCCCCATGGATTTTGCTTGTCTGTTGTGGTTTGCCGACAGCAGGGGCATACAGCTGAGGTCTCGGAGAGCGAGGACTCAGATGAGGGGCCTATGTGTGAGGCAGGGGTGGGGCCAGGGCCATCAGGGACTGGAATGCTGCCTTCGGAGATGGTGGAGGCTGGCAGCAGTGATGAAGAGGTTCCCGAGGAGCCTGTGCCCAGTGTGTGTGCGTGCAGGGCTGCTCAAAGGAAAGAGCAGCTGTGGCAGCACGGGCGACTCGGGGTAAGACTGCAAGGTAATGGCCCCTCCTTTAAGAGATAAAAGCCAACCTGACAGACCCGTATTCTTTGCAGGAAGCAAAGAAGTTCTTGCACTTCAAGCCTTGTGGAAGTTCGGACAATCTTGGTTTGTGTTTGAAGACTTTTTGTTTGGAATATTTCTGGGCAACTTAATCTGGTGCTTTTGGCAGCCTTGCACAACCTTGCCAAGGCTTGTTCTTATCAAAGACAATTCGTTTTAATAGCCTTTTAATCGTGAATTAATGGAATTCGCGGAGAAGCATTAAAAGGTTTTGCTTTTATCTCTGTTCGGTGTTTGTTTACTTGGAACAAGGTTTGGATCAGAACATTGTCAGAAGGTCATAAAAGAGAATCACATGAGCCTGGGATACTGCCACTGTCATAAATATGAGTCAATTGCTAGCACCTGACTTTGGATCATTTGAACATGGGGTTACTGCAAACCGGTCTGAAAACTGCTCATAACTCACTTTGCCAATCCCCAACAGTCCTTTCGGCCTGCCGGAGCAAATTATACTTCAGATGTGTACATAGTTGAAACCTCGATTGCGTAATGTGAGCTTTTGGCAATCTGCGAGAATGCTGAAATTTTATCAGCTTTTGTACGAAAACCGTGGAATCCATTACTCAAATTACTGACTTTCTAGCCTCCTGTAATGAGAATGCTGAAATGTAATGAGCTCTGGAAGTCTTGGGGAATTGGGAACATTATAAGGGAATTGGTGTTACCTATTGATACCCGGGGCATAGTGGGTCAGTAGTTAAAGTCACTGGGTTCGAGACCCGAGGGGTGAGTTCAGTGGTGGGATTCAAATAGTGGGCATGGCTTGGTGGGCGTGCTTTGCATGTGTGCACACACTTTTTCTAACTCACTTCCTGCAAGCCTGCATGATCCCAGTCACTTCAGCAGCTACTGTGAGGCACTTTTCTATGCTGGGCAAAGCAGCTGCGCTTCAAATTTAGAGGGTAAAAGTGAGAATGGGAGCCCAGGTGGGCCCAACAGCAGAACGGCGGAGAGAACCAGTTCGGTCTCCGTTGCTCATCGCTGCTACCAGCTCTGCAGAACCAGGCCAAACCAGTAGAATACCATCACTGGGTGAGCTCCCGTCCTCACTCCAGCTTCTGCACTCTCCCCAGCAATTTGAGAGCATGCAAATGCAAGTAGATCAATAGGTACCACTCTGGTGGGAATGTGACAGCGTTCTGTGCACCTCGGCATGTAGTCATGCTGGCCATCAGACCATGGAAATATCTTCAGACAACACTGCCTCCAGTGGCGGGATTCACATTTTTTAACTACCAGTTCTGTGGGCGTGGCTTGGTGGGCATGGCAGGGGAAGGATACAGTAAAATTTCCATTCCCTCCTCATTCCTGGGGGAAGGTTACTGCAAAATCTCCATTCCTTCCACGCCCCACTGACCTGCTTTCCAGCTCCATTCTCCTGTGCAGGGCAACAAAAGGAGACCAGCCAATCAGCTGGGACTCGGGAGGCGGAGAATAGATGGGGCAGGGCTAGTCAGAGGTGGTATTTGCCAGTTCTCTGAACTACTCAAAATTTCCACTACCGGTTCTCCAGAACTGGTCAGAACCTGCTGAATACCACCTCTGACTGGCTCCCTTGGTTAGGAAACAGAGATGGGCACCCCCTGGGTGTCAATAGGTAAAGGTAAATGTTTCACCTGTGCAATCAGACATGACTGGACAAGGAAAACCTTTACCTACTGACATCCAGGTTCTGCAAAACAATTGCTGGGTTTTGGCTTAAATCACTTCTGTGCTTTTGAAGGTTTTTTGAAAGAGTGCCTCGAACACCTGGAGCAAATGTTTGGCTGCACATTTTTCAACAGTAATGTCTTCCCACAATATAAACACTCTGCTTCTTGGAAATGTTGCTTTGGTTAATATCTTGGCGTTTTTTCCTCTATAATGTTTACAGATTAGGGAAGTCGAATTTCTACATAGTGTAAACACCTGGTGGCTTTCCATAACAAACGTTTAAATTTATTTATCTTTCAATTGTCGGTTGAACACTGCTGTGAGAAACAGGACCTTCTCGTCCTTGCAGGGGTGCTTGGGGGGGAGCTCTTTTTGTGACCACTTTCCTTTAAATTGGTTAGGAAGAAGAGAGAAAAGTCCTAGCTTAGGACTATAGACAGCTGTTATCACACAATCGAAGCTGACATTTTATGTCTCAAAAGAGTTTGTCTTGCTGCAATAGCTGGACACAGTTCCTCAGCTGTAGACAGAAATCTGTCTATAGCAGACTACTTGTATTATAACTCTGGGAACTATCAGGAAGGAGTCCTCTTCACCCTCTTTGTCTCGTACGAAGTATCTAAACTTCATTATCTCTTGCTCCTCTGGAATGCACCTCCTCTTTCCTGGGAATCCAGACCACATTCTATCACAGGATTGCTCCTCCTGCAAATATCCCCATCCACCAATCCACTGCAACCCTGTCAGGGATCTGAAATGGATCAGAGTCAGCCAGCTGATTATTGTGCCTAATCAAAGTCAAGAATATGGGTTACTTTCAGAATCAGAATAACAAAGTTGAAGGGAGCTTGGAGTCTCTAGACCAGTGGTGGCTAAGCTTTTTGGGCTCCTGTGCCAAAAATTGTGCGCACGCTCGCCCTCATGTGCCAGCACCCAGAAGGCAATGCGGCCCTCCCACCCCCTACACATGCGTACGCAATCCCCACCCACCACCCACTGCTCCCTTATCTGCACTGTGTCTCACAGCTGATTTTCGGCCGGTGAGGCCTCTTTCAGCCTCCCAGAGACTTGAGGAAGACTTCTGCAGGCTTTGCAGGCCGAAAACTAGCCCTGTTTCCTCACTTCCGGTATTTTCGGAAAAACAGGAAGTGACAAAACGGGACTAGTTTTCGGCCTGCAGAAGCCTTCTTCAAGCCTTTGGGAGGCCGAAAAAGGCCTCAAACTGGCCGAAAATCATCTGTGAGGCATGCGCATGCGCAGTGAGGTAAGCTTGCCTGCAGCTCTATGTGCCACCTGTGGCATGCGTGCCATAGGTTCGCCATCCTGGCTCTAGACCAATCCTTTTCCATCAGGAGACCCTCTACCAGTGCTGGCTAACCTTTTCGTCATCACGTGCTGAAAGTATGCGCGCGCACACACACGTGCCTGCACCCATCATGCAATGCATACACGTCCCCTACCCCCTCTGCATCTGCATGCGCCCCCTCTGCGCTGCGTGCCTCTGCGCATGAACGCATGACACCCCCGCACGCATCTGCCTCCACGCCTGTGCAGCAGATCCCCGACAATCAGCTGGCTGGCGGCAGCGCGTGCATGGGCAGTGGATCAGTTCTGGGTAACAGCTTGCGTGATGGCAGAAATGGCTCTGTGTGCCACTTCCGGCATGCGTGTCATAGGTTTGCCATCATGGCCTTATTCCATTCTGGGCAAGTGATTGTCCAGACTGTTTTTAAGAGCTTCCAGTAATAGAGCACCCACAACTTCTGAAGGCCAGCTGTTCCACTGGTTAATTGTCCTCACTGTCAGGAAATTTCTCCTTAGTTTTAGGTTGCTTGTCTCCTTGAATTGTTTCCATCCATTGCTTCTTTTCCTCCCTTCAGGAGCTTTGGAGAATAGCTTGACTTCCTCTTCTTTAGGGCAGCCCCTTAGATATTAGAAGACTGTTATCCTGACAACCCTAGTCCTTCTTTTCATTAAACCAGACGTACCCAATTCCTGCAACTGTTACTCATATTTTTAGTTTTCTTCCCACTCTTAGTCCAGCGTTTTGAACCCTAAATCTCACCACTGTCATATGTGTGTCAATGTAGATCCTTGTCTCTATAAAAACAAGGATTGCTGTCAATCCTGGTGTAGTGGGTTTCTTTAGGCAGTGGCCCCCAACCTTTTGGGCACCAGGGACCACTTCCGTGGAGAGAAGTTTTTCCGCAGACTGGAAGGGGATTGGTTTTGTGCCTGCATCTGGCGGATGGGGCTTTGCTTGTTTCTGTGGCCTGGTTTGTGGCATGCTGCTGACTGGTGCCAGTTGACAGACTGGTAGTTGGGGACCCGTCTTAAGGCATCAACAGTTGTTGATCTGAATACCTGAAACAGAGGGTTCACCATTGCATAAAATGTAAAGAGGAAACCGCCTACGACGAATGTGTGAACATGTGAGTGTTGGAGAATAATACTTCTGTGGCCAAGGTGTGTGTTTCAGTGTGTGTCTCTTTCCCAGAACTGCACATACCATTAAGGGTTTGATCTACCATCTGTTAGTCTGTTTTTGTGGACTTATTGTGGGAATCTCAAAAGAGTTGATATGGTGGCTTTCTGTACCTCTCCTGTCCCTGGACTTACATTTATATGTCCGAGTCAGAATTTTAATGTCCTACCCACCTTTGGTGCATCTGCATATCCATTGGTGGAAAGAATTTAAGTGACCCGAGTTGTAAAGGCCAAAAGTACAGTTTGTGACTGGTTTACCAGCAAGACTTAAACACACAGTCTTGAAGTGCTATATTCCAAAGCGCTACACGCAATATCCGTTCCTTGGCAAACGAGTCCGTACATATTTCAAGACGGTTGCTGCAATTGTATATTTTGGCTTTCCCGGTTTAAATTAGATTCTTTCACACCAGTCCAAATTGGAATACCTCCTGTCCCCAAAAGGGCCTTTATTTACTCTTATACTATTAATAAATTCATCTGCAGGGGTACTTTTATATCACAATCAGAAAATTGCATCTAGAGGAGAATTCCTTAGCCAGCATGCTTTAAGATATATGGACTTCAACTCCCAGAATTCCCCAACCAGCATGCATTCCGAAGTGTGAATTTTAACCCCCAGAATTTGCTGGCCAGCATGGTTTAAGATATGCAAACTTCAACTTGCTTTGGTGGGAAATTCTGGGAGTTGAAGCCCAACATCTCTTCAGGCTGCCCAGGTTAAGAAACACAGGTCTAGTGGAAAAGTTGGCAACCTTTTTGTAATCTTAGAAACCATTCCTCCACCCAACCAGAAATACCTGGAAGTCATAATCAACAAAGTCAGGATGATGCGTACATAGGTTGCACACGCAGTGGAGATACAATACTTCAGTTGCATCCTGTTGATTTTGTTTTAATCTGCCTTGTGGAGACCTTGATCCAAGTTTCAAAGCCTGAGAGCCAGCAGACCCCTGTGGAGTTGGTGGCAGACGGTGTCAAAATACTGAAACGTGTGTCTTTAAGACGCCTTCTTTTCAAGTTAGCCAAGATGATTGATGCCTTCCCCCCCCCCCCCCAAAAAAAAAAAAAAACAACAACCTTTGGGTAACAAAGAAAACAATGTGGAACACATCGATTGTTTCAGCCGAATTTGGCCTGGAAGGATAGGCTGTCTTCCAAATCCTGACCTCATTTTCCATGTTTGTCCCAACAGATTCCAACACATCGACAGCAGGCAATAACGGATAAAGAATGTAGGCTGCAAACCCTCGAGGCTTTGTTGTAGAGGAAAATCCTACACAATTCCTGAGGATCCCTCCTAAGCCAGCTTTTGCTTTCTTTGCTGCAGATTCAGGAGACAGCCTGTCCCACACCACGTCTTCCCCGCAACCTTCTCCGGCCATATCTGCCCACGCGTTGAGGAGTGCCAACCCGTCTCTTACCTCCGACCATGCCAGCACCGATGCAGCAGCAGCTGAGGAGACAGCCAGCGAGTCGGAATCTGTCTTTCTGCCTGACTATCTCTTTTTATCCAACTGTGAGACTGGAAAACTCAGCCATGTTAGGTAGAATTATGCTCTTGGCTGCCAGATTTATTTATTTACGTATTTATTAACTAAATTGATCGGCCACCCATCTTGTAACGAAACAACTCTGGGCTGCCTTTTCCGTAGAACTGATGAGCTCTGGGAGACTTAAACCATGATTGGTGGCTTAGTAAAATTTATCAACTGGGGTTTCGTCATTTAAACAAGTGTGAATCCATTTGTCCTGAGTAAAATGTGATTTTGTTTCCCTATGTTTTGGAGCTCGGTAAGGGTTTTTCAGCAAGGTGAGCATCCCACCTTGTTAGTGGTTCACCTCAGTCCCTTTTTCTAATCCTGTTGAAGTTACATGAAGGTAGAGATTTATTCTAACTGGTATCGTAGCCTGATCTGAAGCTTATTGGCAGTACAGTAATTCTTAAGCTTGGGGTGGTTTAGGTATTTGGTCTAATGCTTAAGGCACCTGAGTAGAAAATAGGAGTTCTAGTCCCGACTTAGGCATGGAAGCCAGCTGAGTGACTTTGGGCTAATCAGCAGGAGATGGCGAGTTCTAGTCCCGCCTTAGGCATGAAAGCCAGCTGTGGGTGACTTTGCCCCAAACACAGGGGTGGGATTCTACCGGTTGGGACCGGTTTGGGCGAACCGGATATTAAGTTTTCATCTGGTTCACCGAACTGGTATTTCAGTCGACCGGAAGTCCAGAAACAGGCCTGTTTTCAGCTTCCAGAGGGCCTCCAGAGCCCAGAGGAGACAGTTTGCGCCTTCCCAGAGGCCCAGGGGAGGCCTCCGGACCTTTAGGACAGCGAAAAACGGCCCTCTCTGAGGTTCCGGTAGGCCACACTCACCATGGCCACGCCCACCCAGCAACCAGGCAGTGAACCAGTTGCTGGGAGTTTTGAATCCCACCACTGTCCAAACACCAGGAGACAGTGAGTTCTAGTGCTACCTTAGCCATGGTAGCCAGCTGGGTGACCTTGTGCAAATCTCTCTCTCCCAACTACTCACAGAGTTGTGAGGAGAAAAAGAGGAGAAGGAAGATGTGTTGGATATATTTGCTACCTTGATTTTTTTTTGTAAAATAATAAAGGCAGGATTCAAAATAAATAATCAATCCTGGGACTGGTGGAACAAATTGGAAATTGCTTGTTTGTGGCTCCAGTTTATTTATTTATTTAGAAAATTTATAAAGCCACCTACTCGCTCACAGTAACTCTAAGCGGCATAAAAAGGTAAAGGTAAAGGTTCCCCTCACACATACGTGCTAGTTGTTTCTGGCTCTAGGGGGCGGTGCTCATCTCCGTTACAAAGCTGAAGAGCCAGTGCTGTCCAAAGATGTCTCCGTGGTCATGTCGCTGGCAGGACTGAATGCCGAAGGCACACGGAATGCTGTTCCCTTCCCATCAAAGTGGTCCCTATTTTTCTACTTGCATTTTTACATGTTTTTGAACTGTTAGGTTGGCAGAAGCTGGGACAATTAACGGGAGCTCACTCTGTTACGCGGCAATGCTAGGGATTCGAACCGCCAAACTGCCGACCTTTCTAATTGACAAGCTCAGCGTCTTAGCCACTGCTCAGTAAGGCGGCTTACAAGTAATAAAATTACAGTATAGGGAAAAATAAAGATAAAATAAAGATAAACAATAACCCCTCACCCCCTTCACCCTTTCAACAAGACACAGTCAAAGTTTTGCACTGCCACTGCTGAGATGCTTGTGTAAAACAACATAGTTTGTTTTCTTTGTGAGTGGCATTATTTTCTTTGGTAGTGGCATTATTTTAGCCTGGAAAAAAGGATAAGGTAGTCTTTGAATTACAGTTTGTAACATTCAAAGGTAGGACTGATTCCCCCAAAAGATACAACCCATTTCTGAAGTTCTAGCAGCTGCCTTTCCTGTAGTCACATGACCCCGTTTTGGGCCTTTGTCCTCTGGCGGGCACTTACAGCTGTTTGCAGCCTCATACTGATATGACTGAAATTATTGGGGGGCAGGGAGTAGGGTTTGCTGAAAATTGGACATTTGTTTCTGGTTTTCGGCAGAAAGGCCCCATTACAAATAATGGGTTTGCTTAATGACAATAGATTGACTTGGACACTTTTAAGGAGCGTAAATATCAACTCCCAGAATTCCCCAGCCAGAATGCTTTAAGAAATGTGGATTTTAACCTATTGGCTGAGGAATTCTGGGAATTGAAGTCCACACATCTAAAAGTTATTTAGAGAAGCTTTGGTTTAATTATGCTGAGAAACCACCATTTTGCCTGATTTGACACCCTTGTGGGTCCCAATGGACAGAAATGAGTTGAGCTGAAAAAGTAACTAGTTCAGGGGTGTCAAACTCAAGGCGTGCGGGCTGAGTGAAGTGCATGGGGTGCTTAGATGCGGCCTGCATGGCTGCCGTGTAAACAGTAAAGGACCAGCCCATGGTGTCAAATGGAGCCTGGGGGGGGGCATGTGTGGCCCCCCAAAGCTCCGTTTTCACTGGCAGAGGGCTGCAGGAGGCCATCGTGGCTGAAAATGGGGCGCGGGCTCCGTTTTTGCTGGCAGAGGGCTCACAAGACAAACTAAAAACAAACTAAAAGGAAAAATATTTCCCCTTTTGCATTTGAGCATGGGACAGGAAAGGAGAAAGGAACAGAGGAAAGAGAAAGGGAAAGCAAAAGAAAGAAAGACAGGAAGAGAGCAAGGAAGAAAAAAGAAAAGGAAGGAAGGAGGAAGGAAGGAAGGAGGGAAAGCCTGAGAGAAGTCCTGCCTTAGCACTTGGCCATCACATTTGCCCCCCAACATAAGTAATGTGGAGCTGGCCATGCCCCCCTGGCCCACCTGAGGTTAAACACAACCCTGCTGTGGCCCTCAATGAAATCACGTTTGACACCCCTGAGCCTAGAGCAGTGGTAGGGAACCTTGGCTCTTTTATCACTTATGGACTTCAACTCCCAGAATTCCTGAATGAGCCATAAAAGATTTCCCATCCCTGGCCTAGTGGTTTTTCAGTTGTGAGGGAAATCCATTTTTGACTTGAATGGGACTGTTTAATATACAAATATAGGACATATAAAGAATATTGATCATTCAAGTCAAAAATTAGGACATTTGTATATTAAACAATCCCATTCAAATCAAAAATTGATTTCCCTCACAACTGAAAAACCAGTAGGCCAGGGATGGGGAACCTTTTATAGCTCATTCAGGAATTCTGGGAGTTGAAGTCCATAAGTGATAAAAGAGCCAGGGTTCCCTACCATTGGCCTAGAGGAAGACAGAAATATAAAATTAGGTGTCCCAAACGGCAGAACTTTGAAAGGATCAACTCACCTTCAAAGCATCCATGCCTTAAGCCCTCAAATCCCTCCAGTTATCTCTTGAGTTTTCAAGTTTCTTCCTTACCGGTGAATGTAAAGCACCCATCTGTAATGTAATTCCATCCAGTGCTCAAATTACAACAAAGTTCATTTAGTGACTGTTCGAAGGTACAGTGGCACTGAAAAAAGGGACAGGGCCATTCTTCACACTTACGGCCATTTGCAGCATCCCCATGGACAAGCGATCCAAATCAGGTGTTTGGCAACTGATTCACATTTGTGACGGTTGCATTCTCCTGGGGTCACGTTGCTCCCCTTTTGCGATTTCTGATGAGCCAAATCAATGGGGAAACCAGATTCATTTAACAACCGTGACACTAACTTAACTGCAGTGATTCATTTAACAACAAAAGTTCATAAAATGGGACAGGACTCCTTTAACAAATGCCTCGTTTAGCAACATACATTTTGGGCTCAATTGTGGTCACATGTCCAGGACTACCTGTATTTGAGGGAAAACCTGTCAGGTAGGTATGATAGAAGCAGCACCACCTATTTCTTTGCATTTTTGCACTTCTACACTGCAGATTTTGAACCATTGAACCATTGTAATGGAAGGGAGCTTCCAAAAAACGGGTCTAGAGATGGAGTTGGTAACATCTGCCTCTCTTCCAGGTGCCACAGTTGGTCCAATTCTGATCACTCTCTGGAGAGGACGTTATCCGATGATGTCTTCTTTGACTTCATGGCTTCTCAGTCCTCACTGTGCTTACAGCTTTCTGGTGGCCTGCTTCAAGAGATGGTCCAGCCAACCATTCATGGAATCCTTCCAAGAAACGCAGATTCAAGTGGACCTCCTTCTAGTGACTTCTCTTCTTCCTCGCCCTTGTCAGGGCCTCCTGCGACGCCAACCATCCTAGCAGAAAAAAGCCAGAATACTCTACCATATGGCTTTACCGAACTCGAGATTTTGGCTAAGATTCCCCCTCCCAGGCCACCAAAACCATCACACTTGCCGGACAGAAGAGTCGAAGAGCAGGCTGGTGTGGTCCTTCAGAATGGCCATACAAGGATCTCCAGCTCTCCAGGGATCTTCGTTCCAAGGAGGATTTCCCTCTCTGGATTGGACAGCATGAAGAGTTGGAGAGGTAAGGGCCAATTTGGAGTTCCCAGAGTTGGATTATTAAAATATGGGTCTTCTCTGTCCCCCAACACGATGGTGATCTTATCCATTCAGTCATGTCCAACTCTTGGCAATTCTGTGGGCCAGGTTCTCTCCACATCTTCTGATCCTGCACTGCTTCTTTGAGTTGTTTTATGCTCTGGCTGGTGTCAGCTTTGATGGTGTCTAGTCGCCATGTTCTTTGATAGTCTGTTTGCTTTTACCACTAACTCTTCCAAGCATCATTGCTTTCTCCAGTGAATTCCCCTGCATGACATGGCCAAAGTAAATAAGGCACTGTTTTGTGATTTTGCCTTCAGTATCATGTCTGGTATCATGAGCTCCATACTTGTGTCTTGGTCACCTTTGTGTCCAAGGAATACGCAGGAGCCTTCTCCAACACCACAGCTCCAATGATCTGATGTTCTTCCTGACTTGCTTTTTTAAGGGCTTTTTAAAACTTTTTTAAGGCCCTCCAACATACAAATTGTAATATTCTCCCCACATTCATCTTTTATGGACCCAAATTTAGATAGGTTGATTAGGAGGCCAGACAAAGGCTTTATATAATCAGCATAATCAAATAGATTGGGTTCTGTCAGGTGCAAGCAAACAGAACCATTCATGAATGATCTCAAACAGAGACTTTACTGCTAGCCACCAGTATTACAAGAATCTCCCCAGACTGACTGCTTTCCTTGGGATCAGTCAGATAAGGCTTCGGGGATTCTGGGCATGGTCAGGCCTGTGTCGCTTTCTGCAGTGCAAGGATTCCCAGCTCAACCCCCTCTTAATGCCTCCCTCAAGCCTAGATGGCGATTCCACCATGGGGTCAAACAACATTGCCCAAAACATATGGGTTAACTTGTGATACAAAATGTCCCAGCAGCTCAGCCAATATAACACAGGAGCAGGCAAGCAATGGCAATTAGTTTTGATGGCCGCATGCTAACCTTGAACTGCAGGCAGTGTAATATCAAACTGTCCTCAGAGCCTATGAAATTCCATCTCATAACAGTAACAGCCAACATGGCCATCAATTATCAGTCACGGAGGAGATCCACCCCTGTATTAGGAAATCTGCCATTGAGGAAATAAGCGAGACAGTGCCCGGCTTTTAAAAGGTCTTTAGGGATTTTTGCATCTATTTTCTTTTTCTTTCTTTTCTTTCTTTTTTTCCCCCCTTCCTTCCTTGAACAGACATTGTCTCTGCCTGGGCATTTGGATCATATTTCTAACCCTTGTATAGTAAAAGAACCAGCCTGCTTATCAGTGTCCTGAGCAATTCTTGGAAGCTTTTGAGAGCAACACCCATCCTTGGAAATGTTATTCTTCTTAGTCATGACTCTAGAGTTGTGTTGGAAAGGAGCTTGCTAAAAGGGTGTGTGCCAGTTGAAGCATAAAAACAAACACGTTCACACATACACTGATGAATTTTTCCAAATGAACCCTCTTTCACGGTAGACTCAACTCCAGCTCAACTTCAATCACAGAATATGTTCTCTATCCTTATCATATGTAGGTAGTCCACAACTTACAGCAGTTCATTTAATGGCCGTTCAGAGTTACAACTGAAAAAAGTGACTTAGGGCCATTTTTCACATTTACAACCATTTGCAGCATCCCCGTGTTCATGTGATCAAAATTCAGACCCTTGGCAACTGACTCACATTTATGACGGCTGCAGTGTCCTGGGATCATGTGGTCCCCTTTTGCGACCTTCTGACAAGCAAAGTCAACGGGGAAGCTAGATTCAGTTAACAACTGTGTTATTTAACAAAAAAAGAAGAAATTTTTTACTCCACCGCCCGCAGAGGCTGCCATTGCAACATATATGTTGTAGTAGGAATGGCAGAACCTGGGGATGGAGTTAAAAGAGGGGCTAGCCTAGAATCCCTACGTAGCCATAAGCGATCTAAATCCAAACCCCTTGAATTCCATTGAGTCTTATCTAACTCCAAGCAGGTGCTAAGATTCCTGTGTATAGGCATGTTTCGAGTTTCGAGTTTTATTTAATTTATATACTGCCCCCTCTCCCAAATTGGGACTCGGGGCGATGCACAGTCCAACTAAAAACAATACAATACACAATATAAAAATTAAAAAACAAATTAAACCAATGGCTGAGAGAATTAAAATAATGATAAAAATAATAAAAACAGGATAGATAAAAACAAATTTAAAACCTTCCAGTATCACTGGGCCAGACCGGCTTGTTGGAAAAGGTGAGTCTTCAATGCGCGCCGGAAGGTTCGCAGGCCAGGGATAGTCCGCATCTCCAGGGGTAATTCATTCCAAAGGGAGGGTGCTCCCACAGAGAAGGCCCGTACCCTTGGGGCCGTCAGCCGGCATCATCCAGCTGACGGCACCCCTAGGGGACCCACCCTGTGAGAGCGCACAGGCCAGCGGGAGGCTGATGGTGGCAGAAGGCGGTCCCGTAAGTACCCGGGCCCCAAGCCGGGTAGCATGAGTAGCAATAAAGCAAATTAATTGGAGCTTCACATGTGGACCTTTACTCCTGACACATTTTAGACTTGGACCTAAGTGCCTCTCGAACAGAGACTATGTCCATGTGATGGAGGACTAATTGAATCAATGGAACATGTTATTCTCTATTATTATTTCCACTCTTTACTACATACATTATCCTGGTCATTCTGATTTATTTTATCTTAATCAAATCAATTTCATTTTCTTGACCATAAACAACTACCATTCTGTAGTCTGCACAGAATATCAGATTAACCACCAATCCTTTTTAGATATTGTAGGATAACTATATTTTTGTTTTTATCTTAATTAATTGTGCCTCTCATCACAATTGATTGGTTTGATTTGATTTGACCTAAGGGGCTTATTCTGGAGTAAGTTCATGCTGCAGTTCTATAATACTTGCCATGAAGCAACTTCAAATTCAACTGTACTGAATAGGGCTTCAAATCAGAATGTATTTTGGCCCCAGTTAATTGGATAGATTCGAATTTCTTCCAAATTGCATATTGTACTGGTGCTTAGAATAAGTTCTCTTTCCTTCTTCATAAAATATTGTGCTTTTCTTAATTTAGCAATTTCTGATGAATTGCCTTCTGGTCTTTGTTTTGTTTTGTAGCAGACATGGAAGAAAATTCTTTACGGCGCAGGGATAAGAGGTTGAGCTTGAACTTGGTAAGTGTTGCTTTCTCTCTTACACACGGTGGTTTTGGTAGGGGAGGTTTGAAAAAAACTGCACTAGTTGGCAGATAAAGGTAAAAGAAGAAAGAAACAGCCCCTGATACAAACTATAACCAAAATTGTCCCAAAGGTGCTTTTTTTTCCCTCTCCAAAAGACAGCTGGACTTTTTTGTTTTTTTTTTCTTTGAAAACTTTTTACTTCTCATTCAAGAAGCTTTTTCAGTTCAAGAAAGTTCAATTACCCAAAATAATGATTTCCTTAATTATGGTTTACTGTATAATGTGCAAGTTCACAAGTGACTGTTCTGACCCAAACCTTGTTCCAAGGAAACTAACACGATGCAGAGGTAACAGCAAAACCTTTTAATGATTCTTTACAAATTCCGTTCCTTCACGGTTAAAAGGCTGTTTCAAACTAATTGTCTCTGATAAGAACGAGCCTTGCCAAGGTTGGGCAAGGCTGCCAAGAACACGAGATAAAGTTGGCAAGAAATATTTCCAACACAAAGTCTCCAAACACCAACCAAGATATTCCTAACATCCACAAGGCTTGAGGGCAAAACCTTCTTTGCTTCCTGCAAAGAACTCTGGTTTCTCAGCTGGCTTTTATCTCTTAAGGGAGGGGCCATTACCTTGCAGCCTTACTCCCGAGTCGCCCATGTCTGCTCTTTCCTTCGAGCAGCCCTGCGCACATGCGCACTGGGCATGGGCTCCTCGGGGGACTCTTCATCACTGCTGCCAGCCTCCACAATCTCCAAAGGCAGCATTCTGTTCCCTGATGGTCCTGGCCCCATCCCTGCCTCACACGCAGGCCCTTCATCTGAGTCCTCGCTCTCCAAGACCTCAGCCATCCACACCTGCTGCCAGCGAACCACAACAGTGACACTGTTGGGTTTCCAGGCCATTCTATGCCACAAGTAAATAAGCCACATTTTAGCTTAGTATCTGTGTGGAGCAGCCCTTAATCGTTTTGACCCTCTTAGCCCAAGAATTGACAAATCAGAGGGAAGAAGAAACTGATGTAAATTTCTTGCATTTGCTCCACATTGGCAATCAGATGACCAGAATCTCTGAGATGACAAGGGAACATCTTGTAATTTTATCTGAAAGGTTTTCAATCCTATCAATTTTGAGGAAATTAGCTACTTGTTCTATTATCCTAGTCCCCCCCCCCAACCTGTAGATTGGAATGCTCTTCACCTTATAAAAACAGAAACTTTGATAGATATCTACACACTACTAAAACTCGGTCACCTTCAATTAGCCAAAACAGTGCATTGTAGGGAAAATAATTTTTGCATCAAGGTACCTCAAATGCACTAACTTAAACAATGGGTACAAAATTCAGCACCCATTACTGCAATGAAGTTGACATTTCAAGGATCTTCAGAACAGCTGTATTTGTGGTCACTGCAACAGCACCATGGTTAGCTCTGGTCACGTGATCATGATTTCCAGTCCTTCCTGCGAGGTTTCCACAAACAAAGTCAGTGGGGAAGCCAGCAGGAAGTCAGAAGTTGTTTCCATTCCCATCAATTTTTGGCCACTTATGGTCTTTCTATTTATCTCTTTAAGCAAGTAAACATTGACAAAACAGGTCTAAATGTTATAGGTTTTCTAGGGATCAATTTAGACTAAAAGACCATCTGGAGAACCCATGACTTTCGATATTCAGAGTAACAGAGTTGGAAGGAATCTGGGAGGTCTTCTAGTCCAACCCCCTGCTCAAGCAGAAGACCCTACATCATTTCAGACAAATGGCCATCTTGTCTGTTCTTGAAAGCCTCCAATGTTGGGGCAACCACAACTTCTGAAGGCAAGCCATTCCACTGGTTGATTGTGCTCACCATTAGGAAATTTCTCCTTAACTCCAGATTGCTTCTCTCCCTGATTAGTTTCCATCCATTTTCTTGTCTTGCCTTCTGGTGCTTTGCAAAATAACTTGACCGCTCCCCCTGATCTTTGTGACAGCCGCTTAAATATTGGTAATACAGTTAAATAAACAAATTAGGTAATACAAATATATACATTGATAACCGTGCTGACTGTATCAAAAGCAAGAGC
Source organism: Bungarus multicinctus (assembly GCA_023653725.1). Taxonomy (NCBI): domain Eukaryota; kingdom Metazoa; phylum Chordata; class Lepidosauria; order Squamata; family Elapidae; genus Bungarus; species Bungarus multicinctus. The sequence continues at coordinate 7,146,270 of CM042841.1, forward strand.
CACAACCCTCGTCTCAATATCCATCACCCAAACATCCAACATTAGGGATGCATGCCCCTTACTTCCTACAGACCCACTACTTCATATCTTAAATGCAAACTACTTAATGCAAGAAGTCTTGCAAATAAAATGCATGAATTCTTCATCCTTCTAAGCTCAGCCACATTTGACATTATATTTGTGTGTGAAGCCTGGTTAAATGCATCTTTCCCAGACTCCATTACCACTACAAGAGAATATCAATTTTTTTCGGTCAGATCGCAAAATCTGTAGAGGTGATGGAGTTGCTATATTCTATAAAATGTCTCTAAATCTAAAAAAGATCCAAATTATACAAGAGCTTGCTCTTCCCGAGACCATTGTCTATGAACTGTCCTTAAACACCTCAATCCGCTTCTTACTTTGATATCGTGCCCCTGACTATGATATAATTCATGCAAACAAGCTAACTTCACTGCTGACATGGGCTGCCTCCTGCCCACACCCTCTCATTTTTCTTGGTGACCTCAACTTACCTCTTATAAATTGGACACTAAATGAATGTACATCTGAACCCATTCATACATCCCTGTACAATGCCGTTACCACACTAGGACTGGAACAACTAGTAACCAACAATACTAGACTTAACAACTGCCTCTATCTCATCTTCTGCAACAGTTTGAATTCAATTTATGGAATACAAATTAATGAACCCTTTTCCAACAGTAACCACAGCATGATTGAATTTTGTCTCAACATATGTCCTCACAAAAATCACCATAATGACAGGACCCCCAATTATAACTTCGAAAAAGGCAACTATGATCTTATAGACAATGATCTCTCATCTCTTGATTGGCAAATTCTATTCACTGCATGCAATACTGTTGAAGACCATTACAACATATTTTTACTTGAAGGTCAAGAGTCATCAAACTATATGTACCAATAACAACTCCCAAAACCAGAAAAAACAAATTCTCATAACAATAAGGAAGCTCCAATCCAAAAAGAAATCCCATTGGTGGAAAAACAAATCTGGTCATGTTGCCAACTTCAAAAGCTTATACAAAAATTTATGCCACTAGATAAAAACTGAATGCATCAATTATCACACTAAACAAGAGGAAAACCTTCTACACACCAACTCCACCCGCACTTCCTACAATTTTGTAAACAACAAACTAAAAGACTCAAGGTCTATCCCACCCCTAAAAGAACCAAATGGTAAAGACTGCAATGACGACACCATTAAAGCCAACCTCTTTAACACATTCTTTGGCTCAGTATTTGTAAACAGCAATGGATCATGCCCAATATTTCCTAGTTGAACCACAGACAATTACAATGATCTAATACATATCGATTTTATAGAAGACAACGTTGAAAAAGCACTACGCAATCTAAAACCATCTTTATCTATTGGACCAGACGGAATTTGTGCCTACTTCTTAAAAAAGCTATCCACTGCCATAGCCGAACCTCTAAGCATAATCTTTGAAAAATCTTTCAGGACCAGCTCCTTGCCAAAACTATGGTCACTAGTCACAGTCATTCCCATCTTCAAAAAGGGAGACCCCAGCCTAGTTGAAAATTACAGACCAATCTCTTTATGCTGCATCACCTGTAAAGTCATGAAATCAATTATTAACCAATCCATTATCCTCCATTTAGAGACAAACAATCTATTCTCTAACAAACAATTTGGTTTCAGAAAAAAACTATCCTGTAATCTGCAACTTTTACACTGTAAAAACATATGGACTACACAACTTGATCAGGGCAAAGCAATTGATGCAATTTACATAGACTTCTGTAAAGCCTTTGGTTCAGTGGTACACGACAAACTACTCCTAAAACTAAAATCTTATGGTATCTCTGGATACCTGCATAACTGGATAGAAGTATTCCTGTCAAACAGGCAACAAATGGTCAAAATTGGGAGCGTCCTATCAAATCCTGTACCTGTCAACAGTGGTGTCCCCCAAGGCAGCGTTCTAGGACTCTCTTCATACTATACATAAATGACCTCTGTGATCATATTAAGAACAACTGCATTCTTTTAGCTGATGATGTAAAGCTATTCAACACCACTGACAATACTGCTACCCTTCAAAAAGACCTCGACTATGTGTCAGAATGGTCAAACAAATGGCAACTTCAAATCTCAACAAATAAATGCTCTGTCTTACATATTGCCAAAAAAAATCAGAAAATAAAATACAAGCTGAATAGGCAAGACCTTGTTGATAACACAAACTTTGTCAGGGACCTTGCAGTACTCATCTCAAATGATCTAAGTGCTAGAGCCCACTGTAACTACATAGCCAAAAAGGCATTAAGAATTGTTAACCTAATCCTGCGTAGCTTTTTCTCCGGTAATATCACTCTACTAACTAGAGCATGTAAAACATTTGCTAGACCAATAGTTGAATACAGCTCATCAGTCTAGAACCCACATTACATATCTGATATTAATACAATTGAGAAAGTCCAGAAATATTTTACGAGAAGAGTCCTCCTCTCTCCTCTCCTCATAGCAGAATACCTTATGCCACCAGACTTGAAATTTTAGACCTAGAAAACCTAGAACTATGCCTGCCTTTGGTTCGATCTAAGCATAGTACATAAAATTATATATTGCAATGTCCTACCTGTCAATCAATACTTCAGCTTCAACCAAAACAATACAAGAGCACATAATAGATACAAACTAAAGGTAAACCGCACCAAATTTGATTGGAGGAAATACGATTTCAGCAACAGAGTAGTCAATGTCTGGAATACTCTACCTGACTCTGTGGTTTCTTCCCCAAACCCCAAAATCTTTAACCATAGACTGTCTACTATTGACCTCACCCCTTTCCTAAGAGGTCTGTAAGGGGCGTGCATAAGCGTACCAATGTGCCTACCATCCCTGTCCTATTGTTTCTTTTTTTTTCTTATTCGTATCCATTTCACGTATTTATAAACCATGTTTATACTTATACCTGTTATCTAATAATTGTTTGACAAAATAATAAATAAACAAATAAACAAACAAACAAATAAATAACTAGGAACAATTTAATTGGAACAATTCAGTTAAACCAAATGCTATCTCTCTTAGGCAACATACCAATGGTGAGAGATTTGGAAAAATTTACTTTGGCCAGCCTGAATTGGACCACCATCTTACTTTCTAAACATGCCATCAAGAGGGAGGAACAATTAGAAAAATGCTTCACTTGGCTGCCGAATCAGGATTTGAATGTTAAAACATACAAGGATTTGTAAAACCATTGGTTTTAAATTATAACTAGTTTACAGTCAATAATTTATAGCTTCTTTCAAGATTGAGTTTATACCTTACACTAAGAAAAAAACAAATCTCATTTTGTGGCTTAGTGATTTGCATGAACTAAGCTTCTGGAATAAATTAATGTTAGCACATGTCATCAAGAGCTAGTTGAGGTTGGAGGAAAGCAATCGGCAGAGAGTAAGGATAATGTGAAAATTGGACAGTGCAAAGTTTATTGTACCCCAAAGCCCAAAATGTTCTTGTGCCATTTTCTGTATAAATGGGAGAGGTTGAGTTTTGCAAAGTAAAACGCTCCATCAGCAAAATGTGTCCTTGAATGAGGGATTTATCCATCAGTTGTGACCCCCCCCCCCAAAAAAAAAAAACCCTATAATTAACCATTTCAGAAATCTCTTCATCAAGCCAACATTTTGTGTTTGAAAAAAACTGTGTATAAATCAGATATGACTGCATTAAATATTGATTTGGAATTCTTTTTCTGCTTAGCTTGTATTAATGCAAAAATGGGGGATTGAGGTCTCTGTACTGTAATTCTGGGAACAATGCAATGGAAAGGAGGGACAGGGAAGACACTCATAGCCATCTCGTCGTTAAACAGAATGAACTGCAAAAGTTGAGAAGGCAGTTCTGAACAATGTAGATTCAGAAAGCTAGTGAAGCTTCCATTGTTAAGCTATTGAATCTTCAGACAATTCTCACAGGAGAAGTGCCATGTATTGTTTAATCCAAAACATTTCTCTTTGTCGTCGATGGTCTCTCTACCTATTGCTGATACTAAATTATATTTCCCAACAATGCCAATGTGAAAGAATGCAGAGTGTCAGGCACGAAAGAGGAGGTCCAAACGTGAAGGTCCAATTAAATGGATTTATTGCTATTACCGGTACATCAGGAGTGAAGCTTGAGCGCTTTTACGCTTCCTCTTTGAGGGAGCCGAGAAATAAGTTTGCGGGCGCTTCCTCCAAGGCAAGGGAGAGATGCGAAGCGAACCAGTCAGCTCAATCCGGTAATGCAGCGGTTCACAAGGACAAGGATCCCCCCTCACTCCCACTCGCCTTGAGCTTCTCTGGAGCTGCCGGCACGGAAGGGACGTCAAGGGAGGAGGCGCCACGGAAAGCCGGGAGCTTCCGGCGTGGCTCTGTCTTGTTTGCCTCCTGCGAGAAGCGAGGGATAACAGAGGGCGGCTCTAAGCCGCTCACCCGCCCTGTGAAAGAGACGCTTCGCTCTTCTTTGACACCTTCGGGAGGTCGCCCGGCTTCTGCCTCTCTAGCTGCTATTCTCTCCTTCGGAGCTCTAGTGGCGGCAGATCGGGCTGTTTTCTTTCGCGGAGTAGCGGCCGGAATTTTAAAAAATATGTCATTAATAGAAAGTTGTAGAGTTCATTTATAATGCTGACTGTATTGAATTGAATAAAAATGTATTTGCCTACACACTTAAGGAGAAGCATCTTAGTTTACAAATCCTTGCAGCTTAATTTTGAATACCCGTATTTTCCGGCGTATAAGATGACTTTTGAAAAAAAGTCAACTGAAAATCAGGGGTCGTCTTATACGCCCGGTCGTCTTATACGCCGGAAAATACGGTAGCCCAGAATCTTCTCAACTAAGGATTAGCACTTGCTAGGAGTCTATAGGGTGTGAGGGAGGTTGGACTCAGTCTACTTGTGGCTATGTAGGGATTCTAGGCTGATCCCTCTTTTAACTCTGAACCCAGGTTCTGCCATTCTTTCTACACTGTGTGCTTCAGTTCAGCAACTTCTGAAGAACCACAAGATTACTACCTTGGTGCTGTAATTTTGAGCTGAATTTGCTGTGGAGAAAGCAGTCTAAAGCAAAACGCAAGATTAATATGAGATGTCCATCCATAGCCAAGAAGTCCTCAAGGGACTATCCATGCATTCTCACTAGCACTTCTCCTTTAACTAGCCCTCCTTCCTTGACCTGTATGTTACAGCTTCATCTCTTGCACCCTTTTTACTCATTCAGAGATGACACAGGGATTGCAAGCAGGGAAAACAAGGTTTGTAGGATTTGCTGGTGGCCTTCAACTGAGTTAAAGGCCTTCACAGGTGATAATTGCCACTCACCTCACGTGCCTGGCCTGGCCACCGGGCTGCTTCTTTCTGTTTCTTTCTTCTTCTGCTTTTGGCTGCATGCAAGGAAAGCAGCAAAAGTCTTTCTTTCTCTCCCGCAAATTCCGCCAGAAATGAGTCTGGCAAGGCATCCTGCAAGGCATCCTGCTCCAAGAGGCTGAGCTGGCACAAGTCTCACAAAGACTCATTTCTGGTGGAGTTTGGGGGAAAGAAAGAAAGACTTTTGCTGCTTTTCTTGCATGAAACCAAAAGTCTCTCTCTCTCCCCCCTACCCTGAGAACAGAGCTAGAGACGGTATCCAGAAAACCCAAATAAAGAATGATCGATTGGTAGGAAAACAGGGTGGGGAACTTTCCTGCAGACTTTTGGGTTTTTTTCCCCAGGGTCTCTGGTCCGCGGGATTTAAAATTATGAATTTGGTGGTCCTTGAGATCCAAAAGGTTGGCGACCCCTGATCTAGTCCAGCCCTCAACTCAAGCAGGAGAACCTATATTATTTCCAACAAGTGACTGTCTGTCCTCCAGTGATGGAGTGCCCATGATCTCTGGAGGCAAGTTGTTCCACTGGTTGATTGTCCTCACTGTTAGGAAGTTGTTGAAGATGGATGTTTGCTTATTATTGAGAAGATTTATATGGCTGCCCACTCCCTCTTGATGACTCTGGGGGATTACGGGCAATTAAAAAAATACCATATAAAAAGAATAAAAAAATCTAGGGTATGCTGAATGCCTGTCATTGTTGAATGGCACTCAATTTCCAATATCTAAGGAGCTGCCAGAAAGAAGAGAGAGACAACCTATTCGCCAGTCCACCTGAAGGCAGGACAAGAGAAATGGATGGAAATTAATCAAAGAGAGAACCAACCTAGAACTAAGGAGAAATTTCCTGACATTTAGAACAATTAATCAGTGGAAAGGCCTACAGCCAGAAGCTGTGGGTCTCCCATCACTGGAGGCTTTTAAGAAGAGATTGGAGAACCATTTGTTTGAAATAGTAGAGGGTTTTCTGCTTGAGCAAAGGGTTGGACTAGAAGACCTCCAAGCTCCCTTCCAACTCTGTTATTAACTTCTGATTTGGCGATGTCTTGCTGATCGTGCTCACTCTGCCTCTTCTTTCTCATTTGATGAAGCCTTGCCGAGTGAGCCCTCTCTACTCCTGCGCGTCCAACAATACTGAAGACAGTTACGTCCCCATGCATCCAAGCGCCTCCCCTCCTATCGCAGGAACTGACTGCACCCCTGATGGCTACATTCCCATGAACCCAGGATCGGCTACTTTTGCTCTTGCTGAAGTTAGCACGGAAAAGCTCACCAGCCCCTTGCCTGAACTCCCCTCGGACTTGGAACCTCCTCCGGTGAACCGAGATCTTAAGCCTCGGACAAAATGTAAGCTCTTTTCTTCCCCCTGATCTTCCCCCAAGGAAGATCCCCCCCTAGCAGGTCCGGAGAGCAAGTGGACAGTGGAACTACTGAGCAAAAAGAACTGAGAGAGATGTCAGTTCTAGGATAAGAGTCCAGATCCGGGATTGCCACTGATGAACCCTTATTTTAATTTCCTAAAATGTCCGTAAGGGAGGAGGGGATGGGGATCTTACCCTTCCATTGAGAAATCATCTTTCTAGCAGCTTTCCTAATTTCCCCATTCTTCAATTATAGGCTAGTCCCCAACTTACGACTGCAATTGAGATTGGAATTATGGTCATAAATCATGACAGTCATTAAACAGGTCACCATGCACCTCTGCCCAATTTTATAACTTTTTAAATTGTGAGTGTTAAGGGAATGCTACATTCATTAAGCAAGGACACCTGTTTTCCCCAAATGGGCTTTATTTTTTGCCAAAAACCAGAAATAAATGATAGAAACTGGCAAAAGAATGCCGAAAATTGTGGTCACTAACAGTAGGATGCTGCAAATAACCATAAACATACCAAGCACCCCAACTGTAAACATCTGACAGTGGGTATCTGTGCATGCAGCCACTGGAACTTCAAAAATGGGCCATAAGTAGCTCTTGGAAGGTTATTTATAACTTTGAACTGTCACTAAACAACAAGTTGTTAAGTGAGAACTACCTGTAAACACCAAGCTAAGGTATTAGGAGAGAACCTGAAAGAAATGCTAAATTCTTGGGAAAAGGCAAAGAAACAGAAACAAGGCAAAGAAACTTTCAGGAAATCAGAGGACAGATTTCAGGATACAGTAAGTACCCTGAAGTCCCAAAGACAGATGACATGGACAATAGCACATTTTGGGTTTGTCCAAATCACACAGGCAAGGATAGGAGTCATGGCCACAGATTAGTTGGTGGCTAGATTCCATAGTGAAAAGAGAAAAAGTCAACTTTGTGCAATTAAAGTTGTACAATTAAATCAGGGTAAACCCAAAGATGCTTTTTCAAGAGGCAACTGGACTTTTGCTTTTCATTCAATAAGCTTCTTCTTATCCAAGAAGCTTCTTCTGAAGAAGGTTCTTGGGTGAGAAGTGAAATCTCTTCAAGGCAAAACAAAGTCTAGTTTCCTTTTGAAAAAACATCTTTGGAACAACCATGACCTGGGTGATTGAGAATCTCCATAGACAATCAGAGTAAAATCTTTTGGGTGGTGGGGGATAGTGACAAAGACAGACCGGTTTTAAAACCCTGTTATCGCCACCTCCTGAAAGACGCTCCATCTTTCAGTTAATCACGACTCTAAAAATCCCAGAGTCCTGCAAAAATCTCCACTAGACCTGCCCAACAGGTTTTCAGATCAGTTTGTCACTAAACCTCATTCTTCAAAAAGAAACTTTTCAAGTTCTTTGGAGTTGCCTAAAGCTTGGAAGTTCTTTTTTCCAAGCACAATTCTCACAAGAGTTGCCTTTAACAAGATTTGTTGAGGTGAAAGGATTAGGATTGTAAAGAATTCCAGCTTCTGAAACAATTATCCCTGTGTCCTTTAAGGAAGAGACTTTCTTTTTCTAACAGCCACCTGACAAATTGGCAAAGAGGTGGGATCTCTTCCTTCATAATGGGAAAGTTTGAGCTTGCTTGTTGATATAACTAACTGTTGAAACTCTTGTCTGGCAACCAACTCTGAGAAGATTCAAGACAGACCCACCTTAGCTGCAATTTCTATTTATTCATTCTCCTTAATAACCACAAACCTGGGGCTCAGGAGAGGAATCTGTACTGCTGCATTCAAAACGTTACTTCATTCCTCATGTCATTCTGATACAGGTGGTCTTCAACTTAAGGCAGGCTCCACTACTATCATATGTTCTGATGGCTATCAAGCAAGTCAGCTGTATGATCAACCCAATTTCATAATGTTTTTTTTTGTGGCAGTCATTAAGTGAAAGACATGGATGTTACACAAACCTGTTGGGCCAGTTTTGCCGAAAACCAGAAGTAAATGCCACTTTGGCACAAAAATGTTGTAAAACATGGTCATGTGATTGAAGACGCTGTAAACAGCTATAAATATGAGCTGGTTGCCAAGTCATGTGAGTGGAGGGAGCAGCTGTTGGCACTTCATAATTGGGTCCTAAAGTATCCCTGTGGTGGTCCATCATAATTTTGAATGGCCACTAAGCAATCATCCCTAAGTCAAGGAGTAGCTGTATCCCATTGCTTCAATATGGAAAACCATCAGCTCTTAGAGAAAAAAGTCAGGTAATCTTGCAATTGTTTCATTTGGACACCCCTAATCCATCCCAAAGCTAACAGCTTGCCCAACAGCTTAGGTTAACCTATTGGGCTCACAGCTTGGCCAACCCAACAGTCATAATTGAGAAGCAGTCCGGCAGATGAAAACTCCTACTGACTTTAAAGGCAGGATCATTAAAATAACTGCATCCCTTTTCTTTGAATCATCGACACAGAGCAAACGATATTGATGATGGAGCTCAAAAGTGTAATTCAGAGTCTCCATGTCTGAAAGCCAAAGATCTCACTGCCCCTCCCAATTCATAGCCACAGTTAAAGGTTTCAATTAAAGATATGAGCCACGATGGCATAGTGGTTAGAGTGCAGTACTGCAGGCTACTTCTGGTACTTGCCAGCTGGCTGCAATTTGGCTGTTTAAAATCTCACCAAACTCAAGGTTGACTCATCCTTCCGAAGTGGGTAAAATGAGGACCCAGATTGTTGCGAGCAAGAGGCTGACTCTGTAAACTGCTTAGAGAGGGCTGTAAAGCACTGTAAAGCGGTATATAAATCTAAGTGGTTTTTCCATTGCTATCTACTCACCTTGTTAGAAAGATGTTCCAAATTTGCAGCACTTAACTGAGAATTCTTTCTACATGAGCAACTCACTTGGACCACCTTCTCCAGAGTAGGTACAAAACTCTGGAACCACTTGATAGTTTTGGGCCACGTTGGTGCCTTGGGTCACTTGACTTGCCCAAATGATGGACTGTAGTACCTTCTCTGGCCTTTATGAAGGTGGTGCTGCAGCTTAGGAAAAACCAAGCCGGCTTACTCATTGACTTGCCTTGGTGTAGAGAGAAGCAAGATGTAGGTAGCCGGATGTCCTTCAGATGGTTTGCATTTCAACTCCCCATGGAAGTTATAGTTTGAACCCTAGGTTGAGCTCCAGGTTGAAGTCCCACAGGGTCAAATACGGCTTCTTTCTTATACATATAGGTACTCCTCAATTTACCACCACAATTGCCTCCAGAATTTTGGTCGTACGTCAGTGCAGTTATAAGTCGAGCGACCACTTGACTGAAACTGCCCATTTTACTACCATTTTATGATGATCATAAAACAAATCACTAGACTCCATAAGCAAAATATGTGGTGGTTGAGCCAATCCAACTTCCCCAATGGGCACATGATCTTAGGATGCTCCAACCGATTATCATAAATATGAGTCAGTTGCCAAGTGCCCAGATTTAAATCAAATCAAATCAAAATTAAAACCAGAACAAATAAAAACACTCAAGGAATATCCAGTTAAAAATTCTAGAATAAGGTAATAAGTAACAGATAAATTCTATATTAAAATTACAATTTGACATCCAAACTGTCAGTTACACATGGCCTAACTATATACTATAATATCAGTCCTTGTACTGTGAAGCCCATAGTCATTAAATACTACAATGCAAAAGAGTAGTAATGCAAAGAGGTTTGCTACATTAGTTGTGTAACATAAGCGCCAGAATTGCAACCACATGAGCACAGGCTACTTAATAATTGTAAAAGAAAGTACAAGTCATACAGTACTTTTTCCAAGGCCTTTGTAAAATGAACAGTTGCAAGTCAAGGACTACCTACAGCCAGTGAATCATATTGAAAAGTTTTCAGTTGAAGTTCTTCCTGTTTTCTGGTGAATCAGATGTTTTCTCTTTAACCCTTAGTCCGGCCGCCTCCCTTGGACCTGCGAAACCTTTCCACCATCAGAGAACATTCTGCCTTAACCAGGACATGGACTGTGCCTTAGTAAGTGGAATTGGAACCTGTTGGACTTCGTAGAATTTACTCATGACAAGGGCAGATGATTAATCTCAATGGAGAAGCCTCTGGTAAGGTGGCTTCACCCATTGAAATAACAGATTGGGTTGTTACATCTAGCCAAGTTGCTGTTTGTCCAGTTCTGGTTGAAGTAACTCCCAAAGGGTTGGATTCACACTTGTGGATTGGATTTACACCCCGTCTTAACCAGGTCAGAGAAAGATGCAATATATATAGCATGATTTTTTAAAAAATTTTGAAATTCTTACTTTCCAATATTTTTTTTATGAAGATGCAAACATGCCTATCTGTAGACACCTGGGACATTACCTGGTTCTGCTCCTTCTGATCCAAGATATGCATTCACCTGGGCTAAATAAAAGCTGCCATTTTTCCATTACCAATTTTTGCAGTGCCAATCACAACTCTGGTATTCTGTGCCATGACTGTATTTAGTAGTCTTCTTTCATTAAGTGGGCCACTGTGAGGCCAATGGCTCATATTCACCCTCAAAATCCCCCAATCAACTTTTTCAAAGATTAGTGTCAAGGTTTTAAAGAGGAAGGAAAATCAAGGATGAAAACTTCCTTGATCCCACTGCCATGAAAACATTTTAAAAATCCCTCCATTCTAAAAATGAACAAAAATGAGACAAAGACATTTTCTCTAGATGGCATCTTGCAAATATCCAATAAGACATAGAATAACGGAGGGGACCTGGGATGTCATCTAGTCCAACTCCCTGCTCAAACAGAAGAGTCTATACCATTTCACACAAATGGCTATCCAATATCTTCTTGAAAACCTCCACAACTTCTGAAGGCAAGCAATTCCACTGATTGATGGTTGATTGCTCTCACCGTTAGGAAATTTCTCCTTCATTTTAGGTTGCTTCTCTCCTTAAGTAGTTCCATCATTTGTTTCTTGCCTTTCCTTCAGGTGCTTTAGAAAATAGTTTGGCCCCCTCAAATATTGGAACCGTGCTATCAGGTCCCTCCTAGTCCTTCTTTTCTCTGGACAAACCATACCCAATTCCTGCAATTGTTTTTCATATGTTTTAGCCGCCAATCCTCTAATCATCCTTATGGCTCTTCTCTGTACTCTTTCCAGAGTCTCAACATCTTTTTTATATTGTGGTGACCAAACCTGGATGAAAATCGGAGAGATTGTTCTCCCTTCTCTCCATGTTAACAATGTTTGAATTACAGCAGATCCAGTTTAACCAGGAACTCCTTCTGCCCTCCAAAATACATTCCCATTTTTCATTCCAAAGGTTTTGAGTTATCGTAGCAGCCTGTTTAAAGTTTAGGACTCCTAAGAGAAATGCATTTCATACCCTTTTGCTAAGAGTATGGTAAATTGCATCTCCAAAAAAACATTCTTACAGTTTTAGGGAACTCCTCCCTGCCATAAAAAATAAGAGACAGGAAAGCATGTGCTACATTCCAACATTCCAGGAAAATTGGCTTCCAAACATCATCAATTCAAAACAATATATATACTGTATATATATATCTCTTGAATATTTTATGCCTGAGAAGCCCATGATAACTAAAAGGCTATTTTGTAAGTGATTTTCTTTTAAAAAGTTGGGCCTCTCCTTCCCAAAATAATATAAAAATTAGGGTGACACCTCTGGTATCTTGGACAGAGGTCCTGTTGTCCTTTGTCATTCTGACATCTTGGAAGACTGGATGGGTGGGGAAGTTTCTTGGAAAGCCAGATACGCGACTATCTTATAGTTCCAGCTTTTCTGCTGGGCCAGACACCATCCAGAAAGGCAGAAAAGATAATAGCTACTATCACCATGGATAAAACAGGACCAGGGCTATTATATATTAGAAAGGAGAAGGAGCCATGTGCTAAAGAAATGAATACTTGTGATGGCTGATAATTTTGGATATCCTAAACCCTGCTGGGAGTTATCTGGCTGGAGATGACTCCAGATTGAAAAGACTGTGGGGTCCTTGCTGCTCTCTGAACTTGGTGCTTTTCTTGCAGACTTTTCATTACCCAGCTAGGTACTGACATCAGTGCTAGAAGGGAGTAGGGTCTTCAAAGTGGAAGAGGAGGAGGAAAAGAAGGGGAAGGAGAAGAAGAGGAAGAGGACAACAAGTCTGGAATCCTTGGTGTTGTCTGAGCTTGGTGCTTTTCTTGCAGACTTTTCATTGCCAAACTGGGTAACGTCATCAGTACTAGAAGGTCTTATTTTTATATCCTAGTGGCTTGTCCTGTCAGTATCTGGGACTGCAAATCCCAAAATTGTCAGCTGCCAGCGCAGTTAATATATCTGAATGGTGCCTAGAATCCCTCAAATTATATTTTTTAAAATTTCTTTTAAAAGGCTGGACTCTGATGAGGTTTCAGTTTCCTACCTAAAATGTCAACAGGTTGAAGAGCATATAGAAACCCATTTCCTGTGAGTTTCATTTCTTAACTTGGTATTGATTTTTGATTAAACAAAAACATGATTACTAAGTCCAGGGAAGGTTGTTTTGATATTTGCTTCAGTCCTATTTTTCGCTCTTAATTAAGTTTAATTAAGATTAATCAGATTAATTAAGTGAGCAGGGCCAGAACAAAACCTAACTTTTAATGATTGTGAATGAATTGCTACATTGCTGCTTCAAAAGCTCATACATAATTTGCTGTCAGTCTATATCAGAAGTCCTCAAACTTGGCAACTTTAAGCTTTGTGGACTTCAACTCCCAGAATTCCCCAGCTAGCTTGGCTGGTTGGGGAATTCTGGGAGTTGAAGTCCACAAGTCTTAAAGTCACCAAGTTTGGGGACCTCTAGTCCAGCGGTCACCAACTGGTGGTTCGCGGCCCACTAGTGAGCCGTGAGAAAATTTTGGTGGGCTGCAGAGAAATCTCACCCCCAGAGCACATCCCCCCCCCAAAGCAAGTAATCCAGGCTGCACAGAAACACAAGGCTGTGCCGCCCACATGGCCCATGGAAACCCTCCCCACCAACTCACTCCTTACCCGGTAAACTTGCCTGCTAAATATCTATTTTTCCTTTTTCCGACCATCATCTCTTCTGCTGTGCCAGGAGATTTAGATTAGCTAGGAAGCAAGAAATGGTTGTAGATCTTCGGCTCTGCTTTTAAGTACAGCCGAACTTCCCTTAGGACTGAAGGTTTGCTTGCAAGCAAATTCAGTGCAGACTCACGGCAAGCAAATTTGAGAGACTGAGCTAGCCAATGGCAGATAGATAGATCACCGAATGATTCTGTGAGCAACTCAATCTGCCTGCTTTGCCTGATTTTGGGTAAAAATTGCTCTTTTTTAAATAAAAAATTCAATATTTACATGCATAGTGTGTTGTGAGTTAATTTTGTGAGTTTGCTGGCTAGCAAATTTTATGAGTTTGCTTGCAAGCAATTTTTATGTGACAGACTGAGCTAGCCAATGGCAGATAGATAGTTTTCTGAATGAATCTGAGATTCTGTGAGCAACTCAATCTGCCTGCCTGCTTTGCCTGATTTTGGGTAAAAGTTGCTCTTTTTTATAAAAAATTCAATATTTATATAAATATTTATAATATTTACATACAAGCCATGCCCAGCCAGTCACATGACCATCAGGCCACACCCACAAATTAGGCCACATCCACAGAACCAGTTCATGGTCCCTGGGATCTAAAATTATGAATTTGGTGGTCCCTGAGGTCCAAAAGGTTGGCGACCCTTGCTCTAGTCTATATATTCTAATGGTTTGCCTATCTCTGTTGGTGGGGAGATCTTAGAGATTCTTTGATTGTTTGCTGTTGGCTTCTTTGTCAGTTTCTTGATTGGGGCCTTGTTTACTTGAGAGTTGGTCTGAAGTTAACCTTGGAATTAATCTATGCTGATCTGGGTGCTGATTGCTGGTGGAGAGGCGCTTGGGTCTTGTAGTTCCTAGGCTGGGTGATTGTCTCTTCTGCATAGTCCATAGATGTTGTTAATATCTATGTGTCTATTGATGGCAGATTTGTCAAAGAGCTAGGCTTCTAGAATGCCAGGCCATAGCATTTTTGCACTTGGTTTGGTCTAGGATGGCCACAATGTCCCAATTGAAACTAGGGTTTCAAAGAATCTCTTAAGCCCTCCCCCACCAACATTGACAGGCAAGCCATCAGAATATAAACTGATAGCAGACAGCACTCCTTACTGACACTGATGTTGTTACCTAGTTGGGTATTGAAACGTCTGCAAGAAAACAAACAAGCTCAGAGAGCAGCAAGGACCCCTCCTGAGTCCAAAATTTATGTGAATCTAAGTGAGACATTTGTTGAATGAGTTTTGCCCCATTTTATGACCTTCCTTTCCACAGTTGTTAAATGAATCATTGCAATTGTTCAATTAGTCACCAGGACACTGCATCTTAATCACGATAAATATGAGCCAGTTGCCAAGCATTTGAATTTTGATCACATGATCATGGAGATGTTGCGACGGTTGTAAGTGTGAAAAACGGTCATAAGTCACTTTTTCAGTGCTGTTGTAACTTTGAACGGTCACTAAATGAACTGTTGTAAATTGAGGACTACTTGTACCTAATTAAATTATGAAGGATTCAATCTGGGTTGGTCATTGGGACTTCCACACTTTTGGACTTGTGTTGGAGGCCATCTGCTGGAGAGAAGTTCGCTGAAGATGGGCTATGGCACGAGTCTGAAACCTCTGGTCCCAGTGACCGACCCAGATTGGATCCTGCAACATTATCCTGGGACACATAGATTCACCTTCCTTTGTGATTAAATCATTCCTACCCCCAAATATTACTAGCTATGCAAGGTAAGGCACAAGCGTCACCTACAGATGCCTGTGGACAAGATTTCTACTATCCCTTGGAAATTAGTGGACACGTTTATGGTTGTAGAATAGAATTCTTTTATTGGCCAAGTGTGATTGGACATACAAGGAATTTGTCTTGGTGCAAATGCTCTGAGTGTACATAAAAGAATAGAATACAAAAAATAGAATAGAATATAAAAAATAGAATAGAATACAAAAAATAGAATAGAATAGAATTCTTCATTGGCCAAGTGTGATTGGACATACAAGGAATTTGTCTTGGTGCAAATGCTGTCAGTGTACATAAAAGAATAGAATACAAAAATAGAATAGAATACAAAAAATAGAATAGAATACAAAAATAGAATAGAATACAAAAAATAGAATAGAATACAAAAAATAGAATAGAATACAAAAAATAGAATAGAATAGAATTCTTCATTGGCCAAGTGTGATTGGACATACAAGGAATTTGTCTTGGTGCAAATGCTGTCAGTGTACATAAAAGAATAGAATACAAAAATAGAATAGAATACAAAAAAATAGAATAGAATACAAAAAATAGAATAGAATATAAAAAATAGAATAGAATAGAATTCTTCATTGGTCAAGTGTGATTGGACACACAAGGAATTTGTCTTGGTGCAAATACTCTCAGTGTACATAAAAGAAAAGATACATTCATCAAGAGTCAAGAATCAAAAGGAATAACACTTAATAATAGTCATAGGGTACAATAAACAATCAAATCATACTAGGAAACAGTCCATATAAACTGTTAGGATACAAGCAACAGAGTTACAGTCATATAATCTTGTATTATGGTTTCCTAAACCGCTGAGCAATTTTTATGAATTGTCAAATTCAATAGCAACAACAAATAATATATAGAGATCATCTTAATGAGACGGTTCCCTTTTTGTAGCTCATGCAAATTCCTGGGCTCTGGATGCTTTATTCCCTGCCAGGACAGTGTCAGGATTTGGCTGGATTTCAAGGCATCTGGGAAAAGTCATCCCTGACCTCTTGTCTTTCTTTGTTTGCCTTTTCGGTGATGTCCCTTCCCCCGGCCCCTTCTAGCAATCGAACAAGCTTTATCTCTCCAGAAAGAGACTGCATTAATTCAGCGAGGGTATTTGCTGCTTCAGTTTCCGGAGAAGAGGAAGGAAGATACATTCAAATGGTAATTATTTTCATACAGCTCTTCTCTGCTCCCCTTTTGACAAATGGCACGAACAGAACTGCTCAGAGAGGGTGTT
The DNA here is from genome assembly GCA_023653725.1 of Bungarus multicinctus. Lineage (NCBI taxonomy): Eukaryota > Metazoa > Chordata > Lepidosauria > Squamata > Elapidae > Bungarus > Bungarus multicinctus. Next base: position 7,163,119 of record CM042841.1, read on the forward strand.
TTTTTTAAAGCTGGGATGTATGGTGAGGGTGCCCCTTTGCCCCGCTGAAGAAATTCCGTGGAAAAACACAAGGCTTAATTGACATAGCGATAAGGGAAGCCTTTTTCCTGTTTTACAGACCTCTGTTGTGCGCACACAGGCATAGGTGGCTCTGGTCCAAATGTTCACAAAGATCAGGCAGAGATGCACCCGGCCATTTGTAGAGTGCACTCTTTTTTGAGATCAGATCTATCCCTTCATATTCAACGTGAAAACTAAGAAAATTGTCATGTAGAGCAGTGGTCACCAACTGGTGGTCCATGGACCACTGGTGGTCCATGAGAAAATTTTGAAGGTCCACAGAAAAATTATTTGCGTTTTGTTATATTGCACTTAATCAGGGCTCCTCAAACTACGGCCCCTGGGACAGATACGTACAATGAACATACGTGTTGCTGCAGAGAATCTCCCCATTCGGGTCAGGGAAGGGGAGAAATTCCCACTTGGGTTCTGCTTCAGCCTCCTAATGTGGGGCTTTGGGCGAAGGCTGGAGGGAAACGTTGCTGGTGGTGAAGAATAGGAGCGCCTTGTTCCAGTGGGACTGCATCATGGCCCAGAATTGGCTGACCATCTCAGCCCGCTGAGCCTCCAGGCTGCGGTACCTGGCCTTGCACTCCTGCAGGTCTTCCCCCTGCTTGGAAAGCCTCTGCTCCTAGTCTTCAGTGAGGTGCTTCTGCTGAGCCTCCTTCTTGGTCCGATCCAATTTGAACTGAGTCAGCTGTTTAGCCAACTCTTTCTTGTGGTGACTGCTTAGCTCCAACAACTGCTATCTGTTGAGGCCCTAAGGAACCCAAGTGGGCAGGCGAAAAGTGGTTGAGAGGGGAGAGGCGAGTAGAGGCCTCAACATTTATTTATTTATTTATTTTTCAAATTTGTATACCGCCCCCTCTCCCTAAGGACTCGGGGTGGTGCACAGCCAGATAAAAACATATAAATACAAATACAATAATTAAAATAAATTAAAAGAATTAAATAGATTGGCTTTAAGAGTTAAAAGTGGGGAATTAGAAAAGTTAAAAACCATTTAAAAACCGAATTTAAAACCATTTTATATAACTCTAGGCCAGACCAGCTAGATGGAATAGGTGGGTTTTTAGTGCGCGCTGGAAGGTCAACAGGTCGGGGACGGTCCTCATCTCCAGGGGCAATTCGTTCCAGAGGGAGGGGGCCCTCAAAGAGAAGGCCCGAACCCTCGGGGCCGCCAGCCGTCCAGCTGGCGGTACCCCAAGGAGGCCCGCTCTATGAGAGCGCACTGGTCGGCGAGAGACTGACGATGGCAGCAGGCGGTCCCATAAATACCCAGGTCCCAAGCCATGGAGCGCTTTAAAGGTGGTCACCAACACCTTGAATCGCACCCGGAAGGCCACCGGGAGCCAATGCAGCTCGCGCAAAAGTGGTGTAACATGGGAGCTTAGAGGAGCCCCCAAGACCACCTGCGCGGCCGCATTTTGCACCATTTTCTGGGCAGTTTAGAATGAAACCCACTACAAACGTCCTTCAAGTGAAATGCACGATAAGGAGCCCATACTAGGGAGGCAGTAGCAAGATGGTCGTTTGGAAGCTAAAACACAATACAAATTAAAATTGAAATGCCTGGACAAATGGCAAGGTCTTCACCTGGTGCCATAATGATGCAGAGGTATGTTTGGAGAGGGCATTCCATAAAGGGATGCCAACAGAGGCGGGGAAGACACCTTCCCTTACCAAGACCCATCTCAGCTTTGGTGTGTAGAACTGAAGGAGGGCTCTTTAAAAGATCTAGTCAACTCGTAATGCATTCCTATGCCTGTTTCCGAGTTGCCATAAGCAGGTACGGCAATAAAAAACAGAAGTACATCCCATGTTTATCTTACAAAGATTGTAACCTAAGCACCAGGTCTCCTGCCCACGAAAATCCTTCATTGGATAACGTGAATTGGAGAGTCTGATTTATGACACAACCAGAGGGGGAGGGGAGAAACAGGGTCACCTGTGACTGTAAATTACATGTGGCAAGAGTTGGCTTCATATGGGACAATGCCCACAGTATCTTATTGCAGCGGTTGGAGGGGTTGGGGGTTGGAGGCACCGTATTACGGTGGTTCTCCTCCTTCCTCTCCGACCGCTCGCAATTTGTGTTAACGGGGGGGCAGAGATCGTCCCCAAGGCCCCTGCTTTGTGGGGTGCCTCAGGGGTCGGTGCTCTCGCCCCTGCTGTTTAACATTTATGTAAAGCCGCTGGGTGAGATCATCCGTGGCTTTGGGGTGGAGTTCCATCAGTACGCTGATGATACTCAGCTGTACATCTCCACCCCGGGCCACCCCAACGAAGCCGTCAAAGTGATGACCCGGTGCCTGGAGGCCATGTGGGGTTGGATGGGTCGTAACAGGCTTCGTCTCAACCCGGCCAAAACCGAGTGGCTGTGGTTTCCTGCGCCCAGATACAGCCAGCTTATTCCTTCGCTGGCCGTGGGGGGAGAGGTTTTGACCCCCGTGGAAAGGGCACGCAACTTGGGTGTCCTCCTGGATGTACGGCTGTCTTTGGAAGAACATATTGCAGCCGTCGCCAGGGGGGCTTTTTATCAGATTCGTCTGATTTACCAGTTGCGGCCCTTTCTGGATCTGGGCGCACTTCGCACAGTCACCTCCGCCCTCGTTATCTCCCGCTTGGATTATTGCAACGCTCTCTACATGGGGCTCCCCTTGAAGAGTCTCCGGAGGTTGCAGTTAGTTCAGAATGCAGCCGCGCGGGTGATCGTGGGCGCCCCTCGAGGCGCACACGTAACACCACTTCTCCGCAGGCTGCACTGGCTTCCTGTGGCCTACCGGATTCGATTCAAGGTGGTACTGATGGTATTTAAAGTGCTCCATGGCTCGGGACCTGGGTACTTACGGGACCGCCTGCTGCCATCAACAACCTCCCGCCGCCCAGTACGCTCCCACAGGGTGGCCCTACTTGGGGTGCCGCCGCCTGACTATTGTCGGCTGGTGGCCCCGAGAGTTCGGGCTTTCTCTGTGGGAGCTCCCTCCCTATGGAATGATCTCCCCCCGGAGATACGGGCTATGACGGATATTCTGACCTTCCGGCGCGCAGTAAAAACCCTGCTTTTCGAACAGGCCGGCCTGGCCCAGTAACTATGTTTTTTGGTCTTAATTAATTAAATTAGGGTTTTATTAGTTTTAATTTTTAACTTAAATTTTAATAGACAGCCGATTTGATTATTTAATTTATTTTTAATCGTATGTATTATGTATTTATTGTATGCTTTTAGTGGGCTGTACACTGCCCCGAGTCCCTTTTTGGGAGAGGGAGCGGTATAAAAGTGCGATTAAAATAAAAATAAAATAAATAAATAAATGTTGCTCCTAATAAACCTTTTCGATTCTTTTGAAGCTTGACTTGAGGCTCATGAATTAATTAGGGCAGTTGCCGGAACCCTGACAGATCTCAAGCTAGCTAGGTACATACCAAGAAGATGCTCCTTTAAGTAATGTAGTTCTGAAGAATTGATTGAACTGTGACAACAAAGGAGATCCTGTTTATCTGCTCTTATTCTTTATTGCTGTTAGCATAAATCCATTTGATCTTTGCTTTTTTAAAAGTAAATTTAATTTTTTGATGTTGTTGTCATTGTTATTATTAGGAGCACCAGCAAGCAACATCTCCGTATAATGGAGATTTCCAATCGCCAAAGAAGTTTAACCTTGACTACTTAGCACTGGATTTTAATTCTGCTTCTCCATCTCCTGTACAGAAGGTAGGACATTGGGAGGGAGTAAGGAAAACTTTTGTTTGGTCCTCCTCTAATTCTTGAATTGGTGCATAACCATCGACCAGTTCAAGAATTAAAAACCCAATTCTCTCTGAAGGTTGCAGTAGAATTCTCTTAAATGCATTTTGTGAAATAAAGAAAATACATATTGGGTTGAAGTGCTTCCCAAATCCATAAATGTATGTTGGGACAGATTGCATGCAAAATATGCATGATTTGTGTGTGTGTGTGTGTGTGTGTGTATCATACAGGATATGAAAATGTAAATGCAGACTTCTAAGCAGAAATCATTCAAAATGAATTGGGAAATGATAAAAAAATTAAGTTGTCCATAAAAAATGCAAAAATTATAGAAAGCAGGAATAAATTTCTCAATCCTAATAGCAATTTCCACAGGAGGAAGTGGCTATCTTTCTATTTGGTTTATGCATCAAGAATGGTATTTTAGATGAAACTCTATGGAGTTGAAATTCATTCTGACCTTGACCCATCAAAGCATGTGTGAAGGATTACATTTTCTTTCATCTAAAGCCAAATGTTTTCCATGAATCTCCAGTTCACAGATTGCCTTGATTTGTTCTGGACTGAGGGACAAAGTCACAAATCGGGACAAGTTGAAATGTGATTGTTCCTCTTTCCAATTGATGTCTTCCTCATCTTCAAGCTGGGGGAAAAAGCCACTAAAGTATAAAAGAGGAGAGATGTAAGAGAATGAGTGCAGAACATGAGGGTGGAGTTAAAAGAGAAATCAGCCAAGAATCCCTGTGTAGCCACAAAGTCCAACCTCCCTTAAATTCCTTTGCTTGTATTTAACTCCAAGCAGGCACTAAATGTTAATTGAGAAGATTCCTATACATAGGCATGAATAGTAATAAATCAGTTTAATTGGACTTTCATGTGTGAACCTAGGCTTTCCCACCTGATAAGAGGATAAGTGATGTAACCCTAGCATTTTCCTACCATGTTTTCCCAAAAATAAGACCCAACCAAATAAGACCCAACCTAGCATGATTTTTAGGGTGTTCGTAATATAAGCCCTACCCCAAAATAAGCCCCAGTTAAGATTTTTTAGGCAGCCGGACACATTTTAGCACCCGTATTTCCCCCCGAAAATAAGACCCAAAACAGAAAATAAACCCTAATGCATCTTTTGGAGCAAAAATTAATCTAAGACCCAGTCTTATTTTAGGGAAAACACGGTAGATCCTTGTATTTATGTTCTATTGCCTTCATTCTACAGAAACCTTTCCTCTCTGAAGAACAACGAGTGGACTACGTTCAGGTAGATGAGCAAAGAACTCAAGCTCTGCAAAATACGAAACAGGAATGGACAGATGAGAGGCAATCCAAAGTGTGAAGAGGAGAAGGCATGGATTGGTTCCTTGATTAGCTTGATTTTTTGTTTCTATTTTTGCACACCGAAATCGGGTCCTTTGAACGATGGAGCAGAGGCTGGAATTGTTGCAGAGCAGAAGAAGACATCTGATGGTTGCTGTTCTCGTGCTGTGAGGACGGAGTCACAGAAGGAGTGGGTCATTTGTAAAAAGATTGGGGTGTGATTGATCGGAATGGCATCCTTTCGTCATTTCCTTCATTGCTTCTTCCAGTTAGGATATGAATGGTACCCATTTTAAAACCTGAACTTGGCTTCTTTGGACATTAACAGGAACAAAAGCCTTGCAGTGTCAACGTTCAACACTGTAGTTACTTGTGACTTTTTTTCTACATCCTGGCTACTTAACAGAAGCTAGATCTATTATAGCAGCTGGTACTGATCGATGCTAGGAAAATAAGGGCTAAATATTAGAAGTTAGAGAAAGTAACTGGTGGGAGAGGAAGGTTTAGGTTTTTTGATATAAAATGTTTGCCATTTTCTTGACTAAATCCAAGAGTGTAAATACCACTTCTTTCTGCCAGCGGAGCTCATCTACAGAGAGTAAAATCCATCACTTCCTTTGTCTCTTTGTTTGCAAAAGCCCTGGTGGTGCAGCGGTAAGGCATGCAGTATTGCAGGCAAACTCTGCCAGCAGTCTGGAGTTTGATCCCAACCTGCTCAAGGTTGACTCAGCCTTCCCTCCTTCCCAGGTCGGTAAAATGAGGACTCAGATTGTTGGGGTGGGGCAATATACTGACTCTGTTAACCACTTAAATAGAGCGATAAAGCACTATGAAGCGGTGTATAAGTCCAAGTGCTATTGCTATTGTCTCCTCACTTGGGCAGAATTGCCTTAAGCTGTATTCACAGGCTTCCATGTTGTCACTTTCAAACTTTGGGAAACTGTTAAGCTACTTTTCTAACTCCACCATGTTTGAAGACCACCAAAAGGCTGTGTCTGTACTACAGGTTGGAAAATGCTAGCCAGTTTCTAGATTCTACTAGGCAATCCTACTGAATTTCTGCAGGGAAGTCTTTGGTCAAAAAAATCATGATGAGGGCTATGATTGTGTATAGAAAGTCTTGTCCTTTTTTAATGTGCATTGTGACCTCCCTCTTGATTTTTTTTTTTTGGTCCCCTGGCAGATATTCCTGGATCAGTACTTGATATTTTGTTCCTTTGTTGAGTGTCACTAATGCTAAGAATTCTTGGAATGAACCTGACTGAAACATTTAGCATTAAAATATTTAATTCTGATTTAGTGTTCCCCTAATCAAATAAACAAAAATATGAATTCTTCAATATTTAGTTGGGAATAGTTAGTTTACTAAATACCTCTCCTCTCCTCTTTTCCCTTCCCCTTCCCTTCTCTCAAACAATCAGAGTTCTGGTTCAAAAGTCTCTTTTATTTTTCAATTTAGAGCTATCAATGCAACATTGCATTTTGGTTGCTATTTCTTGTTTCCTCTTATCTTCTCTTTCTCCCTTTGCTTGCAATGGTTGAATTTCAGACTAAAGTTGAAACAATGAAAATGTTGTTAATATCTACATCTTCCTTCAGGAGAAAGCTGTCCTTTTCTGCTGGCCTTATAATTACAGACATAAAAATTCTTTATATTGACATACATTGCTGCCTCTTTAATCTGGCATCCTCCAGATGTGCTAGATTTCAATTTTCAGAAATTGAAGGGAGACAACAGGAGCACCTCTGGAGACAGGCTTCAGTGGAAAAGATGGCCATTGCCTATTAAGTCATTTGATGTGAGAGTTCAATCAATTGATTCTTTTCAGGTATTAAGCAAAACCTATTTATTGATCTGCCGAGCCAATGGACTAGACCAGAGGTCTCCAACCTTGGCCACTTTAAAACTTGTGGACTTCAACTCCCAGAATTCCTCAGCCAGCTGCTGGCTGAGGAATTCAGGGAGTTGAAGTCCACAAGTCTTACAGTGGCCAAGGTTGGAGACCCCTGGACTAGACTAAGATACACAGTTTCTCAACAGAGATTAAGATGGACTTGTTATCATTATTTGGAATTTATTGAGTCCATAGTGGCTGGTGATATAACATATAAGGTGCCACAAAGATACCCTCGGACAAAATATGCAGAAATAGTTATGAAAACAAAAGCATATATTAAGCCCAGGAAATAGAATGTGCAGATTGGCTCTCCTCTAATTCATTGAGATATAAAAGGGAGAGCAGGGAAAACTTAAGTCAAAACAAGATCCCATTAGTGTAGTGTACATCAATAAAGTATAGTTCTGAATGAATTTGTAGACTCACTTCCTGACCTTGAAGGGCTGACATAAAATAGAAGCTGCTGGAAAACAGGTTATTCCCAAAATGTGACCAAGGAGGCTGGTGGGCACCAAAGGAAGACTCTTGGAAGCATTGTTCTACTAGAGACAACCTGTCTAGCTACTTCTAGACTAGATCTACTGACACCTACTCTGTGCCCTCAAGAGGTGGTGCTAAGGTGAATTCACCCCACGTAGGATGTTTAACATGGATTGTGGTGTCATCCAACAGAACACGCTCTTCTTACTACTATGTATGTCTGAACTTCCAACTTCAGAAACACAGTGATATGGAGCAGGAATGTGAACCAACCAATGTAACTACCAGTTTGGTGATTTTACATTTTGCGATTTTACATTTTGGTTCTGACCAGTTCTGGAGAACCAGTAGCGGACATTTTGAGTAGTTGACAGAGAACCAGCAGATCCCACCTCTGACTGGCCCCGCCCCCATCTATTCTCTGCCTCCTGAGTCCCAGCTGATTGGCTGGGTCTTCTTTGGTTGCCTTGCCCAGGAGAACGGAGCTGGAAAGCAGGTTAGTGGAGTGGAGAGGGAATGGACATTTTGCAGTATCCTTCCCCTGCCACGCCCACCAAGCCACACCCACAGAACCAGTAGTAAAAATATTTGAATCTCCGCTACTGCAGCAACCCCATGGTCACGTGATCAAAATGCAGGTATTTGACGACTGGCATGGTTGCAGCATCACCATTTGCAACCTATCCTCAAGTCTAAAGAGGAATTAGAATTAGAAGGACATGCCTGCCATTGGTTACATATTTACACTTGAAAGAATGATTTAATTTAGAAAAAGGAGTTGATTTTGTGAAAAATGAATCAGAAATCCTAAGGTGCGGTAGTGATGAACCTATTCTTGCCAAGGTGTATAAATTGTTATTGAATTTGAATTCATAATGTAATGCTTGAACAATGGGCGAATATGTGGATGAAAGGTTTAAATTTTACACTGTTATAATTTAAAAGAGAATTTCTATGAGGTGATGTCAAGAATTATAAAAGTATTTCAAATGAATGTTGGAAATGCAAAAGTAAAGAAGGGATCTTTTATCACTTGGTGGACATGCGACAAAGCAAAGAAATATTGGAATGGATTCATAACCACAGGATTCACTTAATAACTGTAGTGGTTCACTTTACAACTGTGGCAAAAAGGGGGCGTGGCTCACTTGCTTAGAAATGTTGTCCTCAATTGTGGACTTAAGTTGAGGATTACCCGTACTGAATTTAAATTTTCAGAGAGAGTTTGAGAAGTTCCCATATCTCAACCTATCTCTGAAAGCCCAAGAATAAAGAACAGTGAAACATTTGGCTTTATTCAGTAAGCGGAAGCCGCTAGCGAAACTTTCAAATATATGCTTTCTTTTGTGTTCATGTTTCCTTTAACATTCATGGCATAAAAAGGAGAACAAAGCTGCAAGGGCTCAGGGTATTTATTTTAACCAGTCAAGCAAGTTTTTTTTTTTTCTGATGTATATGTTGCTTTGTAGATCAAGAAAAGTAGAGCCATTGGCATAATATGGAATGAGGAAGGAAGAGGACAAGAGAAATGTGAGCTGGCTGCACATTTTGTAAAGAGAAGAACTCTGGCAGTAGGCAATATGAGAAGAGAGTCATCTCATTTGGGAGAAAATTTAAGAAGGATATAACTGAATTTGTTTTCTTGCCTTTGTTGTTCTTAACACGAACCTAAAGGCTTTCCTAGGTTGACCCTGCTGGTCCCATTGGGCTATCTGAATTTCTGATATAATCCTCTTTCGGTTATTATGGTAATTATATTCTGAATAGTTCAGAATAGCTAGTTCAGAATGTACGAAATAGCTACTGATTGTTATCTACATTGACTGTTATTAGTTCATCGTTGATCCTTCAAGTTAGTCCAGACAGAATAGCAGTTGGGATCTTGGAGATCTTCTAGCCCAACCCCCTCTTAGGCAGAAAACCCTATACTATTTCAGACAAATGATTGTCCAATCTCTTCTTAAAAACTTCCAGCGTTGGAGCATTCACAACTTCTGGAGGCACGTCTACTGATTAATTGTTCTGTCAGGAAATTTCTTCTTAGTTCTGGGTTGCTTCTCTCCTTGATTAGTTTCCATCCATTGCTTCTTGTCCTGCCTTCAGGTGCTTTGAAGAATAGGTTGATCCCAGTCTTCCTTATGGCAATCCCTCAAACACTGCTATCATGTTAAGTCTTCTTTTCATTAAACTAGACATACCCAATTCCTGCAATGTTCTTTATTACATTGTGGTGACCAAAGCTGGATGTAGTATTCTGAGTGTGGTATTACCAAAGTATTAAAACAAAAGAAGCACAACTATGAGTACTATCTCAAGTGCTAATCATTCATTGTAACCTTAACTGACCACTGAATCAAATTGGGACTTCCTCTTGGTTAGCCACTCCTAGATGTTTTATGTTTTAGTCTCCAGCCCCTTAATCACTTTTGCAGAGAAGAGTGACAAAGATATTAGGGAACTGGAGGCTAAAACATGATGAATGGTTACAGGAAGTGGGTTTGCCTAGTCTAATGAAAAGTAGGATTAGAGGTGACATGAAAGCAGTCTTCCAATATTTGGAGGGCTGTTAGATAGAGGTTCAGCCACGACACTAAGCAAGCTGACCACTGTCAAGTTTTGAAGTACACTTTTGTTGTTGCAACTATTATCACTTCTCAGCTTGACAACAAACTAGGGGGGAGGGAAGGGGTAGATGGAATGTAAGACAGCCATGAGAACCAAGGACACTTCAGCAGGTGTTTGCCAAAGCCAAAGATTTTTCTCATAACAATACAATGAGACTCAATTGGACAATGTGATCTGCACTAATGGGAGGAAGAATCCTTTCATTATGTGGGCTTGCATGGGAATAAGCTAGATCTGGTTTTGACTTCATCAGTGCTGAAACGATGTACTCAATAAAGCTTTGCATTAAAAGATTGGATCGACTCGACTGTGACTACTTTGGCTGGGTTCGTCAGTTGGAACGTTAATACCTATTCTCCAAAACACCTGAGCCAGGACAAGAAGTAACAGTTGGAAAATTATCAAGGAGAGAACTAACCTGGATCAAGGAGACATTTCCTGGCAGAGAAAATAATCAGACGAACAGCTTTGCCTCCAGAAGCTGTAAATTCTCCATCGCTGGAAGTGTTTAAGAAGAGACTGGAGAGCCACATCTGAAATGATAATAGGTCAAGGGTCTTCAAAGTTGGCAAGTTTTAAGACTTGTGGTCTTCAGCTCCCAGAATTCCTGAGCTAACATGACTGGAGGAGGAATTTTGGGATTTGAAGTCCACAAGTCTTAAACTCGCCAAGTTTGAAGACCCCTGATATAACGCTTCCTGCTCAAGCAGTGAGTTGGAGTAGAAGACTCCAAGATCCCTTCCAACTCTGTTATTCTGTTAGACAAGGCAAAAAAAATCTTTGCCCAGTTTATAACTAATGTCCAGAAACGAGTTCTCTGAAATGTAAAAAATGTTGGCAATGTGAACATTGTGTTTATCACAGGGATTAAGAGACTTACCCTGAAGCCTATGCTGGAGAGAACGGGTAGGGAAGGCGTTGCCTTCATGCATTATCTGTACACTTCCTTTGATCTGATTGTGAAGTTGTGGTTGGGTTGCTTCACAACGATTAGGAAGAGCCATGGCCAAGTCCAGTCAGGAAGCACACTATGGGTAATTTTGAGCTAGTGGCTATGTGGTTTGTTATTCAAGCAAAACTGAGTGGAGTTACCTCATCCCATCTGCAGTGGCTGGGTTCATAGAGTCACTAAATGAAACCAAATAAACCATAGTATCGCTTCATTTGAACAGCCAAGCCTGAAGCAATAGATACATCCCCAAAGCAAATACACAAAATTCACAAAACCAGATATAACCTAGTGCACATATTGAACTAAACTGTAATTAAAACAGGGACTGTTGTGCAAAAATTAGGACTGTTGTACTGAGTTAGTACAACAAACTCAGCCATAAAACATGGTTCATAAAACAATGACAGGTTTCATAATATTGCCAAACCATAATTTATTATATATTTAGCAATCAAGGAGAGAAACAACTTAGGACTAAGGAGGAATTTCCTGAGAGAGAGAACAATTAAGCAGTAAAACCTGCCTCCAGAAGGTGTGGGTCTCCATCACTGGAGGGTTTTAAAAAGAGATTGGACAGCCATTTATCCAGAATTGCATAGGGTTTCTTGCTTGAGCAGCAGGTTAGACTAGAAATCCCTTCCAACTCTTTTTATTCTGTTACTGTTATTCTGTTATTTCCTCCTCGTTGCATTGGCAAGTACAGCTTGTTTATGTCTTCTGGCTCTTTCTGGAAATTGCACTCAAACGTTTAGGGATCATCTGTGACCCTAAAAGGTCACTTTGCATGTTTCTGTCCAACAGGAAAGACTAGAGACCAAGTAGGAAATAAACATCATCACAGGCAGGCAGGAAAGACCATCCTACCCCAGAGTAGATCAGGAAATAATGCATTTGGACTTGCCCATCATTTGGTCTTGAGGAGGGAGTCCTCAAGTGTCTTTTAAAAGTTGCACTTGTTTGACTTTGAAGGGAGTGGGAACAAACAGCAAAATATGTTTTGTCTCAACTATGTGTCTTCAGCAAATAATGCTGCAATCAGGATCTAACTCAGCAACCAAGTCAAGATGTCTTCAGCCGACTTCTGCTCTGGTTGAGGTTTAGCAATACAATTGCTCAACTGCTGCCTGCTGAAATGTTTGCTTCCTTTTTCCTTGCACAATGAGAGGTAGGAGAACAAACCAAATATCTAACAGATCCATATTAGTTAATCCCAGAGAGCAGAACAAGAACAAAAACTGTGAAGCTCCCAAGAACAGTGCCGTGTAATCGGTCAAGGTGATGGACCAGGAGTGGGAGACCCAAGTGAAGTTTACTCTCAATTGTGGGAGCTCCCTAAGTGACCTTGGTGTGGTGGAATGTAGTCTGGATTCCCAGGTGGGAGGGGCTGTCTCCCTGAAGGGAAAGAAGCAGCAGAGCTTGGAGTGTCCGGTAGGCAGGAAGAGCGCAAAGGTGGACACTCTCTAGCAATTCACAGAGTGTATCTATGGTTATGCTGTATTTATAATTATGCAGATAGTTGCTTTGGTCTGGCAAGATTATGTCTATAGGTAAGATTAAAGACAAATATGAAGGTGAAAGCTCATTCTCCAAGCTTGTGGGTTGGTTTCCAAATATTTCGCTACCAGGCTAGGCAACGTCTTCAGTGGAGTTTAGGCTAATTCTAAACTCTACTGAAGGTGTTACCTAGCCTGGTAACGAAATATTTGGGAACCAACCCACAAGCTTGGAGAAGGAACCTTCAGCCTCATCCTACAGTCGAGCTGCAGATATTTATCATTATTGCAAAGGCAAATATGTCAAAAGAGTCAGTCCCCCAAGTAAAGTTGTCTGGCGTTTGAGTCATGGTTACTGGGCTTATATATCCAATTGCCGTGACTCAACCTTCAGCAACAATAAACTATTTGGAAGTAACTCCACATGTCTTTCTTGGGCAATCACTTTCTCTCACCCCAACACGGTGATTGTTGGAATAGAAGCAAGGTGAAGTCTGATTTCCCCCATTAAGACCCTTGGATGAACAGACAAAAAGCAGGCTATAAACCTGATAAACAGATGAAATATGTGTATTTACAGGTTTTACATTGTTTACGTAGAGTCAAACTATAGTGAAAGTGACCCTGAAATGTATTTTGCTCATTGGGTCCATGTCATCTATTTGAATCCACCCTAATCATCCTTTCATATTGGAAGCATTATCATAAGGAAAACATCTGCATTTTTTTATCATTTTCATTTCATTTGACAGAAGGTAAATAATCTTAATTTTGTCCACCTACCATTTCAATGAAATATTAATGGGAGGAATGTGGGGAAATATCTTGTTTTTCATGCCTCCAGTGGCAATAATGTAATTAAGATTAGATTCTCTGGTACAGCTTATGCTTGTCCAGTTCTCAAAGACTACTTGGACAAGCCCTGCAGGTTTCTTGGCAAGGGTTTTCAGAAGTGGTCAAGGGTCATTGCTTCCTTCAGAGTGCTGAGAAAAAGTGGCTGGCCCAAAATCACCCAGCTGGCTTTATGGGGGTAGAATTCAGTCTCCCAATTTCTAGCCTGGTGCTTTAACCACTATGTATCACATGCCTGTTATTAATATTATAAGCAATGCAAATAAATCATTGTTCCATTCTTCTGTTCTAGGTTTATGCTCAGAAAAGGCCCTTTTAAGAACTGCACAATTCAGAAAAAATAATTTTTATTTTTTCACATGCAGGTATAAGAAAATGCTGTAAATTAAAGCCGTGCTGTACATTTGTGTTCTTCATAAGAAACAACCCATTTGTTTTGCATGATCCTGTTTTATTGCTGTGTCCAGAGATGTTAAAGGTAGCACTTTAATGTAAAATTTAGAAAAATTAGAGAGCAGCTAGTTCACAGATTCCTTTTGAAATAAAAAAAAGATACACATTTCATTATGTGGTTACTAAGAGAACAGTGTATTGGGGAAGAAACTGCAGCCACACATAATTACTGAAAGAGGAAAAGAAAGAAGAGACACAAATACAAATTTGAATATTCCAACATATTCGTTATATGATAATCTTGAGAAATTTAATGTAAGCTAGATTTTTAAAAAAGGCATTGGCAGTTCTCTCAGAGTTTTCCCTTTTGTAGTAAGAAACAAACAAAGGAGATAGTTAGAATGTGAGGATTATGAACGGAAGATTTCTGGGTGTCATTTAAAATTCTGCAAATGACAAAAGCAATTGTTGCATAACATCTTTGCTCAGACATAATCTTTGAGTTTCTGTTGGTTGACCCATGATACAAGGCAACAGAGTATATTAGCCATGAAGTCAGTCATTGTATATGCATCAGATAAATGCTTTCTTTTAGGAGTGGAAACAAGTTATATTTTGTATAGATCTTTGCACTAAGTTCGTTGCTGGAATTATTTGATCTGGACAGAGAAGTGTCTTCCTATTACCATCCTATACACAGCTGCACAGCTTACTTGTGCTTACTTGTGCACAGCTTACTACTGTTGAGAATATCAGTTGAAGAACACAACTTGTTCTGAAATTGTAAATTTCATCAAGATTGTCCCTGAAGTTGATTTACTTGTAAGCTAGTGGTCAACTGTCATAGACCATACAGTAAAGCACACTATATATACAGAGAATTGTGAAACTATTTGTTGTTTGGGCAGCAATTACTCAACATAAAGTCACAGCAGGTGGCAGTATCTAGCTACTGGTGATTTGAAGAAAGCTAAACAGCATTAGATCTGATCAAAATTTGGGCAGATGAAAACCATGGCTCTAAAGCACACCAGGTAGTCAGAGCTAAACCAGATTCTGGTTTGAATAACATCCTCAGTTTGGTAGCTCTCATCATCGGAGATGACAATATATTATTCTGAGGAAACACCCTGATTTCCAAGGACTTCCCTCTGGTTGAGCTAATACTTTATAATTGGCACTTGTTGAGAAAATCAACAAGGGGTTCCAGGTTCTTTTTTCTTCGGTAAGCTGCATGTGACTAATTTCTTGCACTAGTCTACAATTAATTTCCTTCTTTCTCTCCTTCTCCAGACTTAGTGCTTCCAATGGTTAACCATTCATTGTTCAGTTGACAACCAATTTCAAAACTGAATTGACCTTAGCCAACAGTTTGTCTGTCTGTCTGTCTATCTTTTTAGTTTAGTTTATTGTCACTGCATATTGTACTACTATTATCTATCATTATCATTATCTATCATTATTAACAAGGGGTTCCAGGTTCTTTTTTCCTCAGTAAGCTGCATGTGACTATAATTTCTTGCACTAGTTTCCTTATTTCTCTCCTTCTCCAGACTTACTGCTTCCAATGGTTAACCATTCATGGTTCAGTTGACAAACACTTTCAAAGCTGAACTGACCTTAGCTAACAGTTAGATTGTCCGTCCATCCATCCATCCATCCATCCATCCATCCATCCATCATCTATCTATATATCTATCTACCTATCTTTTTTAGTTTAGTTTATTGTCATTGCACATTGTACAACTATTATCTATCATTATCATTATCTATCATTAACTATTGAACAAAAATCTTGTGAAAACCCTAACTTTGGCCCTAAAAACATTCCATTTTAAATCGTTCCCCAAAGGGGCGATGGTCAGCCTCTCTCCAACTTTAGATTGAAAACGGGCTTTTGTTTTTGTCTTTTGTTTTGCTTCATAGCTGAAGACTCTGATGAACAGTTTCACAGCCAAACAAGAGGATCCTATTCTTGCTCAGGGTGTACTGAAGTCAGCTTTTTCCAGATGCAGTTGGGAGTCTGGGAGCCTGGTCAAAGCTCTCATTGTATTCTCAACACGAGCATTTTGTCACCAATAACCCATCCTTGTACAGGAGCCAAAATGAAATGGGATGAAGCTGAATTCACTGTACTGTACTGAGGTTTACATGGCTGGCCAGCAACAGGTCTCTCCAATTTACTGTGCTTGAGCCAACAGTTTATCTATATATCATCCACCTATCTTAATCCTTACTAGCATTGATGTTACCTAGTTAGGGTAATGAAATGTCTGCAAGAAAACAACCAAGCTCAGAGAGCACCAAGGACCCCACATCCACCCATCTATCTATTTTTCTATCTATCTTATCTATCCTTCTATCTATCCTATCTATCCATCCATCATATAATCTCTCTATGTATCTAATTCTAAAGTTAACGATAAAGGTTTCCCCTGTCCAGTTGTGTCTGAGTCTAGGGGGTGGTGTCCATCCCTGTTTCTTAGCTGAAGGGAGCCAGCATTGTTATCTTCCTATCAAAGTGGTACTATTTATCTACTCACATTTGCATGCTTTCGAACTTCTAGGTGGGCAGGAGCTGGGGCAAGTAATGGGAGCTCACTCTGTTGCATAGTGTTTGGGTAACAAACCCGGGCTATCAGCTTTCAGCTGACAAAATGGCTCAGCATCTTTAACAACTGAGCCATCATGCCCCCATCTCTATCTATCTATCTATCTATCCATCCATCCATCCATCTATCTATCTTTGTTTCCTATGCCATTCATCTGGTAAACTTGCAAGATTCATTTTTGTCACCATTATACATTGAATTAGGTTGTATTGTTTCTCTGTGTCATATAATGTATGTGGGTATATGCGTAATTTTGTATTTATTTATTTTGTCATATTTATGTAGTGTATATTGGAGATGGTGACCCTTTTGAGAGCTGTATGGAACACAATTTCATTTTAATATGTGCCAATTAGTGTACATTTAAAGTAACAATACGTTCTATTCTATTCCTATTCCATTTCATTCTCTGTCAAATTTAGAATCCACCCATCTTGCTCACATAAAATCTGCACATAAGAGGCAAGGACAGTTAAAAATCCATTCTTAAATGCGAACGAAAAGGCTGGGAGCTGCCTTCAGGATGCTAACCAGCCCCACCAGGTGGTTCTTCTGAGCTCCCCATGAAACCGCAGAGCCACATCTTATGCTGAAAGCCAGGCAAGTGCCAGGTTGGATCAGCCAGGCAGATCCTATGTGAGATGGTCAGCGTCATTAATGCCACTAATGATCGTTAATCCCCGTTTTTCCCAGTAGCTACAAGGTGAAATACCGGTTCATTGCACCTTCATTCGTATACCTAACTGCTGCATCCATACGCCCCAGATCTTGTTTGAATGGACAGAGGCTATTTTAGCAGGGCAGCTTTTATTGCAAGCCCAAAGGGCGCGCAGCTGGAACCCAGGCCATATAATTAAGGATCCCCCCCCCCCAAAGCCTTCCCCCGACTACTGCATCCGAGGGGCCCGTCTTTTCCTTTCCCTCGGCGCTGCTGCTGCGGTTCTCGCTCTCCTGAAGCTCTTCTGAATCCAGACACCTAAATAGGCCCACCAGCAAAGGACGAGCCTGCCTTCGTCTCCTCCGATCGGGAGCGCAAAGGCAGCCGCTCAGAAGAGCCAGCCCACCCTCTCCTTCCCCGTGGGGCAGGGGCGAACCCAGGCAGGGGTTGAGCACCCCCCGAGCTGGCTGCCCAGATCCAAGAACCGGAGGAGACCAGCCCGGCTCGGGAGTTTTGTAGCAGCCCAGCCCAACTGCGCGCCGTCCCGCCTTCTCCGAGGCTGCGGGGACACCCGCCCCCCACCCGCCCCAAGCCCGTCCCGGGGCGGCCGCCAACATCGTCCCACTCCAGCCCCGCCAGGCCGCAGGCGAGAGACTGGCTCGGGCCCCCCCATTGGAGCGCGCGCGGGGCGAGGCCGGCCAGCCGAGCCGGGGGGGGGGCGTGGCCAGCGGCTTGAGGCGTCGCGGCCCGCCGGTCACATGACGTGCCGCCATTTTGTCTGGCGCGGGCGCGGGCCTCTGAGGTGAGGAGGCAGCGGCGGCGCAGACAGGCCGGACGGGGCGGAGGTCTGGCCGGACGGGAGCCGCGTTGACGTCGTCGTCGCCCGCGAGAGAGAGAGAAGGAAGAGAGGCCAAGGAGGGAAGCGGACACGGCCGTCCCTCGGCTCAGCCTGGGCTGTACACAGCGGCTGGGCCGGGCTTGGCGGCGCTCCGCCCCGCGGCTTGCCTGCCGCCGCCGCCGCTCCTCCTCCTCCTCCTCCTGCTGCTGCTGCCACCCTGCGCCGCTGCTGAGGGGCCGCTGGAGCCGAGCTGGGCAGGGAGCGCCGCCGCCGCCGTCGTCGTCATGTCGGGCCAGTCGATTACCGACCGGATCACGGCGGCACAGCACAGCGTCACCGGCTCGGCCATCGCCAAGGCCGTCTGCAAGGCCACCACCCACGAAGTCATGGGCCCCAAGAAGAAGCACCTCGACTGTGAGTGCGGCGGCGGGGGGAAAAAGATAGTGGCTGCCGAACATGCGTGTGCATTCCGACGTTCCTCCCGCGCTCTCTACCCCGTGTCTATGGAACCCAGTGCCGGGTTCCATAGATTGTCCCCAGGGTGGGATGGCGGCTTGTCCTAACCGGACTAACCAGGGTTTAGTCAGGCCCGGCGGCCGGGTTTCTGCTGCGTTTGGGCCCCTCTCCAGAACAATGGGGGCTTGGGCGGTGTGGGGAGGGATGTTTCCCCCCCCCCCCATGGGCCAAGTGGGTAAAATGGGTTAATGGCTGGGCTGCAGGGACTGACAGAATGGCTTGGAGGGAGCGTCAAAACCAATTCTCCAATGTTGCAGGAAGGATTCAGATTAAGTGTGTGAAGGGCAGAGAGATGATTTTTTTTTACTCACCCCTTCTCCTTTGGTCAGATGGTGAGGGTTCCCCCTGTTGCAGTGACCTGCCACTCTTCATAAGCTGGCACCTGTAACCCCTCTGGCCTGGCTTGTTGGCACCCTGGCTTGTTGACATCTCTTCCTTGGGCTGCATTGTCAAGTGCAGGATAGGATCTCTATTGCACAATTGTCAGAAAAGTATCTAGGTATAGAACTATATGCACACTAGGCCATCTTTTCAGATCCAAATCACAATGTGTCATGTTTAGATTCTTTTAGCTCTACCTCTACTTACCTACCTTGGGAAGTACTGTAAGCCTTAGGCAGAAGGCTTTATTTTAATTGTCAGCTAAAGAAAAGGGTGGAAGGAAGGAAGCATCGGGTGATAAAGACTCTCCCTGGAGTTCTGAAGAACTGATACCCAGGTATTGAGGATCAGATAATGCTCTGGGTTAAATGGAAAAAATCAATAGCTTTGGGTTAATCAGATGGCTTCCAGACCTTATCTTTCTTGGATGAGCAGGTGCAAAGGTGACCAGCAAGACTACTTCACAATTGGGGACAACAAAAGAGGTGCAGTTTGCCAGGCAAGGTCGATTAGATTTGCTGAAGTCACTTTTGATATAAAACTGAGAAAGCAGGATTAAACAAATGAGTTGACTTGTTACCACTTTGATGAGTCCTGATCAATCATAAGAGAAGGCTAAAGAGAAGATGTGAATCAAGTTAAATGTTTCTGTCTTAGTAATATTCTGCTGCCCTTTAGAACAATTACCTGTGTTAGATTAATGGGGGTGGGGAATTGCTGTTTTAACTTTTGTTTAAAAAAAGCAAACACCAAAATATATATATATAAAACAGAGCAACAGTTTTATTTCTTGAGTTTCTTTGTTTCCTCCCATCACTTTGTGGTGCAAATAAGTATGCCTCTTCCAAGTAACTCAGATTTAAAATAAAGTAACTCAAATGTCCAAGTAACTCAGATTTAAAATAAATCTGAGTTACTTGGACATTTGAGTTACTTGGAAGAGGCATGCTTATTTGTACCACAAAGGTACAAATAAACATGCCTCTTCCAAGTAACTCAAATTTAAAATATATCTTCTGTAAGAGATCAAGTAAGCAAGTCAAGTAACTTACTATAATACAACTGCTTCCAAATAAAGGACATTCTTGACCTAATGATCTGAGGTCTAAAGCCTTCTATTAACATGTCAACCAGATAAGATAAGGTAGTGTGGTTCTTGCCTTTCAGAGTTCATCAGTATAAATTCAGTCATTCAGCCTTGCTTTTTGTATAATGGTTAAAAATGGCCTTCTTGGAAGAAGAGTTTTTATTTTATGCAAGAAAATTGCAGGAGAAAGTAATTTTTTTGGAATCAAGATGGAACTACTAAAATGCATTATTATAGCAATAGCATTTAGACTTATATACCACTTTACAGGGCTTTACAGCCCTATCTAAGTAGTTTACAAAGTCAGAACATTGCCCCCAACATTTCTGGGTCCTCATTTTATCCACCTCAGAAGGATGGAAGGCTGAGTCAACCTTCAAATAGATGCTTAGTCAATCAGATATTTTGTGTTTTTCCCCAGGACCCAGTGTGATAGACATATATTGTTTAATAATATAAGTTTATATCACAGGATGTAGACTGTTCCAAATAAATCTGCCATTGGCAATTCTGATCGGGATTTTGTGAATGATGTTGGTATTCAAGTGATGTTCCAGATGTTTGGCACCTAATTGGTACTGTCTTCGCTTTGCCATAATCCTTTATTTCGATCTGCAACTTTTTTTGTATTTTGGGATTTTTCTCCAGTTTCTTTCTTCTGCTATTTCCAGGTACTGTCAGGTCCACTATTCAGACTTTTTTTTTAGTCTTAGCAATTGTTAAGCCTTGTAGGCATATGCTTATCTGTCCCAGAGCTCTTCGGCTTTTTCATTTTCTATTACTTCTACTTCGTATTCTCACCAGTTCTTCCAGGCAAGTAGTATTTCTGGCAGATATTCCAATGCACTGTTGTTGCTACCTTTCTTATTCTGTTCTTTGTAACAAATCTGAGCGATGATCTTGCATTATTTATTATAGTTGGTTGCAGTCAGCCACATATTTATACTGGATTTGGCATTTTTATCAATCTATCACTTTATTTTTTTAAAGTTTCATTCTGGCTGCTTTCATGCAGTTATTTTGATGGCATTAAGAAAGTGGCTTAACCTTGCTTTAATCCAGAATGTTTTTGTTTATTTCCAAATGTAGCCAAAAGCCTGGGATTCCCTCCTTGGCCCCATTCAAATGCTAACTGGGGCCAATTAAGCAAGGATTAAGCAAGGACAATTAGTAAGCCAAAGATCTAAGCCCAATAATATTACTTTGCAATTTAGTAAGCAACACAGATAATAAATTATTGACTAATCAGGAATCTTCTAGTTGCTCTTCTGATATTAAATGCAGTCCCAGGGCATGTACTTTTATTGAAACTTTCACTGTTCCTTTCTGTATTTTCCTGTTATAATGGAGCAAAAATTATAGTGCAGCATTAAGTTTGCATCACTTCAACTTTCTCAATAAGCGTTCATTTCATAGTACAAAACAGATATCATTCTCATTTTTTATTTTGCAAAAAGACACATTGGTAAAAACATTTACTTCTACTCTTTGATGTTGCACATAAAAATATGTACATTTATTTGTATTTATTTAAAGCTTACATTTCTTTTGAGACAATACTACCTGTTCTATACTCTCCTAGCAACAAGTTTACTTTGTCACTAAAGCATGCATGCATCCATCATTTGCAGTTGGAATTAGCAGTGCTAATATGAGACTGTCATTTCCTACCCTTTCAGCTTGCCTGACTGTTGCTGACTGAATTGTGGTTATTGTAATAGAAGATGCTAGTCTGGGAAAAAACTTATTTGACATATAGGTTCATTATTTACTCTGGAGAACTATATCTATTTAAGCCAAACATGCTAATGTTTATTAAGTTTCAGAAAGGTAACAGAGATCATTGTTGTTTAGTTCTAGAAGGTTAATTGTTGTAAGAGCAGCAAAATCTTGTGGCTTATCACTTCTTCAAATTCTTAAACTTGAGTGGACATTTAATCTCTAGTAACTACAGTCCCAAGATATTTTTCATTTATAGTGTGCGGAGATTTTGTACTGGTTTTTACTTCCTGTTCAGATGTCAGCTTAAAATCAGTAAACTCGATTGTATAAGGAAGTTAGGAAGTGAACAACAGGATAAGGTTGCTCAATAACATTGAAAATAACTATATTTTTAAAAAGAAAATAGATGTAATCTATTGCAGCACACACAGTTCAAATGAGTTCCACTACATTCATTTAAGAATTATGTCTGTGTCATAGTGCAAAGAAAGAATTAAATTCAAGAAGGCATGTGAAATGCCTGTTTGATTTTTGTTCAGCATAGTAGGAAAAATCTATACAATGCTGCTAAATTCACCTTTTCTTTTGTTTGGAAAATGTCTTATTTAATGGTGAGAATGTACGGTAAACTGATGTGATGTTGAATGATATCATTGGATGTTCATAGTACAAAAAAATTAACAAATGCTGCCATGCTGGGTTCCTATATATGCTATATACTTATGTTTAAAAAATGTCCTGTACTGCTGCTTTCGTTGTCTTGAATTACTTTTGCAGCACAGGGATAGAATTTTTTTTTTTAAAAAAAGCATTGCCAGTGCTGCATTTAAATTTTTTCCCTTCTCTGTGTTCTTGCACATAACAGTGGCTAAGATTTATAAACATTCCTTCATTCTTCAATTTTTTATGGCAATAAAGATTATTAAAATAGCATATTAGAGGACAAATGAAAAGTAATATAATTTAAGAGCAGAAAATATGTTTTGATCGGAAGACAAACAAAATTCAGAATGCTCCTGTTCAATTCACTTCAGGACATAGACTTTCAGATCATATATTAGCTCTAGTGCACATTAAGTATTGCTTCTGCATATTACATGTGTATTGATTTAAAGCTAGGAATTTATTATTTATAGCAGGGGCAAAAGTCTGATTAAACAGAGTGTAGTGTCCCAATATTGACTGTTGCATTTCCTAGTCGGTCATTCACACTAGTTGCTTTAAATTACCTTATATGATGTTTCATTCTTGCCTCTTTGTTGCATTGTTTACATTTCAAGCTATCAGTTTTCTCTAGGATTAGTATCCCAGCATTGATTATGAAAATATAGAAGCCAGTAGTGCAAGCATGTATTTGTTAAACAAATAGTATTATGATTCAGTATGGTGATAAATCACAGTGGCTCCATTTGCATATTGTATGAGGCCAAACCAAATTAATTACGTTATGTCTTACATGATATATATAAACCCATCCATTAGATGGGTTTACATATCATACTAATGCATAATGTGGTTTCTTAGCATTTCAATTGTCATTTGGCACAATATAGGAATTTAATCACTGTAGCTCAGCTGAAGATGGCTCAGAAAAGAATAAAATAACAATACCATAATGTGCTTTATATCGCGGAGTGTCTGTTACCTCTCAATTTGAGAGATTTAGAGCATTTATGTTTATAATATGATAAATATGCAAACACACACTCAAACTAGGGTTGAGTGCTTGCTTTTAGGATCATTGCTCAGGCATGTCAATTTTTCCTTCCTAGCCGTTCTAGAACTTAAAAATAATATCAGCTATTCTTATAACTGCTACTTGTAAAACATTTATTCCTACATAGAAAACTATTGTAAACCATAATCCCCCCCCAGACACAGCCCCATCCTTTAGTGGATTACAATGATTGCTCATTTTAAAGGTTAAGAGTGTACATGTGCGTGCCTATCTTTCGAGCTCTGTTAGAAAGTCTTATTCTTAGAATAAGAGCATTTTAGTACCCAGTCATAGCTTTGCTGAGCTCCTGTATTTCTCCACATTGTCAGCAGTTCTCTGTTTAATTCCTGGCAAGATCGGAAATGAGTATTATGATTTCTAAAACTTCTCTAGAAATTAAGGTGATCTATTTTGACCTCTTCTTACATATGATGTAAATGTTTCAGAAGCCTTGGAATCTCACAGAACTGTTATTTTTATTTTAATCAGTACTTACCTATTTTATGGCTATCTATTAACTATTGCTCACTAAACCATATATGGTTTGGTATTCACCTGCCTTACCACAATATTTCCATATGGTATGGCAGTTAAAATGCTTACTAAAATCAAATCAGCAAATCCCCTTACGTTGCTGTGGGTGGCAATGATATTTCTACTTTGATATTAAATAGAATCATAAAATTTTGCATCTTTCAAAAAAAATGATGCACCTTGAATCTACTTTGGTCTGTTTCCAATAATATATGAGATGTGTATGTAAAGATGGACACATAATTATCAAACTTGCCTTTTCTGCAGATGTGCAGAGTGACCTACATAAATATTCTGATTTTTTCCTTCAACACAACCTTGTGAGATAGATTTGACTAAGAGATAGTGGCTATGTTTGATTTGAGCTACGGTTTACTAATTAACCTTTCTAAATTTTTGCGCACACTGAGCCAGAAATTAAGTACCAGCCTGGATTCACACAATATACTAGGCTAAAAACCTGGCTGACCAGTCAGTGATTCAGGCAGCAGTGCAGACATAGCCAATGAATGACTGGCCCATAGTGACCCAGTGAACTTGTCCAGTTGAAGGTTGCAAATAATACTGCAGCAGAGGTGGGATTCTGCTTTTTTAATAAATAAAACATTAACTCAGATTTATTGCTTGATAAAAACTGTTCGGAAATCATGTGATGCAGGAATGCAGTTCAGGCTAGCTGTCATGTTCTAGATAGGCATTTTTCAGTTTCTTATCTGCTAGATGTGAAGTTATTCACTAATCAATAATCGATTTTCAGTACAGAGGTTTTTGTAGTTTTCCTATTGTGATTGTGAATATTGGGCAATTATGTTGATTTATTATAACAACATTCTTGCTGGCAGTTTATCTTCATTTGCCAATAGTGGCTTTAGCTGCACAACACAAATTTTTAAACAGTTTTTTTTTTTAAATAGTAATTGATAGTTCTCATTCTATAGATTGCTTTACACTTGAGAATAAAAGCTTGAAATTGATTCAATATCAAATCAGCCTGCTTCATTCTAGCACAGGCAGTGCCAACCAGCATATTCTAAGTGGATCAAGACTAGAGGATAGCTTAATATTATGAGCCATCTGCTGGACAACAACACCAGCAATGCTGTATCTGGGGATATAGTTATCACTCTTCACAGGCAGTGAGTGTGGTAGACTTGCTACTTATTGTGATGTCTTGCTTCTATTCTACATGTATTGGGTTTTGCAAGCGATAGTGATAGTCCCTAAACATTAGTTATAGTGGGGCAAAAAGGTATTTAGTCATCCACCAATTGTGCAAGTTCTCCCATTTAAAAAGATGAGAGAGACCTGTAATTGTCATCATAGGTATACCTCACCTATGAGAGACAAAATGTGAAAACAAATCCAGACAATCACATTGTCTGATTTGGAAATAATTTATTTGCAAATTATGGTGGAAAATAAGTATTTGGTCACCTACAAACAAGCAAGATTGCTGGCTCTCACAGACCTATAACTTCTTCTTTAAGAGGCTCCTCTGTCCTCCACTCGTTACCTGTATTAATGGCACCTGTTTGAACTTGTTATCAGTATAAAAGACACCTGTCCACAACCTCAAACAGTCACATTCCAAACTCCACTATGGGGAAGACCAAAGAGCTGTTGAAGGACACCAGAAACAAAATTGTAGACCTGCACCAGGCTGAGAAGACTGAATCTGCAATAGGCAAGCAGCTTGGTGTGAAGAAATCAACTGTGGGAGCAATAATTAGAAAATGGAAGACATAAAAGACCACTGATAATCTCCCTCGATCTGGGGCTCCACGCAAGATCTCATCCCGTGGGGTCAAAATGATCACAAGAACGGTGAGCAAAAATCCCAGAACTACACGGGGGGACCTAGTGAATGACCTGCAGAGAGCTGGGACCAACGTAACAAATGCTACCATCAGTAACACACTACACCGCCAGGGACTCAGATCCTGCAGTGCCAGACGTGTCCCCCTGCTTAAGCCAGTACATGTCCAGGCCCATCTGAAGTTTGCTAGAGAGCATTTGGATGATCCAGAAGAGGATTGGGAGAATGTCATATAGTCAGATGAAACCAAAATAGAACTGTTTGGTAGAAACACAACTCGTCGTGTTTGGAGGAGAGAGAATGCTGAGTTGCAACCAAAGAACACCATACCTACTGTGAAGCATAGGGGTGGCAACATCATGCTTTGGGGCTATTTCTCTGCAAAGGGAACAGGAAGACTGATCCGTGTACAGGAAAGAATGAATGGGGCCATGTATCATGAGATTTTGAGTGCAAACCTCCTTCCATCAGCAAGAGCATTGAAGATGAAACGTGGCTGGGTCTTTCAGCATGCCAATGATCCCAAACACACCACCCGGGCAACGAAAAAGTGGCTTCGTAAGAAGCATTTCAAGGTCCTGGAGTGGCCTAGCCAGTCTCCAGATCTCAACCCCATAGAAAACCTTTGGAGAGAGTTGAAAGTCCGTGTTGCCCAGTGACAGCCCCAAAACATCACTGTTCTACAGGAGATCTGCATGGAGGAATGGACCAACATACCAGCAACAGTGTGTGACAACCTTGTGAAGACTTACAGAAAACGTTTAACCTCTGTCATTGCCAACAAAGGATACATAACAAAGTATTGAGATAAACTTTCGATATTGACCAAATACTTATTTTCCACCATAATTTGCAAATAAATGATTTCCAAATCAGACAATGTGATTGTCTGGATTTGTTTTCACATTTTGTCTCTCATAGGTGAGGTATATCTATGATGACAATTACAGGCCTCTTTCATCTTTTTAAGTGGGAGAACTTGCACAATTGGTGGCTGACTAAATTTTTTGCCCCACTGTATACCTTGGGATTATCAGTAGTCTGCAGATTTATAGCTTGCATTTGATAATAGAGGAAATCAGAATTGGACCATATCTTTAGGTAGGCATGCTGGAACAGGGAAACCACTAGATTCCTTTTGAAAACAAATTAAGAGTACCTCTAATGTGGATTCAGAATCACTACTCCTTTGTGACGTAGAGGGCAAGGCCGACTTAGATTGCCCAGTTTTGCATTTTCAGAGTGCTGAATCTTGTTCCTTCTTGAAAACACATCAAAATTGATGAATTAGGGTTCATACTTCATATTTTTTACCATCATTTCATGGTTCTGTGCCTATTAACCATTAATATAAGCCTCCATTCTCACTTAATTGCTTCATTGATTTCCCCTCCTAGGTTTAACTTCAGTCTAGTGTGTAGATGACTGTTACTAAAAGTCCATTGAGGCAACAGATATAATATGTATAGTAATGGACAATCTTTGCGAAAAAGAAAGAAAATACCCAGTGAATCAAAATCTTGGAAACAAAATTATCAGGCCTTTTTGGATTGAGACTTAAGAGGCAGCAATTCATAAAAATGCTGTTTTAATGCAGCTTATTATAATTCACAAAGCAGTACAAAATTATCATTGTAATGCAAACAAATACTATGGGATCTGAAATGAATGAAGTGAATTACACTGCTTGTTATTGCAGTAGGAATAATGTATTTTCCCCCCTAAAGTCCAGTTTGCACATCTAGAGAAAATGAAGGAATGCAGT
Organism: Bungarus multicinctus; assembly: GCA_023653725.1. Taxonomy (NCBI): domain Eukaryota; kingdom Metazoa; phylum Chordata; class Lepidosauria; order Squamata; family Elapidae; genus Bungarus; species Bungarus multicinctus. The sequence goes on from CM042841.1 coordinate 7,190,586, forward strand.
ATATATAGATAACAGTGATGTGCTGGAAAATCCAACAGGTTACTTTGAATAACCATATTCATATAATCAGCATCTAATAGATGGTCCTTCATGAATAGAGGGAAAAATTTCAGCTATTACTTTACAGTTTGGCACTATAATTTAGAGTGTACAGTTTGAACAAAATCATAGCTATCAAACAGTGGTTATCTTTTCTCATTTGTGGTCTTGAAGTGCCAAACAAAAGGCTCAAACTCCAATTTGTTGGGATTTTGTATAGATCAGCAATGTATATTTAAAATATATTATAATGCAGTGAAATAATATATTTTAATGTATTTATTAAAATACATAAGGTTCTGAATTAACTACTGTTTTTCTTGTGAGGAAATTTTTTCCATGTTTGCTTTGAGCATTTCATCCAGTATCAACTACATCAACTGCATCATGGAGATGAGTGATCAACTACGCATATATAGTGTCTTGTTTCAGATATATGTATGTGAATGAATTGAATGTAACACTTCCGAAGGATAGGCTAAATTCAAAGTAGACTGTGAGTTGGAAAGAGATGGAAGGGCTTGTATTTGTATATTGGTCCCTTAAGATTAGGAGTTAAGGCACTTATGTCGTCTTGCGTAATTAGTACTTACTCTGTAGACTTCCTCTAATTCGTTCAAAATCTCATCTTTGTCTCTCTCCAATACCTCCGCCAAGATTTCCGCCATCACCTGTTCTAAGTCTTCTTCTTTTGATTCCACTATATTTTGGAATCTTAGGTACCTTGTGGCCTTATCCATCTCTAAAAACACCAGGGAGTCCTCTGTTTCCTTACTAATATTCTTTAAGTGTTCATCGACTCTTTCCAATTTCTTTTCAGTTTTTTCTGTCCTCTTCTCTACTTCTTTTATTATTCCTTCGTTTTTCTCCAACGCTCGCTGTAATGTTCCAATTTTTTCATCTAATTTAGAAATGTCCATTTTCATTTGTACTTTTAGATTCCCCATTTGTTCTTTCAGTTCATTTGTATCTGTTCTCTGTATGATTTTTAAGCATTATTTCTTGTAATTTTGACATAGAATCTTGTAGGGCGAGCAGTGTCGAATGAATATTAGCTTTTGTAATAGAAGACTGTTTTTCCAATGTTAAAGACTCCTCAATTGTCTTCTGTGACATTGGTGAGGGTGTTGCTGTTGGAGTTGTTAATGTAGTCTTCTTTTCAGCTTTGAGTGTTGTAGAAGTTATGGAGGTCATTTCTCCTAAAATTTGTTTTTGTTTTTGTATTATATTAATTATATTGTCCCAGATTAACATTCACTATTAAATAATATATCATAAAAATAACCAATAAACTAAATTAATCAATACAGTAATTAATGAATTTGTCTATCTATCTCTTAATATCTTTTCTATATATTGTATATAAACTGATAGGAATGTAATTATCAATATTACTAATAAGTCAGTTAAATCAAACTAATTGTATCACAATAGCAATAAACAGTTTCCCTCTACCTCATATATATCTACTTGCATAATACTATATAAAAAAAATTGAGAGAGGAACAGTAGCTAATCAAAGCACCAAAGAGAGATAAATAACATAGAAAGAGAGAAAAAAGGAAAAGAGTCATAAAATAGCTCTTCCACCTTCAGTCACTGGGATTACACGTTTGCAGATCCAGATGCCTGGAAATAGAAAATTGCTGAGTAATAGCAACGTCCTCTCAGAGTCTCAGCTCACTCAATTGTGTCCAATTCTCTTATCATCTTTTCTTAAGGAAATCTTAAGTTCAATTTTTCTATAGTTCTATGTTTCTTCAGTTAAACTAGTCAGTTAGATTAATACACACTTGAATCAACAGTCAAAGACTTTTCCAAAAACTTCCAAAAAGTATCTTCTTTTGCTCCACGTTATCTCCGTTTATTTCACTTACACTGATCTTCTCCTGAAATTTAATGCAGTCTTTCCAAAAGAAAATAATCCAAATCCCCCAGACCTTTCAGCAGCTAATGACAATGTAGCAAATCTCATCAACCTCCCCGTCTTCTATGCTACTTTTGTTGCTGTCCTTGTTTCTCTCTATCCAGCCCTTTCGCTTTCGTCCGCCTTGCCTCCGCTCCTTAGCCGCTTCCTTTTAGGGCTCCGATCAAATTCTTTCAACAATTTTCCTGTGGATCCACAGTATTCAAAAAGGACTTTCTCTCACCCGCACCTTTCACCTTTAATCACCACAAACTGTCTCTCACTTGCTTCCTTTCGTCTGTGGCAGACCGGACTTCAGGACTGCCATTAAAGAAACAGCAGTCTCTTGCTTGTTGGGCTCTGAGGGATTTCTCTTCGCTGTAATGGGAGTTGCCTTCCCCTCACCACAGCTCGAGTTTCCCCACACCGGCATGTTTCTTTTCTGGATTCATGCACCCCGAAGGGTCGCACCAACAGCAAGAAGAGGCAAGAAGAATTACAAGCAGACTTCTAAGCCTCCATTCGTCTCCGCCTCACCACCGGAAGTCTTGTTTCAGATATATGTATGTGAATGAATTGAATGTAACACTTCCGAAGGATAGGCTAAATTCAAAGTAGACTGTGAGTTGGAAAGAGATGGAAGGGCTTGTATTTGTATATTGGTCCCTTAAGATTAGGAGTTAAGGGAAGGAGTGGCTGATACTTAGGTAGTCTGCAAAAATTCCTTATTGATCTTTGCCTTCTGTGGCTATCATGGACTCTCATAGTCTGATTGAAGAACATTTGGAGGGCATCAATGGGCCTGTGCTTTCTCTGAAGGACAGGAATATTATCACTCATCTCCATGATGCAGACTTGCCTGTATATGGTGAAGAATTACTGTACATGCTATGCTGGGTCATGTTGATAAACTATCTGCAGAACATGGTCAAAGATTAAGTTCATCTGCTTCTACATTTTGGGCAGGACCATTTGCAGAAATGAAGTATTTAATTATTATATTACCTAGTTACTGAGTTGACAGGCTATTATTCCTTTGTGATTTCCCAGGAACAGCTATATCAAGAAAATGGAAGAAGGAAGTTGTGATTTGGAAAATAAGTAGGAAATTTCTAGGAAAATGGTTACTTTTAGAGGCCTGAGCAAATTGGGAATATTTGAGCTTGGGTGATACAGGCTTGGCCACACAAAAAGAAGAAAGTTGAATAATATTAAGAGAAATAAAATCAGGGTGAGGTTTATTGTTTCAGAAGAATGCAAAATTTGAATGCTTGCCTATTCTGCTTGTTCATGGTGACAAAATTCTAGATGAGGAAAAGTGTTACAATATGTTGTTTTACAACCTGAATCATTTGAAGAAAAAGGGGAATATAGGATAGCAAGGGAAAGATGGGAAATTTTCTAATGTTATTAATGCCTGCTCAGGTTCCAGTAAAAATGGCTTGACTGCAGGACTGTTAGACCATTGAACGAAACACCAGTACTATTAAACATTTGCTCTGCTGTCACATTGCCTGTCTGTCTGTTCTCTATATGCTATAGGAAAAAATCTTGGCTGTAAATCTTTCGGCCAACCTCCTTCTAAATTCATTTTCTGTTCATGTTTCTCAGCTGGTTTCTCAGGTTACTATATGCTCTCTCTCCTCATCTTTGTCTTTCATTTAAGAATTAACGTAATTCTTATTTTTGCTATAAAATAGTTTGTTAGGCCAATTTTACATTATTCCAAGGTAAGATCTTTATAAACTAACAAATATTTATTAAGAAATAGTTTTTTTTAAAAAAAAATATAATGCTATAATTTGTTTGAATTTAAAGTGGCTGATTTGGCTGCAACAAGCTGATGTTTATGTGTGAAATGATTGTAGATAATCCAGCACTATTTGTATTTTCTCACTGCTTGTATAAACAGTGAAGCTTGGGGCTGTGGTATTTTTCTGCACATGTCTTTCAAACCTGCCCAATTGCTTCCCATAATATTTTTCTTTATTTTTTTTAGCACATTCAGAATGTTAGTGAATAATAATCCAAGAGTCTTGAATACTGGAAGAGACTCCAGTCTCTGTCCCGCCCTCCAGTTTTGGCTAGATACATTATTTTAGACTTTTGTCTACGTGTCAGTAATGATATACTCTATTTCTAGTCCTGTCAAGTTCTAAATACAATTTGCCACTTCTGATTTGGTAAAACTTTTTAGATGTATACATCAGTTCCTGTTTGTAAAAGATGGATAGAAGTATCTACTTGATTCAGCAAGTGTCGTTTTTATCAGGGAATCAAAATGACTCTGCAAAAGTTGCTTGATACTAAGTATGTGGAATCATGATGAAACATTTAGATAGTATTTATTGTAATTTCACATAATTTCACATACATTAACTTTCTCTAGTTAATGTGTGAAAGGTAAAGAATACAGGTAGTCCTTGTTTAGCTATCACAATCGGGAGAGGCAATTCGATTGTTAAGCAAAGCAGTCACTAAAAGTGAAACTACAACTGTCTTTGATGTTGCTTCAGCTTTCCTTTGCTTTACAGACCTGGAAAGGTCATAACTACGAGGAATAATCTTACAATTATTTTTCCACACTACTGTAACTGCTGAATGAGGACTACTTGTAGTTGCGAATATGAGAGTGAAGTTTAGGATTCCAGAATACTCTTGAACATATCTTCTTTTTGAGCTTTTATCAATATGAAAAATCACCTTGTGGTGACACTGGCAACAAGCAAATTTGATAAGTATTTATTAAAACATCTTGTTTCTTGAATTTCAGATTTAATTCAATGCACAAATGAGATGAATGTGAATATTCCACAGTTAGCAGATACACTTTTTGAGAGGACGGCAAACAGTAGCTGGGTAGTAGTGTTCAAAGCTCTAATTACAACGCACCACCTCATGATGTATGGAAATGAGGTAAGAAAGCAGCATTTTGCAATACAGAGTTTCTTTTCAAAATGGGAGGGGTTTGAGAATAATTGCCTGGTGAATTTCCAAAGGATAAGCATGGCAGAGAACCTCTGCCAAGAACCCTACTTATGAGGTTCCTATCAAGAACCTCATAAGTATCTTCTTATTAGAAAGCAAATACTGGCATATAAAGTTACTTTATTAATCCCCCCCCCGTCCCCCCCCCCCCATCCCCCCGTCCCCATTACTGAGTTAGCAATGGGTTAAATGAAATACTTACCCAAGTGCTGATATAGTTTCTAAATCCTATATTCTCATGAAATTCTGGACTGGCACTTTTTATTTTTGCTCTTAAAAGTTCAAGAGTTCTATTGCCAACTTGCCATTTTAAGAACATTGTGCCTGTTAGCATTTGCACCAAGACAAATTCCTTGTGTGTCTAATCACACTTGGCCAATAAAGAATTCTATTCTATTCTATTCTATTCTATTCTATTCTATTCTATTCTATTCTAGCATTTGACTGTTTCAGACTTCCTGGGGAATCTGAATGAGAATGAGATGAATATACTGTACATCCCAAGTTCACTTTGTGGTGAAATTGAACAATGCACTCTCCATTGTTGTCTGGTTACCAGTCCTTTATCCCCAAAGTTTGTATATGCTATTTTTAGAAGGCATGTTTGTCATAAAATGTACCACTTCCACTCTTACCATGCAAAAATATCTCCCCTTGATTTGAAAAACAGAGTGTTATTTGCTTTACAGGATACTAGCTTTTACAGGATCGAGACAATCCTGCCTCAGTTAAATATGGCAGATTTTCTTGTAGGGGTTTATAGTGTTCAGTCATGAAGGAAGCTAATAGAATGGAAACTAAAGCTATAATAAAATCCCATATCTTACAATTGAAAGAATCCCAAAGGACAATGCAATAATAACTTGTTAGTTGTATCACCTTGCAGTGATTAAAGCATTAAGAGGAGAATGTTTTGCCTTCTACTAGCTCTGTTTTCCTATTATGTATAGATGTAAATCTTGCTTAGTTGTCATGAGAATCATCTCAGAATAGTACCGTGTTTCTAACAAAATAAGGCAGGGCCTTATTTTGTTTTGAGCCCCGAAAAAACGGCTAGGCTGTCTTTTCGGGGGTGAATTAATTTCTCTCCCCCCCCCCATCAGCGGGTGGGTGGGTGGCAGCAGAACATGACAACAGCAGCGGTGCTGGTGGGAACGTGGAAAGCGTTTCTACCGTCGCTCGGGTGTGTGCGGAGTGGCGGCAGAAACGCTTTCCATGCCGGCGGAAACATGGAAGTGTTTCTGTCGCCTCTCGGGTGTGCGCGGCAGAAATTCTTTCCATGCCAGCGGAAACGTTTCCCCCGGCGCCGCTGCTGTTGTCATGCTGGCGGAAACGTGGAAAGCGTTTCTGCCGCCGCTCAGGTGTATGCGGAGCTTCCGCACACACCCGAGAGGTGTCAGAAACGCTTCCACGTTGCCCCCGGTGCCGCTGCTGTTGTGCCGGCGGAAACATGGAAAGCATTTCTGACGCCGCTTGGGTGTGTGCGGAGCCGCACACACCCAAGCGGTGGCAGAAATGCTTCCATGTTTCCGCCGGCATGGAAAGCGTTTCTGCCACCGCTCCGCACACACCCGAGCGGCAGCAGAAACGCTTCCACGTTTCCGCCAGTATGGAAGAAATGCTTCTGTGTTTCTGCCGGCGCTGCTGCTGTTCTCGTGCCGGCAGGAACTGTGGAAGCCATGGAGGCAGCTCCCCCGCCCGAGAAGCAGCAGAAACGCTTCTACATTTCCTGCTGGCGCGAGAACAGCGGCAGCGCCGCGCAGGGCACTGTTAAAGGCAAGTTCCCCCCGGCCTCCCCCCCAGCATGTTTTAACCCCTGGCCTCCCCCCCAGCATGTTTTAACCCCCGGCCTCCCCCCCTCCCCCAGCATGTTTTAACCCCAGCCTCCCCCCCAGCATGTTTTAAACTAGGCCTAAATTTGGGGGGGGGGCAGGGCTTAATTTCATTTCATGCCTAGAAAACATGCTGGGTTTTTCTATTGGTGGAGGCCGTATTGTTGGAGAAACACGGTATATATGTCTTCTTTATAACTATGGTATGTGAGATGCATGCAGAATGAGCAATGTGCAGTTCAATTTTGCTTCCATTTTCCTTTTCCATGGAACCATTTGTATACTAGAGTTGCTATGAAATACATTGCATATCAGTTTCTCTTACATCATTCTGTTCCACTTTTGCCTCTGGTTAGTTGCAAAATTGTAACTATTAATAGATATAATTAGTTTGCCTTAGTAAAAGCAAGAAATAGTTCTTGTTTAGGTGATTGAGGACCTACGTGTACTTCTCAATTTACAAGAATTCACTTGATTGTTCAAAGTTATAATGGCACTGAAAAAAGTAATTTATGTCTGTTTTTCACAGTTACTATTTTTGCAGCATCCCCATGATCATGTGATCAAAATTCAGATGCTTGGCAACCGGTTCATAGTTATGACCATTGCAGTATTCTGGGGTTATGTGATCACTTTTTTTGCAACCTTCTGACTGGCAAAGTCAATGGGAAAACCAGATTCACTTAACGAGGTTACTAACTTATCAATTACAGTGATTCACTTAACAACTTTGGCAAGAAATGTTGTAAAATGGGGCAAAACTCACTTAACAAATTCTCACTTCACAACATAAATTTTGGGCTCAGTTGTGGTCGTAACTTGAGGATTATCTTTATTTCATGTGTCACCTATGCACTTGCTTAGAAATTAGCAATGTAAAATATTTCTATAGAAAGATAATCTGCAGAAAGATAATAAAGATAATCTGAATTCTGATTCATTTGTTCACAGCGTTTTATTCAATACTTGGCATCTCGAAATACATTATTTAATCTCAACAACTATCTGGATAAAAGTGCCATGCAGGGTAAGGATTCTTTTTCTTTTAAAGATAAATTTGAATTTATATATTCTATATTTAAATTGAATCATATTTGATTTGCCTATTATGTTTCTTTATCTTGGTGAGATTTTTGTTATTGATAATGAAAACAGTGATTCCTCAGATGATTGGGGCTTTAAAAGTGAGCATTGCATTTGCAATGGTCAAATCTTCTAGTTGTCAAACTCCCGGCCCACGGGCTGGATGCGTCATGTGGTACCGCATGCTCACGCCTGGTTTAGCAAAGGGGAGGGGAAATCCCCATACGTCACGTGACACTGCCATGACAACATGACTTTGACATCCTTGTTCTAACTTGAGGAAAGGAATTTTTTACGTCCAGGCACAGCATCCTTCCATCATTGCTATTACCTCTCACATATGCCAACATTCTCCTTGGGAAATTGAGACAATTCAACATCTTTTTACTGTAGCTTTTATAAGGATCTTCAAAAGGACATGATAATCCCTCTTTTACTACTTAAGTGCACCTGGGGAACAGACAATTTTTATGCTCACTTTTTACTTTGCAGTTTCAATCTGTAAAACTACCTATGCACTAGATAAAATTTATTGTAGTTGCAGTTCAATTGAGGCAACAATTAACATGAAACATGTCTTTTGCGTTTTAACTGATGGATTTTATTTGCTTGTATATTGCTGATCTCTATAAATAAAAAAAATTTTTTAATTGTAAGCAACTTGTCAGAGTGTCAATTACTAAAATACCAGCTTATTGATGATTTACAAGCTGAATAATGAGGACATAAATTGTTCTAAAACAACTCCTCAAAGGGCTGTTGGCTTTTATTTAACGAGGTAATGCTGCCATTCATAGAGACTACATCAATTAGCTAGTGCCAAGAAGTTTACAAGTTTGAAGCAGTTGGAAGATGGATATTTCAAGGAACTGGAATTAATTTGGATCCCAGTACATCCAGAAGAATTGTTATAAGAAGGCTTTGGAGGGAATCTGAATATGGCTCTGTGAAAGGGGAATGAATGACCATGAAACAGACAAAGAAACAGATAAGTTTCTTGGAACCTCTATAGATAAAGAGAGGACAGAAGAGCTCCCGCATGTGCTCTGAATGGCTACTTCTTGTCAGGAGATTGTAGGACAATACTTTACTGTGAGTGTGAGCATCAGGAGACAATGGTATTAGCCATTTTGCTTGCGACTGCAGTAGAGATCTTTAAAGGACACTCAGCAAAGCTCACTTTCTAATCAATTTCAGAAATTGCTTATTAGCTACCTCTAAACTATTAGAGATCTTTACAGTGTCTAACTTTAATTCTGAATGAAAGAACATTTTAATTGTAAGCTTAAGTATTTAAAGAATCTGAAAGAAATAGCAAAAAAACTAAATAAGATTTTGATCTTTAAAAGTTATGAACCGACTAAGAACAGAAATTTGGAATATTGAAATTTTTATAACAATATTTTAGAATGAATTATGAAGAACACATCTTCTGGAAAACAGATCCAGTTTTGGTTTTTACAAGATTAACATAAAGAACTTCATGATTTCAAAAATTGGACACTAGAACAAACTAAAGATTTGGGCTGTAGGAAAGATACATAGGTTTTCAAGGTAGTGGAAAACGTAATAAAATTGAAATACTGAAGGAGACTTTTGAAGAATAAAAAGGTGAAGAGAACAATTTAGGAAAGGATGTTTCACTTGAGCTACAAAAGAAGTTGTTCAGGCTTTAAAATTTAAAAGGGAAGTGCAAATGACAAAACGAGAGTGACTTGAATAAAATTTTCCTATTGGATTTACAGAAGCGGCTTCTTAAAGATTTGAAGTACTCCGTGTAGTGGGACAAAGAAGAAATTTAGAGAAATCAAATTCTATGACAATATTTGAATGAACTAAAGATAAAAGTGTTAGAAGTGAAAGGAATTAATATAAAGTTGGTTTATTTGATTAAGGTTAAAATACAATATTTTGTTTCTTTTATGAAGTTTGTGCTGACACCAGGATTAAAAAAATGGTGCTATTTGTTTATAGTTAAGATATAGAATGAAGAAATAAATGTAACTTTAGAAAGGATGGAAGAGTTATTAAGTTTGTTTACACTTGTGATGAAGTTGTAATGCAAGTTTTTAATGTTTCTTTTTCTTTATTCTGCCATCTATTTTCCTTGCACTTTTTATTGCCAATTGCTCTCCTTTCTTTTTGCATTATATTGTGTTATATCTGGCTATTATAGTAAAAAAAAAATCTGAATTATTTTTAACACAGAAGAAAACTTATAAGAATGTAAAAATAAAAAATGTCTAACTGAACATTTCTTTATTTTCAGGCTATGATATGTCTACATTCATCAGACGATATAGCAGATACTTGAATGAAAAAGCACTTTCTTATAGACTTGTAGCAGTTGATTTCACCAAAATGAAAAGAGGGTAAGGGTCATTTAGATTATCATGCTGTTGTATTTGGCGGTCAGATGTCGAGTGGAACCAGCTTAAAAGAAATACTTTACATAGAGAAAACAAAGATCCAAATTGCTACATCAATTTAAAGTATTTACAATACTGTTTTCAGTTAACCTTTTCTGCATTATGAATACAGGTATAACATTAATAGGAAATATTCTTTAAAGAGATTCAAGTGATTTGAAAATTGAAAAAAACCCTTTCCTTACCTATTTGTCTACTTGATTTCAGAAGTCATACTCATATACATATGCAGAAAGGAGCAGTTTTAGTAGACTCTGACACATAGGGTGCAATCTTGTTGCACTGCACACATTATTCTGATAAACCTTTCCAATATATTTTCCATTATGTCTTTGAAGGATTGATGGTGTGATGAGGACAATGAATACTGAAAAACTTTTGAAAACCCTGCCAATTATTCAGAATCAGTTGGATGCACTTCTTGATTTTGATGTAAGCCTAGGAATTGCTCTTTACTGCTCTAAAACTTATCCAAGGGAATGAGGGAATGTTTTTATTCCCTCATGTTTTAACTCTTTTCATTTTCCCAATTTTCTGTGCAGGCAAACCCAAATGAACTAACCAATGGAGTAATCAATGCTGCCTTCATGCTCCTCTTTAAAGATTCCATTAGGCTTTTTGCAGCCTATAACGAGGGGATCATTAACCTACTAGGTATGTAAAATAAAAAATTTAAAATGGAGACATGTAAATATACATATGTGGTTTTCTAAACATTTTTCATCACTCCTTTATATTCTATTTTGTTGGTTTAGTCTTATTTGTCAATTTGTTTCTCACACACACAGACATGTCCCTTGGCCAACACATAAATATTTTTGTTTATGCTCTGTTGCATTCTTTTCCAACATCCGCATATACCTTCCTCTGCCTTATATCCATAATATGTTAGAAATTGCTTTTAAAAAAACACTATTATTGTACAGCTTTGACCAGCTGGAATGTTGAAATGTTCCATAACACTTCAGCAGCTTAACTAGTTCTCAGGGAACGCACATTTCACTTACCAAAATCAACACTACAGAAGTTTCTAGAGTTGCAATTTGTATTGTTTGTTATTTCCTGGTATTAAATCAGTCTGAATTTGGGAAGTGGGAGAGGGGATAAATTGACAAAATGTAAACAACATGGTAAAGCAAACCACGTGTGAACCAACTAATTATGTTCAATGAAATTAAGACTGAAATTATGCATACTACATTAAGGTCTGATGGTTTGAAGGAGATAGAAACTTGATTCTTGGTATATCAATGCAGACCAAATTCTTAAAGTATTCTGAATCTAGCTATAGCTTCTTGGGACCATTCTAATCTTCATAGTAATGATAAAATTGTGGAAATTTGCATTCTTCCATAACTATGAAAAAGACCTTGTGTGGCTCAGAAGATGCTGAAGAGTTCGTAAAATTCTCATTAAACATCACTAAAGACTCCTTGGGAATAAATTGATTGATATTTCCTTTCGTTGTCTAAGATTTATAATAAAGTTAAAAAATGGAAAGTAGAATAATAGAATTCAATTTTGGATGAGAATTCTATTAATCTAAATCTCACCCACAATTGAATTTAGGATCCATCTGCTCTTTTTTTAATAACTTCATTGAATTCCACAGGTTAGAAATGTTTTTAAGAATTTTAATATATATCTCAAAGAAGTTTATCAGCTTGCATAATTAATATTGTAGTAGCCTTACTGTAATCTCCCGGAGTTATAAAGCCAAAGCTTTGTAATAATATTAATTTGTGGTCTGACAGAGATAAAAGCCTTTTCTAACCTTTTCATTTCCAGGCGTTTTTTATTTGTCTTCAATAATATAATGTGAGAGCTTATAACACCATAGTAAAAAAAAATGGCAAATACTTATGTGTTAATCAAACTCTTGGTTAGGATGGTATTTTATTTTCTCAGCCTATTAAACCCCTAATAAAATATTTATGTTTGGAGCCCTTTTATTTACAATATCTTTTCTTCGAATTTTATGCTTTAGAAAAATATTTTGATATGAAGAAGAACCAGTGCAAAGAAGGTCTGGATATTTACAAAAAGTTTTTAGCCAGAATGACCAAACTATCAGAATTCCTCAAAGTGGCAGAGGTAAATAAATCTAGTCACATCAGCAATATTTCATTTAGCTTTTCTGTACTGGTACAGTAATAAGTGCATGATTGTAGTTCTTGCCTCATAATTTCCTGCAAATGTAGGTTTTATGTGGTTGTTGAATGTAAATGTCAGTTAAACCATTTCCATTTTAAAGGGATATTTTGATTGTCTGATTTCTGTTAATTGTAATTAAGAGATGTCTGTGCTGAAGTACTTATTGAAGTTGTTTTTCCAAGTGGTGTCAAAAATTCTCACAAGCTATTTTTGCTCTTTCCATTATTTGAAATGGATCAACACTTAATATTAAAATTTATGGTGGAAGTGGCATTTAGAATTGTACCAGTTCAGAAAGCAGTCCGTGTCCTCCCTGGTCCCTTAGCTTTATGTAGACATTCAGGTCCACAGTTCTTTCTTTTCATTGCCGCTGCATGTAGTAATGTACATTTTTTCCCTTTTTTGTGAACCCAGCAAGTTGGAATTGATCAGGGTGACATTCCAGATCTTACTCAGGTCAGTGTACATTTCATATTAATTTAATCCCAATCCTTTGTGCATTTGTGCTTTAACAGTGAGTGCTCCATTCTGTACATTCTGAGAATTCATTTTCTTCCATATATATTATATATGGAAATAAGTGTCATTTTTTTTTCTGTAATCTGTGTGTGTTTGATCAGTAACAAGCTGTTTTAAGTATTTTCATGAACTCTCTTTAGATATTTTACTAAACATTACAACCAGACTGTTTTGCTGAAATCCATACAGTGCCAGAGAGAACTCCCTTATTAAAATACAACCATCTTCTCCAATTTCATCAGCTTGAAGTCAGTGCCTTAACAGTCCCCTGCTTAACAAAGAGAGAAGGTTGTAGTTCAGTGGTTAAGCTATACAATGGAGTTGCAGAGATTTATAGCTTCAGTTAGTTCTTTGAAGAAGTGCTCATGGGAAATGGTTCTATGTGAAATTCTTGATAACTGATGTTGAACGAACTATATAATGTTAGTCTATATCAATGGTGGCCAACCTTTTTGGGCTCCTGTGCCAAAAATTGTGAGCACGCCAGCATGCCCATACTCGCATGCCAGCACCCAGAATGCAATGCGCACCCCCTCCCCACGCCCCCTGCGCATACGTGCGAAATCCCCACCCCCTTACCTGCACTGCGCTTCATAGCTGATTTTTCGGCCTTCCAGAGGCTTGGAAAAAGCCTCTGCAAAGCTTCTCAGGCCGAATTATAGGCCTGTTTCGTCACTTCCTGTAATACTGGAAGTGACGAAACGGGCCTATAATTCATCCTTTTTTGGCCTCAAACCAATCGGGGGGAAAAAAATCAGCTGTGAGGCGCGGGCATGCGCAGTGAGATAAGTTTGCCTGCGGCTCGCGTGCCAGCACAAATGGCTTTGCATGCCACTTATGGCATGTGTACCATAGGTTCGCCATCACGGGTCTATATGTTACAATGTCTTCCGAGTAAAGGATAGATTTAAGATTTCCCAATGTTCATTCTGTGATGTTATTGGTATTAATACATAGGGCTGAAAAAACGTCTTGGATGAGAAGTGAAACATTTTCAAGGAATATCCCAAGAAAGTCCAGTTGTCTTTTGAAAGCACCTTTGGGATGGTTCTACTATTAATGTTCCAGTACTGGGACCTGTTTTAGTTTGGCTGAGAGAGAACAGTCTTAAAATGAACTCCGACAAGACATAGTGGCTATGGGAGAGTGGGTGTTCAGATGTCAGAGATTCTCCATCTTTGGTTCTGAATAGGGTGGCACTTTCCAGCCAAGACAGGTGCACAATTTGGGAGTCCTCATGGACTCAGAATTCCTGTTCAATGAGCACATGGTAGTTATATCCAGAAGAGCTATTGCACAATTCATCTGGTGTAGCAATTGTGCCCTTTTGGGACTGCAAGTCCCTTGTCACAGTCACTCGTCTTCCGCTCTGGTCTCATGTGGCTACCCTTGAAGCCCACTCAGAAGCTACAGATGGTCCAGAATGGAGCAGCACCAGCCATTGTGGAAGCATCTTGGTATGCCCATGCAGTACATCTGCTATGAAAGCTGCAGTAGTTATCATTGAGCTTCTGAGTGTAGTTCAAAGTGCTGATTATCACCTATAGCACCATTTGTGGCATAGAGGATCTGGCTATCTCAGGCAACCTCCCTCCCATCAGTTTTGTCAACTCCAAAGTGTCTGAGAAAGTGAATTTGTTTCATGTCTCATCTGTCAAGTAACCTTATCTGATGTATGAAGTCCCAACCTCTCTGCTACAGTATCAACCGCTGGAATAATATCCACCAGACAGTGGCACTGTCCTGATCCTGCAAGACTTTAAACGAGTTTCCCAGCCATGGCAGCTTGAAGAGATGGTCCACACATTTTCAAGTTGCCAAGGTTGGGAAACCCTGTTTTAAACAATCTCTGAAAAGCACAACCCCCCCTCTCCCCAATTTTAGTATAGGTAGGATGTACCTATATGGTATACAGTGTTTGTTGCATTTGGGCATGTCTGTTCTCTCCATTATACTTAGGTTTATTTTTGATTTTAGGTGTTGTATCTGTTTTTATAAATCTGTACAATGCCCAGAGTCAGTGTTGACTCTGGGTAGATTTATAAATCTAAGTGACTAAAAGTCACTTTATCTTTTCTTGGAAAAAATATTAAGATTCAGCGCCCCAATTATCCTGTTTTCAAGATAGTATTAAGTGGACAAGACAGGATCTTAACTTTACATTTTGGAGGGCATTTTCTTTCATTATGCTAATACAGGGCTAAACAGATGAGCCGACCGTATAAGAGACCGCATTAGATGCTTCTGTGAAAGATTGTACAGAATTAGCACAACAGAGTGATTCTATAGACTGGGGATTTCCAAACTTGGCACCTTTAAGACTTGTGGACTTCAACTCTCATGCTGGCTAGGGAATTCTGGGAGTTGAAGTCCACATGTTTTAAAGTTGCCTAGTTTGGAGACCCCTGATATAAACAGTGTAAGAAATTCCTACTAGTCAGCTTGTAACTTTGATCATTCAGATGCAGTAGTAGTTACACAGTTCCATCAAATGCTTCTGCAGATTCCTATCATGTGAGTCCATCTGTCACTATGCTGACAAAGTGCTTTAGTTCTTTTTCTGCCTCTTTGCCTGTGCCACCCACCCCATCTTACCCCTCTTCCTTCCTATTTGCACAGTTGCTATTTAGCTCTTTTTTTATAACTTTGCTGTCCAGTTTATCCAAGAATCATTTGGCCTGCATTATTTGCAGATTGCCATGTCAGCAATTTGGTCCTTTTTATCTGTGTTAAACACTGGGAGAGGGAAGTCGTGTCTCTTAATGGTTCCTTTCTGAAAATGTTTGCTAGCACAATATTCAGAGAAAACTGAGACTTTTTAAAAACTACAATACTCATTTCCCCAATGAACATTTACCATCAGTTTGTGATGTGTGGAGTTTAACATGATAGAAAAAGGAAACAGGTGTAGTTAACAGCTTAATAGAGCCCTGTTTTGAATTATGGGGGATTAAGCAAAATGTGCTAAGGAAAATAAAAAATATTCGCTTTGGGTACACTTCATTGGATAAATGCCTTTAGATTGCTTTGAAATATATAGAAATAAGGTAAATACAAAATAGAATAGATTCCTTATCCAATACTCTGTTTTTGAAACTCACACAGCCTCAAAATTTAGTTTGATTGGTCAGAATGCCCATTAATAAGAATTTGTAAGATACAGTTTACTTGATATAAATCGATACATTCATTCTCCCATAGCATCCTGCTCTGCGTTTACAATTTGTAATTGATCTTTCTCCTATCTCTTAATTCTTACTAAATTGTTGCCTGATAGGTGTAACTGGGATTTCTTTCAGGCCAGACCATTTTTCAAAGAGGAAAAATACTTGCAGGAAGTGACACTAAATTACTGAAAAAATAGCATTTTTGCATTCTATTCCAGGTGCTCTAATAAAGGAAGCAGATCGTAGGATCAAATAGTGTGAATACTCAACCCAGACTAGCATCCCCTGAAAAGAGGGACTTAACCATAATACTTATTTTGGCCAGGGACCCCAATTAAAAACAGTTCTTTCTATAACTATATAGCAAGGGAAGTTCAGCAACAGAAAAGATTGTATTGACGATACAGGTAGCCCTTGACCATAATGGAGTCCAAAATTTCTGTTGTTAAGTGAAACGTATGTTAAGTGAGTTTTGCCTCATTTTACAATCTTTTCTGGCCATAATTGTTAATTGAACCACTACAATTGTTAAGTTAGTAACCGAGTTGTTAAGTGAATCATTGACTTTGCTTGTCAGAAGTTCATAAAAAGTGATCACGTGACCTTGGGATACAACAACAGTTATAAATATGAATCAGTTGCCCAGCATCTGAATTTTGATCATGTGACCATGGGACAAAGGTGGTAATTGTGAAACATATCATGTCACTTTTTTCAGTACCATTGTAAGATTGGACAGTTGCTAAATGAACTGTTATAAGTCAAGGACTATCTGTATTGTATTTGAGAACTCCAGTTTTCTCTACCAAAAGCCTGAACACCCACTTGCCTGGACCAGCATTTCTCAGCTGTGGCAACTTGGCTAGGGAATTCTGGGAGTTAAAGTCCACCCATTTTCATATTGCCAAAGTTGAGAAAAGTTGATCTAGAAGGCAACATAAAGTATCAAGACTTCCCTAGACTGAGAAGAATAGTCTACAAGAATCTTATAAAGATGATTCTGAGTTTAACACCTTGGTGATCTGGCTAAAAGTGGTCTGGGAAAACCCCTATTATCTTGGAAAGCTGCTGCCGTTCAGAATAAATATTTTTTGGCTAGATGATCTATAGCCTGACCTACGGTCTATTACAGCTTCTGTGTTCTTAGTAATTATTTGCATCCTGTTATACAGAAGACCATGTTTGGATTATTTTCTCTCTGTCATGTGTAAGCAAGAGGAACAGCTAAAAATTGGGAGTGTATACTATAAATGGAGGTTCTCATCCCATTAATCTATTCTTTATAAGCATCTTGCTATGATGTCTTAGTGTAGAATTTAACTCTCTAGTATTGAGAACAGAAAATGCAAGTTAAAAACAATGAATTTTAGAATCCAATATATATGAGATTTTTAACTTTAGGCTCCCAGCAGTCTGCTTGAAGCCCTGGAGCAGCATCTTGCTTCTTTGGAAGGAAAGAAGACCAAGGAAGTTTCAGCTGCCAGCAGGTAATTGCCCGAGGCTTGCACTCGGTTGCTACTTGTCATCTTGGATCATTGGCCAATAGCACTTGCCTATCTCTTCTCTGGACCTGTGTTTTCTTCCTTCGACCAAATCTCTCATGTTTCCTTCATTGTGAGGACAGCTGGCAGATTAATTTTAGTCCCGCCTGTTCTTCAGGGAATAGAGTACACTAATACAGTGGGTTAAAATAAAAATTTTGATAACCAGGTGCTGGCAATTAAAATGCACAGAAACCTATTGAACAGTTTGTAGAGATTCTCAGTCATCCAGGTCATGGTTGACCCAAAGTGCTTTTTCAGCTGTCTGCAAGGAGTATTAATCCTTCCATTCCCCACCATCCTGTCAGAGCTGAAGAAACTTCTTGGATTAGAAGCGAAATGTCTTCAAAAGAAAAAACAAGGAAGTCCAGCTTCCTCCTGAAAAAGCACCTTTGGGACTATTATACAGTTTATTTTATTTATTAATTAAATTTCTATACCGCCCCCTCCCCCAAAAAAGGGACTCGGGGCGGTGTACAGCCAACTAAAACAGAAACAGTATATACAATTAAAAGCAAATTAAAACGATTAAATTGGAGGCCAAATATACAATTAACTAATATAAAACTGATAAAAAATTTAAAATACCAAATTTAAAACCCCACAAATCGTTACTGGGCCAGGTCGGCCTGTTGAAAAAACAGGGTCTTTACTGCGCACCGGAAGGTCTGAATGTCGGTAATGGCCCGTATCTCCGGGGGCAAATCGTTCCAAAGGGAGGGAGCCCCCACAGAGAAGGCCTGCACCCTCGGGGCCACCAACCGGCAATGACCAGGCGGCCAACCCTGTGGGAGCGCACTGGGCGGCGGGAGGCTGTTGGTGGCAGCAGGCGGTCCCGTAAGTACCCAGGTCCCGAGCCATGGAGCGCTTTAAAAATGATCAATACCACCTTGAATCGGATCAGGAAGGCCACAGAAAGCCAATGCAGCATGTGCAGGAGCGGTGTAACATGGGAGCTCTGAGGAGCTCCCAAAATCACCTGCGCGGCCGCATTCTGGACCAACTGCAGCCTCCGGACACTCTTCAAGGGGAGCCCCATGTAGAGAGCATTGCAATAGTCCAAGCGGGAGATAACGAGGGCAGAAGTGACCGTGCGAAGTGCGTCCAGATCCAGAAAGGGCCGCAACTGGTAAATCAGACGAATCTGACAAAAGGTCCCCCTAGCGACGGCCGTAATGTGATCTTCTAAAGACAGCCGTACGTCCAGGAGGACACCCAGATTGCGAGTCCTTTCCATGGGGGGCAAAATTTCTCCCCCCACGGCCAGTGACGGAATAAGCTGGCTGTATCTGGGCGCAGGAAACCACAGCCGCTCGGTTTTGGTCGGGTTGAGACGAAGCCTGTTAAGACCCATCCAACTCCGCACGGCCTCCAGGCACCGGGTCATCACTTCGACGGCTTCGTTGGGGTGGCCCGGGGTAGAGATGTACAGCTGAGTGTCATCAGCGTACTGATGGAACTCCACCCTGAAACCACGGATGATCTCACCCAGCGGCTTCCCATAAATGTTGAACAGCAGGGGCGAGAGTACAGATCCCTGAGGCACCCCACATAATAGTGGCCTGGGGGTCGACCTCTGCCCCCCTGTCAACACAAATTGCGAGTGGTCGGAGAGGAAGGAGGAGAACCACCGTAAAACCGTGCCTCCCACTCCCCCCCCCCAACCGCCGCAATAGGATGCTGTGGTCGACAGTATCAAAAGCCGCTGAGAGATCTAACAGGACCAAGATAGGGGAACAACCCCTGTCTCGGGCCTTCGAGAGATCATCCACCAATGCGACCAACGCCATCTCCGTGCTGTGCCCGGGCCTGAAACCCGATTGGAGGGGGTCTAGATATACCGCTTCATCCAGGTACTGAGGGAGCTGACGTGCCACCACACTCTCAACAACCTTAGCCACAAAGCGAAGGTTGGAGACTGGACGATAATTCGACAATAATGCTGGATCCAGGGACGGTTTCTTGAGGAGGGGCCGCACCACCGCCTCTTTCAAGGTGGCGGGTAAAAGCCCCTCTCTCAAGGAAGCGTTAATAATCCCTTGGAACCAGCCTCGTGTCACCTCCCGAGTGGCCAAGACCAGCCAGGAGGGGCACGGGTCCAATAAACAAGTGGTGGCATTAAGCCCCCCCAGTATCCTGTCAACGTCCTCCAGGGTAACAGGATCGAACTCATCCCAATGACCTCACCGAAATCTGCCCCCGCCCGGAGATGCCCAGTCGGAGTCCAGCTCATCCCGGATCTGAGTGATTTTGTCCTGCAGAAACCTAGAAAAATCCTCGGCCCGTCCCTGTAAGGGATCCTCCCGCGCCCCCACTTCCAAAAGGGAGCGGTTCACCCTAAACAGGGCGGCCGGGCGATTTTCCGCAGACGCAATAAGGGCGGAGAGGTAAGACCGCCTTGCCGTCCTTATCGCCACTAAATACGCCTTAATATAGGATCGTAATAGTGTTCAGTCAGATCCAGAGCAGCTGGCCCTCCAACCACTCTCTAGGCGTCTTTTCCGGTGCTTCATCTCCCTCAGCTCCTTGGAAAACCAAGGAACCACTCGGGATCGGCACCGGGTCAGAGGCCGCAAGGGCACGACTTGGTCAAGGGCCTCAGCCGCCACCCTACCCCAGGTAGCCACTAAGCCCTCGACCGAGTCGTGTGTGTGAGTCTCGGGAAACGGCCCAAGCTCCATCAGGAACCTATCTGGGTCCATCAGGCGCCTGGGACGGTACCATTTGATCGGCCCCGCCTCCCTGTGGGGGGGTGTGTGGAATGGAAGTCGAGTCTAAGGAGTGAATGATCGGTCCATGACGGGTTCTACAGCAACATCCCCTATACCTAGATTATCTTGCCACTGATCAGAGACAAAAACCAAATCCAGGATGTGACCCCCCAAGTGAGTAGGGTCCCGAATTAATTGTCATGGAAGCCATGAACTTCTGAGCAATCTCCGAGGCTCCGCCGGCAGAAGGCAGGTTGAAATCCCCCACGACCATAAGCCTGGGGGTCCCAACCGCCAAGCCGGCTATAACCTCAAGGAGCTCAGGCAGGGCCGATGTCACATAGCAGGGAGCCAGGTATGCGATCAACAGGCCCACCTGAACCCTGGAACCAAACTTCACGAAAAGGGACTCACATCCGATCGTCTGAGAAACAGTGGATTCCCTAGGATACAGATCTTCCTTAATAACCACAATCTTACCACAATCGCAAAATTGTGATGCTATTGCCTGATATTAAAGGAGGGAAAGGAGCACAAGGATGTTCATTTCTGCAGAATTCTCACTTGTATAAAGACAGTCCTCAACTTATGACTACAGTTGGGCCCATAGCTAAGTAAGGGGTTACCGGTAATTGAATCAGCCTCACTTTGATAACCGTTTTTTGCCACGGTTGTTAAGCAAATCATTGCTGTTGTTAAGTGAATCGCATACTCATTAAGCCAATCCGGCTTCCTACATTGACTGCGCTTGTCAGAAGTTGCAAATGGAGAGTATGGAGATCCTGGGATGTTGCAACTGTTGTAAATAAATGCATGCCAATTGTCAAGGATCATAATTTTGATCATGTGACGATGAGTATGGCGCAGTGGTTTTAAGTGTGAGGATTGGTCATAAGTCACTTTTTTCAGTGCCATTGTAATTTCAGACAGTCCCTAGAGGAATTGTTGTAAATCAAAGATTACCTGTATCTTAATATCTCCATTTCAGATTATGTATTCATGTAACTCAGGTAGTCATCCCACCTTGGAGATCTCTGCCCATATTTGCAGATACTCTTAAAACACCTTTATTTCATTGGTTAAGTATGTGAAGGATTGCAATCTGAATGCATATCTACTACTTTTTTTTCTCATTGATTTGAGAATGTTTAATTGTATAACAAGAGGTTCGTTCTCTTCTTGCCCTCAAGAAAATAGACTGGTTCTTCTCTAGGCTGTTTGTTTAGGCTCAGAGCTGCTAAATGCCTTTGTGTCTGTGTGTTTTCTCTAAAATTCAGAGCAAGTACTCTCTCCAGTGCCGTTTCCACCCTGGCCAACACAGGAATGTCCTTCAGTAAAATGGATGAAAGAGAGAAACAGCAGGCTCTGGAAGAAGAGCAAGCTAGATTGCAGGCTCTGAAGGTATATTAAGTCCTGAATTGGTAGACATAATAACCAATAGCATTTAGACTTATATTATGTTGCGCCATAACGCTTTGCAGCACTTTCTGGGTGGTTTAAAATGTGAGCATATTGCCCCCAAGCATCTGGGTCCATATTTTACTGACCTCAGAAGGCTGGAAGGTAGGGTCAACCTTGAGCCCCCTCTGGATCAAACTCCAGACTGTGAGCAGAGTTAGCCTCTAATATCGCACTTTAACCTTTGTGCCACCAGAGCTAAGTATCTCTGACATATAGAAGCTGCTTTTGTTGCTGTTGCCACTTATTAAATTTACATGCTACCAATCTCTGAGCATTTGCAATAGCAATCTGTCCTACATCCCCAAGAAAAGCTTCCTTAATTTTAGCCCATTAGATCAAGCTTCGCTGAGAAAAGGACCCCTTTCTTGCTTTTGCCATTTTGTCTGAATGGAAACCCCCCCCCCCCCAAAGTAAATTAACAGAGTTACTGCAATCATTTATCACGTGCTATCATCTTAATCTCAGTTTGTCAAACAATATGCCTTAACACAACTTCAATTCACAAGTCAAGCAAAAGCTAAACACGTTTGGGTTCCATTGAGCTCAATGAGGGTAGAGTCACATAAATGCTTGACTCTTTTTCCATTGCAAAGGTTTGGCTAGGTCATCAGCTTGTAAAAATCATATAAATCATGTAAAAATTCCATTGCTTTCTGTGGAAAAAGTTGAGCAATTTGTTTTTGTATTTTGCCAAATAGTCCTGTCACAGGACAGGGATGTGGGTTAATTTCCGCAAGATAATGAAGTTTCACTTCTGGTGCATTCAACCTTTTTTGTGTGTAAGAAAGCTAATGCAGCATCTATTGTCATCTCTTTTTTCTAGGAACAGCGATTGAGAGAGATTTCTGTCGTTTCCAATTCTACTTCTACTTCTGCTTCTCCAAGCACTTTATCAGGAAAGAGCGTGAACACCAATCCTGCCGTTGACCTCTTTGCAGCCCCCGCCCCAACTACCAATAGGTAGGCATGGGCTTATATTTCAGTCACGGAAAAACTACCCAAAAAATTAATAGGAGATCATTAATGATCTGCTTGTTTATTTTGTTTTGCATTGGAAAATTTACCCAACCTGGTCTAGGGATTTCTGGGAGCTGAGATGGGGAGGGGTCAGTCAGGGAACACGTGGTTGCAGTCAGGATAGGCCATGAAGGATATGGTGAGAGGCTGAGAGCCAGGGTCCTTCCTTCCAGCTCTCAGTCTTCACCCCCAGGGCACCAAAATGTCAAATCTCTGGAACCCTGAGGTTTCCAGTGTGGTTGTGACATATTAGGTCTCTGTTAATGAGTGAAATTGACTTCATTCTTGATTAGTTGTGAGTGAGGGGGAGACTTGGCTTGCATCACTCAAACCTGTGTGTGGGAGAACGGGGATGTTCTCCATTGTGGGTTTTGGGTTTGGCATCAGATGCAGTCATAGGTGGGAGCATCTGCTGTCATCCATGAGATTCTGCTGGCATCTAGAAGGGCTACTCCTTTAGATAAAGAGCTGTGAGACCCTGTTTATGTGGCTGGGCCTGAAGGATCCATTGCTTGTGTTCTGCTCCCTCTGTTGCTCAGCAACACTCCATTTCATCCCCTCGGGTGGAACTGTGCTTGTGCTGTTTCAATCTGCTTTCCTTCTGTGTGGAGGTCTGAAGCTATGCAGGAGTTAATGACGCCATGACAGTCATGGACCTGATTCATTTTACAGTTGCACATTAGATTTCTCCCTCTTTCCTCTTTCGGATATCTTGGACAAGATACAACATGACCTGAAAATGTGGGTGGGGCAGGGAGGACTCCTGTCATGGACACATTTCTGTGAAGATTTACAAATGAACCCCTCTCTGCAGTATTAAATCTACCTATCCCAAGTGCCTAAAGGATCTTAGAGGATTTTCAGAAGGTGCTTGGGGAGTTTCCCCAAGGACCTGACGGGCAGTTCAAACAAGACGTTGGCTCCAGACTTTCTTCATTTTTTCAGGACACTTTGAATAAGGGGGCGGGGGGCTTTTTGTTACCAGCTTTGCTAAAGAGAGAAGAGAGAGACAAAGTTATTCTTGATACTCAAAATGAATCAACTGTGGTGTTGAAATGGAATAGATTCTTCCTAAGATTTAAGTCTTGTATTGCAGTAAATAAAGTCTCTTGAACTATTCAGTAAACAAATATTCTGTTGTGGAGCTTAAAATGCTTGTTAGGTTTCTCATTCAGTTTCCACTGTTCTGGAAGATTGAAGTTTCAACTTCAGCTCTGTCAGATGCACAGATAATAAATATGATTTTTCTTGAAACTTCTTCTTGAAACTTTCAGCATGCCCAACCTTTCTACCGATCTCTTCGATCTTCAACCTGCATTTGTTCCTACGGTACAAAGTACTCCAGCTATAGCAACGTCAGCAAGCAGTGCCTGGGGAGGTAGGTAGCTTTTGTGGCTAAAGAGAACAGTGATGTTACTTGGAATTTTTTCCTCTGTCAATTTACCTTGAACACCTGAGCGCACAACTAAGCCTCTGTTGCCATGCAAATCAGGTATCTCTTTCTTCCACTAGCAGCTGCAGCAGAGAAGTAATAGCTAATGATCTGGAAGAGAGCTGCTTCTGCACAGACTATATATCAAATTAACATTGCTGTCTTTCTTCCTTGAACTTTTTACACACAGTGGCTATTTTGTTTGATTACAATATGGTGGTTTGATTTCAACATAAACTTGAGTGAATTGAAGAGACTTAAGAAGTATGTTCTTCAGAATTTGAAGTGTAATTGGATCTAATTGAGAGAAGGGGTTTTAGTCAAAGATTTCTGTTGATATTTCATTTTAATTAGGGCTGTTGTGGAATAATCGTTTATAAATTATAGATTTGACCTGGGAGATTCTGGTTTAGGTCCCTGTTTGAGCACCGAGATAACTGGTGATTTTTGACCAGTCATTTCCTTTCAACCTAACCTACCCCCCTGGATTACTGTTGGATAAAATTAGGGGAAACTGCTATGTATGCTGTCTTGAACTTCCAGAAAAAAGGTGGGACGTACATTGAATAATTCAGTACATTATGATTTGAATGCTTTGTATTACTAGCATTCTGATAGTGCTAAAAAGAGTTAATGAACCTATTACTACGTACTGCACATTGCCATTTTTCAGTTGCCTATGCAAATTCAAGTGGTATTCTGCCAGAAAAGTTGAACTTCAGATTGCCAGTCTGAATTGGTTAAAGTGTAAAGTGCAGATAAATTTTTCAACCCCGTCCTTTCTCTCCTTGGCCTCATACATTCTGTGGCAACTTTTGGACTACTTTTACACAACAGACTAAACCATAATATAATTGCTTGACTTAGCGCAATGTATGAACCTAGCCATTGTGATACGTAAGCCATGTTTTCCAGCTTAGAATGACATGTGAATGAACCCCTGGTGTCCCAGATTTTCAACAGGCCGGTGGTTAAGATGTACTTATAATTAAGTGCCACACCGGGACACTTTTGTACTTTTTTTCCTGCCACACTCCTTTTTTAAAAATTCAGCCCATAATTAAATCAGTTGAGGCAGCAGCAGCACATTTGACTCCGATGCTTCACCCTGATTCTCCTGATACATAAAAGTAATAGTCCCAATAAAGATCCGATAGTTTCTCTACTGCATAATTTCCCAGCTTGTGCATTCACTTATATGTGGATAAGACAGGATCTTCCCAATCTTCCATCACTTAAAGCTGAGCAAGAGAATTACAATGATCATTTTCAACCTTGGCCCCATCATAAAATGATCTAACCCTTTGTGGAAAGTGGCTGTTCAGAGTCACCTTGTAAAGAGAGATGAGCGGCATGAAAATGTAATAAATAAACAAAAATGAAATAAATACTTTAGGATGAAGTTGATGGCTCCCAAATCAACTATGTTAAAAGCCTAAATGATAAATCATTTAAGAATTCTGTTGTCCATCTCTGGAGAACAACAGCAAGAAAACCGGTATGAGTTGCAAACCAATTTAAGTTGGTTGAGATCAGATCTTTCTTTTTTTAAAATGAACAAATTACAACTTGGCTTTTCTGTATTATCCTTTCCTAATCTGGTAGCTTCTAGATGTATTAGTTTGCAACTCCAAGAAAATCAACTAGCATGTTGTAACGAACACATCTGGAGGGCATCCATTTGGGAGAAAACGTCTCACTTTTATGAACTCTGCAGACTGTGACTATACTTTCTCTCCTGAATACTACTTTGTCTTCTGCTTTTTCTTCTTTCTCTTTCTTGTTATCTAATGCTGTCACCTGAAAGGACATTTCTCATCCACAAATGGTTGTGTTGGGTCTCCACCCCATCTGGATGTCTTTGATATGAAACCGGTTGAAGAAGCTGTAAAAAGTACAACTCCTTTTGTGAGCTCCACCTTTGGCTCCAAACAAACAGTGGAACTATTTAGTGGTAAAAAAAAAATCTCTAATTCTTTCCTACCAATAGAAATTGTAATTCTCGTTCTTATATATGTACATCAGTTGAAATTCAGTCTCTGAATATATTGCCATTTCTATTTAATTCAATGAATAATTATGGTGATTTTCATTTGGACTACAAGCGGCATAATTCTATGAAAAGTGCATGTTTTCTATTTGGCATAGTTTTAGAATCATAGTAAAATATATTAGGGTTGCCTTTCATTTTCTTCTACATTCTGCATGCCCTTGCTTCAATTCATCCTTTGCAATCTGTCTGCCTGCCGAGATGAGTGCAATAGTCAAGCTCCTTCACTTTCTCCTCTGGTTTTGGGGTCCTTGTAACAGTTTTTGTTATTCTTTTAGGCTTCAAGACTGTTTTAATTCTGTTAAATCTGACAATGTTTTGCTAGGCTACCCTCTTCATTCTGCATCACAGAAAACAACTTCTTCAACAATCAATGTGGACTTTGATGCTGTATTTGGTGGAAAATCGACTATAAATGATTTTGGAACTACAACAGGTAAAGCTCTTATTTTTCTCATGTCTTTTTTTAAAGCTTGGCTTAGCTTTTAGCTTTATACTTCTCTAAATAAGGTAATTTATTAAAAAGCCCTGCTGGAAAAGTCATGTGCTCATCAGCAAGAGAGGAACCTGGTATCCACCCACCATTTATTGCTTAAGAGGAGAGGTTTATAATACCTAAACCATTTCTCCCTTGACTAATAATATCTCAAATTTGCATCTTGATAGGGATTCCCTTTTGTAAAAATGTAAACACTACTTAATAGCTTACAGGACTGTTTTGGAATTTAAAAGCTGTGCTAATATACTCCTGTCGTGGCTTGTTAAGCTGAGTTGTGAATGAATCTTGGCTGCTTTCACATGGCCATTTCATGTCGGAAAGAAAAAGCCCTTTAAATCATGGTGTCATACCCTGCCTTTGTAAGCCATAAAATAGCTTCAGACTTTACATAAAATAGTATTTAACTTTATTTTTGTGACTTGTGCCCTTACTTGTAAAAAGAAAATATTGAATGTTCCATTCTGGAAGAATGAGATAGATCATATTGAAACACTGGAAAGAGTGCAGAGAACAACAACAAGGATGGAGGCTAAAACTTAGGAAGAACGGTTGCAGAAATTGGGTATGGCTAGTCTAGTGAAAAGTTGTGATGACCCAAAGGGGCATGGCACAAAAGCAACAAAGTCACAAAAGCAGGTAAAGTCCCTTTAATTCCTCCAACTTGGCCCCAATGTCCAGTTATCATCTGCTGGAGAAAAAACTCTCCCAAGAACAGTTTTTAAAGGGAAGAAATTCAGTCCGAACCCAAAGTACCCAAAAATTATAAATAAAAACCAACACAAACCACGCTGCAGCAATTAACAAGACAGGGAAGGATAAGGAATTGCAGACTTCAAAAGATAATGAAACACACACAGTTGGGAGGATGCTGGAACCCAGATAAGACTTGACAAACTCCATTGCTGGCTATTGGGGGTGAGATCTTAGCCCCCACAGAGAGGGCTCGCAATCTAGGCGTCCTCCTGGATGCACAGCTGTCATTGGAAGATCATATTACGGCCGTCTCCAGGGGGGCTTTTCATTAGGTTTGCCTGATGCGCCAGTTGCAGCCCTTTCTCGATCGGGACGCCTTACGCACGGTTACTCATGTCCTGGTCACCTCCCGCCTGGATTACTGTAATGCCCTGTACATGTGGCTCCCTGTGGGGAGCACCCGGAGGCTGCAACTGCTACAAAATGCGGCCGCGTGGGTGGTTATGGGGGCGTCTAGAAGCTCTCGTGTGATGCCTCTCCTGCGCGGGCTGCATTGGTTGCCAGTGGCCTTCCGGGTGCGCTTTAAGATTCTGGCTTTGACCTTTAAAGCGCTTCATGGCATCGGACCATGTTATTTGCAAGCCCGCGTTCTGCCAGTAGTCTCCCACCGTCCGGTGCGCTCCCACAGGAAGGGCCTCCTCTGGATCCCGACGGCCTCCATGTGCCGCCTGGTGACCCCGATGAATAGGGCCTTCTCTGTGGGGGCACCTGCTCTCTGGAATGGGCTCCCCCCAGAGTTGAGAATGTCCACCAACCTGAGGGTGTTCAGGTGTGATTTGAAGACCTGGCTCTTTGAGCAGGCCGGCCTGGGCTGATTTTAAATTGGGTTTTAATCATGGTTTTAGTATTGGGGGTTTTAGATCTGGAAGAAGCCCATATTTAATTCTGTTTTAACTTTTTTATATGTGTTGTTTTAGTTGGCTGTGCACCGCCCTGAGTCCTTCGGGAGAAGGGCAGTATATAAATTGAATAAATAAATAAATTCATGCTTTGCTTCCAGCAAGGTGCTGTTCGCAAATGCCCTTTTTAAATCCTGTTTTCCCAGCTGCAGCTAATAAAGAGAATCAGGGCCCTTTTCTCCCCTGTAACCCCTGTAACTCACATTGTTCCCTTCTCCGTTCCTCCCTGCGTGCCCTAGGATGAAGAGGGGGTGGGCCCTGGGTCTTCCTCTGAAGGCCCAGCCGATGGTGCCCTTCCACAGTTTCTTCCACAGCCACCGGAGCCACACTCCTACTCTTTGTCAGCTGGTTGACCTCCCCCTTGGAATCAGATTCCAACAGGGGCGTGACAAAAGAAGGACTAGGTTGAGACATGATAGCAGTGTTCCAATATTTGAGGGGCTACCAAAAAGATGAGGGGGTCAACATATTCCAGAAGCACCAGAAGGCAGAACAAGAAGCAATGGATAGAAACTAACCAAGGAGAGCAGCAACCTGGAACTAAGGAGCAATTTTCTAACAGTGAGAACTGCCAGTGGAACCATTTGCCTTCAGAGGTTGTGGGTGCCATATTGCTGGAGCTTTTAAGAAGAGACTGGACAGCCACTTGTCTGAAATAGGTCTCTTGCTCAAGCAGGGGGTTGGACTGGAAGACCTCCAGGGTCCATTACAATTCTGTTCCATGTATCTTATAATTTTAGGAAGCCAAAATAAAATTGCCTGTGCATGACTTATTCTTAATGAACTACCCTTAATTTTCAGATGATGTATTACAACCAACAGTGGCTGCACAAAATCAGAGAGGAAATGTAATTGGGCAACAAACTGGGAGGATTTTGGCCAATGACCTTGACTCATCACTTGCTAATCTAGTAGGAAGTAAGTACAAAGCTTTTTTTAAACGTAATTCCATATTTTTTATATATAAAGGAATCCTCATTTTTTAAAATTAAATTATTTTGATGGGTTTTCTTGCAGATCTTGGATTTGGAGGGACACCACCCAAAAAGTGAGAACACATACATATTTGTTATCTCAAAATAACTGCTTGTATATTGATAATCATAAAATTTAAGTGGATATTTTTAATCCGGCTTTCCACAATCTGATCACTGCAGGAGAATAATTATAGGAAGTCAGCAGTTTAAGAAGATTGCTACATTATGTTGAAACAGATACTGAACGTTTCATGTTAGTGAACAGTAGTTTGTTTATTTTGTTTATCCAAAGTAATGCGTAAGTAAACATACTCAAAACATTTACAGCAGCCAGTTAAAAGCATATAGTCATCTGCTTGCTAGCAAGTTTCTGTTCCAGTTGCTCAAACAGATCTCATAATCTGAAAATTATCCACTTGAATAGCATTGTTTGAACAGTGAAAATGAAAAGTTTGTGAATTTTGGGAGTATTCAACCAATCCCTTTTAACCTTGAGGAAAAAAAATACCATACAAGCACTAACACAGTAAAGGCCTCAGTATAATGCTTTTCCATTCAGCAAACTTCAAATGCGGCAGAAAAATATCTGTCCATGCATGGCATATTTCTGATTATGAGCAAACTTCCATTTTATGCATGTATAAGGTATACAAAGTTCGTTAAATATGCATGCTTAATGGATGTTTTCCTTTAGCAATCTCCCCCCTCTAGTCCGTTAAAAAAAGGGTTTGCTGTATATACATTATACATTATGCTGTATGTACAGATATTCAGAATGTGGTGGTATTTTTATAAAATAAACAGTTTGTACTTAAATAACAAGCTACATGTAGTGATTCATAACCATAATGGGAGAAGAAACGCACCTTCTTAAACATTTAATACATCTTCTGTTCCACATAGAACTTGGCCATCAAAAAGTACCTGCCTATTGAGGAGTTCCTGCTTTAGCGAAAACTGTAG
Organism: Bungarus multicinctus; assembly: GCA_023653725.1. Lineage (NCBI taxonomy): Eukaryota > Metazoa > Chordata > Lepidosauria > Squamata > Elapidae > Bungarus > Bungarus multicinctus. The sequence continues at coordinate 7,221,006 of CM042841.1, forward strand.
CCATGCCCAACTCCAAAATGTCCAGGTGGTTGAGCTGATTGTGAACAACAATTGGATCTCTGAAATTCATAATAAATGTTTGGCTCCCTATTTTGCCTGGCTTGCAGAAGTAAGCAGTTTGGAGGATCCAGTCAGTCTTCTTTAAAACAGGGGTATGTGATTTGAGGAGAACGGCTGTGAAAAGAAGCCTAGGCTTAATACGGGGTTCGACAAATTTTGAGTGACCTTTGCGTTTTTTCCCTCTTGGTCCAGGCCACAATTTGATACACAGTGGTAGGTTAGGCTCTGGGGTAAGTTAAATGATACCAAAATGCTCTCCATCCAGCTCCTTTCCAAGCAAAATATGTATTAAAACAAAATGACACCACTTTTTAATACTTACTTTTAGAAAGGTGCTAACTTAGAAACCGGGAGAATGAATTCTAGTCCAATCAATTAATTAAATCTTTTTTACAGTCATAGGCCAATTTAAGAAGGATAGAATACAAACAATAATTTTAAAAGCTAAAAACATATACAATACAGAAACATTTTAAAAAGCTGAAACATTATGAAGAACATTGTTTGTATTTCAACTCTTCTTATATTAGTCTATGTCTGTAATAAAAATTTGATTAATTGAGTTCTAGTACCGCCTTTGACATGAAAGCTTGCTGGATGACTTTGAACCAGTCCTGTTCTTTCAACCCAACCCACCGCGCAGGGCTTTGATTGTGGAGGAAGAAAAGGTATGTTTGGCACCTTGAGTTATAAAGGTGGAATAAAAATCAAATCAGTGAATCTGAGGAATGCCCACATTTGTTCAGAGGTTTTTGTGACTTCTAATTGCAATGATGAGGATATGGGAGAAGCCCTGATAGGTTACTGAATAAAACTGCTTTGTTTATACAATTCCCTTTAGATCTGATATGCAGTGGAATCAGCCTACAGAGAAGAAACTTACTGGGGGTAACAACTGGCAAGCAAAAACGAGCACCTCAACTACGTGGAACACCGTTCCTGTACCACCTGCTCCACAGATGGTATGTGCTTACATTCTTATTTTTACAAAATTGTAATTTTAAAAATTAAATTTAAATTAGCATTTATTTTAATTTTTACTTTTAAAATGCGAAGTTTGAGTATAGCAGCTAAGATACTTTCAGAAGAAAAATCTCTATGTATTTGCAGTATGCTTAATGTCGGTCAGAATGCAAAGAGCTGATTGGTTTTAGCAAAACTACCACTTTTGTTCTACAATAAAATACTTTCAACACTTTTTTTATATTTTCAACTTGCAGAACTGTATAAATGAATGAACCTTGGATTTTTTCTTATTTCTGTGCTATGATCCAGGTTTTTTTTCTTCAACCAAACTTATATCTTTTAAATAGCTTGTTTGGAGTTTTCAAAAAAGGCAATAGTCAAATGTTACATGCAGATTCTTTTTATTCTTCCATCAAAGGTACCTGCTCCAGTAACTTACCCAGTAAATACACCTCAAGTGCCTGTGTATGGAATGGTAAGTTATTCAGAGTTGATAGGTTTATCTTTATGTGGTAGAGATACCCCCTCCAACCACCCCCAGTTTTAATATCTGTGATTTTTCTAAGGTTATGTAGAGGAGTGACAATACAATGCAGGGGTGGAGTTAAAAAAGGAATCAGCCTAGAATCTCTATGTAGCCTCAAACGGACTAAGTCCAAACCCCTTTAAATTCCTTTTGTAAGGCATCCAGAAAGTATCCATGATATCAATCACTCCGAGACATTTTCTCTCCAATTGATTTATTTAGGAACAGATCTGGCATGTCAAAGGCATTTTCCAAAACGAAAATTTTTCGCATGTTACACAGAATCCACCTTCTCTCCTCCCACTTCTACACTTCATAAATCACGACAACCAATTAACTGCCACTGGAATTTCCTAATATACCATACAGAATAATCTTGAACTTTTCAACTCCTCTAACTCTCTTAAAAGAAATGTGGCAACTGAATTTCAAAGCTGACAGGCGTTCCCTCTTGAAAACTCCTCCTCCTAAAAGAAAAGGAAAAAAAAAGATACAGGGGTTAACACATTATCCGTAACCCCCTCTTCCCCCTCCATGAGGACCCTTTGGTTTGTGTGGAAAATCCTTATGGAATTGGTTAACCAATTGATTAGCATGAACATCCCAACTCTTTACCCAATTAGCGTCTGAGAAGGGGTATCCTTTCCATAAGACCAAATATTGCAGTCGGCCACGGTGTAATCTAGAATCGAGAATTTGTTGAATCTCATAATGTGTTTCCCCCGTACCATTAACAGTTTAGGGGGAGCGATTGGCGGTGGTCTTATCATTGATGTAGTAGCTGGTTTTAGTAAACTACAATAGAATACTGGATGAATTTTCCCCAATATTCGAGGAAGACTTAATTGGACAGTGACCAGATTGATTATCTTTGAAATTGGGAATGGACCCAAGAATTTTGGACCCAGCTTTTTACTGGGCAGTTTCAACCTCAGATATTTGGTCGACAAATATACTTTGTCCCCTACTTTAAAAGGCAGTTGAAGGGATCTATGCTTATCTGCCTGTTTTTTATAATTTTTTACAGCTTCGGTCAAAGCTTTTTTTTGTATCTTCCCATCCTTTCTTTAATGAGTCCATTGTTAGGGACATGGATGAGAGAGGTTGTCTAGGTAACTCTGGCATCGGGACAAAATCCATTCCAGTGTTGATTTGGAATGGAGTCAATCCCGTGCTGCTGTGTACTGCATTATTGTAAGCAACCTCTGCAAAAGGTAATAACCCAGCCCAATTTTCTTGTTGATAATTTACATAGCATCTAATGTATTGTTCAATCATGGCATTAGTCCTCTCCGCTGCTCCGTTACAAGCAGGTTGGAAAGCTGATGATAACCATTGAGAGGAACCAATAGATTTCAGAAATTCCCTCCAAAATTTTGCAGTAAATTGTACCCCTCTGTCTGATATTATTCTATGAGGTACTCCATGTAGTCTGTAGATATGTTTCACGAACAGCTTTGCAAGTTTTTTTGCAGATGGAAGTCCTTTGCACGCTATAAAATGGGCCTGTTTAGAGAATAAATCAATTATAGTCCAAATGATCGTATTCCCTTCACTCTTAGGTAATTCAACAATAAAGTCCAATGCGATCTCTTCCCAAGGTTGGGTTGGTTCAGCGACTTGTTGCAGGAGGCCAGGGTTTTTTCCAGTTCAGTGTTTCATTGCGGCACAAATTGAGCAACTTTTTATATAGTCCTCGACATCAGATTTCATTTTTGGCCACCAGAACTGTTTTCTCAGTAAATGTAGGGTTTTTAGGAATCCAAAGTAGCCTCCCAGCCGGGAGTCGAGGCTATGCTTTAGTACCAGTAGTCTTAGGATTGTGCGTACATAAAACTTAGTCCCTTTCCAAGCAGTCCATCATTCATTGTCAACTCGATTTGATGGTCTAGGAACCAAGGATCGGTCAATAGGGCCATTTTCAATTCTGCAGTCAGCTTATCTTCCAGGTGTTTGGGGTTGCGGTTGGCTTGGGATCGAGTGGTCACTTGGCCTGCCGATTGAGCATCTGAAATTAAGGCTTGTACTATTTCCTCTCGGTGGCTGTCAAACTGAGGTTTTCTGGACAGACCGTCCGCCAGTACGTTTTTCCCTCCGGGAATATATTTAATGTTGAAATTGAATCGCTTGAAATATTGGGCCCAGTGGACTTGTTTGGGTGATAATCTCCTAGGGGTCTTTACAGCCTCGAGGTTCTTATGATCAGTCTATACCTCAAAGACCTCTAGCGCCCCTTCTAGAAAATGCCTCCAAGTCAACAAAGCCCATCATACGGCGAATGCTTCTTTCTCCCAGACTGCCCACCTGTCAGCTTTTTGGATACATAAATGCAAGGCATCAGTCGGCCTTGAGAGTCCTTTTGCAGCCAAACAGCTGCCACCGCTACATCACTTGCATCCGTTTGGACAATAAAAGGCTTGGTTGCATCTGGGTGTTGGAGGATGGGCTAAGCTGCGAAGAGGCGTTTTAAAGCCTTGAAAGCCTTCTAATAGTCCATAGTCCAAGCCAGGGGTTGACTTGGCTTCGGTTTGGTGGGTGACGGGCCTGTTTTTAATAGCTCTGTCAACAGGAGGGCAACTTCAGCAAAGGACGGAATGAATTGTCTATAGAAGTTGGCAAAACCCAAGAAATTTGAAGTTGTTTTCGGGTTCTGGGGGATTGCCAGTCCAGTTCCCCTTTCCGGGGTCCATTTCAATCCCCAAGTTGGATATTCAGTAGCCTAAATAGTCCAGTGACTTTGTGGAATTCGCATTTTGAGAGTTTCACATATAATTTGGCGGCTAGAAGTTTTTCTAGAACCTGTTGGACCAATTGAACATGTTCTTCCATGGTTTTGCTGAAGATAAGGATATCACCAGGTACACAAGGACCCCCCGATAAAGGTGCGGGTGTAACACCTCATTGATGAGCTGCATAAACACTGCAGGAGCCTCCTGAAGTCCGAAAGGCATGACTTTGAATTGGAAGCTACCCAGAGGGCAGTTAAAAGCAGTTTTCCATTCATCTCCCTCTTTGATGCGGACTCGGTAGTAAGCTTCCCTGAGATCTAGCTTGGTGAATACTTTGCCCTTCGACAGGTGGTTCAGTAAGTCCTTCATAAGAGGGAGAGGATACATGTTTTTGATGCATATGGCATTCATGCCTCTAAAGTCAACACACAATCTCAACCCGCCATCTTTCTTCTCCTTAGCTAGGCAAAATCACATCCAATATCTGTACAATCAGCACAGGGGCCCCCCAAGGCTGTGTGCTATCTCCTCTTCTCCCTATATACCAATGACTGCATCTCAAATGATCCATCTGTTAAAATACTGAAGTTTGCTGATGACACAACAGTCATTGGTCTTATTCGAGACAACGATGAATCTGCATACAGACAGGAGGTTGTACAACTTGCCTCGTGGTGTAACCGGAACAATCTGGAACTGAACACACTCAAAACCGTAGAAATGGTGGTAGACCTTAGAAGAAATCCTTCCATACTACCACCTCTTACAATACTAGACAACATAGTATCAACTGTAGAGACCTTCAAATTTCTAGGTTCTACTATATCACATGACCTAAAATGGACACCTAACATCAAAAACGTCATCAAAAAAGCACAGCAAAGAATGTTCTTTCTGCGCCAACTCAGAAAGCTCAAAGTGCCCAAGGAGCTGCTGATCCAGTTCTACAGAGGAATTATTGAGTCTATCATCTGCACCTCTATAACTGTCTGGTTTGGTTCTGCAACCCAATAGGACAGACACAGGCTTCAGAGGATAATTAGGATTGCAGAAAAAACAATTACCACCCACCTGCCTTCAATCGAGGACCTGTATACTGCACGAGTCAAAAAGAGGGCTGTGAAAATATTTACAGATCCCTCACATCCCGGACATAAACTGTTTCAACTGCTTCCCTCAAAACGACGCTATAGAGCACTGCTCACCAGTACAACTAGACACAAGAACAGTTTTTTCCCGAAAGCCATCACTCTGCTAAACAAATAATTCCCTCAACACTGTTCAACTATTTACAAAGTGTACACTATTACTACTGTTAATCTTCTCATCACTCCTTATCACCCATCCCCTCCCACTTGTGACTGTAACTTTGTTGCTTGTATCCTCTGTTTCCTAGTATGATTTGATGTTGATTGTACCCTATGACTACCATTAAGTGTTGTACATTATGATTCTTGAAGAATCATAAAGTTCCTTCTTTATGTATACTGAGAGTATTTACACCAAGACAAATTCCTTGTGTGTCCAATCACACTTGGCGAATAAAGTATTCTATTCTATTCTATTCTATTCTATTCTATTCTATTCTATTCTATTCTATTCTATTCTATTCTATTGAACAATATGGAGGCAGCTAATCTTGATTTGGCAGGCTCAATAAAACCTCATTCCAAATTGCTGTCGATGTATTTCCTTAATTCAGCCATTTCAGCAGGCATCATGGAATACATCTTTGGTTTTGATAATTTTGCCCCGGGCTCTAATTCTATGGTGCAATCAGTGGCTCGATGGGGAGGTAAAACATTACACTCTTCTTCACTGAATGCTTCAGCCAAGTCTTTGTATTGGTCAGGTACCTGGGGGTTATCTGGGAGAAGGTGGGATGCCATGGATGCTGGCTCAGGTTCTGGGTTCAAGCTGACTTGTGGCTTTGTAGTGGGTAGAAGAGGGGGCAGTGGGCCCAGTCCAATGAAGATTTTTCTGAATCCATCCTCCCATTTGGTCGTTGGGGTCCATTTGTCTAACCAAGCAAGTCCCAGTATGATTGATTCTGACATCTTGGGGGGCCACTATGAAGCATATGAGTTTGTGATGGGCCCTAATTCCATCTTGATCAATTCTGTCATTTGGCTGCCCCCCCCCCCCCCCAATTAAGGTTCCACCTACTTGCTCAAATCTGATTGGGCATTTTAGCGGGTTAGCCTTTATGCCCAATTGTTCAACGATGGGGAGTCTGATAAGACATATAGAACACCCAGTATCAATGACAGCTTCTAACTCCCCAGCCTCCCCCGTGTTTGGTGCCACTAACTTGACCTTAACTGTAAAAGGTATGATGGGATCACTCACCATTGGGTCATCTTCGCAGGTCGGGTTCTTGGGGACATGGTGTCGGTCTGGTGGTCCGTTGCTCCCATTTGCATAGAGTAGGCTTTCCCAGCTGTGTTTGGCGAACCCATCCCTACCCGGAGGTCTTCCTTGATTCTTCTGACCTCTAACAGTTGTATTAGACTTCAACTGCAGAGCTTGTGGTACAGGAGCAGGGGCCAGACAGTCTGCTGTCCTATGACCGGCTTGGCCACATCGGTAACATTTCAGCACCCTGGTGGGTTGGGTACAAGCAGTTTCGGCTGGTCTGGTCAGCGGTCTCTTCGCTACAATTCTCTTAATCAGGGCTGCCCGAAGAGGTTTCCTGTGTGGGTTGATGCTGCGATCTAAGCTGAGTGATGCGACATACCATGATTGTAATGTCTCTGGGATTCCCCTAATTTCACAGGACTTCTTTACTTCTGGATCAATGGCTTTTTTAAAATAGTGTAAAGTCATTCTTTCCGGCCAATCCATGAGGTGGCTTGCGACCCTTCTAAAGTCCCAAATGAATTCTGACAAGGGTCACTTGCCTTGCCTCATTTCCATTAACTTCTCTTCATTCTCTACTACCCTGTCTGGATTTTCAAATCTGAGTCTTAATAATTGAATAAATCCGTTTACATCGTATAATTCGGGGGCTTGTTCATTGTGTAGTTGGGCCACCCAGTCTGAAGCATCCCCTTCATTCATCCCATTTGTTATGGCCGTAACCAAATCGCGCTCTGTGGCGTATTGATCTCCCAATTGTTCTATATGGGATCGGATTTAAGTGAGGAAGTAATTGAAATGTTCATGGCGGCCATCGAATACGGCCTTAAAGGGTATTTGGTCCGGACTGGGTCGTGGCTGAGGAGGTGGTACAGGCCAGGCCCCTGCAAGTTGTACTGGAATGAAAGGAACTGGCCTGGTGGCGTACGTAGGCTGGGTAGGCCCCCTGTATCCTGGCTGGGTGGTGCCTCACTGGAATAGGGGTCCCTGTGGCCTCGCTGCCAGTTTGGGGCTGCATTTGTGGTTGCCAGGAGGAAGATGGGTGTGGCCTGCTTCCTTGGTTGGGTGGAGAGGAAGTGGCTGCTGTCTGCTGTCTAGGCAACCCCCCTTCAGACCAGGGCTGGGTTGGTGCTGGTTGCCATTGGCATTGAATCCACCCCTGGCCTGGATAAAATCCCCACCCTGGAGGGATACTCTCTGCAGGGGGCAAAATTCCTTCTGGGAAATGAGGAGATTGCCTGGGGGGCTGCAACATACCTCTGTCAGTTGATGCTTCTTTCTGGCTTCCACCAACTGGCATCTGTATAGTCTCCTCGTTCCTCACGATACTTGGGTAAGTGAATATGGGTGGTCTCAAGCTTCCACCCGTCCAAACAGACTGTGAGACCAAAGCTATCACCTTTAAATTCTGGAACTGTTGATGTAAACCTGCCCTTGATGGACTTCCAGAATAATCTGGGGGTTGTCTTCTTGAGAGAATTCCGACCCCAATTGCTTCTCTTCCCTCCAATGTGGCGGAATGCTGATACGTCTGGGACTAGAGAAAGATTTCTCTTCAGACAGCTGGGTTACATCTGGGTTATAACAACTTTTTGAATTGGAACGCTTAGGTATAGCTCCCAAATCTCTTTCTCCTACTGCCATCCTGAAAGCATCCATCATCTCCTCCAAACAAGGGCTGGCGGGTTCAATTAATGCTCCGGAGGGACAGCCCCCACACACTCCCCCCTGCACACCTCCAACTTTGGCTGATTGTTGATCTCTCTCCATTTCTGGGAAAAGAACTCCAGGGTATCAGCCACCCCTTCAGAAAAAAAAAATTGACTTTGGGAAATAAATGTAAGGCATCCAGAAAGTATCCATGACATCAATCACTCCGAGACATTTTCTCTCCAATTGATTTATTTAGGAACAGATCTGGCATGTCAAAGGCATTTCCCAAAGTGAAAATTTTTCCCGCGTTACACAGAATCCACTTTCTCTCCTCTCTTTTCTCCTCCCACTTCTACACTTCATAAATCACGAGAACCAATTAACTGCCACTGGAATTTCCTAATACGCCATACAGAATAACTTTGAACTTTTCAACTCCTCCAACTCTCTTTTTAAAAAATGTGGCAGCTGAATTTCAAAGCTGACACCTTTAATTTTTATTAGTGCCAAAATAGTGCTAAACATTAGTTGAGTAGACTCCTGTGCATGAGTAATAAATCAATTTAATTGGAACTTCACATATGGTCCTTTTGCATCTTGCAGCTTAACATGTTCTGCATTGGGTAGCATCTGCTTATTCAGGACGTTTATGCAAGATTCATAATCTTTGTATTAAACACACGGCATATTTGGAAATACAACTGCAGGATGGAAAACTAACAAACTCTGCTAGGATTTTTTACAAGATAATGTTAGAGCAGTGGAAATTTCATTCATAAACATTCAGAAGACATGCTTTGGGTCTTGCATAATTCCTAAATAAAAAACATACTAAATAGTTCCTGACTATTCCATAATGATCCAAACAAAGCTAATGCGTCAATGTGCCACGGAAGTTTGAGTGTATAAATATTTGGACGGGATTGAATATTCTTGAGCCATGTTGATTACTCAATCTTGACCGAATCCAGGTATGTAGAATTATTTATTCATTTGGAAAGCCATCTCATCAAGAGATTCTGGGCAACAAACAATGTTTAAAAATAAAAACAAATCCCATCACAAATACAAAGATGCTAGCTAGGATATCCAGGAGATCAGATCCTTCAAATATTTGGGGGCCTTGTCAGATGGGTTGGGGTCATCCTAATACCTGGAGGAGAAATGGTCCATAGGGAAAATGTGCTAAGGCAGAAAAGGCATACCTCCTGGGCCTTGCCAACCAGCATTCCTTAATCAACTTGGAGCATGCCAGACTCTGGAAACAATTGGGAAAAGATGATCCCTCAAGTAACCCAAGCTACGAAGGGTTTTAAAATGACAGTCAGTATCTTGAATTGCACCCAGAAGCATACTGGCAACCAGTGCAGCTCTCGGCTTAATAGTGGTTCACCTGTTGAATAATCAACACCATCTTTATCTGTGCAGCTCCATCCTGCACTAGTTGAAACTTCTGTATGCTGTTCCAAGGGCATTATGAGATACAATCAACATAGCTAAATAATTCAGGGTACAGTAGTAAGATTCATCCAGGACTTATAGGTGGTCATCGTCACTATGTTGGGAATATGAGTATTCCCCACTCTTAATTTTTCAAATAAAGTTACTAAAATATAATTTGATTTTACTTGGTTAGACTAAAAAAGAAAACCAACATGACAGTTGCTAGAGTTTGGCCTCACTGTCCTTGAACAACTAATAAGAAAAAGCTGCTATTTTTTTCTTGTGCAGTGGTAGCCTGCTAAAGTTGTTTAGTGAATGCAGATGTAGCAGCTGTTCCAGGAGTTCAAAGACCGTCCTTCTTTGGGAAATCCTCACAGCGTTTCCTGAATGGAGGATTATGCTGTACAGCAGAGACCTCCAAACTTGGCAACTTTTAAGATTCCCAGAATTCCCCAGACAACATGACCCCCCTGGCTGGGGAAGATGTGGAGATCCCTGCTGTACATCATTGTTTGGCTCGCATTTGTGACTGCAGAAAAATGAATTACATTTGTGACTTTTCAAGCTGGGAGGGCAACAAACAACTTCATTCTTTCTATCTTCAGGTACCTACGCAGATTGGAACTGCTCCTATTATGACACCTCAGCCCATGATTTATACCCAGACCGGTCTAAGGCCAAACAATCCTTTTGCACCTATCTCTGGAACACAGGTTCGTGGTGGTATTTCCCCCCCCAAAGGAGAACATGAATGTTAAAATGTTTTCCTACTGGCATTTTGCCACAACCTCTTCAGTGATTTGTTGATGGGTCCTTAGCTCATTCAAGATTTTTGGAAAGATTTTAAATAAGAGTTGGTTAGCACTTCACGGTGAGATTATGAGCGGGTTTCTAAAAGCATTACATAGAAGAGGAAAAAGAAACAATAGAATCCTAAGATCCCAGGAGAACCCAGGCAGAGAGAAAGAAAGAGAAAACAATAACAAATTAAAAATCTGCCTTTCATAAGTTGAGACATTAAACAAACAATGGTGAGAAATCAGATTCTGTCTTGTTTGCAGATTGTGGAGATTTGGATGAGGAGCTGAAGAAAACGAGTGGAGATGGTAGAAATGAACAAAACACTTCTAACGGCTTTGAGGCAAAAAATAGAAAGAGAAACACATAATCAGTAATAAGAGTAGAATTGCAACAGAATGTAAAAAACAAAGCGGCAGTGGATTGTGATAGAACTTGAAGTTGGCCTTCAGAATTGTTTTTCAGGATTTGGCAAGTGAATGTCTAGTTTGGCAAATAAGTCTAATTGCATTTTGAAAAACACCTTTGTCAGGTGAATATTTCCTTCATCTCTACCTCCCTTTGGTTGGAGAAGTTTTCAGAACAAACCAAACAGACTTACGAAAGTGATATTTAAATTTTAAAAAATTGCTATATCCTTTTTCAGCAGTAAGTCTATCATTATCTGATGATGCTAAAAACTATTGCAAGGACAAAACAATGTTTTGCAACTCTGATTTAACCCAATTTTCTGATTTTTCTGAAACTACCATGTAAGTTGAGTATATTTGTTAATAGCTTTAATTTGGCTTTGTTTCTTCTGTTACAGATTCAATTTATGTAGATCTGCCAAAACAACGAGATTCCTTGACAACCAAATTGGTACAGAGAAGATGAAACTTTCAGACTGCAGCCTTTGCCAGAGCTCATACTTGCTCCGCGTATACTATAAAATTACTTTTAATTGCTGTGCTTTAGAGATTCTTTTTATAACAGTCTCTATGGTCTGAAATCATGTGTGGGTTTGGATGGGGTTAAGACTGTTTTCCACAAGCAGTTTAAGTATTTTGAAACTAAAGGTCATCCAGGTTCAAAAACTTTTTTTTGCTTTTAAAGACAAGCTTACTTAGGAATCCTTGGAAGGATTTGTTTTTTAAATTTTGAATCTGTAAAAGCAAGTGGACAGCCTCAAACTTCTATTTATTTTCTCCCTGAAACTCGGTGGCTGATGTAATCATGGGCACTATAGAGCAAAGTTGAGCAATAAATGTTTTAGATCCTCTGAAGACCCAAAAACAGTCAATACTCAGATAGGAGTAAATCCTGCATTATGAGAAAAGCTTGGGAAACCAACTGTTTTTCCTCATATTAGGCTGGCTTCTTCTGATTCATAGAATTTATACTGTGAGCTTTCAAATGCTGTGAATCAACTTTAGTTAAACGGGCCATTAGCATTCATTGAATTGGCCATTCATGGAAAACAAATTAATTGGCATTCAAGAGGAAGGGATTAGCCCATCTGTAGGGTTACCCTTGGGCCCGGGGATGCTGGAACAGCATATTACTGAGCAGTGTGTGAGGTTCTGGTGTGAATAGCAACAGCTGCAATAGTTGTAGCATTGTTTCTGACTCTGGTGAGAGTTGACTTCTATCCTGGCTAAACAAAAAACCAGTAAATGGTCAGCCAGAAGTTGCAAATCTGAGAGGTTGCTTCTCCTCAGAGGGGCACCACATATTTTTCATTGTGTTTCATCACGTTCCGTGGTGCACTTTAAGAACTGGAAAGGTGGATTTCTGAATGGTCCATCCATGGCATGGCCTAGTTTTTGGCAACAAGGGAGACAAGGAAAAGATGCCCGTATAAGGTAACGTTTTTTAGAAGAAAGAAATGTAAATAATGTGTAAACCTTTTAAGGACAGAATTCCCCCAGAATTGCAGGATTTTTTTTGGTTGTTGTTTATCTTTGTAACATTCAAAATATGAATATTTACCGCTTAAAAGATATACAGCTCCAAATTTCTTTGGTATTAAAAAGCTCAAACTATTGTTCCTAAAATATGTGAGATGTTAACTGCAGTTTAGGAGAGCGTACAGCTTGATGGTCCATAATTTTCAACTCTCCTCCAAAACCGGTGTGGTGGTGATGATGATAACAATAACAATAATGATAGATTAAAAGTACCATGATAATTGACCCAGCTTGTTCAGCATGTATTTTTCAGGGGGAATTGCAAAAAAAAAAAAAAAAGATTTAAAATCCCTTTTTAAAATCAAAGAAGAGTTCTAATTAATAGAAGGGTTGGCTCCTTTATCACTGCCAGGCTTCTGGTGTTAAGCCCGTTACCACAGCAATAACAGGACAAAGGATATCAAATAATGCTAGTGTGGTTCTTCTTTCATAGAATTTCCCCTAATTTAGCCACATATTCTTAAGATTAGGCAATTGATCTTGCTCTTTCAAGCATTTGCCAAATTATGGGTTTTGTTCCTAGGAAAAAGGGATTTAACAGCAACTACAAAGAAAAGAAACATTTTTGCAGATCAGAATGTCAAATTCATAAAACCATTTTTTTCTCTATATGTGTCTTTTGTGTTTGTTAATATTGTGCCAAGAATGTAAAAAAAAAGCCTGCTTCAAAAAGGATATACTTGTTTTGTCAAGCTAAACATGCTTTTTTAAAGGAAAGAATCATTTTTTACATATGTGTTTGCAATTTGTAACCACTAACTTTGTATGGATTAAGTGTGCAAGTGGAAAAAAATGTTTTAGACCAAATCTTCGACATGTACTGACAAAGACGTAAACTGGATGCATGTAATTAAATGTGGAAAGTGAATTTTCAAGGGCTTTTGACTTTACTGTATTCTCCAGATTTGCCCCAAACCAGTATTTATTTTGACCCTGTATAAGCTGGAGCAATTTATTTGTGGGATTTGTTTGAATGGATATTTTCATGCATTAATTTACCTAATCTTCATATAAGATTGTATAAACTCGCCTTCCCATTGATTTTCACTCTTTCAATCCAGTTTAGACCAGTACATGTGTTTTAAATAACATAGGTTTTATAATTAGAAATATTTTATCACAGACATTGTGATCATGTGAACCACAATATAAGCAGCAAGCTTTTTAACTCCCAGAGATTATTGTCTAATCATGGAATTTTAATGATGTTTAATTTATTACATTTACTGGCTGCAATTTTACAGCAAGGAACATCTTGCAATATCCATCTCATCACAGAGAGAGAGAGAGAGAGAAACAACTCTCCAGATGAAAGTATGTTATGTTATTGCTTGATATAATATGTGTACTTACTGATTTTATTGTAATTATAGTAGCTCAAAATAATAACCACAATGTTCCCATTGCAACATATTGATGTATAAAATTTCTGATATTTACAAATTCTTCCTTCTATATTTCATGTCCAGCACAGTTCATAAAAATAGACTTTAATTTCTCTGTAGCTTAAGGTACTTGCAGCTCAGCCATTCTGAACATGCACAACCTCCTGTGCCTGCAAAACCTTTAACCAGTTCACACACAACCAGTAACAACCTCTTTCTCAGAAGGTACGCAAAAGATTGTATTCTCTTTACACCTCTCCATAGTGATCTTCTAAATAAACATGGTGTCCAGTTGACCCTGTGAATAACACCGTCCGTGAGCAGCAGTTGATAACATGATGATGTGCTTTTACGCCTTTGAACTGTGTGATTTCTATCAGGATTTCATTCCATCTTTAACAGGTTTAATTTGAGGCTTCTATTTTAATCCAAATCCTGGATGTGATTATATTTTAGCTGATTTTAGACAGTAAGCAGTTTTGCTTTTATTCTGTCAAGCAGTAGTTTCCGAACCTCAGCTGTCCCTAATTGTTTAATCAGCTGTAAATATTAGCTTTGAAATTGGAAGTAATCTCTAGTATGTAGTTCTCTGGGTGGTGTTTAAATAATATTGCTTAGTTACCAGACCTTTAATTAGACAAGGTGAGAGTTGTCTGTTATCTCCTGACCAGCCACTGTGTCTCAAAATTGGTCCCTCCCAATAAACTGGCATAAAAGAGGAGAGTGATAAAATTGGCATCTGGGCACCAGGGCCTGGGTGGTAGTACTTATGACTGCACTGAAGAGCCTGACTCTCCAGGACAGGAATTGCGTTCATAGAACAGTTTCTGCATAGAAAAATTGGAATCTTCCTGTCTTCCTGACGGTGGGTGCAGCATTGCAATTTCTTACTGCAAGATTGCAAGATCTTTTTTAAAAAAACAGACCTGAGTAAGTGGTCTGTTAATTTTATTGCAAGTGTTTTTGCCCCTGCCACAGTTGGAATTTTCTGTCTTCATGCCAGAAATTACCATAGTACAGGCAACTGTACCATTTTCAACTTCCAGTTGGTTAAAGGTTGTTTACAGTGATTTTAGTGTTGTTATAGTTAAATGGTCTTGACACGTTGGGCAGTAAGTGTATATGTTGTGCATACTTAAAACAGTCCCCTCTCCCTGATTTTATATATTTATTTATAGATCGAAGTGAACTTCCCTAGAATGTTATCAATCAACTGTATCCCAGCTAAATCCAGGAACACTCCAATCTGAGACTTAAGCACATGAACTAAGACTTTAACACACCTGATTTCATATGCCTTAGGTTATCATTAGGACTGTACAGACCTTCAGAAATAAATCCCAGTAGGTGCTTCGGTGCACAAATGCAACCCCTGGCTGCAACTCGGTAGAGCACTTGAGTTTGCAGGATTGTGTGGTGGCTCTTGCTTAGGCCTCAGGAAAAGATGCCGCTGCTTTAAAGAGGGACCAGGAAGTTCCATCTTTGTGTTCCTGTGTGCTCCACAGTAATGAAGTATACAAAAATAATAATAAATTTAAGGAGAGAAATCATGTTCAAAATTGGCATTTGCCTATCCAGTATTGAACACGTACTTGTAAATATACTGGTGATGCTAAAGAATATTAATGTAATGAATGTAATATTTCACCCATTAACATTTTTATTGCAAATGTTTCTAGTTCTCAAATGTTTGCTATAAGAGAGGATGCTTCCTGTTACAATGTTCTTTTTAGACCAGTGATGAATTTAAAGTTTCTATTTAAAGAAAAAAGAAAAAACATTAAGATGAATGTGCCTGTTTTCTGCCACCTATTATTTACTGGGAAATCAGCCCAATTAAGTCCAGCAGGACTTGTTTGCAAGTAATCGCAATCTGAAATTGGGACGTCCTGGGTTTAGCTGTCAATACTGCTTTTATGATTTGCCAAAATTAAGATAGCAGAACAAAATGAACTCCTGCAGATATTCAAGATGATGTTTATCAAAAGAAAAGGAGGTCTCTGTGTTGCACATACACACATTAATAAGGTATGTCAACGTCATTTCTTGTTTCTCCCTTACAATACTAACAAAACATTTGGGTTTTGATTTTTTCCAAGAGAAGCAGGATGGATCTGAAGATGGCCAGATGCTTGTGGAACCTTTCCACAGCCGCAGCTCCATGTTAAGCTGTTAGGCAGAACTGGGGACAGTTGGGCTGCTGCCTGGCTTTTAGGAAATTGAGTGAGATTCTAGAAAATGCTGCTGAGCACCCTAGTGTGTTATTTCAGGACCATGCACAGTGGCAACATTTCTCATAGGATGGTGGCCATGTATATGGTCTTATAGTCAACCTTAAAATGGCATCCAGAAATGAAGTGGCCTTCCCTCCCATCTCCCTGGGCCATCTTCTAAATACCTTTGCCCCCTTCCCCAATAGTTGTTCTTTGATGCTAGAAATCAACTTGGTGTAGAGAAACATCCGTGCAGCTGGTTTCAATACTGACATTCGCCCAGTACTAACATTTTGGAGCAAAACCCTGGTGTGTGTCTCCTGATTGGCTATGTCATGTTGGCACCCCAGTCAGACTGTCCTTCTCATCCCATTGCTGGCCCTAAACGGGAAAACTAGATTTTGTCATACTTGAAAATGTCTGTTCTGAATTGAAGGTTCTTCTTTCTAAATAATACATTTTACAAAGAACAATAAATATTTTTAGTCCTCTGTATATAGTAAGGATAAGTAGCATTTTTTAAGGCAAGACTATTTGAGGGGGGGTGTTGAAATGTTATCTTTAAAATTGAATACAGGGTGTACAGAATCTGATTTTGTTTTGCTTTTTTGGTTTGGTTTGCTCTTTTTTCAGGTGTGGTTTGAGAATTTGTTGGGATATCAGCTTTTAAGTAGAATGCACTGTGGATCAGTGCTTTTATTTGTAATGAAAGGGAATTCTTTTTTCCTCAAGTAGTCGACATTTTGAGGATAATGCTGAAATGCTTTGTGTACTGCTTGCTTATTTCCATTCTAAAGATTATATTTTTGAGTTAGGGAAACTACATGTTTTCACTGTAGTTTCTAAAAAATGTTTAGAAATAGAAAGGTTGCATCTGATTCTGGTGTACGCTGACTTCTTGATTGTCAGGTACCAATTGAAAAACGTATTGTGTCACTCAATTTTCTCTAAGGCTGTCTGGCACTCATTTTAAATTTGTAATAACTGGTGCAGCCTCTCTTCTCCCTTTGTCCCAGCCTTTCACAGATGTTTTTGTAGTATTCTCCAAAACTGATAAATCTTTGGATGTATTTGTATTTGTGTATCCAATGGTTGTATGGTTTAGAGCAAGAGTGGGCGACTATGGCCCCTTTATGACCTGTGGACTTCAACTCCCAGAATTCCTGAGCCAGTCATGCAGCAATTTTGTCACTCTGATTCCCCCTCCCCCACACGTGTTTCTTCCAGTTTAGCTAAACTTTAAAGCAGATTTTAGGCCATGTGTAGAATTGGACTCAGATTATAGTAATGACATTTGAATCCTGCTGAGAAAGATTGCAATGTGATTCCCATTTAAGCAGTTAAGAGTGCGGTGAAAGTAGTTTAGTCTTGATCTAATTCACCAGGCTGAATTAGTGGAGCACACGCCCATCAGCAAGCTTGCAGCGAGGAGCTTTTGAATAGTCTTCCAAGATGATGCTACTTCTCAGCATCCTTTACTGTTATTCATACTGATGGGGGCTGCTGTTGAGCAAGATCTGGAGAACCCCTCTCAGGTACTCTGTTCACATAGGAAGGCAGGGGCAGGTTTGGCGTGTGTCTGGCAGTGGATTTCTGTTTGAGCCCCTCTATCTAGAATTAATGTTACTCAACCGTAGTAACTTGTGAGGACTACAGCTCCCAGAATTTTCCAGTCAGACAATTGCCTGGGGAGTTCTGGGGATTGCAGTGTAGACATCTTAAAAGTTTGCCATGGTTAAGAAACATGATCCAGATGGTTAATTGGTAGTGTTGGAAGGGCAAAGGGAAATAATCAAGGACACATTTCCTACTTTTATTTTTAAACATTGTCAGGTAGAACAGGGTGTGGATCAGAATACTGATATGCAGTGAGGAGGGTAAGACATGCCCCACAGAAAACCTACTCAAAAGGGAAAAAATATGTGCCAAAAGGTGAAGACCCCTTGAGTCATTCTTAGCTCCTGAAGATTAAGTGAACATTTTGGGATAGCTTTGTGGAAGTGTTTTGTGGCTGCCTAATTTGGATGTGTTTTATGTGTAACTTCCTATCTAATCTACAGCCTGACTGTTTTTAATTCTAATTTCTAATTAGTACATCCAAGTACTGATCCTAAGGGTTTTTTTTAGTTCACATCAGAGTTCCCTGTATAAATAGCAGTATTTAGGGAAGGGTTGCAACTCTGCCCCTAAACACCCACCCTTCCCCCCCCTTTTTAGAAGCACATAAAATGCAACTCATATTTCTCAAGGTGTCTAGTTTGTAGGGCCTTTTTTTGTTAAAGAGCCTGGAAAAGTGAGCTATATCAATCCCACAACTACAGCTGGTGGAAAACCCTTCCTGTGCTTGTCTCAGTGCCAGACAAACTCCCTGCAAAAGTAGATTGGCACAGCCAAGGAGAGAACGTTGCCTGTCATTTCTGCCGGTGAACTTGGTGAGCCAATGACACGCATCCAATATTGGTGGAAGCAGGGTAAATTGTGGCAAATTGTCCATCTTGTAATTCTAGCTAACCTGTGAGCCATTGTTTGTTTGTTTTTACCACCAATACAATTACTTTGGTTGTGACAAACCTGGAAATAAAGGTAAAGATACTTTGTAAGCAAAGCCTGCAATTTGAGGTCTCCTTGTTACCCCTACAGCTCTTGCCTATAGGAAGCCAATGATATTTAGAAAAAATACCCAACTGTTGAGTATAATGGCAGTAAGTGAAAAACCTTATATAAGATTTTTGTTTTGGTTCTCCAAAATGCATATTTTTTAGAATTCAAAGGCCAGCAGTAGTTGCAATATTACTTGGGTAACGGATGATAAAAGTTATTGTATGTTGTCTGAGTATCTGTAGCCAAATAACAAAATGTTCAACTAGAATATAATAGAAATGTACGGTTATTCACACCAATTTCTTTCATTCATTTTAACTGAAATTATTATGAACTTCATACAGTAGTTCTAGTGAAAACAACTTGAACCATTTAGTTGTAAATTGCAATTTACCAGGATCGATACTTGTATGTAGATCTTATTTGAAGTAATTGTAAGCCTAAAATCCAAGTACAATTAAAATTCCAAGATGTTTTTTGTGTCAGTAGGGCACTATTGAAGGAATGTAACCTTTATTTTGAAAATGCTTAATGAATTTCTGCAAAAGTGTTTGTATTTTTTCATATTTGAAATGTTTTTTTAAGTTGACATTTTTGTTCAACATTTGAAATATAATTAAGTATATTGTGATTTTCTGTTTGAACTTCTCAAAGTATTTATTTTGTCCAGCTCATGTTAGATTGCAAAAGTGTTGGAGAACACATCTAGCCATCACAATCTTTCAGTTTAAGCATCCCCCACCCCCAAATATTTTTCTGAAATATTTTGTTTGTCATGTTAACACTTCAAAGATTCTGGCGCTAACTGGCTTGACAGCATATAAAACAAAGAAGTGGTTGAGACTATTGTATAGACTCCCGTTTTGTTAATGAAACAGGTTTTGGAAAATAAACTTTGGCACAAAGTATTTTGGCTCTATTTTGTATTCAATTTGATAATTTTTAATTTTGCACAACTGAAACATTAACTGGTCAGTTGCTGAGTCCCAACAGTGCTGTTGAAGAGGAAACCTTTTTCAAAAAACAAACAAAAGATGCCTTTCCTTAGATGATTCAATCATGTTAATCTAATATATTGTAAACCTTTAGCAGAAGAGACTATGCCTAATAATCCTTCAAAGGTGTCAGGAAAGAAGAACTAATGTGGGGCTTGAACTAATTTTCAAAAAGTAATCTTTGAGCAATTCTAGCATCAATCTTTGCTAAATTAGATGGCCTGCAGTTTGTCTCATATTTCATCTTATGTGATGGGAGTTGTAGTCCGACCATTCTAGATGATGCCTCATTAAGATTACGTCAAAGGGCCTGGAAAGCAAAGCAGATTCTGCTTTCCATCATTGCTGCATTGTATCCACGCTCTTTAATTCTAAAATTGATCTGTTCCTCAAGTCATTTTCAAGTCCTAGCAATTTTCTCCACAATGATCTGTCCCTAATCTGAATACAAAATACAGAGTTGGAAGGGACCTTGGAGGTCTTTTAGCCCACCCCTCTGCTCAAGCAGACCAATGATTGTCCAGTCCCTTCTTAAAAGCCTCCAGTGTGGAAGACCCATATACATTCTTGGAGGCAAGCCTCACTGGCTGATGGTTCTCACTATCAGGAAATTTCTCCTTGATTTTAGGTTGCTTCTCTCTGTTCAGTATCCATGCATGACTTCTTGTCCTGCCTTCAGGTGCTTTAGAACAGGGGTCTCCAACCTTGGCCACTTTAAGCCTGGAAGACTTCAACTCCCAGAATTCCCCAGCCAGCAAAGTTATACAAGCTATACAAGCAAAGCTGGCTGGGGAATTCTGGGAGTTGAAGTCCTCCAGGCTTAAAGTGGCCAAGGTTGGAGACCCCTGCTTTAGAAAATAGGTTGACTCTTCCAAGTCAGTCAGTCCCCTTCCCTCAATGCTGCAGCCAACTCCCTCCACCTTGTTGCTGTCAATCATCTTTTCTTCCTCCTTTCCCAGCATTAGAAGCCTTTTCCAGAGAGCTGGGTCTTCAAAATTAAGATAATGGGAAACAGTCTAATAAATACACAAGGAGAATAGGGGAAGCAAGGGTTCCAAAAGAAGCAAACGAGGGTGTTTTTTTTTTAATTATATCCCTTTGGCCTAGGGTGTGTGTGTGTGTGTAAGGAGGCACATTTAGTGATTTGGGAACCAACACTGGATTGACATGGGATGGTGCAAACTGAGGTCATGCCTTTGGGCGACAAAACAATTTTTTCCTCGGAAGTTTTTTTGGGGGGAGGGTGCAAGGGTTAGTATGTTTGGGATTCCCTATATTTTTCTGCCTCCCACCACAAAGTGTTTGCAATTTTTTACAAAATTTTGGGCCCTGTGCTTGTTTGGACTACAAAAATCCCTGGATTGCAGCAGGCATAAATGAATGAAGGGCTGCCTACAAACTCAGGCTCTGCGAGCAAGTAGAGTTCATAGCTTGTCCTGCACCTTTCCAGTGCCATTGGCGTTTTTAAAACGTCCCAAAATTCTTATGGATAGAAGCCCTTCGT
The DNA here is from genome assembly GCA_023653725.1 of Bungarus multicinctus. Classification (NCBI taxonomy): domain Eukaryota; kingdom Metazoa; phylum Chordata; class Lepidosauria; order Squamata; family Elapidae; genus Bungarus; species Bungarus multicinctus. Next base: position 7,242,186 of record CM042841.1, read on the forward strand.
GTCCAGAGAAAAAACGACTTACACCCCACACTGAGCAAACGCATATTTGAAGGGCAATGCATAAGAGGATGCAATGAGGATGTCAGGTCACCCCGCATAGCCCCAACACAAGAAAGAAGGTGGAAAACGCTAAACGGTCCATTTTTGCAGTTACGTATCTGGAAGAGAGGAGGAGAGAGTATTCTTTTATTAGCCAAGTGTGACTGGACGTGCAAGGAATTTGTCTCGGGTGCAGCAGCTCAGCATTTGCATTTGAACTGATATTGCAACGAAGGGATGGATGCATTGCAACCTGCTCTTGTCCCTCCGATGCATTTCAGCCTTACCCAGCTCTGCAACTACTTTTCCCATCAACCAGTCCATTCCGGCTTGTTCCAAGGAGCCACCATTCCAGCAAAGGAGCCTGATCCCAGTCGGGGATGCTCCCTCAGGCCAGCGACCCTTCCCCGAGCAAATCCCCGGGCGCCGGGCAAGCGCGCGCCTCCTTCAGCCAATAGGAGCGCGTCAGGGCGCCGCCTCGATTGTGACATCTGGTAACGCCCCTCCACTTGCACGCCTTTGGCTTCATCGCGCATGCGGGCGCGGGCGTGACGGCGCGCGCCAGCCGCGGTCGCCTTCCCTCCCCAAGATGGCGGCGGCCACCGGCGGCGAGGCGGTTTGTGGCGACGGCCCGGCAAGCGGCACCGGCGACGTCGGCAAGAGGGGTCACCTGGGCATCCCCGAGGCCGTTTTCGTCGTAAGAAAGGGAGCGGGGGAAAGGTTTGGCGAAGCGGGCCGGGACGCGGGGAAAGGCAACGGCGACGTTCCAACCGCCCGCTTTCTCCTGCGCATGCGCGCTCCGTTTCTGTCAGGGGCGGTTAGGGCCCGCGCGGTCGGGCGTTGGAGATAGACTGCTTGTCTCCATGGAGGTTCTTCTCCGGCCGGGATCGGCGAGGCTATTCGGTTTTTGTCCTTGGATGGATAAGGCCGAAGCGGCGATCTTTCCCGAGCGTGGCTGGGGATTGGGGGCTCTGTAGTCCGTGGGAGCTGCTGAAGGGCACCTATTGGGGAAAGGCCCCGTTTCTTGGGAAAGAAGTGATTGGGGGTGGGGGGGGGGCGTTGGCTGCCTAATTTACTGGTATACTGCCCTTGAAAGTAGAGGCTCTATTCTGTTCAAAGACCTTCATGGACCAATCCGTCTCTCTCTTTCAGCCCAGCCCACCTCACAGGGTTGTTGTTAGATAAATAAGAGGAGGAGACTTATGTATGTGCGACACTTTATTGGCTTGTTCAATTTATTTGCCCCCTATCTTGCTCTGGGGCTACTCTAGGCAGCTTGAATTATTATTAAAGGCAGGATATAAATGAAATAAGTAAAGCAGTTTCATATAAATGAGCTAGTCCAGTTTTGCTTCTGTAGATCCAGGGCATGCAACTGCAGCAGGTGTCTGACTGGTCTCTTTCCTCTTTTTGGGGGAGCATCCCCAGCAGGTAAATGCTGGAAATGAATCTTCCAGGTTGGGGAGTTTAGTTTTCCTGCATGGTTTTGGTGCCCTGCAGTGTAAGGGTGGGGCTGAAAGTGGTTTTAAAAGGAGATTGTGGAAGTTTGTGGAAGATGGGTGGGTCAAGAGCTAGCTTGGCTCAGGAGTCAATGAAAGCAGGCTGGAAACTGGGAGACTATGAGTTCTAGTCTTGCCTTAGGCATGAAAGCCAGCTGAATGTCCTTCGGCCAATCACCAGGAGACAGTTCTAGTCCTGCCTTAGGCACAAAAGTTAGCTGGTGCCTCTTGGCCAATCAGGAAACTGAGTTCTAGTCCTGTCTTAGGCATGAAAACTAGCTGGGTGGCTTTGGGCCAATCACCAGGAGATGGTGAGTTCTAGCCTTGACTTTGGCACAAAACCAGCTGGGTGATTCTGGGCCACTCATTCTCCCTCATCTCCAAGAAGTCGGCATTGGCAAAGCAGTTCCAAAACATTGTCCAAAAGAGCTCCTGCAGGGACTTGTCTAGGCAATTGCTCAGAGTCAAGACTGACTTAAAGGCAAAGACAGTCAGTTTGGCATTGGGATTGAAGGCACCAGATTAGGAACTGGGAGACTTGAGTTCCAGTCCTGCCTATGAAATGAAGATAATTGGAAGATCTGGGGACAGTCCCTCTCTCATAGCCTTATGAAGAAAGCAGTGTGACAAGCAAGCACAAACCACTTTCAATAAAGAGCCATTTAAGGAATCATGGCTTCGGCACAAGGCTAGGCCCCAGACACAAAGCTATACAACCTTAGACACAACCTTAGACACAAAGCAAGCCAGTTAACTGTGGTCCCAGTCAGCCTCAACCCATGAAGAAGGCAAAGCAAAACAGACTGCAGGACTCATCCAGAAAGCTACCAGAGGAAAGCTACTAAAGGCACAGAAAACAAAACAACCAAGCAGGATTCTTGTCAATATTTGTCTTCAGATGCTGAAGGAGCAAGATTGGTTCCTGGTTTTAAGCTTCTGTATCACAAATCTGAATGGCAGGTTTAATACAGAAAATACTTCCTTGGTTGTAACATACTCATTTGCCATCTTTCCTAAAATGTAGCATCTTTTCTAGTGACTGCTGTTCTTTTTTTAAAAAAAAAAAGTCGTTCATGAAATATGCTAAGCAGAGCGATAATAATCAGTCCAAGGCTTCCCAACCAATTTTGTAAGCAGATAGAAAGTTAACTCCATTATGATGTAATGCTTTTGGTTTGGACCAGTCTGGGAAGACAGGAAACTTTCTGGAAGAAACATTGTGTAGTTGCCTAGGAAAGAGCATGAACCGGTCTATATATTTTTAGGAGTTCAATTCAGTGCTTTGTTTTTCTCATCCACCAGGGTTTGCTTCCCTCTCAGCTAACCAGAAAGACTAAGTGAACCAGTAGGTGGAAATGATTTTGAAGAGCAGACCCAAGAATATTTGGTGGGCCAATTGCCAATTTTTGCCAGTCCTTCTTGCCAAGATGTGAAAAAAGCGAAAGGGTTTGAGTTATTGGCTCATCAGTTCTGATGTTGTATTTTTGGAATTAACCATATATGTGTATTATTACTTTAAGGAAGATGTAGATTCCTTCATGAAACAACCAGGAAATGAAACCGCAGATGTAGTGCTCAAGAAGCTGGATGAACAGTATCAAAAATATAAATTTATGGAGCTTAATCTTGCCCAGAAGAAAAGAAGGTGGGTATGTTTACAATATCTTTTACAAGGGCTGTTCTAAAATTTGGATTCTTCTCTGCCAAGCATAATACGGTGTAAATTATTTCATTACACTTTTCAGACATTTCTTTCTTTCCAGTAATATTTGCCTACATACATACATGCATACATACATCTTCATAGCAACTGAAATATGTACGTTTTAATACATAACTTATTCCCTCTACACTACGGGAAGTCTTCCAATCATCATATCCATCTAGGTTATGGTATTTATAACTAACTTGGTGCTAATTTTCAGATATTTATAAGGGCACATCTGTATATTGTGTGTCCTGAAATACATTTCAGGTTATCGGAAGAAATTGCATAAAATGCACTAAAATACAGTAAAACAATTATTCTGCCACAAGTAGAGCTTTTGATGCTTATTCCCCATTCAGTAATAGGGAACACTAAAAGTTATTTTAAAAATAAAAAAAGCTGTATCAGCTCAGAGGCAAGTAAACTGACAGTAGGTCCTAGTTCTTAACTTTATATCTGAAGAGAATTCTTTTCTTTTTATGTGTTGTATGAGGGGTCATCGTGCATAGTCACAATGGTATATGCAAGTAACTTATTTGTGACTCAGCTGTTTTCTTCCTAAGAGAAAGTTTAATATCCGCTGTCTCGCTAGTTAGACTGTCCAGGAAATCAATTCTATAGAAGGCTTAAAACTACTTACGATTGGCTATAATATCACAGTTTTGCAAGTTGGATTGCGCTGTACTTCTATCCCTCTTTTTTTTATTCCAGTGAATCAGGAAAATGTGCCTGAACCACTTCTGAATGTTATCTCATCTTTCAGGATTTAAAAAATGCTTTGCCTCTTTTGCCTAGGTAACAGTTACTGTATATTTCTGTCAAGGTTCCTGTAGATTTCTGTCAAGGTCATCTTCCTTGCTCTTACTTTCTACACTTTTAGTCTGAATCAAAATGTTGGATGTTTTTTTCCCAAATAAAGAATGATAAAAATAATATTTAAAATGTTTTATTTTACAGATTAAAAAATCAAATTCCTGAAATTAAACAGACATTAGAGATCTTAAAACACATGCAAAAGAAAAAGGTAAGTACAGGTAGTCCTTGATTTACAATCGCAACTGGGCCCAGAATTTCTGTAGGTAAGCAAGTCATGCCCTATTTTACAGCTAACCCTAACCACTTTTGAACATTTATCTGAGTGAATTCCTTTTGAAATATAGCATCATTATCCATGTCCAATTGAAAAATAAAATAATTCATTAGCTCTAAGCAGTATGTGTTCCTAGACAAATTCAGTGAAATATCCTATCTTGTGCATATCACTATTCCATTAATTATAACAAACAGGTTAGCTTTCATCATGATATAAAATTAAAAGTACTCTATAGACCATTGCTTTGATTATGTTGATTTACTTTTTCCAAAGGAATCTACAGATCTGATGGAAACCAGATTCTTATTGGCAGATAATGTCTACTGTAAAGCATCAGTTCCTCCTACAGATAAAGTTTGTCTTTGGTTAGGGGTAAGTAATTAGTAGAAAATGAAGCATCTCTTCCGATGCTGAATGTATTTTAGTTCTAAATATGGTTGTAACATATTGGGAATTTTCTAGTAAAAATTCAATGTAACTTATTTGCTTACATGGTAGGAATCTCTGCCTTTTAAGGCAGCATTAGTTTTGTTTTTTTTAAATAACTAGAAAACCTACGCCACTTTCAAAGGGAGCCCAGGGATGTTATTTTAACAAACTTATTTTAGATGCTGACACCAAACTTTGCTTTGATGTTTGAGACTAAACTTTGAAACTTCCTTTTTTATTATTTTCTGTTTATTATACCCGATATGGCAAACTATAATGTGTAATTCTCTTCCATGGCTTCATTGTAAAACATAGTTTGCCAGCTTGGAAATAAACAGAGTTATACCCTGAAACAATGTATGAGTTAAGAATTAAAGTTGTTGGTCAGTAATGTGACTCTCATCTTCATGACACAGTTCGGAGATTACCTGCATTCATTATTTTGGCAGTTTTCCAGATTCATTAATCTGTTAGGAGTCAGGTTTCTGGTTCCACAAGTGTTTGCTGATAACTTGTATTAAGTTCAGCAAAACCAATACAGAGGAATGGGCAAACTCAGAGGTCACTGTCCTTAATCCAATTACAAGAGCATAAGTATAAGGTCAGCATCTTCCAGATGGCAAAAGCTAAACTTCAACTCTACCTTGACTTTAAGGAATCATAAAAATGTGTTTTCTTTTTAATGCTGCCCTTAGGCCAATGTTATGCTGGAATATGATATTGATGAAGCCCAGGCACTGCTAGAAAAAAATCTTAGCACAGCTACAAAAAACCTCGAGTCCCTAGAAGAAGATCTGGATTTCCTTAGAGATCAATTTACAACTACAGAAGTCAGTATCCTTTTTGAGGTTCAAATGTTTGGTTGGAATGGTCTTGTGCGTACCTCTGCTTTTTCATTGCATTCGCACACAGCACCAGGTGTCAAGGAATTGCAGTTCCAAGACTTGTATTTCTATTACGTATTTCAGCCAAAGTGGACTCTCAGAGCCAGGTACCATCAAATCCACTGACAGACAGTGGATGCATAACCAATGAAGGATCTGTGGGAAAAAATGATCTGTATTATCTCGATCATTGATAACATAGTTCTTCTGTTTTGCATAAACCTAAGACTTTAGGTTATCACTTTCATTTTTTTTGATAATGTGCAGATTCAATCTGGACTTTTAAGTTCTTTCTTCTTACAAGCAGCGGTTCCCAACATTTGCAGCCTGGGGGCGGAGAGGGAAACTGGGCCATGTGAGCATCAGGCCAGCATGCACGCATAGTTCAATTTATGCAAGTTGAGCTGCGCACATGCGCCGTTCACACGAGTTAAATTGCATGCACAAGTGGGCATACTGGTCCGATGCTATGCGGCCCTGTTGCAAATAGGCTGCGGCCCAGAGTTTGGGGACCCCTGCTCTTACAGGAAAAGCAAATGGATCCTCCAGGTACTTAGTTAAAATATTGGTTATTTTAGGGCTCCCTTTCAGGAGAAATTCCAAACAGTCTTTTATAGAATCTTTTCTGAAACAGGTATAGAAAATACATTGCATTGCTGAGTAGGCTGATTATTCTCTCTGCCTATTTCTATGCTCATTCTTGAATTGTTGCTGTTTTCTCACTGGGCTGCTTGTTAAAAGAATAATTGATTTTTCTCTTCTAATGAATTGGAGCTTAGAATAATCATTCCTGTATCATTATAAGCTTCTACTTAAGCAAGATATGGAAAGAATTTCACCCCATGTCTACATTTAGTAGACGGTGAAGCAGTTGATTTTATAAACAAATATCAGCAAATTTTTCAAAACTACACAAATAAACTATCTGGCTGTCAATATCCTCTCAGTTGAGAGCAATTTTATTCAAATGAGCATTGCTGCTTCTCCAAACAAGCAAGAGATCCAGGATGTCCTAAATGGGGAACTTTATAGGGAGTGGTGAAAAAGCCTTGAAATTAGTTACCAGCATTCCTCAGACTGTGTTGGCTGTGGAGTTATGGAAGTTTGAAATCCGCTTGGAAGGCATTGGCTTGGGAAAATCAGCTTTCCTATTCCCTAAGCACCATTGAGCCCTTTATATTCATAAACAAACCTGCTTTAGTGTCAGCGAAGCGGGAAAATGCAAGGGAATTGCATCTGCTTTTGAACCGTACCTTCCTTAACCTCTGTCTTCAGATATGGCCAGAGTTTATAACTGGGATGTAAAGCGAAGAAACAAGGATGACCCTCCTAAGAACATGGCATAGTTCTGCTAGTTTTAAATACGGTTTTGTTTTTTTCTTACTTTTAAACTACCGTTCGGTTCAGCCTTTGATGGACTGTGTTTAATTTAATCTTTTTGGTTGTTGACATAATGGCGAGCATCTTTTGTTTTTTTATTTTTAAAAAAGGGCAAATCTTATTTGGTCCATGCATGCTTCATGCGATTGGCTTGTTGGAAAAGGAGCCACAACAGTATGTAGTGAAGAAGTCCCTCATCAATCTGGGATTTGAGTCAAGGAAATTAGAAAGGGTCATTTTGTAAGTCACAGATAAGTCTTTGATGCTCAAGATTTATTAAGGACCTACAGAATATATCATGGGGACAAATGTACAGCTGATGTGACAAAGTGAATACAGCGTTGTGTTTTTGGCAAATGACCCTTTTAATCTCACCCTCCAGACGTTCTCTGTTTAATTCTGTTCCGGAGAATGGCTCATCTTGGTACTTCAAAAGATCACAATTAGCCTTTGAAGGATTAAATAATAAAACACTGAATCCTGTTTGTGGTCTTAGTTGGTTCTTATATACGTAAACATCAATTCTTTCCGATTTTTCAAACGGGCAGCCAAAATTTTTAATACTTTGCTGCATTTTATTGGCATGCTGGGCATTCCTCCCATTTGGTCCAGATGTCTCAACACTTGCAAGGATACTTGCTGCAACTTCTGGAACATAAATGGTGTATTGCAGCTCAGCTGTGTTGTCAGGTTTAATGTTATTCCCATGTTGCTTATTAAGGAAGCCTTGCAAAAATGTTGCCATGACACCTTTTCTTTGAGCACACCTGATGGCCAAATTAGCAGTGTAACTACCATAACTGCTCAGGTTTCATTTTACCATTCAGTGCAAATGTTAACTGGCTTCTAGTTTCATTTAATAAACAGTATCTGTAAAGTTTTGTATTATTATTTCATTTATATTAAAATAATGAAACTTAAAATGTGCTAACATTTCCAAAATGTTTCTTGTTAAAATAGTGCAGAAATAGAACAAAACAGTTGCATTAGTCATATACTTGAGTTGAGAAAAAATAAAGACAGATTACGTAAATAACATACAGGTATATTCAGGAATGGCGCCTCAAGATGTTACATCCTTAAGATTCCAAAGTATATATTTGTGTTTTACCAAAAAAGAAACCAAAAGGATATTTTGTCTAGTTCAGTTTCAGCAGAAACAAAATAAGCAATCCTCCTGATTATGAAAAACTCAGATATTAACATGCTTATATTGCCAAAAATCTATTTTGTTCAATAAACATGCAACTTTCCAGTTGCTTTGTTAAATAAAAAAATACAAAGATTTCTTTGCAGTACTCCCAAAGTGGATATATAATTTTATTAAGATTATCAATGCTTCCTTAAAACCAGTGTTTATTATTACTATTTAAAATATCTGTATAATACTTCAAAAATATTTAAAATCAATATTGGCTTCTGCACCATGATGAAATCAGTACCTGTGTACTATGAAGAGTTTTGGTCCTTTTTCCCATAAAAATGGACTCGAGACTGAAATGACCTGGATATAGGCAGCTATTAAAACAAAATTCTGGGAATTAAGTCTCAATCTATTATTCTACTAGAACAGTGCTGCAAGTTTTTCCATCTTTCCTGTCCTTTCCCCCTCAGGAAGGGACTGTTTATCTGCAACGCATGACACCAATAAGACAATAGCTCAAGAGGTTACCTTGGTAGTCATCCGATTGGAATATTATCCCATTTATGTTGCTTAGAATCTTTTCATCCCGCCGGTTGTGCTTAATGACAGACACTTTTAAAATATTTCAAACAAAGGCACAAGTAAAAACAAAGAAACACTGGATTCCATGGCAAACAGTGGGTGTGTTTATTTTTAACCTAATCTGTGGGGGAAGGGTTTTTTCCCCCCATAGTTCATGTATACAGTTATTCGAGGTTTCATGAAAAATGGCGGAAAATAAAAAAAATCTTTACGTGTATTGCATGTCACATGTTCACATTAACTGCTTTGCTAAGCGCGAGCATAATTTTCATTCACACACAGCTGAATACAACATATTGCGTCACATTTCATTACAGTCATATAACAGAAAGCTAGCGAAAATGTACAGTATAATTCTACATCTGGAGGGTCTGGATTTTTCTTTAAATCCAGCATGCAGACTAAGATTGTGAACTTGAAACTAATAAACTGGGCTTGTTCCTATTTTTGCTGGATTTTGCCAGATAGTATCAGATAGAAAACGGAGCTTCCTACATCCTTGTTAAATCCTTTCTCTTGGCACTAGTCAGAAATCTAGTCAAATCAGTTCAGAAAATCAGGTTTACAATATCAAGCCCCATTTTTTTAAAAGACAGGAATGCTTTTTTTTCCTGCCCCACCCTAGATACACAACTAATAGTATAGAGGGATTACAAATGTAAATTATTAGAAAAAGACTTAACGGGTTTTTATCAGAATTATTAGACATTTCATTTAAATATATTCTGTGTGTCTTTGTCATCCTAATTATACATGATAGTACAAATACTATTTTTAAATGGCAGTAAGAAAAATGTAATTTTTTAAATCACATAAATAATCTTAGCACGTGGCCCCCAAAAGGCCATTAGATCTTCCTACATGATCTAGATCCTTTTTTCCTGTTTGATCGTATGATTCTTGGAAAATTTATTGAAAGTGTATAATAAAATGCTTTTGCCCAGTAAATTTGACAGTTCTGGGGAAATTTCTAATCAAAAACAGTTCCCTGTCACCTGCCATATCCCGAGGAGAGATGCAGTATTCCCGAGACAGTAAAAAAAAAACCCCAAGGAGGATCATATTTGAGTCCATTTGGACACAACACTGAGATATATATATATATCTATAAAGTCAACTATAATGTTAGGTTTGGAATCAAAAACTCCGTGGGTGGTGAGAGTTCACAATTTAACTATACACATAAAAAGACCTCCGTTCACTCCATAACCCAACCAGTAAAGGCTGATTGAGGAGATGTTCTTGATTTTGGACTTTAGATTAGACCAACTTGGATTTGCACATGTTAAATTTTGTCTTAACATCAGGTAGTGCCATTGGCTGGATTCCTATAAATTGGTGACCCACAAAAAGTACTTAACCAAGTTTAAAACTACGAAAGGTTTGGGTGCTGTAAGAATACCACCAAACGGCCTGAATGCATCCTCAAATCCAGAGGAAATGAGTTGTGTCACTGAAAAAAAATATTAATAACAGAGGTGGAAGGGATCTTGGAGATCTAGTCCAAGCCACTGCTCAAGCAGGAAACCCTATATAATTTCAGACAAATGGTTGTCCAATCTCTTCTTAAAACCTTCCAGTGTTGGGAGTATCCACAAATTTTGGAGGCAAGCCGTTGCACTCATTAATTGTTCTCACTATCAGGAAATTTCTCCTTAGTTCTAGGTTGCTTCTCTTGATCAGTTTCTATTCTTGTCCTGCCTTTGGATAATAGATTGACACCCCGCCCTCTTTGTGGCAATCCCTTAACTATTCAAAACTACACTGCTATCATGTCACCCGAGTCCTTTCTTTCATTAAACATACTCAATTCCTGCAATCATTCTTTGTATGTTTTAGCCTCCAATTCCCTAACCGTCTTTGTTGCTCTTCTCTGTCTTTATCTCCCATTAATTGTACATGGTTCCATAACAGCCCAATTTTTAATCTTTATGTGCACATATGCACAATGTACATGTATATGAAATATTCTCTAGAGAATTGAACAACACATAGAAGAGTATACTGTATAAGGTTCATATTTATAAAATCACTTCTGAATTAATTATTTTGCTTTAATGGATCAACTATTCCAAGTCCAGATGAAATCTACAAGCAACTGTAACCTAAGATACTTAAGCATATCTTTCAACACTTGGTAAACAGGCATTTAAAAAGTAGTTTAAATATTGCCTTAATTTGATCACAAATTATCTGAAGTCACAGATAATCTGAAGATTATGTAAATCATGCAGAAACAGGAAACTAGAAAAATCTCAGAATGAAACAAAAAGTTCCAACGAATGTACTGACACTCATCAAAAGTATTACATGGATTTATCATCACTTCCACCCTTTGTTCTGCTTTCTGAAAAAAGCTAGTTTTTTTTTTAAAGGTGCTCTAACATTTTGTCAGCTGGATAGACTGACTCTAAAAAACAATTTGAGTAATTGACTTAAACTGATAAGACCTTTTAAAAAAAAGCATATTCAATGCAAGCACATACCAGATCATAAGCAGCAATCCTTTATGTGAGAAGCTGGAATTTTTCTACAATCATAACGTCTGTTTGTCACACCCACAGAGATACTATCTAAGAAGAACCCAACCTCTTTGTTTCATAGAAATGTTTTCCCCCTCCCCTGTATGCAGGTTTAAGTAATTGTTCAGCAGAAATTCAGATGATTGACTAAAACGTCTTTAATTAGTTAATAGGCAGAAGAGTTTGTCTTTCTATCTTTATTCCTTATATAAAGCTACAATTTGAGCCAGAGCATGCAAAATATAACCAATCCTACAATCTATTTTACTCCTGGGTTCAACACTAGCAACATTCTTGAAATTAGTCTAAATCTGACTTACTGATAGAAAAATTATCTTGAGTATATATGGGCTTCCTCCCTTATTCTATTGTAGTACTATAAAAGTGTTGCCCAATGGCCTTAACAAATGAGATGTGTGTTTACTTGTTCTTCTGCTGATTATTACATTATTACCATCACTTCCAAAAAAGACAAGTAAACACCCTGGATATATATAGGTCTTTAAAAACAGTATAGCCCTTTTCTGCCGCAAAGCAAATTATTTCATTAAAAGAAAGCAAGACCAATTAATATTGTTTTTTTTAACATTGGCTTCTTCCTAAATGTTTTTCAGAAATGTTTACAATGCTCTCAAGGAATCCAGCCCCCCCCTTTCCTTCCATTCTGCATTCAGATTCTCAAGTGGCCATAAAAAAAAACCCAGCTGCAGATGCAAAATGATCAACAAGAAAAAAAGGTGGTGAAAATGCAGAGATTCATCTTGGTATTAAAAACAGTTTCCCATCATTCAGCATCTCCCAAACGACATGTGTCACTTGCAAGTCGCTGATTTCTTCCCTCTGCTCAGAATTCATCTCTTGGCAACCAAGTCAATCACTTTTTATTTTGAAAACATTGATTTTCCTCTAAGAATTCCAGGTTGTGTGTCACGAGTGCCCTTGCTTAACTAATCTAGCTTGTTTTCTTAAAGCAATGCTTAAATGATTGATAATATGTTCAGAAGGGAAGGAAAGGCCTTTAAAACTACAACACTTGCAAGTTAACTGACCTTCAAAAACAATGATTGCTTTGCATCTCTTCTGTCTTGCCTATCTTATCATGCACCCTCTTTCTTTTCAGCTGGGACCTGCAGGAAATGCCACGTGCAACGAGCAGGAAGCATGGTTTCAATGCTACTTCAATTTTAATCAAAGTTGACTTTTTTTCCAGAAGAAAATTGGAACATCCTTAATTAAAATGTACCCCACTCTTTCTTTCACACACACACATCAGCCCCACTCTTCCTATCGCTTATAAGACTGTTAACTTTCTAGGTGGCCCAAGCAACCCCCAACATTTCATTAAGGGATGTAGTGGGGAACGAACTGGACTTACATCATGGTGATCTAAGGAGGTGATCACAGGGTGATCAAGGTCTCGCTGTGAGACTCTGGGCCAGTTAACCACCTAATCCAACCTACTTCAAAGGTATTGGGAAAGAGAGCCCCCATAAGTGTGCTGGACTCCCTGAGAAAAGGTAGAATGTTAATGCAATCATGTATTTCAATAACCATTATTAATCAATCAATAGGGTTACTACTTCTTGCAGAAATCTCAACTGAGATTCCAATTCCTTCAGATCTTGGATGAAAGACCCAGTGAGAACTGAAAGATTTCTTCAAACTGGACATGGTTTAAGTGTTAGGGAGAGGGAAACATTAAATATATGGGGAACGCTCATCCTGTGTAATTCTAACGTTAATTAAAATGGGAAGTATTGCATACCTGACTCATAGGGTTCAATTAGGAAATACCTTCTTGGGAATCTTTTCAGGATTGAGAATCAGTTATGGGTGCTGTAATGGTTGAAGTGTTGGGCTAGGACCGGGGACACCCAAGGTCCTTCAGGTGCCCCTCAACCATGCATGACTTTGACTCTGGCCAGTCACCTTTGTGGGGCTTTTTCTAGAGAAAAATAGAAGGGGGGGGAGCATAATGTACCCTTAGGCTTTTGAAGGAATGTGGCTATAAAGAACCAATCAATATTGACCCTACCAATTCAATTGGTGAGAACCTGAGCTATCAAATTCCCGGAAACTATTGAGACATCAAAATTGGAACTCCTAATAAAGTAACAGTCTCACTGGCTTCAATTTTAGTGGCTCTGCAATGTTTTAACTTTAATTTATATTGCAGCAAGCCTTTTTTAAAAAATTATTATTATTATTTCAGCCATGGTGATTATTAAAAGGTAGCAAGCATACGATTTTTGGAGAAGCTATAATTTTTCTTTCCCTTCTAAATACGCTTCCTAATCGTAGGCGATTTGGACGATGGCTTCAAAAAGAAAGAAGAGAAAAAGAAAAATAAGCAAAAAGCAATGATAGATGGATCTATTTAAACCAGGGTACATAAAACCCATTGATGGTGACTATCCCTACCCCATTTTTCCAGACTCCCATGGCCTTATCTCTACCACATTAACATGCATCTGGATCGATTCATACATGGTGGGGTTAATAGCCTCCTTGTGGCTTTTGTCCGCCAGCAGTCCAAGCGCTGGTGCTTTGCCTCCCGAATCACACCTTCTCTGCCTTCCCACCAAGTCTGTGGAGTAGAATGGAACCCGTTGGGGCTACTTAAGAGTCAGCCGCCTTCCTCCTCACGGGGACTTCCCAGTTAGCACAGGCACCTCCTATCTGACTTCACCACTTCTTCCGAAGAATGCACAACGTTGGGCACAAAGCCGCTCTTGACCCCTTCCCAGCCCTCCTGGATGCTGATCTCCCCCCTTTTCACAAGTTCATAGATGTCTCGAGTCAGGTCAGTGAAGGCCTTCTCCACGTTAATGGCATCCCGTGCTGAGGTCTCAATGTACTTCATGTCATAGGCGAGGGCCAGTTTCTCGGCCTCGTGTCGGGTGACTTGCCTCTGTGTGTCCAGGTCGCATTTGTGGCCCACTAAAACAAAGACAATCTGATAAGGCTGGACGTGGGCCTTGGTCTCCTCCAGCCACTCGTGGACATTCTGGAAGGACCTGCGGTTGGTAATGTCAAAGAGGAGCAGGCCACCAACGGAATTTCTATAGTACGCTCGCGTAATGGATCTGGAAGAGACCAAAGACCAAAAAGAGAGAAAGATCATCAGAAAGAATTAAAATGCAATCACGAAATCATAGCAATGCCAGATCCGTAGTGAATAAAGCCCCCCTTGTTTACGATCTTGTCACGGAGGCGGGTGTGGACCTAGCTGGCATTACCGAGACCTGGCTGGGACAAGAGGGGGGTGTCCCACTGGTGGAGATGTGCCCAGCCGGGTTTCAGGTTTTTCATCGGCCAAGGGCCCAGGGGAAGGGTGGGGGGGTTGTGGTGGTTATTAAGGAAGATCTGGGTCCTAGGGAATCCACTGTTCCTCAGACGACCGGATGTGAGTCCCTTTTTGTTAAGTGTGGTTCCAGGGTTCAGATGGCCTATTGATCACATACCTGGCTCCCTGCTATGTGACATCGGCTCTGCCTGAGCTCCTCAAGGTCATAGCCGGCCTGGCGGTTGAGACCCCCAGGCTGATGGTCATGGGGGATTTCAACTTGCCTTCGGCTGGCGGGGCCTCGGGGATTGCTCAGGAATTCTTGGCTTCCATGAAAGCTTTGGGCCTGACCCAATTAATTAGGGAACCCACTCACATTGGGAGTCACATCCTGGATCTGGTTTTTGTCTCTGGACAGTGGCAGGATGATCTTGGTGTTGGGGACGTTTTTGTTGAGCCCTTGTCATGGTCAGATCATTCGCTCCTTAGGCTGGACTTCCAGGCTGCTCCTCCCCATCGCAGGGAGGCGGACCAAATACGTTGGTACCACCCCAGGCGCCTGATGGATCCAGATAGGTTCCTGATGGAGCTTGGGCCCTGTCCTGACATTCGAACACACGACTCGGTTGAGGACCTGGTTGCCACTTGGGATAGGGTGGTGGCTGGGGCCCTGGACCGGGTCATGCTCTTGCGGCCTCTGACCTGGCGCCACTCTCACTCGGCCCCTTGGTTTTCCGGGGAGCTAAGGGAGATGAAGCGCCGGAAAAGACGCCTGGAGAGTATTTGGAGGACTACTCGCTCCGGACCCAACCGAACACTATTACGGTCTTATATTAAGACCTATTTAGTGGCGATAAGGGTGGCAAAGCGTTCTTACTTTTCCACCCTTATTGCGTCTGCAGGAAACCGCCCGGCCACCCTGTTTAGAGTGACCTGCTCCCTCCTGGAAGGGGAAGCACGGGAGGACCCCTTGCAGGGACAGGCTGAGGACTTTTCAAATTTCCTGGTGGATAAAATCGCTCGGATCCAGGATGGGTTGGACTCTGAATGGGCAACTCTGGGTGGGGGGTTGGGGGCGGAATTTGAGGCAGTCATTTGGGAGGAGTTTGATCCTGTGACCCCCGAAGACGTGGACAGGTGGCTGCGGGGGCTGAATGCTACCACATGTTTATTGGACCCGTGTCCCTCCTGGCTGGTGTTGGCCACCTGGGAGGTGACACGAGGTTGGTTTCAGGGTATTATTAACGCTTCCTTGAGTGAGGGATATCTGCCCGCCACCTTGAAAGAGGCAGTGGTGAGACCCCTCCTCAAGAAACCGTCCCTGGACCCAACTTTGTTATCTAACTATCATCCCGTGTCCAACCTTTGTTTTGTGGCGAAGGTTGTTGAGAGTGTGGTGGCAGGACAGATTCCCCAGCACCTGGATGAAGCTGTCTATTTGGATCCACGCCAATCGGGCTTCAGGCCCGGACACAGCACGGAGATGGCATTGGTCGCATTGGTGGATGATCTCTGGAGGGCCCATGACAGAGGTTATTCCTCTGTCCTGGTCCTATTAGATTTCTCGGCGGCTTTCGATACTGTCGACCACAGTATCTTATTGCGACGGCTGTGGGGGTTGGGAGTGGGAGGTACTGTTATGCGGTGGCTCTCCTCTTTCCTCTCTGACCGTTCGCAATTCGTGTTGGCAGGGGGGCAGAGGTCGGCTCCGAGGCCCCTGGTTTGCGGGGTGCCGCAGGGGTCGGTGCTCTCGCCCCTTCTGTTCAACATTTATATGAAGCCGCTGGGTGAGATCATCCGCGGCTTTGGGGTAGAGTTCCATCAGTACGCTGATGATACTCAGCTGTACATCTCTACCCCGGGCCACCCCGATGAAGCCGTCGAAGTGATGACCCGGTGCCTGGAGGCCGTGTGGTGTTGGATGGGGTGGAACAGGCTTCAGCTCAACCCATCTAAGACTGAGTGGCTGTGCTTCCCGGCACCCCGGTACAGCCAGCTGGTTCCATCGCTGGCTGTGGGGAAGCGAAATTCTTGCCCCCACAGAGAGGGCCTGCAATCTGGGTGTCCTCCTGGATGTGCGGCTGTCATTGGAAGACCATGTGGCGGCCGTCGGCAGGGGGGCTTTTGGCTAGGTCCATAGGATCTACCAGTTGCGGTCCTTTCTGGATCGGGATGCACTTCACACGGTCACCTCCGCCCTGGTGACCTCCCGCCTAGACTATGCCAACGCTCTCTACATGGGGCTGCCTTTGAAGAGCATCCAGAGGCTCCAGTTGGTGCAGAATGCGGCCGCGCGGGTGGTGTTGGGGGCTCCTCGGGGCTCCCATGTTACGCCACTTCTGTGCGAGCTGCATTGGCTCCCGGTGGCCCTCCGGGTGCGCTTCAAAGTCTTAATTATCATCTTTAAAGCGCTCCATGGCTCGGGACCAGGATATTTGCGGGACCGCCTCCTGCCATTATTAGCCTCCCGTCGGCCAGTACGCTCCCATAGTCGGCCTCCTCGGGGTGCCGCCGGCTGGACGGCTGGCAACCCCGAGGGTGTGGGCCTTCTCGTTGAGGGCACCCTCCCTCTGGAACGAATTACCCCTGGAGATGAGGACCATCCCTGATTTCCTGACTTTCCGCCGTGCGTTGAAAACTTATTTATTTCAGCAAACTGGTCTGGCCTAGGGGTTTTTAAATTTTTTAATCTGGTTTTAATCTTTTTTAATCCCCTTATTTTTAATCTTTGTAAGAGCCAATGTATTTAATTCTTTTAATTTTTAAATACTGTATATGTGTTTTATATGTGCATTTTATTCTGGCTGTTCACCACCCCGAGTCCCTTTGGGAGAGCGGGGCGGTATATAAATTCAAATAAATAAATAAATATAATAAAATAAATAGCTATTTTTCGGGCACTCATCAGATACAAATTGATCTGAAACAGGGGTCGCCAACCTTTTGGACCTCAGGGACCACCAAACTCATAATTTTAAAAAAAGTCTGCAGGAAAATTCCTCACCCCGTTTTCCTACCGATCGATCATTATTGGGGATCGCAGGATAGTTTCCAGCTCTGTTCTCAGGGGGAGAGACTTTTGGCTTCATGCAAGGAAAGCAGCAGAAGTCTGTTTTTTCTCCCCCAAACTCCGCGAGAAATGAGTCTTTGTGAGACTTGTTGCACCGGTGCAGCCTCTTGGAGCAGGAGGCCC
The DNA here is from genome assembly GCA_023653725.1 of Bungarus multicinctus. NCBI lineage: Eukaryota > Metazoa > Chordata > Lepidosauria > Squamata > Elapidae > Bungarus > Bungarus multicinctus. The sequence continues at coordinate 7,259,945 of CM042841.1, forward strand.
TGCAGGGTCCCAAAGATTGATTTCTGCCAGTGTTTGGGGGAGAGAAAGAAAGATTTTTGCTGCTTTCCTTGTGTGCAGCCAAAAGCAGAAGAAGAAAGAAGTGGAAAGAAGCAGCCAAATGGCCAGGCAAGGCTCGGCGGCAAGAGGGGCAAATTCCCCCTCTCCAACCTTTCCCCCCTCCCCTCACCACCTCCTGTTGTTCGCAATACAAGTGACGCAAGCCTTGTATTCCCACGGGCCATATGGGTGGCACTTGTGTTCCCATGCAGCCTGGATTAATTGCTTTGAGGGGTGCTTTGGGGGTGTCAGTTCTCTGTGGACCGCCAAAATTTTCTCGCAGACCACCAGTGGCGACACACAGCCCCCAACACACTGGTTGGCGACCACTGATCTAAAAGATAGTTTGCTATATGAATACGATCCAAGCCGGATTCCTTTGGGCTTAATTCAGGCCCAGGCACTATGGCAATACAATGATGGCTTGTGGTTTATATTGTGTATAGAGATCAACTGGCTTGTTCAACAAGCTGGTTATGCAAACCCTGGCTTAGTAAATAATATAAAATACTATGCTTAGTAAACTCAGCCATTCCAGTTTATAAATTGCATGCATGGTTTAGCATGTTGCACAAATCCAATTGGCTGGTGCTCCTTTAACTGATTAATGCTGCGTTTTAAAGACTAGCATGGAGATAATGCACTGTTTTGAAGACCACTTCCTACAAGGGCAGTATAGGTTAGTCCTCAACTTACAAGCATTCTTTTAGTGACTGTTCAAAGTTACCACGGCACTGAAAAATGTGACTTACCAGCAGTCCTCATACTTTGCAACCCACATAGCATCTCCACAGTCACATGATCACAATTTGGTTGCTTGGTATCAGGCATGTATTTACAATGGTGACCAACCTTTAGGACCTTCTCAGCTGGTTTCCGGTAAACAAAGTCAAAGGAAAAGTTGCATGTGCTTGAAAACTGCAATGACTGACTTAACAACCATGGCAAAAAAAAGTGGTAAAATTGGGCATGACTCAACAACTGCCTTGCTTAACAACAGAAATGGGAGAAATTGGTCTCAATTGTGGTCGTAAGTAAAGAACTACCTTGTCCGTCCATTCATGACAAGTTTCACACACTGTAATAAACACAATCTGTTTTCAGAGCACAATGTCTAAGCCAAGTCATTGTGGTCAGCAAAACAGAGTTCCTGATTTGGCATGATCCTACCAGAATAAGTTAGGGAGAACACAATATTACTAAGTATTGGCTGTTATATGTGATACTTTGCCTGAAAGCACAGAACACTTTGAATTAACCACCCAGCACATTCACACATACTAGGCAAAATGTAGTTGATTTGCCTGGTGTTCAGTGTGATCTTAATATAGCCAGAATGGTTTAAAATTTTGCTAAGCCATTGTGTAGCCAGAATGGCTGGGATGTTGAATTCATCTGTAACTTGATTCATGCATCAAAGTGAGTCATAATTTTAATAAACCTATGATATGGCTGAATCTTTTTAACAGGCTAAACTATAAATCAAAATAGTTGGATTCAACTTAAATCAGAACCAAAAAAACCCTCCATATATTTTGCCCTAGGGTAGTGGGAATCCAGTTACCATGGTAGACTAAGATTAGGCAGACACAAGTTCGTATCCTCCGCTCTGCAACAAAGCTCCTTCTGGATAACTTTGCATCAGACCTTTCCACCACACAGGTTGTTGTGAATGTTAAAACAAGGAAGCCTTGAATTCTTTCTTTCAAAGATTGTAAAAGTTTCCCTTCCTTCTTTTCTCAAGTTTGCAAATTTTCTTTACTTTAGATACAATATCACAACTATATACATCCAACTGTTCTCAAAAAAGGTTCATGGAAGGCCTCCTATTGCTGTGCAGTAGTTCTACCACCATTCTTGGTCACTGAAAAGTTAGCTAAGAAAGGTATAAACTAGGTTAGACTTCCTAGGTAGGGTCCGTAAATGGCACCATGTCCCAAGGATGTTTTTTCAAAGGGCAACTGGACGTTGTATTTCCTAAGGACTTTTTCCTTGGGAGTTTGTTTTTAGGATTTTGTTTTTAGGACTTAGTCCTTTCCTAAGGATTTTGTTTTCCCTAACAAAGTCCAGGACTTTATTAGGAAAAACAAAGGACACTTGCCTTTTGAAAAGGTACCTAGGCGATAACTATGACCTGGATGACTGAGAACATCCATAGACAATGGCACCATGTGTTCAAAGATTGTGTTTTTGGAGACAAATATGTCTATGAACATGAATAGCTCTGTCCAGGCGATTGCTCTACAAAGGACCATTAATGGGACTCCAAATGTCATGTCTATTGATGTAGTCAACCCAGCCATCACCAAACATTCTGTTGCCGATGGAGGAATTGTCCAGTCAACCAGCCAGATGACTGGACAAGAGTGTTCCCTTGGCCTTCCTGCTGATGGTGGATCATACAATTCATCTCTTCAGGTGTCCTACTCTAGATACACTATCAACCCTCTGGTCTTGTTTGAATTAAAGGATTTTCTTTGGACCTTGCAGACATCTAACTTGTTCCTGGTTCATTCTGGCAGATATGTGAAGATACAATCTCCCCTATTTGGTGGAATCTTGAACTGACCAGAGACATGAAGCAGAGATCCAATCTTAGACCACTTTGTTTTAATGGAATACACACACATCCTTTATCACCTCTCCTCAACTGTCTTAGACAGATTTAAGACTGCCCTACTGTCTTCTAGGTTAGCCTGTTATTGGGAGTCTGACTGGTAAGTTGAAAGGGAGCAGTCATGAAAACCCTATGAACCAATGACAAGTCCCAGGAGGAGCAACAGTGAAGAACTGGATTGCATCATGTGTAAATATCCCTCACTTGTCTAGGATGTCAGCTGCTAGAGGACAGGAAGTCTGAATTGCAGCCTCCTGGCTCATCCATTAAAGCATTCTCCAGGGCCGGAATAATAAAGCAATTAATATCCCCCTGTCTCAAGCATCTTCACCTTATGCCCTCTTTTGGACAGCATTGGAACTGAAGAGACAGCACAGGTCAGTTTTTCTGGTAAATGGGCCACCATGACATAGAATCATAGGGCTATTCGTATCTTGCTGGTCTCTGAAAGAGACGTTTGTTTGTTTGTTTATTTGTTTATTTGTTTATTTGTTTATTTATTTATTTATTTATTTATTTATTTATTTATTTATTTATTTATTAAATAGTTTTATATACCACCCTTCTCCCAAAGGACTCAGAGCGGTGAACAGCCAACTAAAATATATATAAATTACAAATACAATTAAAAGAGAATTAAATTATAGGCTGCCATTTAAAAATTTAAAACCCTCGATTAAAAATAAGCTAAAATTTTCATACCCCAACCAATCAATTCTAAAACCCCTTATTTAAAATCCCATTTGAAGTCAGCTCAGGCTGGCCTGCTCAAAGAGCCAGGTTTTCAGATCACGTCTGAACGCCCTCAGGTCAGTGGTTGTCCGTAGCTCCGGGGGCAGCCCATTCCAAAGGGCTGCCCACAGAGAAGGCCCTATTCCTTGGGGTCACCAGGCGGCACATAGATGCCGTCGGGACCCAAAGGAGACTCTCTCTGTGGGAGCGCACCGGTCGGTGGGAGACTACTGGCAGAATGCGGTCTTGTAAATATCCTGGTCCGATGCCATGGAGCGCTTTAAAGGCCAAAACCAATACTTTAAAGCGAACCCAGAAGGCTACCGGTAACCAATGCAGATCGCGCATAAGACATAAGTCTTCTGTTCCAGTTCTTCAGATTTTAGGGCAAGGACTTCATATTTTCCATGACAATTGAGTTGACTTAACTCCTCAAATTGTTTTTCCCCTCAAGAAGGCCTTTATTAGATCAGGGGTCTCCAACTTTGGCAATTTTAAGACTTCATCAGCCAGCTCTGGGAATCTTAAAGTTGCCAAGGTTGGAGACTCCTGTATTAGATAGTTAGCTTTGAAATAACTGGTGATTCATCTCCCAATGCTTGAGTCATTGTCCCCTAATGCCACCGTTCCAAAGGTTGTAGACCTAATTTCAGTGTAAGCAGTCAATTGCTGTTCTGGATCACCTGTTGATGCCTTCTCTTTGGTGTTTTGTTTCTGTTGGGACTTCTGGGAGGTTACACTACCAAAGATGATACAGGAGTCGAGACTTCAACTATGGGTTCTAGAACTGGTTTTCATGGATTTGCTTGAGCCACCCAGTTCTGTTGGTTCTGTGAGCTTCTCTCTTAACTCTCTTGGCAGCACCAATTTGGAAATCAATGAGGCTATCAGCTTTTCAGTCTCAGATACAGCTGGGAGGATTCATGATGTTCCTGGCTGGGAGACCTGACTTGTTTTCCAGCATGGATCTGGAGCAGTCCTGAGTTTGATTGGCTTTATCCACTCCTTTGATTTTCTCTCTGAAAAAATATGGAAAGGTCATTCTGCTGGAAACTGAAGGGGATATTTGCAGGAGGCACTGATTGTGGGATTGTTGAAGCCCATATCCATGATGAATACCTCTCTTAACTTATTAAGGTCACCAAGAATATGTCAACATTACAGCATCTCTGATGAAAAAAAATGCAGGCTGGTAAGTAAAGCCATGGTTAGGCAGGTAGCCTTCCTCTCAATCTGAGTCCCAGAAAGAATGAACCATGTGCATCTCACATAACTAATTCTTCCATTCTTCCAGGCTAAACAGATTCTTCATTACTTTTTGCACTATTAATTGAAAATACTGATTGAGGGACAATGGCCCATCTCCTTGTTCTTTTCACTCTTTTTCTGCTTCTGATACTGCCAGGGTGAATGTCCAATTCCTTCCTGAGTCTTTATTCATTGTGATTTTTGCGGTCTCCTACTTCTTTTTCTGTGCAAATGCAAAGGAGATTGCAAGTAAATGAAGAATGGAGAAGAAAATGATTCATTTGAGGCCTTCTGGAGATAAGGGCAGTCATTCCCTTCTTTTCCAGCTTCTCTTCCACACGAGTTATTTTGAAACTCATTATCTATTAGCCCAGAAGAGTGTTTCACACACAGAGAGGCAACCTAAGTGTCACTACCATGTTCTGTGTGCATAGACTAAAGCATGTTCCTCTCCTTTGTTGGGTGACATAGTAGGCTATGTTTGTGTCGCTCCTGTTGTACTGGGCCTCATTCCCCTTTCCTTGGACCTACCACTACATCCAGAGCTAATTGGTTCTTCCACTGCCATTCTCTTGATGGAGGAAAAGAGAAGCCAACTCATTCGGTTTTGACATGGTTTGATGGCTTCCATGCCGATGGCCTGCTCTGTTTAGCCTCTGTCATTATCCCAGTCACCAAAAGACCATCACTGCTGGAGCACTTAGTGTTCTGACCAAGGCTTCCTGAGACATTAACAAACACATATAAAATCCAAAACTCTTTTATTTTAGTTCAATGGCTGTGAATTATCATCATTCACAGCCTGGAATGAGTCTTAGCGTAGTCCCAGGGACATCTGCCAAAATTCTTCGTAAGACATCTGATAAGAACGCACCTTATCTTACGTGAAGTGCTGCGAACGACTAAAGTCCCAATTAGTCTTTCCAAAACCAAACAGAGAACAAATTCACCACGGAGCTTTCAGAGTCCAAACCGACCAGAGTGAATGACGTTGCTTCCTGCAAAGGTTTTCCTACCTTTGCACTTCCTTTATACCTTAGGGGAGGGGCAATCACCTCCCAGCCTTACTTCCGAGTCGCCCCATTTGTCTTAGCTGCTCTTGCCTTCTAGCAGCTCTGCACACACACGCGCACTGAGAACAGGCTCCCTTTGTTCCTCTGCCTCACTGCTATCAGATTCTGGAAGCTCCGGGTCAGCATACAATTCCCAGATGGTCTTGGCCCCATCTCTGCATCGAACGCAGGACCCTCGTCCAAGTTCTCCCCAGACCTCCGGACTGGTCCCCATTCTTCCCCACTGTCCAATTCTGCTGCCGTCTGCACAGGCTGCCGGCGAACCACAATACTTAGTACTGATCCAACTGCAGAGAATCACTTTATTTTTGCTCAGTATTTGTTCAGCTTTCCAAAGTTGCAGCCATTGGCGCTGCCCTGTGTCAAGTGGATTAAGGCACTTAGTTGCATTGGAAAGATGGTTGTCACCATTGCTCTGCTCCATTTCCTCTGGAAGTTCTCTTGCCTTTTGGAAACTACTCCATCAGACTGGACAATTTCTTTGCTTCCAGTTCCTGGTCTATGGCCGTCACCTGGCCTCTTGGCTGCAGCCGGTCTCCAAACTTGCAGAGATACCTTCAAATGGATGGGGGCCATCAAACATTTGACGTTCATCTTCCCTCTTGCTCTTTCTCTCATTCTTGCTTGCTCTTGGTGTAAGATGGTGTAAGCTGGTATGGCAGGAATCTGGAATCTATCAGAAGAGATGGAACCACCAGACCACTATAGTTCACTGCCTTCCATGGTTCTCAAGAGAATGGTCAACTATCTATTGCAGTGGTCGCCAACCAGGGGCCAGGGACCACTGGTGGTCTGTGAGAAAATGTTGGTGGTCCGCAGAGAACTGTCACCCCCAAAGCACCTCCCAAAGGCTGCATGGGAACACAAGGCTGAGCCGCCCACATGGCCCGCGGGAACACAAGGCTCGCATCTCTTGCATTGCGAACAACATGAGGTAGTGAGGGGAGGAGGGAAAGGGTGGAGGGGGGAACTAGGACCACTCACCCCATGAATCTCGCCCAGCCACCGGGCTGCTTCTTTCCGCTTCTTTTGGCTGCACGCAAGGAAAGTAGCAAAAGTCTTTCTTTCTCTCCCCCAAACTCTGCCAGAAATGAGCTTTGGGACCCTGCAAGGCCTTCTGCTCCAAAAGGCTGCACCAGTGCGACAAGTCTCACCAAGACTCATTTCTGGCGAAGTTTGGAGAGAGAAAGAAAGACTTCTGCTGTTTCTGCTGCTTTCCTTGCATGAAGCCAAAAGTCTCTCTCTCTCTCTCTCTCTCCCCCCCAAAGAACAGAGCTGGAGATGGTATCCTGTGATCTCAAATAAAGAATGATTGATTGGTGGGAAAACAGGGTGAGGAATTTTCCTGCAGACTTTTTTGGGGATTTTGCCAGGGTCTCTGATCTGCGGGATTTAAAATTATGAGTTTGGTGGTCTCTGAGGTCCAAAAGGTTGGCGACCCCTGGTCTATTGACTAAGAAAGGTGTAAGAAAAGAGCCTCACACTTGGAGCAGAGACCCATATAATGGTCTTGGCTTCTGTGAATTGAAGTGGACCAATCTTTTTTCTGGTTATAGCTTCTGTTTCTAGTTATCTGTCAGTTTTCTGCCAGACAAGAAAATTTCTGAATAGCAGGTCAAATGCCTAGATAGTCAGCTTTGAAATAACTGGTGATCCATCACCCAATGCTTGAGTCATTGTCCCCTGATGCCACCATTCCAAAGGTTGTAGACCTAATTTCAGTGTTGCTTACAATTGCTGTTCTGGATCACCTGTCGATGCCTTTTCTATGATGTTTGGTGTCTGTTGAGACTTCTGCGAGGTCACCTTACCAAAGATGATACAGAAGTTGATACCAGGGGTCTCCAACCTTGGCCACTTTAAGACTTATAGACCAACTCCCAGAGTTCCTCAGCCAGTAAAGCTGAAATTGAAGTCCACAAGTCTTAAAGCTGCCAAGTTTGCGGATCCCTGGCCTTAGAGAGCCAGATCTGAAGTCATGTCTTGAGCGAAGGCTGACACTTTCCTCCACTTTTCTTTTCTGGTTTTTGGCTTTCAAGATGGAGCCCAAGAGAGGAGTCGCAGGTCCTCCCTAGAAGGTAGGGCTAAAAACAGAGGAGTTTTCTCAACGGGACACAAACACACCTTAGAAAAGGTGGCATCAACTATTTCCCTTCTGGGATCTCTAGCTTTGCGACCAAGAATATTAAGCACTACCTATCTGGCACACAACAACAAGGCTTGTGGGCATGGACCTCTTGATGGAGGAATCATGGCACCTTCGTCCCTGGGAAGATTTAATTTGATTTTGTGCATTTACTTTCCACTTTTTTTTTCTTTTGGGGAATTGAGGGCAGGTCTCTTGTGATGGCTCAATGGCTAAGACGCTGAGCTTGTCGATCAGAAAGGTCGGCAGTTTGGCGGTTCGAATCCCTAGCGCCACATAACGGAGTGAGCTCCCGTTACTTGTCCCAGCTCCTGCCAACCTAGCAGTTCGAAAGCACATAAAAATGCAAGTTTTTAATGCAAAAAAATGCAAAGGGGACCCCTTTGGTGGGAAGGAAACAGCGTTCTGTCTAAATGCCTTTGGCATTTAGTCATGCTGGCCACATGACCACGGAGACGTCTTCGGACTGCACTGGCTCTTCAGCTTTGTAACGGAGATTAGCCCTGCCCCCTAGAGCCAGAAACGACTAGACTAGCACGGATGTAAAAGGGGAATCTTTCATTCACACAACATCCCTGGTAGGTAGGTTAGGCGGAGAGAAAACGACTGGCCCCGAGTCACCCAATGAGTTTCCAGGGCTGAGGCTGGATCCGAACCTGGGCCTGCCCAGGTCTAATGCAACCCTTTAACCATGACCTCCATGGTGGCTAGAAGTTGGGTTCCCACACTGTTGACAAGGCCTCCAAATTGGAGGAGAGACAAGCTTGTCTTGAGACCCTGCTGCACTAAAACCTTAGGAAGGGATGCACTTTGGAGGTGGCACCCCTTGTGTCCCCCCCACCATTCTCTCCAGGTCTGGAGTTCCTTCTCTGTAGGGCAATTTCTTTGTTGGAAAGCAAGTAGGACACTGCTTCTTGCCACAGATTTTGCCTTGGGGGGGAGGGGAGATTAAATCTGACCAAAGAGCACCCAACTAACTCCCCATTGACTCAAGGAAAGATGCCCCTCCTCCCCCAGGCCCAAGTAGGGTCTCTCCCTCTGCCCCTCCTTCCGAGCAAAGGTCGATTTCGCCCCCCCCCCCGCCCCCCAGCCCCCCCAGGCAGGACCAACCCTGCTCACCTGAACCTCTCCTGGCCGGCGGTATCCCAGATTTGCAGTTTGATCCTTTTGCCGGGCTCGATCTCCACCAGGCGCGAGAAGAAATCCACGCCCACGGTGGGGTCGGAGACCTGGGCAAAGCGCCCTTCGGTAAAGCGGCGGATGAGGCAGGATTTGCCCACCGTCGAGTCCCCGATGACGATCAGGCGGAACTGGTAGAGCCAAATGGCCTCCATCGCCTGCCGGGGCCGAGCCTGAAGAGGCCCGACTCGGCGCCTTTACCGAGCTTTGGGCGCCGCTGCCGCTCCTGCAGGGGCGGCCGGCGCGGAGAGCCCAGCGGAGCCGGAGCAGGAGGAGGAGGAGGAGGAGAAGAGAAGGCGGGGGCGGCCGGACCCGGGCCCAACCTGGGAGCTGCTGCTGCTGCCGCCGCTGCCGCTGCGAGAGGAGCGGGGTCCCCGCACCGGTCTGTGGGCGGCCTTCCTTCGCCTCGGGGGCGCCTGGTTCTCTTAGCCGGGGAAGGGAGGGTCCAAGTGGGCGAGCTTCGAGGGGAAGCCCGGCAGAGGCTGGACGCCCCGGCCCGACCTCCTCTCTCTGCCCCCCCCAAGCGATGCGCTCACCCCGCCCGGCCTGCCTCGAGGGGGAGGGGGGAGCGCAGGTGTGTGTATGGGGGGGGGGGTCCCCACCGTCCAAGCGCCGTCGCTCTGCCCGCAAAGCCCCCGGGACGCCCTCAGCAACGCCGCCCGCCCGCCCGGAGCCCCGCCGAGTCGCTGCCGAGCCGCTGGGTCCGAGTCCCCGGCCGCGAAGCGCGTCGGCAGCCGGTCCGGGGAGCGGGACGCATGCTCCGGAGGAGGCGGGTCGAGCGGAGGCGCTTCCTTTTCGGGGGGCGTCAAGGTCTTTCGGGCGCCCCGGGGTCGGGGAAGGGCGAGGCGGCTTCTGCGGGCGCGGCTTCCCACCACCTACTTCCTCCCGGCCGCGTCAAGCCAACCAGCCGAGGGCCGAGGGCCACCTCTGCAGCCGGCGGCCTCCCGGAGATGCTCTAAAGATGGAGATGCAGGCGAGGGGATGATGGCAGCGGCGGCGGCAGCAGCAGCGAACCGTCTGACTCATCACTGCTGGCAGCAGCTGCCGCCGTACCGTATTGCCCCTAAGAGAGGCTCCTCAGCCTTCTGGCCACCATCGCTTACCGTCTGGTTTAGAAAAGAGCTGGCAGCGGGAATCAGGTTCTCTCTGCCACTACTACCCCCCCCCCCCCATTGGCAAATATGGTCCAATCCAAACCGAGATATATATACCCCTCAGAGGTGGTATTCAGCAGGTTCTGACCCGTTCTGGAGAACCATTAGAGGAAATTTTGAGTGGTTGTTTGGAGAACCGGCCAATCCCACCTCTGACTGGCCCAGCCCCCATCTATTCTCTGCCTCCCATTGAGTCCCAGCTGATCGGCTGGGTCTTCTTTGGTTGCCCTGCACAGGAGAACAGAGCTGGAAAGCAGGTTAATGGGTAGGGAGGGAATGGGATTTTGCAGTATCTTTCCCCCTGGCATGCCCACCAAACCACGCCCACAGAACCGGTATTTAAAAACTTTTGAATCCCACACTATACCCCATGGCAAATGGCCCACAAATGAGTTTGACACCCAGGCCTCCTCCTGGCAACAATGGGAGGGGAAATCCGTATGATTTGGAGGGGCCCTGCTTTGGTATCAGCCTTCCCTGATGATTCTGGGATGGCCAATCAGGCAGTTTCAAAGCTGGAAGGCCTTGACTAAAACTCCAAGAAAACGTCTTTTTCCCCGGTTGAGCAGCTTGAAAAGATTGTGGTCAGAATGAGTTCCATTTCTCTAGTTTTACTTTACTCCATCTCAGAGTTTCCTGTTTTGTCGTGTGGGAAGCAACCCCCCCTCCTAAAATAGGGAAATATTTTGGGAAATATTAAAAAAAAGCAATATTATATTTCCCTAAAGGGGAAATGGAGAAACATGCTCTTAAAGACAGAAAGCATCCCCCCAATCTTTCTTAATATCCCACAGCAGATGTCAGCACTTAAGCTTATTGAGCTTATTGAAAAAGGAAGACAAGTGTCTAGATAGCACTATTCATAAGCAAAGCAAATACTGCGGGCAGAAATCCATTCGAGGCAGAATATTTCAAAACTCCTTGCAGCAAAGTTTGACAGTTAACAAAGGCAAAAAGGTAGGATTAGAAAGCAGCCCCTCAACCAAGATCCAACATAGGACGAAAGCCATTAGCCACAATAGGATTAACCCACTACCATTTAGCAGAAGACTCAGAGCATTGCACAATATCCTAAGGGCATTTCAGACATTGCACAACCTCCCACCCACCCACCCAAAAACAGCATTTCAGGTCTTGTATGAAATCCTGGCATTCATCCTAGCTAGTTGTTCAGCTGCACCAGAACCACAAATTCTGGTGGTTCTGTTCACCAATAAATGGCCCTTCTTTTCAGTCAGCCTCTAGCCTCTGTTTTGCTTCCAGTGCCTTTCTCCCGGCTTGGAACTGGACCAGATGGATTTCCTTTCCAACAGTCGCAAATCCCACTTTCTGGTCACAGGCCACCCTGTGAAATTCTAACCTGGTCTCAGCTGTGTGAGCTCGGAAGGGTGATTTGTTAATCTTGGGTGGGGGTTCTCTAAATAGCAGAAGGTACCTTCTCCCAAACCAGCTGCTGGCTCCATTTCATCCAGGATCATAGGCAGCAATTGACCGACTCTGGGCTGGTCCTGCATAAGCAGTTTTCTCTTGGTGGACATGTTACATTTGAACATAGAACCTTCTGCAGACCAAATAAATTCTCTGTCACCTATCTAGAGTAGTGGTGGCTAACCTTTTTGGAATCCTGTGCCAAAAATTGTGTGTGCGCTCGTGTGCATATGCTCATGTGCCAGGAGCCAGAAGACAATGCACCTGCCCCCCCACACCCGCTGTGCATGCACACGCAATCTCCCCCCCACACTTGCACTGCACCTCCCAGCTGATTTTCAGCCCATTTGAGGGTTTTTTTGGCCTCTCAGAAGCTTGAAGACAGCTTCTGCAGCCTTTGCAGACTGAGAAATAGGCCCGTCCCATCACTTCCGGTATTACAGGAAGTGACAAAATGGGCCTATTTTCGGCCTGCAAAGGCTGCAGAAGGTGTCCTCAAGCCTCTGGGAGGCCAAACAAGGCCTCAAACAGGCTGAAAATCAGCTGGGAGGTGCATGCATGCGCACTGAGGTAAGTTTGCCTGCGGCTCGTGTCCCCGCACAAATGGCTTTGCATGCCACCTGTGGCATACATGCCATAGTTTCGCCATCACGGATTTAGAGTCTTCTCAGTCTTAGGTAGCTATTTTAGCTCTCCCTCTCTGCACCTGCATCTTCAAGTCAGCGTTGGCTCCCGGTGCGAGCCTGGACAACTGGTCCCTGCCATTTTCTCGGCAAGATTCCAGAAGGGGCTTGTCAGAGTTTTCTTCCCAGGGCTGAGGGTCTGGCTGGCTCCAAAGTCACCCAGCTGGCTTTGTGCCCAAGATGAGACTAAAACTCAGGATCCCCTGGTTTCTTGCTAGTGCCTTAATCACCACACCAAACTGGCTCTGTACTTTGGTTTTAAGATAGAGGGAGACCCTTAACTTTTCTCCCCACTGGTGTGGGACTAACTTTACTCCGTGCCTGGGAGCTCAGGCTGATGCAAAGTGGAATTCAGCACGATGTCGGCTGTTCCTGTTTTTATATGGTGCCACAGCACCGTAAGACAAAGCAGAATTAATGTATTCCTTACTTACTGGGCATAGATGCAGCTCCAAGCATCAATGGCCTCTTTAAAGGATCTACGTTCAGCTTTGCAGGGATGGTCTGCTGAGAATCTCATACTCTTGAGAGATACAGTATATGGCAGGGATGGCTAATCTTTCCCATGTTGTGTGCCAAAAGTGCGTGTGCGTGTCTGCACCCATGATGCAATGCATGCACGGCAGATACCCGACAATCAGCTGGCTGGCAGGGGGCACGCACATGCGCAGTGGGACTTTTCTGGGCGACCTCTTGCATGCCGGCAGAAGTGGCTCTGCATGCCACTTCTGGCACATGTGCCGTAGGTTCGCCATCACGGGTATATGGGGTTTGTATCAAGCCTACAGGTCTTTCCAGCCACAACCCTCAACCTCTGCTACTTGCTTCCCCTGGAAACAGGAGGAGGGGGTGTAAAAAATGTTAACACATTTGGTCTAGTGGTTAAAGCACCAGGCTAGAAATTGGGAGTTCTAGTTCGGTCCTAGGCATGAAAGCCAGCTGGGTAACTTTGGATTAATCACCAGGTGACTTTGAATTCTAGTCCTGCCTTAGTCAGAAAAGTCAGCTGAGTGGCTGTGGGTCAATATACTGGGAGACTGGGAGTTCTAATTCTTCCTTAGCCTTCTTTCATAGCCAGCTGGGTGTCTTTGGGCCAGTAACTCTCTCTCAACCCAACTCGCCTCTCAGGGCTATTGTTATGGGGAAAATACATTGATATGAAATGTGTGGGGCAGTGGTGGGGTTCAAATATTTTTACTACCAGTTCTGTGGGAATGGCTTGGTGGGCGTGGCAGAAGAAGAATACTGGAAAAACTCAATTCCCTCCGCACTCCAGGGGGAAGATTACCGCAAAATCCTCCCTCCCCACCCCAATAACCTGCTTTCCAGCTCCATTCTCCTACGCAGGGTAACAAAAGAAGACCCAGCTAATCAGCTGGGACTTGAGAGGCAGAGAAGAGATGGGGGCAGGGCCAGTCAGAGGTGGAATTCCAAATGACTCAAAATTTCCGCTACTGGTTCTCCAAACTACTCAAAATTTCTGCTACTGGTTCTCCAGAACTGGTCAGAACCTGCTGAATACCACCTCTGGTGTGAAGAAAGGTATGTTGATAGGTTTGCCACCTTGAGTATTTCTAAAAATAATAAAGGTGAGACATAAACAAACAACTAAATGACACTGTGTGGTACACAGTGATTACAGTCACAGCCACTATCTTTCCTTTTGTTTTTGACTCTTCCTCTCTCTCCAGAGAGAGCCCTTCTGTTCAAAGACATGCCCTTTAGACCTTGGTTGGTAACTGGTTAGGTTGGTCTGTTTGGTACCATGAAACATGGTATGTTTCATTTTGTCTCATCTCCCTTGGTTGAGGACCCCTGGCCTGTTTGCAATCTTTATTCCTTGCATAGCTTGCCGTTTTAACTGGGCGTAAGTCTTACTAAACTGAATGGGCTTTGTTTTCCAACAGGAATGCACAGAATTTCATTTTTAACTGTCCACACAGTGGAGGTTTTATGCAAAGCTTTCTGATGAACGGTGGAGGGTGTGCGCCACTACCTGGCAGATGATCAAAACTGCAGCAATAAAGAAAAGGAAGGAATTGTTTTCACATTGCACAATCGATACGTTACAAGTCGCTCTGTGACATTGGAGGTTGAAAAACCCTAGATTGAAGTCTTCAAGCTGCTAAGATTTGAGAAACATTTCTCCAGGGACTACCCATGAAAGGAACAGTTAGCTTATCAGACCCATTTACAACAAGATGTTGTGGGTCAAGGAAAACCATGGTTAGCTTAGGAAGATTAGAAATAACAGGATAATAGAGTTGGAAGGAACTTTGGAGGTCTTCTAGTCCAACCCCCCTGCTCAAGCAGGAGACCCTTCAAATGCCTGTCCAGTCTCTTTCTAAAAACCTCTAGTGATGGAGCACTCACAACTTATGGAGGTTAGTTATTCCACTGGTTTATTGCTCTCACTGTTAGTTTAGATTTCTCCTTCATTCTAGGTTGCTTCTCTCCTTGGCTAGTTTCAATCTGTTGCTTTTTATCCCCCTTTCAGGTTCTTTGGAGAATAGGTTGAGCCCCTTTTTTTGTGACAACCCCTAAAATATTGGAACACTGCTTTCATGTCACCTCATCCCTCTCACTAGACTAGAAATGGCCAATCCTGCATCTGTTCTTCATATATTTTAGCCTCCAGACCCCTAATCATCTTTGTTGCTCTTCTCTGCACTCTTTCTCAACATCTTCTTTACATTGTGGTGACCAGAACTGGATTTAAATCCCAAAATTTTAAGGTTGCCCAATAAAATGCACCATGTTGGACTATACTACATGTGCACTCAAGAGGTATTTCCTATTGGCAATGTTGATGCAGAATTGGGGACAAAATCCCAATGTACCTAGAAGGCATGTATCTCATTATTTAAGGTTAATATTCTTTTTAATTTGTAACAATGTAATATCCCTATTAAATATTGGTGCTAGTCAGATTGCACATTAATATTAAATTATAGCATCACCCATTGATCTACTGCATTCTACAAAGCTTAATTTCAATTAAGTCAATTTAAATGAAGCAAAACATCGACTAAGAATACACCGATGGGCTTTATGGCTATTCAGGAGGAAAACCCACAATCCAACGTTTAGGGATATAAGGATGTAAATTCTCAGAAAGATGGCCAAACTACTCAGTTGCAGCAAAAACCACCAAGACCCTCGTGTCAAAAGGTTGAATCATGGCAACTGGGCCAATCTTTAACAAACCTTTAACAACGATTAAGAAAGATTGGTCCAGTTGCCCTGAATCAACCGTTTAACACTTTTGGTCTGGATGATTGAATCTTTATTGACATACACCAAGACACTTTTTTTTAAATAAAAATTTTAATTAAGTTTTCACAAAACATACAAATACAAATAAAATATCTTTTTTTGAGAACAGCGTGCCCCTGGGTTATCACTTCTCCATACAGACATAAGCTCAATATATATTTATCTTATACATTCTAATCCATATCTTATAACTATTTTTGCAATTTTTTCAATAGCTTTTCCCTTTCTTTACTTCCTATAGCCTTATTTTAAATTATCTCATTCCTTTCTTAATTCAATTACATATCTTTTTCTAATTTTTAAAGTCTTTCTAATCAATGTTTTTATACTTCTGTCTATCCTGTTTAGAATTTTATATTATCTTTTCTCATAAAACAAATTTTCCCCTGTAATTACTAGACTGGAGTATAGCACTTTTGTATCTTTGTTCAAATCTTGTTTAAAAAATTAAGTTATACCTTTACAGTTATAAATATAACATTCATTTTTTAACTTCTATTTTATAACACATACCTATTTTCAATCGAATTCTGCTTGGTACATTCCCTTAAAAATACACACTAAATTCTTAAAAGAAAAAAGTATATATGTATATATATATCTGTGTATATATGTATAACAATAGTAAATGGAATAATTATTCTATTCAAGTACAGCTCTACCATTAATATTAATATCAATCTTTTACGTTTCTATTTCTTTTAACAAACATTACCTAGTAATATCAGTTGTCTTTCACTTTAATCATCTATATTTCATTTTTTACTTATTACTATCTTTAAATAAAAAAATCAAACGATAGTTATTAACAGTAGTCAATAAAGTTATTATTCTTATTCAAGTTCATCTTGTCAACTGATAAAAATCTTCCATGTTCCTTTTCAGTTTTTTTAAACTTTCTTTTTAAATCATTGAGAGCCTTATTCTCTTAACAAACATTCCACTACACATCAATAGAAATTTTTTCTATCACTTTAATCATCTAACATATTTTCTAACCCTTTTCTATTTCTAATATAACAGTGCTATCGCATACACCCTTGCAGAATCCTCTCCTTAAGTTAAATTTTAACCATTGTCTCTGTGTCTTTTAAATAGGTTTATACCTTTAATTCTTGTACGCTTTTCCTGTACCTCTATATCTTGTTTCTGTCCTTGGTAGCTACTTTTCCTTTCCCTCTTCCCCTCTTCTTCTCCCTCCCCTTTTTATTCCTTTTTCTATCGGATTCTTCCTTCTGTGATCCTCCCTTCTGCTTCTTCCTGATATTATGATTACTTTTCAAATTACTCTTTTTTTGGTTGTTGCTTCAATGCTTAAGTTTTTAACTCCCTTTCCCTCCTTTCCCTGTTTTACCCCGCTTAAAATTGCTTGGTCATTAAAGATGGCTTCTTTGTTGTCCCGCCCTTCTTGTTCTGCCAGCGTTTCTTGTTGTTTTTCATAGTTCAAGATCTCCATTTCTAAAAATTGAAATACGAAGCCAAAAGATCCTCTTCCCTCTTGTACTTCTTTTTATTCTTTAAGTATCACTTTTAACTCTTCAAGGAGTGATGCCATTTTAAAAAAAATTAAACAATCCCCAATTGATTTTATTTTGTTTCATTAGGATCCATCATCCAAAGTTCCAGGAATCATCTAATAATCCAAGACTGTTTCTTGCTTCTTTTCTCACTTTCTCTTTCCAGGGGCTTTGTTATCTTGTAACAAGGTTTCAGCTACAATGTATCTTTTGCAAGCCTTGTTAAAATTCCACTGTCAGTTTTTTTTTAAGTTCCAGGTGGTCTCCTCCATTTTCCAGATTCCACCCTCTTTTTTCCTTTTTCCCCCCTCTGCTTTCTTTCTTTTTTTTAAAGAAAATTTTAAAATTATCCAAGAATCTTTATCCCCTTGACACCTTATTTTCAGCTAGAAATAGCCTATAATGTCAAAGTGGGTTAGTATCAATTTCTTATTCGAATCTCTTCTTCTTAACGTTCCAAGTCAATTAAAACTGTCAATGTGAGAGGAAAAAAAGCCAGTTTCGTTTCCTTTCCCTTTCTCTTTCACTGCTTAAAATCTTTTTTAGGAATAATATTATTCTTTAAAATTCAGGTTCCAGGTACCTTAAGTAGATGTTCTCCGTTCAACCCAGTCAGTCAAACTTTCTCCTTTAAACTTCCTCCTGCACAATCTTGTCTGGTCGGGTTCTTCTTTGAGATGGCCATTTCTGACCACCGCTGCAACTGCTTTTCGGAAAGGGAGTAATGGCCAATCGAGGAGGAGAGATGCGACTCTCCTCAACCCCGGTGATGGCTTCCCCTTCTTCACCACCTCTTCAGGGTGGCTTCAGCCCCGAATCCGTGAGGCTTGGGGCGCTCCAGTGGCGAGCACGGATCAAAACTGTGCACAATCGTGATTTCGGTCCCTCACCAAAGAAGCCCAAACCGGAAGTCCCCGACATACACCAAGACACTTTTGTCATCTTAAAGACTAGCACATTTATTATGGCATGACATTGTATGGACTTTAGTCCATTTCATCAAGATACATAAAGTAATATCCCAAGAACAGGGTTTTTTTTAGATAACCACAGTTCATAAGGCTGGTTGTAGGAGAGAGAGGAATAGTAAACAGCATGAAGTATTTTTTAAGTGTGCTTAAAAATAATGGCCAGCAGAGGCTGACCAGGCTTTCATTAAAAGAGTATCCAGTTCACAACAAGCAGATTTATCACAGCCAATGCATTTTAAAAAAAACAGACTGATAAAATGCTACCTTTAGCTTTGAAATCATCCTGAAAAGGAATGTTCTGATTTAAATTGCAAGTGAAAAGTTAAAATCCTTCTAAATAAAACTGAAGAGCCTACAAGTTCTGTTTTCCTCTCCAAGTTCCTCTATCACATACATCTTGTTATCCCTTCACTCACTTACCAAAAACCAAATGTCCACCAATTGCCAGAAGCTCTGACAGATGTTCTCTTGGGTTCCAAAGAGTTAGACGTGAAATCATAGGAGGGAGACTCTGACTGAATTTCAGAACATGTTTCATAACAGTAAAGAGCAGCGGAAAAAATTATCGAGATCTCACCATCGTTGGAGCTGTCCAAGGTGAGGCTGGACAGCCATCTGCCAAGAACACTTTAATCTTGGTTCCTCCAATGAACAGGGTTGACCTTGAAGGGCTTGTTAATGTCCATGATTCCATCCAGATGCTTAAGATCATCACCTAGACAAGGTCTCCTTCCTTAGGTTGGAATAAAGTCATTCATCTCCAACAATTTCATTTCATCCCAGTAGAGAGTTTTTAAGAGGTGCACAATGAGTTTGTTGGTGGAGGCTTCTGCTACCCGCAAAGTTTAGTTCAGTTTCTCATATGCAGACAAGCAAAAAGCTATTGCATTATAATTTAACTCCCCCATTCTCTCATTTCCACCTCTTCAAGCCCTGCCTTTTGGCTCTGAAGTCAAAGAACGTCTGTGCCACTGAGGTATGGTGTAGCTCTCCCATGTCTTATGAGTTAAAACGAGGTGTGACACTAGCACCTTTCCTCTTGAAATCTTTCTTTGGCTCAGTGGCCTCCTTAATTTTTGGCTCCCTTGAAGTAGCTTTTGAACTCTTATGTACCTGACAACAAACCAAAGCTAGCCTCTGTGTGTTCTCCTTGCCACGTAGCTGAACCCCAGAAGTGTCACTTCAACTTGCTTTTCCCAGCCAAGGAGCGCAAAAGGAGCGAGCCTTCGATCCATTCATTGGGCGTCGACATCATTTCCTGCCAGAATGCTACTTCCTCTTGCGTGGAGTCCATCCAGTCGACAGCAATTCCATAGCTAAAGCCTGGCCCAAAGCAAGAAGAAATACAACACTTTAGAAAGGATGGTCCGGCATGCAAGTCCAACTCCCAAACATTCCTCTTTGTGGGTCCAAATTAGGCAAGACCCCATTTGTGTTCTGAGTCATGGATGGATTTTGCGAAATAAAAAAAATGCCATGGTAGTTGCAAAAGGGGCAGATGGTAGCTGGTTTGAATCCTTTACTCTTTCTCTTTTGCTAAACCAAATTAATGTTCTATTTGCATTGGAAAAACCTCCAGCACTCTAGATGGGTCAAATCACTGCTCAACTAACATACCAAATGAATGCCCCCTCCCCTCCACCCTTAAAAGAGACTTACCTCCCCATCTCCAGCCCTGCCCTAAACCTAAGTCATTTCAAAATTTGCCACCAAAGTGTAATTTGCAATTTGACATAAGGTGAAAATTAAACTGATGTTGGACTCATACAAACAAATTTAGTTGAAATGGGATGGTTTGGTTTGGTCTGAGTTGGGTTTTCCACTAGTGCTGTCTTCAGCTTTTATCTGAGCTGAGTTTTGGGAACTATGTCCTCCAGCATGATACAGAGTGCAGCAGTAACATTAGCACTTGGACTTATATACTGCTTTACAGTGCTTTACAGCCCTCTCTAAACAGTTTATAGAGTCAGCAACTTGCCCCCAATAATTTGGTTCTCATTTTATGGATGGAAGGCTGAGTCAACCTTGAACATGGTGAGATTTGAACTATCAAATTGCAGGAAGTAGACAGTCAGCAGAAGTAGACAGCAGCACTCCACTTTAACCACTGCACCACTGTGGCTCATGTATAAGTGTGATGCAGTGGTTAATGCATTGGACAAGGAAAGGGAAAACCCAGGTTCTGGCCCATCCTCAGCCACAGGAGCTCATTGAATGACTCTGGATCACTTATTCCATTGTGAGGCTAAAATGAGATCCCTGTGCAACTGCTTTTAGGATCTGGAGAACAAGTGGACTATAAAACCCAACAGCAATCAGATAGAATTAACTTCAGCCTTCCATCTGAAAGGAATCCTGTGCTCTTTTGCTAAATGTTTGTGCTCTTAGTGCTTTCTATCACCTCTGATTATCTATCCCTATATAACTTTAGCCTGTTGCCATTGCAGAATTATATTTTTCAATGGCAAAATTATATTTCTGGAAAGATGATCTTCTTCTCTCCTTGATTAGTTTCCATCCATTGTTTCTTGTCTTGCCTTCTAGTGGCAGCCCCTCTATCATGTCACTCCCGTAGTCCTTCTTTTCACTACACTAGGCAAACCCAATTCCTGCAACTGTTCTTCATATGTTTTAGCCTCCAGCCCCCTAATCATCTTGGTTGCTCTTTTCTGCACTCTTCTCCAAAGTATCTACATCTTCTTTTTTCATAATATGGTGACTAAAACTGATGCAGTATTCTAAGTGTGGTTGTCAGGATTCCGGCAGTTACCCCCTCATTTAAATCATGAGTCTTGAGCCAAACTTCCAAAACTGAAAAAGGATTTATTGGGAATTAAACTGTCTGGCACTGCCTGGGTGTGGCTGACTCTGAGACACATCATTCATTGTCATCTTTGACCCTGGTTTTCCACCACCCCTTTGGTGTATCATAATTCGTATTCTCCAATGGGACACATCCATAGCCCAGAATCATTAATCATGCTCTCCAATTAGAATTTTGCATGGCAGAAACTTCAGTCACCTAGTTACTATCTTTGAAAACATTTATGGAATGCAGTTTCAGTTTGCAAGCAGCTGCAAGCTCCCCTCCCTTTCTGTTGGCAACTCTAAAAAGACCATAGAAATATTTTATGAGTTGACCGTGGTCTTACTAAGGTTTTATAAAGCGGTGGTAACGTTTCACATGATCTTGATTCTAACCCTGTTAAGGCAACTATCACGGGAGAATGAAATGAAACAAAACAGACAGAGACACCACTGACTTACCTGTGCCAAGTCCTAATCGGATCCCTCCAAGAAAGTGATTGGTCAATTTTTCATGATCCCAGATCGTCAGTTCCACGCAGGCATCCTTCAGATCCTCTGTGTGAAATCCATCATATACAATGGTGTGGTTGAAGACGGGGTTGGAGTCTCTCTTGACAATGCGGGTTTTTTGGTAACTTTTCTTGCTGGTGTCTGGGAGCACGTAGCTTTAAAAACAAAAAAAGAAGCTGGCATTTTAGCTTTGGTGGAACACTCACAGTTTTCTCTTCAGAGGCTTCCTGACATTTAACATTTTCTTTGCTGTTTGCAAAGTGCTATAAGGCTCCTTTCGCAACAAGACTCCAGCGACCTAATTATTAACCCCATATGTCAGTGATGGCGAACCTTTTTGTTGTGGTGTGCCGAAAGTGCGTGCACGTGCCAGCACCCACAATGCAATGTGCCCTGCCCCCTGCACATGCACACGCAACACCCCCACCCCGTCGCCTTATCTGCACTGCGCATGCACGCGCCTTCCAGATGATTTTTGTCCCGTTTGAGGCCGTTTTTGCCCTCCCGGAGACTCAAGGAAAGCCTCTGCAGCCTTGGAAGGCTGAAAAACAAATCTTCCGGAAATACCGGAAGTGCCTGTTTTCAGCCTCCAGAGAGCCTTCCAGAGGCTTGAGGAAAATCTCAGGAGCCTCTGGAGGCTGAAAACAGGCCCATTCCAGCACTTCCGGTATTTGTTTGCTGGCTGGGGAATTCTGGGAGTTGAAGTCTGCCAGGCTTAAAGTTGCCAAGGTTTGAGGCCCCTGAGTCGGAGAAAAGATCAAAACCCCACAAAGGGCACACCTACCATTTCACAAAGGAATCTACTCCAGAAGGGCGTAACTGTGGCAGATCTTTGGTATCCTTCACCCAGATATGAACCTCTCCAGATGGGGGATTTTTGCGGCCTGCCATGACATATCATGAACATGGAAAGCAAATAAGAAATACAAGGACATCCATAATTTAAAGGATATTACAATACAGGCAATTGAATCGAACTTATTCCCCCCCAGTCCACTTCACTCCTGAGGTATTTCAGTCCCTTGAATTTCCAGTCCACATGGCTATTGTTTGGGTGGAGGGGTGCAGTGGCCTATTGGTGGAGCTCTCACTTCACAATCAGGAGGTTGTGAGTTCGATCCTAGGTAGAGACAGCTATTTCTGTCTCTGGGCACAATGGCAATGTGTCTACTGAACAAAACTCCACACTGGTGACAGGAAGGGCATCTGGCCAATAAACACTCTGCTAGTTCCATTCAGTTGCCTAGACTCCACCCCGCAAAGGATTATGGGATTGTTAATAGAATAGAATAGATAGCTATTATTTGGGTATAATGGACCTCCTATGTTCTCTATAAATTTTGATACTGAACATAACTGACAGTATCTACTCCAACTACTTTTTCTCAGATAGAATCCAGAAGCTCCAGCTGTTTTTACCCTTCTTATATTGGGTTCACCTAGTGAAATTATAAGAGCTTGTTGTACATACTCTCCCAATGCAACTGCAACACAGTGAGGGGCTTAGACCATCACCCAATGTCTATAGAGCATCCATTTATTAAAAGACAAAGTGGTAAGGACAATTTCCAGCTACTTTCTGTCCACCAAGGCAGTTGTGGATACCTCCAAATTGTACATACATTTTTAAAACTTTGTAAAGAATGTCTATGTGGTTTTGATAGGTCACAGAAGCATTTCTGGAAATAAAAATGGAGTTTTCCACACAGCATATCAGCTTTCCATTTATTTATTTGCTTCTTTGAATAATATAATGATAGAAGGACCTCAGTTTGCTTAGCAGTACCATGAGCTCTATATTGTCTATTTCTGTTCTGATAATATCAACTGAATTTCTGGAAATAATTGAGGTGAGGGGTTTGGGTTCTTTTACCTAGACTTCCTGGTGGCACGTATTTGATGGAAAGATTCATCACCCCTCGATGGTCAACGCCATTGATGGCGGAGAGGCTCTGGAAAGGAAAAGGCAAAAAATCAGGAATGACCACAGATGGCTCAATCACCAGAGATATCAACCCCTAAAGCAGAATATCAGCTGAGCTGCGCTTACCCGTGGTTTGAGCATGTACCAGTTTAACTTATTGTTTCTCCAGTCCCAGCTGGCCAAGTCAATTTCCATTTCGCCTAAGAAACTGTTCCTTCCCAAGGGATCATTGTGCCACACAGATAGGTTCAACTTTTGAATCAGCAAAACCATTTTCTGTATTTTATACTGGGGAGAAGATGAAAGGAAAATGGATACACTTAAAGCCACCTGTAGCTTCATTTTGGGAAACACCTTAGAAATTAAGCCCTAAAACCCAGAATTGGGTATGGCTAGCTTAACAGAAAGGACTGGAGTGACATCATAGCAGTATTCCAGTATTTGAGGGGGTACCACAAAGAAAAGGGGGTCAACTCCAAAGCACCAGAGGGCAGGACAAGAAACAATGGATGGAAACTAATCAAGGACCGCCTGCTGCCACCATCGGCCTCCTGCCGGCCAGTGCGCTCCCACAGGGTGGGCCTCCTTGGGGTGCCGTCAGTCGGACAATGCTGGCTGGCGGCCCAAAGGGTGCGGGTCTTTTCTGCGGGGGTTCCCTCCCTCTGGAATGAGTTACTTACCCCTGGAGATGCGGGCCATCACTGACTTGCAGACTTTCCGGTGTGCATTAAAGACCCACCTTTTCCAACAGGCCGGTCTGGCCTAGTATTAATTACTAGGGTTTTAAATTTTGGGAATTTTTAATTTTTGTACCTTTTTTACTCTGCTTTTATAATATTATTCCAGCCACTCGTTTAATTTCTTTTAAATCTCTTTTAATTTTTTTTACTATTTATGTCGTTTTATCTTGGCTGTACACCGCCCCGAGTCCCTTTTTTGGGAGAGGGGGCAGTATAAAAGTGTAATTAAAAAATAAATAAAGGAGAGAAGCAACCTGGAACGAAGAAAAAACTTCCTAACAATGAGAACAATTAAACAATGGAACAGCTTGTCTTCCGAAGTTGTGTATGCCCCAATAACTGGAGGTTTTTCAAGAGGAGATTAAACAGTCACCTGTCCAAAGTGGTATAGGGTCTCCTCCTTGAGTGTGGGTGGGGGAGGGGAGTTGGACCAGAAGACCTCCAAGATTCCGTCCAACTCTGCTATTCTGTTATTTTTAATCTCCCTAAGCCAACACTGGTTTTCCTTACCCGCAACACCTCGTTGTAAATGGGGCTGATCGTCCTTTTCTTCACTGACGTCTTTCTCTTCCCCATCCTTGCCTTATCTGGAAGCAGGTATGTTTTCACGTACCTGGAAAGAGATGCCCACTAAGTGAAAAATTCAACCGATCAGTTCTTGGATATCAATCAGAGATGATCTGGCTTCTGCATTCCAATGATTCGATGGACTTGGGGACAACTCTGGACAAAAGCTATGATCGCCTATTTATCTAATCGGAACATTTCTGCTAAAATCATTCAAAGTTTAAGAGGGCCAGGTATGTATGTTGGTGAAAACCAAGTGCCTGCCTTTAAGTTGTTGAAGGTGTTGTGTCCTCTGGAAGATGATTCCTACTGCCACCATCGGCCTCCCGCCGGCCAGTGCGCTCCCACAGGGTGGGCCTCCTCGGGGTGCCGCCGGCTGGACGATGTCGGCTGGCGGCCCCGAGGGTGCGGGCCTTCTCTGTGGGAGCACTCTCTCTTTGGAACGAACTACCTACGGAGATGCGAGCCATTGCTGACCTGCGAACCTTCCGACGCGCACTAAAGACCCACCTTTTCCAGCAGGCCGGTCTGGCCTAATGTTACGAGAAGGGTTTTAAATTTTTAACTTAATTTTTAAATTTTTATTGGGTTTTATTGGCTTCGTAGTTTTTAATTCAGCCATTTATTTAATAACTTTTAAATTTATTTTAACTTTGCTGATTGTATGTTTTTATCATGGCTGTTCACCGCCCCGAGTCCCTTTTTGGGAGAGTGGGGCGGTATATAAATTTGATAAATAAAAGTAAATAAGATCATCCTTGCATGCGTTTGCTTGCCAAATCCATTAATTTCATGCAGAGTCCCAATACAGTCTAGGACTGTGGTGGCTAACCTTTTTGGGCTCCTGTGCCAAAAATTGTGTGCACTCTTGCGCATGCATCCTTGCATGCCAGCACCCAGAAGGCAATGCGTGTGCCCGCCCACACCCCCTGCACATGCGTGCGCAATCCCCTGCCCCCTTACCTGCCCTGCACCTCCCAGCTGATTTTTGGCCTGTTTGAGGCCTTTTTCAGCTTCCAAATGGACCTATTTTTCAGGCTGCAGAGGCTTTCCTCAAGCCTGAGAGGCCGAAAAAGGCCTCAAACCAGCCGAAAATCAGCTGTGAGATGTGCGCAGGTGCAGTGAAGTAAGTTTGCCTGTGGCTAGCATGCTGGCACAAAATGGCTCTGCATGCCATCTGTGGCACGCATGCCATAAGTTCAGCATCACGGGTCTAGGATAACTAGCTGCGGTCAATGCACCATCACCACGCATCACTGCAGGACATTTCAATGTGGGACAACTCGAGACTGCAAGTGACTTGCAGACGGCCTTGTTCTACTTTAGGTTCAAGGTGCAAGTGGCGAGTTGGCCAGGACGAGTTGGCAGGGATGAGATGACTGGGCCAAGTAGGTCAGAGCAAGTTGGCTACAGTGAGTTGTCCCGTTCTGTCCAGCAGAACTGAGATAGAAGTAAAATTCTTGAAGTTGATTCTCCGGCATCAGGATATTTCAAATCAGATTCCAGACAAGCAAACAATGCTTAACAAAAAAATCAGGATAGTAGATATTGGTAAGACTTTTTTTAAAAAAAACAACAATTTTACTTACGGGTCTGTCCTTCCTTTCTTTTCCTCCACAATTGCCAAGTCTTTGCACTGGGAAACAAAAATTTGGAATTCTTGGTTCTTCTCATCATAATCCAAGGCAAACTGGACCAATCCCTGAGCATCGACACTCCCAAAATCACCACTGTACACACTCAGGACACTGCCACTCACCTAGACAGAGGAGAAGACCATAAGGATATATTTGAGGACAACACAGAAAGTTCACCAGATGTTTAGCAAGCTTTCATCATTTAAGCATACTATCTTGCTTCAATCAGAAGACAAATGTTATATCAAAGACTTAAATCTTGAATACATCTTGTTCAGAACTTGATCAAAAAAATATTCTGAACTTTCTCAAATTCAAATTCAACCCTAACCTCTGAAAACTATGAGCTGCTGCCATTTTTGAAGTGAAGAGGGAACTAATTGTGCAGAAAGATTCTTTGGATTGAATCAGCATCAGTTACACTTACAATAATTCGCCAGAGAAAGATACACACAGTGCATACATTTTAATGAACTTGCTTTCTCTTACTTATACAGAATTTAATGTAAACTGCACTTGGCTTGGATCAACCCAATCAGGTCAATTAAACCAAAAGCTCGTGAACTATGGCACAGATTCTGCTCTAGAGATCCACAAATAGAATCATGGAAAGTAAGGGTTGGAAGCAGTCTTGCAGATCATCTGGTCTAGGCACAATAATAACCAGAAGATATTCCATCTCTTTTGGTTAAAACTTCAGGCATAAAGAAGTAAGAATTACATACAATTCTAATCTGAAAATCAGTAACCAGTATTCGTAATGCAACTACTGTTGGTCCTCAACTTACAATCACAACTGAGCCCAAAATTTATGTTGTGAAGTGAGAAATTTGTTAGGTGAGTTTTGTTACATTTAAGATTATGACATTTCTACCAATGTCTCAGAGAGGATCTCAAGAAGCTTTCAAAATAACCAGGGTGGTGAGAGGAGGGTGGAAAAGAATTAAAATAATTCTAATGCAGAAGCAACATTTCAAAAACTTACCGAAGAAACAGATGCCATATCAGAGGAATGGCTGCCCACGCTTGATGTCTTCTTGTGCCTGTTGAACTGGAAGCTGATTTCTGAAGCTGTGTCTGATTCTGTCTGCAAAGCACATCAAAAAAGGCTTCAAGTCTGACACCAGATAAAATTTACAGCCATATAAAGATGGACCCTCAACAGAGCTACAAATTGACATTACTTTTGGGCCACATCAGCGCTTCAAAAAACCAAACTGTTCCTTCAGCAGAACTTTCTGATCAATGAATCAGTCCTTGTTTCTCCTCACACGGATTTCATTATCACACTATCCCATGATCTGGATTATCTGACCCAGTGGTGAAATGCTACCGGTTTGGCCTGGTTCAACCGAACTGGTAGTAAAAAAAAAAGCTCCAACGATCAGCTGAGAGGAGAAAAAAGAGAAAAGCACAGGATTGGCCCTCCCACCCATGCCTCTGCAATTTTCTCTTCTTTCTCCTCTCAGCTGATTGGTACGGCAGAGCCTCAGCTGGTGTGTGGAAAGGTGTACATGCATGCATGAAGTGCACAATCACCGAACTGATAGGGAAACTGGCAGAATCCCTCCACTGATCTGAACCCTAGCTTCTGATGGGTGGGCCTCACATCTTGCTTTTAAGAAGCACCCAAAGATCTCACTTCAATCTGGAAAATCAACATGAGGCAACTGTTGAAAATGATTGGGAAAAAGGAGACTGGGGGTTCAAATCCACCTTCAGCTATGACTTTGGTCTAATCCCCTCAATTTACCTACCTCACAAACTGTCCCTCTGTGGATGAAATTGGAGATCCAGGAGGAAAGATATGTTATTGGTTATGATGAGGGTAAAAAACATCTACTAGTACAACAATAAAAGTAATAAAATATCAACCTACCTCAGAGAGGAGGAAAGGAGAGGATCTACTGAGTTCTTTGGCTCTTTCAGGCTCAAGATACTGGTGACTCAGCACCTGAGGCTTGGTGTAAGCTAGGAACAAAAATAGATGTGCTTTTAATGTTCTCCCTTGCTAAGTTGCATGAAGCACCTCTCCAGAAATGACAAAAATATAGTAATTCCCAAAAGGCCAAAATCACTTGAGGGGTGCGGGAGAGAAAGATATTGGCTGAGAATGCTGGGAGTTGTAGTGGGGGCGTCTGCCCTCTGGAATGGGTTGCCTCCGGAGTTACGTACAGCCACGGACCTGGAGACCTTCAGGCGTGCCTTGAAAACCTGGTTCTTTGACCAGGCCAGCTTGGGCTGATTTTAGATTTGGGTATTTTAATTTTTATATCAAATTTTAGGGTTTTAGGGAGGGGTTTTAATTGTTTTCAGCCAGGGCCTTTAGTTTAATTTAGTTTTAACTTTTATATATTTAATGTTTTAATTGTATTATTATTATTATTATTATTAATAATAATAATAATAATAATAATAATAATATTACACCCCTCCCCATACAGGCACTTTTCAGGTTTGTAAAAATTCCATCCAAGGCACCGCAACAAATGGCATCGCCTTTTGAACAGGCAGCAGCTGTTTAATTTTGTGCATTTCCCTCCCCTCCCCCCACCACCACAACCATGAGAGACTTTAGGGCAGCATCTTAAAAGCATAAGGAGAAAAAAAAAACAAGGAAGGAATAAATAGCTATTTATGCCAGGGAGTCCTGGCATCTTTTGCTTTAGATTTGTCTTCCTCCAGTGGTTAAGTCCAAACTTTTCCCCCCCTTCTAGATTGGGGCACTAGTACTTACTTTCAGTGGTTGTGTAAAGGTTGACCATGCTTTTTGCAAGTTTGCAGCCATTGGCGTGTCTTATTTTCTTGAAAACAGGGGCAGGAGGGATCTCTCCTTCTGGAACACATGGAAATCCATTGGCTGGGGTCAAACAATGGCAGACATCACAACTTCCAAAACTGAACTAATTGTGTTTAAAGCTATTCACAGAGGGGTCCAGAAAGCAAGGTGACAACCACATCCAGGGAGTCCTGGCGTTATGACTGTAATGCAGCTTGCCCATCAGTCTAAATGGCTGAGAGCTTGACCGGGGTACGGGGGGCGTGTTTGACCATCAGAATTTGGGTTGTACGTGCCCACTCAGGTGGAACCATGAGAACGTTGGTGGCTAAGCAACCTGTTGTAGCTTGAGGACTACTTCTACATGCAATGAAAGCTTCACTTCTTTGTTACACGTGTTCCAAGCATTAAAAAGGGGAGTGACTTTGATTGCATGAAAACGGATGTCATCTTGATATTTCTAACTCCTTGCCAGTAGAATTTTCCATCCTCCTTCTCTTCTCATTGTTGATTTGAGGGTTTGGGTTAGAGATTTTGGTTGATGAACCCATAATATGTGTACCCAACTAGATATATACTTTGGAGTTTTCCCCCACAGCTTTGACCACTGACCCAACATCCAACTGTCATTTGTAAATGGGGAGGGGCTTTTGAGGATTGTTTTTTTTTTATTGATTGATGGAGGTCCTTGAAGAGAAACTAGCAAGTGCAGGCTTTAGATTGAACTTTCAGCAGAAGAAAAAAGATGGTTACTTCAATCTCTGAAATGAATAGAATAATAATGGAATGGAATAGAATAGAATAGAAATAGAATAGAATAGACCTTGGTGGTCTTCTAGTCCAACCCCCTGCTCAGGCAGGAAACTCTAGATCATTTTAGACAAAAGGTTATCCAATCTGTTTTTAAAAACTTCCAATGTTAGAACATTCACAACTTCTGTAGATAAGCTGTTCCACTGGTTAATTGTTCCACTGTCAGAAAATTTCTCCTTAGTTCTAAGTTGCTTCTCTCCTTGATTAGTTTCCACCTAAACTTGCCCTGCCTTCAAGGGGCTTTGGAGAATAGCTTGACTCTCTCTTCTTTGTGGCAACCCCTGAGATATTGGAAGACTGCTATCATTTCTCCCCTGATCCTTCTTTTCACTAGACTAGACATATCCAATTCCAGCAACTGGTCTTCATATGTTTTAGCTTCCGGTCTCCAATTTGGGCTTGGAATGCTATTGTAAATAACATTAGGATGGCATCATTCACACACATAAAAGTACAGGTAGTCCTCAATTTACAGCCATTCATTTAATGACTGTTGTAGTTACAACAGCACTGTAAAAAGTGACTTATGACTATTTTCACACTTATGACCATTGTAGCATCCCAGGGATCACATGCAGGAGTGGGATTCAATTTTTTTAACAATCGGTTCTGTGGGCAAGGCTTAGTTGGTGGGCATGGCTTGGTGGTCATGTAACTGGGTGGACGTGACTTGGTGGTCATGTTATTGGCTGGGTGTGGCCAACTCAATATCACTCACATCGAGGCACGCATCTCCTCGCCTGGTCTCTCGTGACTATGGGGATGCTGCAACAGTCGTAAGTGTGAAAAATGGTCATGTCACTTTTTTCAGTGCCATTGTAACTCTGAATGGTCACTCCACACAAGCAAAGTACCAGCAAAGGAGGGGAAAAAAACTCCAGAGACGTTCCTGAGACAGGAAGTCTAGTCCTGCCAAGAATGTAATAAGGGTTAGCGGAGAGGCAGTTTCTGTAAGCAACACCAGAATGTTTCCTTCCTGCCTTCCTTACAGGATTAGGCCAGTAATTTCTTCTAACAACCGGTTCTCCAAACTGCTTAGAATGTTAACAACCGGTTCTAGCGAATAGGTGCAAATCTGTAGAATCCCACCCCTGGTCACGCGGTCAGAATTTGGATGCATGTATTTATGAAGGTTGCAGGATCCCAGGGTCATATGTTCACCTTTTGCAACCTTCTGACAAGCAGGGCCAGCGGGGAGGGAGGGGGGGGAGCCAGATTCACTTAAAATTGTGCTACTCACTTAACAACTGCAGTGTTTCACTTAACAACTGTGGCAAGAAAGGTGATAAAATGGGGGCAAAACTCACGTAACAGGTTAGCAAAGGAAATTTGGGATTCGATTGTGGTAGAAGTGGAAGATTGCCTATATGAATTTTAAACTACAGAGAGCTGGAAGAAATTAAGCTTCTTGGTTATCTCAGCCCAGATCAGTCTACATGTCCTTTCTCTAATGCAATCACATAACAACAACCAAAAGCAAAACAGAAGAGTGGTTGTGTATTGATGTGTTTCCAGAGCCAAAGTCTGGTTGATATTGCTGGTGGATATCCCCCTGGAGAACAACAGCAATCCATGAAAATTATATACACAAACCCTAATTACTTTATGATGGCTACTAATGCAATTCCAACCATTAACAAGACTTGAAAGCTACTCCAGAGAGTTCTGCGTTCAGATAATTTTTTTTTTACTGCAAACTGTAACTGAGCACAAAGTGGTTTTTGAAATACTCTGAATTTCTGGGCAGAGAGCTAGGGAGGTAGTTTTCTAAAAATTCACCACTCATTTTTCACAAATGGGACTCTTTCTTGGTATTGATAGTTATGGAAAAAGGTCCACTACTGATGGATTGGGAATATGGTGAGAGGATTGTTAAGATGTTGAGATAATTCTTGGCTATCCTATAATACTCCCTAGGACATTCCCACACATCCTCTCCTCACCCCTCTGACACGTTATTGTTCCTTGAAAACATTTTTTAAAAGCAAGTTTTCCTTCCTCATATTCAATTAGGACCGGCAGGGAAAAAATGAGAAGAATTTCTCTGTTCTGCTGGAATGCAATCAAAGTTAATGATTTTATCCACTGTTGCTGTTAGGAAACAGTTATGCTGCTTTGGACAGACAATTGGGTAAGCACCTCACATTTTCTTGAGTTGAATTCACCATCAAACTTTCAGACAAAACGATGTGAGCTTTTGTCTGTTGCAACCAAATGATATTAGCATTTTCTGGATGGCTAGAGATGTGTAGTAGTTATTAATACCTAGATATTTTGCTAATACCTACAAATATTAAATATAATTCTACATTAAAAACAATATTAATCCACATTGCTTATTAAAATAGGAGGAGGAGAAGAAGAAGAAGATGAAGGAGGAGAAGAGATACAGAAGAGGAGGAGATGAAGGAGAAGGTAGAAGAGAGATAAGGAAGAGGAGGAGAAGATTAAGGAGAAGGAGGAAGAGGAGGAGAAGGAGAAAAGGAAGCAATAGCAGCAGCAGCAGAAAGGAACACTGAGTATTTTTAATAGTTCATTTTTGTGTGTCTTATAAACCATCCTGAATTCTTATGTGTGTGCAGGGTTATGCTTGAATGTTAATTGGTGTACCAGGCTGACATTCTCAAATGGAATTGGAAAGGGAACGGATAAACCAGGGTGGACAATAAATTTGATTTGATTTATATTTCTTTGATATTCAATATAGTTGCTACCCTTTTTTTACAGTCACATCGTTAACAATTTTCCTTTTTGCCATATAAAAAGCATTGCAATTTGGTACTATTTTTGGGGAATTGTAAGGGGTCAACTCCAAATAATGAGGGAATGCATAAAGCTCTATATATCAAATGGTTTA
The DNA here is from genome assembly GCA_023653725.1 of Bungarus multicinctus. Taxonomy (NCBI): domain Eukaryota; kingdom Metazoa; phylum Chordata; class Lepidosauria; order Squamata; family Elapidae; genus Bungarus; species Bungarus multicinctus. The sequence goes on from CM042841.1 coordinate 7,292,661, forward strand.
AACAAGGAAAAACATATTATTGAGTAGATAAATAATTGCATGATGTATAAATCACTGTATGTGTGTGTGTATGGGTATATCTTTGTACAGTATATCTTTGTGTGTGTATATAAATCTACTAGCCAATGCAATTATTTTATTTAAGTAGGAAACATCAGTACCTGAAGGCACATAATTATCCACTTCTCGAGTATCTTGATTTTCATCATCCACTTCATTTTCTGGAAGGTCCGCCATAAAACTACAGAATTCAGCTTCATGCAGGATCTCATTTGTTTCCAGATTGTCCAAATCAGGACATCTTCCTACAACATCAATCCCTGGATCCATCTCTTCTGACGGTACAGATTCAATCAAGATCTGAACCCTTCCTGCCAAGGAGTCCATCTTGCGTTTGCTTTCTTCGATCATGACAAACTCATCAGCAGGAATCTCTGGCTCATAAATGACCCCTGACTGTTCTTTGATGGGCGTCTCTATTTTGATCGAAGGTACCCAAACAGGTAGTTTCGATCTCTTGGTGGAACGCTGGACTTTCCTTTCTTCTTCCACTGAAGACTGCTTCCCATTACCCTCACTTAGATGGTTCCGTCTTCCCATTGAGCCTTTGTGTCTGCCATAGGATGATCTGGGGATGTAGGAGCCTGATCCTTTCCTTGGTGGGCTGGTATAAACAGGCTCATCTTCACTGGAAGACAAGGTCACTGATCTGTTGTAGACGATTCTGATTTTAGTTCTGTTGGAACTAAGTTTGTCATCACTGGTCTGGCCTTGATTGGACTTGTTCAAGAGAGACTGGTTCAGTCTGGATGGCCTCCCATTGACCTCTACGGGGTTGGCTTTTTCCACTGATTTTTCCACTGTATCGTTAGCCAAAAGAGACTCACCTCCTTTCTCCCAAAAGGTTTTCAAGTTTTTGAAGTGTGCATGGTCAACACCAATTTCCTCATCCTTGGTATTAACTGATGACATGATAATGCGATTGGCATCTGGTTTCTGTGGAGGACTGTTTTCCTCTCCTACAGGTGGAAATTTGAAACTCTTGAAGACTTGTGTCTTCTCTGAACCCAGCCCAGATTTCTTAGCTCCATCACTGTTGGTAAAGTTGGGAGAGGACAATGATTTGCTTGATTTTCTGTTAACTGGTATCCTGCTAGGTGGGTTGACTTCTCTTTGCAAAGCTGATTGAAATCCTCCAAGTTCTTTAACACCATCAGAGATATCTTCCACAACTTTAGGAACATAATCTCCCACTGAGTAAGAGAACTCATCAAGAAGCTGGGTGGAGCTACCTGGTGAGAGTTCATACCCTACAGGAAAAAGACAAAAGAAAACAAATGACTCTCCAGAACTGAGTTCACACACTCGTTAGTTCAAATATGGGCCCTGCGTGCATCACTATCCATCACTTCCCAGAACCATGGGAATTTTAGAAGCTGAAGATCAACATATCTGGCCACCATCATTATGGGGAAACTCCCAGTGATAAGTGTTCAGCAAACATGGTACCCATCCATCTAAAATGAATTATTGCTTATATCACCAAAGGATAATAGTACTATGGCTGGGACCACATTTGGTATTCTCAGATAGGTCTCAGGATATTCATTCTGGCAAGGGACATTGTATGTTGGGTTATTTTTAAATTTCCAAGAGCGCCTCCACAAAAATATGGTGCAGCTATTAATGTAAACGATGGAATAATCTGCCCAATATTGCTTGTAATCCAGCTCTTATCTGCCACCACATCCAGGTTGTCACAATGGAAATAGATTATTTATTTATTATTTATTTACAAGGTTTATATACCGCCCCCTCTCCCTGCGGGACTCGGGGCAGTGTACAGCCATTAAAAAATACAATAACAACACAATAATTAAAAACAATTAAAAGATTAAATACCATGGCTGAATAATAAAAACGAGACAAGGGTTTAAAAATAAGGACTAAAACCAATTAAAACCAAATTTAAAACCCTATAAAACCCTAGTCCAGACCGGCTTGATAAAATAAATGAGTTTTCAATGTGCACCGGAAGGTCAAAAGGTCAGGGACGATCCCCATCTCTGGGGGTAATTCATTCCAGAGGGAGGGTGCCCCCAACGAGAAGGCCCGCATCCTCGGAGTCACCAGCCGTCCAGCCGATGGCATCCCGAAGAGACCCACTCTATGGGAGCGCACTGGTCGATGGGAGATCAATGTTGGCAGTAGGCAGTCCCATAAATACCCAGGTCCCAAGCCATGGAGCACTTTAAAGATGGTAACTAACACCTTGAAACACACCCGAAAGACCACCGGGAGCCAATGCAGCTCACGCAAGAGTAGCGTAACATGAAAGCTCCGAGAAGCCCCCAAAACCACCCGCACAGCCGCATTCTGCACCAGCTGGAGCCTTTGGGTGCTCTTCAAGGGGAGCCCCATGTAAAGAGCATTGGCATAGTCTAGGCGGGAGATAATGAGGGCGGATGTGACTGTGCGAAGCGCATCCCGATCCAGAAAGGGCCGCAACTGGTAGATCCTACGGACCTGATAAAAAGCCCCCCTGGAGACGGCCGCTATATGTTCTTCTAACAACAGCCGTACATCCAGGAGGACACCCAGATTGCGCGCCCTGTCTGTGGGGGCAAGAATTCCCCCCCCCCCCCACAGCTAGTGATGGAACTAACTGGCTGTATCGGGGTGCCAGAAAGCACAGCCATTCGGTCTTGGCTGGGTTGAGCTGAAGCCTGTTCCACCCCATAAAGATAGAATTCTTTATTGGCCAAGTGTGATTGGACACACAAGGAATTTGTCTTCGTGAAAATGCTCTTAGTATACATAAAAGAAAAGATACATTTGTCAAGAGTCAAGAATCATAATGTACAACACTTATCAAATCATACTAGGAAACAGTCAATATAAATCGTAAGGATTCTATTCTATTCTATTGTCACAACGGAGTGGAGAGATCTCAAAGATCTGACTGGATAACTGTAGTCTACAGTTAGATAGCACATCAGAGTTTCCTGGTTGAAGTGGGAAAGGAAACCATGGTTTAACAAAGCCAAAAAAGAAGCATTGTGTTCAAACAAAAGAGAAGGGAAACTTGAAAATGCAAGATTTGTTAGTGGGCTAATCTCTGATCTAGGTTATTTATTTATTTGATTTGTTGATTGCTTACAAGATACAGGTATAAGAATAAACATAGTTTTGAATACATGAGATGGATACTTATAAGAAAAATAAAAATAAACAATAGGACAGGGACGGTAGGCACGTTGGTGCGCTTATGCACGCCCCCTACAGACTTTTTAGGAAAGGGATGAGGTCAATAGTAGACAGTCTAAGGTTAAAGTTTTTGGGGTTTGGGGAAGAAACCACAGAGTCAGGTAGAGTATTCTAAACACTGACCACTCTGTTGCTGAAGTCGTATTTTCTGCAAGTGGTTAATCTTGAGTTTGTATCTATTGTGTGCTCTTGTATTGTTATGATTGAAGCTGAAGTATTCATTTGCAGGTAGGACATTGCAATGTATGATTTTATATACTATATTTAGATTGGACCGAAGGCGGCGTAGTTCTAGATTTTCTAGGTCTAGAGTTTCAAGTCTAGTGGCATAAGGTATTCTGCAATGAGTAGAGGAGCGGAGAACACTTCTTGTGAAATATTTCTGGACTTTCTCAATTGTGTTAATATCAGATATATGATATAGGTTCTAGATTGATGAGCTGTATTCAAGTATAGGTCTAGCAAATGTTTTGTATGCTCTAGTTAGTAGTGTGATATTACCAGAGAAGAAGCTATGTAGGATTAGATTAACAACTCTTAATGCCTTTTTGTCTATGTAGTTACAGTGGGCTCTAGCACTTAGATCATTAGACATGAGTACTCCAAGGTCGTTGACAGAGTTTGAATCCTCAACAAGATCTTGACTATTTAGCTTGTATTTTATTTTCTGATTTTTTTTGCCAATAGGTAAGACAGAGCATTTATTTGTTGAGATTTGAAGTTGCCATTTGATTGACCATTCTGATACATAGTCAAGGTCTTTTGGGAGGGTAGTAGTGTCTAGAGGTCTGTGGTGTTGAATAGCTTTACATCATCAGCAAAGAGAACACAGTTATGGTTTCACTTATCGGCTAAATTCTTGTTCAGTTAGAAACTTGCTGAAAAATGCTTAATCTGAAGTAGGGTAGAAATAAGACAGAAGGAAACAATGTAGGTTAAGTTTTAATTTCAAATCACCATCATTGTTCTTAAAATATTCAGCTGATCAGAAACACAAAGTTTATCCTGTTCATTCTTCACTAGCAGCAGCGGGGAACAAAACCGTTGACTGCATATTGTCTCTTAGATCCAATTTGGGTGTCAGCCTCTTTCATCTGAGATCAATACTGCTGAAATTGGGTGGCAAATTGCTAAACATTAGTAGTGAAACTTTATTTTCAGCTGAAAAATGGAAGAAATAAATTGATGTATAGTTTTAGGATATGTTTAGAGTAACAAGGAAACTCTAAACGCACACTTTCAACCAACAAAAACAGCATCCTTGTTTACTTGGGCAATAATACTTCTGCCTTATTCTTCTGAGGTCTCCAAACATTAAAAATAACACTTAAAAGGGTGAGGAGGGACTCTTGCTCTGAAATAAAGATAGCCATGTTCTCTCTCTGTGGGAATGTGTTGCATCATACTTTATGAAAAACCTCATTCTTTGAGTTGAAGTTTTTAAAATGGGATTTGTAGGCCATACTTAGTTTTCTTACCAACTTCTGAGTTTTCCCTTGTAGCCACAAATGGACTGATCACAATCCCACTGTCTGCTGGAGATTCATCTTCTACACTGGATTTCTGAAGGAAATGAAAAAAAGAAAGAAAGATTAGATTTTGTGATCAAAACAGAAAAGATTGTTGGTTTCTTAGAATTTTATGGGGTCACCAAGGACTAAACTACTAAACCTTAATGGTAAGGATGACAAAATGGAGAATGGAGAGCTCCTTTTAGATGTCCCCTCTACTATTGAATTGAATGAATGAAGGGAACACACATGCCCACCGTCTCATCTTAGCTTCCATTCAGTAGATTTAGCAGAAGGATGAATGGGCTTTTCAATACACCCCTCCACACAAACCATAGATAGATTCAAATGATCAAAAACCCCATTTATGGCAGGTTTTTTGAAGGCACAATGACAACAATTAATCAGTTGAACAGCTTGCCTCTGGAAATTGTGGTTGTTCCAATACTGGAAGTTTTAAAGAAGAGATTGGCTAGCCATTTGCCCAAAATGGGAGAAGATCTCCTGCTTGAATAGGGGGTTGGATTCAGTGGTAGGATTAAAAATTTTTTACTACCAGTTCTGTTGGTGTGGCTTGGTGGGCGTGACTTGGTGGGCATAGCAGGGGAAGGTCACTGCAAAACCCCCATTCCCTCTTCACCCCACTAACCTGCTTTCCAGCTCTGTTTCCCTGTGCAGGGCAACCAAAGAAGACCCAGCCGATCAACTGGGACTCAAGAGGCAGAGAATAGATGGGGTTGGCAGGGCCAGTCAGAGGTGGGATTTGCCGGTTCTCTGAACTACTCAAAATTTCTGCTACCGGTTCTCCAGAACTGGTGAGAACCTGCTGAATACCACCTCTGGTTGGATTAAAAGACCCCCCAAGGTCCCTTCCAACTCAGTTATTCTGTATCCAGATGTCTGTGCCTTTGTTTCAGGCTCCCACTGAGTAAGGTGGGGTTCTCTGTTACCCAGTTGCCTCTCCATGGGTTTAAGATTCAGGTGGAGGACATGACTAAAAAGACTTCCGTTTGTTGAGATCAAGATCCTCTACTACCTTTTCTAGAGACAAGGGTCGGGCTGACAGTTTCACTCTTGGCCTTGGCTTGTGTAGTTGCCCTTCTTCAGAATTCAAGCCAGGTTCACACAACCTGCAGAGATAGAATGGCACTTTATCAGAAGACCCAAAATATGAAAGACAAGAGAAGGAATGTTTCTTCTGGACACAGGTTGCTACATCTCATGATTTCCTCCCACTGTTCTTTCAGATAAGCAAGAACTCTGTAATTTCTAAACTGGAAAAGGCCATTTTACATCATTGCAACCCCACATTTTTCTCCCACATCCATACATATATGGGCATGATTCAGGCAGGGATCAACAATGATGGCTGTTTGCTTTAATTTAAGTCTGCTCTGCAGACTTGCTTTAGTGGTGTATAGACCATGATGTGTAGCTGGCTGAGGACTTAACTAATGCTGGTTTATTAAAACAGTTCTACTGAAGCGAAGTGGGGTTGGAATTGTAAACCCAGCTGCAAGATGCAAACATCTTGAGAAAGTTTCCTGTAATAAATGGGAAATCTAATTTAATATTGGAGATATTGGAGAATCCAAGTGATCCAGACGCCAGCCCTATTTAAACCAGACTCTGATCCAAAAGTAAATCTATATGTTTAATGTATTGAATTGCAAAATGCTCAGGTTTTTCCCCCATCTAGTTTCTTGGCAAATGAACTGCTTTGAAGCAGAAAGCCGTTCTGTTCCTGGATAAATAATCTAGCAAACTGCATTAAAGTGCATTTCAACTGGAAAGATTCATGATTTCTTTTAACTTCTGGCTTTGCAAGCTTTCTTTTGCGGTCAATAAAACCATTACCGGAATTGACAGCTGTGGTTTACCTGCCAGTTTAAAGAACAAATACTGCCTGTTCCTGCAATGAGGCTTTAAGAGGGCAGGTTTTACTTCTTACCCAGTCTCTAGATTTCAAACATGGTTGTGCAACGGACTTCAACAATCTCACTGGGAAAAGTCCGGAAGAGAGGCACAATTAAAAATAAAATACAAACGGAATCCGTTTCCACTGGTGGTTAAATGCAAAATGCCTCCTTTCTTGATAGCCCAACACCAGCAATGCCAGAACAGACTCTCCCACCTTCCACTTTGGAAGTAGCGAATGAAACAAAAGCCTTGTGCTGAACCACATTTGGAAACAAACAAATAAACACAGCTTGATATGTTGCCAAGCCTTAACCGGATAAAGATATCTTGGCAATTCCTGCTAAAGGTTTTAAAATAACTCTGCTTTAGTATAAATAGACAAACAACTGCATTCCTGCAGCAACTGGAGCTGGGATGGTGAAGGACTGGATTTTCTGGATTTGCTTAATACAGGGTTAAAACCAGACCAAGGTTAAAATCAATCACCATGTAATACAGCCTCTAAGTTTGAGCTGCTTAGAGCCCCTGAATCACATAAGCAGGGCATCTTCCTCCTTCAGTCCCCATGCTGAGTCTTACATTCCTCACTGCAAAAGCTTTGCTTGCACTCCTGAAAGCTCCCTATGATCTTGCCTTCATTTCCTACTCTTCTCTTTCCCCCAACTATTGTCCTAACTTAGTCTGGAGGTCTCCTTGTGCCTAACACAATTCTGCAGTTTCCCCCATGCTGCCCCATATCCCAAGAATGCTCCCAAGTTAGATGGAGGGATGAATGGATGGATAAATAGACGAAGGACATCAATATAGTCACCCATCTTAACCAGGATAACTCTTGGTGTTGGGAAATCAAGAAAGAATGCTGTTTGAATACTGAAATGTCTGCAAGAAAACGAGCAAATTCAAAGAGCACTAAGGACCTCTCATTTCAACCCTGAGCTATAAATATTCTTCTTTAAAGGGTGCATATTACATGAAAATTTCAGAAACAGAAAAAAAAATAAAAACACTGTAAAAGCAATAATGGATGAAAAACCTAGTCAAGACAACCCTAAATGTTTTCTAACACCTTGAAACCAAGAAGTCTCCAAGAGCAGAAAGCAAATACACTCATATCTCAGTCCCAAAGCTTGGGGTAAAAACAAGAAGGCCTCCTAGAACACCAGCAGAGTTTGAGCTGTCCAAGTCTCAGCAGGAAAGGTTTGTTCCATAAGGCAGATGCCACAACAAGTACAGTAGAACCTCTGGTCACGGCCATAATTCGTTCCATAACTTTGGCGATTTCTTTGTTGTCTAATGTTTCGTCTTCAGGAATTTCTGGGTCAGGAGTTGCGTTTGATCGCCACCCAAGTATGTGTTCATGACCAGATTAAAAAAAATTTGTGAATTTTTTTGGTCGGAACCCGATTTAGTGGTGATCAGAAGCATTTGTGACCAGAGATTCTACTACACCAGCGGTAGGGAACCTTGGCTCTTTTATCACTGATGGACTTCAACTCCCAGAATTCCTGAGTGAGCCATAAAAGTTTCCCCATCCCTGGCCTAGTGGTTTTTCAGTTGTGAGGGAAATCAATTTTTGACTTGAATGGGACTGTTTAATATACAAATGTAGGACATATAAAGAATATTGATCATTCAAGTCAAAAATTAGGACATTTGTATATTGAACAATCCCATTCAAATCAAAAATTGATTTCCCTCACAACTGAAAAACCAGTAGGCCAGGGATGGGGAACTTTTTATAGCTCATTCAGGAATTCTGGGAGTTGAAGTCCATAAGTGATAAAAGAGCCAAGGTTCCCTACCACTGTACTATACGATTAAACTGTCCCATTTCTTCCTTTTCCTTCCCAAGCCCACTGACCCACTCTATCTACAATTATTTTTCCCTGGATCAGTAGTGGGATTCAAATGTTTTTTACTATCGGTTCTGTGGGTGTGGCTTGATGGGTGTGGCTTGGTGGGCGTGGCAGGGGAAGGATACTGCAAAATCCCCATTCCCTCCCCACCCCACTAACCTGCTTTCCAGCTCCATTCTCCTGTGCAGGGCAACCAAAGAAGACCCAGCCAATCAGCTGGGATTCAATGGGAGGCAGAGAAGAGATGGGGGCCGGGGCCAGTCAGAGGTGGGATTTGCCGGTTCTCCGAACTAGTCAAAATTTCCACTCCAGAACTGGTCAGAACCTGCTGAATACCCACCTCTGCCCTGGATTCATCTAGTTTTTGCCCTCAAATTCCATCTAAAGCTTCTATATTTTGCCTATACTCATCCTAAAAATAAAGTCTTTGCTTAGAGAAAAAGCAAGATATAAATGTCATCTATTAATAATAATAAGTTCACAACTAAACGGCAAGCACACTGTTGGGTTTGTGCTTTCTCCATGCGTTTAAGAATTACCTTCCTTCTTCTGAGAGAAGTGAAGACAAAACAGCTACATCTGTTGGCAACACCACCTGTCCACCTTCTGCAATTTGGGCGATGAGTTCATTATCTGTACCTGTTAAGAAAAGCCAATCATACTTCATCTGCTTTTTAAAAAACCATTACATTTGGAGATCCCTTTTCTCTCCCTATAATAGGACAAGGTGCAGTTATTACTGGCAATCAATCAGTCATGTCAAGGTAAATACAGCAGGGTTGAGAGGTTTTGCATTGACAGTGATTGGGGTAGTGTTTTTCTTCTTCTTCTTCCAGGAAATGAGTCTGATCATGCCAGAAAGCAGCATGGAGCTGAACTCATGGGTGAGAAATGGGTGTGCAAATGTCAACAGATGTGTGTCACCAGGATGCAAGTACACAATGCTAGCATACTGTTTCCAGTTTAGTTTCATTTTTTATTTTGCCTTTTCATTCCAAATAAAAATCAAATCAAACCTTTATTGTCAATGCACAACATGTGTACAGTGAAATTGAATAAAAGCTTCAGATAACACACTGTGGTCTCTTTTTGCCTTGCAAGGTCAATCCTAAGAGACAGGCTGAGGAAGAGGAGGGGATGGGGAGAATGACCAGCCTTAGGTCTCTCTGTTCCTACTCGACCACCTTCAGCACTACACCATGCTGGACCTTGAGACAAGAGGGAGGCATTGCCCCAAAGCCCCCCAGGAAGCTACTGTAGAAGAGGAATACTGGAAACTCACTCTCCCCTCATCATTCATATACTGTATCATCCTTTTGACATAATTCTACCACCACCTCCTCCTCCTCTTCTTTTCTTCTTCTTCTTCTTCCTCCTCCTCCTCCTCTCTTCTTCTTCCTCCTCTTCTTCTCCTCCTCCTCCTCTTTTTTCTCCTCCTCCTCCTCCTCTTCTTCTTCTTCTTCCTCCTTCTCTTCTTCTTCCTCTTCCTCCTCTTCTTCTCCTTCTCCTCCTCATTGTGATATCATTATCATTATCATCACCATCATAACTTAATCATCATGTTGTTATTATCACATCATCATCATATTATCACCATCACACCATCATCATATCGCCATCTCTTCCTTGTCATAACATCATCACCATCATTGCTGGAAAAATTCCCATTCAAGTTATTTCCACAAGCCACCAGGCTTTGACTTAAAGACTGGATTATGTTCTAGTGAAATTATACCACAATGAATTGCAATCTTCCAAAACGGAACTGCCAGTGTGGCAGGTCATTTGATACATATCACCAGCTTTGGAGGCGACGCCTCACTAAAAGTTTTCCAAGAACTGAGCAAAGTACTCTTTTAGAATGAATCACCTGTTGGTTTATTGTCCATATTGTCTAATAGCAAATGCAAATTATATTTGCATCCATCTATCTACCTATGCATAAAGTGATGCAAAGAAGAATTTGGAGCCAGGCTAAGTTGTTAGTAGACAGGCCTTGTACCACAAAACACTAGAACAGTAAAAACATACTTGCTTTGGCGCACCTGTTTTGGCTGAAAAGCTGACCTGACAAAAAAAGAAATTTAAACTTGAACAATGATTCCTTAAATCAGGGTTAGGGTTAAGGTTTCCTAAATGGGTTTCCTAAAACGTAACAATTATATGAAAGCAGTCTTTGACAAAAAAGATTGAATAAACACAGATGTTTAAAATATTTACTTTTGTAGAAGTGCCTGGGTTTATATACATAGATATATGCATAGTCCTAATATGTTTTTTCCTTAAAATGGTTTTGCCAATTTTGCACGATTTTCTGTTCTATTATGACTTTTTTATTAAAATAAATCCCCACAATTCACGTTGCAGATATTCAAACAAACAGAAAAAGCATGGGGGTTAAAATCTATAACTCTCTGTTTGGTTGCTCTGAACTGAGTGAGCAAAACTTTAAGTAGATCTATCATGATGAGCCTTGGTAGCGCAGTGGTTAGAGTGCAAGACTACTTCTGCTGACTACCGGCTGCCTGCAATTTGGCAGTTCGAATCACACCAGGCTCAAGGTTGACTCAACCTTCCATCTTTCCGAGGTGGGTAAAATGAGGACCCAGATTGTTGGGGGCAATTATGCTGACTCTGTAAAAACCACTTAGAGAGGCTGTAAAGCACTATAAAGCGGTGTATAAGTCTGCTATTGTTATTCCCATATGTTGAAATTCTCTCTGGTTCCCACAAATCCTGGTTGTGTTTGGCTATTTAAAGTTAGCCAGAGTTCAGACTTGACAGGGCCATAGCAACATGTGAGAACTTTAGCACATGCAGTGCAAGAGAAAATGGGCAATGGGCAAAAGGCTGATAACAAACAAACTCTATCAAAACTCAACACCTCAACACCTATTTACGGTGAGCCCTACCTGGAGATCCAGTTTGGCTTTTTCTTTTAGGAGGCCAACTAACCAACCCTAGATCAAAGCTAAACAAGGCAGAACTGAGTCTGTCAATGGGAGAGCAGGATACGAAGCCAGCAACTTCCTATTTGGAACCCAAGTCATTTGAACTCAGCAAACAGAGGAGGTGACTGAGTAAGGAAATGCCCAGTGCTTGTTTGCCCTGGCAGAGAAGAACACAATCATATTTTTTATTGCTCTGCTAGTCGAAAGGAAAATAATGCAGGCCAGGTAAATTGTGCAGAGAGCGTGCAAAGAGAGAAACCCCACTAACCTTAGAAACCTTAGAGTTAATCTGTATCTGTAGAGTTAGGACTGAACTGCCAAGGGAAGGTTCATTTCGATTATCACACGGGCAGGTGGCACGATAGGGTGCAATAGAATATGGAACAATGTAGTTGGAAGGACCTTGGGTATCTTCTAGTCCAAACCCCTGCTTGAGCAGAAAACACTATACTATCTCAGTCAGTTTTCCAACCTTTTCTTGAAAACCTCCAGAGATGGAGCACCCACAACTTTTGAAGGCAAGCTGTCCCACTGATAGTTTTTAACATTAGGAAATTTCTCCTTAGTTCATCTTAAAAGTTGCCGATATTGAGAAACACTGATCTCTGATCAAGATCCTCCCAAATCTTGGCCAATTTGGCAAGATCACCTTAGACCTTAACTAGGAAGAGACCCATGCAGGCCTCCTGCCTTTGTAAATTTAAGACAAAAGAACAAGAGTAAGAGTAACTTGTCTAAACTCATTCATGCCATTCAATTCATAACAATTCATAACATTCCATTTTACTGCAACTTTTCTCTTAAGAAATACAGTATTTCAAAACAAAAATTCCTCCATCTCATCTAATCATCTTAACATTCAAGCAGTTCATCTTAGGGTTTCTCTTTACTGGAAGTTATCTATCTGGAGAGCTATTCTTGAGCCTTAACAAAATTTAAAAGGTAGTTTTCAATAAAAGCCTAAGAAAACAATGACTCGGAAGGAAAAACTTTGATGTTCATATGAATAACATTCTGAACTCAACAGTTGTCTAACCTGTTTCTCTGGCTGAGTTCTTTGTTTGGTTAAAGGTCCACCTTTTTAAATGTTATAATCTCTTCACCAACTCACTATCTGGTTGAAAACAGAAGCCTGATAAACACGAGAACTTCGGAGTTATACAAGCACAAACAAATTCAGGTTGATATGGCGTTTTATTTTCTATTCAAATGCCATGTCAATATTAGAGCATCAATCTCAAATGCGAAAGTTGGATGTGTCACTTGGGTTCTAACCTAAATATCACCAATAAAACAGAGCAAACCAACAACCAGTAAAAGGGTTATATTTTTTAATACGTGAAATGAACTTAGGCAAATGTATGTTTCTTGATAAAGCTCAAATGTGCACCAAATCTACATATGGCTGTAAACTGAAGATCAGTTACCCAGGATAGACTTGGTCTAGCAGTTAGCTCTATCTGCTGCTTTAATTTCATATTGACTGATTCTTCTTTATCTATTAAACCACTATGTTGCCAACTTAATTTTATATTTCACTTAAAAGTTTTTTATCAAGTCTTCACTTCAGGGTATTCTAGAACAGAGAACAGGTTGTTAAGCCCAATGGCTCTGTGCTACTTTCAGAGGTGAGCCAGACCTCACCCATCCCCGAATTTAAAAGCGACACCAAGATTGATATTAGTAAAATTATCAGAGTCAAGAGGCATCAAAATTGAATACAGGCAATCCTCGACTTACAATCACAATGGAGTCCAACATTTTTGTTACTAGGCAAAACAGTTGTTAAGCAAATTTTGCCCCTAGATTTCAGAACATAGTTTATGGCTTCAGGCTTAGACACTATGTGAATTTAGCCAGCTGTGTTTCAGTCCTTTGTTAGGGTTGTTGGAAATATATTCTAGAATCTAGACAAAGGGAGAAAAATTATGAGTGCCTTGTGGGGAATAAGGTCAAAGAAATTGAAAAATAGAAAGCATATAGATTTAGCTTTCCTGCATTTTATGAGAGAACATGTAGATGTAAGAGAAAACAGAACAAAAAGTCAGGAAATTTCTTCTCACTTCAGATCCCTTCAATGATGGTCACTTCCCATCTTCAAATCACGTCTGTCTCCTTTTCCTAAAAACAGACAGCTCAACAGAACATTTGGGGCAAGATTTAATCAGGTTTCTCAATCTGATTACGGCAAGCAATTCCCCTAGTAGTCCAGAGCCAAATGCTTGTTGGCCAGAGATTTAACTAAGGACTTTGTAAAACTGCCCAGCTGGATTTATTCTGCCATGCTAAATGTAAATGTTTTTATTGGAAAGAGGGCAAACTTTCACTGGCATTATTTCCTCTTACAAGGCACACGATCTGTAGCGTTTCAGCAGAAAGCATGTATCTTAAGAAGAGAAGGGGGGGAAAAGAACCTTTCCTGGATTGTTTTCTTTTGGTACAGCTGCAGGGAGCAACGAGAATTCAAACACGGTGTGTGGTGTTTCTGCACTGCATCTCAAAAACAATATGGAAGTCATGCCATATTACTCTGAGTCATACCTAATGGATTCTCCTTCTTTCATAGGCACCTCCTTGCTTTGTGCTGTTTTCCTCTGAAACTAAACCTCCCCAAGCATGGTCAGAGATTATGAACCCTTCGTGCAGTTAACATCTCAGATCAGTGGTTCTCAACCTTCCCCCCCCTCCATGGACTCCCTTTAAATACCTTTTGTGGCCACAGACCATAGCCATGTATCTCCAAGATTTAACTCAGGATTTAAATCATAACATGTCTTCAAGCAGTTTTGGTCACCACGCTATAAAAAAGATGTTGAGGCTCTAGAAAGAGTGCAGAGAAGAGCAACCAGGATGATTAGGGGACTGGAAGGCTCAAACATACGATGAATGGTTACAGGAACTGGGCATGGCTAGTTTAGTGAAGAGAAGGACCAGGGAAGACAGGATAGCAGTCTTCTAATATTTGAGGGGCTGCCACAGAGAGGAGAAAGGGGGTCAAGCTATTTTCCAAAGGACCCGAAGGCAAGACAAATAATGGATGGAAACTGATCTAGGAGAGATTCAACCTGGAAATAAGGAGGAATTTCCTGACAGTGAGAACAATCAACCGATGGAACAGAAGTTGCCTTCGAAAGTTATGAGAGCTTCATCACTTGAGACTTTCAAGAAGAGACTGGACTGCCAGGGGTTGGATTAGATGACCTATAAGGTCCTTGCAGTGGTGGGATTCAAATAATTGAACAACCAGTTCTCTGCCCTAATGATTTCTCCCAACAACCAGTTCACCAAACTGCTCAGAAAGTTAACAACCGGTTCACATGAAGTGGTGCGAACTGGCTGAATCCCACTGCTGGGTCCTTTTCAACTCTGTTAATCCGTATCTGTATCTGGGCCTCTTGTGATGATATCATGGGCCCACAGGATCCGCAGACCACAAGTTTCCCAGCTTCCCAGCACTCAGGTACAGCCAACTGGTTCCATCGCTGGCTGTGGGGGCGGGGGAAATTCTTGCCTCCAAAGAGAGGGCCCGCAATCTGGGTGTCCTCCTGGATGTGCGGCTGTCATTGGAAGACCATGTGGCGGCCGTCGGCAGGGGGGCTTTTGGCCAGGTCCGTTGGATCTACCAGTTGCGGCCCTTTCTGGATCGGGATGTGCTTTGCACAGTCACCTCCGCCCTTGTAACCTCCCGCCTAGACTATGCCAATGCTCTCTACATGGGCTGCCTTTGAAGAGCATCCGGAGGCTCCAGCTGGTGCAGAATGCGGCCGCGCGGGTGGTGTTGGGGGCTCCTCGGGGCTCCCATGTTACGCCACTTCTGCGCGAGCTGCATTGGCTCCCAGTGGCCCTCCGGGTGCGCTTCAAGATCTTAGTTATCATCTTTAAAGCGCTCCATGGCTCGGGACCAGGATATTTGCGAGACCGCCTCCTGCCATTATCGGCCTCCCGCCGACCGATACTCTCCCATAGAATCGGCCTCCTCGGGGTGCCGCCGGCTGGACGGCTGGCGACCCCGAGGATGCGGACCTTCTCATTGGGGGCACCCTCTCTCTGGAATGAATTAACCCCAGAGATGAGGACCATCCCTGATCTCCTGACCTTCCGTCCTGCGTTGAAAACTCATTTATTTCAGCAAGCCGGTCTGGCCTAGGGGTTTTTAAATCTTTTAATCTGGTTTTAACTTTCTTAATTCCCTTATTTTTAATCTTTTGAAAAGGCCAATGTATTTAATTCTTTTAATTTTTAAATATTGTATATGTGTTTTATATGTGTATTATATCTTGACTGTTCACCGCCCCGAGTCCCTTTGGGAGAGGGAGGCGGTATATAAATTTAAATAAATAAATAAAGTTAGAACCACTGTCTTAGGTCTTATAAGTTCTTAATAAAAATAAACCTCCTTCCCCCTTTCAGGATGGGCTCAATTTTTAGTGACTTCATCAAGAGGGTCACAAGTTCTGTAGGCTGCAATCCAGCTGTGGTTTGTCATGTTTGAGTTTCCACTCTAGCCAAGAGCAAGTGAGCCATTGTTTGCAGATAGCGGAACCCTACATTTTGGTTGCTAAGCAAGAGAGTTTTTAAGAGAGTTGTGCCCCATTTTTCAATCTTTCTTGCCACAGTTGTCAAGTGAACCACTGCAATTAAGTGTGATGACCCGGGTTGTGGCACAAAAGCAACAAAGTCACAAAAGTAGGCAAAGTCCCTTTAACACCTCTAACTTGGCCCCCAATATCCAGTTATCCTCGGCTGGAGAAAAAACTCCCAAGAACAGTTTTTAAAGGGAAGAAATTCAGTCCGAACCCAAAGTACATATAGATTATAAGTAAAAACCAACATAAACCACACTGCAGCAATTAATGAGACAGGACAGCATAAGGAATTGCAGACTTCAAAAGATAATGAAACACACACAGTTGGGAGGATGCCAGAACCCAGAGAGGACTTGACAAATCAAAATAATTCACGCTTTGTTTCCAGCAAGGAGTTGTGTGCAAACACCCTCTTTATCCTGTTTCCTCAGCTGCAGCCAATGAAGGGAATCAGGGCCTTTTTCTCCCCCATAACCCACATTGCTCCCTTATCCGCTCCTCCCTGCGTTCCCTAGGATGAGGAGGGGATGGGCCTGGTTCTCCCTCTGAATGCGCAGCTGGACTGTGCCCTTTCCCAGTTTCTTCCGCAGCCACTGGAGCCACATATCCACTCCCTGTCAGCTGTTTCACCTCTCCCTCAGAATCATATTCCAACAGGGGCATGACACTAAGTTAGTAACATGGTTGTTAAGCGAATCAGGTTTCTCCATTGATGTGGCTTGTCAGAAAGTCGAAATACATAATCACATGACCCCGGGAACTGCAACCGTCATAGATATAACTCAGTTGCCAAGTGTCTGAATTGTGATCACGTGACCCCGGGGTTGCTGCAATTGTCGTAAGTGTGAAAAACCATCATAAGTCACCTTTTCCAGTGCCATTGTAACTGCAAACAGTCCCTAAAGGAATGGTCATACGTTGAGGACTACCTTTTCTCTGATATGGTGGGAATCCTGGCTAACATCTTCCCCTTGAGCTGAATCAGAAATGCCATTCTGAGCTCAGTGTCTGAGAATAGGAAAGAGCAGATGGGAACCTCGATCGATGGGATTTGAATGTTGGTATTGTGGCCCACCAGCGACCAGCAGAGGTGGTGGCAGACTCGGGACAGTGAGGAGATTGGGGAGGAGCATAGGCCAGTCCTGGAGTCTGGGGAAGGCTCTGACGTGGGCTCTGAGTCGGAGGCAGAGATGGAGCCAGGGCTGTCTGACAGTTATCAGCTGCCTTCAGAGTTGGAGATCAGTGGGGCAGAAGAACAGCTGGAGCCTGTTCCCAGTGTGCACATGCACAGAGCTGCCCGAAGAAGGGAACAGCTAAGGAACAAAGGCCGACTCAGGAGTAAAGGCTCAAGTGGACAGTGAATCAAGGACGGAATACAAATAAAGTTGCCACCGGTTCGGTTGGCGTGGCTTGGTGGATGCGCTTTGCGCGCATGCACACACTTTGCGTGCACACGCGCACCAAACATGAACTTTGCGCAGGCGCAGAGGCATTTGCGCAGGCGCAGAGTTATTCTACCTCTCCTCCTGCAAGCCTGCACGATGCCGGTTGCTGCAGCAGCTGCCGCGCGGTGCTATTTTGCGCCATGCAAAGCAGCTGAGCTTCGAATTCTGGCCATAAAAGTGAGTATAGGAGACCGGGCGGGTGGCGGAGAGAACCGGTTCTCTCTCTGCTGCTCATCGCTGCTACCGGCTCTCCAGAACTGTGCAGAACCGGTCGCATTTCACCTCTGCAGTGAATGGCCCCGCTCATAGGGGATAAAGAGGCGTTAAAGGGGAGTGGTGTTTGCAGGAGACAATTAGTTCAATTCGTTAAGAGTGAAGAACAGTTTCTGATTTCTTGCCAAGTAATTGCTGCTACAGTGTGGCATTTGGAAGATATCGGCCTGGCAACTCTCCAAGCCTGATAAAAGTCTGTAGCTGTGAAATCTCATGAAAGAGTGTTTGCTGAGGCTTTGCTGGAGAGGAATTTACTTTAACGTAAATGAAAGGGGTTTTATTGGACTTCATGATCTTGGGAAGCCTAGGTCAGAACAGTTAGACTAAGCCACTGAAATGCTTCTGCACTCACCATCCGAGTTGCTGTTTTTTTTCCTAATTGAAGCTCGCAGTAGATCGGAGCCTTCCGAATCTTCTCGGAAACGCTGGGCCTTCGCTTCATGGAACCATTCGCCTGTCACAAACTTCTTTTTCTTCTCATCCTTCAGCAAACCTTGCAATCGCCTAAGCAGAAGGAAAGAGCAAAGGACAGGAAAAGGAAAAGCATGGGACACGGCTTGGCATTTGATGAACACGTTCCTTTAGTGGATCTCCGAAGCGTCTTTCATTGAAAATGTGCCAAAGCAGCAAATCACGAAAACTCCATCATATAAAAACCTGTGAACCCAATAGCATGGCTGGCTAGGGAATTCTGGGAATTGGACTCCACCCAGGGGTGGGATGCAAATATTTTTACTACTGGTTCGGTGGCCGTGGCTAGGTGGGAGTGGCTAGGTGGGCGTGGCCATATGATTGGGTGGGCGTGGCTTCTTCTTCTTTTTGCCCCCCCGCTCTGTTTTTTTTAAATTTTTATTATTATTATTTTTATTTACATTTATAAGATGATTGGCATATAAACTGAAGGGGGGGGGAACCTGATACATCAACTAATAGATGAGAAAGGAATCCTTTATTATCAAAATGAGGATAAAAAAAATAATTCAAGAGTATTATGGGAAACTGTATGATCAGGAGAAAATCCCTGAAAATAGAATACAACAATATTTGGAACAATCTGAATTTCCTAAAAGTACCTGAAACTATTAAAGTCATGCTGAATGAACGAATAACTTATTTTTTATTTTTATTTGCATTTATATGTCGCCCTTCTCCGGAGACTCAGGGCGGCTTACAGTCTATGGAGCACCATGCTAAGTGCTCAGCAATAGCCTTCATTCCATTGTATATGCCTGCTTATTAGTAGGGCTTTTGGCCCCCTCAAGCGGCATTTTTTACAAAGTCAGCTTATTGCCCCCAACAATCTTGGGTCCTCATTTTACCTACCCCGAGAGGATGGAAGGCTGAGTCAACCTTGAGGCTGGTGGGATTCGAACCTGCACTAATAGCAGGCAATTGAGCTAAGTGCTAGATGATTAACAGCCTGCACCACCAACGCCATTTTTTTGCCTCCTGGGCCTCCAGGAAGCCTCCTGGGGAGCATTTTTAGTCCCAGGAGGCTTCACTGAGGCCCAGGAAAGCAAAAAACGGAGCGTGGGGGGAGCCTGCAGCACCCCCTGTGCCCCTTTTTGCTTTCTGGCCCTCAGAGAAGCTCCTGAGCGAAGCAGTAAGACAGTGAGGGGAGGATCCAACACAGCTGATCATTGGAACAGCTGATCTTTGGGAGGAAAAAAAAAAGAAATACCTTGAGGAGAATGCCGTCAGCCACGTGGGGCATGCATGCAATGTTGCACATGCACGATAAAGACTGACTGGGTGGGGAGGGGAGGGGCGGGGCCAGCCAGGGGCATGATTTGCTGGTTGTCCACACTGTGCAGAATTGTAAACAACCAGTTCCATAGAACCAGTCTGAACTGGTAGAGTCCCACCCCTGACGCCACCCATCTCAAAGTTGACAAAGTTGACAAATGCTAGCCTAGGGGGAAGGAGAAAGTTTAAGTTTAATTTAATTTATATACCGCCCCCTCTCCCATTTGGGACTCGGGGCGGTGTACAGCCAGATTAAAAAACAATACAAAGAAATTTGAAATTTAAAAACAAATTAAATAAGTGGCTAAAATTAAAATGTTAAAAACAAGGATATATAAAACAACACATTAAAACCCTACAATACTACTAGGCCAGATCGGCTTGTTGAAAAAGATGGGTCTTCAAGGGGCGCCTGAAGGTTCGCAGGTCAGGGATAGTCCGTATCTCCGGGGGCAGCTCGTTCCAAAGGGAGGGTGCTCCCACAGAGAAGGCCCGTACCCTCGGGATCGCCAGCCGACATCATCCAGCTGATGGCACCCCAAGGAGGCCCACCCTGTGAGAGCACACAGGCCGACGGGAGGCTGATGGTGGCAGAAGGCGGTCCCGTAAGTCCCGGGTCCCAAGCCAAATTCTCTGGTTTCTCAAAAGCAGAAATCCCTCTTCTGCTACCAGCTGGGAAACATAACCTTGTATCTCTGAGCACACAAACAGTTTGATCACTGCCAGGAAGTTCCTCCTACCTGATCCGATCGCTGTCCTTTTTCTTGAGCTCCGCATCTCTCTGCAAGACCCTCATCAGCTTGCCATATTCTTCCTCGGTCAGAAAGCTGAGGTCCAACATCTTCTCCTTGATGTCCCACAATCCAGTCCAAAGGCCGGCACTTCAGATGTACAACTAGAGCAGTGAGCTGGTCATCGACTCTGAAGCTCTCTGAAGGGACAAGTGCCAAGAATTCAGACCAGGCTGAATTCAGTCCAGCTCAAAGACCATTGGGAGGGTCTGGTTGGTGCTGTAAAGCCTGAATCTGCCCAGCCCCAACTGGACACTCTTATAGCTGGTTGGTGGAACGATGAAAATGATTCTCCACAAAAGCCTTCCTACTCTTCTTCGTCTGGGGGGGAAGGGGGAAGGGGGAAAGTGCAAGCCATTCACATGAATGGTCCAAACGGCTCACTCAGTGGTGAGCTTTAAAGGATTGCAACAGCCCACTGGAGAACAAAGTCACTGGCCATTCTGGTATCAGTTGCCTTCAGTCAAAGAAGTCTGCCAGTCCAGTTTTCTCACACCTGCAGAAGATGGGAAGGAGGGAAGAAGAAAGGAGGGAGGGGGAAGGAAGGAAGAAGGAAGGAAAGAAGGAAGGAAAGAAGGAAGGAAAATTAAAAGAGGGGGAGGAGGGAAGAAGAACAGAGAAAAGGAAGGAAGGAAAAATTAAAAGAAGCAGAGGAGGGAACAAGAATAGAGAAAAAGAAGGAAGGAAGGAAAAATTAAAAGAAGGGGAGGAGGGAAGAAGAATAGAGAAAAGGGAATCTTAGCTAGGGATCTCCCGAACCCCTGCAAACCCCCAGCAGCCCACCTTCTACCCCCTCCCGCCCTCTGAGGTCAAACACAACCCTGATGCGGCCCTCAATGAAATCGAGTTTGACACCCCTGCTCTAACATCTGAGCCAATGAACAAATATTAGTAAAAGTTGAAGCCAACGGACATCTCATCCCAAAGAGCCAGTCCAATGAGATGCCAACAGTATGGAGTATGATTGATAGGACGCACCCCTCAACCAAACTGAGAATGGGCAGTTTAATAGCATCTTGTGGAGACTCCCCAATGGTCATACAGACCATCCTAAGGCACCAAATTGTGACCCTTTTTCCTTGGGCACTGTATGTTGTAAGACTACAATACAGATCATTCTTGGTTTAACCACCCACTCATTTAATAACTGCTCAAAGTTACAACAGCACTGGAAAAGGTGATTGACAACTAAGCCATCCGTCGGGTAAACTTGCAAGATTCATTTTTCTTACCATGTACATGCACACATCCAAACTAGACTGTGTTGTTTCTCTGTGTCATATAATATATGTGGGTATATGCATAATTCTGTGTTTATTTATTTTGTCATGTTTATGTCATGTATACTGGAGGTGGTGACCCTTTTAGAACTGTATGCAATGAAATGTCATTTTAATGTATGTCGATTACTGTGCATTTAAAGTGACAATGAAGTTCTAGATTCTAACTAGTGCTTATGTCAGAGGTCTCCAAACTTGGCAACTTTAAGACTTGTGGACTTTTGTGCAAGTCCACAAATCTTAAAGTTGCTAAGTTTGGGAAGTCCTAACTTATGCTAACAATTATTGCAGCATCCCCATGGTCATGTGATCAAAATTTGGATGCTTGGCAAGCCTCATATATTACAACATCTTGGAGTCAGATAAATGCCATCTGCAATCTTCTCAACTGCCTTCCAGCAAGCAAAGTCAATGAGGGGAAGCCAAATTCACTCAATGACCATCTGATTCACTTAACAGCCGCAGTGATTTACTTAACCATGGCAAAGAGATCATAAAATTGGTTGTGATTAATGTTAAATATGCATGACATTATATCTACATATACCATGTCATCCAGCCACTGGCGGGAATATCGGAGATCCGTCAGTGGCTGAAGTATTGGATAGCACCGACTATAAAAAACCAGCGCTGGCTGCAATAGTTGCTTTTTAAGCCGTTCGAAATAAAGAGTTCTCTACACTGCTGGTCCGTTCCTTCCTTCCTACACCTATATAACAATTAATTTAATTACTGTTTTGCTTATCAACCAAATTTGATTGAGGGTCATCTGTAACTGGGCTCTGTAGCTTAGGTTTAGGGTGATCCATGAAGGAATTTCATTTTTATCAAAGTTTTCTGAATCTTGATCCTTCTTTTTAAAATCTACCAAGACAGCTAGAAGTTGGTTATTTTATTTAGACTCCAACCCACTTCAGAGATTAAATAGGTGCTTTGTAGAGTTCTTTTGATTTTATCCTGGGGTGATAGATTATATGGAGAGACCATGACTGCAGGATTCACATTAATTCCAAGACATTTTACTAACTTGCAGTACTTACAGTCAATATCAAATCCCATTGAGAAAGCCTCAAATGATAAATATTCAGGATTGTAGAATCAGCTTGTAAACAGGAGCAACTTCCTGATCACCAAACCCACTGAATGTAAGGCCGCTTAAATGATTTTATGTTAGGAAGTCAAGGTAAGTAAATCAGTGGAACTACCTTCTGAGAACTGAACCCCACTCAGCCTTGGAATAAACCTGTAACCGATTCAGTTCTCTATTACTGGAACATTACACTTAATATTATGTTTATCCTGCCTTGCAATCCTGTTAACACTGATTTGCAACAATGGATTATAAATATAACAGTTACTGAGAAAGCCCAAGTTTAAGACCTTAATGCTTTCACATTCCACTGAATTCTAATAAAGTCTGGAATTTCCAGACTGAACTCTCCCTCTCTCCCTCTCCACCACCCCTTTCTATGCGTGCACACACAAGGGGAGATATAAAGATACAGACAAGGATTTATTTATTTATTTATTTATTTGTCAATTGCTTGCAAGATAATAGGTATAAGTATATACATAGCTATGAATACATGAAATGAGTACATATAAGAAAAATAAAAAGAATCAATAGGACAAGGATAATAGGCACGTTGGTGCGTTTATGCATGCCCCCTATAGACCTCTTAGGAAAGGGGTGTGGTCAATAGTAGACAGTCTAAGGTTAAAGTTTTTGGGGTTTGGGGAAGAAACCACAGAGTCAGGTAGAGTATTCCAGACATTAACCACTCTGTTGCTGAAGTCATATTTCCTGCAATCAAGTTTGGTGCGGTTAATCTTGAGTTTGTATCTATTGTGTGCTCTTGTGTTGTTATGGTTAAAGCTGAAGTATTCATTGACAGGTAAGTCATTGCAATGTATGATTTTATATATCATACTTAGATCAGAACGAAGACGGTGTAATTCAAGGTTTTCTAGGTCTAGAATTTCAAGTCTGGTGGCATAAGGTATTCTACAACGAGTAGAGTGGAGAACTCTTCTTGTGAAATATTTTCTCAACAGTGCTAATATCAGATACGTAATGTGGGTTCCAGACTGATGAGCTGTATTCGAGTATTGGTCTAGCAAATGTTTTGTATGCTCTAGTTAGTAGTGTGATATTACCAGAGAAAAAGCTACGTAGGATTAGGTTAACAACTCTTAACGCCTTTTTGGCTATGTAGTTACAGTGGGCTCTAGCACTTAGGTCATTTGAGATGAGTACTCCATGATCCTTGACAGGGTTTGGATCATCAACAAGGTCTTGACTATTCAGCCTGTATTTTATTTTCTGATTTTTTTTGCCAATATGTAGGACAGAGCATTTATTTGTTGAGATTTGAAGTTGCTATTTGTTTGACCATTCTGATACATAATCAAGGTCTTTTTGAAGGGTAGCAGTATGGTCTGTGGTGTTGAATAGCTTTACATCATCAGCGAAGAGAACGCAGTTGCTCTTGATATGATCATAGAGGTCATTTATGTAGAGTATGAAGAGAGTTGGTCCCTTGGGGGACACCACTATTGACAGGTACAGAATTTGATAGGACGCTCCCAATTTTGACTATTTGTTGTCTGTTTGACAGGAATGCTTCTATCCAATTATGCAGTTGTGCAGAGATACTATAAGATTTTAGTTTTAGGAGTAGTTTGTTGTGTACCACTGAATCAAAGGCTTTACAGAAGTCTATGTAGATTGTGTCTATTGCTTTGCCCTAATTGAGTTGTGTAGTCCATATGTTTTTGCAGTGTAAGAGTTACAGATTACAGGATAGTTTTTTTCTGAAACCAAATTGTTTATTAGAGAGTAGGTTGTTTGTTTCTAAGTGGAAGATAATGAATTGGTTGATAATTGATTCCATGACTTTATATATATTTATATTATTATTTATATATTATATATTATTTATACTATTTATATAGTAGTCTATCTGTCTATACTTAGAAACATCAGAATCATGCAAGCAATCGTATTCTATGGAAGCAAATGTTAGGCTTTGAAGGTATAGACAAGAAGAGTATTGGCAGCTTTGTCCTAAAGGTGCTTTTTCAATGGACTTTGTTTTTCCTGGAAGATGTTTCACAAGAAGCTTCTTCAGTTTGGGACAATCATGACCTGGGTGACTGAGAATCTCCATAGACATATTTGCAACTTTGAACTTTGGGGTTGGAGAAGACTCCTGAGAAGATTACAAACAGCCAAGCAAAGAAACTAGTGGGTCATCAAACAGATCAACCCAGAGATCTCACTCAAGAGTTCTCACTCAAGACACCAATGGCCAGGTTGAAATTATCCTACTTCAGACACAGTAGACCTCTGGAGAAGGACTCAGTACAGGACATGATGGAAGGAAAGAGATGAGGATGACCAACTACAAGATGGACAATGATGGAAGAGCTGAAGGAACAGTGTAGGAACAGATCATTATGGAGAGAATACATCTATGTGGTTGCTAGGAGTTGACAATGTCTTGATGGTGCAAAATCAATCCATCCATCAATCAAGGAAATAGATATAGATGTGAAACCTAACTTGGTGTAGTGGTTAAAATCACCAGGCTAGAAATTGGGAAACTGCGAGACTTGTGTTTGGGTGACGTTGAAACAGTTCCAGGAAGAAGGCAATGATAACTAAGTTCTGGAAATCTTGCTAAAACCTGCATAGACTAGTCCCAACAGTCATCAGGATTTGAATCCCTTCCCTTTCTCCATAAATAGTCTGGACCTAATATCTGGGTACAGGGGATCCATCAAAAGTTTGGGCTTGTAAGAATACATTTCTTAAGATACATAGATACTGTAGATAGATAGATAGATAGATAGATAGATAGATAGATAGATAGTTAGATAGATAGATAGATAGATAGATAGATAGATAGATAGATAGATAGATATGGATGGATGGATGGATGGATGGATGGATCAATCAATCAATCAATCAATCAATCAATCATCTATCCATCCATCCATCTATCCTGTCATGCCCTTGGTAGAGTCAGGCTCTGAGGGACATGAGGAACAGCCGACAAGGAGTGGAGGTGTGGCTCTGGAGGTTGTGGAGGAGGCTGGGGAAGGGCAGAGGCCGGCTGGGCAGTCAGAGGAAGAACCAGGGCCATCCCTTCTTCATCCACGCAGGGAGGAATGGAGGGAGGCACGCAGGGAGGAATGGAGAAGGAGACAATTTGGCTTACGAGAGAGGAAGTGGCCATAATCCCCCTCATTAGTTTCAGCTAGGGAGATTAGTATATAAGAGAGATGGTTACAACACAGCGTTGCCAGAAGCAAAGCATGTTTTATTTTGGGCTGAAGTTATCTTGGTTGGCGTCCTTCCAACAGACTGTGCCTTGTTATCTCCTTGAATTTGGTAATTACTTATCCTTGTCTGTTGTGGAAATTTCATCATTGTAGTTTGTTTAGTTTTTTATTTCACCTCTATCTGCTCATTAAGTTCAGACTGTATTGCTTTCTTTGGAAGACTATTTTTGAGTAAATTTTATCTCCAGCTGAGAATTATTGAACAGTGGGGCCAAGTTGAAGGCATTAAAGGACATTTATTTACATTTTGGATTTTGTTACGTTTGGGTTACACTCCGGGTCATCACACATCCATCCATCTATTCTGCATGTTGCCTGGCTTAGCGATGAAGCTGAAGAACAAAGCAACAGCTTTAAAACTATTTATATATCTTGCACACCATGCATGTGTTACCCCTTTGTGCAATTTGTGGGCTACTGTTTAAACTATGGGTGTAACAGGCATATACCAGTCTGGTGTAGCGGTTAATGCATCAGACTAGAAACCGGGAGATTGTGAGTTCTAGTCCCGTCTTGGGCACAAAACCAGTTGGGTGACCTTGGACCAGTTCCTCTCTCTCTGTCTTAGGAAGGGGGAAATGGCAAACCGCTTCTGAAAAGCCTCACCAAGCGATCTGTGCAGGGACTTGACCAGACAGCCTCCAAGAATCAGACATGATCAAAAGGAAGAAAAATAAATTCTTAGGAGAAAAATGTCCCATTAAGATTCTCCCCCCCTCCCCCCCTTTGCCAGATTAGATGCAGGCTGCCCTGGGAACCTGCCATGATTTGTCAGGAACAAGAAAGCCAAAAATGTTTGAGCTTCCATGTTTTTGGAAACATTAAGTCCAGCTGTTAAAGTCAAAATGGTTTTTATCCTTCTTCAGCACCCATCAGTGCCAAGCCCCTGCCTTTGTTGAACTTGACATGAAGCTGGCCGTCAAGCACACCAGCTTTGTGCTTAAAGTTAATAAATAACCACAGGGCACAGAGAAGACATTTTAAATTTTGCTTGCCCATTTGCTTACATTCTGATCTTTCCTGTTGTTGGAAGAATTATCCTCCTGGGTTAAGTTCCAAGTGGGAAAAAAGACACTGGAAACATGGAGGCTGTTTGGAAAGATGGTTTAATGGTGGACAGCAGGACCCCATGACTTGGAGCTCCAAAGTGAAAAGGACGATCACAGGCTTCAAGATGTTGGGTGAAGGAAAAGAAGGGCCAAGATGCTGAGAGACCTTTAGTTATATACCCTCTGTTGGACCCCACCTTAGAGTTTCCTGTTCCTGTGTAAGAAATGTGTCCCATTGGCTGTAAGATTCCCAGGGAGTGGGGGTCTTAGCTGAACCACATAGCTTTACCTGTGTGCTGGCTGATGCAATCTTCCCAGGTCAGGTGATGAGATGGGTAGAGGTCTTTATTATGTAGAATACTCTGGCCCAGGCCTTAATGGCCCGCCCATTAACAAAGATGGGGGATGAGCTTCGGCTTCTAAGGTGAGTTTCTGCTTCTGATTTTCTACTTCTCTTTTTAGAGGAAATATTCTGCCTTTTTAATATTTCCTAGGATATTTCAATTTTCTAGGAGAGGGGTGGGTGCTAACTTCCTACATTGTTAAGCAGAAGTGTTATTCAACCAATTTGCACCTACTCCGGCGAACCGGTAGTGGTTATATGGCATGGATTGCCGAACCGGTGGTGACCCCTGGCTGGCTACGCCCCCAACCCGGTCGCCCGGACCCTCACTTGCGATCGCTTTCCTGGCTTTCCATTCCCCATGTCCTCTTTCTCCCTAGGGGAAAGGAAGAAAGGCATGGACGCTGTAAGTATCACTTTCCCTGTGTGAGTAAAGTGCCTGGAGTGAGAAGGAGTGTGGGCTGACAGAGGGGGTGGGAGTGAATCGAGCCTTGGAGCACTTTTGCAACGTAAAAGAAATGCATTTTGGAAGTAGGTCCTTTAAAAACTTCTCCAAGGATTCCCCATGGACGCTGCAAGTATCACTTTTGCCTTGTGAGTTAAAATGCCTGGAGTGGGGGAATCCACTCCAGCCTTGGAGAAATTTAAAGGAACTGTTTCCAAAATGCTTGTCTGTTAAGTGCTCTGTGTGTGTGTGTGTGTGTGTATGAGAGAAAGAGAGAGAGAGAAAGAAAGAAAGAAAGAAAGAAAGAAAGAAAGAAAGAAAGAAAGAAAGAAAGAAAGAAAGAAAGAAAGAAAGAAAGAAAGAAAGAAAGAAAGAAAGAAAGAAAGAGGGAGGAAGGGAAAGAAAGAAAAAAATAGGAAGAGAGAGAGAGAGATAAAACTCTGTGCTATTATTTTAAATTGTTCCACTAGTTATCATGTGTTAATATTTTACACTGTTCCTACACCTAGAGTGATTTTTCTGCCTTTCTTTTGCCCAGGGCTACCACACATTTTTCAGGGTTTACATGCATTCAATGTCAATAGTCCAGAGCATAAAATACACATGTGTTTAACAAGAGTTGAAAGGGACCTTGGAGGTCTTCTAGTCCAACCCCCAGTTCAGGCAAGAAAACTGAGGATGCCAAATTCTGAATAGAAATCCTGGGAAAGGTGTCAGAATAATACTTAGAAAGGACCTTGGGGTGAACCCTATACCATTTCAGAGAAATGGCTGTCCAGTCTTTTCTTAAAAACTTCCAGTGATTGAGCACCCAGAACTTCTGGAGACAGGCAGTTCCACTGGTTAATTGTTCTCATTGTCAGGAAGTTTCTCCTTAGTTTTAGGTTGCTTCTCTCTGTTCAGTTTCCATCCACTGCTTCTCTTTTGCATTCTATTTCTTTGGAAAATACATTGTCCCCCTTTCTTTGTGGCAGCCCCTTAAAAGCCTGTTGCCTATCACACTCTTGGGTAAAGCATGTGAGACATTTCCTCCTTTCAGTGGTCCATGAAAGTACATCTATAGTATGCAGATAATAAAGTCAAAAAAGGTGAACAACAGTTTTACAGAACTATAGATAAGTTGAGGCTGGGTGACAAGGAATGGCTGGAAGGGGAGGGGCCAGGTGAGGCACCCCTTGATGTGAGTGACATTGAGTTGGCCACGCCCACCCAGTCACATGACCACCAAGCCACACCCACCAAATAAGCCATGCCCACAGAACCGGTAGTAAAAACTTTTGAATTCCACCACTGTTGTTAAGATATTCTTTATTTTCACCTTCAAGTTTTGGGGAGAATGGACAGTCTGACTTACTGCAAATAGATGCATGGCTAAGGGAAAAAATACATTTCTCTGCCAAGATTGAAGAATCTTTGGACTGAGACAATACCAGTAGTCCTTGACTTACAACAGTTCATTTAGTGACTATTAGAAGTTACAAAAGCACTCAAAAAACTTGTGACCATTTTTCACACTTACGACCATTGCAAGCATCCCCATGGCCATGCGATTCAGATGCTTGACAACTGATTCATATTTATGACTGTTGCATATCCTGGGGGGGAAGGTGTGTCATATCACCACCTTTTGCGACCATCTGACCAAGCAAAGTCAAAGGCGAAGCCAGAGTCACTACTAACTTAACAAGTGCAGCGATTCACTTAACAACGGTGACAAGACAGGGCGTAAAATGGGGTGAAAAAAATCTCACTTAACAACCGTCTTGTGAATATCTGGGGCTGAATTGTGGCCGTACGTTGAGGACTACCTGCAGAAGCTACCATTGGAGAACTGAGCAAGTTCTGACCTTGGAACATCCTGTTGGAAGTTAAAACCCACCCCACTCCTAGAAAAATGAAATATCCTAGGAAATACTAAAAAGGGAAGAATATTTTCCCTAAAAGAGTAGAAACTCAAGAGCAGAAACACTTGAGAAGCAGAAGCTCATCCCCACCTTTATTAAGGCCTGGGCCAGAATATTTTACATAACAAAGATCTCCAGGTAGAGCCATAATAGGAATTGCCCAAAAGCCCTTTCAGTGCATCATCATCCAACAAGGCTCAACCAAGGCTGGAACTCAGGACAGCCTACAGAATTGCCCTTGCATGGCCCCATGGGAGTCTGCCAACCAATCAGAATACAAGCTCCAATTCAAATCCCAACAAAGGTTATAAAACCCAGGCACTCTCAGCATCTCAGCCCTTCTTGATCTTTTCCTTCACCTTGGAGCATGTGATCATCCTTTCTTCTTTGGAGTCCAAGCCATGTGGTCCTGTCCACCATTAAACCATCTTTCCAAACAGCCTCCATGTTTCCAGTGTCTTTTCCCCCACTTGGAACTGAACTCAGGATAGTTCTTCCAACAGTCCCCAAAAAATTTCAAGTGCTTCCTTAGAGATCAAGAGTGTCAAAAAACAAAA
Organism: Bungarus multicinctus; assembly: GCA_023653725.1. NCBI lineage: Eukaryota > Metazoa > Chordata > Lepidosauria > Squamata > Elapidae > Bungarus > Bungarus multicinctus. The sequence goes on from CM042841.1 coordinate 7,322,932, forward strand.
CCACAAGATGTTGGTCAGCACCATGTGAATCATACATACCAGAGATCTCCAAATTTGGCTAGTGGGGGGGGGGGGGGCGCTCTTCTGGCACGAGGCGCCCTTGAGAGGAGGTGATACCTGTGGGAGGAGCTTCAGCACTGAACTTTTTCCCTATTGGCGTTTCTGGATTGGAGTGACAGTGGGAGGAGCCCATGGAGTGGGGCAAGGGTGTTTTCCACCCTCCCTTCCATGGTGGTGTAGGAAGTTAGCACCCACCCCTCTCCTAGAAAAATGAAATATCCTGGGAAATATTAAAAAGGCAGAATATTTCCCTAAAAAAAGTAAAGTAGAAACTCAGAGAGGCAGAAACTCAGCCCCCTCACCTTTGCTAATGGGCCATTAAGGCCTAGGCCAGAGTATTCTACATAATAAAGGCCTCTACCCATCTCACCACCTGGCCTGGGAAGATTGTATCAGCCAAAACTCAGGTGCAGACCATGTGGTCCAGACAAAGCCTATAAAATTAGCTAAGACCTCCGCCCCTGGGAGTCTGACAACCAATGGGATACATTTCTTGCACAGGAACAGGAAACACTAAGGTAGGGCCCAATAGAGGGTATATAACTAAGGGTCTCTCAGCATCTTGGCCTCTCTTCTTGATCTTCTCTCTTCACCTTGGAGCATGTGATCATCCTTCCTTCTTTGGAGCTCCAAGCCATGTAGTCCTGTCCACCATTAAACCATCTTTTCAAATAGCCTCCCATGTTTCCAGTGGTTTTTTTCCCTACTTAGAACTGAACCCAGAAGGATAATTCTTCCAGCAGTGGAATCTTATTCCTCTTTCCCTTTTCCACCTCAAATCTCCAGCTCTTTCCAAGAATATTCTCAGGATCCCCAAAAGTGTTGGGGTCTCACCATTTTTCTCTCTCCTGAAGGATTGGACCAGTGTTTCTGAAGTTTGGCAACTTGAACGCAGAGGTTTCCAAACTTGGCCACTTTAAGACTTGTGGACTTCAACTCCCAGAATTCTCCAGCCAGCTATACTGGCTGGAGAATTCCTGGGAGTTGAAGTGCACAAGTCTTAAAGTGGCCAATTTTGGGCACCCCTGGTATATACTTTTGTACATCTGTCACAAAAAGCTTCCTTTATTGGGAGGGGAGAAAGAAGAAAAAAAGAAACATTGGAAGCAATTTCTTCTTTGCTTGACTTCGTAAGATTAGCTGAAAATCTTGTAGGAAAAGTTTTTAACACGTTATTACAGGAAGGTTTTTTTCTTTCTTTTCTTGAAGGGGGTTCTCTAATGGGCCAGGCCCTTAGCAGCATCTGCCTGCCAGATGCCTCAAAAGGAGCTGTGATTCTGCAAGAACACCAGGAGGAGAAATAGGGGTGTTAAGGTCTAGCAAATATCTAAAATAAAATAGAATATCCTTAACAAAATAAATCAAGGCCTCCTCTTTGTTTCTTGTTTCACCCTCTCTGCACTGATCGTGCAAATCAACTGCCTGAGAACGTCCCAGCTGGCTGCATGTTTTATATTAGCCTTTGGAAGAGGGAGGAGGAGGAGGAGGAGGAGGAGGAGGAGGAGGAGGAGAGGAGAAGGAGAAGGAGAAGGAGAAGAAGGAGAAGAAGAAGAAGAAGAAGAAGAAGAAGAAGAAGAAGAAGAAGAAGAAGAAGAAGAAGAAGAAGAAGAAGAAGAAGAAGAAGAAGAAGAAGAAGAAGAAGAAGAAGAAGAAGAAAGGGATATTTAAAAGCTATTATTCTCTTGAAAGGAGCCATAAAGAGTTCAAAGAAAATATTTGCTTGTCAGGCAGTGCAAGCAAGCATGAAAGAAAGAAAGTATATTCTCTAATAGAGATTCCTAGGAAACAAATAGAAAGAAATGAACTCAAACTGCCCAAGGAGCTGCTAATGCAGTTTTACAGAGGAATTATTGAGTCTGTCACCTGCACCTCTATAACTGTCTGGTTTGGTTCTGCAACCCAACAAGACAGACACATACTTCAGAGAGTAATTAGGACTGCAGGACTGCAGAAAAAAGAATTTCTACTAACCTGTCTTCAACTGAGGAACTGTATACTGCGAGTCAGAAAGACGGCTGTGAAAATATCTACAGACCCCTCACATCCTGGATATAAACGGTTTCAACTCCTTCCCTCAAAACAACACTACAGAGCACTGTACACCAGAACAACTAGATACAAGAACAGTTTTTTCCCAAACGCCATCACTCTACCAAACAAATAATTCCTTCAACACTGTCCAACTATTACAAAGTCTGCACTACTACTGCTGTTAACCTTCTCATCATTCCTTATCACCCGTCCCCTCCCACTTGTGACTATATGACTGCAACTTTGTCGCTTGTATCCTTACGATTTATATGGACTGTTTTCTAGTATGATTTGATTGCTTATTGTACCCTATGACTATCATTAAGTATTGTACCTGATGATTCTTGACTCTTGATGAATGTATCTTTTATTTTATGCATACTGAGACAAATTCCTTGTGTGTCCAATCACACTTGGCCAATAAAGAATTCTATTCTATTCTATAAAAGTTGGAAAAGGAGAAAAGAGAACTAACTTTTCAAGATCTGGAAGAAAGTGTTGTACCTTATGATTCTGGAGTCTTGACAAATATATCTTTTCTATGTATACTGAGAGTATTTACATCAAGACAAATTCCTTATGTGTCCAATCACACTTGGCCAATAAAGAATTCTATTCTATTCTAATTGCAGATTTAAAAAAAAAAAAAAAAACATACACCATCAGAATGAGACCAAGTGAGGACACTTCTGGAAGGTAGGACTGCTGAGCTGGCATAAATTAACAAAGAAGCCTGTGTGGTTATTGCCACAGACAGCTTTTCCACCCTACCTGCAATTTTTCAACCACTTCCTGCCCTCCCCCCCTCCACGCAAGGCCAAGACTTGGCCAATATCCAGAAGCAACCTCATTCTTCTGAATGCTTTGATTGTCTGACTTCACAAGTCTCCAACTGAAAAGCTTCCAAGAAGCTTCCCTTCTCCGTGATCTCCGAATCATTATGATTTATTAGATAATAAAATAATCATAGATTATTATTGTTATTGTTGTTGTTATTGTTATTATTATTATTCAGCATTCCAAGTTTCCAGAGTCGTATCTCCAATCAGCTTGCAACAGGAATCTTGCAGTCCGGTTTGACTCTCTGCTGGATTTGAACGTGGTGGTTAACCATGGTTGTGGAATAAATCACCGTTGTTTGGAGTCATACAAGAAGCTGAGCCAAAGACATAGAAGGCATGTCGGAGCATGCATAAGTTCACAATCATGCCTACTGTCCCTGTCCTATTGTCCCCATTTATTAGTTCCTATTTCTAATATTTAAACTTATGTTTATTCTTGTTTCTGTTACATTGTAAACTTTTGACAAACAAACAAACAAATAAATTCACTGACATGTAAATATAGTTGTTGGTGCACTGACATCCACAGAGGAAAACAGAAAAGGCAATGGAACCAGTGTCACAGTACAGTCCTGAATTAATAGCACAGAAAATTGGTGAAGAAAGTGAAAAATAAGCAAATCCTTGATTTGGGTGTGATTTTAGATGCCCCTGTAGTCTTTTTCTAGCATTATTCCTCCTCCACTTCCTCCTTCTTCTCCTCCATCTATTTTACAACCCTAGGGCAGTGATGGGATTCAAAAAATTTTTATTACCGGTTCTGTGGGCATGGCTTGGTTGGCATGGCTTAGTGGGTGTGGCAGGAGAAGAATACTGCAAAATCCCCATTTCCTCCCCACCTCACTAACCTGCTTTCCAGTTCCATTCTCCTGGACAGGGCAACCAAAGAAGATGTCAGCCAATCAGCTGGGACTCGAGAGGCAGAGAATAGATGGAGTTGGCAGGGCCAGTCAGAGGTGGGATTGGCTGGTTCTCCAAACTACTCAAACTTTCTGCTAGCAGTTCTCCAGAACTGGTCAGAACCTGCTGAATGCCACCTCTGCCCGAGAGTCTCTTTGTTGTCTCTCAGCTAAACATCAACCAAATCTCTGACTTTGCTTAGCTCCCTTTATGCGCAGATAAGATTAGCTCGTTGCTGCTACTCAAGATACAAGGAATGACACCGCCATTCCTCCTCCAAGCACCGCAGGTGTAATTTATTTAGGAAAAGGAACTGCTTGCTTAACTTTCTGTAATACATGTTGGATTATATGACAAGGCTGCAACTCAGAACGGCAGTTTAAATATTTGGATACTGTTTGAGTTCTATAGGTGGAGTCTGTTTGTCTAGCCCGGAATACAGGATGTAGCCTCCTCGTGTAATTTCTCTTCTGTTTGATCACAAACAAAGCAGTTTGGATCAATGGAAGACCACACAGACCTGCAGCCTGTTTGACCTGGCAGATACGTGATAAAGATGTAAAATTGCTTGCTCTCAGATGAGCATTTAAAGCCCGTGTTGGCTGGAAAAGATAAATGGCCCCTTTCAATGACCTGACAGTGGTAGGGATCAACAACTGAAGTGGAGAAAGAATCCGGGTCAAAGCTTGTGAATTTCAGAACAAAGGCAGAGGAATAGATTGAGGCAGCAGCTTACCAGGTCTTCAAGCCTGGGTTCAAATGCCCACTCAGTTGGTGGACTTCATGTTTCTCAAACTTGATAACTTGAAGACATTGGAGTTTAACTCCCAGAATTCCCCGGCTTCCATAGAATTTGATATAGTGATTAAAGCTCCAGGCCATAAACCAGGAGACCCACCTTAAGTCATGAAAGCAAGAAGCGTGACCTTGGGCCATCATTATCACCCCAATCCATCTCATAGGGCTATTGTAGGGAAAAATAGAAGCAATGTTGGTTGGATATGTTCACTGTCTTGAATTATTTGTAAAAAATAATAAAAAAACTTTATTAATAAAAATAAAAAATGATTAAACAAATAAATAAAGTCACCAAATATGGGAAACACTGGATTAAATGAATCTTTGGTGCTTAGCAGAAACATTGGAAAATTGCAGAATTTCTAAACCTATTTTTGTCAGCCCTAAAGCCTAACTAGGATTGAAAAGACAATGGTGGTGCAGTGGTTACAATGCAGTACTGCAGGCTAATTCTGCCCACTGCTGGCAGTTCGATTCTCAGTTCAGCCTTCCATCTTTCCGAGGTAGGTGAAATGAGGACCTAGAATGTTAGGCTGATTCTGTAAACCGCTTAGAGAGGGCTGTAAAGCACTGTGAAGCGGTATATAAGTCTAAGTGCTAGTGCTACTGCTATGCTATCATGCTGCCAAATTTTGGAAGCAAGTTACCTGTTTTTTACTGTAAAAAATTTCATCGTGGAAGAAAAATTTAATTATACAGAACTAAGTCCACAGGTTATAAAGTTGCCATAGTTGCCCACTTCTGATTTAGATCAGGGGTCGCCACCTTTTGGACCTCAGGAACCACCAAACTCATAATTTTAAATCTTGCAGACCACTAATATGAATTTTGACTGATGGTGGCTTGCTGACGTTTTCCCAGGGTCTCTGCAGAAAGTGGCTGAGACCCAGGGAAAATCCCCAAAAAAAGTCTGCAAGAAAATGCCCCAGCCTGTTTTCCTACCGATCGATCATTCTTTATTTCGGATCGCAGATACCATCTCCATCTCCGTTCTCGGCGGGGAAGGAGGGAGGGAAGGAGAGAGAGAGAGAGAGAGACTGACTGACTTTTGGTTTCATGCAAAGAAAGCAGCAGAAGCAGCAGAAGTCTTTCTTTCTTTCCCCCAAACTCCTCCAGAAATGAGTCTTTGTGAGACTTGTCGTGCCGGCGCAGCCTCTTGGAGCAGGAGGCCTTGCAAGGTCTCAAAGACTCATTTCTGGCAGAGTTTGGGGGAGAGAAAGAAAGACTTTTGCTGCTTTCCTTGCATGCAGCCAAAAGCAAAAGAAGAAAGAAGTGGAAAGAAGCAGCCTGGTGGCCAGGCAAGGCACGTGGGGCCAGTGGAGCAAGTTCCCCCCTTCTGCCCTTTCCCCCGTCCCCTCACTACCTCGTGTTGTTCACAGTGCAAGTGGCACAAGCTTTGTGTTCCTGCGGTCCATGTGCAGCCTTGTGTTCCCATGCAGCCTGGATTAATTGCTTTGGGGGGGACATTTCTCTGGGGACCACCAAAACTTTCTCACAAAGCACCTGCGGTCCCCAGCCCACTGGTTGGTGACCACTGATCTCGATTACCTCTCTGAGCTGGACCTGAAGAAGCTGAAGGTTGAATTTTTGCACTTGATATATTCTATTTTCCCCCTGAGCCACAACCTCTCTGCCAAACAGGCTGAAAGAAGATCAACTTTTGCCTGATCTCTGGCTCTTATCTCCAGGGTCCAATTTTTATTTTATTTATTTATTTTTGTCAATTGCTTACAAGATAATAAGTATAAGTAAAAACATAGTTATGACTACATGGATACATATAAGAAAAATATAAAAGAAACAATAGGACAGGGACGGTAGGCACGTTGGTGCGCTTACGCACGCCCCCTACAGACCTCTTAGGAAAGGGGTGAGGTCAATAGTAGATAGTCTAAGGTTAAAGTTTTGGGGGTTTGGGGAAGAAACCACAGTCAGGTAGAGTATTCCAGACATTGACCGCTCTATTGCTGAAGTATTTCCTGCAATCAAGTTGGGTGCGGTTAACCTTGAGTTTGTATCTATTGTTTGTTCTTGTATTGTGATGGTTAAAGCTGAAGTATTCATGACAGGTAGGACATTGCAATGTATCATTTTATATACTATACTTAGATCGGGCTGAAGGCAGCGTAGTTCTAGGTTTTCTAGGTCTAAAATTTCAAGTCTGGTGGCATAAGGTATTCTGCAACGAGTAGAGGAGAGGAGAACTCTTCTTGTGAAATATTTCTGGACTTTCTCAACTGTGTTAATATCAGATACGTAATGTGGGTTCCAGACTGATGAGCTGTATTCGAGTATTGGTCTAGCAAATGTTTTGTATGCTCTAATTATTAGTGAATATTACCAGAGAAAAAGCTACGTAAGATTAGGTTAACAACTCTTAACGCCTTTTTGGCTATGTAATTACAGTGGGCTGTAGCACTTAGATCATGCCTCCAAAATTTCCCAAGCAGATTTCCACTTTAGTTGCTCAAAGGTAACCCACTTTCAATGATGCTTATCTGGCACCTTTGAGTGGGGGAATCAATCTGTTTAACTGATTTTGGTTAATTCCCTGAACTCAGCCTGTGTTTGATAAAGGCTGATTGCTCTAACTTGGCACCACTTCCAAATCCTTCTTAGCCATCTCAGTGTGAGACCAACACTTACACTGAAGATAATGTGGCAGCTTGGGGCAAAAAGCTTACTATTCTTATCAAAAACTGACCTGATCAGAAATTTACTCTAGATTAGCCATTACTTCTGTTGAGCTGTAATCTTGGGGGCTGCAGATAACACGGCTACTTTAAGAAGCAATCAAAGCTAACAGCCTTACTACATTGTGCTTGCTGGGTCTATAACCGAAGGGCACCTGGAGAAATACCTCCAGGCAAGAAAGAATTTCATGACCTCATGCTATAATGCAAAGGAACTACTTATTTTATTCATCTTTATTGATTTATCCAATTTCTGCACCTTCCAGCTCACCAAAGTGACTCTGGGTGGTTTGCAAACATTAAAGTCTATTTCAACCCGTAGTTCAACTTATTCCAGAAAAAAAAAAAGTTCAACAAAACAGCCCAGGACAACACAGTTCTACAGTTTACTCAAGTTTGGATTGCAATTTGTGGTCTTCAGTTTCAGAAGTCCTATCGCTGCTGGAGAAAGTTGCAGTTTTCTCATTAGCTGGTGGTGCAAGAGGAAGAAAAGAAGAAGAATCCAGAAAAAGGAAATGAACGAATGATGCATTATGATACAATATATGATATATATCGTATAGAAGTCCTCCAATACTTGAGGGGTTTTCACAGAGAAGAGGGTGTCAATATATTCTCCAAAGCACCAGAGGGCAGGATAAGAAGTAATGCAGGGGTCTCCAACCTCTTTGGAAAGAGGGACTGATTTTGTGGAAGACTATTTTTCCATGGACTGAAGGGAGGGATAGTTTTGGTTTTACTCACTCACCCACCCACCACTCAACTTCAGCTGTGTGGCCCAGTTCCTAATAGGCCATGGACTGTTTCAGGTCCATAGCTGGGAGTTGGCGACCCCTGAAATAATGGACGGAAGCTTTACAAAGAAAGCCCCAACCTTTCTGGATATGGAAATATATATTTCCTATCAGTGAGAACAATTATATCAGTAGAATGGCTTGCCTTCACAAGTTGTGGGTGCTCCATCACTTGAGGTTTCATGAAGAGACTTTTGTCCAGGTTGGTATATAGGGTCTCCTGTTTGAGCAGGAGATTCGATTAGAAGACCTCTAAGGTCACTTCCATCTCTAGCATTCTATGTTCTCAATATAAAAGGCTAGAAAGAGAATGTTGAACCCCAACGATTTTTTCTTTAGTTTCCTCATGCCTCCCCAAATAACATCCCATACAACCCCCCTCCTTAGATGCAGAGGGTGTAGATGGAGGGGGGAGTTGCCCAGTTCTGCATTATACCAATAGTACTTAGACTTAGACTTATATACTGGTTCATAGTGCTTTTACAGCCCTCTCTAAGTAGTTTACAGAGTTAGGATATTGCCCCCAACAATGTGGGTCCTCATTTTACTGAAGCATAGAAGATTGAGTCAACCTTAAGCCAGTCACGATCGAACTCCTGGCTGTGGACAGTGTTAGCCTGCAATACTGCATTCTAACCACCATACTATCACGGCTCCTAATGCAATATCCAATTAGTTGCAGCATAGCATTTAGACTTATATACCGCTTCATAGTGCTTTACAGTCCTCTCTAAGTGGTTTTACAGAGTCAGCCTCTTGCCCCCAACAATCTGAGTCCTCATTTTACCCACCTGGGAAGGATGGAAAGCTGAGTCAACCTTGAGCGGGTCACGATCGAACTGCTGGCAGTGGGCAGAATTAGCCTGCAATACTGCATTCTAATCACTGCACCACACCACAAGTCTTCTTATAAGACACGAACTGGGGGCATGATGAACTTCGCCAAACTGTGCTGGAAGAAACGAGGAAGGTTTCCTAAATGCCTACTACTGCTGTGAAAAACGCAAAAGCTCTCAGCTGAGGGGCGATGAGGAAGCCTGACTCAGAAGCCAAGAAACTTCCTGAGCTGTGGGGATCCTTGGAGCTTTCTGAGCTTGGCTGTTTTCTTGCACACATTTCATTACTCTACTAGCTAACCCAATCAGTGCTACTCAAAAGATCATAACCTTTCTACAACTTTGCTTTTTGGTGAAGTTGACCTTTAGCCAGCATCATGAAGCCAAAATATTTAGCAGTGCAGTGCAGCAAAGGGGGATGCCTCCTCCCTTTCTGCCAAAACATGAGTAAACAAGTAATGTCATGCCCCTGTTGGAATCTGATTCAGAGGGGGAGGCCGAGCAGCTGACAGGGAATGAGAATATGGCTCCATTGGCTGTGGAAGGGCACAGACCAGCTGGGCAGAGCAGGGGAGAAATAGAAGAAGGGCAAAGGAATTTGGAGGAAGACCCAGGCCCACCCCCTCTTCATCCTAGGGCACCCAGGGAGGAACGGAGAAAGGAGCAATGTGAGTTGCATGGCTTATGAGGGAGGAGGGGGCCCTGATTCCCTTCATTAGCTGCAGCTGAGAACACAGTGTTTAAAAAGGGAAGTTGTGCACAGCAAGTTGTTGGGAGAAAATCGTGAATTTATCTGGTATCATCGTGGCTTATTTGTCTTCCTGGCGTCTTCCCAACTGTGTGTGTTTTGCTGTGCTTTCAAGTCTGCAATTCCTTCTCCTATTCTGTCAAGTTAATTACTACGGCATGGTTTGTTTGGATTTTTAGTTACAGTTTGTATGTATCTTGTTTCTGGAGAGTTTTTCTCCAGCTGAAGGTAACCTGGACATTGGGGGCAAAGTTGGAGATAATAAAAGGACTCTTCTTGCTTATTTGACTGTGTTGCCTTTATGCCATGCCCCAGGTCATCACAAGTAGTCTACTCAAAACCATGGTCTACACAGCAATGTTTCTCCAACTTGGCAACTTTAAGCTGGCTGGGGAATTCTGGGAGTTGAGGTCCCAAATGTCTTAAAGTTGCAGAAACACTGACCTACAGGGTTTGCTTTCTAGAAAATTAAAGAGCTGATTAAAAGTACATATTGAAAACTTTCTTGGGATTGGCAGCAGGATAGAAAACAAAGTACTTCCCTCCCCTGCTTTGATAAGCTTCCAACTTTCCATATGTTCGGGTTCCTTTGCAAGCTCAGATGCATTTCTAGCAATTGTTTTTATAATATACAATGTTGACTTGCTGTTCATGGCAAAAGTCGAACTTCAAAGCTTGCATTTCAGCCAGCCAAGTATCCTCTGTGACAGCTCAATGTGTTTTTTTACGTCTACAAGTAGCAGAAACCAAGGTATTACTGGGTTAAGGGAGCTCCTTCCAAGCAGAAAAATTATGGGCTGGATTCAGCCACAGCCCACCAATTTAATTATGAGATTTAGTTAAAAAAAGGGAATGCTTTCTGTTTCTATGCATGCATTTTCTTGGGAAATCAGGCTGCTTTGTTAGGATTCATAGACAAGTAGCCTTGAGTTCCTTGTGAAAAAGGAAAGAGAATTATAACGCAAATATTGAGAAAGTATTTTTTTAATTAACCTTTGAGTTTAGTTTACTTTATTGTCATTGCACCTTGTACAATGAAATCAAACACCATCTTCAGGGTACATCATAACCATGAAAATAAACACAAACACACATCCTTCACACTCCACACATTGAATTGAAAACTCCACAACATCATAGCAACACTGCATTATACAGTAGAATTCAATAGAGTTACTGCCCTGGGATAGAAGCTGTTTTTCAGCCTATTTGTCCTTGTTTTTATTATCCTGTACTGTCTACCAGATAGTAATAGTTCAAAAAAAAAAAAAAAAGGGTGCCCAGGATGAGATGGATCTTTGAGGATGTTTTGAACTTTCTTAAGGCAGCGGGAGGTATAAAACTCTTCCAAAGAGGGGAGAGGGCAACCCATGATCCTCTGGGCAATGACGTTAACCCTCTGGCAGATTAACCTATCTGCCCCTGTGCAATTGGCAAACCATACAGTGGTGCAGTAAATTAAGATACTCTCTGTGGTGCAGTGGTTTTCTTAGTTTTCTCTCCTTCAATTAATTCAAATTATACAGGTAGTCCTCAAGTTAGAACAGTTCATTTAGTGACTGTTCAAAGTTACAACGGCACTGAAAAAAGCAACCTTTGACCATTTTTCACACTTAGGACCATTGTGGCATCATCCCCCATGGTCGTGTGATTTATTGTCAAACGCTTCACCACTGGCTCATATTTATGACAATTGCAGCGGGTTATGGGATCACCTTCTGACAAGCAGCGTCAATGGGGAAGCCAGATTCACTTAACAATGGCGTTACTCACTTAACAAATGCAACGATTCAGTTAACAAACGTGGTATGAAAAGTCACGAAATGCCACTTCACAAATGTCTCACTTAGCAGCGTAAATTTTGGGCTCAGTTGTGATCGTAAGCCCAGGTCTACCTGTATCCTTCTTTTAATTCAGGTGGTTAAGGTGGCGTTATAATACTTCTGTTCTTAGTCTGACTTTGCAAGAGGAAGTTGGCTGAGAGGAAGCATCTGGCTTCAAGGCCACGAGGAAGCTTCTATGAACCTGGCTCTTCTTGGTCATAATCCCATACCTTAATCACCTTGTGCTACCTGAGCTGTTTATTGACCCCTGGCTTATTTTTCAGACACTCTAGGATAGGAGTGTCAAACTCGATTTCATTGAGGGCTGCATCAGGGTTGTGTTTTATCTCGGAGGGGGGAGGGCTGGAGTGGGCGTGGCCAGAGGCGTGGCCAGTTCTATGTCGCTTGTGTTGGGGGTGCCTGTGGTGGCCCAAGCACTCTGGCAGCAAAAACAGGCTCCCAAACTCCTTTTCCAGCTGCGATGGCCTCCTGTAACCGTCTCTGCCAGTGAAAATGGAGCTTGGGAGGGCCACCCCAGGCCAGTCCCTCACTGTTTTCAGGGTGGCCCTGCGGGCCGGATCTGGGCCCTAGGCCTTGAGTTTGACACCCCTGCTCTTGGACTTGTGGGCCAATCCATCTGGATGTCTGTAAAGCCAACAATCAGGAATGCAGCTGATTTTTGCAAAGCAGCCTGTCATTTAAATAGCCAGCGAAAGCCAGTTTGGTCAAGTGGTTAAGGCACCAGGCTAGAAAATGGGAGACTGTGGGTTCAAGTCCTGCCTTAGCCATGGAAAGCCAACTGGGTAGCTTTGTGCCAATCACCAGGAGACAAGGAGTTCTAGTGCCTCCTCAGGCATGAAAGTTGGCTGGGTGACTTTGGGCCAGTCATTCCTTCTGGGCCCAACCTGCCTTGTAGGGTGGTTGTTGTGTGGAAAACAGGAGGAGAAAGGTGTGTGGGGTATGTTGCCATCTTGAGTTATTAGTAAAAATAATAAAGGTGTGACGTAAATAAATAAATTAAGCAGGAAACTCATCAAGGAAGAAGACAAAGGTTATTAGGTTTGGTCGTCATTAGATAGATAGATAGATAGATAGATAGATAGATAGATAGATAGATAGATAGATAGATAGATAGTGTGTGTGTGTATTGTGATAGACTATGGCAGGATCTTCAAGACTTGTGGACTTCAACTCCTAGAATTCCCCCTCCAGTCATGGGAGTTGAAGTCCACAAGTCTTAAACTTGGCCAGTTTGAAGATCCTTGGACTATGGGATCTGACTATGGAATCTATTTTACAGTATATCCTGTGGGTATATGTATGTGTGTACAATATACAAAACAAGAACACAGCTCAGTACAGACTATAGGCTTCAACAGTTGTTACACATAAACATGATATCGTGGTTTCAAACCATAAGTGAAACCAACAAGCTTCAGCAAAGTCGCAGCATCAGACCCAGAGAGGTTAAGGGTCAAAGCAGCACGCAGCATATCTCACTGTTGGCAGTTTTAAAATGTGTGGACTTCAGTTCCCAGAATCCTGGGAGTTGGAAGTGCACACATCTTAAAACTGCCAAGGTTGAGACACCATGGGTTAATTTTTATTATTAAGTGTTGTACCTTATGATTCTTGATGACTGTATCTTTTCTTTAATGTATACAGAGAGCATTTGCACCAAGACAAATTCCTTGTGTGTCCAATCTCACTTGGCCAATAAATTATTCTATTCTATTCTATTCTATTCTATTCTATTCTATTCTATTCTATTCTATTCTATTCTATTCTATTCTATTTGTGGGTGGGGGATGCAGGAGCCAATGTATCCTCAGCCATGAACATACAGCAGACAACTTCGGGTCTGTAATTCTCTCTCACCAGAATTTGACTCCTTATAATAAAAATGAAGGGAGATCTTTGTAGAAGCTGCCCTGGGCTCTCGCAGAAAAGTCAGGAAATAACTAACAAATATGCCTTCATTCTTTATCTGTTAATCCCAAATCACTTAATTTTTTTCCAAAAAAACCTGATGGGGCCACATCTCTTGGGGTACTCCAGGATCTATTTTATTCAGGAATAAATTTGATGGAAGTGAGAAAATGCCACGTCAGGGGCTGAGTTGCTATTTATTTATTTTGCAAGAAAGCTCAATCAAACCACCCATTAATCCTAACGTCCTTCTACATTCCCTGGGTGACTGTCCCACATAACTGGGTAAAATGTGTTCAAAATCTCTGGGGAAGACATCAAAGGAATGTCACAGTCCCAAGCAAGTCACCGCAAATGATCATTTTTCTCTGATGAGTTAATTATAGAGAATTGTGACTTTAGGGTCAGAAAGTAGCCGGATTCCCATACAATGTTAAACCACGGTATAATTTGCTTTGGTGGTTTTTGGTTTGGCAAGGTGTGTGTGACTCCCAAGCAATAAGGGCTCATTCAACAAAGCAGGCTTTAAAAAACGAACAAATAACAAAAAACAAAGGGAAACTCACTTTACAGAAATGTACACTTCTTTTCTACTAATCAGATGAAGACGTATGTATGTATACGAGATATTGAAGGATGGATGTGGAAAAACATTTTTACGGCTTTCCTTTTAGAAACTGGAAAGAAAGAAAGAAAGAAAAAGAAAAAAGAAAGAAAACAAAGAAACAAAGAAAAACCATACACTGACATATGTCCACAGTCAACACTTCTAAATGTTTCTCAAGTCAAGATTTGAGGTCATAAAATGCTTGCTTAAATATAGTGAAAGAAAAAGCTTTTTGGACCGTTTTGTGTCAGATGGAAAGGAGTATCCTTCCAAGGTTTGCAAAACTCATCTTTTTTTGTGTGTGTGTGACTACACAATAAAATCCTACTGCTTTCCCCATTCTTCTCCTGCGAGTCCCCAAGTAATAGGGACATAATTCAAAAGAAGAACTCCAGAGATTTGAATAGTAGGGTGGTGCAGAAGTCAATATATAAATGCATTCGCCGAGCCACTGCTTACCGTCGCGCATGGCCTGAATCAACAAGTTGCGTTCTGAAAATCCAGTTGAACTTCAACCGGGTAGCCAAACTCGGATCTTCCTTTTAGGGCTCGAGGTAACCCGGGCAAAGCCAGAACAGCCGGACACCTTCCGGAGGTCCGAAATGTAGACAGGTGCTCCACCCGAGTCGCCCCCTCACCCCCCCCCCCCGATTCAGAAGCCGGGATTCTCCGTTCGCACAACCGTTCGTCCCGCAAGTCACGGACCCGGGGAAAGCTTGCCGTGCCCCGCATCCTCGGCCGCGGCGCTCAAGCCAGGACCCAGGCTGAGTTGGCTTAAACTCGTCGTGCGAACGCAGCCCCGGGGGCAGCCGAGGCAGGGCAGGCTCCGGAACCAGCAGAAAAGTGCGAGAGAAGAAACGTAGATGAGCCTCAAGTCGCGGGTCGAGTCCCCCCGCCCCAGGCTACCCTTCTGCAAAAACCCCGCCGTGTGTTTGCCCCGTGGCTTACCTGAGGGTGCTGTCCGGAGGGGGCCAGCGGGATCCGGAGCAAGAGTCCCTCGTCCCCTTCCAGCTCTTGGAAGAAGGAGGGCAGCCACCAGCTGCTGCCACCAGCGGTTCCCGGCGACGCGCCCTGTGCCAACCAGCCAGCCAGTCCGGGCGTTCGCCCACAGCTGACCCGGCGCTCCCTGGCAGAGGTAGGAAAACCCGGCCTGGATCCCCCGAGCGAGGCGCTGCTCCGCCCCGAGGAGAGGAAAAACACGGCCTGGATGAGCAGAAGGGGCACGGCCGCTTGGGGGCGTCAGCAACAATCCCCCCCCCCTCCCCGCCCAATTCCCAGGAGCTGGTAGGAAGCGAAGTGCCAATAACATCCAAATCTTTAGATCTCCATTGGAGCCAACAGTCAAACAGGAGTTCAGTTGGAACGAAATGGAAGAGCATAGCATACAGGTGAAACTCGAAAAATTAGAATATCGTGCAAAAGTTCATCTATTTCAGTAATGCAACTTAAAAGGTGAAACTAATATATGAGATAGACTCATTACATGCAAAGCAAGATAGTTCAAGCTGTAATGTGTCCTAATTGAGATGATTATGGCTTACAGCTCAGGAAAACCCCAAATTCACAATCTCAGAACATTAGAATATTGTGAAAAGGTTCAATATTCTAGGCTCAAAGTGTCCCACTCTGATCAGCTAATTACGCCATAACACCCTGCAAAGGGTTCCTGAGCCTTTAAATGGTCTCTCAGTCTGGTTCAGTAGGAAGCACAATCATGGGAAAGACTGTTGACCTGACAATTGTGCAGAAAACCATCATTGACACTCTCCATAAGGAGGGAAAGCCTCAAAAGGTAATTGCAAAAGAAGTTGGATGTTCCCAAAGTGCTGTATCAAAACACATTAATAGAAAGTTATGTGGAAGGGAAAAGTGTGGAAGAAAAAGGTGCACAAGCAGCAGGGATGACCGCAGCCTGGAGAGGATTGTCAGGAAAAGGCCATTCAAAAGTGTTGGGGACTTTCACAAGAGTGGACTGAGGCTGGAGTCAGTGCATCAAGAGCCACCACACACAGACGGATTCTGGACATGGGCTTCAAATGTCGTATTCCTCTTATCAAGCCACTCCTGAGCTAAAGAAAAATGGAACTGGTCTGTTGCTCAGTGGTCCAAAGTCCTCTTTTCTGATGAAAGCAACTTTTGCATCTCATTTGGAAACCAAGGACCCAGAGTCTGGAGGAAGAATGGAGAGGCACACACTGCACGATGCTTGAAGTCGAGTGTGAAGTTTCCACAATCTGTATTGATTTGGGGAGCCATGTTATCTGCTGGTGTTGGTCCACTATGCTTCATTAAGTCCAGGGTCAACACAGCCGTCTACTAGGAGATTTTGGAGCACTTCATGCTTCCTTCCGCAGACAAACTTTATGGGGATGCTGATTTCATTTTCCAGCAGGACTTGGCACCTGCCCACACTGCCAAAAGCACCAAAACCTGGTTCAATGACCGTGGGATTACTGTACTTGATTGGACAGCAAACTCACCTGACCTGAACCCCATAGAGAATCTATGGGGCGTTGCCAAGAGAAAGATGAGAGACATGAGACCAAACAATGCAGAAGAGCTGAAGGCAACTATTGAAGCATCCTGGTCTTCTGTAACACCTCAGCAGTGCCACAGGCTGATAGCTTCCATGCCATGCCACATTGAGGCAGTAATTGCTGCAAAAGGTACTGAGTACATATGCATGCTTATACTTTTCAGAGGTCCGATATTGTTCTATGTACAATCCTTGTTTTATTGATTTCATGTAATATGTTTTGCCGTGGTTCTCCTCCTTCTTCTCCAGCCATTCGCAATTTGTGTTGGTAGGGGGGCAGAAATCGGCCCCAAGGCCCCTGGTTTGCGGGGTTCCTCAGGGGTCGGTGCTCTCGCCCCTTCTGTTCAACATTTATATGAAGCCGCTGGGTGAGATCATCCATGGCTTCGGGGTAGAATTCCATCAGTACGCTGATGATACTCAGCTGTACATTTCTACTCTGATGAAGCCGTTGAGGTGATGGCCCGGTGCCTGGAGGCCGTGCGGTGTTGGATGGGGCGGAACAGGTTTCAGCTCAACCCATCTAAGACTGAGTGGCTGTGCTTCCCAGCGCCCCGATACAGCCAGCTAGTTCCATTGCTGGCTGTGGGGGGGGGGGAATCCTTGCCCCCACAGAGAGGGCTCATAATCTGGGTGTCCTCCTGGACGTGCGGCTGTCATTGGAGGACCATGTGGCGGCTGTTGCCAGGGGGGCTTTTGGTCAGGTCCTTAGGATCTACCAGTTGCGACCCTTTCTGGATCGGGGTGTGCTTCGCACGGTCACCTCCGCCCTCGTGATCTCCTGCCTAGACTATGCCAACGCTCTCTACATGGGGCTTCCCTTGAAGAGCACCCGGAGGCTCCAGCTGGTGCAGAATGCGGCCGGGTGGGTGGTGTTGGGAGCTCCACGGGGCTCCCATATTACACCACTTCTGCGTGAGCTGCATTGGCTCCCAGTGGTCCTCCGGGTGCGCTTCAAGGTTTTAGTTACCATCTTTAAAGCGCTCCATGGCTTGGGACCAGGATATTTGCGGGACCGCCTCCTGCCGTTATCGGCCTCCCGTCGACCAATACGCTCCCATAGAATCGGCCTCCTTGGGGTGCCGCCGGCTGGACAGCTGGCGACCCTGAGGGTGTGGGCCTTCTCATTGGGGGCACCCTCTCTCTGGAATGAATTGCCCCTGGAGATGAGGACCATCCCTGATCTCCTGACCTTCCGGCGCACGTTGAAATCCTATTTATTTCATCAAGCCGGTCTGGCCTAGGGTTTTTAGGGGATTTTAATTAGGGTTCGTTTGGTTTTTAGTTTTTAGCCCTCTTTTAGCTTTCAGCCTTTTATATTTGGTCTTTTAGTAGTTTTTAATTTTGTACTGTTTTTCGTATTTTAATGTGGCTGTACACCGCCCTGAGTCCTGTTAGAGAAATAGGGTGGTATATAAGTTTAATAAATAAATAAATAAATATTCTAATTTTCTGAGATTGTGGATTTGGGATTTTCATGAGCTGTAAGCCATAATCATCACAATTATTACAAATCACGCCTTGAACTATCTTGCTTTGCATGTAATCAATCTATGTCATATATTAGTTTCACCTTTTAAGTTGCATTACTGAAATAAATGAACTTTGCACGATATTCTAATTTTTCGAGTTTCACCTGTAGAATATTGGAATGCAGAATAGAATAGAATAGAATAGAACAGGTTATGAAATGGAATGGAGTGGAATAGAAGATGCAAGTAACAAGTTCTAATTTTGTAACTCTTGAAGACTTGAAATAACTATTGTTGGTAGGACTGATTCTAATACTAGGTGATTCTAACACTAGGTAAAGGGAATGTTGCAGGCCCCATCTTTGAGGGAGATACACCCGGTGGGGCCCAGAAGAAGGACCTTCTCCATGGTGGCTCCCAGTCTCTGGAACATCATTCCCCCAGAGATTAGAATGGCCCCCTCACTAATCCTCTTCCGAAAGGCACTGAAGACCTGGTTTGGCCAGCAGGCCTGGGGAACCCAGAGAGAGATGGAGCCCATCAAATGGCTAGTGTGATCTGCTGTCGACGGGGAGGTCTCCCCCAATTTTGTTCTATCATACTTTACTAATTTATTTGATTATTTTTGTTAGTTTTTATTGTTTATTGTTTATTTTTTGTTTTAAATATGGTTTTACATTGTGTAAGCCGCCTCGAGTCACCATGGGCGAATAGGCGGCAATATAAATTAAATAAATAAATAATTCCCATTAAATCGATATTTCAGGTGATGAGCGGGCTTTTGGCCAAGTGCTGCCACCTGGCTGCCAGCCCGTGCTGATTTTTTTTTTTTATTCCAAACCAGGAACTTCCAACAGCTCTGGACTCCAACCTCCATCCTCCTCAGCCAGGTAGACTTAAGAGTTTCCAAGTTTCATCCTATGGAATAAGGATGCATCCACCATCTGTAGCCTGTAGCTACAAACTCTCTAGAGATGGTAGCCAAACTTGCTAGGGAAGTCGGCCAATATTTAAATGAATTTAGTTGAGGGAGGATTTGGAACTCATGTCAGCTGACATAAAAATTTATGGCGTGTGATTTTTACACCCCTTTTTTTAAAAAAAACTAAGCAACACATTTATTCTGCAACTCTCTAATTTTCAATAATTTGCTCTGCCTTAGAGATTCCAGAGGATTTTTTTAAATACCAAACTAATGTATTATTGCATGGACTTTGGGGGGATCACTACATCTGAAGTATAAAATCTGATGTTGCAAAACAGGTTTCCAATGGCTAGCAAAATGCTTTTATGCAAGAAGTTCTTTTCAGGATATGCCTAATACCCCTTTCTCCTATTTTCCCCATAACAACAACCCTGTGAAGTGGGTTGGGCTGAGAGAGAGAGATTGCCCCAAAATTATGGAGCTAGCTTTCTAGCCTAAGGCAGGACTAGAACTCACTGCCTCCTGGTTTCCACCCTGGCGCCTTAACTACTAGGAAGTACCACCCACTGAAATACACATTAAAGGGCTTGGGATGTTCTAGAGAGGTTTGTAAAAACGGAAGAACAGGGGAAATCCAGAAGTTATTCAGGATCCAGAGAAATCAAGTTATTCAGGATCCAGAGAAACTGGAGGGATTGCTAGGAAAGGGAGGAGTTGGGAAAATGGATGAAAGAAGAACCGAGTGGTGTATCCTTAAGAGGGAGGGGGAAGAATGCCCTTCCCAGCCTACAGAATTTTGTTATAAATCCCATTCGTCTAGACTGAATTCTTTTTGGTATGTCAACTATGCAGCACTGTATCCAGCCATGCTTGTACGATTTGGAGAACAAATGCATTTCAGAAGGAGCTGGTGAATAACTTGTTTTGAATAAGACATTTCCTTAGGACAGGGGTCCCCCAAACTTGGCAACTTGAGGACTTCAACTCCCAGAAGAGCTGGCTGGAGAATTCTGGGAGTTGAAATCCATAAGTCTTCAAGTTGCCAAGTTTGGGGACCCCTGGCTTAGGAAATAAATGTAAACCAACCTTACAGCATCGTCTGAATTAGCAAAGAGCCCAGATTCTAAACTCTGCATCTTTAGTCGGGCTCATGGATTATGAGGTTTCCGGAGGTACTCCACTTTTCAGCACAAAATGACTTTTGTCAAATACACCAAAAAGTGAAAGACAGCTTGCATTAAATTACATTTTGTTTTAACTTTAACTAGCTGAGCAGGTCTCAGTAGATTAATTCAACTCTTCACTTAATCCACTGTTTATAAGTCAGTTAGAGCCGCTGAACAGAGGATTATTTTAGATCTTAATGCAGAGGTCTTCAAACTTGACAGCTTTAAGATTTGTGGACTTCAACTCCCAGAATTTCCTCCTCCAGTCATGTTAGCTCAGGAATTCTGGGAGTGTCCACAAGTCAGTCTTAAACTTGCCAGGTTTGAAGACCCTTGTCTTAATGTGTTTTTTCATTTTGGTTTAGGGCAGGGTTTGTCAAATTTGGCAACTTTATTAGGCATGGGGACTACAATTCCCAGAATTCCCCAGAGGGCTTAAAGCAGGGGGTCCCCAAACTTGACAACTTTAAGACTGGTGGATTTCAACTCCCAGAATTCCTCAGTCAGCAAAGAGTTGGAAGTCCTTTAAAGTTGCCAAGTTTGGAGACCCCTGGCTTAAAGGCAAGAGATAACTGGGTGCACCTTGAATCCCTTTCCCACTCACTCTTCAGTTTTGGAATAAAAACGGGGCGCCCCCTCTGGAACAACTTGCTTCCCTGGCTCTCTGCGTGGTCTCCTGTCCAACCTTCCTTAGCTTTAGCAGCTCCCGGGCCAGCTGAAGCAAGGAAGGGCGCTCCTCCAGGGATACCTTCTCGTTTTCACGAGTCAACCACTTTAACGTGAGAACTAGCTGCCTTCAGCGGGCACCAAACGAACGCTTACCGGCTCTTCTTCGAGCTCTCGCGGGACCCCGCCCGAGAGGCGTGGCCAAGGCTGCCTGGCCCCGCCCCCCGTCCCCCCTCGGTTTCCGAAACGCGCCGGCGCCCCGGAGCTCTCGCGGGCCTCTCGCGATGCTTGGCACGAGCGGGAGTCCCATTCGCTTCAGCGTCGCGCCTCCCCGTTAACCGGCCCAAAATGGATGCCGGCGCCGCTGCTGAACCCGCTTCCACGCCGGCCTCTGCCAGCCCGGGCCTGTCGGGCGGCGAGGAGGAGCCCTCAACCTCGGCCGCCTTCTCGCAGGAGCCCGTCGAGGACGAGGTGGGTCGTCGTCGGTGGTGGTGGTGGGAGAAGCGGCGGGGGAGGCTCCGCGCCTCGTCGCCCGTGGCAACCGGGTACTTCACTGTCGGCGTTGCATTCAGTCTTCCCCTTGGGACCCCCTTTCCCTTCCCTTCCCTGGGCCTTTCGGGTCGGCTGACCGGCGAGTTCCCAGCTTCAGGGAGAGAAGCGTGTTGGCAGGTTCGGGCTTGGATGGGAGACCACGAGGAGATTCCGCGTCCGGAGGCCCGACTGGGGAGAGTAAAAGTGGACGCTGGAAACATTTGGTGAATTGATTGGTTGATTATTTATTTATTTATTTATTGAATTTATATTGCTGCCTATTCGCCCATGGCGATTCGAGGCGGCTTACAGAATGTAAAACCATATTTAAAATAAAAACAATGAAAAAAGCAATACAAGCTAACAAAAAGAATCAGATAAATTAATAAGGTGCAATAGAACAAAATCTGGAATGAATAAATAAATAAATAAATAATCCCCCCCCCAGCTACCCCCCCCCTCTCCTCAGGTCATTTCCCACACCTTGAGATTTATAGGGATATAATTTTTCCACGCTGGTCTGTCCTAAAACAGGTTCCTTTACCTCTTCCCCATCAGCGCTGCTGTTCTCTGAGTCTGCCCGCCTTGCTGCTGGTCGTTACAGGTAGTCCTTGACTTACAACGGTTCATTTAGTGACGGTTCAAAGTTGCAACAGCCCTGAGAAAAGTGACTTATGGGCGTTTTTTTTTCCCCCCCACACTTAATGGAGGCTGCAGCATCCCCAAGGTCCTGTGATCGATGCCTGGCAATCGATTCGCATTTATGGCGGTTGCAGTGCGTATCGTGGGATCCCCTTTTGCGACCTGACGAGCAAAGTCAGTGGGAAGGCCAAGGCTGCTTAACAACTGTATTGCTAATTTAACAAGCGCATTGACTCACTTGTCAGCTGTGCCAAGAAAGGTTGTAAAATGGGGCACAACTCGCTTAGCAAGTGTCTCACTTAGCAACAGAATTGTTGGGCTTAATTATGGTCGTAAGTCGAGGACTATCTGCATTTTCATCATAATGATCTAGCCCTAGGATTTGTATTTACAGGGCTTCCAAATGAATTGAATCCACTCCTCTTGCTGTTGGTCCCCCTCTTCTCTTTCCTCTCCTTCTCCCGCCATTTGCATTATATTACGCCTTTGCATAATATGTCTGAAATCTATGGAGAAGGCAGGAGCAAATTGTTGAGACTCTGGAAAAAGTGCAGAGAAGAGCAACCAAGGCTGATTAGGGGACTGGAGACTAAAACATATGAAGAAGGGTTACAGGAACTGGGCATATCTAGTCTAGTGAAGAAAAGGACCAGAAGAGACAGGATAGGAGTCTTCCAATATTTGAGGGGCTGCCACAGAGAGGAAGAAGGGGTCAAACTATTTTCCAAAGCACTTGAAGGCCAGACATGGAATAATGGATGGAAACTGAACAAGAAGAGATTCAACCTGGAAATAAGGAGAATTTTTCTGACAGTGAGGACTATCAACTGATGGAACAGAAGTTGCCATTGGAAGTTGTGGGAGCTTCATCAGCGGAGGCTTTCAAGAAGAGATTGGTCTGCCATCGGTCAGAAATGGTGTAGGGTCTTCTGCCTGGGTGGGGGGGTTGGATTAGATGACCTCTAAGGACCCTTCCAACTGTTCATCTGTTAAAAATCCTCCTTGCATTGCTGTTTAAAAAAACAAACAAGAACACCCACAATCTCTACATGGAGGGACCCCCAAAAATCAGGTTTAGGTTTGACCACTGTGAGGCTTTCTTTCCCTGACACCTGGCTGAACTAGGTGGATCTCCTGAACCCTTCCAGGTTGATCTGATACAGGATAGTCCTTGGTTTACGACCACAATTGAGCCCAGAATTTATGTTGCTAAGTAAGAAATGTGTTAAGTGAGTTTTGCCCCATTTTACGACTTTTCTTGTCACATTTGGTTTAAGTGAATCACTGCGGTTGTAAGGTTAATAATGCGGTTGTTAAGTGAATCTGACTTTCCCATTGACTTCGCTTGTCAGAAGGTTGAAAAAGGGGATCACATGACCCTGGGATACTGCAACCGTCATAAATGTGAGTCAGTTGGCAAGCATCCGAACATAAATCATGTGACCATGGGGATGCTGCAAAGGTGGTAATTGTGAAAAATGTCATGTCACTTTTTTTCAGTTCTATTGTAACTTTGAATGGTCACTAAATGAACTGTTGTATATTGAGGACTACCTGTACTTAGTATATTGCTATATGGAATAATTGATAACTTGGATGGGCTGGCAAAAAGGATGACAACCATTACCAGGTCATGAACGAGGCCTTGTCTATGTGGCCCTCAGAAGAGAGGCTCAAATCAAGGGAATCTTTGCTTTTAGCTCTTCCCCTCCCATCGGCCCCTGCTTGTGGTTCATCTCTGTCCTCTGATTGTCATGGACCAGCCTTTCCATTATTTCCACTCAACGATTAGCCTGATGAGTTTGAAGTGTGTTGGACTTCAATTCCCATCATCCTTGTTAGCATGGCTTTGGGATATGTATCTGGGGTGAGTGGCATTATAGTCTAAGAGCAGAACTTCCAAATCACCTTCTGCCCATGCTTTCCTTGTTCTTTCCTGTTGCTTCTCTATCCTGGTCCCAGAATCCATTTTGGAGTTGGGCAGCCAATAAATTTAAACAAGTAAATAATCAGATAGGAACATGGGATGATAACTGGTGCATTTTTGGGGCATCAACAAGATAGTATTTGCAGTATAAATAGCTTTTGCTTTTCTCTAGTTCCCTTGGTATCTGCCATGGCCCCCCAGTATGTTTTTTTCTGCCCCCCTATCATGTCCTTGGTTTCCAAGGCAACGAGGTTCAGTCTTTGAAGCATCATTCCTCTGAAAAATAATTGTCTTCTTTTAAGAGGATGGGTGGTGAAAGAAAAGAAGGCAGTATGTCTCATAAAGCATTCAGAGAACCGGAGCTCTCTCTGAACCACCAGTTGCTGGGAGAACAATAAGTGGGAACAGTTGCTGAGGTAGCATCCTGGCTACTTTTTGGCCACTGTTGAACATGGGATACTTCAGGCACATTCTGCAAAGTTCTCCTTGGTTTTATGATGAAGGGTGGTTATTTTATTAGCCATTTGAGGACACATAGTGTTCTCTGTTTCAAATGTTTCATTTGAAATAGAAAAAAAAAGGAATTTTGCATCATCATCTGGAATTCAGTTCGTCCAGTGAGTTGCAGATCCAATGAAGGATCAGTTCTCAATTTCTTTGCTCTTAGTGTAAAATGCTTATCTCTACTGGGCTGATTCCCTAGGGCTCACACCGACAAATTCAGCTATAGGGTATAGTCTGTACATCACTAGCTACTATAGGTGACAAATGTTGAACAAAGTTTTTATATGATCCAGCATGACTTTCCTGATGGGAAAGAGAGGAAGAGGGAGGGAGGGAGGGAGAGAGCGACAGACAGACAGACAGAGCTAGTCAGTTTCACTCATCAGCTTTTGATACAAGCTTGGAAACCAGTTGCTAAGCTACATTGGTTTTTAGAGGAGTTTTGCAATAAATGCCTGCCTGTCTGTAATTCAAATGCAGCCTGTGTATTTGTGGTTCAGTGTTCCAAGTGGGCTAATTCAGTAAAGTCTATATCAGTTAAGTCTGGGTTCAAATATTGTTTTAACAAATCCAGTGTGTAATCTGGCAGCAAACTTACTCCATTTGTAGGAATTTCCAGCCTTTGTTGTTGTTTATTATACTGAACTGGAATAGGCTGACCAAAAGTATGTACAGTTATCTATTTTTCCCTGTATTCCTTTGGCCTTAATCTGCCTATTTGGGTATACATTAATTAATCTGCTTATGTATTTACTAATGTTATAAGCAAACCAGTCAGTTTTTATACATAAATATTCTAGGGAAGTGACCATGTTTGTCATTTGTAACAAAATCAGTTATTTGTGAACCAAAGGTTAAACATTTTACAGTCCATCTAATGCCTATTTACTCAGCATTGGGTGATTATATAGCTTTATTGTAATATATGTGTTCTATAAGCATGAAGTATTCTCAGGTGACAGATTATTTTTCTGACTTGTTTAAAGTGAGGCTTACAATCCTTGAAATGTCAAAACAGCTCAAACGTATTGTGAACTGAAATCTATTAACAAATTCTTTATATTTTACTAATAAACTAGGTAAATACTGGCCATTTGTGATGGCTTTGTTTAATACACAGTAATGTTCAAATTGGTAATACAGTACTTTTATGGTAGGCACCCCAAACCAAGTTATTCCCATGGTTCTCAACCTGTGGTCCTCAGACCCTTGGGGCTTGAACTCATGGGGTCGGGGAACGCTTGAACAAATGTTACGATTTAAAACTTAAGTCTTGGGGATCCGTGGCACAGTCTGTGGCCACAAAAGGCATTTAAGGGGTGTGGTGAAGAAAAGGTTGAGAACCACGGCTCTGTTCCATTTTAACGTTTTAATCTGTGTTATGCTGGGAAAAGAACCTGTCTTTTTTCTTTATTTAATATGTTGCGATTGAAGAATTTTCACTTTATTTATAGAAAAATGATCCTCCATTTCAACTCAAACTTCCTCCAAAGGCAACTAAGTCTGAAAAAGAAATTGATCCAGAATATGAAGAAAAGATGGTAAATTTGTTACTTGGACTTTTTGCCTGTGGTGTCTTTTGTTAAATTTAATTTTGCTGATAAGAAGTCCCTGTATTATACATCTACCTTTTAAAATGATCTAACCAATTGTTCCATTCAATGATAATTGAACTGAAAAAAATGGTCATACCATTTTCTTCCTGTGATATTATTCCCTTAACAGGTGACTTCCTCCTTCCCTCCCTCCAGAAGGTTGTTCCTCAGATGTTGCCTAGTCCTACTCTTGATCTACCTGCTTGCTATGTACACTCAAGACTCTTTAGCTTCAGGCCTAACCATGCTTGTCAGGGAGAGCTCCCACTATAGTAATTTATACAAGCTGAGGAGGACAAAGGGCATTAAGCTGCCTTGGTGGAAATCAAGTTGTTGTCTTTGATAAGTTAAGGGTCTTGCTTTTTTTTTTTTTTAAAAAAAAAGATTCCATTTGTTTGCTGGCCTGAAAAGGTTAACTGTAGGTTGATTTACAACTTGATGTGTCTTCTGGCCTCCAACAGCCAGTTACTGTTAGTCTTGCAACACATAATTACAGGCTTGATCTTAAACTTTCTGTGCCAAAGGCTAATGTTTTAGAATCCAGGCGGCATTTCCTGACCAAATTTATGTCCTTTGGTTCTGGAATGGTTTTTCTCTACAGCTTAAGAATAAAGTCTTTTTCTCGATGAATAGCTTGGGAAAAACAGTTTTAGTGTTTTGTGTCTCGAGGTAGCAGTAAGTATTATGGCCCCTTTAGCTTGGTGCAGTACATAGAATAAAAGCAATAATAATGTAGCGTAGCCAGCTATAGAATCTCAATATAAAACATGGAGCCTCTAGGCTAAAAGGCACATAAGATATAATAACAGCATCACTTTAATAAGTTAAAAAAACCCAGGTTCGCAAGGGCACATCCCCCATTGATACATTAGTGATTTATAAATAAATTTGGCATGGCATGTTAGAAAAGCTTCATCTCTGAAATGTTTCTTCTAAATATCTATTAAGAGGTAGAGTATCTTCCATTGCTTTCCTGTTATATTCCTTGATATAGCACTGAGTTCATAAATTTATATGAACCATATTTTTGAATTAAGGTACAATATTAAAAGGTAATAAAACAGTCACACAATACAGTAACAGCATGATGATTCCTATTACAGTGTGTGAATCCATCTAGTTCCCGGCTTATTTTGTGCTATTTTTTTCTGCTAGTTGACAGATAAGAGCACAATAACCAGATACCAGAATTCTGCATTCATACTTAAGATCGTAATCTGAACTTGTATTTCCTTTATTGTATTACCAGGGTGTGGTAATTTCTATTTATTATTTCTCTGTTATTTTATTCTTGGTATATGTATATGTATGTTGCCTAAGACTTTGGGGCTGAAATAATAGAAAATATAGTTCTGCATAATGCAAAGCCATAATGGGGTTTGTTTTTCTCTACCTTGATGATAAATCCACCCTTTATCTAGGAAACCTGTAAGACCACCCATCTTGAATACCATAGCTCTGGCTCATAGAAAAAAAAGTAAAGAAGTCCCTGGGGATTTTATGCCACTACTCATTGCTGACTATAGGGGACAGTGCTCATCTCTGTTTCAAGGGTATTGACCCAAGCACTGTCCGAAGTCATTTCCCCGGTCATGTTGCTAAATTGGTACTTATTTATCTACTTGTGTTCGCATACTTTCGAACTGCTAGGTTGGAAGGAGCTGTAGGGGAGGACAGGAGCTCTTCCCATTGCATGGCACCTGGGTCATAGTAGCTATAAAAATACATAAGAAACTATAAAACCCCCAAGATCCAAAAACCCAGCATCTGGTGCCCGAAAGCAGTACTCCTCACTGATAATAACAATCACCATGATTCATCCTCATCTGACTCCTGTGCTTGGAGAATACAGCTGCCATATTTTGTACAGGGCAACATTCTTAAACTTATATCAGAAATGCATGGGGTGGATAAAACAGCTGAACCTGCCAGTCTGATGACTTTATGTTGAAACAGCTTTAAAGCTACGTTTCTGGATGTTACTTCTTGAACCTCAGTGGTTTCATATTTGAAATCTATTTTGAGATTAATGGCTGATCCTAATTGCTGGAGTGTCGCTTGGTAAAGAACAGAAGAAAATCAAAAAGATTTTCAAATAAAAATGGAAGTGAAGGCAAATATATATGTCATCCCAGGATAGTGCTGCAGGATCCAAGCTGGGTTGGTCACCGGGACCAGAGGTTTAGTTTCCTGAGCTCTTGGACTCATGTTGGAGCCCATCCTCAGGGAACATAGAAGCACCCATTCTTCTACAGCAGGGGTCTCCAAACTTGGCAACCTTAAGACTTGTGGACTTCAACTCCTAGAATTGGCTGTCTGAGGAATTCTGGGAGTTAAAGTCCACAAATCTTAAATTTGCCAAGTTTGGAGATCCTGATGGGCTCCAGCACAAGTCTTAAAGCTTGGAAGACTAAACCTCTGATCCTAGTGTAGGACCCAGATTGGATCCTGCAAAAATGGAGTCCTTAAATCGGGGATAGGCAGCCCCCCTGGAAATCGTTCATGTAGAATGAATTGCAAATTGGAACATTTCATTGCATAGATATGTTGCAGGGAAAAGCTTTGTTTATTTTTTATATATTGCCCATCTGCCTGTCCAGTGAACCAGGACAGCTTGATATGAACCCTGCTAAGTAGCCATTAAAACTGAAGGCTATTAATATTATGGAAAATAGCTATTACAAAAAAAAAATAACTTCAGCTACTAATTCAATCTCTTTCCACAAAAACCTTACTAAGAGCCAGATTTCAAGTGGGGCATGTAACAAGTACAGTAAGCTTGCATTTCCCCCCCAGTCATAGCAACCAAATCAATTTTTAAAAACAATTAAAATATTCTTATGAACAATATATAAATTATTCTTCATTAGCAAAAGTTAGGTGGGATTTAGATGGAATTTCTGGTTCCCTGAAAAGGCCATATGTAATTTTTGGGGAGGAAACTCTCATTGAATTCAATATTTGCTGCCCTTACAGATTATTTTATGTTTGGAAGTTACACAACCTAGTTTTGGACATCATTCTTAAATGCTTGATTTTCCCATAGTTTTTGAAAAGGAGCAAAGTACATAGTGAATAATTAGATATTTTTGAACATTTTCAACCTAACAGGCTGACTATAAAGTTTAGAAGAATAAACAAATTATATATATGTAAAATGGTGTTTCTTCTCTGGGATTCATGAAAAAGTTAGGGATTATGTTGCCCTCATGTGGTAAAATTATACATTGTCTACGGTATTTATTTAATTTCATAGTTCTATATTGTCCAACCACAAAAGCAGTGTTTCTGAAATTTTGGTTTAGATCCAGACTAATGTTTCAAATTAAAATAATAAATTATCATGTTTAAATGATAATTATATAAATTCTGTAGTTTAGAATTTGGATCAAGTGTAATATACATTTACTGAAAATGGATGTTGAGTTGTTGAATTTTCACCAGGTAAGAGTAAATATATGTATGTATGATTATTAATTTAGTCTGGATCCAGGCTTAATATTTTGCCAGAAATATCAGAGCTGTGTTTTAAACTTGGAAATCTCATATTCATTAGAATGTGGATGATACAGAATACAGTATGTGCAATACTCAGCCTACTATTGAATAATATAGATAATATAGATTTATTCTGTGCTGCTTTAAGTCCTTTTACAAAGTTATGTTCTGATTTATTGTTCTGGAGCTTCATCATGTTTCAAATGTTCTGTTAGATAATATTCCACAATTCTTGCATAAAATGTTCTGGTGAGGCAAGGAAGAGACGTTAGTAATAAGCATGATTGTCCTTAAATCAGAATATCCTTGCAATCTGATCCTAGTTAGGATATTTGCTGCCCTCTTTCCATAGCCTTTGGAATTGCTGAACAGGTTCCTTTGTTAAGATTGTCAGGAATCAATATTACTGTAGTTATTCCATTTAGTGTGATGCCCAAGTTATCCTAATCAGAGAATGTTATTCAGACAAATTTTAATCTGTGCCTGGTTTAGCAATCTTTGTCATGAAGGAAAGGTGCATTAGAGCCTCAGTACCTTCCAGGGAACTTGGATTAAAATCTCATCATCTTCACCATGTATGGCTACTAGCTATTCTTCCTTTGTAGAGATTGAAGTTAAATATACCCAGGTTGATTCCAGGTTGGAAAGAGAGTTATAATGAAATACTTATAGCCTACTTGTGAGCTGGATGGAGATTTCAATCTTGGTTATCTTTTTCAGATCATTGTCTATATTTTAGACTATTCCTTTCTGAGAAATAACAATTGGGTCAGAAGGAGCAGTCAAGGCATTTACTAACCGATACTGTGTATTTTTTCCTAATCTCTATATTGAACTGGACTCCTAAGTCTAAGATTCTTACTGAACTCATTCTTAATTGTTCATAGATTTGCAGTGAAGACATTTGGAAGAGATTGTAATTTTAATTAGGAAGAGACAAACACCCTTCCATCCCCCCACCCACCTGTATGAGTTCAGGGTTGCATTCTTAAATCACACCTTGTCTTATTTTGCTTTTCTTGTGTGGGCTGTAGAAAACCGACCGAGCCAAACGATTTGAATTCCTGCTAAAGCAGACCGAACTTTTTGCCCACTTTATTCAACCTGCAGCCCAGAAATCACCAACCTCTCCCCTCAAAGTGAAACTGGGACGACCACGGGTAAAGAAGGACGAAAAGCAGAGCTTGCTTTCAGCAGGAGAGTATGCATTGTTTCTAAGTCATTTTTGAAGTTACATTAAAATTATATTTGCATCTTAAAACGTATTGCATGTACGGAGGGTGTGTCAAATTTTTCAACTCTCAATCTTCAAACATTAGTAGGAGTGCTCAAAAGCTGTAACATGCCTTGGGGATTGTAAAGATATTTTGGTTACTTTAATTTAGATGTGCTTGGTATAAATATCATGACTTTTTAACGTTTTGTTGATTTCATATAAGTAGTCCTCGACTTACAAACCCAATTGAGCCCAACATCTCTGTTGCTAAGTGAGACAGTGTTAAGTAAATTTTGCCCCATTTTATGACTTTACTTGCCATAGTTGTTAAGTGAATCTGCTTCCCCACTGACTTTGCTGGTCAGAAGGTCGCAAAAGATGGAAAATCATCATGAATATGAGCAGTTGCCAAGTCACGTGACCATGGAGATGCTGGAATGGTCATAAGTGTGAAAGCGTCATGTCACATTTTTCAGTTGCAACTCTAAGCAAACTGCTGTAAGTTGAGGAACTACCTGTATGAATGAGAGGAACTGACCTCAGTCTCAAGAGAAGTTTGCATCCAGCTCAGCCCTTTTATTTCAGGTGAAGTCAGTGACAAAACAGTTGGAAGGGTAATAACAATTAAGGGTGGCATGACAAAAATAATTAGAATGGAATAGGAAGATGGAATGAAATGGAACAGAACGGAATGGGACAGGACGGAATAGGAATAGGAAACAACAGAACAGAACAGAACACTTTATTTGGCCAAGTGTCCTTGAAGCAGAAGCACATGTGTTGGGTTTTCTTTTTTAGCTATCGCCACAGGAGGACCGAACAAGAGGAAGATGAAGAGCTGCTTTCAGAAAGCCGGAAAACCTCAAACGTGTGCGTCCGATTTGAGGAATCGCCTTCTTGTGAGTGTCCCAATTGGTCATTGGCTCTGCTTGCATAGTTACTACAGAATAACGAAGGGCGCTTTATGTTTCTGCAGATGTTAAAGGAGGAACATTGCGGGACTATCAAGTTAGGGGACTGAACTGGATGATCTCCTTGTATGAAAATGGCGTAAATGGCATCTTGGCAGATGAAATGGTAAAGAAACTCGTGTTTGTGGATGTAGTTTGAGATAATATAAGGGGAAAAGGCACCAAGAGCTATAAGTTTACTGTTAGTTTTCTTGTCAAGACTCCAAGCTCTTAAAAAGATTTAATAAAACACCAATTTTGGCTATCAAGCACTTTTTTCATACTCCGGTGTGAGAGGAGACATATTTCTTTATGATGGCAAAAAATCAGGAGTTGCCTAGGACCATCTTTTATGACTAACACACTTTATTAAAAGGTATTTGTGAACTGTAACTTACTTTATCAGATGCATAGAGTGACTAGACCCTAAATTTAAATCCTACATCGACCTACCCAATCTACATATCTGATAACAAAATGTGTGTAGCCAGAAAAGTTACCACAAACTCTTCCTAATTTCATTCTCCATTGTAATAGATCTGGCATTTATTACCTCATGGGTTGTTGACAATCTGAGTCCAGTTTTTCACATTCTCTTTATGATTTGCAACAACCCATATATAGCAGGACAGGCAAGATGGAAAGCTTTTGTGGTTCTAGCAGGAGGAGGGTCTTTTTATGTCTTTTATGCCCTTTTCTATCATATTTTAAAGTCCCATTCCATTGTTCTTTCTCTTTTTTAAAAAGCCAGACAGTGGGAGTTTTGGGTGATCATGACTATAGCATTATATTTTAATGCAGCATATCATTTTTTGCATGCAAAAATTTAACCAAGCTGCACATATCCCAAGGAGTCATGAATATAAAGTGAAGGAAGGAATACATAATGCATAACAATAATATGAACCACAACTAAAATATTCAGTTGCAGCGTGGCTCAGAGTGAATTGTAATTAAACATTTCATTCTGCGTAATATTTCTTATGAATTACAGAGGATCGTTCTCAAGAAGTTATTTTATTGTCTGGAAACAAATGCTAATCAGAATAGTAATTTGTATATCGCAATATATTGAAATTATGGTGGATTTCCCTTCCATAGATCATACCGTGATCATAGGCTTCTTTTATGCATGATTATGGATGGAGATTATTTCAGAACTGTTAAAAAGAGATGTGTAATATTTAAATACTGTTTTTTAAAACTGTTGTAGGGTCTAGGAAAGACACTACAGACAATTGCATTGCTGGGCTATCTGAAGCATTATCGAAACATTCCCGGTCCACACATGGTTCTGGTACCCAAATCAACTTTGCATAACTGGATGAATGAATTTAAACGTTGGGTTCCAACATTACGAGCAGTTTGCCTTATTGGAGACAAGGATGCCAGAGTAAGTGTCACACTTAGTCAATCAGCTGGTGATTTGCTTTGTAAGTCAGAATGTAACGTTCCCAGAATTCTTTATTTGCAACTTCTGCAATTTCAAGACAATGTTTCTCAATCTTGGTAACTAGAAGATATGTGGACTTTGATTCCCAGAATTCTCTAACCATGGTCTACATTAGCAATGTTTCTCCAACTTGGCAACTTTAAGCTGGCTGGGGAATTCTGGGAGTTAAAGTCCATATGTCTTAAAGTTGCCAAGGTGGAGAAATATTGTTTCAGAATATAAAATGATTCATTAATTATTGTAAAAGTATTGCAGATTAAACTTTAAAAAAGACTATTTATGAATAGCATTAAAGCAGAGGTGAAAAGTGAAGTCCCAATATTGGGTCTCTGTGAAATCTTTGGTGCACCTGGGCGTTGCAGACATTAAACCAGCATATAATTTTTAATATGTATGGCTTAATAGTAATACTTGCTATACTCAGCTTTATTTAGATGTAAATTACATATTTTGTATTGGATTCATCCACTGTTCCAAGTACAGGCATGCTATTCAAAGGTTAAGTCTACTGTTTGCTAGGAAGATATTGTATCTCCTGTTTTAAGAGGAAAAAACTTTGTTTTAACATCACTGCTAGTAACCTTTGAAGAACAGATATCCCCTTTCTCCCATGCAGGCAAGAATGCTCTTTTCATGTTATTTAATAACTCTTTTACTCATGTAAATGATCTAAGTGTGTTAATAATTCTAAAAGTTCATATTTCTATTTCTTCTTGCTGCCCGTTTTCTCTGAAATTGCATTGCTAGATGGCCATTGTTGCAACACTAAGCTGGCTCTATTGGAGAGTTTATTTTGTGTGTGTTTTTCATACAGGCTGCTTTCATCCGTGATGTTATGATGCCTGGAGAGTGGGATGTATGTGTGACCTCCTATGAAATGGTCATTAAAGAAAAGTCGGTTTTCAAAAAATTTAACTGGAGGTATCTGGTGATAGATGAAGCTCATCGGATAAAAAATGAAAAATCCAAGGTAAGTTTTAATTTTATTGGTAAGCACTGAAGAACAATACCTGGAGGGCAGGTAACTTTTTTGAAGAAAAGGAAAAAAAAAATTGGTATATAAAACTTTCAGCTTGCTTGGGCTGGTTGAGGAATCCAATCAATGAAGTGGTATCTAAGGAGGAATAGAACTAGATGAACGGAACTGAATAGTTATAATTTCAGGACCCTGGAGAGTTCATAGAAAAAAAACTTCACAAGTTGGGTTACCTCTTGGTAAAGACTTTTTGCCCCAGCACTAGTCTGCGTTCAGTTGTGGCCTTC
The DNA here is from genome assembly GCA_023653725.1 of Bungarus multicinctus. Classification (NCBI taxonomy): domain Eukaryota; kingdom Metazoa; phylum Chordata; class Lepidosauria; order Squamata; family Elapidae; genus Bungarus; species Bungarus multicinctus. The sequence continues at coordinate 7,357,337 of CM042841.1, forward strand.
AGAAGTTTTGAACAACTGGGTGGCCCTTTTAATCTACTCCTTGCTTCCTGTTGACTATGAACTTAAGGATGCCATGAACTTTCCTGAGACAGCAGCCTTCTTCATAAAGTAGCAAACACTCTGGAAACGTCATCCTTGACAATGGAAAACTTATTTATTCAGTTTGCATAGTCTCAAGATGTCTTCTGAGTTAGAATGATCTGGAGTTCATCCTAGTTGGATGAACACTTCTGAAAGTCTTTCTGGCCTTTTGATGTGGGGTATGTGACATTGTTTTATAAAGTTCTTTTTAGTACACAAAATACGTTTTAGAGTAGGATTTCACCCAATGTATTTAATTTGTCTGAAAGAGCATTTTAAGAAATCATAATAGACCAGAGCTTTGTTTTCCAAATCTCAAGAGTTAATATTTATAAAAACATATCTTTGGAATATATTAGCAAAAAACTCTGTTCATATTTTTTTTTGTTAGCTATCAGAGATTGTCCGTGAATTCAAGACAACGAATCGCTTGCTCTTAACAGGAACCCCTTTACAGAATAATCTTCATGAACTATGGGCATTGCTCAATTTCCTTTTACCAGATGTCTTTAATTCAGCAGAGGTGAGACTGGGTGTGACACTGAAATCTTTCAATTGCATAAATTACAGATTTTATAGTAAACTAGTTTTAAACTTTGTATCCCCGCAATTGCTTTTACATTTTATTACAATGGCTTGCTGGCATATAGCTTGGATTTACATATAGAAAAATATATGTATTGTACCCTAACCTTACAATTGTTTAGGTTCCTCCCTTTTTCCAACTGCTGTTGGTGATGTGCATTTGTGATGATTTCAGAGCAAAGGGTGTGTTTTACATAGTATAGCATAGAAGAATTCAACATGGATATATTGATTCCCAAGCCAAATGGATGTTTCTTTCTTTGCGTTCTATAATTTCTAACTTGAGCTAACCTAAGCACTGAGAAAATACGAAATTGCAAACATAATAATAAAATGCATTTTTACATCTGCAGGACTTTGACTCGTGGTTTGATACTAAAAATTGTCTTGGTGATCAAAAACTCGTGGAAAGACTTCATGCTGTAAGTATGGTGGTATTTCTTGATAGAAGTTTATTGTCCTAGCTTCCATGTATCACAGACTCTGCAGTGCATGGTTGAGACAGTGTGTGACTTTCAGTGCAACCATTATGGTGTTCGAATATCGGCTTTAAAATTCCTTTTCCAAGACTCATCTCACTTCTCTATTGGTGAAGATTTTTTTTATACAGGACTTCAGTTGATAAATGTGCATACATTTCTAATTAATTGCTTTTTTATGTATGATGTGCTACTCTCCTTCTGTTTTGTATACGTTTGGGAGGATTTTTTAAATTGGTAAATATTTATTACAAAGGGCATGGGCCATCTGGCTTATAGTTTACAGCTTATAGTTTTTCAGAAATACACATTTTAAAACAACATTCAAATCTGTCTACATGAGAAGTGTAAAATAAGAGTTATGTAAAGTGGTGCTTTTCAATCTTTTCACAGTTTAAGGATAGGGCAACATTCGAGTACTACCAGCTGCATAGCAAGGTGTCAAAAACTCAGTGACCAAAAATGGGAAGAAAGTAAAACTATGCTCTTTACAGTGTCAGCCTATTGCCCCCAACAATCTGGGTCCTCATTTTACTGACCTCTGAAGGATGGAAGGCAGTATATTTCAGAATTATGTAATCCCTTTTGCAACCTTCTGACAAGCAAAGTTAATGGGGAAACCAGATTCACTTAACAACGGTGTTACTAATTTAACAACTGCAGTGATTCCTTTAACAAATGGAGAAAGTCATAAAATGGGATAAAACTCATGTAACAAATTTCTCACATAGCAAAATAAATTTTGGGCTCAATTCTGGTCGTAGGTTGAGGACTATCTATACATCCACTTACCACACTTTGAATGGGAAACTTGTGCCTGTTTCTCTGGCATTAATCTTTGCACTGTTCTATCCTCGTCTCTCCCTCTGCTTGCCTCCAAGAAGCCTCTCCTTCATCTCTCTCTCTCCATCCCCTTCTCTTTCCCCGTCGTCTTTTTTTCCTCTCCCTTTCCCACCCTAACCTCCTCCTTTTATATCCTCTGCCCCTCCTCCTTTTCTCTTCCGATGCAGCTCCATCTCACTCCTCTCCCCAAGGCTGCTTGTCGCTGCTCGCGGAAGCACCGATTGGCTGGAGCTGCATGTGCTGATCCTGGGTGCTTAGCAGAGCCCCGGCAACACCACACCTTCACCCTGACTCTCCCACAGACCTGTGTGGCACTGCCGCCACTTCAGCTCATCTCTCCCGCTACACTTTTTTAAACACTTTTTAAACAGTGCTTTTCAACCCGTAGTATGCATACCATCTGCCAGTTAGGCATAGTATGGGTTGAAAAGCACTGTATAGAATTTAGAGTGTATAGAATTTATTGGTTCGTGTCTTCCCAGCATGGCTTTTGGAGGAATGTATTTTCTTTTTTAAAAGCAAAGCATTTCATTTCTGCAATTAAAAATGAAAGGAGTTTATACAATTCCCATAATATCAGTAAAGCTGGGGATTATGGGCAATGTAGTCTGGTATTTAAGGTAGACAGCAGAAGCTTTGTAGTAGTCCTTGACTTACAGACAGTTGTTTTAACAACTGTTCAGAGTTAACAACAGACTTTAATCTACTTACAAGTCTGTCTTCGAAGTTATGACTGCTACCCTGCACCCCCATGGTCACATGATTGCATTTTGGCAACTGTCTCATATTTACAACTGCTTGCAACACCCCACAGTTATTTGACCACAATTTGTGATATTTTTTCCCAGTTTCCCAAAAATACGCCCATTCCAGAGAATGGATTCACTGTAATGATTATTGGATTTGCTTAATGACCGTAGTGTTTTCCTTTACAACCAGTGTAAAAACAGTCATAAATTTGAGTCACATAGCACCTATGACCACAGCAAGTTACAACTACAATTCCAGCCCCAGTTGTCATACTTTGAGGACTATCTGTACAGGGAGAAATGTCTGAAAAATCTGGAACATCACTAAAATGTTTCCTGTTTTTCTTGTTTTTTTTTCCAGGTTTTGAAGCCATTTCTGCTACGGCGCATAAAAGCTGAAGTGGAAAAAAGCTTGCCTCCTAAAAAAGAAGTAAAAATTTATCTGGGCCTCAGCAAAATGCAGAGGGAATGGTAAATTTTAAAAATCTTACACTAGGAGATTGATACTCTGGTTATGTGATGCAAGCAAGGTAGTCCTTATTAAAACAATTGGCAGTTGAATATATTAATGTCCCGGAAACTCTTTTTAAATTGTCCTTAATATTTGTTTTATATTTTTCTATGTGTAGGATTGGATTGGATAAATTTTAAGTAAGCTATTTTAGCTTAAGCTATAGTGCTTTTCTCCACTTTCCACTTTAGTTTGGGACAATAATACAGTATTACTCTACATTTCAAGATTTCCTCCTACACCAAATCATTTAACGTTTGCTAAATAAATACTGAAATTCAAGTTATTATCACTAGATTAGTATTCCCCAAGTGTTGGCTCTTTTTTCCTCTGGAATTCTGAGACATGTAATGCCAATAGGTTGGGAATGGAGGAGAATAGATTTTTTTTAAAAAGAAGTTTTACTGTTGTTGCTTGGTGTTCAGAGAAACAAAAGGTAAGAATTTGACTTGAGAAAGGGGAGAATGAAAGTTTTAATCTTAATACGCCTAATTGCCCTGCCTTTAATGTGTGTATTTCTTAAGGCCGATGATAAATCTGTATAACACATTTAGAATCAAGAAGTTGCCATTTCTTTCTATTCATGAGCAGTAGACAGATGATCTGGTCAGATGGGAAGCAGCTAGTTTAGAGGCTCCCACCACAACTGCAAAACTGGGGCAACTTCCCTTTCTCCTGTTTTTAAACTGTTTATGGGACGAAAACATATGTGGCCATTTTGGGATTAATAACATGGGAAATTGAAAGGCCCTCACCCACCCCTTTTATTCCAGGGTTCTCCTCTTGGTAGCCAACAGTTCCTAGAGCATTAGTGACCATTTTTATGTTGGTAGCACGAAGAAAAAGGGGGCGCGATGGCTTAGCAGTTAAGGACACTGAGCTTGTCAGCTGGAAAACTGACAGCCCAGGTTCGAGACCCAGGCACTGCTTGACAGGGTGAACGTCTGTTCCTGCCCCAGTTCTTGCCCACCTAGCAGTTTGAAAACATCTAAATGCAAGTAGATTAATAGGTACCATCTCAATGGGAACATAACAGGATTCTGTGCACCTTTGGCATACAGCCATGCTGGCCACATGACCACAGAGAATGTCTTTGGACACCTCTGGCTCCCTCGGCCAAGAAGGCGTGTTCGGGTCTTTTCCCATGTAAGATTGAGAGTATTTTGGCAACGTTTTGACGAGGTCCCACTTGCCATCTTCAGGCTGGTGCTTTCGGCTTCGTGCTTGTGCGAGCAAAGCGTGATCCGAGCTGCCGTCTCTCTATAAATACTGGTGGGGGAGGTTGGCTGTGTTGTCATTTCTTGATTGGTTGATGGAGTTGATGTTTGCAGATTGGCTGGCTTTTTCTTAAGAACATGTGTGGCTGAGGTATTGGCTGTGAGTCTATCACCCTCCTGGGTTGGTAATGACCTGGGGAATGGGCTGTGTGATGACCTTCTGAGTTCTATTGTTGTGACATCCTGGGTCTTATGCTGTAATCTCCTGGGTCGTTGGCTGTGTTGCAACATCCTGAGGTTTTGTGCTGTAATCTCTTGAGTTCCGTGATGTGATATCTTGAGCGGGTGGCTATGATGTGACGTTCTGAGCTTTGGTTTGGCTCCAAGTTTGAGGTCTGGATATGTGTTCATGGCATGTGTCCGTTTGCTTGGTTTGGGGGACGGGGTGTGTGGAAAAAACCATCAAATCCAAAATAAAAGCCTCCCCCATCAGTGAAGAGATCCAGCAAAGAATCATCCCCAGAGAAAAATTATCCAGATGCCCTAAACTCTATGGCCTCCCCAAGATACACAAAAAAGGAACATCACTCAGACCCATCATCAGCTCCATAGGCTCACCTCTACAGAAACGTGCCAAATTTCTCGCCAAACAATTCCAGTCCTACACAGATTCCATCACCTCACATGTACAAAACTCTTTCCACTTCATAGAAACAATAAAGAAACAAAACCTACAACCCGGCGACCTACTCGTAAGCTTCGATGTCATATCCCTCTTCACCCAAGTACCTATTAAAGAAGCTTTGACAGCCATCCAAAACAAATACAACCCCCCTAAGCACATCCTAGATCTGACCAACCACTGCCTAACCAACACATACTTCATCCACAATGGACAAAGATACAAACAGATAGAAGGAGCACCTATGGGATCACCTCTCACCCGTCATCACTAACCTACATATGGAACACTTTGAAACCAATGCTCAAATCCGAACACAAACCCAAACTCTGGCTTAGATATGTAGATGACACTTTCATAATTTGGTCACACGGGAAAGAGAAACTGGACAACTTCCTTACACACCTCACCAGCCTACACCCCAAAATACAATTCACCATGGAAACAGGAGCCAACAACCAACTTCCCTTCCTGGACGTCCTAATTTACAAAAAAACCAATGGCTTCCTAGGATACACCATCCACCATCACCCGTCATCACTAACCTATATATGGAACACTTTGAAACCAATGATCTAGACGAATCCGAACACAAACCCAAACTCTGGCTTAGATATGTAGATGACACTTTTGTAATTTGGCCACACGGGAAAGAGAAACTGGACAACTTCCTCACACACCTCAACAGCCTACACCTCAAAATACAATTCACCATGGAAACAGAAGCTAACAACCAACTTCCCTTCCTGGATGTCCTAATTTACAAAAATCCCAATGGCTCCCTAGGATACACCATCCACCGGAAGAAAACACACACCAACCGCTACTTAAATGCACAATCCCATCACCACCCTGCACAGATCAACTTCGTAGCCAAGACCCTCATCTCCAGAACCAAACACCTAGCCAACAAAGACCACCTGAGAACAGAATTACACACCCTCACTAACGTATTAATTTCCAACGGATTCCAAAGAAGTTACAATTACCAACCTAATCCTAAGGGAGACACCCCAGAAACCGAGACACAGATCAGGACAACGGTATCGCCCTCCTCCCCTACATCAAAGGCACCACAGATAAAATCAGCAAAATTCTCCACAAACACAATATCAGGACAGCCTTCGGCACTGATCAAAAAATAGCCAACATCCTAAGAAACACCCAAAGACAAGATCCAGCTAGAAAACCAAGGAGTTTATGAAAAATCATGCAACAATTGCCCAGCCACATACATTGGACAAACCAACAGGAGAATAAATGCACGCATTGCAGAACACAAGAATGCAGTCAGAAAAGAATACTTCCTCCCTTTTCCAGCATCTTAAAGCCACAGGACATGAAATTAATTTTGAGGGAACCAAATTAATCTCCAATACTGAATACTTCAACAAGAGAATAATCAGGGAAGCCATCGAAATAGAGAAACAACATGAATAAATGGGATGATACCTCCCGCCTAGCAAACATCTGGAAACATCTGGAAACTACCCCTTCGAGTCCCAGCCACAAAAACCAACACCGGACCCAAAACAACACACGACACCATCACCATTCTCCCTCACCAGACTCAAACCCAAACCCATTCTATAGACGAAAGACAACCACCGTCCAGAAACCAGACTACGGCTGCATTACCAGCTGCCACACACCCCGACCCCCAAACCAAGCAAACGGACACACGCCATGAACACATAGCCAGGCCTCAAACTCGGAGCTAAACCAAAACCTGGAACGTCACATCACAGCCACCCGCTCAGGATATCACATCACGGAATTCAGGAGGTTATACCACAAAACCTCAGGATGTTGCAACACAGCCAACGACCCAGGAGATTACGGCACAAGACCCAGGATGTCACAACAATAGAACTCAGAAGGTCATCACACAGCCCATTCCCCAGGTCATTACCAACCCAGGAGGGTGATAGACTCACAGCCAATACCTCAGCCACACATGTTCTTAAGAAAAAGCCTGCCAATCTGCAAACATCAACTCCATCAACCAATCAAGAAATGACAACACAGCCAACTTCCCCACCAGTATTTATAGAGAGACGGCAGCTCCAATCACGCTTTGCTCGCACAAGGATGAAGCCAAAAGCACCAGCCTGAAGATGGTAAGTGGGACCTCGTCAAAACGTTGCCAAGATACTCTCAATCTTACACGGGAAAAAACCTGAACACCCCAAGACTTGCATATGTGTGTGTGTGTGTGTGTTTATCTTTTCCTAGCTATTACCCTGCAGCAAATATCAAATTTGATGAGCTTGCAGAAACAGTATAGAGTTCTCAGGCTTGAAAAACTCTGTTAGAGTGAAAATAAAGCAAAGGAGATTAATGCTGTACAGTAAGTCACATACAAATGGCCAAACAGGGATTTATTTATTTATATTTATTTATTAAATAATTTTATATACCGCCCTTCTCCCGAAGGACTCAGAGTGGTGAACAGCCAACTAAAATATATATAAAATTACAAATATAAATACAATTAAAAAAGAATTAAAGGCTGCCAATTAAAAATTTAAAACCCCCGATTAAAATAAGCTAAAACTTTCATACCCCAACCAATCAGATCTAAAACCCCATTATTTAAAATCCCATTTGAAGTCAGCTCAGGCCGGCCTGTTCAAAGAGCCAGGTTTTCAGGTCACGTCTGAACGCCCTCAGGTCAGTGGTTTAGTCAGTGATCTATATCAGGGATATAGATGACTAAGACTCGTTTATCCTTTATACATTCAAACATTAATGTGTTGTTCCTTTATTATTAAATTATCCAATTAACCTTACAGGTATACCAAGATCCTGATGAAAGATATTGATATCTTAAATTCAGCGGGCAAAATGGACAAGATGCGGTTGTTGAACATCCTGATGCAGCTGAGGAAATGCTGTAATCACCCATACTTGTTTGATGGTGCTGAACCAGGCCCTCCTTATACCACTGATACTCATTTAGTGACCAATAGTGGCAAAATGGTTGCCCTGGACAAATTATTATCGAAACTCAAAGAACAGGGTAAGGCAGATTATCTCCTTCCCCTTCCTCCCAGTTTTGGCCCAGTGGGACCTCTTCGGTGTTGTAGGGTTCTGTGTCCCCCCACCCCCTCAGGACTTCTATTCTGCACGATCTCTGTATTATCTTATTTTTAATTGTTTTATATTACACATTGCCAGTATATAGTGTTTTGGTCCATTGGTTAAGGCACCAGACTAGAAAGAAAGAGGCCCTGAATTAAAGTCCTGCCTTAGCCATGAAAGCCAGCTGGGTAACTTAGGTCCAGGCACTTTCTCTCTCAGCCCAACCCACCTCACAGGGTTGTTGTGGGAAAAAGAAGATGAGAAAGGTATGTTGATGAATATATTTGCTGCCTTATTTGTAAAAATAATAAAGGTGGGATAGAAATGAACGAATGAATGGATAAATGAATGGAATAAAAAAAATTGCCCAGTTGCAATGCAGCTGAGTGACTGCAAATTTAATAAATTAAATCAATTCCAGATTCATCATGCAGTTGTTGAAGATCCACCAAAGTTAGCCATTATTCCTTGGTCCTATTGATATCAGTAAATGTTCATTCCCAGACATAATAACTATTTAATGTAGATGCTTCTCATTATCATTAACCCAAAGTGTAGTTAAAGGTGCTTCAACCATCCTCCTGGATGTACGGCTGTCCTTAGAAGAACACATTGCAGCCGTCGCCAGGGGGGCTTTTTATCAGATTCGTCTGATTTACCAGTTGCGGCCCTTTCTGGATCTGGGCACACTTCGCACAGTCACTTCCGCCCTCGTTATCTCCCGCCTGGACTATTGCAATGCTCTCTACATGGGGCTCCCCTTGAAGAGTCTCCGGAGGTTGCAGTTGGTTCAGAATGCAGCCGCGCGGGTGATTGTGGGTGCCCCTCGGAGCTCCCACGTAACACCGCTTCTCCGCAGGCTGCACTGGCTTCCTGTGGCCTTCCGGATTCGATTCAAGGTGGTACTGATGGTATTTAAAGTGCTCCATGGCTCGGGACCTGGGTACTTACGGGACCGCCTACTGCCATCATCAACCTCCCGCCTCCCAGTACGCTCCCCGATCGTTGTTGGCTGACGGCCCCAAGAGTTCGGGCTTTCTCTGGGAGCTCCCTCCCTATGGAATGATCTCCCCCCGGAGATACAGGCCATGACGGATATCCTGACCTTCCGGCGCGCAGTGAAAACCCTATTTTTTAGACAGGCTGGCCTGGCCCAGTAATTGGGTTCGGGTTTTAAATTTAATGGGGTTTTAATGGTTAATTTTATATTCTTTTTAACTTAATCCCTGATTTTATACTTCTAAATTTTCAATTGGATGGGATACAGCCGGACCAACGTATTTAATATATTTTTAAACTGTATTTAAAGTATATTTATTCTTGTTGTTAGTTATGTGTTTTTTAGTAGGCTGTACACCGCCCCGAGTCCCTTTTTGGGAGAGGGAGCGGTATAAAAGTTTGATAAATAAATAAATAAATAAATAAACCACTCCTTTGTCCCTCAGGTTCCAGAGTTCTTGTTTTTAGCCAAATGACTCGCTTACTGGATATTTTGGAAGACTACTGCATGTGGCGAGGTTATGAATATTGTCGCCTGGATGGGCAAACACCGCATGAGGAGAGAGAGGTGGGAATAATTTGTCTAATCCCTTCAACGTTCATTTTCTTCTATCCTGGACCCAAACTAATGTTTCTTCACTGTTTTCTTGAGTGCCAATTTGCTGGGTCAGCAGTCTTTATCTTCCATCAGGCCTTATAAATAGAGATTAATTCTTCATTATTGCCCCCTATGTCGTTCAACTTTCTAATTTGAGTTTTACTTACAGGTAGTCCTTGACTTGCAACCATCATTGGAATTGGAACTTCCATCACTAAGTGATGTGGTCATTAACGGTGTTCTGTCTGGTTTTATGATCTTTTTTGCCATGGTTATTAACTGAATCACACACAGTTGTTAAGTGACTCCACCTTCTCCTAATGACTTTACTTGCTGGAAACCCGCTGGGACGGTTGAAAATGGGGATCATGCAACCTTGGCACACTGCAATGATGGTTGCTGAGGGCTTGAATTGCAATGTTGTGCAAGTTTATAAGTGCAGGGGCAGATTGTAAGTCATTATTCGAGTGGTCTGAGTCATCGGGCCCTGGGCCTTCGGCTGATGTGTAACGCCAGGTCCGTCGTTAACAAGGCCCCCCTCATTTATGATTTGATTTGTGAGGGGGGAGCTGACCTGGCGGGTGTTACCGAAACCTGGTTGGGCCAAGAGGGAGAAGTTCCCCTGGTGGAGATGTGCCCACCCGGGTTTCGGGTTTTTCATCGGCCGAGGGCTCAGGGGAGGGGTGGGGGTGTTTATTAATAACTGGTGGTTATTAAGGAAGATCTGAATCCTAGGGAATCCACTGTTTCTCAGATGACCGGATGTGAGTCCCTTTTCGTGAAGTTTGGTTCCAGGGTTCAGGTGGGCCTGTTGATCGCATACCTGGCTCCCTGCTATGTGACATCGGCCCTGCCTGAGCTCCTTGAGTTTATAACCAGCTTGGCGGTTGGGACCCTCAGGCTTATGGTCATGGGGGATTTCAACCTGCCTTCTGCCGGCGGGACCTTGGGGATTGCTCAGGAGTTCATGGCTTCCATGACAGCCATGGGCTTGACCCAATTAATTCGGGATCCCACTCACTTGTGGGGTCACATCCTGGATTTGGTTTTTGTCTCTGATCAGTGCAGAATGATCTAGGTATAGGGGATGTTGTTGTAGAACACCTGTCATGGACCGATCATTCGCTCCTTAGACTCGACTTCCATTCCGCACCCCCCCGCCGCAGGGAGGCAGGGCCGATCAAATGGTACCGCCCCAGGCGCCTGATGGACCCAGATAGGTTCCTGATGTAGCTTGGGCCGTTTCCCGAGACTCACACACACAACTCGGTCGAGCGCTTAGTGGCTTCCTGGGATAGGGTGGCAGCTGGGGCCGCTGGACCGGGTCGTGCCCTTGCAGCCTCTGACCCGGTGCCGATCCCGAGCAGCTCCTTGGTTTTCCGAGGAGCTGAGGGAGATAAAGCACCGGAAAAGACACCTAGAGAGTGGTTGGAGGGCCAGCTGCTCCAGATCTGACCGAACACTATTACAATCCCATATTAGGGTGTATTTAGTGGCGATAAGGACAGCGAGGCGATTTTACCTCGCCGCCCTTATTGCGTCTACGGAAAATCACCCGGCCGCCCTGTTTAGGATGACCTGCTCCCTTTTGGAAGTGGAGGTGCAGGAGGATCCCTTGCAGAGATGGGCCGAGGACTTTTCTAGGTTTCTGCAGAAAAAAACCACTCAGATCCGGGATGAGCTGGACTCTGACTGGGCATCTCCGGGCGGGGGGGCGGGAGCAGACTTCGGTGAGGTCATTTGGGTTCGATCCTGTTACCCTGGAGGACGTGGACAGAATACTGGGGGGGCTTAATGCCACCACCTGTTTATTGGATCCGTGCCCCTCCTGGCTGGTCTTGGCCACTCAGGAGGTGACACGAGGCTGGTTCCAAGGGATCATTAACGCTTCCTTGAGAGAGGGGCTTTTACCCGCCGCCTTGAAAGAGGCGGTGGTGCGGCCCCTCCTCAAGAAACCGTCTCTGGATCCAGCATTATTGTCGAATTATCGTCCGGTCTCCAACCTTCGCTTTGTGGCTATGTTAATGTTGGGAGTGTGGTGGCATGTCAGCTCCCTCAGTACCTGGTTGAAGCGGTATATCTAGACCCCCTCCTATCAGGTTACAGGCCCGGGCACAGCATGGAGACGGCATTGGTCGCGTTGGTGGATGATCTCTGGAAGACCCGAGACGGGTTGTTCCTCTATCTTGGTCCTGTTAGATCTCTCAGCGGCGTTTGATACTGTTGACCACAGTATCCTATTGCGGCGGTTGAGGGGGTTGGGAGTGGGAGGCACCATTTTATGGTGGTTCTCCTCCTTCCTCTCTGACCGCTCGCAATTTGTGTTGACGGGGGCAGAGATCGACCCCGAGGCCCCTATTATGTGGGGTGCCCCATTTATGTGAAGCCGCTGGGTGAGATCATCCGTGGTTTCGGGGTAGAGTTCCATCAATATGATGATACTCAGCTGTACATCTCTACCCCGGGCCACCCCAATGAAGCCGTCAAAGTGATGACCCGGTTCCTGGAGGCCGTGCGGAGTTGGATGGGTCTTAACAGGCTTCGTCTCAACCCGACCAAAACCGAGTGGCTGTGGTTTCCTGCGCCCAGATACAGCCAGCTTATTCCGTTGCTGGCCATGGGGGGAGAAATTTTGCCCCCCATGGAAAAGGCTCGCAATCTGGATGTCCTCCAGGATGTCTTTGGAAGATCACATTACGGCCATTGCCAGGGGGGGCCTTTTGTCAGATTCATCTGATTTACCAGTTGCTGCTCTTTCTGGATCTGGATGCACTTCGCATGGTCACTTCCGCCCTCGTCATCTCCCGCTTGGACTACTGCAATGCTCTCTACATGGGGCTCCCCTTGAAGAGTGTCTGGAGGCTGCAGTTGGTCCAGAATGCGGCCGCGCGAGTGATCTTGGGAGCTCCTCAGAGCTCCCATGTTACATCGCTCCTGCGCGTGCTGCATTGGCTTCCTGTGGCCTTCCGGATCCGATTCAAAGTGGTAGTGATAGTCTTTAAAGCGCTCCATGGCTTGGGACCTGGGTACTTATGGGACCGCCTGCTGCCACCAACAGCCTCCCGCCGCCCAGTGTGCTCCCACGGGGTCTGCCTCCTCGGGGTTATGCCGGCTGGGCGTTGCTGGTTAGCGGCCCCGAGGGTGCGGGCCTTCTCTGCAGGGGCTCCCTTCTTTTGGAACGACTTGCCCCCGGAGATACGGGCCATTACCGACATTCAGACCTTCCGGCGTGCAGTAAAGACCCTGTTTTTTCAACAGGCCGGCCTGGCCCAGTAACGATTTGTGGGGTTTTAAATTTGGTATTTTTAAATTTTTTTATCAGTTTTTATATTTCTTAATTTTATAGTCGGCCTCCAATTTAATCATTTTAAATTGTTTTTAATTTTGTAACTTTATACTGTTTCTGTTTTAGCTGGCTGTACACTGCCCCGAGTCCCTTTTCTGGGAAAGGGGACGGTATAGAAATCTAATAAATGTAAACATAAATATTTTTTCAGCACCGTCGTAACTTTGAATGGTTGCTTAAATGAATGGTCGCAAGTCGAAGATTATCTGTATCACTTTAAGGGAAAATAAGTGAAAGGCGCATTTACAAAGAATGAGGGTGAGAATCACCTATGCTGCTTGAAGATCTCTATAATTCACAGGCTGGGGATCCAGTTGCATGTGGAACTGCTTGGAGAGGTGAAGGAAGGAGTTTTGATTCCCTGTGCTTCTATCATGGCCAGAGTTCTCCCGGTATTAACTATTTTAGAAACCAGGCAAAACAACAAGAACAAAAAAACAGGTTCTTGATCCCTTGCAGGAAACAGTATTTTTAATAGTTTCTCTTTTAAAAAAAATCTTTTTTTTAGGAAGCAATAGACACCTTTAATGCTCCAAACAGTAGGAAGTTCGTTTTTATGTTGAGTACAAGAGCTGGAGGCCTGGGGATTAATTTAGCAACAGCTGATGTTGTGATCCTCTATGATTCAGACTGGAACCCACAAGTCGATCTACAAGCGATGGTAAGCGGAGACCTTCAAGGTTTATTTCTGGGGCAGTTGCATTCTTTCATATAAGATAACTTAAAAATAAAACATCATGTAAACTCTACATTTGGAGGGTTGATTAAAATAGACTAAATAATGATACATTCACCTTTGCCTTTAAATTGGTGTTCGGCATCTTTTCACTTACACCTTTATTAATTTACCCTGATTAGGATCGTGCTCATCGGATTGGTCAAAAAAAGGCCGTGCGAGTATTTCGGCTTATCACTGACAACACTGTTGAAGAGAGAATAGTAGAAAGAGCCGAGATAAAACTGAGGCTGGATTCAATTGTTATTCAGCAAGGTACGGTTTGATATGTTTATAGTATTTGATATGTTTATAGTATTAAGATAGGAACTGACCTGTATCGTTCGGTAGTGAAGCTAGAAAAATCTCATTTCCTTTGAGATGTTTCCCTCCTTCAAATTTAAAATAGAATAAGAACTGGAGTTAAATATGTGAGTGTTTCAGTATCTGTCTTTGTTTTCTGTTTTTGATGTGACTTCAGTACCAAATATATGCTTTGCTTGATATATGCTTAGCAAGTATGTTGCTGCTGATCAGTTAAAATTTAATGGTCCTGTAAAAGTTGGATAATATCATGGTGCTAGCTTCAAATTGCACATATCAAAGTCAATCCTTTCTGTAAACCTTTGTTTTAAATTTGGCATTAAGATGAAACCTTTAACTTTGCTGTTGTACTTCCAACTTTTTTAATTGTAATTTTATTAAATAGCCAGCTTAGATAGGGTTATGACTTTATAATTCTAGTGTAGAACTCACAGTGGGTTTGGAATTAAAATTCTTTGTGTTCTATGTATTAGGAAGGCTTATCGATCAGCAGTCTAACAAACTAGCAAAAGATGAAATGTTGCAAATGATCCGTCATGGAGCAACACATGTCTTTGCTTCCAAAGACAGTGAACTGACTGATGAAGATATTACTACTATTTTAGAAAGAGGTGAAAAAAAGGTGAGATAATGTGGAACATAAATCACATATACTGTGCCTTATTCATTTTTTCTGCTATCTATAATAAATATCAGCTCTGAATTAACCGGGAAAAAATATGTTATAGCTTAGCTAACTTTTCATACAGACTGATTAAAATCAGCCATAGTATTTATATACACGAAGAAGACATTTTCTAAAAATGTACTCTCTTTTTTTGGTTCTTGTGATTTTAGACAGCTGAAATGAATGAACGTTTGCAAAAAATGGGTGAAAGCTCTCTTCGGAACTTCACAATGGACACTGAAATGAGTTTATACAACTTTGAAGGGGAAGATTATAGAGGGAAACAGAAGGTATATATTTAATATGCATGGGGTGTTGCAGTTGCATGAATTCCATTACAGAGAATGCTTTTTGAATTCAGTAGGGTCATAAACATCTTAAAATAAGCACTGGATGGAAAGTCTATTATCTTCTGAATGTTGCCTGAGAAGCAAAGATGCAAGCCAATGCAATCCTTGGTTGCATTTAAAGAGGGATAGAATCAAGATCATGTGAAGTGTTAGTGCCACTTTATAATGCCTTAATAAGGCAACACCTAGAATACTGCATCCAGTTTTGGTCACAATATTATAAAAAAGATTATAAAAAAGATATTATAAAATAATATAAAATATTATAAAAAAGAGACTCTGGAAACTGCAGAGAAGAGCAACAAAGGAGATTAGGGGGCTGGAGGCTTAAACATGAAGAACGGTTGCAGGAATTGGGTATGTCTAGTCTAGTGAAAAGAAGGACTAGGGGTGACATGATGGGGGTGGCATTGTTCCAATATTTTAGGAGTGCCAGAAAGAAGAGGGGGTCAACTTATTTTCCAAATCATCAGAAAGCAAGACAAGAAACAAATGGATGGAATCTAATCAAGTTCTCCTAGAACTAAGGAGAAATTTGCTAATAGTGAGAACCATCAATCAATGAAATACCTTGCCTTCAGAAGTTATAGCTGCTCATCACTGGAGGTTTTAAAAAAAATTGGACAGCTACTTGTCTGGAATGGGTATAGGGTCTCCTGGTTGAGTAGGTTTTGGATTAGAAGATCCCATGATCCCTTCCAGCTCTATTCTGTTAAATCTTCAGCCAGAATTCCCAATGGACAAAAATAGAGGAAGATTTAATACAGTAATACCTTCTAGAACATTGTTAACCATGTCAACTTGAATATGTATGGACTTCAATGCCCAGAGTCCCCCAGCCAGCATTAAATCAAACCATTATTTTTTTCTTTAATTACCAAATGTCTCTCCCCATTAGTTTTGCTCTTAATGCGTACAATAAGCGTAGTCCAACCAGTGTAGAATGTAGGATGCATGAAAGTGGTCCAAAAAATAATTATACTTAGGTCCAGGTGATGGATGCCTGGGAGAATGTATCCTAGTCAAGTTCATAATGAAATTCTCAAAAGAGTCCCATGAATGCAATTAATTTTTGTTTCTCTGAAGGAAACTGTCACCCAGGCTCATGCACGTGAAACAATGTATGTGCTCCTTTATTTCTTAATTTTCTCAAATTCAATACTGGTATGGTTTAACATATGGCAAGGTAGTTCATCACTTCTCTTTACTATTCATGTTTCAATATTTTTAAAAAGGCCTCCTTCTGTTCAGAAAAAGAACATGAAAGAAATACAGAAAGCATTAATCCAGCGCACAACAATTTGTTCAGATTTCTGTAAAGGAAGCACCTTTGTCAGCAAAAACCTGACAATCTTCCCTGCCCTTTTAATGAGTTTATTTGTTTTTTGTAGCTGAGCATGATGGAATGGATCGAGCCTCCAAAACGAGAACGCAAAGCCAACTACGCCGTGGATGCCTATTTTAGGGAAGCTCTCCGTGTCAGTGAGCCTAAAATCCCAAAGGTCAGCAGTGTAACCTTCTCCGTTACACAAAGAACAAATCTATTCATTTTCATGAGCGCGCAAATAAAAATTAGAACTTAGCATCGATACTGTATGTGTTTAATTTCAAAGGCTCCGCGACCGCCCAAGCAGCCAAATATTCAAGATTTCCAATTCTTTCCACCGCGGTTATTTGAACTTCTTGAAAAAGAAATCCTCTATTATCGGAAGACAATAGGCTATAAGGTAAGAAACTACAACCCTTAATATTAAATAAATAATATTCTAATATAAATACCCCCTTCCCCCTTATTTACAAAGCCACCCTTTTTAAAATCAACTTTGTGTAGCCCTGGCCCACTCCAAACAGGATATAGGTTATTACACAAAACACTTTTTCACTGCCTAAGCGCTATATTCCTGCTGTGTCTTCTTCGCACATTACACACACGTGCATATCATATATTCATGATACCCAGAAGCTTTTAGAAACTTTAAAAAGCTTTAGAAAGAGCTCTGGACACGTATTGGCTACTTATGTATTGCTATTACTGGTACACCTGTGTGGAACAAGTGCCTGCGAGCCATTGAGGAAGAAGGGGAAAGAGATGAGTTATGATAGGTTATGTTCATCTCGCCTGAAGAACTTTCTGAGGCCTGTAAACACAAGTAAAAAAGAATGTTTCTCTACTATTAGCCCTGATGCCAGAGAAATATTTCCTCTCCTATCAAATCCCCAGTAGATAAAAAATGCATCAATCTTTGCCTTTTGGCATTTCAGAGAAAGGCCATAAAGGGAGCCGGACAGGCCTCTATTCAGAACCCTTAATAGCATTGCTCGCTTACTATTCATTCATTTCATTGCTGGTTTTAGGTCCCCAGGAATCCTGACCTTCCGAATGCAGCTCAGGTGCAGAAGGAGGAACAGCGGAAGA
Organism: Bungarus multicinctus; assembly: GCA_023653725.1. Classification (NCBI taxonomy): domain Eukaryota; kingdom Metazoa; phylum Chordata; class Lepidosauria; order Squamata; family Elapidae; genus Bungarus; species Bungarus multicinctus. The sequence continues at coordinate 7,374,983 of CM042841.1, forward strand.
TTGATGAATCGGCTCCTCTTTCTGCTGAAGAGGCCGAAGAGAAAGAACGGCTGCTCACCCAGGTATATGGCTTCTGGGCTTCACGTTTATTTCTTATTTAAAAAAAGACGAAGAAGCTGTGATTATCAACCCGTCTGGCTCGCTGTGCAAGACGTTGCCATAATTATCCCCTGGAAAACTGCAAATGCTGCCTGATCATATGGATTAATTTGTAATTGCACTGACTCGAAGCCAGAGTTGGCAGGTCTACATGCAGCCTTCCCCCCGCTCCATCCCCAGAGGGAGGGAAGAGGGAGTAAATGAGATATTTAATGCATATATTTTACACTGAAATTCATACATTCTCCCTTAAATAAGATAATGTTGTTGACCATAACGTTTCAGCCATCCCCTACAGCTGTTGGCGGCAGGAAAAAAAGAAATGTGTAAGCCCCAGCTGGGGAAAAAAACCCACTATCAATAAAAGAGGATATTTGTAGCTCAGGGCTGAAATGAGGGGTCCTTGGTGCTCTCTGAGCTTGGTTGTTTTCTTGCAGATGTTTCATTACCCAAACAAGGTAACTTAATCAGTACAGGCAGTCCTTGATTTATGACTACAATGGAGCCCAGCATTTATGTTGCTAAGCAAGACTTAGTTTAGTGAATTTTGGCCCATTTTATAACTTTGCTTCCCACAGTTGTTAATTAAATCAACTTTCAGTTGTTCAATTAGTAACATAGCTGTTAAGTGAATCTTCCTTCCCCATTGACTTTGCTTGGCAGAAGGTCGCAAAAGAGGAGCACGTGACCCCAGGACACTGCAGCCGTCATAAATGTGAGTCAGTTGCCAAGTGCCTGAATTTTGATCATGTGACCATGGGCACACTGCAACGGTCGTAAGTGTGAAAAATGATCACTTTTTTCAGTGCTGTTGTAACTCCGAACGGTTACTAAATGAACTATTCTAAGTAGAGGACTACTTCTGCTAGCACTGATAATGTTACCTAGTTTGGGTAATGAAAGGACTGCAAGAAAACTGCCAAGCTCAGAGAGCACCAGGACACTCCTGAAAAAAGAGCTGTCCATCTTAAGTTGATTATGCTCTGAACTTGTGTTTGCAATATTGAAAGAGAAGGAATTATAGTCCTCTGTTTTTAAAATGCAATTAACAAAGTTCTCAGCAGTTAAGTAAAGGTAGAAAGTGGGAATTTGACAAAGAGAACAGTTGAAACTGACACAGTTCAGACTGAATCTAAAGGTTTGGCTTTTACCAAAGTAAATCTCTTATGAAATTGATTACTATTGACTGACCAATCCTCAGTTGAGGACTACCAATAGTGGATGGTTCCAGGCACTTTATGTTTAACAGTTCATCAGTAACTTTCTGGCACAGTCTACCGGTTTGGATTTTGTTATGTTTTTAATGAGTGTTGTTGAATCAGTGTAATTACTTTCATGCCTGAATTGCTGGGCTATTCAAACATAATTTTTAACATGCTTTGCATGTTATGAGATAGGAAGCATAGATCTTTGTTGCATTCTTCTCCAACAAAATATAACATTCTTAATATATCCTCCTATATTAGCACTTAGGCTTATATATTAAGGACACATATACTTGAATCCTCCACTTGAAAGGTTGACTTAACAACTGTCTTTTGATCATTTAAATTACCAATGTCAGATGAAGTGAATCTTTCAATGAAAATACAGATGGTTCCTAATCTCTTTACAGACAGAGTAAACAGTTTTTACAACACTGTTTAATGTTTGAAATGTTAGGTACATAAAACATCTGAATCTTTTTGCCCTTGTCTATTTACATTTCTTTTTACATTTTTCTATCCACATATTTTTGATCGTGTCAAATCAATACAACCGTCTTGTTCTTTTGTTTGAAAATACTTTTATTTTTACAGTGGTAATGCCAAAATGGTAGAACATCAGTAAAAGCAAAGAAATACAGCTTTTCGTTAAAGTGTCCATTTCAGCTATTATCTAAAAATATACAACTGTTTCAGCAGATGGTAGCAAATGGTTGATATTGTCTGGGTTCTGAAGTTAAATAAAATTGAGTCTGATTAGTACATAGTAGAGATTCTTACAGGAAATTCCAGGTTTGTGGACTGGATTGGGAAAATTTGAAGAAAATTATGCCACAAAAAGACCACGGAAAGCTACTTCTGTATTCTATACTGCTGAAACAAGACCAACAATGATGTATCCCTAGTCTCCCAAAACTGGCCTTAGCTTGAAAGAGACTCTGCATATGCAAAATGTTTTTTTAAATTTGAAGCGCGCCCTCCACAAATACAGGTGGACTTGCAACCACAATTGAGCCCAAAATTTCTGTTGTTAAGTGAGACATTCGTTAAGTGAGTTTTGCCCTATTTTACTACTTTTCTTGTTACAGTTGTTAAGTGAATCACTGCAGTTGTTAAGAAAGTAACCTGGCTATTAAGTGAATCTGTCTTCCCGATTGAATTTGCTTGTCAGAAGGTTGCAAAAGGTGATTACGTGACACCGGGACATTGCAATGGTCATAAATATGAACCAGAGGTCAAGCGGATGAATTTTGATCATGTGATCATGGTGCTACTACAGTGGTCATAAGTGTGAAAAACAGCCACAAATCACTTTTTTTCAGTGCCATTGTAACTTTGAATGGTCATTAAATGAACTGTATTAAGTTGAGGACTACCTGTATTTTAAGTGTGAAACACGTTACTCTCTGCATTTGGCAATTATTTTAAGTCCCCCCCCCCAAATTGAATCTTGAAACATTTTTGAATTCTTAGAACAGACTGTTTCTGCCTGAAATGTTTGTTGTGTACCCTAGGTTTTTAGTAGATTTGATCTCAGAAATAAGTGTCATATGCAGCATTTTACAGTAGTTCTGCAATTGGTCAAACATTTGATTATCAATGGCACACTATATAAAATATTTGACATTTGTCTCTCCAATAATTAATTTTGGTTGCTGCCAACCTTTAGAGGTCCCTGATTATAAAGGCTTAAAAGTGTAATGTTTAAAGAACTGTTTTTGGTGCCAATTTTTTTGTTTATATTCCTTCCATAGTCAATAGGATTTTTTTTTTCATGCCCACCCCCTCCATATTTTGTCAAAAGTATGCATGGGGATTGTCTTCCCTTCCAGGTGTTAATTTCATTCACCATTTGCTTTGTAAGTGTTTGAAACAGAACGTTCCTGCATTTAGTTCCAGAAGATTGCCTGTGACATCTGGACAAGTGCCCTCGTATTCTTGAAGGTTTTTCTTTTTGTTAGTTACTTGTAATTGTTCAAGTGTGATACAAGTGAAAGCCCACTAAGATTCGGACTGAACTTTGTTTCTTTGGAGACTTGCCATTTACAAGCATGAATAGAACAACTTCTCTCCCTTATGCGTGAGGAGATGTGTTTAAAAATAACTCAGCTTTTTATGACTTGAGTAATGAACCCCGGATAATAGATGTTTATGGAAATACTGCAAGATCATTAACCCCTGTAATTATTATGTGACATTGTACCAAGGCATTAATGAGCAAATCCAACTGTATCCTCCTAAGATGCCAGATCTGACAAAAACAACTTCTTCTTTTAACAGGGTTTTACAAACTGGAACAAAAGAGACTTCAATCAGTTTATTAAAGCTAATGAAAAATATGGCCGTGACGATATAGATGATATTGCCCGTGAGGTGGAAGGAAAGTCACCTGAGGAAGTTATCGAGTATTCAGGTGCGTTAATCATTCCTTGATTAATTAAGAATGATTGCGAACAGTTCATTTTTTTTCTGTTGGGTTACCTTTGTAATTCTACCAAGGATAGAGAAGTCTGAAGTAATGTGAAAAGGAGGAAATGTGTCCTGGATGGAAAGATTTAAGATCTACCGAGGGATTATGCCAAGGTTGACGCCCCATAACTCTGTAGCTGTTCCTGTTCCTGCACTGGTTGAGTTTTACATTATAGAACATAGAATAATAGAGTTGAAAGGGACCTCAGAGGTCTTCTAGTCCGTCCCCCTGCTTGAACAGGAGACCCTATACCAGTGGTGGGCAACCTTTTTTTTCAACTGAGCCAAATCTCGCCAAAACCACGATTGAAATTTATTTTGGGAGCCACATTTTTAAAACCGAAAATACATATGAGTACATAATTCATAATCATCCCTCCCCTCCATGATGGCCATCAGTCACCCCTTTCATTTGTCTCTCCCTGGCCCTGCCCACATCTCTCATTTACAAGTTCCAGAGGCATATAGTTCATATTCATCCCCTCCCACCCTCCATTCCCCCCCAACCCTTCCTTTTTCTGTCACAGAAATTGAGTCCCCAGACGCAGGCAGGCCAGGCCATTGCTACACCTACCGGATGACATGCTGCTGATTTGGGAGGCGCAGTCTTCTTCTGAGGGCGGCAGACAGAGAGAGGATGCTGCCTCGCCGCCACGGCGCTACACAGAAAGTCACCCCCCTTTATACCACATGACCTGACTGGAGCTGTGTGGAGCCGGCCGCCGGGGCTGCACACAGGGCGCGCACTGACAGAGGCTAGCTGCAGAGTCCTGACTCCTGGGGCGGCCGCCCGAGAGGAGGGAGGGGAGCGAGCGCCTGGCACACAGAAGAGCCGCATTAAAGTGTGTAAAGAGCCGCATGTGGCTCGCGAGCCGCGGCTTGCCGACCACTGCCCTATACCATTTCAAACAAATGGTTATGACATGTTTCACTTGACAGTGTTGTAGCTGGCAAGGCAGAGAGAGAGTGGCTGGATTTATTATTCTTTTCTCCTGACAGCATTATAAGGCTGATCACTATTTGGTTGAGTTACGGGTTCACAAGAATCCCAGGTGTATTTCTAATGCAAACACAATTCTGCTTTGCAGGCTCGGCCATATTTTTCAAGGGCAGCAGCATTCTTTACAATATCTCCCATCTTTAAGAGTCAAAAGAGTTCTCACTTAACAGCCTTTTCTCCCTTCCACACTCCACTCCCCATGCTATCATTTGAGGTTATCCTGTGCCCTCTATTTTCACACATAAGGGCCTTCATATGTAGAATTGGGTACTGAAGCCACATTGTTTCCAGAGGAGTATCAGGCACAACTTGTACGTAAATTTGAGAAAATAAAGAATAGTGGCTTCTTAAATAGAGAGTAATTGGCCCAAACCACCCTTCCAGTTCCAAAGCTACAAATTCTAGTTTCAAGACTTACATCTGTATATGCCCAGATAGAAATTAGGGAGAAAAGAGGTTGTTTCATTGCTAATACCTGTGGTACTTGGAATGGTGCATTGTTTCAATAATTATAATGTGAGTATGATGGAGTTTAAAAGAAGAAAATGGAAGACGTTGCTATGCTCTAGCAACCTCTGAACTCCTATAATACTTTACGATATCATTTCATCTTGTAGTTTTCAGTTATGATTTAAAAACAAAACACCCAAGCCTGTGTTATGCTTACTTGGATGCTCTCATAAAGAAAGAAAGCATTTCTGGTTGTTACATCATGTACAATGTTGACATAATAGGTTTTTGTGATGATATTGGCAAGACCGAACAAAAATTTAGCCATTACCACAGTCCCTGAATCCCTAAGAGTTTAATACGAAAATGGATAAAATTCTGTCTTTTGTACAAGTTGCTTTGATGGCATCTTTTGAAATGTTCCATTTCCAATTGTTCGACACCGAATACTCTGAAGAAGTTACAGTCCTCTGTGAGGCATTTAGAGGAACTAGCAGGTTCACCCTACAAAACTGAATACTGGAAAAATTGGGACACAATATTTTACACAATACTTTGGAATTCACTATCATAAAATATAGTGCTGGCTGTCAGCTTGGCCGGCTTAAAAAAAAAAGGGGAGGGGGTCACTGATTCAGGGGGATTCAGAGGATCACTGGCTATTTGCTTTGATGGCACTGGATCTGCCCCTGAAGACTGTCTCCTGGGAAACTAATGGGCTCCTTGCGCAATTGGTTGGCCACTGGGAGAATAGACAACTAGACCAGATGAGGCACGGTTTATGTTTTTACAGCGTAGAATCAACTTGAAATGCGGGAAACTGTATTTTGTACAGAGAGGATAAGATGGAAAGGCCTGTTGGCTTTAGCCTGTACCTCTTTTTTCTGTTCCTCTTCCACCTGCCCTTGAATAACACCTAATCAGATTTAAACTTAATTGCTTATTTTAAAGTTACATTTTCCCTCCAGTTTCTTTGAAAGAAATGTCTGAAAAAATTTGTAGGAAATTTGGATTGCTTCCCTATTTATAAAATTTAGTCAGATACATATTTTCTTTCTTGTTTTGAATTTCTGAAAGATCTGAGAGCGTTGGCATAAAAAAGATTAATGGCATGAAATATAACTTGGTAAGTTTTCAGAATATTTAAAACATTTTTCTCACTATAGAGATGCTGTAATTGCGTTTAGCTCAGCTTAAGGAACTCAATGCTTTAATTGCTTTGAAGTAATATTCCTTTTATTATGGAACATGTAAGATGATTATTATTATTGTAATTTCAGCTGTATTTTGGGAACGTTGCAATGAACTCCAGGACATTGAGAGGATCATGGCTCAGATTGAAAGAGGAGAAGCCAGAATACAGAGGAGGATTAGCATCAAAAAAGCACTGGATGTCAAAGTAAACCTGTCCATTAATATTCTCCTAATTAATCTTGTCCTTCAAAAACCAGCAGGTGGTGATTTCCCCCAGCTGACAAAATTATTCTCTGTCCTTTTCCTAATTTTTCATTTCAAAACTTCCATAACCAATTCAGAAGTGGGCAAGCTTAGCCTTTGTGTTGACACATACAGTGGGGCAAAAAAGTATTTAGTCAGCCACCAATTGTGCAAGTTCTCCCACTTAAAAAGATGAGAGAGGCCTGTAATTGTCATCGTAGGTACACCTCACCTATGAGAGACAAAATGTGCAAACAAATCCAGACAATCACATTGTCTGATTTGGAAAGAATTTATTTGCAAATTATGGTGCAAAATAAGTATTTGGTCAATAATCAAAAGTTCATCTCAATACTTTGTTATATATCCTTTGTTGGCAACGACAGAGGTCAAACGTTTTCTGTAAGTCTTCACAAGGTTGTCACACACTGTTGCTGGTATGTTGGCCCATTCCTCCATGCAGATCTCTAGAGCAGTGATGTTTTGGGGCTGTCGCTGGGCAACACGGACTTTCAACTCCCTCCAAAGGTTTTCTATGGGGTTGAGATCTGGAGACTGGCTAGGTCACTCCAGGACCTTGAAATGCTTCTTACGAAGCCACTCTTTCGTTGCCCGGGCGGTGTGTTTGGGATCATTGTCATGCTGAAAGACCCAGCCACGTTTCATCTTCAATGCCCTTGCTGATGGAAGGAGGTTTGCACTCAAAATCTCACGATACATGGCCCCAATTCATTCTTTCCTGTACACGGATCAGTCGTCCTGTTCCCTTTGCAGAGAAACTGCCCCAAAGCATGATGTTGCCACCCCCATGCTTCACAGTAGGTATGGTGTTCTTTGGTTTCAACTCAGCATTCTCTCTCCTCCAAACACGACAAGTTGTGTTTCTACCAAACAGTTCTACTTTGGTTTCATCTGACCCTATGACATTCTCCCAATCCTCTTCTGGATCATCCAAATGCTCTCTAGCAAACTTCAGATGGGCCTGGACATGTACTGGCTTAAGCAGGGGGACACGTCTGGCACTGCAGGAATCTGAGTCCCTGGCGGCGTAGTGTGTTACTGATGGTAGCATTTGTTACATTGGTCCCAGCTCTCTGCAGGTCATTCACTAGGTCCCTCCGTGTAGTTCTGGGATTTTTGCTCACCGTTCTTGTGATCATTTTGACCTCACGGGGTGAGATCTTGCGTGGAGCCCCAGATCGAGGGAGATTATCAATGGTCTTGTATGTCTTCCATTTTCTAATTATTGCTCCCACAATTGATTTCTTCACACCAAGCTGCTTGCCTATTGCAGATTCAGTCTTCTGAGCCTGGTGCAGGTCTACAATTTTATTTCTGGTGTCCTTCGACCGCTCTTTGGTCTTCACCATAGTGGAGTTTGGAGTGTGACCGTTTGAGGTTGTGGACTGGTGTCTTATACTGATACAAGTTCAAACAGGTACCATTAATATAGGTAATGAGTGGAGGACAGAGGAGCCTCTTAAAGAAGAAGTTACAGGTCTTTGAGAGCCAGCAATCTTGCTTGTTTGTAGGTGACCAAATACTTATTTTCTACCATAATTTGCAAATAAATTCTTTCCAAATCAGACAATGTGATTGTCTGGATTTGTTTGCACGTTTTGTCTCTCATAGATGAGGTATACCTATGATGACAATTACAGGCCTCTCATCTTTTTAAGTGGGAGAACTTGCACAATTGGTGGCTGAGTAAATACTTTTTTGCCCCACTGTATTTATAAAGCTGTAGAATTAAAATGCCCCAGTATATATTAATTTACATCAAGTTTGTGTTAGACACTTAGCAACCACACAGATACTTTTTTTTTCTAACAATCTGTCCTTAATCTGGTATTTCAAATCTTCCAACAATGCAGCCACTGTAACTGAATCTATCCACATTATTATTGTTTAAATGTAAGCAACCCAACTCCCAATGAGTCTTTCCTTCCTTTGCAATAGTGGCGGATATCTATATCTTGGGTATAGGATGACGGTGAAGGTTCATTCTCTGAGGTTGTGGGTTGGTTTCTGAATGTTTCGTTACCAGGCTAGGTAACACCTTCAGCAGAATTTAGGGGATATCAGTGTCCTTCTGTTTATAAAGGCTTTGGGTGTGCATGTGTCAAGGGAAGGTTACATCAGGTGAGGGTCATTGGGAGGTGAACTGGTGGGGTGGGTGGGGGGCTTACATAGATTGGTTGAGGGTCAGTGCTGTCCCTGGTTAGCTGTGTGGTTGATTAAGATTCTGAAGGGTTTGTAGGCTGGTTGTAGGAGCCTACAAACCCCTCAGAATCCAAATGAACCACAAAGCTAACTAGAGACAGCACTGACCCTCAATCAATCCACACAAGCCCCACAAACAGTTCACCTCCCAATGACCCTCACCTGATGTAACCTCCCCATCGCAGGACTCCCACTTCACACACGCACACCCGAAGCATCTCCTAAATGCTGCTGTAGATGTTAACTAGCCTCATAATGAAAAAAGTTCGGAAAACAACTCACAAGCTCAAAGAACGAACATTCACCCTTCCTTTTCTTTGCTAAAAGCCACTCTTCTTTTTTTCTTCTACTTTCCCAGCATTAGAGCCATTTCCAGACAGCTAGGTCTTCACATCATGTCTCCAAAACAGGATAATTTGTCCCAGTATAAGCATAATGCTATTCTGGTATTACATCACCAGTATTAAGACCTTAATACCTAGAACTACCAAATACATTTTGAGCGGAAATGATTTTTTTGTTTTGACCTTGGTATAATTATAGTAATTTCCTGCCGTTGAAATAAGAGTGTGTAGCTATTGAATGAGATGCTGACAGAAATGCCTAATAGAAGAAATCTGATACATGCATATGTGTGTGTGTGTTGTGTGTATGTATGTATGTATGTATCGGATTTCTTCTACTAGGCATTTCTGTATATATATATATATATATATATATATATATATATATATATATATATATATATACATATACACCTTTTTGTAATTTTTAGATTGCAAGGTATAAAGCCCCTTTCCATCAGCTGCGAATTCAGTACGGAACCAACAAAGGCAAAAATTACACAGAAGAAGAAGATCGGTTCTTGATATGCATGTTGCATAAAATGGGATTTGATAAAGAAAACGTGTACGAAGAGCTAAGACAGTGTGTGCGCAACGCACCCCAGTTCAGATTTGATTGGTTTATTAAGTCCAGAACCGCCATGGTAAGAAAGGGTCTGCTGATGCAGGCTTGGTTTATGTGTGCATGTCTTTTCTTTGGCTTTTTAACTCCTTTTGGTTTTACAGATCTGATTGTGTTATGCTATTTTTATTTTGAAATAGTTAACTACAACTTATTTTGAACAGTGGGAAAACTATTAAAAATCTGCTTCTCTTGAGCTGTTTTGCTCTAGTGCCACATCGCCATATCTGTATGGCTATGCAATTCCTCATCTAATATGCGATGTCCAGATTTCAGAAGAGTCAGAATAGAAATGGAAGGGACCTTGGAGGTCTTCTAGTCCAACCCCCTGCTAAAACAAGAAACCCTATATCACTTCAAACAAGTGGCTATCCAGTCTCTTCCTAAAAGCCTTCAACGATGAAACACCCACAACTTCTGAAGGCAAGGCATTCCACTGATTGATTGTTCTCACTGTTAAGAAAATTCTCCTTAATCCTAGGTTGCTTCTTGATTAGTTTCCATCCAGTTGTTTTTTGTCCTGCCTTCAGGGCTTTGGAAAATAGGTTGACCCCCTGTTCCTTGTGGCAGCCCCTCAAACACTGGAATACTGCTATCATGTCACCCCAGTCCCTCCTTTCTCTAGACTAGCCACACCCAAATGCTGCAACCATTCTTCATATGTTTTAGTCCCCAGGCCTTTAATTATCTTAGTTGCTCTTCTCTGCACTTTTCCCAAATATCAACACCTTTTTTGTAATCTGTGCAGAAACTACATCAGGAACTGAGATAAATTAACACTGGTATCCTAAAGATGCTTTTTCAAAGTACTTTGTCTCTTTGTTAGAGACAAAGCAAGTCCCAGTTGCCTTTTGAAAAAGCACCTTTGGGACAATCATGACCTGGATGACTGAGAATCTCCATAGACATAATAATGGAACTAGTAAAGAACTAGAATTGGTGTCTGTTTTATGACACTGAAACTTAAAAGAAATTAGCCTGTTGTAATGCCAAGGTACCTGCGATTTGTTTAGATGAATAGTCATTCTTTGGGGTTACTGTCTAGACAATGTCCACACTGGAATATCCATTGGAGATATCGGGATCATTTTAAACAATCTACCTGTGCTTTACGTTGATTGTCTTCTTAAATTCTGCCTGAAGTGAAGAGGAATTTTCCTTGCAAAAACAAATGTACAATTGTTTGACTTTGGGCAGATAAAATGAAATGACATATTAAATTTTAACTGCAGAGGATATCATTGCTAAATTGTTCTCTGTGGTGTATCACTTCTGAACCCCAGCATGAATTTCTAGAACTATTTTCTTTAGCATAAAATGAACCAGACGCAACAAATGTGAGTTCCTTTGGGGAATATTCAGATTTAATGGCAAATCCCAATGCTTCCATAAGCGACCAATACTAAGCAAATATATGCTGCTCTCTAGCTTATGTAAAAGAATATCTCGTTTTCTATAATTAGCTGCTTCAGCTTTCCACATCTTGGTGACTTCTGCATACAGTTACAATTCCCCCCCCCCCTTTTTTTTTTGTCATAAACACACAAACACACGTTATTGCATAAGGCTGGTGTTGAAGAACAAAAAGTGTTAACTAACATTCCCAAGAAGTTGGAACAACATAGTTAAAAGCCTATAAAATTAGCAAGGATAAATGGTTAGAGAGAGGACTCAAAGAAAGTGGGTAAAGGGATTTATTTCCACTTTCTTAACATGAGGACCTGGCTTCATCTAGTAAAATGCACCGGTGGAGAATTCAGGACAGGTAGAGTAAGCTCTTGGTATACCATTAAGTTATTCCTTGGTATACCAGGAATTTGTTGACACAAGGTATAATGATAAGACACTAGTTTAGATAAGCCTTCTCCATATGTCTTCTCCATGACATCTGGAGGATACCATGTTGTAGAACAGGGATGTCAAACTCAAGGCCCATGTGCCAAGATACTTAGATCTGGCCCATGGGGCCACCTTGGAAACAATAAAGAACCAGCCCTCTGTGCCTCTGCCAGCAAAATCTCTGTGCCACTGCACATGCCCCCCCCCCCCCAGTCTGTTTTTGCTGGCAGAAGGCTAGCAAAACAAACTAAAATCAAAACAAAAGGAGAAATGTTTCCCCTTTTGCAATTGAGCACGCAAGAAGGGACAGAAAAGGAAAAAGGGAAAGAGGAAAGACAATGAAAAAGAAGGAAAGATGGGAAGAGAGCAAAGAAGGAAAAAGAAGGAAAGAGTGGAAGGAAGAAGTAAGGAGAATGAAGAGGGAAGGAACAAGAAGAAGGAAGGAAAGGAAGGAGATTATAATGAGAGTGAGGAAGGGTCTGAGGGAAGTCCTGCCTTAACACTTGGCCACCACAGGTGACGTCAAACTGGCCACGCTCACCCTGGCCATGCCTATCCCTCTGCCCCCCTGAGGTCAAACCCAACCTTGATATGGTCCTCAATGAAGTAGAGTTTGACGCCCCCGTTGTAGAAGATTGCATCAGCCATTTTCATAGAGAAGCAATGGTGTTTAATAATACTACTTCCAGGCTTAATATATCTCTGAATGCCAATTGCTCAAAAGTGACAATGGAGTGGAAAATGTTCTACTTACAGGCTTCCTAGGAGAAACTGAGGGATAATGTGGTGAGCATCTAAAACAGATGAATCCTTAATGTGAGTCAGCGAGTCTCTTTTTATATCCAGCCATTGATTCTATTCACTTATTGGGTCCATTCTTGAACCTTCTCAAAACATTTTTAGTTTGTGCTTCTATCAGGTGTGTGCCTGAAAATCCAACATTTTGGACAAAAGTAAAACTTTTTCTGTAAAAGTCTTAGTTACATGAAATCATATGTTACCTCAAAAGGATAAAAGTAAGCATTTTGCATCTGTACCCGTGCTTAAACATGCAAAAGGGGAAAAAAAGCAAATATGATATGTTTCTGCATTTTGCTTGGAAGATCTTCATTATGTTCCGATGGCCACAAGATGTCTCTCTGGTTCTAGCTAAATTAGCTGATTTACCTCCGTGTGGCTCATCAGCTCCGCTTTCATTTGAAAAATTATTTTTCAGAAAACCCATATGACTACAGCAAGTCTTATTTTCTTGCAAGCATATAGCTTACACAGTATGAATCCGTAAGTGGCATGATCATTTCTATATAAGACTCCCATTTCTTCTTCCCCAAACTTTACCTTTAGATGCTCTGCTTTGGTACCAGCCTTTCTTCTTAGTGACAGTGATAAAGATGGGATTGTTAAACACCACTGATTTGCAGATCTGTTCTTTTCAGGGAATGATATTTGCTTGTTCCCAATGTACATTTTCTCTATTAGTTTAGGTTCATTGGCGTATGTATTCTGTACTGAGCTAGTCAATATACTGTATCATTAACATATATGCCTCATGGTCTGTATCAGTGAAAAACAACATTTCTTCCTTTTAGGATACAGGTAAGTTTTCCTGCCCCTCATAGTGGAGATTTCATATTTTGACAATTTCTTTATGATAAAAAAATAGTCACAGACTTCATTCTAGAGGTCTTGTAATGGAGAGAGATGCTGATAATATAGGAAGTTTCATGGAATAATTAAAAGCTCATAACGCTGATTATAAAGAGCCCTTGTGAACAAGCACAGCTCTCTGTTCTTATAGGAGATGTTAGTATGATGAATTTGGGGCAGCATGGAATGCAGATAAGGAAGGAGAACACTTGATGTGCCTTGTACGTGTGAAGAGGTAGCATAGTCACAAATAATATTTAAATTCAGGTCTAAAGTCAATACTACCGCAAAATACTGCTAATGTTTCTCTGCTAATTTGCAGAGTTGGTGTTGTGCTCATTGCCTCCCATAAATACATTTTCCAAAGCAAGGGATATAGCTTGGCAGAAGTACCAGCCAATATTTATTGATCTAATATTCCTATTACAATGATGGTCTGTATGGCACTGATAACTTCCAGTAAATCCTAATGTCTTCATTGCCCTTATGCATCCCTGGCCAAATAATGTTCACGTTAGTGTAGAAATATGAGAAGGAAGGAGCTCTTGGAAAATCTTCAAATTATGAAAGAGAAGTTCAGAGTAAAGATGTTTCATACTCATATAGGCTTGGAATACTTCCAAAATATTCAAGGTATTTTTATTTTCATGATTCAGTTTCGAGGTTGGTTTGCTACATAAGGAAGTCATAATCTCACCGGTCTTCTGCTATTGCCACATTTGAACAAGAAAACAATTCCCAGTGTAGTGTGTTAAATGAGTGGGAAGGTAAACACCTGGTATTGTGCATTCCTCCATAACTAGGGAACATTTTTAAATAGTCTAAAAAATACATTGAATTGTTTTTGGGTTGTACATAAAAAACTGGAAGAAACTCAAATAACAGAAACTCTTTGGGAATCTGGGGACTGTTTTCATTCCAGATAGTTTTGAGAGGGGTCAAATTGTTTTTCTTTCCTGTGGCCTTTTTTTTGGTCAAAATGGCACCCCATGAGAAGAAGAGTAGCTGTTTTTTAACACACTCAGTGTCAGATCTGTGTATCTGTCATTTCTTCAGTTAAAGAAGGAAAAAAAAAAGGGGGGGGGGAAGACTAATAAAGAAATCCTTCTTGATGTAACCTGAATATATTTAATCTTATATTGAATTTGTATAACCTACACATGATATAATGGTGGACCCAAAACAATACATGACACCATCACTAATCTCCCTCACCAGACTCAAACCCAAACCCACTCCATAGACGAAAGGCAACCACTATCCAGAAACCAGACCACAGCTGCATCACCAGCTGCCACACACCCCGACCCCCAAACCAAGTAAACTGACACACGCCATGAACACAGAGCCAGGCCTCAAACTTGGAGCCAAACCAAAACCGGAACTTCACATCACAGCCACTCACTCAGGATATCACATCACAGAACTCAGGAAGTTACACCACAAAATCTCAGGATGTTGCAACACAGCCAACGACCCAGGAGATTGCAATACAAGACCCAGGATGTCACAACATTAGAACTCAGAAGGTCATCACACAACCCATTACCCAGGTCATTACAACCCAGGAGGCTGACAGACACACAGCCAATACCTCAGCCACACATGTTCTTAAGAAAAAGCCAGCCAATCTGCAAACATCAACTCCATCAACCAATCAAGAAATGACAACACAGCCAACCTCCCCACCAGTATATAGGGGAGGACAGCAGCTCAGATCACGCTTTGCTTGCACAAGCACAAAGCCAAAAGCACCAGCCTGAAGATGGCGAGTGAGATCTCATCGAAACATTGCCAAGATAGTCTCAATCTTACACGGGAAAAGACCTGAACACGCCAAGACCTGCATACCTGTACCCATGAAAATCTACGAAAACACACACACACACACTTATTGATTGATTGATTGATCATTCATTCATTCATTCATATATTTATTTATGGAACATAGTGTGTATTTTAAGAATGTACTGAGCAGAATTCGATTGAAAGTTATGTACTATATTGAATGTTATAATTCTAAAGGCATAAATTGAAGTTTAAATAAGAGTTGAATGGATAAAATTAAAAGATATAAAGGTGTAATACTCCAATTAGTAACTACAGGGGCAAATTTGTTTAATGAGAAAAGATAATATGAAATTGAAACAGGACAGATACAAGTATAAATATAATGATTAGAAAGACATTGAAACTTAGAAAAAGATATATAATTGAATTAAGATATGAGATAATTAAAAATAAAGTTGAGAAAACCAAGGGAGGGGAAAAATTATGGAGAAAATGTTAAAATAGTAATAAGATATGGAATAGAACACAAAGATGAATATGAAATTGAGTTTGTGTCTATATGGAGAAGTGATAACCCGGGATCATGCTATTCTAAAAAAAAATGTTTTATTTGCATTATGTTTTTGTGAAAACCCAAATAAAATTTATATTAAAAAAAAGAACTCTTAGACACTAAACTATATGCAAAACTCTCTAAATGTGAATTCCACCAAAAAAAAATAGACTACTTGGGGTATAGAATATCCTACGAGGGAATAGAGATGGACCCACTGAAAATAAAAGCAGTCATGGACTGGGACCCACCTCATACACGCAGGCAACTGCAAAGCTTCCTGGGGTTTGCAAACTTTTATTGCCAGTTCATTCCAACTTTTGCAAACATCACCCTCCCTATTACAAACTTGCTAAAAATGAAGGGGACGGGGGAGAAACCTGAACCAAGGCAACCCCTTGTCTGGACATTGGAATGCCAAGTGGCATTCGAAAAACTCAAACGTCTATTCTCAGCAGAACCGCTCTTTAAGCACACAGATCCCGAACAACCTTTTATCATCCAAGCAGACACTAGTGATTTTATTTATTTTATTTATTGCAAATTTTATATACTGCCAGGGAGGCTGATGGTGGCAGTAGGCGGTCCCGTAAATACCCAGATCCCAAGCCATGGAGCGCTTTAAAGATGATCACTAGCACCTTGAATCGCACCCGGAAGGCCACCAGGAGCCAATGCAGCTCGCGCAGAAGTGGTGTAACATGGGAGCTCCGAGAAGCCCCCAAAACTACCCGCGCGGCCGCATTCTGCACCAGCTGGAGCCTCCGGATGCTCTTCTAGTGATGTTGCAGTTGGAGCAGTCCTCCAAAAGAATGGAAATGGACAATTACAACCATGCGCTTATACATCCAAGAAACTGATGGAAACCGAGCAAAGATGGGCCATATGGGAGAAAGAGGCATGTGCTGTACAGTGGGCAATGCTCACATAGAGACATTTCCTGGAAGGAAACCAAATCCCCTTTGAAGTATGGACTGATCACAAAAATCCATGGAAATTCTCCGAAAAACAAGCAAGGTAGGCTCAATATTTTGAATGTTTTAATTTCACTCTCAAATATTTTCCTGGGAAAAAGAATTTCTTAGCAGATGCACTGTCCAGAAAACCCCAGTACAACAGCAAAAATATTGAGGTCATAAAACCAATGATCCAACCGACCCAAGTAGCAACCAAAGTAATCACCCGGGCACAAGAGAAAAGAAAATCATCCCTGACTGAAGACACAATGATGTCAATATTTAAGGAGGCACTACTTAAAGATGATTGGTTCCAGGCTAACAGAAACACGTGCTTACTCAAAGATGGACTGGCTTGGGTAGAAAACAAGCTTTATGTCCCTGCAAGCCAGAGAATGGACCTCATGAAACGCTGCCACGACTCCAAAATAGTGGGATACTTTGGATTTGTAACAACCCTGCACCTGATCAAAAGACAATTTTGGTGGCCTCTCTCAAAAAGGACATTGAAAACTGTTGCGAGCTGCCCCACCTGTGCTGCTGCAAAGAGAAGACAAGGGAAATCTCCCGGACTTTTACAGACAGTAGCAGACCCTTCTGCTCCCTGGAAAGAGATTTCTATGGACTTTATAATGGAGCTTCCCGAAAGTGCTGGAAATAACTGTCATTTGGGTTGTAACTGATCTTTTTTCCAAACAAGTTCACTTTATTTCATGCCAAAAGATCCCAACTGCCAAGGCATTGGTAAAGTTGTTTCTAATATACATTTATCGCCTTCATGGAGCTCCCCAACGGGTTATCTCAGATAGGGGTGCTCCACCCAGGGGTTATCGTCATCAAATCACCCCCAGACAAATGGGGGTTCTGAACGTTCGAACAGCATATTAGAACAATATTTAAGATGTTTTATTAATTACCAACAGAACAATTGGACTGACCTTCCTTTTGCAGAAGTAGCATACAATAACTCAGTCCATAGCAGCACAGGGATTCACCCCATTCCAGGTAGCCACGGGCCAAGAATTCAACCCCATGCCGGAACTACCCACCAAAGAACCTGAAATCCCCTCCCTTAAGGTGTGGATAAATAACTTGAAAGCCACGTGGCCAGTGGTAAGATTAGCATTACAGGAAGCTGAAGCAGCTTTTAAAGTTCAAGTGGACAAAAAACACTGCGATCCTAAACCTTTCAAGATTGGGGATCGTGTATATTTGTCAACAGAATTCTTAAAATCATTACAACCCTCTAAGAAACTAGGGCCAAAATTCATTGGCCCATTCTCCATCTCCAAAATTATTAACCCCGTGATAGTAGAGCTTCAACTCCCCAAAACACTTAGGCAGATTCATCCAGTATTTCACTGTAGCTTGCTCAAACCAGAGATCACTTCAAACCTCAGACCTCCCTTTCCCACACCTCGAACTCCCATCATGGTACATGGGGAACAACATTTTGAAATTAAAGATATCCTTGATTTGCGCACTCACCGTGGATCCACACAATATTTAGTAGCTTGGAAACACCTTCCTTCCTCAGAAAATGAGTGGATAGCCAAACGACATGTAAAAGCACCCACATTACTATGAAAGTTCCACCTAAAATACCCTGATAAACCATCCTAAATTGCAAATGTAACGCATTATTTTTGTTTTTTCCAGGTAGACCTATCTGTTTTTTAAGGGGGCAGGATGTCAGATCCGTGTATCTGTCATTTCTTCAATGGAAGAAAAAAAAAAAGGGGGGGGGAGACTGATAAAGAAATCCTTCTTGATGTAACCTGAATATATTTAATCTTGTATCAAATTTGTATAACCTACACATGATACAATGGAGAGATGAAACCCAGATGTCTGGAACCTATCACCTCTGAGAGAGACAGCCAGGTGATGATGAGATGTGTCCTGGAAAACTCTGGAAAAGATTGTTCTAAAAAGGGGGTGGAGGGAATTAACATGTTGGCTCTTTGTTTTACTAAATACACATCAGGATAAGGGGAGGGATTTTAAACTCCCTTATCTATCTCTGCATGCCTGAGAGACCTTAGATGCTGCTTTTGACCCCTACATGAATTGTCTCGTCTCAATAAAGGATTCCTTTTTGATACGTTTTGATACATTTTCAGAAGTTCATTCTAGTTGATTGAATGGGAAAAGTTCTAGTAGCCTGACACTCGGTCTTGTTTCATTCTTATTTTAATTTTGGGACAATTCGTCTTATAGTGAATACAAGCCCCAAATTTAACAACTGTTAGTAGAGGCTTATTCACAGAGAACTTAAATGCTAGGCAGTGTAGTTTTGGCAGGACTTTTACCCCTTTCCTTCCATTATGTAGTCAGAGGGTCTTATGGAGGAGTAGTTATTTCATTTTTTGAATGGCTTTTGTTGCCCTGAAATGAGAGCATCACTTCAGTGAAATATTATTTGCTATCATAATTAAGCATATTGAGACCATATTCCAAGCCAAAAAAGATTTATAATGAGATTGATGTGTTTGGTGTTAAAATCATGAGCGGTGTTTATAGCGTTCACGTATCCAAATTTTAGACATATTTAAATAACACAATCTGCTTCTCTATATAAAATGGCTGATTAGCAGAGAGTACAGGAAATTTTATTGTATGGTTGTGAGGCTTAGAAAGGGATGTTTCAGTGGAGAAAACAGTGCTGCAGTTAATTGGACCAACTCATCTCCCTTCCTGGTTGTGAAGTGTATGGAATGGTCAACTAAAAATACTTTTCAAAATATTTTTGACAACACTTCCATCTGTCAATTATAAATGGATCCTGCTTGGATCCTCACATACACTACATTGGTACAGTTCTTGAAAAGAAATTCATGCATATGAAGGCCCACACAAGCTAAAGAACTGGCAGCTGGGGCTTCATATTTTTCTATCTATAATAAATAATAATTTGTTTCACTTCTGGCTCATAACAATCAAGTTACAGTAAAATCAATAAAACAGAAGGATAAAAGATGTCAAAAGGGATGAAGTGAGGGATCAGACAGACAGAAACTACTTATTTTGATCATTGGCCAATAAAAGTTGAATAAAACAAGCAGCACAAAACTATCCTCTAACAACAAGAACTATTGGCAACCATTTGTGGGCGAAGCTTACACATAATAAATGAATTTATCGTGATTGTTTTAACAGTCATGCAGATAAAAATTATCAGAATGCCACGTAAATTTAAATACAAGAGCAATAATCAACTGGTGGCAAATATTCCTGCAGAATTGGCAATATAGAAGAACATGAGCTGGTGCCCATATCACAGGAGAAGTGAGAGGTTCTTTGTCTCTTATCAAGGCCTGGATCAAGGAATTTCTGTGTGCAGTGTGCATGGTTTTAAGAATTATGCCTATGCTACCCAATTTAGAGAACTCTTTCAGAATCAAGAGCCGTGGTGTTGAAGTGGTTAGAATGCAGTACTGCAGGCTACTTCTACTGACTGTCAACTGCCAGTAGTTCAGCAGCTCGATCCTGACCGGCTCAAGGTAGACTCAGCCTTCCATCCTTCTGAGGTTGGTAAAATTGAGGTCCCAGATTGTTGGGGGCAAAATGCTGACTAAACAGCTTAGAGTGGGTTGTAAAGCACTGTGAAGTAGTATATAAGTCTAAGTGCTATTACTATCATAGAATCACCGGGCTGGAAGGGACCTTGGAGGTCATCTACTCCAACCCCCTGCCCAAAGAAGAAGTCTTATGCTATCGTGGTTGTCCCATCTTTTATTGAAAACGTCCTCCTACAACTCAGGGTGGCAAGCAAGCTGTTCCCTTGGTTAATTTTTCTCACTATCAAGAAATTCCTCCTTTTCCCAGGTTGGATCTTCCTCTGATGAGCTTCAACCTGTCCTGCCTTCAGGTGCTATGGAGAATAAAATGGCTCTTGATTCTTTACTATTTATGGTTTTAAGGAATGTACAGTTTTATGAAAAATCGAACTGAAAAGCAAAATAGGGCAATGTAAGAAAAGCAAAGACATTTTCTGGGGAAAGATTCTCTTACGCACCTTTGTATATGACAAAGCAAATCTCACCAAACCTACTTTAGATTGAAGTTGTGTTTATCTTAAAGTGGCCAGTTGTTTCCAGAAAATCAGTCTATGCAATGTCTACCCTAAAGGATTGCAGAGTGCCTAGGATTCTGTTTGCAGCTGTATTTTTTCCTGGGGTCTTAAGGCTGCCTTTTGGAACTGCTGCATGATCCCAGGGAATGGTGTGGCTCTACATACAGAGATGCAGTTTGGTGTCATGTTCACACTCTTGTGTACTCCAGAGGGCTTTTCTGGAATTGGATTCAAAGTGCTGTTCAGCTCTACACTTAAAGTAGTTATTCCACAATCTCATAGGGCATAATGAGGGCTTTGGCCCACCTCCTCTTCAATCGTTTGGATTATAACTACTTTAGCAAGCTACGTTGCCAGCATGAAGCACATTTTAATAAGATTTCTTGGCTTCGTTTCAAACTTTCAGTGTACATGAATTATCCGTGCCTTCTAGCCTGGACATTTTGCCTTTTAATGTTTCTACTCGGCTTCCTTTGGTTAAAGTGCTGCAGAACTTGATATTTCCTTTTGATCTTACACAGGAACTCCAGAGACGGTGTAATACGCTCATATCACTCATTGAAAAAGAAAATATGGAAATTGAGGAAAAAGAGAAAGCTGAAAAGAAGAAGCGGGGAAACAAGACACCAGTGGTAATTAATGAATATCTTCTCGTCGCATTTATTTTTTACATTTAAAACGTGTTGCATTTCCTTCGATGAAGAAGCTTTGAAACAGAAAGGAAAAGGTTCAAATTCAGTCAAAAAATATAAACCAGTATAACTCAATTAATAACAATTCAAAAATCATTGGCGAATAGAGGAAAATCTTGCAGCTGGAGGAGAAAAAAAGTATCCTTCTAGAATGAAAGAAAGGAGTAAAATAAACACAACAGCTGCCAAGATCTCTTTTTTTTTAAGTAGAGAATTGTTGGCTTTCCAAATATTAGATTACCAGTTATGTCTTTTCCAGTAGTGGATGTTCAGGGACTCCTGAGAGACTGCAATGCCACTGCAGTTTGACTCTTCTACTAGTAGGAGAGATTCACATTAAAGATATTAGTATCTGAAACTCAAATTTCTTTTGTTAGGACAAAAAACGAGTAGGAATTCGTAAAGGAGAAATCTCTAAGGGATAAGGATCATAGGCTCTGAGGGGTTTTATGAGTTAAGTTTCTTGGATAGTTTGCATAGAATGTATTGGTTAAAATGTGATGAGTTGCAGTTGTGAATGAATTCAAAATCTTTAAATACACAGTTGCAACAGAATTCACGAATTGGAGTCTTTATAAAGTTAAAACTGACTCCTAGAACTGCAGAGGTGAGAGAAAGTTGGGGAACCTTTTGAGACTATCCATAATCTTATTGTAATGTGTTTAGAGCTTCATTGGGTAGATAAAATGATTCTGGTTAAACAGTAGCCCAAACACATCGTTTACCATTTTCTATTGGAAAAAGGCATATTGATTAGTTACAATTAAGTTACAGAAAGGAAAAGACCTTGGAGATCTTCTAATAGTCCAACTCCCTGCTCAAGCAGGAGATCCTATCCTATTTCTGAGAAGTGGCTGTCCAGTCTTTTCTTTAAAAACTTCCAGTGATGAAGTACCTACAACTTCTGAAGGCAAGCTGTTCCACTGGTTAATTGTTCTCACTATTAGGAAGTTTCTCCTTAATTTTAGATTGCTTCTCTCCTTGATTAATTTTCACTGAGTATAAGAAGGGGAGAGGTTCAACACAGTCAGACTTCTAAGATAGTAGTATAGCAATAGCATTTAGACTTGCATACCACTTCACAGTGCTTTACAGCCCTTTCTACAGAATCAGCATGTTGCTCCCAACAATCTGGGTCCTCATTTTACCCACCTCAGAAGGATGGAAGGCTGGGTCAATCTTGAGCTGGTCAGGATCGAACTGCTGGCAATTGGCAGAATTAGTCTGCAATACTGCATTCTAACCATTGCACCTCTATGACTTATATAGCAATAGCACTTAGACTTATATATTGTTCCACAGTGCTTTGCAGCCCTCTCTGAGTGGTTTACAGAGTCAGCCTATTGCCCCCAACAATCTGGGTCCTTATTTTACCCACCTCGGAAGGATGGGAAGCTGAATCAATCTTGGGCCAATGAGAATCAAGCTGCTGGAAATTGACAGTCAGCAGACTTGAGCCAGTCAGGATCAAACCTGCCAGGCACGTGGCAGAATTAGTCTGCAATTCTGCAATCTAACCACTGCACCACCTAAGATGCTGTTCTTTGAGCCAATCTCAAAAAAAGACATTTTAGCCTTCCTGTGGAGTTGATTTCCTGGTTAGTATACCTACTGGGCCTGATATCATGATCCACATGCTGTGCCTCTGTTATGAAAGGCAGCCTGCAGTTGTGGCAACCAACGTTATAGGTTCATAGCCCTTCAAAGTCAGGCAGGGTTATTGTTTAATTGACTGGAACATCTGACTCAGCTTCCCTCTTTAAAAGAGCTGATTTTTTGGCAGGTAGGTTCTCAGTTTTCTCAGCAAAGTCACTGAATTTGATTAATGAGTTTAATAAAAACATGGCATACCAGTTTGTTTCAGGTGTGTGTCTGTTTAACTCAAATAGCTAAGTATTAGTAGAACAGATTTGAAGTTTTGACCACATCGGAGGTCACGGACAGTTTTGCAAGATTCCACCTAGTTTTAAAAGGTTTGCAAATTTTCTCTCAGCACTGTGTGTCTTTTCAAAGGCCCTGTTTGTATACGGATGGATGAAAGGTAGTTCTTTGTTACCTTCAGCTGGCAACATAATGGCCTATTCGATTTCATTACTTTTCTAAAATACCATGTGAGTAATGAAAATGACATTTTCTTTTTTCCCCCCTTTAGTCTCAAAAAAGAAAAGCCGAAGCTGCTACAGAAAACTCTGGAAAAAAAGATGCCAAGAAAGCAAAGACGTAAAACAGAGAAACAGTCTCCAACTGGAAAAAATATGTATTTTCCTCTCTAACCCATGTTTTTGATGCTGTCTGTGTATTCCTAGTTAACTGTCCTCCTCAATTCCTTGTGGTTTTAATTTTTTGCAAATCTGTATTTTTTACAATGCCTCCCTTTACCTATTGAGTAGCTTAATATTTTATGCATTCCAATATTTTTGTGCACTTGTACTTTGTGATATTTCTCATGTGTTCAGCAAAATTTACTCGGTCGTTGTTCCTCTAAAGATTGTGCTGAGTTTTTTTTAGCTTTCATGTTTTATATGCTGCTGCTTTCACACAAACGAACTTCCCCATTGATTCTGTAGTTGTATTATTGTTTGCTACTTTATATAATTGTGGAGAACTAAATGGAATTAAAACAGCTTGAGGTGAAAGACACATTTAATGTTGTCTGCTCATTTTCAGTTCTTTTTCAGCTACAGCTTTTGATATTTTAAAGGAGCGCTTGAATTGTCTGCAAGGATATCAAAAATGGTTTTAATTTTTGAAAAGGGAACTGGACTGATTTTTTTGAGGAGGAAGAAAAAAACGATGACGTTTTGCTTCCTCTCCTGGCAGCTTCATAAGTTGTATTGGATGGTGTGGGAGTTGGAAGGACAGTTATTGACAGTTGAGATTAATTGGGCAGGAGGGAATGATAAGTTCTGACAGGATGGTGTTTGAGAGCCATTATGATTACTTGGTGTCAGCAGAATCAGAGGCATGGAAAATAATAATAATAATAATAATAATAATAATAATAATAATAATAATAATAATTTATATACCGTTCCTCTCCCGAAGGACTCGGAGCAGTGCACAGCCATACAATTAAAAACATTAAATATACAAAAGTTAAAACTAAATTAAATTAAAGACCCTGGCTGTAAAACAATTTAAAACCCCTCCCATAAACCCTAAAAATTAATATAAAAATTAAAATACCCAAATCTAATCAGCCCAAGCCGGCCTGATCAAAAAGCCAGGTTTTCAAGGCATGCCTGAAGGTCCCCAAGTCCGTGGCTGTACGTAACTCCGGAGGCAACCCATGCCAGAGGGCAGACGCCCCCACAGAGAAGGCCCTATTCCTCGGGATCACCAGCCGGCACATTGATGCCGACGGGACCCACAAGAGACCCTCCCTGTGGGAGCGCACCGGACGGTGAGAGGAAAATGGCAGAATGCGGTCTTGTAAATATCCTAGTCCGATGCCATGGAGAGCTTTAAAAGTTAACACTAAAATCTTAAAGCGCACCCGAGAGGCCACTGGCAACCAATGCAGCTCACACAGGAGGGGCGTCACATGAGAGAATCTTGATGCCCCCATAACCACCCACGCGGCCGCATTCTGTACCAGTTGAAGCCTCCGGATGCTCCCATTCGGGAGCCCCATGTAGAGGGCGTTACAGTAGTCCAGTCGGGAGGTGACCAGGGCATGAGTGACCGTGCGTAAGGCATCCCGATCCAGAAAGGGCCGCATCTGGCGTATCAGGCGAACCTGATAAAACGCCCCCCTGGAGACGGCCGTAATGTGATCTTCCAAGGACAGCCGTACATCCAGGAGGACACCCAGATTGCGAGCCCTCTCTGAAGGGGGCAAAATCTCACCCCCAATAGCCAGTGAAGGAACTACCTGGCTATATCGGGACACCGGAAACCACAGCCACTCAGTCTTGGAAGGGTTGAGTCGGAGCCTGTTCCCACCCATCCAGTTCCGCATGGCCTCCAGACAACGGGACATGACCTCCGTGGCATCGTTGGGGTGGCTTGGGGTGGAGATGTACAGCTGAGTATCATCAGCGGACAGATGATACTTCACCCCAAAGCCACGGATGATCTCCCCCAGCGGCTTCACATAAATGTTGAAAAAGAGAGGAGAGAGGACCGACCCCTGAGGCACCCCACAGTCGAGGGGCCTAGAGGTGGACCTCTCCTCCCCCGCCAACACAAATTGCAGACGGTCGGAGAGGAAGGAGGCGAACCACCGCAACATGGTGCCCCCAACCCCCCCAACCATCGCAATAGGATACTGTGGTCGATAGTATCAAAAGCTGCTGATAGGTCTAATAGGACCAGGACAGAGGAATAACCCCTGTCACGGGCCCTCCAGAGATCATCAACCAATGCGATCAATGCCGTTTCAGTACTATGTCCGGGCCTGAAGCCTGATTGGAAGGGATCCAGGTACGTATCTTCATCCAGGTACTGGGGAAGCTGACCTGCCACCACACTCTCAACAACCTTCGCCACAAAGGGAAGGTTGGAGACAGGACGATAGTTGTTCAAAAGAGTTGGGTCCAAGGAGGGCTTCTTGAGGAGGGGTCGCACCACTGCCGTTTTCAAGGCAGTGGACAGCGAGCCCTCCATCAAAGAGGCATTAACAATTCCCTGGAGCCAACTCTGCGCCACCTCTCTGGTGGTAGAAACCAGCCAGGAGGGGCAAGGGTCCAATAAACATGTGGCATTCAGCCGCCCCAGCAACCTGTCTATACCCTCGGCGGTCACAGGGTCAAACTCGTCCCAGATAACCGTCTCAAGACTCGCCACGGTCACCTCCCCCAGGATCCTCCCAACTAGAGTCCAGCCTGGCCCGAATCTGAGCGATTTTATAGTGCAGAAATCGAGAAAACTCCTCCGCCCTTCCCTGCAAGAGATCCTCCCGCGCTCCCGGCCCAAGCAGAGAGTGGGTTACTCTAAACAGGGCGGCGGGTCGATTTTCTGCCGATGCAATAAGGGCGGAGAAGTGAGAACACTTCGCCGCCTCTATCTCCACTAAGTAGGTCCTAATATAGGACCTAACCTGTGTTCGGTTGGACTCGGCACGACTGGCCGTCCAGATGCCCTGCAGACGTCTTTTCCGGCATTTCACCTCCCTCAGTTCCTCCGTAAACCACGGAGCCGAGTGAGATCTCTGCCGGGTCAGAGGTCGCAAAGGCACAACGCGGTCCAGAGCCTCGGCAGCCAGCCTATCCCAGGCGGCTACCAAGTCTGTGGCCAAGTTATGAGCCAGAGTTTCAGGTAATGGCCCAAGCTCCGTCTGGAACCGTTCAGGATCCATCAGGCGCCTGGGGCGGAACCATCTCCTCGGCTCCGCCTCCCTGTGGTGTGGATTGGCGGTACAGAAGTTTAGTCTAAGGAGAGAACTATCAGACCATGACAAGGGTTTAACAGCTATATCCCCTAACCGATCATTCAACCACTGTCTTGAGACAAAAATCAGGTCCAGCGTGTGTCCTCCCGTGTGAGTGGGTCCAGAAACTAATTGGGTCAGGTCCAAGGCCGTCATGGAGGGGAAGAACTCTCGGGCCACCCCAGAGGATTCACCAAGCGAAGGCAGGTTGAAGTCACCCATAACCAACAGTCTGTGTGTCTCCACCAGCAGCTCGGCTATTACCCCGAGGAGCCCGGGCAGGGCCGATGATACATAGCAGGGAGCCAGGTACGTTATCAAAAGACCCATCTGCCCACCCTGACCCCACTTCACAAAGAGGGACTCGCAGCCAGGCCATCTGAGGTACAGTGGCCTCCCTAGGAGAGAGATCTTCCCTAATAAATACCACCACACCACCACCCCTTCCCTGAGCCCTCGGCCGATGAAATGCCTGGAAACCTGGTGGGCACATTGTTACCAGGGGGAGACCCCCCTCTGGGCCCCACCAAGTTTCGGTGACCCCTGCCAGGTCCACGCCCTCATCCTGAATCAGATCAAAAATTGGGGGCCTTATTTATAACGGACCTGGCATTGCATAACATCAGCTGGGTGCTCAGGGCCTGAGACTCTGCACAACCAGGCCTGCAAGACGGGTCGAGAGGGTCGGAGCGCGTTACCGCTTGGAGATAACAGGGCATGCGATCCCCTAACCTGATATGGCCCTCTACCTCCGCCATATCTGCCCCTCCCACTTACGGTGCCAATAAGGTCCACCCTCGGTCAGTTCTAACTCTGGTCGCCTCCCCAACCCGCGGTCCCCCGGGTCCCCCCAGGCGTACTCACCGGCTTGGCTGACCCCAAACCCCCAACCCACTAATCCCACTAAAAATCTGTCCCTCATCCTCCCAACCTCCCTCCCCAAACCCGTAGCATCCCTCCCTAAACCCATTAAAAATCGAAAAATAAAAGAAAACAGTACCCCTCCCCCTCCCCCTCCCCAAGCATTTCATAGAATGGCCATGCCACCTCTCTGGATCCCAAGACCCGTCCTTGAAGTGGACTTTTGACAGTCCCATTGGCCATGTCAGGGAGAGGGGCACCCTCTCTAGGGTGTAGAGTTCGGCCCGTGAATACTTCCGCGGGCCAACTGGTCCCGCCTCAGATGTTCGATGTCGGGTCCAGCTGGCTCTAGACAAGACCCGCCAGCCTCCCCCAGTCCTCCCCCACCACTGCCACCGGCGGAGGGAACCAAGGGGAACAAAGAGTCCATCTGCAGCCGTCATCACCGTTGCCGCCCAATCCTGCCGTGGCCGCCCAGCATGGACGCGGTCACCGCTTTCGCCGGCCCTGCAGTCCTGACAGCCCCATCCAGATGAAACTCGCCGGTCTCCCCAGTCCCCCCCACCTCTGCCACCGGTGGGGGGACCCAGGGGGAACAAAGGGACTGTCCATGGCCATCATCACCACCGCCGCCCGATGCCATCGTGACCATCCAACACCACCGTAGCTGCCTGCTCTCATCGGCCCAGCAGCCTCGATGGCCCTTCCAGCCGGCTCCAGGCGAGGCACCCCAATCTCTCCCGGATCTCTCCCACCTCTGCCACCCAATACCATCGCCAATACTAGTGGGGGGACCCAGGAGGAACAAAGAAATCCTCCTCGTCTGTTGACACCACCGCTGCCGCCCAATACCATCGCGGCCGACCAACGCTGCCGCGGCTGCCACTCTCGTCTCCCCTCCAACTGGCTCCAGGCAGGCCTCCCGACCTCCCCCGGGCCCCCCCACCTCTGCCACCGGTGGGGGGGGGACCCAGGGGGAGCGACGGCTCCATCTACAACCGCTGTCCCCGTCGCGGCCTGAAACCGCCGCAGCCACCGCACCAATGCCGCCGCCGTGGCCATCGCTCTCGCCGGCCCTATGGTCTCGACAGTCCTCCGACTGGCTCCAGTTGAAACTTGCCAATCCCCCCTGGTCCTCCCCCACCTCTGCCACAGGTGGGGGACCCAGGGGAAGTGGGGACTCACGCCGAAGACCATCCTGACCGGAGGAGCTTCTTCCAAAAACGCCTGGCTGCCATCTTGAAATGCCCTCCATTGGAGCAACCAACGGAAATGTCTTTTTCTTCTTCAAAATTTTTATTAGTCCAGTTGCCTTTTCAAAAATAAACACCACTTTTGATACAACTGTGACCTGGTTGACTTGAGTATTTTCATTTAACATTTATATGCAGGTATGTTCTTGCATTATTCTTCCATTTTTGGAAGGGAAGGAGATTTATTTGCAGGCTATCAGTCTTGTCCTTTTCTTGCTATGCTGTTATTTTCCATCCTATTTTCTTGATGTCTTACGTTGAAAGGCAAAGTATATGCTCTGTTAGGTATTCACATAAGAAGAAATATTCTTCGCCTATACTCAGATTTCTCCATTTGCATGTTATTTGAAGACTTGGATGCCCATATATGATAGCTGTAGTGGAGAATAAGCATAGCTCAAGTTGAAATGTTGGGATCTTGGTGTTTGTTGTGGGCGTAGAGCTTCTCAGTGTAAAGGTTTTCAAACTTCATAGTACATGTCAATCATCATGACTGTAAGTCATGTAGGATGTCTTCATTTCTCTATGCTGTTCAGAGATAAAGCATCAGTTATGTAGAACATTCTTTTTTTTAAACATAAAATAAAGTTTATTTGAGATTCATACATTTAAAACATTTAAAAACATACAAATATATAGACAAATATATGTACATATATACATTTTACAGCAGGTATTGAGTGATGATTACACACATTTTTTCTCCCTCTAACATTGATGTGATCTACCTTGTTACAGTACCTTCCTCGATCTTTTAATGTTTTAATTTCACAGAATATTTTATAATTAAATGCACATCTTCCATAATTTCATAATTTATCCATTTGTCAAATATTGTCTTTTCTTTAACCATTCATACCAGCAATTCCATGTTTTATAGTAATCGTTATCTTGATTATTTTTTAGTAATTTAGTTAGGCTATCCATCTCTGCATGCTCGTGAATTTTTTTTTTTTGATGACCATCTCCTCTGAAGGAATGGTAGACAATTTCCAATTTTGTACATAACTTATTCTGGCTGCCATTATAATGTGCAAGATTAAATATTGGTATTTTTTTCCCGTTTTTGAATCTATTATACCTAGCAGAAAGATTTCAGGTTCAAGTTTTACATTTTATTTAGTTATGTTTAGTATCCAATTTCTAATGTTTCTCCAAAATTTCTGCACGGATGGACACGTCCATCACAAATGAAAGTATGATCCCTGGACGCAGTTACACTTCCAACAATTTGGCGGGATGTTCGGAAACATCTTTGCCAGTCCTGCAGGTGGCAGATGCCAGCGATAAACCATTTTATACAAATTCTCTTTGTACAAGACTGACATAGTCTGTAATTTATTTCCCAAATACGTTCCCACTTGTCTAGATCAATACTATGGCCCACGTTTTTAGCCCAAATTATCATACATTCCTTGACTGTTTCTTCTTTTAATTTATATTTAATTTCCAAAAGATACTTGTAAATTTTACTAATCATTTTCCTTTCCTCTCCATGCCAAATCTTGTCTAATTCTTGCTGAATCATATTAAAACCAAATTGTTCTTTATCTTTTTTATAATGCGTTTGTATTTGTGCATATGGCCACCATGCTATCTCTTTTCCTTGGATTTGTATTTGGTTCCTACCCTTTAGCTCTCCATTTTCATATAATAAGTCTTTATATCTTACAATGTTATCAAAATCTAAAACATTTGGATGTGTAACTGCCTCCATTGTGGATAACCAAAGTGGGACCTTGGGATAGTGTTTTTTTCCCCAAAAAATGTTTAATAACACGTTCCTTATACTGATGTCCTTTGAAAATATGCATGGTGTTTATTTCATCCCACATAAATGTGTGCCACCCAAGTTGAAGATCGAAGCCCTCTAGTGTTAGAATCCTTTTATTTATCAGTTTAACCCAGTCTTTAAGCCAAGTTGCTATCGCAGCATAATAATATATTTCGAAATCTGGAAGGCCGAAGCCTCCTTTCTTTCTGTCATCCTGTAACAATTTATATTTTATTCTGGTTTTTTTCCTCTGCCATATGAATTTAGATATATGTTTATTTAATTCTTCAAAAAAGCTTTTCTCCAACTTGACTGGCACTGTCTGGAATAGGAACAACAATTTTGGCAAAATGTTCATTTTTATTATTGCGATATGACCCAATAAAGATATTTGTAAATTAGCCCAATTAGCTAAATCTTTAAATATTTGAATAGTTAATTTATCATAATTGTCTTTTTTAATTGATGAGCACCTGGCTGTCAGCCATATCCCCAAGTATTTTATTTTGTTTACCACCTGTATCCCTAGTATATTTGTTAATTCTTCCTTTTGTTCATTTGTACAGTTTTTTGTTATCATTTTTGTTTTTTCTTTGTTGATTTTCAACCCTGCCACCTTTCCATATTGTTCTATTTCTTTCATTAAGATGGGGGACGTTTCTAGGGGGTCTTCCAATATAAATGCCATATCATCAGCAAATGCTTGAAGTTTATAATCCTCTTTTTTAACTTTTAGTCCCTGATCTCTTGATTTTGTCTAATTTGTGCTAATAACGTCTCTTCTGCTAATATATAAAGTAGAGGAGCTAGGGGGCATCCCTTGTCTTACTCCCTTATTAATTCTTATACTGTCTGTATTTTCCCCATTTATTAATATTTTTGCTATTTGGATATTATATATTGTCTTGATAAATCCTAAAAATTTTCCACCAAATTTCATGCCTGTCAATTGTTTAAATAAGAAAATTTCAATTCAGATTGTCAAAGGCTTTCTGGGTGTCTTAAGAACATTAATGCCATTGTTTTAGTTGTTATATACTTCATAAAATTCTAGAACGTCCATAATTATTCTTATGTTTGTCTTCATTTGGCTGTATGGTAGAAACCCATTCTGGTCAGTATGAATAGTTCTGCTTAATACACTCTTT
Organism: Bungarus multicinctus; assembly: GCA_023653725.1. Lineage (NCBI taxonomy): Eukaryota > Metazoa > Chordata > Lepidosauria > Squamata > Elapidae > Bungarus > Bungarus multicinctus. The sequence continues at coordinate 7,406,792 of CM042841.1, forward strand.
AATCTTTCTGCCAATATTGTGGCGAAAATCTTATCTACATTTAAAAGTGATATTGGCCTTATGGTTTTGAATTTTTTGTGGATCTGATTGCTCTTTATGAATAAGGGTTATATAAGCTTCAGTCCATGATTTCGGTATGTTAGCACTATCCAAGGCTTCCTTATATAGGTCTATCATTAACTCCTCCAATAACTCTTGAAATTCCTTATAAAATTCAGATGAAATTCCATCTGGGCCTGTGGTTTTATTTGTTTTTTATGCTCCAATTGCCTTTCTAAATTCTTCTATTGATATTTTATTGTTTAAAATGTGTTTCTCTTCATCAGTAATTTCTGGCAATTTTTTTCCCTTCAAATATTGATTAATAAATTCTTCTGGTACTTCTTCTTGATTGTATAGTTTCGTAAAAAAATCCTTAACAATTTCTTTCTTTTCCTTGGCCTGAGTACAAACTTTCCCTTCTTGGTCTTGGAGAGCTACAATTGTTCTTTTTCCTTGTTCTTTTTTTATTTTGTGGGCTAACCATCTCCCTGGCTTGTTTGCGTTTTGGAAATAATTTTGTTTTGCTAGTTTAACTTTTTGGGCCAAGTCTTCCTGCATACTTAAATTTATCTTATGTTTTACCGAATCTATTTCTTTCTTAATATTTTGATTATTTAGATTGTTTTGTCTAGTTGCTTCCACTCTAAGTTTCTCTCTCCACGCGCTTTGCTGTTGTCTTTTTTCTTTATTCCTTTTGATGCTATAGGCAATAGTTAGACCTCTCACATAAGCTTTTGTCATGTCCCAGAGATTTTGTAGGGACGTGTGTTCTCTCTTATTTATTTCAAAAAATATTTTCAGTTCTTTTTTCATCATTCCGGTATATTCGTTATCTTTTAGTATACTATTATTAAATGTCCATCTTCCGATCATTCTCTTTCCTTTCCACTTAATTTGAATAGGATTATGGTCGGTCCAAGCATTCGGCAAGATCTCTATATTTTCAATGTTTTCCGTTAAACCTGGATCCATCCATATCTGATCTATTCTAGACAGGAGTGGTGGGGATTGGAAAAGAAGGTATATTGTTTTTTAGTTGGATACAATTCTCTCCACATGTCCTTCAAATTTAATTCTCTCACCATATTATTAAAAGAAGATGGAAATAGTCTCCTTTTCTTTTTATTTTTATTTTGGAACTTCTGTGGTCTTTGTCCTTGTCCGAAACAGCATTGTAGTCTCCTACGATGCATACACTTGTATATTTAGTTTCTATTATCTTGTGATGGAGTCTGGTATAAAATTCTTTTTGGTTTACATTCGGCATGTATATTGTAACTAGTAAAATCTTTTTCTGATTTAATATTAATTCTATAAACAACATTCTCCCTTCATCATCTTTATATACTTGTTTGTGTTGCAGCCAATCTTTTACATATACTACAATGCCCCTTTTTCTTTGGTTTGAGAGAGCCCAATACATTTTACCTAAATTAATATCCTTTAATAAATCTGCCTGTTTATCTATAATATGAACTTCTTGTATACAAGTTATGTCTGCGTTTTGTTTTTTGAGTTTTTCAAGTGACTGTTCTCTTTTTGTTGATGAATTTAAACCATTGATGTTAACTGAAAAAGGGGTGATTTCTCTGTTCGTGTTACTGTCTGCATAGAGCATTTTTTATTTCATTCCTTGTTCTGGGTTCTCTTGTTGTTGGTCTGTCGTCCTCTTCTTCTTCTCTAAGTTTCCAAAATTCTGACTATGATACAGGCTCTTTCTCATCAGTGAGTTGTTCTTCCTGCCTTCTCATAATTGGGTTTTCTCCACTTTCGTGTTCTTCCTCAGGTCCCAGATATTGTTCATGAAATTGATGTGCTTTCTCTATTGTATCGATTTTATATTTTTTGTCCTGCCATGCTACTAGGAGCCCCTCTGTGGTGAGCCATCTAAATGGTATACCGTTCTTGATTAACTGAGATAACAGAAACTGGTAGCCCTTTCTTTGCTCCCTAACTCTCCTGAGTACCTGTTTCAACATTACAACTTCATGATCTTTGTATATCAATAGCTCGTCTCTGGTCTTACTGTACAGCAGGTCTCTTGTTGTCTTTCTCGCGAATCGGGTGTGGACTTCTTGGGGTAGCCTGTGTCTTCGGGCGTAGTGTGTATATACTCTGTAAACCTCGTCAATGTCCTTCTTGATTTCCTGATTGTTTTTCTGTAGAGCTGTTGCTATTAGGTTCACCATTATTGCCTGTAGATCTTCCTTTTTATCTTCAATAACATTCTGAAATCTCAGATAGAATGATGCTTTTTCTAATTCTATATGCACCACCGAATCTCGAGGTTCGCAGTATAGGACTTTCCAATTTTGTTCCGATTTCTCTAATCTCTTTTCCACCATCTCGGTTCTTGCCTCTACTGTGTTTATTTTTTGTTCATTCTTTATCATTGCCTCCTGCATCTTTCCAATTTTACTGTCCAGATTTTGGATCTCGTTCTTCACTCCTCCTATTTCAGTTCTCATCTCTAATTTCATGTCTTCGTGGTTCCTCGTGGGTTTTTACCATCATATCTTGCATCACAGAAAGTGTTGTTTGTACTATCTGCAAACTTTGAGCAGAGGTTGTCTTTTCCGCCAATAACATTGTATCAATCGATCTCTGTCCCAGAGGTGAAGACGTCGCTATTATAGGTTTCTTCCCTGATTTTACAGAAGTAGCTGTCATTTTAGCAATCTGGAGCAGTTCTCTCCAATCCACCATCAACTATCCCTAGTAAAATTATATCGTCCTTTCTTTGAGTTCAGTATACGTGTTAGCACATCTCTTGTTAATTAGAGATTTTCTATTATGAATATTCCCAGTCAAATCTTACTTCTATTTTTAACGTACTCAAATATTCTAAGATTTAAAAAGTTGAAAATTAATTAATCCACTATAAATATAATTAAGCAAATATAAATATAATTAATTAATCAGAAAACAGCAGTCCTGTATATTTAATTAATTGGTATAAATAATTAGAGCACCCAGTTAATTCAGATATTTAAGTTCCTATATATATGAGTTTATCTATTTCCTTAAGATTCTTAATTATATATTTAACTCAGAGTAATTGTATCTGATTTCTTTTTTCTAACTTTCTTATGTATTATTTTTAAACAGATATTAATTAAGATAATTTATCAATAATTGACAATAAGATGAAAGTAATAGTACTATATAATTATTCTTTAACTTTAATTTTTTAAAAATTTTTAAATTTAAATTTATTCTTTAAATTTTATATGTTTATACAATAACTTTCCAATATTTAATTAATCAGAAAGAATTCAATCAGTATTAAACAATATTCTATATTCAATAGTCTAACGTATTTGTATCAAATTAGTTTTCTACCAATATCACTTAAATAATTTTGTATTTTACCGGTATCTTTTAACTCAGATCTATAGTCTTTTTGTTGAATGTCTTGCTATAGCTCTTAATTCAAAATGTCCTCTTTCCAAATTGCACAGTCACTTTCTCCATTTCGTTTCTTCTTTTTATTTATATATTTTCTTCTTGCTCTTTTATTCTTTTACTCCCACACAGTCATAGTTCCACTTACAGTTCTTAAGAAGATCTTCCTTATTTTGTTGTCACAATTGTCTGTTAATATTTGTCAAATTAAAGTTTCTTTTTCCCAATCCTTTCCTCCGATCTTTCAGTGACTCAAAAGTTCTTTTCCGAATCCTAGGCTCTTAACTGTTCTTTCATTTTCTCTATACCACTTAACCACCTTCCCTTCTTTCTCTTTTTTTAACCAAATTTCAAATAAACAGACAATATAGTTTTATGATTCACTCCTCAACTCTCCTCACCCAACAAAGGGTGAGGCAAGTGTTATTGCCTCACCCTTCGCCTCCTTGAGTTTCACGATTCCATTAGTCGGCAGGATGGGATACATCTTTAGACATCATGCCAGGTTATGTTATTCTTTACATGATAGATTCGCCTTCCAAAGGAAGCAAAATATTCTTTGTTGATTCGGAGAAGCTCCTACCAATTTCTCCACAAAAATACACAAAAACAACAGCTACTTTGGATGTCTAACAACCAAATGTTACCAGGCATCCATGTCTGCTCTGAAAGTTGCTTTTTCCAGTCAGAATCTTCTGCACATTTCTGGGATATGATTTCCCAGAAGTGCATAATTCAGATCTGTGTGCATGGAAGTGTGGAGGATTTTTTATTTATCAAATTTACAGACTGTCCATCACAGTAATTCTGGGCAATAAACAATTAAAAACTAGAACCATTAGATATAATAGTGTCTTTAACCCAGTGATGGCGAACATATGATACATTTATCAAAGATGACACACCACAACATTTTGGATGACGCTCCAGCATTCACCAATACTCAGCAACAACTATCCTTGGAAGCATGTCCAGTTCTTATGTGAGCTTTGGAGGCCATGCAAGAATAGGTTGTGTCATTGTACAACTGCTGAACCCTCCGAAAATGAGTGTGTTTTACTTATATTTCATTGTAGATGTTTGACATTTCTTGGTATACTACATAGCACCACACATGATTGGACTTACTATTTTTCTTAATAAATCAGTATGTAGAGAACTCTTTCTTCTGTTTCTGTCTGTCTCTGTCTCTGTCTGTCTGTCTCTCTCTCCCTCTCCCTCCCTCCCTCCCTCCCTCCCTCCCTCCCTCTATCTCTCTCTCTCTGACATGCCAGGCATTAGGCATTTTCCAAATTTCTGACATGCTGAGCCCAAAAAGTTGGGCCTCACTTCTTTAATCTCTGCCAAGTTGAAACAAAGGTGCTTTTTCAATAGCCAACTGTACCTTCATGTTTTCAGAACTGAAGAAGCTTCTTGGATGAGAAGCAAAACGTTTTCAAGGAAAAAAACCAAGTCCAGTTGCCTTTTGAAAACGCAACCTTCGGACAATCATGACCAGGATGACTGAGAATCTCCAGACATATACCAAGCCTCAGGCTGTTACAGAGAACAAAAGTTTGAAGGGTTTAAATGAAGACAAGCCATTCAAAAGCACCTCAGTTTGCAAGCCCAGCCTTTTGATTTAACATTTCGATAATCGCAACACAAAAGCCAGACCAGCGTTTATCGTACTTGGAACTTCACAATGTTTAAACACAAGCTACCTTGTGGTGGTGCAAGACAAAACGAGATGAAGACGCCCAAGGTAATTCTTTGTGTCACTTTGAAGCCCCAGATTCCTTTATCTTTGTGATCACTGGTGAAATACGGAGGCCAGCTGAGGAGGGCTCTCAGACTGTGGTTTGCCATTATTCCTTGCTTTGGTTTAAATGCCACATACAAGCTTGCAAAAAAGGCCCTTGCCTTTTGTTCCTCTGAAAGATGAACCTTAACAGTACCAACAAATTAATAAGGAGCCATCCAACCTGGAGGGAAGCGATACAGCTATCATGCAGATGCAATATTTTGACTTCCTGTGAGGTTTTTATTGCTCTGTTAGATCAAGGCTCTAACAATGGGATATAGCTCTTTGTCCAAGTGCAAAGAAAAGGATTAAATAAAAGCACTAAACCATGCTGATATTTGGGAGGACTAGGGACACTTTCAGAGTTTTAATACTAAATTGATAACAAGATCACAATAGAGGTAGGACCGATCTGAGTCACAATAAAAACATCAACCATGGATTGAATTTAATTTTGATCTCTGGGGTTGCACCGGTGTTTAATTGTCAAAGTTCAATATAGATAGCCCTCTACTTACAACCACAATTGAGCCCAAAAATTTCTGATGCTAAGCGAGACAGATGGTGAATTTGCCCCATTTTACAATTTTTCTTGCCAAAGTTGTTAATCACTGCAGTTGTTAAGTTAGTAATATGGTTGTTAAGTGAATATGGCTTCCCCATTGGCCTGTCAGAAGGTTGCAAAATCACATGGCCCTGGGACACTGCAACCGTCATAAATATGAACCAGTTGCCAAGCATCTGAATTTTGATGATGTGACCATCAGGATGCTGCTACAGTTAGAATAGAATAGAATAGAATAGAATAGAATAGAATAATAGAATAGAATAGAATAGAATAGCTTTATTGGCTAAGTATGATTGGACACACAAGGAATTTGTTTTGGTGCAAATCCTTTCAGTGTGCATAAAAGAAAAGATACATTCATCAAGTGTCAAGAATCATCAGGTACAACACTTAATGATAGTCACAGGGTACAATAAGCAATCAAATCATACTAGGAAACAATCCATATAAATTGTAAGGATACAAGCAATAAAGTTACAGTCATACAGTCACAAGTGGGAGGGGATGGGTGATAAGGAGCGATGAGAAGGTTAATAATACTAGTAGTGCAGACTTTGTAAATAGTTGAAGTGTTGAGGGAATTATTTGTTTAGCAGAGTGATGGCTTTCGGGAAAAAACTGTTCTTGTGTCTATTTGTTCTGGTGTGCAGTGCTCTATAGCGTCGTTTTGAGGGAAGGAGTTGAAACAGTTTATGTCCAGGATGTGAGGGGTCTGTAAATATTTTCACAGTCCTCTTTTTGACTCCTGCAGTATACAGGTCCTCGATTGAGGGCAGGTTGGTAGTAATTGTTTTTTCTGCAGTCCTAATTACTCTCTGAAGTCTGTGTCTGTCTTGTTGGATTGCAGAATCAAATCAGACAGTTATAGAGGTGCAGATGACAGACTCAATAATCTGTAGAACTGGATCAGCAGCTCCTTGGGCAGTTTGAGCTTCCTGAGTTGATGCAGAAAGAACATTCTTTGTTTTGTGCTTTTTTGATGACGTTTTTAATGTTAGGTGTCCATTTTAGGTCTTGTGATATGACAGAACCTAGAAATTTGAAGGTCTCTACTGTTGATAAGTGTGAAAAACATTCGTAAGTCATATTTTCAGTGCCGTTGTAAATTTGAATGGTCACTAAATGAACTGTTGTAACTCGAGGACTAGACTAGTTGTAACATATTACAACTGGAAACATATTTACGAAAACATTGTGCTGCCACGAAAGTGTGGAAAGCTGACATTGGTCAGATCTGAGCTTCTGGGACGTAAGAGTTTAGCTCAATGCAGAATTCTTTTTTAGATTTCATAGAAAATATAACTTTCTTTTATGAGTGGGAAGGATGGGGAGAATATCTATCCAGGACAAAGAAAGGGAAATTAACTACAGCTGCACTCAAATCCTATTTATTCCAAAAATCCTTGCATGAATAGCAGTATTTCCACTTTCAATGGACATTTAAAATGATCATTGTTGTGGAAGATATTGTATTAAAACATTTACATAAAATAATGACAGCAGGCTTTTGAAATCTGGCATTTGAACTGTACTTTTTAAAGAAAAGAAAAAAAAAACTAGAGAAGATATTGTTTAATGCCAAGGTTTTCAAAGTTTTATGGCAAATTTTGAAGAAGCTTGAGTTTTGCATGCAAAATATATTTGCTCTTGGATTTTTAATATTCCAGACAATTTCCAGGACTTAAATAAATTATCAGTGCTTACGTTTTAGATAGTTTTAACATTTGGCCTTCATGTTTGCTGAACAATGCCTTGAATGCAAGTGAGAGTCCTTCAGAAGTTTTAATCTAGTCAAATTTTAATTAGCTGTCAATCAAATGAAAGGACTAACCCTGATAGTAAAGTCAGCAACTTAATAAATTACAATATTGGTAAGCTGTAAGCTTTTTTGGGGGTATATTTTTATTATCTTTGTGCCAATAGATTTTTTTTCTTCATTTCACATTTGCAAGCATTTGACACTGCTTTTTGAGTTGCACGGCATCTGTCAGTTAAAATTGTTTTCATAATCTGCCCCCTTATTTAAAAGCTGTTCCTTGACATAAAGAAGCAAAGAAGAAGAAAAGTCGCTCAGCTTGTGAATTATTTATTCAGAAATAGGAGCAACAACGAAATGTTGTAGCCTTGCTTTTGTCCAAAGAGCAAGAATGGATAAGATTGAAAATTGATTTTTGATCCCTTAAATCAGGGGTGAGTCCAACCTTTGCAATTTTAAAACTTGTGAATTCAGCTCCCAAAGTTTCCCAGCCAGAAAGTTAATCTCTACAAGCCTAAAAATTGCCAATATTTATTTACATATCTATGGAGATTCTCAGCCATCCGGGTTGTCCCAAAGGTTTTTTTTTTTCAAAAGTCAACTGGACTTTGTTTTTCCTTGAAGACATTTCGCTTCTCATCCAAGAAGCTTCTCCAATTCAGAAATTTATTTATTTATTTTATTTTATTAAACTTATATACCGCCCTCTTTCCCTGATAGGACTCAGGGCAGTGTACAGCCGATTAAAAATACCACAACAATACACAATTAAAAAAACAATTAAGATCAACTATATAGTGGCTGAAATAAAAGCATATAAAGGGGAATTAAAAAGATTAAAAACCAGATAAAACCAGATTAAAACTCTAAGAGAACCCTAGGCCAGACCGGCTTGGCGAAATAGATGAGTCTGCACCGCCCGTCGGAAAGTCAGGAGATCAGGGATGGTCCTCATCTCCGGGGGTAATTTATTCCAGAGGGAGGGTGCCCCCAACGAGAAGGCCTGCACCCTCGAGGTCACCAGCCGTCCAGCTGGCAGCACCCCGAGGAGACCCACTCTATGGGAGCGTATTGGCCGGCGGGAGGCCGATAATGGCAGGAGGCGGTCCCATAGGTACCCCGGCCCCAAGCCATGGAGTGCTTTAAAGATGGTAATCAATACCTTGAAGCGCACCCAGAGGACCACCGGGAGCCAATGCAGCTCGCGCAAGAGCAGCGTGACATGAGAGAAATGAAGAAACTTCTTGGTGAGAAGCAAAATGTCTTTAAGGGGAAACAAATCCCAATTGCCTTTTGAAAAAGCATCTTTGATACTATCAAGATTTATCTTTTGCCCAGCACTACCTGTTATATTATCTTCTTAATGTCTACAAGGAAAAATGTCCAGCTCTTGCCAATGTAAATGTGAATTTTAAATACTTTTAGGAGTGAGAAAAGATCCTCTTTCTCTGTCCCATAGATAACCTGTGTAATTTTTTCAGACTGAACAATCATGGATTTTTCCTCTTGGGATTACTTGATTCTTGATGTTGTTGTGATAGTTATTGATAATACTGATAAGCATTTGTACCCTACAATGTCTCTGTTTCTCCCACAAGTTTGATTTTAATCTTGAAAACAAAAGGGAAATCAATTTGGCTAAATTCTGCTGCTGCTTCTTTATTAGGTTAAGATACTCAATTAAATTAATGTTTTGAATTTATGTCCTCAATCAATAGGTGCAGTTATTGATTCCAGAGATATGGCGTGAAAAATAGGAAGGGTAAAGTTTTTCTGGCATGGTGAATTTGTTTGCTTTCTTCTCATTTGAAAAATTACTGTAGTTATTTTGCTTATTATAAGCACCACATCAGAGAAAGGAAAATAGCTCAGATTGGATTTGTATAATGGATTTGCCTTGTTCACGGAGCAGCTTGGTAAATTGGACCTCTGCCCTTGAGATGCTGATGTATTGATTTCAAATCAGAACTTGGTTAGCTACCAGATAGGGCGATAGTAACTGTAGTTTGACACCGATAGAAGTGACCATGTGGGGAAAATTGATTGTTTGGACTAGTTATTAAATAGGGGAAACTGAGTGGAGTGATCTCCATTTGGTCATTTGTGAGAGAGAGAGCAGTGAGAGAGTTTTGCTTTTGATTATTTTGTACTATATATATAACTAAAAGTGAGGGCACCACAAGGTTAGCAGGGTGAGTATCATAGTTGACTTACTACATGACCCCACTTGCAACCAGGCAACAGTAACGGGATCGGGTAGGGTAGGCTTTTGAATGTAAGGGAGATTTGGGAGGGAAATCTGGAATGCAAGTCTGCCGACTGGAAGCCTAAGACAAACCCAACACTTCAAGGTCACCAGCTGGGAAAATCCGACAGACCGTACTCAAAACAAAGACAATGCAAATGATTGGGTGGGCAATGGACAGTGGGAAATCCAGGAGTGGTGGTGAGGGAGTTTTCCTATGCTGTTTTGGTACAAAATAGTTATAAGTGGCTTTTCTACTTCTGTACTCATATGGGATCTTCAGTAAAGTTACACTTTTGGTAAAAAAAAATCATCCAAGAAAATTATTTTTCTGCCTAACCCAGTGGGACAGTTGACAACAAGATACTTATTGCATTGATTATCTTCTGTGTGTATTGGTGGTAGAAGATGTTCTTCCCATTGAGAAAACCCACAGATTCATCCGCCTGGCATCTCTGATGGGTAATAAGCAAAAGTGAGTTGAATGTGAAGAAGCTCTGACTCACCAGTGTTGGAAGTTCAGTGCCTAGCTACTGGGACCAAAGATCAGAATATGCAGAAGATGTTGCTCAGCAACATTTGAGGTCCAGAATTTTACCAAACAGGTGAGCAGATGATAATAAAAATCAAGTCCTGTCATTTAAAGCAGAGAAGACTAGGCTCAATGAACAAGGGAAGAGAGGGTGTTGTGGTTCGCCGGCAGCAGGTGCAGACGGCTGAGGTCTCGGAGAGCAAGGACTCGGATGAAGGAGTGGAGTCTGCCTTTGGAGCTTATGGAGGCTGGCAGCAGTGATGCAGAGGACCCTCAGGAGCCTATGCCCAGTACGCATGCGTGCAGGGCTGCTCAAAGGAAAGAGCAGCTGCAGCAGCGCGGGTGACTCAGGAGTAAGACTGCAAGGTGATGGCCCTTCCCTTAAGGGATAAAAGCCAGCTGAGAAATCAGAATTCTTTGCAGGAAGCAAAGAAGTTCTTGCACTTCAAGTCTTGTGGAAGTTTGGACTATCCTGGTTGGTGTTTGGAGTCTTTTGGCTTTGATTATTTCCTTGCAATTTAATCTAGTGTTCTTGGCAGCCTTGCACAACCTTGGCAAGGCTTGTTCTTATCTGGGACAATTAATTTTAATTGCGATTTTCTGTGAATGAATGGAATTCACAGAGAAGCATTAAAATGGTTTTGCTTTTATCTCTGTTTGGTGTTTGTTTGCTTGGAACGAGGCTTGGGTCAGAACAGAGGGAAGGTCAACCTTTATAGGCACAAGTGATGGAGGACATGTTTCTAAAGCCAGTGATAAAGAAGTGAGATTACCCATTCAACTTGACAAAAATGATTATGTCAATGTTTCTCAGTTTCAATGACTTTAAGCATGCTAGCTGGGAAATTCTGAGAGTTGAAATCCATCGGTGTTAAACTTACTGAAATTGAGAAACATTGGGTTATACAGCTGTTTCCCCATAATCTGATGTTCTCCAGATGCTTTGGCCTGTAGCCCTCACTATCATTAGTCAGCATGCTTAGGTTGCAACTTGGCCTGGTTCGGCAAATTCTTTGTCCTCAAAATACTGGCTACCATATTTGCAGAAATTTAAGTGTTCCTGAGAATAAAAAAAGAAGCCGAGAAACTTATTCATGGTTCTGATCTCGTAGATCACTCCTTCCAATTCAATCCAGTCCTTTGCAGAACAAAGATTCAGTGGACCTTTGTTTAAGTAAGTGAAAAAGACTCTTAAAAATAAACTACTGCGGGATAGTCCAATGGGACGGGATAAATCATTCTCATTCAGAGAGGCAGGTGGCTGAGCATATGTGGTAATGTGGCTTCCCTGACTTTCACAATATGTCGTGCGTGTGCTACTTCATGTTTTATTTTCCCACTGAGGCATGGAAAAGCCAGGGGTGGGGAGCACATTATCTTACCTGAAATCCTCATGGCTCAAGTTTGGAGAATGGCCAGAGAAACTAGCTTTATAAAGTTTAGCAATTTTGATGTATTTTCTTTGATGTTTAATTCTGATATTAATAATTCACACGTTCTAGCTGTAAAGGAAAAGGTCTTTTCTAGAAACCAGTATAAATTGATGATCTGATTTAGAATGATATTTTTCCCTGACATGGGGAAAAGAGGAGAAGGAGGAAGAGGGGCATGAGAATGAGGATGAAGAAGATGAAAAAGATGAACAGGGAGGAGAAGAAGTTGTTGTTCACCTGCCCACGTCAAAGGTTTGATAGATGGGCATAGAAATTGAATCAATAATGCTACATACTGTAGACTGATGTCCATCACCATATTTACTGGCAATAAATTGGGTAGATCATTGTATTATTAGTGTTATGATTTAAAAAAAAAACATCCCTGCTTTTTCTCCAAATCTTTCTGCACAATTGTAAAGTCTATTTAGGCTCCTATAAGGTTTCATGGAATTTCCCCTCAGGTAACTAGTTACAGTCAGATTTCAATTCTGTGATTCCTTTAAAGATATTGACAACAGTTTGCAGCATTCCCAGGCAAGATCGGATGACTAGTGGTTGATCTCCTTTTTAGAAATCTGTTAACTGTTTAGAAAAGCTTCTGATTAACCTTTAATAACTTTAAACAAAAGAAATTAGAAGTTATAAACTTTCCAGAAATAGTCTTTAATCTATTATGTCCTTGCTTCACTCTCAACTGTACAATTAAATTTTATCTGTCTCTTTATGCAAGATAAAAATCTCTCCCATAAACTGACCTATTTAATAGTTAAATGTGATTGACTAAAACCATCATATACTTCTGGATGAGATGAGCACATAATCAAGATTGCTGTTCATAGACTACAAACCAGTTAAGACCTCTCCTCATTTCCTAGGTGAACGGAAGATGGTTTGCTAAGGGAATGGGGAAATCTTGGTAAACAAAGCCTCAACATAGGTGAAGCCTCCATAAAGATGCTTTGTTTTAAGCATGGGCGATTCTCATTTGTAAATGAATCACCATCGTGAATAATAGGGGGAGCCATGCATACAGTTTTTCCCCAAATCAAAAGGTCTTATAAATACAGTATCTAAAATTTCTTGGAAGAGTTAACAGAACTCTACAAGCAATAAGCCTGACCTTTCTGTGTAATTTATTTGAGCTTTGTTCAATCCTTTTTTATTAAAACTAGCACATCTGAAGCAGAATTAAATCCTATTATACCAGCTCTGTGATCAGATCAATTTTTTAATATTATTAAAAGTTACTCTTCCCACCCAATCAAAAAAGCATGGCAGGGGTCTTGCAATTCCTTTTGTAAAGAGAACATACCTGACAGGCATACCTCGATCAGAAACAGTCGGGGGGATCATAGAATATGTATCATATATCACTTTATAGATCATCAACATATAGGAGATGCCTCGAAGATGAACTTCAGCTGAAGTATCTTCCTGTCAGCCTTCAAGATTTTCTTCCTTTGCTTTGCATCTTTCGGCTGTCATAAGTAACAGGGGGAGGAGGGGGGACATGGTTTTGAGCTGGAGGTGTTACAAAACAGAACTGTGTAAGTTGGGAGGGGGAGATTCTTGCTTAGGCTTCTATCCTATGCTACGGGCAGCCTCAACTCTTTATCAAAATATGTCAAGGTCAATGGATAGAGGCCTCATCACCACCTGAAGATGCCCACATGATGCTATACACAACTTTTAATTGGATGAGCCAATTGAACTTTTGGGGGTGGGAACATTGCCATCACTTTGTATATGTGATTTACGCGCTCATTTTCTCAGATTCAGAATTCTTTTGTTGCTACCACTTGATTTCCAGTAAAAGATACCTTTTCTCTAACTAATGGAGTCTAAGTATTTCTTTCTTGGATTTTGAATGGAGCACCAGCTGACACTTCCCTCTAAAAAAGTGAAAAACAAAAACTCAAGTCTATTACATTCTCAATGCCTTTGAGAAGACTGTGGGATGTTTGTTTGGATTGTGGTGTTCTTTTTCTGGATTTCTGTTTTGTTGGATTTTTCTTTTGTTTACAGTATGTTTATTAAAGTGGTAATCCAATTCTAAATTTGGTTTGAAATTCACATTTCCACTGAAGCAGAACAACAGCTTCTCCTATTAGTTGGTAGAATTCTCAACATGTGCAAAGACTTTTAACTTCCTTTATTGCTAGGGCAATATCATGTCAATTCATCATCCTTAAATTTTTTTTCACACTTTGGAGAAATTCCAGAGATCCATCTTCAAAAAAATAGTTGGAGACACCACTCCGTCTCTCCTTTCGAATGGATTTTGAATAAACTGCAAATGGAAGACAACAGCTATCTTGAACCCTTGTAAAATTTTGTGAGAATTGTAGAATGTTGATATGACTTAAAAATCTCATATTTCCCCTTTAGGTTATCTTCTATAACACTATAGAGCCCAGAAATTCTTTAATAAACATCATGTTGTCATCGTCTTCCTCATCCTCTTCTTGACTTGATCAAACATTTTTCAAAAAATGGTTAAAAAAACCGATATCTTTTATTTCATTTCTATGAAGGGGGATTAGGCTGCTGTAAAACTGTTATACAGCTGCAGTTGAAACACCTTACTTTGAAAAGTGCCTTCAACCCAAACAGTGGATTATTTAATGTTGTAGAACAGAGCTAGCTGACACTCAGTTGGACAGAAGAGCTTGGAGTTTGAAAACAAACACTACACCTTTGTGAATACTTTCCAGCCACTTCATCACTGCTTTGCTCTTCTATAAACACATTTTGGAGAGGTTTCCTTGCAAGTGTGTGGCTTGTGCTGGGTTTTACAGCAGCAGCTCAAAACCAAGCCATTTGTGTGGAATTTACTATTTCTGTTTAACAGGCTGTTTACTATCGCTCTCTATCAGTCACACTATTTTTTGGCGCCTCTTTCCACAGGCAACTGAGGAATTTATGGACAATAATAACAACAGACATATTTCCTATGCGCAGGTTAATGGGCTGTCTTTCCCCATTCTATCAATCCCTTAATACAGGCTTATAAATTGCTTTGGGTCCATTGTTTGTAACTCTTCCACATCTTCCCAACTTCCTCTCCCTAGCACAAACATACACATGGTAGAGAAAATATTTGCTACACTTGGACTTGTACTGGAAGTATTTGCATTGATCTTCTAATGTTGCAGTTTGCACAGTCTGCTTTTACACCCTGGGAATCTCCCACCATTAACAAATCAAGTGGTAGGAAACTCCTATTTACAACAGATTTTACATAAGGATCTTAGGGCTACCCTGAGAGTCGCAAGGTTGTGCAATCAGCTATTTTACCACCATGTTATTCTTCCTTCTCTCATTTAGTTTTTACTTATTTATTTGTATCTCACCTTTATTATTTTTTACAAATAACTCAAGGCGGCAAACCTATCCAACATACCTTCCTCCTATTTCCCCACAACCACAATCCTGTGAGGTGAGTTGGGCTGAAAGAGAGGGACTGGCCCAAAGTCGCCCAGCTGTTTTTCAACACTAAGGTGGGACTTGAACTCACACTCTCCTGCTTCTTAGCCTGGTGCCTTAAACATTAGGCCAAACTGGTTCTTTGAATGCTGAGAGCTCAATATTTCTGCATTGTGCTGTAACATGCTGAGGACCAGTGTCAAAACAGTTAGTTAGGCTAGGATCAAGCATCAACTGGGCCAGAGGCTGAAATCAGGGATAGCTGCAATGTGATGGTCATAGTATCACAATTGAAGCCACCCTTCAATTGTGCACATGATATCAATTCATTCCAATACCGTGGCCATCATTTGCAATTTTTGATACTAACTTGCTGGTGCTGTATTCTTTAAGTATGACCAAATGGTACGTAGAACCAAGCAGAACATTAAAAACAAAAGGTAAGTCATGTTAAATTGAAATATAACCCTTTCGAAGCACTGGCAGCCAATCCAACCACTGAATTTTGCAGGCATGCCACTTACCCTTTTACAGGTAGTCCTCAACTTACGATCACGACTGAGCCCAAATTTTCCATTGCTAAATAAGACAGCTGTTAAGTGATCTTTGCTGCATTTTACAACCTTTCTGGATCCAGCTGTTAAGTGAATCACTGCAGTTAAGCTACTAACACGGTTGTTAAATGAATCTGTCTTCTTCATTGACTTTGTTTGTCAGAAGGTGGCAAAAGGTGACCTTGGGACACTGCAACTGTCATAGATAAATGCCAGTTTCTAAGTGTCCAAATTCTGATCACATGACCCTGGGCACATTGCAACTCTTGTAAGTATGAAAGAGTTATAGGTCACTCAGTGCCGTTGTAATTTCAAACAGTCGCTACATGAATGGTTGTAGTTGAGGGCTACCTGTGTAAACAGAGAGAGAGAGAGAGAGAGAGAGAGAGAGAGAGTATATTTCTCTACCATCCCTATGTCTATGTCTATCTTTATCTATGTGTCTCCCTACCTCCCATCTCCCTATCACTGTCTCTGTCTCTCTAGTTCTAGTTCTAATTCTAGTTCTAACTCCCTCCCTCCCTCTCTCTCTCACTCTGTGTATTTGTGTGTGTGTGTTTAAATGAATGTACTCAAGGAAGATCTTGAGAAGTTTCTGGAAAGCCATTGTTTCTATAGGGTTTCTCAGTTTCTCTTCTTCTTCTATTTAGACCTGGAAATAAAAAATGTGGATTGTCTCCAGGTTTACCAACATTATTTGAAGCTTCTTGTCCTTAAATCCCAAGCATTGGCTCAGCTTGTTTGTCATTGTGCACCATGTGATTAATGCCATTTTATGGTTTTTTTGCCCTGGATTTCTCAAATTTGGGTGGCTTCCCCCTCCCTCCCCTTCTAAAGAAAAAAAAAAACATCTAGTTGCTCAGAAAACCGCATGCCTTCAGTCTCCTGTGCTTTGCTTTTGACTGAAACCTGATTTGATTCACTTGAAAATTATTTTCATGTATTGGATTTACAGTTCATTTAACATCCGCTGTGGATGTCAGTACAATAGTTCCAACCTCAGATAGGTAGTAATTTGGTTTCTTAATGAGTTTCCTGCTCAGGATCATCGTAGGAAAAATGGGGAAAAAATGCAATAGAGCTTGGAGGATGGCAGTCTGGACCCAGGGATGTTTGTCTGTGTGTGTGCTTGTGCAAGAGATGGGGAGAGTTGA
Source organism: Bungarus multicinctus (assembly GCA_023653725.1). Lineage (NCBI taxonomy): Eukaryota > Metazoa > Chordata > Lepidosauria > Squamata > Elapidae > Bungarus > Bungarus multicinctus. The sequence goes on from CM042841.1 coordinate 7,423,693, forward strand.
GAAATGTTTTTTTTTTTTTTAAAGGCTGATTTAGGCAAAAAAGCTGAAATGCGGTGGTTTCATTTAATAGGCGTAGAAGAGCCAGAAGGCAGGATGAAATGGACAATTGAATAGTTCTCTTTATTGATCTCATTTGAAAGAAGGATACTTGCTAGAATTCTTGTGTTGTAACTTTAACCTTCTCCCTAATCAATGCTATGAACTTTCTAATCAATACTATGAACAGTACTCTTAAGGTCTTGTTTCTTGGATGTCAACTTCTCAACAATAAAAAGAGAGAGAGAGAGAGAGGGAAGGAGGAGAGAAAGCTCCATCAAAGAACAGTGAAACTGATGCTACAAGAAAAAAAAATATAGCATTCAGGGGGCTTACTCAAAAGAAACTATCATGTTTTTTTTTTAATTTTTTGCAAGCTATTCCATTAAAGAATTAGACAAATTCATGGCCAGAAGGATTGCATTGATGGGCCTCAGAATAAATAAAACAACAGAATAAGAGAGTTGGCAGAGATCTTGAAGGTCTTCTAGTCCAACCCCTGCTCAAGCAGGAAACCCTATACCACTTCAGACAAATGGTTGTCCAATCTTATCTTAAAAACCTTCAGTGTCAGAGCACCTGCAACTCCTGGAGGCAAGGCATTCCACTGGTTGATTGTTGTCACTATTAGAAAGTTTCTCCTTAGTTCCAGGTTGCTTCTCTCCTTGATTAGTTTTTATCCGTTGCTTCTTGTCCTGCCCTCAGGTGCTTTGGAAAAAAGATTGAATTCCCCTCCTTCTTTGCAGCAGCTCTCCTCAAATATTGGAAGACTGCAATCGTGTCTCCCTTAGTCCTTGTCTTCACTAGACTAGACATACCCAATTCCTTATATGTTCCTCAATTTTTCGATATGTTTAGCTTTCAGTCTCCTAATATTTATTTGTTGCTCTTCTCTGCCCTCTTTCTAGATGTTGAGCTCTTGTTGCAGATACAAATCAAAATAACATGCAATCTTAGCAAGCTGCTAGGGATTGGGTTGGGATGTGTACCAATTATAAGAATAAGATAAGGTAGGCAAGATAACCTTTATTGTCACTTTTTTTCTGTGAACGCACTGGCACACGTTAAAGAATGATATTCTGATGCCCGCTCTCAAAAGAAAATAAATAAATAAATATATAACCGTACGCATACACACACACACACACCTATACACATGCTACACACACACACACACACACACATACCCCAATCCAAGCTGGGTCTGATAAGGGAGGTAACAAGAGTTAAACCTTCATCGACCAACATGACTGAAGCTAAAACAGTTAATTACAGATGGGAGGTGGTTGGAAGGGCCTATTACACATGCAAGAGCTAAATTGATTAATGATATATAAAGGCATAGATCTCTATAATGGTAGCTTAATACTCTGACAATGTCAGCAGAGGCTGACGAACGCTTAGTAAGTATAATAAATATAATTTTAGTTCCGGAGATTGCAAGATGTCTGTTTTTTCTCTTACATATATATGTGTGTGTGTATCAGTCCATTGTGAATACATAGCAGAAAAAAAGTCTTGAGATGAGTATAAAAAAAAGTCTAAAAACACTAAAAGACTATCTTCATCTCCTTTGTGAGTTTTGTGGTGCTTTGAGTCTAATTTAAATTTTTTATTTTCACGAAGCTAAATATGCACACCAATCCCACCCCTATTTGTCTTTCCTTGACTCTTAAAAACATCAACAACAACTTGATTTCTCACCCCCTGATCCAGTTGAATGAACTGGCTGATATACCTTCAGCCCTTATGGCTCTATTTTGACAAATAATACCAAGTTCGGAATGATTTAAAAGATTAGGTAAGGCCCCAGCTGAAAGGATTGGAGAAATATGGTGGATTCCAAACTCATCAATATAGGATCTGACAATGCTTAAATTTTATCCATTAGGAGAGAGCTGAGCTATCCTTTCATCTAAAACATTTTCTAAAAGGATTTTAAGTTGTTTCGTCCTGTTTTTTGCTTTTTTTTCAGCTGGGGAAGATCTTTATTGTAGGGCTTCCTTGATGGGTTTTATTGATTTTTTTATCACAAGCTGGGTGCAAAAGTTTAGCAACTGTGGTGAAAGGCTTGTGAGAGGAACCAAGAAAATGGTTTGGAGGCCCCATTCAATCACGCAACTGTGAGTTGCCTGTGCCTGCTGTATAAATTAAGATATAAATACAGCTGTGATGCTCACTTTTCCAGGCTCATTAAAAGTTTGAGAAAGAAGCTGATTCTATAGAGCTGATGGCTTAATTTCCTTTTACTGAGGAAATTGGCTGTTTTCATCACAAAGAAGTTTCCAAAAATACATGGATCTAAATATGCCCTAGCCTCTTGCATGCTAACTTTATTATCTCTGATCTGAAGGCTTTGCAGACTGCAGCTGTTCTTTTTAATAGGGAGGCAAATCCTACTACCAAACTCAGATTTTGAGCTTTGTTTTCAGTGCAAATATTAGTTGCATCTTTGAGATTCAAAGTTTCCAAAAAGGTGCATCACCTGCCATGGGTTTTTTTAATCATTATTTTGCAGTTGCTTGATATGTGGTGATGTTTTGGGATTACCTTGGTTTGGAAGCATTGAAATACTTTCCATAATATTATGCAGAGAGCCATGATCTCTATTCAGAAAGTTGCTAATTTGGGAATCCACAAAGAAGTGAGATTTGTTCACATCACAAAAAGCTTTAGACTCATGAATGACAGTATAACAGAATTGGAAGGGACCTTGCAGGTCATCTAATCCAACCCCCTACTCAAACAGGAGACCTTATACCATTCCAGACAGACGGCTGCCAGTCACTTCTTAAAAACCTCCAGGGATGGAGCATTCCCAAATTCTGGAGGCAAGCTGTTCCACTGGTAAATTGTCCTCACTGTTAGGAAGTTTCTTCTTAGTTTTGCAAAACTAAAAATATTTCTCTTCTCCTTTTCTTTTACTCTCTGGAAAACTGGGGCGGGGGGGGGGGGACTTCTGAAATACTCCCCATGCCTCCCCTTCTTCTGTGTGCTGAGAATCTTTTATACGCTGGTTGTCCAGTCTGCAACTCGCCTTCCTCTAGTCTAAAGAGAGGAATTTGATTTTGCTTATCCACTTCTTTCTCTTGCTTGCTCAGTTTTATTTAGCCAGCTTCTTAACCTTGACTTCTGGCAGTGCTTTCCCCCCCCCCCCTCATTACCTTTCTCCATTATATATTGCTTGGTTTTGTTACAGATGTAGCTTTAACTGCTTTGACAGATTAATATTTAACAGCATAAATTGCTTCATTAAAGTAACGTCCTTCAGATTGGTACCATTGGCCTGGTGGCTTGTGCAGTGGGGAACGGAAGAGGTGGCCTCTGCTCTTGCATGAAACAGAGCTCGTGAACATTTTCTCCATGGTGGGGAAATGTTGTTGAGGACTGAGTTTTTTCTTTCTTGAGATGGATGGAGACTCATGCTGCTGAGAAAGGTATCTGCAAGATACTAACAGGTTTTTGTAGGTGGCACAATATTGAGCTAAGATTAGCAACCTTGGAAGATCCTTAAAGGAAATCTGTTCTGGAGTCAGGAACCTTCATGCATTTTTTGGGAAAGTTTTGAGAATTCCCCGATAAGAATAATTTTAAAAATGTTGTAATCTCAGGATCATTACATTTAAAAAAAAAAAAAATTGAAACCGGCCACCGATGAGACCTTAAATGTTTCCTACCGAAACGTTGTGAAATATCCTGATCTTGTGGGACTTTGGTCTTCTTCATTTTGTGTTTACAATTTTAAATTATTTTATTATTCATTTAATTTGATATTTATCTGACCTTTATTATTTTATAAATAACTCACGGTGGAAAACATACACAATATTCAACCTTCTTCTTATTTTGCCCACACCAACTCTATGAGCTGAATTGAGCTGAGAGAGAATGACTGGCCCAAGGTCACCCAGCTGGCTTTCATGCTTAAGCAATAGCAATAGCACTTAGATTTAAATACTGCTTCACAGTGCTTCATAGCCCTCTTTAAGCAGTTTTACAGAGTCAGTCTATTGCCCCCAAAAAATCTGGCTCCCCATTTTACTGCTCTTGAGGGGATGGAAGGCTGAGTCAACTTTGAGGCTGGTGAGATTTCAACTGCCAAATTGTAGGTAGCTGTCAGTCAGCAGAAGTAGTCTGCACTCTAGCTACTGCGCCACCTTAGCTCTTAAGGCAGAACTAGAATTCACCCTCTCCTGGTGATCGGCCCAAAGTCACCAAGCTGGCATTCATGCCTAAGTGGGAACGAGAATGCAGTTTCCTAGGGTCAATTTGAACTTGGTGATTTGGACGGGAAGCAGTGGTGAGATTCAATTTTTTTTACTACCGGTTCTGTGGGCGTGGTTTGGTGGACGTGGTGCTGATTGGTGGGCATGGCAGGGGAAGGATACTGCAAAATCCTCATTCCCTCCCCACCTCACTAATCTGCTTTCCAGCTCCGTTTTCCTGTGCAGGGCAACCAAAGAAGACCCAGCCAATCAGCTGGGACTCAGGAGGCAGAGAATAGATGGGGGCGGGACCAGTCAGAGGTGATATTCGCCGGTTCTCCGAATTACTCAAAATTTCCAATCCTGGTTCTCCAGAACTGGTCAGAACCTGCTGAATACCACCTCTAATGGGAAGGCTGTTTCTTTTGCTTCAAAGCACCTTTCAGCATGGTCCTTCCTTGAATCAAAATTTTCACAGTGGGCATCGAAACAAGTAACTTCTGTTGAGTTAGAAAAAAGGGAAATACAAACCGATCCTGAAGCAGCCTGCATCTCAAGTGTTCTAACCACAAGTGTAAGATATATAAATATTTTTATCTACACAGATCAGCCTGGGATTCAAGAGATCAAAGGATGGGGAGCTGAAATCATGAGGAGGGATCAGTCAGTGAGGCTGACAAAGAAAAGACAATATTTTGGTGCTTCACCAATGCAGAACAGATGAATGTTCCCAGGCCAGTCTTATCTGGGGAAAAGGAAATTAGCTCTTCTGTTTTGTATTCTGAAGAAGTCTAAAGAAGTCACAGAGCATCTCTTAATGAATTCACTCATAAATGAAAGCAGGTGGTTTGGCTTATTCAGTTTCCAGGATTTTCTATCTTCACCTCTTATTTCTGGACATTCAACCGGACTAGTGAAACTTGCTTATCTGGTCATGCTGTGTGGTTGTAGCTTCAAGCACTATATAAAATTGGGGCACAAACAAAATGAATTATGGACCGCAATACCTCCCCAGAGTGGGAAAACTAATAATTTGTAGAGAGTAAAAATTATTTTGACAGAGCAAGGAAAGATCCATTACTAAAAAGGGAAACATTGCTTTAAACAAAATAAACATGAATTCACGTGAATATGAAAAAGGGAAGTGGGGAAGCACAATTAGATTTCCAAGTTTACTACAGTCAATATAAATTTAAATAGCTTCTAGACTTTCTTAAAGTTTGTTTCTTAGTCTGGTCTGCCTCATAGGGCTTACATATCTTTGTTTTTGTTGATTTGTGAAGGGTATACAATTTAATGAAGCCATTTCAAGAACTGTTTTTTAATTCCCTTGCTTTCCTTCCTTCCTTAACTCCCTTCCCTTACCTCCCCTTTTCCCTTTCTCTTCCCTTTCCCTATTTCCTTCCTCCTGCCCTTCTTTCCTTTCTTCCCTCCTTCCTATCTTTCTTCCCTTCCCTTTCCAAATATTAAGATTGCACAGTATTAAAAAGATAATAAATATTCTACCAATGAATACCAATAGTTACAACAACAGTGCAAAATAAACCAAGTTATAATCGTATAGGATCTGCACAGTTCTTTCCTTTTAAAAAGAAATCATGAAACTAAGGTGTTTTGAGTAAAATACGAAGGCTGTGTTAACAACAGTGGCTTTGGATGTGAAGAAAAATCTCTATAAGCAGAAGGACTAACATTGTGGCAGATTCCTCTGGTTAGTATAATTGCATAGAAAATAAAACAGACATTTTCCTTTCCAGTGAAAACAGCTTGCAAGAAATGTATGGTGGATTTCGCCTTGAAGGTGATTTTTTTTTTTTTTGAGGTCTCCTTAAAGAACTTAGATTGCTTATGTCAGCATGATGTTAATCACTGACTTCTGCCTGGAATCTATGCTGACAAAGGGCACTAAAGAGATGCTTAAAGAAAACTTTGCATTCTCTTCTGGAGCTGGACTTTTCTTCTGAGCTTATGTATTTATGGAAATAGGATGTGTCATCTACTTCCTTCCAATATATGTTTTGCAGATGTTCAGAATGAATTGAATATTCAAACAGAGGACTGGCGGGGCTGGGGGGTGAGAGGGGACAGGACACCAAGCCGGAAGAGAAATAGCTTTACTAAACCCCTGAAATTCAAGTACAAAATGCATCTTGAGATCTATTGTTAAGAACACATACCCAAATGTCTCCCTGTTCGGCTTTTTACATCCTTTTGATCAGAGGTGGGCAGCTTATAGGCTACGTATGAATCTCCAAACCATTTATGATCCCTGCAACCCAGATTGCATCTTTCAAATCTGGTGGTAAAACTGCCAGTTCCTTGGTGGTTTTGGCTTGTTTTAGATTGCCTTTGTGCTAAAATAAGAGGCAGACTTTCACTATGATAACTTAAAATCCATGTTACCCCTTAAATCCCAAAATCAAAATAGATTAGGAAAGTCAGCTTTGCTGAATCACATTGGTGATTGCTCTGCCCTTTTGTAGCTGCTATATTAAACAATAACAAATTGAACTCCCAGTGGGTCAACTGAATTGTCTTTTATATAATGTATAAAGAAAATTGAAAACAGAGAGAGCAAACATCATATTATTTATATTTCCCATATAAAATAATTTGCCCTAGTTTGTCGTTCCTCCCCTAGAAACTCTAGTTTATGCCCTATTCTTCCCTGTCTTCTCCTTAATTTTGATCCCTCTTTTGTCTATCATGTTCTATAGATTCTATAGATTAACCAAGTTTGAAACTATTTTCTTTTGATTCATTAGTGATAAACCTACACATATCTAAGGAGTAGCGATTTAATTACAAGTGTCTGTATGTGTTTGGGAGGATAATTTTATATTTCCCAAAGAGTGAATATAATTCAAGCACTTTTAAAAAAAAATTACAGCTAGTCCTCAACTTATGAATAGGTTATATTCTAAGAGGCTGTTTGTAAGTCCATTTTATTTGTAAGTCCAACCAAGTATAAAAAATATGCACAATACATTCTTACCTTACATAAGTGGGGGGTATGCTGTAATACCTGGAAGTGATGGTAGACAGGATGGGGTGGTGTTCAAATGGTGTATACTTGGCTATCCAAAACACAATGTGGTCAAGCATACACCATAAACTAAGTCCTTTCTGACTTCTCCCACCTTCCAGGTTGGAGTTATGTCAGGTTTGTTTTCACAAAGGTTTTTTCCTCCCAAAAGGTACCTGGACTTTGTGGTTCTTTGAAGAAGTTTCACTTTTCATCCAAGAAGCTTCTTCAGTTCTGACTGAAATGGTTGCGAATGGAAGGATTTATATTCCTTGCAGTCATCTGCTCATTAGCACTCTCTCTGAGAGTCATTGAGGCCCACTTGGGGGTTTATCTGTGCTTTCTGGGTCACCTGAATCAAAGTGTAAAATTGTGTTGCTCTCTGTCAGCAGAGGGGAAGGCATATGACATCCCTTCCCTCCTGTCTACATGTCCTTTTAGCACTTCCAAGAAGATTCCACACCAATTTGCACTCTGATACATGTGAACCTGAGGGCACAGATAAACCCCCCCAAGTAGCCTCAATGACTCTCAGAGACGATGCTAATTCCTTCTATTTCCCCCTCCATGCACACACACTTCCAGGAGTGGGGTTCAGATTTTTTAACAACTGGTTCTGTGGGCGTGGCTTAGTTGGTGGTCATGGCTTGGTGGTCATGTGACTGGGTGGACGTGGCTTGGTGATCATGTTATTGGCTGGGTGTGGCCAACTCAATATCACTCACATCGAGGCATGCATCTCCTCGCCTGGCCTCTCATGACTGTGGGGATGCTGCAACAGTCGTAAGTGTGAAAAATGGTCATACATCACTTTTTTCAGTGCCATTGTAACTTTGAATGGTCACTCCACACAAGCAAAGTACCAGCAAAGGAGGGGAAAAAACTCCAGAGAAGTTCCTGAGACAGGAAGTCTAGTCCTGCCAAGAATGTAATAAGGGTTAACGGAGAGGCAGTTTCTGTAAGCAACACCAGATTGTTTCCTTCCTGCCTTCCTTACAGGATTAGGCCAGTAATTTTTTCTAACAACCGGTTCTCTGAACTGCTTAGAATGTTAACAACCGGTTCTAGTGAATAAGTGCGAACTGGTAGAATCTCACCCTTGCACACTTCAGTCAGAACTGAAGAAATTTCTTGGAGGAGAAGCAAAAAGTCTTCAAAGCAAAAAATAAAGCCCAGTTGCCTTTTGAAAAAGCACATTGGAGACTCTCCATAGAGGTCAGGGTTTTTTGTGTTGGTGAAATGAGGGGTCCTTCGAGCTTTTCTGAGGTTGGTTGTATTTATGCAGATGTTTCATTACCCAAACTAGGTAACATAATCAGTGAAAGTTTGTAATTCAAAAGTTCATAAGTAGAGGACTGTTTGTATGCATCTACATTAACAGATGAAAGGATAAAACTCCAAAGCAAAAAGCTGAATTGTTGTACAAGATTGTTCAGAAATTTAAGGGAATTGCACATTCTGTCCTAAATTGTCTGTTGAAAATAGATGTATCTGGATTTCTTGATATCTTTTCTTCATCTTGCTTTGCTAACTTATAACAAAATTTAAATATTAAAATACAAGAACTTTATTGCAAGTGTAAATTCTCCACATTTGCCCCAGCAGCATAATCTGATTATTTAAAAATAATAATTGATGTCAAAGCCAATATGAATGATTTCAGTGAAGAGACGCTAAGGGAAGGCACAGATAATTCTTCATACCCAAAGTGCCTGTATCTTAACTGTGCACTATAATTGCTTCGAAATATGTAATACTTAATTCCAAGGTGTCAATCTTCATAGCAATTTATTGGGAAATGCTAACTGATGGAGCAGCTGCTACAATGACCAAATATGTTTGTGCTTGAAACAGACTTTCTGGATCTAAATATTATTCCATCTAGGGCAACATCATTTCCTCCACTGCATGCCTCGTTATATGTGCAAATTAGTGGACAGGTTGGTGATTTCACTGAATAGCAAATTAGCGCTACTTTCTGTCTGCACTGCAGTGTTTCTGCGTTAATAGGAATCGTCTTTCAACCATGTTGAAGCTGGAAGGAAGATCATTTTCCAGATAGTCTGGTCAGATCAAGGATAATCTATCCCAAAATAGGACTCAGTATGTGAATGTCTTTTTAGGTATATGGAGGGCAACTGTCAACGGAGAACAGAAATTCAGGAAAGCAGGATTTAGGGAAGCTATGGAAAATGTTTGGGAAACCCAGAAAACAAAGGAAGTCTTCAAGTAATTGAGTGACTTGTAAAATGATGAGGAAAAGGCATGTTAGAACCATTTTAGTACTGGATAAAAGAGGCCCAATTTATGAAATGGATGCCTTAGAAGAGCATAGCACAGCATAAAGCAGTCATTTTATCTGCATCTAGAGATTTTTCCTTACATAAACACCAAATAACTACCAGAATCTGATGACTTTGACTTGAATGACCATATACCATCAAGTAGGTGTCACCTCTTAACAACATAAATAGATTTTCTCCTGGTCTCTCCTCAGACCTTCCAAGGAGAATATAATGATAGTGCATATAACTGCAGTTACTCTATAGGGAAAGAAACCATGAGTAGTGATTATATCATAATATCACTCTGAAACTGGAAGCACAAAAGAAAAAAAAAGATGAAATGCAATAGATGGGATCCTATTAAGTCCTGTACTTGTGTGATGTCCAGCAAAAAAAAAAAAGCAATATTAATAAATATGCAACATCCTGTCAGCCCTGAAGCCATTTTCCCTGGCATCTTCAGGGCTACCACAGTGGAGCTGAGTTGAAGTGTGGGAATGGGAGGAGAGAGGTAGAGATAGCTGGAAACTTGTAGCCGAAATAAAATTCTTTCATCTGGCAACCAAGGACTTTCTCACCAGGTACTAAGGAGGTGGGATCTGAGACCAACTGACCCTTGATTGGACCATGTGATGGATTGCATAGGCAGGAGAAAGAAAACTTTACTTTTAACTGGAGGAAAACCTGAGGGGAGTTCAGAGTTGGGTTTCCCCCAGATGTGCCATAAGGCATGCTTAATAAATCTGTGCTTTGAGGAACATGCCTGCCTTGGAGTTTTGATTCTGTTGGATGTGCTACTTGGAACCTTGACACATACACTTTTAAGTGGTTAAAAACGAGGAAGAAAGAAAAGAAATAACACTACCCTTATCATATTGGAAGCTACAAGCCAGCATTGAACCCAGAATCAGAAATCAGGCCTGTGAACTTGGAACATTTTGAAAGAGAGGTTCCCCCTCGCTGAAAACTGTACAAACAGCACATAAAGCAAGTCTTGGTACTTAATGTTCCTTTAATCTGAGATTTCATGCTCCTCAGTGGCTATTCATCAGTATGCAAAATGGAGTTGGACAGAGCTGAGAGAATGCCAGACCCTGCACTATAAAACCAACTACTTTAGACTCTTGCTGTTCAAGAGGAGGGCAAAAACGTGGGAGAGCTTTCTAACCAAGGAAAATAAAAACCTTTAGCTTCACTGATGCAAGAGTTATCTTGGAGCTCTCCAAGGTCCTGCAAGTTTTCCTGACTGTTGTAGATGAGATACAAATTATAGATGACTGTAGAAATGGCAAAACAGAATTATGGGGAAATACATGTAAAGCAGGATACTGGGGACTGATTTGAGCATCTTGATCAACGTGTGGACCCCCGTTGGGAAAAGGGTGGGACTGATATGTTTTCACTAGCTTCAAATTAGAATAATAGAATCATAGAGCTGGAAGGGAGATCTTCTAAACCAGCCTTCTGTTTGAGTCCTTATAACATTCTGGACAGTTGATTGTCCAAGCTTTCTTTAAAACCACCAGTAATGGATCACCCACAACTCCAGAAGCTTTAGCTGTGGCCACAATTTGCCCATGTACAGGGACAACAAAGATGGTAAAATCTCTGCAGCATCTAGTCAACCTTGACTGGTTTAAAAAAGCAAACTTAAATAGCATCAGACCTGTTTAATATTTGAACATAGAGAACATAGAATAATGGGGTTGAAGGAACCTTGGAGGTCTTCTAGTCCAATCCCTTGCTGAACTAGGATACCCTATACCAATGGACTACCTAGTCTCTTCTTGAAAGCCTCCAAGGATGAAGCATTCACAACTTCTAGAGGTAAGCTGTTCCATTAACTAATTGTTCTCACTATCAGGAAATTTCTTCTTAGTTCCAGGATGGATCTCCCTCAAACAAGCTTCCACTGATTGCTTCTTGTTTTCCCCTCAGGTGCTATGGTGAATAAATTAATGCCCCCTTCCCTGTGACAGTCCTTCAAATCTTAGAAGACTGCTATCACATCACCTCTAGTCCTTCTCTTTGTTAGACTAGACATATCTAGTTCTCTCAATTGTTCATCACATTGTTAAGCCTAGAGACCCCTTATCATCTTTGTTGCTCTTCTCTGCACTCTTTCTAGGATCTCAGCATTATTTTTATATAATGGATCAAATGTTAGTATTTCCAGAAATCTGAAGAAAGACCAGGTAAAGAAAGCCGAGGAGTATTTGTTTCAGAAATCGACAATTTCTCTCCCTAATTATGGTTAAATATCTCATCAGGTCCAGCAGGAAGTGTATGTTTTAGGATACATTTCAATTATTTTTAGCTGACCAGAGTCACTAATTTGTGATGTGTACCCATTTGAATTGGAAGAATGAATCTTCTTCCTAGTGTTATTCCTGCACTATGGCAGAATCTGTTTGGAATGAATGAATAAACTCTTGAAATAAAAAAAGTCAACTCTTCACAGAGTCTTTGGGACAGAAACTGCTACACGATTTGTAGCAGGACAGCAATATCTTGTAGTTTGCCTAGTGCATTACATCTTCCCTTTTCTTTCACTTTCCCTCTCCTTCATTCTCTCCTTCCTTTCTTGAGGGATTGGTCTATGTCATAAGGATGGAAAGAAGGATTGAATCTCTATCTGTATGGACATGAGGTTGCATGATATAAATTATGAAGATAATTAGGTTTTTTCACCTTTAGTTTCTACATTTTTAAAAAAAGAACCTTAATTACAATTGATTTCACTGAAAGGTAAATGTAACCATAAATAAATTCTTGTCTGGGACAAGAACTGTGCTATCCTTTCTTTCACCCAGCTCTTAAAAAAATGGAGAAAAGTTATTTTTAACTTGGTGTTTGCATTATTTATGGTCTTGTTAATTTGTGATTTCCATTTATGGCCCACATTTGAGGGATTCATTAATATTTTAATACATATATCACCACTAAATTTGAGATTAGCATCTTAGAAGCAAAAGTTATTTTTACCCCTTCTGGACTTCTTGACTACAACAATAAGGAAACAAGATGTTATAAAAAGAAAGATGATTGCAACCCAAATATATTACTTTTACAGGTAGTTTCTTTCTACAGGAATAAAGAACTACATTTTAATGGTTTTACAGCTAGTATCTGATATCTAAAAACTGCAGCTGAACTAACCTTGTCTAAAACTTGCATCTGGGTAGAAATGGAGATACCCTTCCATCTATGGAGATTCTCCAATTATCCATGTCGTGAAGGTGCTTTCCCCAAAGGCAATTGGACTTACTTTGGTCTATAATGTTGATGCTGAAGATTTATCTAGAAGGCAAACCCCTGTGAGGGCGAGGTAACCTTTGCAGTTTTCTGTTGTTTCATGTTTAAGAATGGTAAGATCAAGGCTTTGTCATAAAAAAAAATGTGCCTCTCGTAATATCTTTTGTGCCGGTTTTAGACTTTTCAATTACGTACCTCGAAGGCACTTTTCCGCCGACAAAATGAGGGAAAGAGTATTGCCTCTGGGTATGCTGGTCATTCTGCTTCTTCTGCTTTATAGTCCTTTGATGCTTCTTCAAATTTAAACTTGAATGATAGGAACTCAGGGGTTAGGAGTTATTAGAGAAACGCTGCCTCTGCACTTATGAAATATGCACACCACCAATATGCAGAAAAACTCCGAGGGCCCCACTGTAATTTCAACATTTAATGCAGGTTGGAGGGTGTGTGTGCACGTGTGTGTGTGTGAATGTCACACACACACACACTCACACACATTTTAATTCATTGCTTGGGAAAATTCAATGTTAGCTCCTAATTTTTCATTCATTACTTCCTCTTTCTCATAAATACCACTGTGTGTGTATTCAGATCTTTGTGGCTGATACTGAGCAGCAAAAAAGGAAGTTTTTGATGTATTAAGAAATATTACAGACTAGATTATGAATAGCAGAATTTTATCAGTGAAATCAACTTTGATTTAAACTTTAAATGAGATATATCTATATATATTATATTATATGTATGTAATATTTAGTTTATTCAAAAGAAAGAAAGAAATATAAAACACCCAAATATTTTTTAAAAAGGACAAAAGAAGAAAAAAACACAAGCAAGACATTAAGAAAAGTGTCTTTAAAAAAGCTAACACACATATACACAGAATATACTCCCTAGTTGAATGCTGATTAATATAATACAATTGCAGAAGAAAGGGGTAGAATAGATTAAATCATTTTAGACTATTGGATTTAGATCATCTACAGGTAGTCCTTGATGTATAACCACAACTGAGCCCAACATTTATGTTGCTAAATGAGACACCTGTTAAGTGAGTTTTGCTTAACATTTTACAGCCTTTCTTGCCACAGTTAAGGAATCACTGCAGTTGTTAAATGAATCTGGCTTCCTCCGTTGACTTTGCTTATCAGAAGGTTACAAAAGGGGATCACTGTTCTGTCCTAGGCTTCCCCAAAAAGCACTGAGCAGACTCTTTCTCCCGACCAAACACCTTTTATTAAATGCATGTGAATTTCTTGCATTCACATTCAGCCAACGGCCTGGCAAAAAGTCTTTCAAGGGTATAATTAGGAGCTCAAACCTTATCTATCTTGGAAAGCTGCCTGGTAAATATTTTCAAATGGCAGTGCTGACAAGGAAGGGCTTAGCACAGAGTCTCTAGGATGCACAGACGGACCTTCACAATGGTGGAATGAACAAACGAATTGTTTCCAGCAAAAGCCCCCTCCCCTTTTGCTCATCTTTTAATCCCTATGAGAAGGGACATTCATTGTCCAATTGTGGCCTTACTCTCACATCGACCCTGAATTCGCAATTGTTCTTTTCTTTTGGCAGCTCTGCGCATGAGCACACTGGGAACAGGCTCCAGCTGTTCTTTTGCCTCACTGCTGTCTGAGCCTGAAGGCAGCTGATGATTGCTAGCATCTCTGCCTCTGATGCAGAGCCCTCCTCTGAGCTTCCCTCAGCCTCCAGAACTGGCCCAGGTTCCTCCCTAATCTCCTCACTGTCTGCTCCCAGCTCTGTTAGCCACTGGCAGGCCACAACAATCACATTATTTTGGGACATTGCAACCATCATAAATACGAGTCGGTTGCCAAGTGTCTGAATTTTGACCACAAGGCCATAGGGATGCTGAAATGGTCATAAGTGTGAAAAATGGACATAAGTCACTTTTTTCAGTAACATTGCAACTTTGAACTGTCACTAAAAGAACTGTTGTACATTGAGGACTACCTGTATCGTCACAACTATGTGCTGTGATTCAGAGAGAGATCATCACTTATTTTCTTATAAAATAGACCAGACCTGGGGGGCCGAATCTGGCCTGTAGGGTGCTTAGAGCTGGTCCATGGGGGTGCCCCAGAAACAGGGAAGGGCTGGCCTGCAGTGCCTTTGCCAGTGAAAATGGAGCTCGAACGCATGTTCTCTTACCCGGAGCAGTTGAAGGGTTGAAGCCATGCAATGCTTTCAAGGAACCACTGATAATTGCTGAAAACAGGTCATGTATTAAAAACATGTGGCTTCTGTGATGCCTGAAAACATTGCATGGCTTCCGAGCTTTGTTGGTTCGAGGAAGGAGAATGCTGCCCAACGTTTTTATTAACAGGCAGTCCATTAACAGGCAGTCCATCTAGGGTTTGAACCAGGGGTGGGATGCAAATATAAAAATACTGGTTCTGTGGGTGTGGCTAGGTGGGCATGGTCATGTGACCCCGGTTTTTTTTTTTTTTTTGCCTCCTTGGCCTCAGGGAAACCTCCTGGGTGAAGCAGGAAGCTTCCCTGAGGCCCAGGAAGGCAAAAACTGGAGCAACACTCCACCCCTGTGCATCCCATTTTGCCTCCCGGGCCTCAGGGAAGCCTCCTGGGTGAAGCAGTAAGACAGTGAGGGGGATCCCAGCACAGATGATTGTCGGAACAGCTGATCATCAGGAGGAAAAAAAGAAAGAAATATTTTAAGGAGTGACTTGGTGGAGGAGAATGCAGTCAGCGATGTCGCGCATGCACAATAAGAACTGACTGGGCAGGGCGGGGCAGGTGGAGAGGGGTGGGCCCAGCCAGGGGCATGATTTGCTGGTTCTCTGAACTGCACAGAATCGTAACAACCGGTTCTATAGAATCGGTCCGAACCAGTAAAATCCCACCCCTGGTCTGTCCTTAAGTTAGGTGGTCTTAAACCAGGAAGTATGGAAGTAGTTGAATAAACTGTGCATGTGTACCACAAGACCCAGAGACACCCTGAACAAATGGGGTTATCTATTTGCTACTGCTCTTTGCGATTGTGGTGACATGCAGACAGCAACACATATGTATACCTGTCCTTTGTGCCTCAATCAATGGACACTTGGAGACCTCATGGCAATGCAACATTAATTACAACAATTAATGTTGCTAGTTTCTGGGCCAGATCAGTTTAATTTGTATATATTTTATTGTATTTTATTTTTTTAATTTTATGTCATATTGTATGCCTTATTTTAATTGTTATGCAAAGAAATCAAAGGTTGTATCAATAGGAATAGGAACCCTTGGAGCAATTCCTAAAGGGCTGCCTCGATACATGGAAATTTTGAACTTATTAGATCTGAATATTCTGATTTTGCAAAAAGCCACCTTACTTTGAACTGCCTATATATTCAGATGCTACCTTAATAGCTCTTAGATCCGTGGATAGGATTTGAACTATTCAGTTTTTACCAGTACCAGACTGTGAATCAAACTGAAGATTAAATCTTAAATAATAATAACAACAACAATAACAACAACCCAGAAACTGACTATACATTAACTAAGGAAAAAAGCTTCCATTTTTAATTGCTAAAAGCTTGCAAGTTTGTTACTGAGGAAGCACTGGCTCCATCCTTTAATACCGAAATGAGAACTGGAAGCTGTCAAATATAGAATGTTTTTTCCATAAAAGCATCTGGTCACAGAAGCCACTGAATGATCGGGAGGCATTCTGGGGAGAAGGCAACAACTTTGATAGAAGTTATTCCGATTTCTTATCCAGGGGTCTGGTGAGACTATTGTCAGTAAAAACCATCCAGGTTAAAAAGGCTGTGAAATAAAGGGTATCAACCTCATAAATTTTTTATTTGATTCTTAGATAAGCTGAACTCTGAAAGTGACAGAAACCTTGTAACAGGAGAAGTGGCGCAGATATCAGGGCATATGATATTACCTTCATAAATCGGGAATATATTCGTGGCTAAAGCTGCTTGATAAGGAATGTTTTATGATTTGGGGAGCCATGAAGGCATTATCTTAGGTTATCTGCCCATAAATATGTGTCAAACAGGAGACCTGAACTATTAAATAAATCAGATTAGGAAGAATAGAAGAGAGAATTAATGCTGGAGTCACTTCGGGTTTTGGAAAGAGAATGCTGTGTTGTATCTGATTCTAAATGACTGAGGTCAGGCTGAGCTAACTTTATAATTTGTTATGGTTTTTCTTTTCTTTTTTTGGCTTGGAAAGTTTGATGGTATATATATCTCATGCTCTGAATCAAGGATTTCCAAACTTGGCAATTTTAAGACGTGGACTTTTAACTCCCAGAATTTCCCCATCAGCCCTGCCGGGAATTTTGGGAGTTGAAGTGCACAAGTCTTAAGTTGCCAAGTTTGGAGCCCTGCTGCTCTAAATGGATCCAAGAACTGTCCAATGAATGGCTTCCTTAGAGCAGAATCGTGTTTGGAGATTCTGAGCTACTACTTGCATGAAGTCCTTAGGTTTCAGCTTATTATGGCTTGTAGAACCTCAACCATCAGTTGGAAGGTGAATGATTGGACGAGCTTACTCAATGGCTTGGATTGAAGCCATTTGCATATGGCCATTAAAGACTTGATGAAAAAGATTCTCTCAGGATTTTTCTCTGTATGTACTTTTTATGCAAAGTTTTTTAAAAAGGACATGGATTGAGGAGATCCAGAATCTGGCTCATTTCCTTTATGGAAACTCAATGGATGTCTTAGAGCAGGGTTCTCCAACCTTGTCAATTTTAAGATTTGTGGATTTAAACTCCCAGAATTCCTGATCCAGCGTGACTGGCTGAGGAAATTTGGGAGTTGAAGCCCACAAGTCTTAGTGGCCAAAGTTGGAGACCCCAGTCTTAGAGACATTCACACTCTCTCAACCCAGCTGATATCACAGGATGGCTCTTATGGGAGTGAAATGTAGATTCCCCACCCAAAGAAACTGTAGAAAAGACAGGATATAAAGTTAAAGCTAAAAGAAAACTATAAACACAAATCAATAGAAGCCCCCCCCCCCTTTTGTCTTATTCAGCTGACTATGCCTTAGTCCATGCAACTCCTCTCCAATGCCAAAACCATGTCAATTTCACTATAAATATGGTTCTTGCCCTTTGCTTCTATTCCATTATAACTTGCATCCCATCTAGGGATTATCACAGGGCCAGGTTTCAGAGGGCCAGTTGCTTCCTGTGTCGGTGGTTGAATTAGATGATGCTTAATTTTCTTCTATCTCATCCGCCCCACCTCTGCCAATCTTTATGTCAGCTACAGTACAGTTTGTCACCAGATTCCTACATACTACTAAGAAAGTGAGAAAGAGAAACTGAGGGAGAGAGAGAGGGAGAAGAGAGAAAAGGAAACAGACAGAAAAAAGAGAAACAAGAAAGGGAAGAGAGAAAAGAGAAACCAGAAACAGAAAAAGAGAGGGGAGGAGAGAGAAGGAAAAGAGAAAGAGAGAAAAAAAGGGAGAGAGAGAGAAAAAAAAAGAGAAAGAGAAAGAGAGAGGAGAAGAGAGAAAAAGAGAACTGATGCCCACTTGATGCATCAAAAGATCAAATCCATCTTGGGGAAAGTTTATCAAATGTCAGCATTCCCCTTTTTGGTCTTAAGTTCTAAAATGAAGTGGCTGAAGCACGCCTGACATTGTTAATAATTACAAGATTCAAAAATGCTTCTTTGGCATTCTTTGTTCAGTTACCTTTAATGAGATGCAGTGGGATCAACACAGTGGCAATGTTTCATTCAGTGTGGGGTTTATTCATGAGCTGTGAAATATCTGCTAGCCTTTGCTGTGCAGGCAACAATCTCTCTTGTCCTCTCCATTTTTTTCATCTCTCCCCTACTCCCGTTTCTAATAAAAATTGAAGAACAAAACTTCTGCAGGTTTTCGCCAAGGGGCCTGTGGAATACGACAGCCCAAATGTTTGTGCCACCTTATTTTGGAACACCTGGGGTATAAACACAATAGTTAATTGGGGCAAAACCTATCTGGATCATTTTGCTTAGCAAAAAAAAATTAAAGCAGGAGAAGAATGCAAAAATGAAATAAAAATCAGGTGTGACAGCCTTCCTCTTTCTCAGTTAATGGTCTCTTTAATGTTCGTAGAATAATTGCTCTGTTTCTGCTTTTTCTTCCTGGCAGAATTGCATCCATCAGCAAAACTAGCCATCAAGAACTTCTAATGAAGCTTTCCCTCCTAAAAGACTTTTGTTACCAAGTGTCCATTTTGTAACTGACTATTTTTTCCTCTCTCTCTTTTTTCAGCCACAGCTAAGCCTCAAGGCTTAAGATAAAACTAGAAATTTCAAGATGAAATTGCATCGAAATGTAGGACCATCCAGGTCTGATAGACAATGGCTTCTTCGTTTGTGTTAACAGGGATCCAGATAATAGCCTGAGATTTTGAAAGCAGTGGCTCACTCTCATGTCAAGCCCATTGTGATTTTTTGATGCTGAACGCACTATAAGAAGCACTGATGGCTCCTTGTCCCATATATTAGAACCTAGGGGTTGGCATCTTATCGTCCTAGAGAAAGACATGTGGATCTCAGCCTAATTAACTCTTTTTCCTGCAGAATGTAAAAATACTTTTCGCTTCAGCCACATGGAGTCGAGAGTTTTCCTTCCCTAAAGGATCAGATTGGGGCAGGTCTGACATTAGGTGGAATCTAAGTTTCCTGTGCAAAACTACAGAACTATGCCCCTTGGTTCCCCTTCCCTGCCCCCATGACCAGTCTGTTTTTAGCCAATCTGATATTGCTGAGATGTTTTGAGAAATACTGAGGTGTTGAGGCTGATGAAATTCCACTTTCAGGGAAAATGGCCTTGAAGATGCCTGGCACAAACCAGATTCCAAAATACTCTTCTCTTATTCAGCTGTTCCCTCCTCCTGAATTCCCACCATGGGCACATACAGATTTATTGCCCATTTGTTCCCCCTCTCATCCCAGGTGCTTTGATGACAGGATGCTAGCAAGGTGCTGAGCTGAAGATGATGGGCCTGTCTGATCTTTACCTGAACCAGTTAAGGGTGAATTGAGAATCCATCCTGTGATTCTAGATCAGAAGTCTCCAAACTTGGCAACTTCAGGACTTGTGGATTTCAACTCCCAGAATTCTCCAGCCAACATAGCCATAAAGTTGCCAAGTTTGGGGACCCCTGTTCTAGATAGAAGACACTCAATGTCCAAACACAGAAAAGGCAAATAACAGCTTCCCAGAGTCAGCTTTCTGAGATCATTTTTAATGAAAGATAAAGGGAAAAAAACAGGAAAGAGGAACTCCATGGCAAATTTTTCCATATATGCACAGTTTTCTCTAAAAATGGAGATTTATAATTGTAATTATGCAGAATCAATCTGTCTGAGAGGTATGAAAAATGAAACAAAAGCCAGACAGATGGATGATATTAGTATTGAATTCTCGGACGAAATGTACAAATCTGAGAGCTAATCTTTCTTTTGTCAGTTGGATGGTGGGGTTTTTTGGGGGGGACAAATCTTTATCCAGACAGATCGCTTTGTGATTTAAATAAAAGCTATAGCCAATGTGATATTCAGGTGACTGATGGAAAGGAATACATTTTATTTAATGTTAATGAGCTTGCCTAGAAAATTAATCAGTTTTGTAGGAATCAGAAGTAGCAAAGAGGGCTCTATGCATTTAACTGCAATCAGAAATGAAGGAAACTTCTCATTTTCAGGTTACTTCTCTCCTTGATTAGTTTCCATCCATTGTTTCTTCCCTTACCTTCTGGTGCTTTGGAAAATAGGTTGATCCCTTTCTCTCTGTGGCAGCCTCTCAGATATTGGAACAAGAGCTGTGGTGGGTGCAGTGGTTAGAATGCTGTATTGCAGGCTTATTCTGCCGACTGCCAGCAGTTTGATCCTGATCAGCTCAAGGTTGACACAGCCTTCCATCCTTCTGAGGTTGGTAAATTGAGAACTAGTGATGGTATTCTACCAGTTCATCCTGGTTCAGGTGAACTGGTAGTAGAAAAAAAAAAATGCTACAGGTTCAGCCCAACTATTTCCGACAATTAGCTGGGTGATGATAAGCTGTGCTGCACAATTTAGATTAGCTAGAAAGCAGGGAATCATCAGATTTCTCCCTTTTTAGCTAATTTAAATTGCACAACACATCTGATCCCCCTGCTGTTGTATTTACCTCAGAAGGCTTCAAAATGTTTCTTTTTTCAGCACCCAGGAGGCTTCTCTGAGGCCCAGTAGGCAAAAAACAGGGTGCAAGGGGGGTGCTGCAAAAGGAGAAAAAAAAACACCACATAGCCTTGCCCACCCAATCACATGACCACCAGACCATGCCCAGCTAGCCACGCCCACAGAACTGGTAGTAAAAAAATTGAAACCCAATACTGATGAGGACCCAGATTGTTTGGGGCCAAGAGGCTGACTCTGTAAACCACTTAGAGAGGGTTGTAAAGCACTGTGAAGTGGGATATAAGTCTAAGTGCTATTGCTATTGCCCTTCCTTCCTTCCTTCCTTCCTTCCTTCCTTCCTTCCTTCCTTCCTTCCTTCCTTCCTTCCTTCCTTCCTTCCTTCCTTCCTTCCTCCTTTCCTTCCTTCCTTCCCATTGGGTAGAATATTGTGTTGCAGGACAATTCTGCCCACTGCCAGCAGTTCAATCCTGACCAACTTATGTTGATTTAGCCTTCCCAGGTGGGTAAAAGGAGGACATAATGAACCTTGAGCCACACTTCCACAACTGGAAAGGATTTATTAGAAGTTAACATTAGCCTGGGCGTAGCCAACTCACCCTTGATCCCCCACTCCTCTGGGTGTATCATCCAGTGAAACATGTCCATAACCAAGAATCACCAGTCATACTCTTCAATTAGATTTTTGCGCTGCAGCAGCTTCAGTTATCTAATCAGTCTCTGAAGAAAATATGAATTGAATGTGCTTTCGATTCCACACTGTGCTTGCTCTTTGAAATTCCCTCTTTCTTTCTGTTGACAACTATAAAATGTGCATACAAAATGTTTTATGAGTTGGCAACTTACGCACACAACACAAATGTATAAAGGTAAATGTAGAGGTTTCCCATGTCCAATCGGGTCTGACTCTAGGCAGCCATTGTCACCTCTGTTTCCTAGCAAAGGGAGCCAGCATTGTCCGAAGACACTTCCGTGATCATGTGGCCAGCATGACTATATGCCAAGGTGCATGGAAAGCCGTTACTTCCTACCGAAGTGACACCTGTTTATCTACTCATGTTTGCATGCTTTTGAGCTGCAAGGTAGGGGTGGGATTCTACCAGTTTGGACCGGTTTGGGTGAATTGGTAGTTCCAGTGAGCATTTGGCCCCGCCTACCCCCCCCCCCCCCGTGCTCTTTCTTGTGCTTTATTTCCTGTTTTTTTTTTAGCACAGCTGATTTGCATGGCAGAGCAATTTGCCACGCCTCAGCTGTTTTAGTCCCGGGACTGCAATAGATGGTAAATAATTGAGTTGAAAATGGGCCTTTTAAAACTGTAGAGTACACATGGAAAGCCTGTGTTTGGCATGCGCGCGCTCACAGAACCAGTTGTTACACCAGTTGAATCGCACCACTGAAGCTCACCCCTTGGCGTGGACCTTGGGTCTTGAACCTGGGCCAACAAACTCAGTGTCTTTAATTGCTGAGCCATCGTGCCCTCCTCCACATACATACACACACTCTCTCTCTCCCTCCCCACCCCTCACACACATGGATGTAATACTTCTTTTATTCAATGTTTCCTTTGCATCTGGCTTTATTACTAACGTTTGACTTGAAAGGCAAAGGATATCTGTTTTCTGCTCCTTAATGGTAGCTCTGCCTTGAGTATCTCTGCTTATATGAGTAGAAATAAACTTAAACAGTGTATTTTGAGAACTGAAGGACAATGTTTGAAGTAATATAAAAATATATGTCAATGACCAAAATGCCTAGAACTAATATTAAGTACATTAATAAAGCCGTATATAATAATATCTCCCACTGCAAATGCTGCTGTGAAGTCAGTAGCTTTTAAGAATTTGGGGTAATTTGGAAACTGGCAAGGAAATATTAACTTCCAAACCATATTATTAAATCAGCTCTTGCTGTGCCATCAAGTCTGGGCTGCTGAAGTTCAAGCTCTGTAGACATTGTTATGCTTTTAATCTTGCTTAATTGTAGTTTATTTTTAGTTATTTGCAATCCTCGGTAGGGCACCTATAGGCATGTCTCAGGCTGTCTTTCAATAAATGCCATAAAACATCAATAGAAAAAGATCTGAAAACAAAACCAGTTAAAACCAACAAAGAAGCTTAGTAAAACTATTGGTGTACCATGAGGCAGATTTTTCTAGGCTTAATTAGACTAAATATTCCTCTAACTCACCCAATTCATTATTTTGAATAAATGAATTAGCCCAGTCAATGACCTCTATAATTGATTGTTAATTAATTATTTTAATTAATTAT
This sequence comes from Bungarus multicinctus, assembly GCA_023653725.1. Classification (NCBI taxonomy): domain Eukaryota; kingdom Metazoa; phylum Chordata; class Lepidosauria; order Squamata; family Elapidae; genus Bungarus; species Bungarus multicinctus. The sequence continues at coordinate 7,446,937 of CM042841.1, forward strand.
TTTTAAGTCATCTTTCCCCACCTTTTTATTCTTATTGTGATCTGCTTTGTGTATACTCACCAACAAAAAGATGAGACCTACATCCAATAAATAATGACAAATATAAAATCATGGGGAAAATTGATAGTGTTTTTAAAGTCATTATCAAGATTGTCAGGCTACTATAGGACAATAAACACACCAATTTATTCATGCAATCTTTGTTTATTTATTTGTATCCTACATTTATTACTTGGTGTGCATGCCTAATATTCCTTCTTCCTCCTATTTCCCCTCGAACAACAACCCTGTGAGGTGTGTAATTCTGTGATAGAATGACTGGTTCCAGGTCACCCAGCTGACTTTCATGACTAAGGCAGGACTAGAACTCACCATCCCCTGGTGACTGGCCCAAAGTCAACCAGCCAGCTTTTGCCAGCCATGGAAGCCGTATTTGTATTAGCCATATATTTTCTTAGAAGCTTTGAGGCTGCCACAGTTTGTGCCTGAGAATTTGGGAGGGGAGAATTCTTAGTGAGTAGTAGCTTAGATGCAACAACATTCTTCTCAAAAGTGAAGGACATGTCATCCTGCACCTGGATGGGGGTTGGCAAAGGTTTGGCTTCGGATAGAACGATGTTTGATTGGGCCATGTGATGGACTGATGGGTGCAGGAGATGGATCTTTGATTTTCACTTGGGGAAGGGAAAACCCGAAAGTTTCAGATTCGAGTTTTCCCAGATGTGCCAACATGACTTCTTTAATGAATTCTTACTTGGATGAACTTTGTCTCTGAGTGCTGAATGGAATTGGGGAGTTTCTTTGGAACGCTGACAACATTCATGCCTTAAGCTGGGACTAGAACATTCTGTCTCCTGGTGATTGGCCCAAAGTCACCCAGCTGTCTTTTGTTTCTAGGGTGGGACTAGAATTCATTGTCTTTGGCCCAAAAAGTTGGCTTTCATACCTATGGTGGGGCTAGAACTTACATTCTACTGCTTTTTAGTCTGGGTGCCTTGATCACTAAACCAAACACGATTTGGTTTTCTATTCTCCCAAAGTATGAGTGTTTCAGCAATTTCTCTGCTTGTTATGGTCCTTGGATGACCACTTATCATTAGAGATGGGGAAGACTAAGCTAAGACACTCAAGAGGCCCAACACTGAAAATCCAGATCTAAACAGGAATAGAGAAGTGTCCACAGTTTCCATCACTGTTCACCTGGTGATTCAGACTTTGAACTGAGTCCCTTCCATAAGCACTGCCAGTTGTAAGTAGAAGAATCCTAGGAACACTAGCTAATGTTGGTGCTCTTTAGTGCTAAATGGTGATAGGCCTTATCAGGGCCGAATGTGCTCTGACAATCACACAAAGCTCCCATTATTTCCAACACATCAGCGTTCAATATTGCTTTGGAACAACACATCATTGTAGGCCAACTGTACCTTGTTTCTTGTCTCGTTCTTTGAAGTCCTATTGAAACTTTAACCCTGCTTTGATTCTAATAAAATTGCCTCGGCTGCTGCTTCTTCTTTTTAAATCTCAGTTTGTATTTACAACTATCCCTTTTTGCATCTGATTTACAGTCTTGAATTGCTAGTTATTGGCACCAATCCAAGAGGCCAGGACTTTCATTCTGTGTTATTTCTAAAGCCCGATCTAGACCCTGATCCAGGCAGGGAAGAAACCCACAAGGAACATGATTTATTTAGGGTAATGAACGTGAGATAAATGAAAAATCTTTTGGCGCTTCCTTCTGTGAACTGGAGAGAGTCACTTAACATTAAAGAAATCCATGACATGCTTTCAGATAAATGCTCTCTCTATATTGGGCAATTATTTCATAAATAGGGAATTCTGGGGTGACTTATTGAATTACATCATCTTCATTGCATTATCCCTGTAACTCAATTTCTCTGAGCCTAGGTTGGCTTCAAATGAGGTGAAGCTGGTGATAGGGTTTTACAGACCATTTATATCGTCCTTCATTTGGGCTCAAGCATCTCTTGCTTGGCTTGATGGATGCTGTTGGAAAATAGAAACATCGAATGTTTAAAGGCACTTCAGTTTTACATTGGAAATATGAATCATAAGAAGGGACATTTTATCATTGTTGTCAAATGCAAGCACTGGTTCAGAGGATTTTAAACAATATATTGTTAGACCGGAGGTCTTTCTTTTGGGAGCGTGGACAAACAATTGGGAAAAAGTTATGGAATTTGGTTTTGCTGTACGAGAACTGCAGCAAGAGTATTGTATGCCCAAAGATGGAAAGATTCAGCATCATCCACAATGGAAGAATAAAGTGAGGATGATGGAACTTGTTGAGATGGCTAAAAGCAAAGTGTAAGTCTTGTGTCTACATTCGTTGCAATATCTCCGGATCTGCATGGGTCATCCATCATAGTTAAGATGGCAGCCACAAATTCTTGAAGAAAGTCCCACCTCTTATTTAGAACACAGAACATGGAATATCAGAGTTGGAAGGGACCTTGGAGGTCTTCTAATCTAACCCCCTGCTTAAGCACCATTTCAGACAAATGGTTGTCCAGTCTCTTTTTTAAAGCCTTGGCTTACAGTCTTTAGAGCACCATGCTAAGTGCTCAGCAATAGCCTTCATTCCATTGTATATGCCTGCTTATTACTAGGGCTTTTTGCCCCCCCCCCCCCCCCCAGCAGCATTTTTTACAAAGTCAGCTTATTGCCCCCAACAATCTTGGGTCCTCAATTTACCTACCCCGAGAGGATGGAAGGCTGAGTCAACCTTGAGTTTGGTGGGATTCGAACCTGCACTAATTGCAGGCAGCTTGCACTAAGTGCTAGATGATTAACCGCCTGCACCACCAAGGCCCTTTTATTGTCACCTATTCGCTCATGAGGCAGCTTACAGAATGTAAAACCATATTTAAAATTAAAAAAACAATAAAAACTAACAAAAACAATCAAATAAATTAATAAAGAACAATAGAATAAAATCTGGAAAAAATAAATAAAAAATCACCCCCCAACTCCCCCACCCTGCCCTGACGACAGCAAATCACATGAGCCATTTGATGGGTTCCATCCCGCTCTGGGTTCCCCAGGCCCGATGGCCGAATCAGGTCTTCAGCACCTTTCGGAAGAGTATTAGAGTGCAGCCATTCTAATCCTTGGGGGAACGATGTTCCAGAGAGAGGGAGCCAGCATGGAAAGGCCCTTCTTCTGGGTCCCACCATGTGTATCTTCATTAAAAAATTATCTATGCCAAAAAGGAGAACAGCTACAATCACCTGGTTGTGACAACCATTTTGACTTTTTAAAAATTCCTTTTAGTGGCTCCCCCATCTAGGCCATAGCAGGAAGAAAATTAATGCAGAGGATGGCTGCAGCTCCTTGCTGGGAAATATGTCCTTTGGTGTGAAAATGAAACTCAAATCTGTGTGAAAACCTCACGAGTTTGCTTTCTGGCCAATAAAGGTTTTGTGAATTGGTACTCAGGGGTGGGATTCAAATTTTTAACAACTGGTTCTGTGGGCATGGCTTAGGTGGTGGGCGTGGCTTGGTGACCATGTGACTGGGTGGACGTGGCTTGGTGGTCATGTTATTAGCTGGGCGTGTCCAACTCAATATCACTCACATTGAGGCACGCAACTCCTCGCCTGGTCTCTCATGACTGTGGGGATGCTGCAACAGTCGTAAGTGTGAAAAATGGTCATAAGTCACTTTTTTCAGTGCTGTTGTAACTTTGAGTGGTCACTCCACACAAGCAAAGTACCAGCAAAGGAGGGGGAAAAAAACTCCAGAGATGTTCCAGAGACAGGAAGTCTAGTCCTGCCAAGAATGTAATAAGGGTTAACGGAGAGGCAGTTTCTGTAAGCAACACCAGATTGTTTCCTTCCTGCCTTCCTTACAGGATTAGGCCAGTAATTTCTTCTAACAACCGGTTCTCCGAACTATTTAGAATGTTAACAACCGGTTCTACCAAATAGGTACAAACTGGTAGAATCCCACTCCTGTTGGTACTTATGCACCTGTCCCCATTTATTCCTGGACTCATCCCTCTTGTGTTTTAAATTGCAAGCCTTAAGGCAACACCTGTGAAATCTAGGCCTAAAGACTTTTGGCCAGAGCCGAGCTGGGCATATTACAGTCCCTGAGCCACATGCAATCCTTTGGTTGTCCCTGTGTGGCCCATGTGGACGGCTTTTATTTTGAAATCGACTGCTATTTCCCCCCCCCCCCAGTTTATGTATATGGGATGTGTACATGCCTGTGCACCTTCACAGCCCTATTGGTTTGGCCCTGCACAACAATTCTTCTTTCTCATGTGTCCCCCTGGGAAAATCAATTGCCCTCCAGAGGAACAGGATAATAATGAGTAAAATATTCAATAAACTTTTTAAAAAGCATCCAAAATTAATTTTAATAAGATTTTCTTTTGGCCATTGCTTCCTAAATCATATCATACTGTTTGGCCGTTGATCCTGAGGACAAGCAAATCTCAGGAGTAGGGAGAAAGAAATGCAGATGGAACGTGTACGAACTGCAATTTCTGAAATTCTAGTTAGTCCCTTCACATCTGTTTAGTCATAATAATTACAAGCATCTTTCTTCTGGCCAATGACGCCATTCTTAAGAAATATTGATGAAAAATGATAAAAGAGAATTAGAATAACTGTTGAGCAGAAGCTTGCACACTTGCTGGTGAACATACCAATGAACAGAATCTTACAAAATCTCATTTACCATTCTAAGCCATAGATGGACTTCAGGGGAATTTCAACATTTGTAATACAGTTGAATCTAAACACTGGGCAAATTTATATTCTGGACCAGGTCATGCCAACCTTCAGTGCTGTCTCAAAGTACACATTATCAAGGTTGGTTGAATATACGTTGTATATATGTTGTCAGATCTTCTCATAACTTGATCCAGGAACAATCAGAATATGTTTTTAGCTTTTCTCTCTCCAAAATGCCCCTAAGGCACAGGAAAGTTTCATTTCTCCAGGTTATATATTTCTGAATTTGTGATAAAACACTGGATTTCAATGGATACTTTGAAGAAATCTTGGCAGAAGAATTACATCTGGGGTGGTGAGCTTTCAAATAACTGTCAAAGAGCTTGACCTGGCTGTTGCTATTTACACTGATCACATTTCCAAATTGTTGGGAAAGGGCGGGAGATGTAAACTTTTTATTCAAAGCCATCTTTGTGTTAGAATTCTACAGTAGAGTAGACCCAACAAAAGACTCCAGTAAGGGAGCAACTATATTGATTTTCTAGGAGGTAACAGTGTCCTTTGTCATGCTCACAAGTTATTTCTGCTAATATTCAAATATCCTTCTACTTAAGCCTTTTTTTTAGACAGCAATAAGAAAACTTTAATTTCTTCTGTTATCGTTAATTAACCTTCTGAATTTCTTTTCCTGAAATCTACACAAATTAGATGCAGTGTTTATTTCATTAGTAGTCTATGTTCCATGATTGGAGCTCCATTTTTCCTTTAGATAGATGCTCCTTAATTTGAGCCACTGGGCAATTAGATTAGTCAGGATTTCTGTATCTTACAGGACCAGTTTATCCTTTTGATCTCAGAGCTACAATAATGTCTTGTGCCTTGCTCATTAAATGACTTCAGTTTTTATCAGCAATTGAGATAAGTGCAACTAGTAAAAACAGAATATTTCAGCTGGACACTTCTAGCCACAGTTAACTACTGTATATTTACAAATGTTCTTAAACTGGGATATATCAAGATGTTATAGACATTAACACTTAAAACCTGGGAGGCCAAGTTTCAAATATCTACTCGGCCATGAAGATGATTTAAATTTAGTCAGCATCTCTTAAGTCTTTTCCAGCTCATAGGATTATTTACAGGTAAACAGAGTCGTCTGAGCTGAGGGAGGGAATGGGTGAATGGAAGAATGTAATCCTTTGCTCTCTGCTTTAGTTGGTCTTCCCAAAGAGGACATTATTGCTGAAAATATTCCATTAAAACAATGGGGTTTATTTTTGGAAGGGACAATGCAAATAATGATCAGGCTTCCTGGTAGAATAAATTGCAGCCAAAGAAATAAATCACAGCTGAGGAAATAAAATTAATATCCTGGGATCAAATCTAGAAAGGAACGCCTTGTTATGATTATTGCTGAAAACTCCAAAGGTGGACAATTTTAAGCAAATATATAATTAACTCTCAAGTCTCAACCCTACTTCCTCAGGCTGTTGGAAAGAGTGAGATAAAACCATACAGTTTGTTCTCGACTTACAACAATCCATTTAGTGACCATTCACAGTTACAATGTCACTGAAAAAGTGGTTTATGACCATTGCAGCACACCCCCTGGTCACATGATCATCATTCAGATGCTTGCAACGGATTCTTATTTATGATGGTTGCAAAAGTCCCCCTTTTGTGACCTTCTGACAAGCAAAGTCAATGGGGAATCCAGAGTCAATTAACAACCATGTTACTAATTGCAACAAGTGCAGTGATTCACTTAACAACGGTGACAAGAAAAGTTGTACAATGGAGCAAAACTCACTTAACGATTGTCTCACTCAATAACATAAATTTTGGGGTCAATTGTGGTCGTGAGTCAAGGACTACCTGTATAATTCAGTCTCATCTCTGCTTCCCCGGGCTGTTAGGGAAGAGTGGGATAAAACTATAGTGAATGACAAAATAGGTAAATAAATATGATATGGCATCTTCCCCGTGTGATTGAAAGCCTTGAATGAAACTTGTGTTCCACCTGCTACCTTCAGAGATTTTAAAGATCAATTAAGGAATCAATTGCTCTACACTTATTGTCCCCAAGGGCATTTTTAGCAATACTGCTTCTCTATGGATTCCATCCATCTTCCTCTGGCCTGCATTGCCAATAGATATTGAGCTAATCCCTTGTTACTTCTTATAAACAAGAAGGGCATTTGAATAAGTAGCAGGATGTCCAGAATCCACTTTTTTTTTTCCTATTTTGGAGGCAGCCAGCTGGGCACCCCACCGAGGCATCTTGTGGTTTTCTCCAAGCATGGTAACCTGCTCCTGGTGGCATTCTTGCTATTTATTTATTTATTTATTTATTTAATCACACTTTTATACCGCTCCCTCTCCCAAAAAGGGACTCGGGGCGGTGTACAGCCTACTAAAAGCATACAATAAATACACAATAAATACGATTAAAAATAAATTAAATAATTAGATCCGGCTGTCTATTCAAAATTTAAGTTAAAAATTAAAACTAATAAAACCCCAATTTAGATTAATTAAAACCAAAAAACATAGTTACTGGGCCAGGCCGGCCTGTTCGAAAAGCAGGGTTTTCACTGCGCGCCGGAAGGTCAGAATATCCGTCATAGCCCGTATCTCCGGGGGGAGATCATTCCATAGGGAGGGAGCTCCCACAGAGAAAGCCCGAACTCTCGGGGCCGCCAGCCGACAACAGTCAGGCGGCGGCACCCCAAGTAGGGCCACCCTGTGGGAGCGTACTGGGCGGCGGGAGGTTGTTGATGGCAGCAGGCGGTCCCGTAAGTACCCAGGTCCCGAGCCATGGAGCACTTTAAATACCATCAGTACCACCTTGAATCGAATCCGGAAGGCCACAGGAAGCCAGTGCAGCCTGCGGAGAAGCGGTGCTACGTGTGCACCCCGAGGGGCGCCCACGATCACCCGCGCGGCTGCATTCTGAACTAACTGCAACCTCCGGAGACTCTTCAAGGGTAGCCCCATGTAGACCATCTTGGTGTCACGATCCTCAAAAGAATCACAAGTAAGTAGCAGATGATTATTCATTGTTGAGCCTTCCTTGCTTCCTGCTTATATTCAATTATGTCTTTTCCCAAAGATACTTTTTTTTTTTCCAGAAAGCATTTTGGAATTTTGCTTCTCACCCAAGAAGCTTGTTCAGAACTGAAGAAGTTTCTTGGATGAGAAGCAAAACATTTTCAAAAGGAAAAAACCCAAGAAGGTCCTTTTGAAGAAAAAAAAACCTTCAGGAGTGAGGATCTCTCTAGACAATCATATGTCTTCTGCATCTTTCCAGCCAGCTATGAGATGGGGTAGAGTCTGATGAACTCCCAGGCTGTGGGGTTTTGTCTTCTGATTGTGAAAGAGCATTGTTTGCCACCCTTGGTCACGTGTTGTTGGATATGATTATTGTTGCTTTGGGTTGTCTATTCTTATTGCTTATTCCCATTGTTTGTTCTTATTTTGTTGCTTTCCTCCTGCTGTGAAATCCTGTTAAGTATTACTTCTGTGATAGAGATCCCCTTCCATCATTGATGGAAATGATGACATCCTATTTCTGTGCTGGCCTGATTTTTATTAAAAAGGAAAAAGAAAAGTTAAAAAATGGGATTTCTGAAAGAAAAGGGAGCATTTCAGAAGTGGGATTCAGCAGGTTCTAACCAGTTCTGGAGAACTAGTAGTGGAAATGTTGAGTAGTTCGGAGAACTGGCAAATACCACCCCTGACTGACTCCGCTAACCCCACCTATTTCCTGCTTCCCATTGAGTCCCAGCTGATCGGCTGGGTCTTCTTTGGTTGCCCTGCACAGGAGAACGGAGTTGGAAAGCAGGTTAATGGGTTGGGGAGGGAGTGGGGATTTTGCAGTATCCTTCCCCTGCCATGCCCACCAAGCCATACCCATTCTGTCATGTCCACAGAACTGGTAGTAAAAAATTTTAAATCCCATCACTGGGGCATTTCCTGTAACTGTTCCTGTTAAAGTTTTGCTACTTATCACTGGAAGAACACTATTTCCTGTTCCTAAAAGGTTTTCTGTGTTTACATTTTATTTATTTGTTGAACAGAAAAGATACTTAAAACATCAATGGGAATAATACAATAATTAAGAGGGAAAAAGGCTTTTGAGGAGCTGACATAGGCTTTTGTGTGCAAATGTCTGAACCTATGGGGAATATGTTCTCCTTAGAAGGCAAAGCTGAATCTATGGGGAGCTAAAGTTCCTCCCTTTGCAGTTTGCACAATAGAACAGAACAGAATAGAATTCTTTATTGGCCAAATGTGATTGGACACACAAGGAATTTGTCTTGGTCCAAATGCTCTCAGTACATACAAGAAAAGATAGATTCATCAAGAGTAAATTCATTCTTCTTTCTGATAAGAAATATTTGCAGTTCATGGAATCCTAGATTTTCTACATTTGGATCTTTCACCACTGTTGTAGCTCTTTGGCTCTTTGGTTCTCAGACCATCCATGGACACCATTCAAGGCTTTAAGAACAATCATGAGAAAACATTTTATACCATAGGTATTTTTTTTTTTTGCCAACCTGGGTTTCTTCAGATGTACTGAATTTTGGTTGTCAGAATCTTCTTTAGCCCACTACATCTAGAAAGCACCAGGTTCAAGTATTTGTCTTGTGATGCCCCTTTTCTTGTTTACTTAAGCAAGAGCAAGAGTAGCAGTTTTGTGTTAATCTGCTTATTTTATTTGTGACTTCTACATATTTACAATAATTTACCTGATTTCTTTCACATCAGGGAAAAAAATCAATTTCCAGGGTTTTTTTTAGTGAGAACATGTCAAATGCAGAATTAAGAACCACATGTTTCTAACAAAGCCACTGGGATTAGAAACTGCAGGGATTAATGATGCCAGAATAAATAATGACTACAAAAAGGAAATAATGAATGCAGGGATACCTGGAATTTGTAAAGAAGTGATAGGTTGGATGTCCTCAGAGATTCGGTTTGGATTCATACAAGAATGAAACTTTTCAACTACTAAGAAAGTCAAGTTAACCTTGTTTGCCTACAACTTGTGTTCCGCAGAAAATTTCCCCTGCATTTTTGAAGCCATTCACATAAAGTTTCCTCAAAGAGAAATGTCTTTTGGTTTTCTTCTCCACAAAGAGAAAAAAACATGTTATTCTCATAGGTAGTGTGAAGGATACTTGTATAACTCTTGGTGACGAGAGGTGTGGATGAATGTCTGCCTGATGATCACTCTTATGGCAATCTATCACCTCTCTGACTTTCGAACCTGATATTCCAAAGGTGCTTTTACAAGAGGCAACTGGACTTTCTTTTTTCTTAAAGGCATTTTGCTTCTGATCCAAGAAGCTTCTTCAGTTCTGACTGAATAATGGCGAATGGAAGGATTTATATTCCTTTCAGTCATCTGCTCATTAGCACTCTCTCTGAGAGTCATTGAGGCCCACTTGGGGGTTTATCTGTGCCCTTTGGGTCACCTGAATCAGAGTATAAATTGTGCAGCCCTTTGTCAGCAGAGGGGAAGGCATATGATATCACCTCTCTCCTGTATACTAAATTTCTGGCATCCTTTCTCTGCAATCTTGTGTGGCTAAGCCTTTCACTCCTCTAACTCTGGTCAGAGGTCATCGGCAAATGTCAACTTTTATATCTCAGACTTCATGTTTTAACATATCCCGCTCAGTTCTGAATGTCAGTGCGCTGGACTATTATTCGTAGCACATTTTCTATGCAGTCCTGTGCGTCTAAAGTTTTGGTTTGTCTGAATTTCAATCTGCTTGAAGACCTGGAGCATGATCTGAGGAGCTTTCATTATTATCTGATAGCAGGAGTCAATCCTACCTCAGTTGCTCTTATTAATCCTGACTTTATTTTCTGGTCCTTACTTCAGCCTCTAAGAGTCTTCTGCAGGATGTATTAGAAGACTCAATGGAGGGAGGCATGACATGGAGTCAACAGTTTCCTCCAAGCATTGAATGCAATCCTTAGTATTTCTCCAATGTCATAAAACTATTACATTGTGAATAATAATTTTTTCCAGGTTTCATTATTTTCATATAACTTTACTGCATTTCAATAACTTCATTCTTTTGTCTTCTGATCCTGAAGACTTTTTTGTTTTTGCCTCTTGATAATTTTAATCATGGTACACTCTGGGGGGGACATATCTTAGCCTTGATGCCTTGATAGCTGATGCACAGTTTATAATTCAGAGAACTATGGATTTATGTCCCATGCTGTCTTTTCAAGGTTTGTATACTTCACCAGATCAGCTAAAGACCTAGTAGTTGTGTTTATACAATATGCTCAGGTCAACATTAACCTTGAATAGTGGTGGTGATGAAATCCCACCTTGTTGGATTTGCCTGTGTGTAGTGTGAACTCAGAAAACGAGTTAAGTCATTAGAGCTATTTTAAACATAATTTGGGAATCTACCAAGTACTAATAGCAGTTTTCTCAGTAGCAGTCCTGTTCTCGTCATCTTGTGATAGAGATTTTTCTGTCCCTTACACAGGTTCCAATAAATTGGCTTCTCAGATCGTCTGCCTGCATTTTTAAAAGGCATTGGGGCCAGTTCAAAACCGAATGTCCCAATGGTGCTTTTTCAAGAGCCAGCTGGACTTTCTCGTTTTTCTTTGAAGACGTTTTGCTTCTTCAGCTTCTAGGATGAATTGTCTTCAAAGAAAAACAAAACAGCCCAGTTGCCTCCTGAAAAAACACCTTGGGGACAACCATGACCTGGATGACTGAGAATCTCCATAGACTTTTAGCTGTGCACTTTGGGATGAACACCCTTCAAGTGGTGCAGGGCCATGAATGGATTTCCAGAAAAATTGCAGATTACAGGAACCATTTTCACTTCAGTTTGAGATGCAAACAACATAGACTCGTCCCCAACAGCCTGCACCTGTCTTCAACAGGGAAGGGACACAGGGCAGAAAACATCCTGGAGCCAAGAAGCCTCCACACTCATTTGCACCACTCAGGTGACCCTGAGGACACAGATAAACCTCCAAGTGGCCTCAATGTCTCTCTAAAAGAATGCAAATGACCAGCTGTCTGCAAGGAATATAAATCCTTCCATTCCCCACTATCCTGCCAGAGCTGAAGTAGCTTCTTGGATGAGAAGCGAAACATCTTCAAATAAAAACCAGAAAGTCCAGTTGCCTCTTGAAAAAGCACCTTTGGGACAACCATGACCTGGATGACTGAGAATCTCCATAGACATCTAAACTGAATGGGGGTTCCTAATTTTTCTAGGGCTAGAATATCCAGGAAGTCTAAGCACTGTTTAAGGTAGACCTCACTTCTCTTAGCAATCATTTTAAATTATAACAGACCAATTCCAAGTTTTTACAACCTGATTTTTGAAGTTCCAATGGCCATACCTTCTCACAATCAGCGGATTGCATTTTGGATGCTTCGCAATTGGCTCACCTTTATGTAGGGGTAGGATTCAAGTGGCTGATTCTTCTTCTTCTTCTTCTTCTTCTTCTTCTTCTTCTTCTTCTTCTTCTTCTTCTTCTTCTTCTTCTTCTTCTTCTTCTTCTTCTTCTGCTTCTGCTTCTGCTTCTGCTTCTGCTTCTTCTTCTTCTTCTTCTTCTTCTTCTTCTTCTTCTTCTTCTTCTTCTTCTTCTTCTTCTTCTTCTTCTTCTTCTTCTTCTTCCTCCTCCTCCTCCTCCTCCTCTTCCTCTTCTTCCTCTTCTTCTTTTTTTTCTTCTGCAGACCCCTCCCCAATTTTTTGCCTCCTGGGCCTCAGGGGAGCCTCCTGAGAAGGCATTTTTACTCCCAGGAAGCTTCCCTGGGGCCCAGGAAGGTGTCAACTAAAAATACTAAAAAACAGAGTGATGGGGAGTGCAGCTCCCCCACCACTAGCCCCCCTCCTGGGTCTCAGGGAAGCCTTCTGGATGAAGCAGTAAGACAGTGAGGGGGATCCTGGCCCAGCTGATCATCAGAACAGCTGATCATCGGGAGGAAAAAAAGAAATACCTTAAGGAGTGACTGGGAAGGGGAGAACACAATCAGCAATGTCAGGCATGCTCACGATGTCACGCGTGCATGATAAGGACTGACTGGGTAGACGGGGAGGGGTGAGTGGAAAGGGGGTGGGGCTAGCCAGGAGCATGATTTGCCAGTTTTCCGGACTGTGCAGAATCATAACAATCGGTTCATAGAACTGATCTGAACTGGTAGAATACCACTCTTGCCTTTATGGCCATTTGCAGTGTCTCAAAGTCACACTGCTGTGATTTTTTAGGAAGTTTTTTGAGGTTTCTGGCAAAAATGCTTCTTGGAATAAAACAGAGTCATTTAACAACCATGGTTTTTGGTTAATGACCGCTATAAAAAGATCATAAAATCACATGGTGATCTGCTTAACAAATGCAATGACTTACGAATGTAATTCCCGGCTCAATTATGATTATAAATCCAGGATTATCTATACCTCCATCCTGCTTGTGGGTACTTTAAATCAACTACTTTGGGAAATCCTGGATTTTTGCAGAACACAAACTTTTTAATTCGACAAAATAAGACAACAGCCAAAAATACCTTTTGCTGCATTTTCTTAAAAAACCCTTTCAGAGGAATGAGTACTGCTTTGAATACATCTTTGCATCCTGCAAATGTTGCAGTGTATTATCCCAATGGCTTTTATTCAAGGTAGATTTGAAGGACGTAAGGTCATTTTTTTTACACAAGCACAAGAGCCAGGTATGAAACAAACTAATTTCCTACAATCTCTTCTCCTTTGTTGCTCTTTCTTATTGGAACTAGCAATCAGGAGGATTGCTTTGTGCTTGCCTAAATAGACTTTTATTGCAGGAAGAGGGAAATGAAAAAGATTTATTGGTTAGTAGTCCATCAAAGGTCAAGTATATAAAACAAAATCCTTTTTATTTCAAATAGAGATAATTTGGGCAGCTGCTCCAGCTTTCTTGCTGCAAAAGCATCCCTTTTCTAAATCTATATATGTGTAAAAAGCATAAAAATGCCCCCCCCCCAAAAAAAGACTGGGAATAACATTGCTTTATAAAAGGAAGGGAGGAGGGAGGGAAAACCTGACATTAGAAAACCAGCTGAATTGTTAAAACGTACAGTACATATTTATTACAAGATGGCTTTATTATTGGAAGCTTATTATTCAGTAAAGCACAGCAGGGAACAAAAAGACAGATTTCTTCTATTAACACTATAGCAGGGTAGTTTAATTGGTTCCGCAACTTTTATCTAGCCTTTCGCCTTTTCAGTAGGATTTTTTTTCCTTTTGCAGCCCAGAAGAAATGCTGCAACGAAATGAGTGCAGCTCCAGATTCTAGTGAGGAGGAAGGAAGCTGGGGCAGGATCCCAGGGGCTGCAAGATTCTGGGAGGAGGGTTTTTATTAGAAAATCTATTTGCCAACTTTAGACAACCAGAACAACTATCATCTGAGAAGGCTTCTGGAGGAAACCCAACAGCAACGCAGCAGCTTTCACAATCGGACATTCTCCAGATGTGTTTTTGATTATAATTTCCATGATATTCATCCAGAATTGCTGGATGGAATTGTAGGCCAATCCAGCTGGGAAATCTGGATTGGATAAAGGTGAGATTTTACAAAACGTTGCTGTTAAAATATCTCTTCTTCCCTTCTTCCCTTTCTTCCCTCCCACTCTCTCTCCTCCTTCCTCACTGTTCAATTCAATTCAATCCAGTTTATTACATTCATAGACCAGAGACTAGAACAAATAAAAACATTCGGTGAATATCCAATTAAAAATTCTAAAACAAAATAATAAATAAGAGATAAAATCTATGATAAAATCCAGTCTGTCAATTACACATGGCCTAACTACACTAAAACTACAATCCATAAACTGTGAGGCCCGTTGTCAGATTAATACTAAAAGGAAAAGGAATAAGTACTTCAAAAGGTTTGCCACATTTGTTATATAAAATAACTATGGTGGATCAGATCAGCAGTCGCCAACCTTTTGTACCTCAGGGACCACCAAACTCATAATTTAAAATCCTGCGGACCACTAATATGAATTTTGACTGAGAGTGGCTTGCTGACATTGGTGGCAAAGGTGGTCCCATATTCCACAGCTGCAGTAGTCACGAGACTGGCCCTTTGGTTATCCTGGAGCTGCCAGTCCTGTGCTTCTGCTTTTTCTGCACAGACCCTGGGAAAATGCCAAAATAAGTCTGCAGGAAAATTCCCCACCCCGTTTTCCTACCGATTGATCATTCTTTATTTGGGATTGCAGGATACTGTCTTCAGCTACGTTCTCAGGGGGAGAGAGAGAGAGAGAGAGGGAGGGAGGGAGAGAAGGAGAGAGAGAGAGACTTTTGGCTTCATGCAAGGAAAGCAGCAGAAGCAACAGAAGCTTTTCTCTCTCCCAAACTCTGCCAGAAATGAGTCTTTGTGAGACTTGTCGCACCAGCGCGGTCTCTTGAAGCAGGATGCCTGTTCTAAAGACTCATTTCTGGCAGAGTTTGGGGGAGAAAAGGAAAGACTTTTGCTGCTTTCCTTGCATGCAGCCAAAAGCAGAAGAAGAAAGAAGTGGAAAGAAACAGCCCAGTGGCCAGGCCAGGCACGTGTGGCAAATGGGGCAAGTTCCCCCCCTCCACCCTTTCCCCCCTCCCCTCACTACCTCGTGTTGCTTGCAATGCAAGTGACGCAAGCCTTGTGTTCCTGCGCAGTCTGGATTAATTGCTTTGGGTGGTGTTTTAGGGATGGCATTTCTCTACGGACTACCAAAATTTTCTCGTGGACCACCAGTGGTCCCTGGCCCATTGGTTGGCAACCACTGGATTAGACACATGTTTCTGACAAACCCCCAGTGCTGCTGCACAGAATCTAGTTATGGACAGTTTGTCCTTAAGCAGCCATTGGAGATAAGCAGTATTGGAACAGCCAGGATATCTAGCAACTATTGGAAGGATATGTTTTTTTCAAATATCTCTGTAAAAGGAACATTGAAAGAGTATGTGATCAATGTCTCCACCTCTTCTGAGCCACAGGAACAGAGTCTTTCAGACAAGGGTATATTTTTATACTTGCTATTCAGGATGGCCCATGGAAGCACATGGCACCATGCGAGCAAAAATGCTTTCCAATGGTTTGCCAACTCCAACTGGCTAAGATAGCTGGCAGGAGTAACAACATATCTAATAGCATCTAGAGCCAGAAATAATGGAACTTTCCCTAAATCTGTTTGCCTTTCGATGCCCTCTACCCTTTGTAACAAGGTTTGTTTTGCTTGGTCATAGTCCAACTTGTGTGTTGAGGCTGGAGAGAAACCTAGTTTGGCAAAGTTGTTCTTCCTTCCTTCCTTCCTTCCTTCCTTCCTTCCTTCCTTCCTTCCTTCCTTCCTTCCTTCCTTCCTTCCTTCCTTCCTTCCTTCCTTCCTTCCTTCCTCCTCCCTCCTCCCTCCCTCCCTCCCTCCCTCCCTCCTCCTTCCTTCCCTCCTCCTCCTTCCTTCCCTCCCTCCCTCCCTCCCTCCCTCCCTCCCTCCCTTCCTTCAACTGATCATGAGACTGTATTTTAAAATAATTAAGGCAGAACAAGAGTATAAAGGCTACGAACCAGAATAGAGAAACTGTAGGACCCCATGGCAGGGGTTAAACAAAAGAACTATATTAGAAAACATTCCAATTCTTGGTCAATTGCTGGGTGCATTTTTAAAAAATGTTACAATATGCACAGATACTCACACAAATATTTACCTACATGAAAATGTAAATCAGAATAAATAAATGTTTCTGTAGTGATGCCTGGTTGCCAGGGGTGGGATTCTACCAGTTTGTACCTATTCACTAGAACCGGTTGTTAACATTCTAAGCAGTTCGGAGAACCGGTTATTAGAAGAAATTACTGGCCTAATCCTGTAAGGAAGGCAGGAAGGAAACATTCTGGTGTTGCTTACAGAAACTGCCTCTCCATTAACCCTTATTACATTCTTGGCAGGACTAGACTTCCTGTCTCAGGAACTTCTCTGGAGTTTTTTTTTTCCCTTCCTTTGCTGGTATTTTGCTTGTGTGGAGTGACCATTCAAAGTTACAATGGCACTGAAAAAAGTGACTTATGACCATTTTCCACACTTACAACTGTTGCAGCATCCCCACAGTCATGAGAGGCCAGACGAGGAGATGCATGCCTCGATGTGAGTGATATTGAGTTGGCCACACCCAGCCAATAACATGACCACCAACTAAACCATGCCCACAGAACCGATTGTTAAAAAAATTGAACCCCACCCCTGCTGGTTGCACATGCTAGATAAAAACAAACAAATCCAAATTGTCCCAATAGCAGCAGTGAATAAATTCATTAGATTAGATTTTATTGGCTGGGCTTAACATAAAAAGCCCAATGGGTCAGCTGAAACTCATTCAAGAAGCCTTGAGAATAGAACCTGGGAGAAAGCTTTGGAACAAGATCTTATCACTGGGAGGACTTGTTCCATGAACATCCAGTTGAATTCTGAGAAATAATGAATGAGCCAGCCAGCCAGCCAGATGTATATTTAGCGATGGCTGTGACAAATGAGCAGACTTCTGGGAAAGAAGCAATCAGGATATATGAAACTGGATGCTTCAACTTGTGATGGGAGAGGCTGAAGCTGCAACGTTTTGCTTTGGAAGCAGATATTCTTCTTCTAAGCTCCAGCAGAGATCCTGGCTTCTTTAGCAAGACCTCTGCCAGGCAGCTTACCTGCATTTCAAGTGCCGCTGAACATGTGGCTGCTCTACCTGTGATTTTTAACTTCCCAAACATTTCCGGTACCTGGCTTGATTGGCTGGTGAAAAGTCCATCTAGGTTGAAATGTCTCCAATTTTGTACTCTAAGCTAAAAGAGGTCCCTAAGAAGCTTTGTCAGTGGCTTTTCCCTTGATAAAGGTAAAGAAGTGCTGTTTAATCAATATAAATGAATAATTTATATTCAATATCACCCCGTCACTATCAATAATACTTTTGTGAGTGATGTATTACTCCAGTAATTTAATTTGTCAGGCCCTGCCAGCTTTATATGACCACTGTTCAAGTTGTAAACATAATTTAACAGCAGCAATTGACTTGGGCTGCTTGAATTACATTGATGTTTTATCTAAGAAAGCATTGATTTTCTTTAAAGTATCTTTTTCTGCCTTATCTTTATTGTGTTAATAAATAAGCAAGTACAGGTAAAGTAAACTTGAGCTCATTTCTATTGTTTTCTTCCCTTCCAAATATGCTGAATAAGCGCTGTTAATTAAAGAGATTCTTCACTAGGAGTTGAGTAAAAACTCATAAATGGTGGAGACTCACTGGATGGAGATATCTCTGAAAAGAAAAATGAAATCTAATGCTTGATAGAACCATTCTCCCTTCCTAATCTCACTCCAATTCCTGTTCAACATGACAAAAGAGAATTGGTTTTATAAATTATTTTTTTTTGAAAGAGATAGAAGAATTTTGGAGAAATTCTCATGAGTGGTGAGTGATTTAGAGATGCAGTAGTTAAGGGATGCCTGTGGATGTCCTCACTTTCATGGGGCCATCATCTCTCCAAGAGTTTGCAGCCTTTCTGGCTTCTCATTCACAGATGAAGACACCAGTAGGGAAAATCATCTCTAACTTCTCTCACACACTAAAAGTGAGTCTTGCCTTTGGAGAAAATAAGAAAAATCACACACACATGGCCCAAAATTTCTCTGCCTAGTAATGTGATGGAAATTGTCTAAAGATTGCTTGTGTCCTGTCCTAAAGGAATCCATCTGTCCCTGCATAAATCTTTCTTGAGCATAATTGTTTCTACTGCAAACCTTTGTAGAGATGGGGTTGCTGTTTCCTGTTTCATTCCTGATTATCCTTCCATGAGGTCAGTTACGAGAAATTATCTTAGGATGCATTGGACTGTCTTCCTCAAGGACCATAGGACCTTGCCTGACACCTTGCTCAATGTCTCACCAGAATTAGCTCTATCTAACTCAGTGCAGGCTAGTAGCAGATTTCCAGGGATTCAGGTATATGTTTGTTTAAATTAAAACTTCTAAGGGATAGCAGAGACAGAGTTGCGTTCTGTCCAACCTTGAGTGATTCTTGGGTGCATCTTGGTTTGATCCAGAAGAGGTCTTCTAGTTTATTGAAATAATTTAATAAAAAACATTGAATTAGAAGGAAAAGGTTACTTTCTCTCTCTCCTGTCTGTCTGTCTGTCTGTCTGTCTGTCTGTCTGTCTGTCTGTCTGTCTCCCTCTCTCTCTCTCTCCTTCCCTCTCTCCTATCCCATCCATATCTATCTATCTATCTATCTATCTATCTATCTATCTATCTATCTATCTATCTATCTATCTATCCATTTATCATCTATCATTTCTTTCCCTCCTTCTCTCACTCTTTGTCTCTGTTTCTTTATAATCTATTGAATAATCTATTTTGCTGACTAACTAGCTATCTGGCTTTCTTAGATATATGGAAACATTAACATATCTCATTGCATTCTGTATCCCCTTTTCCCGAATAGGTATGCGTAGGCACTATATAATGAAACAGCTTAAAATCTGTACAAAGAAGGGGAAAATGAAATAAGCAGATTAATCTTCATAGTCCCAGTTAATTCCTCAAGGCTTGGTAGATGAATTTTCCCCATCATCTAAAAGGACTTTGGTCTTATCCAACAGGGATATGATTTGGTTCTTCACAATGATGCTTTACAGATACTTTTTGGTGAATGGATAGAAAGAACCTCAAATTCAAAAGAGGCATTTGAGGATTCAATCAACCCGTTTAACAATTATTTTTGATAGGATATTGATCTCTGGTTAGCATTGAAAAACTGATTTTGGCACTTTCAGTAAATCTGATTATATGTGGGTCAACTTTTGCTGATGAGAACCTGAAAAAGAATTGTCTTTTGCCAATATAGTGAGTAGAAGGCCAAGTGAATAAACAAGGCAAGGAGAAATTACTGTACAATTGTCAAAGTCCTTCAGGAAATAACTCTGATGAATCACTGAAGAGAAATTCCACACATTTTGAATTATATAATCCTCAGTTTTGGTTGGCTGTAGAGAACAAAATATCAGATCCAAGTACCCAAAAGAACATTTATTGTTAAGAACAGTGTTTAACTATTTGTGTGTGCTGAAGGTTATAGCCAGTTTGTTTTGACATTATAACATCTGTATGTAACTTTTCCCATATTCATAAAAGACAAGTTGATTTAAAAATGAGGCAATTGTATTATAAATCCCATAGAAAGGGTTTACAAAGGATGGCTTCTTTCAGGTAAATAAAGTCAGGAGAGAGGATTGAGTTCAAAAGTATTACCAACTTATTTCATACTACTGATATACAAGAATCTGATCTACTAATAATCAAGGCAAATTGGCACCAGATAAGAATCAACAGACTTCAATAAGGGCTGGATTTAGGTCTCTTATAGGGGTGTAGACACTCCAAACTAATAACGCATTTGACCCACTGTCAGGCTCGGTCATCATCTCCTATGGCTTCAGGGCAACTGTCAGTATGTTCAAATATGGTCAAGCTCAGGAGAAGGGATGGTGGTATAAATTGGGCTTCTTTGTTCTCTTTCTTGGCTGATCCTCACCACCCTAGACCTAGTGGGAGTGCATAATCGATCCCATCTCAAACACAAGCATCCCATTTGTGTCTGGAAGGCTCAGAATCTAGAAACATGCCAATTCTTCCCAGGGGACACAGAAGGATCCAATACATGACAATTCTACAAGAACAAGGAGAGAGGGTTTGAACTTCAAGCTAACCAAACCAACAGGTCAACTTGCTTGCAGTGTTGGTAGGGGGAGAAGGTCAAAGAGGACAGGATGACAAAAGCAGTCTTGTGCTGCCACGACTCAAACCCTACCCTTTGATTTTCTGATCTCATCCAGCAAACCCAAAATAGTGAAGCTTACGGTGCCCCACCATGATGCAGGTTGCATTACTTTGACGAAGTAACCGTGGAGGATGATGCATCTTGCCATGTGCCACCAACGCCTACCAGAATAAAATTAGTCTATAGACAATAGTTCTTATAATTCTTATATAATTCTTTTATGTACCCATTTCATGTATTCATAACTATGTATATACTCATACCTATTATCTTGTAAGCGATTGACAAATCAAATAAATAAAAAATAAAAAATAATAGTGACTATTTTGCCACAGTGCAGACGTTTTATGGATTTGAAGGACAAGCCCATGAACAGACAGATGAAGCAGAAGTAGACAGAACACAGAACATAAAACAATAGAGTTGGAAGGGACCTTGGAGGTCTTCTAGTCCAATCCACTGCTTGAGCAGGAGACCCTATAGCATTTCAGACAAATGGTTGTCCAGTCTCTTTTTGAAAGCCTCCGGTGATGGAACATCCATGACTTCTGAAGACAAAGGATTTATTAAGCAGAGAAAAACAAGAAAATAACAACTTAATAATATAGACAGATGGAAACATTCATAGAAGAAGCAGATTTCAATGAAGGAGTAAATGCAGAAACAACTTTTGGGGTGTTTTATCTTTTTGAAAAGTAAAAGAAATGGTTCTCTAGAATACTGTAGCTACTTCCTATTATATATATATATATAAAAAATATACGAATATATAATATAATATATAAATATATAGAATATAGAATATTATATCTCTTCCTAGCCAAGATGGCGCCAAGGACGGCTGCCTCGGTGAAATGCTCTCTAATCGTTTCTTTATTCCTTATTATTATCTGCAATTCACTATGAATTTCATACTCACGAGACCATCTGCTAAGAATTAGGCAATGTTTCCTTAAGGAGCAGCTTTCTGATTCCCCACCCCCACCTGTTTTTGCAAATGCGGAGGACACTCTAACCAATTCCCCAGTGCTATGGATTACAACAAAGAAAGCAAAGAAGCAAGCACGCTGGAAGAGGAGACGAGGTAAACGAGCGGGAATTTTAAGCAGGCTAAGGAAGAAGGGGGAAAAAACTCCTTTCCCTTCAATCTTTCTGATTAATTTATGCTCACTGGCTAAAAAGATGGATGAAATTCATCTCTTAAATAGATGGAATTCTGATTTTTATAATTCAGCTGTTCTTTGTTTCACTGAAACCATGCTTAATCCACAAATTCACGGGGACAACACCATATACATCCCAGGATTTCAGACATTTAGATGAGACAGAATTGAAGAGACATTGAGTAAAACAAAGGGTGGAGGATTATGTTTATATATCAACAACAGCTGGTCTCAGGCAGTGGTGGTATTCAAAAACTTTTACTACCGGTTCTGTGGGCATGGCTTGGTGAGTGTGGCCATGTGACTAGATAGGTGCGACTTTTCTTTTTTTTTTTAATTTGCATTTATATGCCGCCCTTCTCCGGAGACTCAGGGTGGCTTACAGTCTATGGAGCACCATGCTTAGTGCTCGGCAATAGCCTTCATTCCATTGTATATGCCTGCTTATTACTAGGGCTTTTTGACCCCCCCAAGCGGCATTTTTTACAAAGTCAGCTTATTGCCCCCAACAATCTTGGGTCCTCAATTTACCTATCCCAAGAGGATGGAAGGCTGAGTCAACCTTGAGCCTGGTGAGATTCGAACCTGCACTAATTGCAGGCAATTAAGCTAAGTGCTAGATGATTAACAGTCTGCACCACCAAGGCCCTTTTTTTGCAGTCCCCACCCATTTTTGGGAGCTTCTTAGCCACAGAGGAGTCTCTGGGGGGCGTTTTTGCTTCCCTAAGGCTCCTCTGGGGCTCAGGAAGGAAAAAAACAGAGCATGGGAAGGGCATGCAGCACTCCTCCAAGCTCCGTTTTGGGAGCTTCCTAGCCTCAGAGAAGCCTCGGGGGGGGGGGCGTTTTTGCTCCCTGAGGCTCCCCTGAGGCTCAGGAAGAAAAAAAAACAGAGCATGGGAGGAGTATGCAGCATTCCTCCAAGCTCTGTTTTCGGAGCTTCCTAGCCTCAGAGAAGCTACAGCTGATTGTTGGGAGGGAAAAAAAAGAAAGAAATACCTTAGGCGAATGTTAGGCAGGTGGGCGGGATGAGCGAGCATCGTGCAGGTGGGTGACCTGGTGGGGGGCATGGCCAGCCAGAACTTACTACCGGTTCAGTGACCCATGCCAAATTCTTGCTACTGGTTCATCCGATCTGTTGCGAACCGGTTGAATACCACCATTGGTCTCAGGATATAACTATAATATATAAGTTTAGTGATGAAAACTTAGAGTCTTTACATATCAACTGCAAGCCATTTTACTCTCCACGTGGGTTCTCCTCGTTTCTCCTAATAGCTGTGTATGTTCCTCCACAAGCCTGTTTAAACAAAGCATTACAAACCCTTGCTGATCAAATTATGGAGGCTGAAGCCAAACACCCAGGTTCCCTTCCCATCATTTTAGGAGATTTCAATCAAGCAAATTTAAGGAAAGAACTCCCAAAATATTTCCAGTATGTAAATTGTCCCACCATAGGCAAAAATACTTTAGACCACTGCTACACAACAGTAAAAGATGCTTATAAGTCTTTACCACGAGCAGCTGTGGGACACTCTGACCACTGCATGATTCACCTTGTACCTGTCTACAGACAAAGACTTAAAACCATTAAACCAACAATTAAATCAGTGAAGATTTGGTCTGATGAGGCAAAGCTGAAACTCCAAGCCTGCCTTGATTGCACTGATTGAAATGTTTTTGAAGATGCCTCTGAAGATCTAGATGAGCTCATAGATACTGTAACATCATATGTTGGCTTCTGCGAAGACTTATGTGTACCAACAAGGAACCTTGCAAATATATAGTAACAATAAACCTTGGTTCACAGCTAAACTTAAGCAGCTACGTCGTTCCAAAGAGGAAGCCTACAGAAAAGGTGACAGAATGCTACACAACCAGGCCAGAAACATATTAACAAGAGAGATCAGAGCAGCAAAAAGAAGCTACTCTGAAAAGTTAAAGAATCAATTCTCAACAAATGAACCAGCAAACATGTGGAAAACTCTTAAAACATCACTGACTTCAGCAAACCTCCTTCCCAGGCAGAAAGAAATCAACAACTAGCAGATGACTTGAATGTGTTTTACTGCAGGTTTGAAAAGAAACTACAGCCACCTATCTCCATAACCCACATCTCAAACACACCAACAGCCAAGCCTCCTACAACTGGCCCCAATCCATTGGGCTCACAACCTCTGGTGATCACAGAAAAAGAAGTGCAAGATCTATTACACAGACAAAAGCCAGGAAAAGCACCAGGGCCATGACAAGATAACTCCTTCTTGTTAAAAGTCTGTGCTGAGCAATTGGCCCCCATCTTCATCCGAATCTTCAATAGATCACTAGAGATGTGCTATGTTCCTTCCTGTTTCAAACGTTCTACCATCATCCCAGTGCCAAAGAAGCCCTCCATCAAGGAACTGAATGGCTACAGACCAGTTGCTCTAACATCTGTAGTTATGAAAATTTTTGAAAGGCTTGTGCTGTCCCACCTGAAAACCATCACGGATCCGCTGTTAGATCCCATGCAGTTTGCATACCGAGCAAATAGATCGACAGATGATGCTGTTAACGTGGCTCTGCATTACCTCCTACAACACCTTGAATCTCCAAATACCTACACAAGGGTCCTCTTTGTAGACTTCAGTTCAGCATTCAATACCATCATTCCAGACACTCTTCTAAGTAAATTAAACCAGCTAGTGGTACCTGAACACACTTGTAAGTGGATCATAAGCTTCCTAACAGACAGGAAGCAGCAGGTGAAGCTAAGCAAAATCACATCTGATACCTGTACAATCAGCACAGGCCCCCACCAAGGCTGTCTGCTATCTCCACTTCTCTTCTCCCTATATACCAATGACTGCATCTCAAACGATCCACCTGTTAAAATACTGAAGTTTGTGGATGACACAACAATGATTGGTCTCATTAGAGACAACGATGAATCTGCATACAGACAGGAGGTTATACAACTTGCCTCGTGGTGTAACCGGAACAATCTGGAACTGAACACACTTAAAACCGTAGAAATGGTGGTAGACTTTAGAAGAAACCCTCCCGTACTACCACCTCTTACAATACTAGACAAAACAGTATCAACAGTAGAGACCTTTAAATTTCTAGGTTCTACTATATCACATGAGCTAAAATGGACACCTGACATCAAAAATGTCATCGAAAAAGCACAACAAATAATGTTTTTTCTGCGCCAACTCAGAAAGGTCAAACTGCCCAAGGAGCTGCTGATCCAGTTCTACAGAGGAATGATTGAGTCTGTCATCTGCACCTCTATAACTGTCTGGTTTGGTTCTGCAACCCAACAGGACACACACAGACTTCAGAGAATAATAAGGACTGCAGAAAAATTACTATCCACCTGCCTTCAATTGAGGACCTGTATACTGCACAAGTCAAAAAGAGGGCTGTGAAAATATTCACAGACCCCTTACATCCCGGACATAAACTGTTTCAACTCCTTCCCTCAAAACGATGCTATAGAGCACTGCATAACAGAACAACTAGACATAAGAATAGTTTTTTTCTGAAAGCCATCACTCTGCTAAACAAATAATTCCCTCAACACTGTTCAACTATTACAAAGTCTGCACTACTATTACTGCTAATCTTCTCATCACTCCGTATCACCCATCCCTTCCCACTTGTGATTGTAGGACTGTAACTTTGTCCCTTGTATCTTTACGATTTATATTGACTGTTTCCTAGTATGATTTGATTGTTGATTGTACCCTACGACTATCATTAAGTGTTGTACATTATGATTCTTGATTCTTAACAAATGTACCTTTTCTTTATGTATACTGAGAGTATTTACACCAAGACAAATTCTTTGTGTGTCCAATCACACTTGGCCAATAAAGAATTCTATTCTATTCTATTCTATTCTATTCTATTCTATTCTATTCTATTCTATTCTATTCTATTCTATTCTATTCTATTCTATTCTATTCTATTCTATTCTGCATAGAGCCTTTCCTGAATTGGCCTTTGCCCATTTCATCTCTAAGGAGTGTTTTAGAGTTTATATGCTGTTCTATTGTAATTCCTCCTCCTTCTAATTAAGTGCACTTATTGTCTGTATATGTGGGACATGAATAGCAAACCTCTTCTTGCCACAGAGGCTGACCTTGGCAAATCACTTCTAAAAGAATGAAGTTACACTCTTGAGCCGGCTGCATCAGAAAACAAGAAACCAAACAATGAGAAACAGCTTGGCTAGGGTGGAGAACAAAGTGGGCGAAGGCTGATTATGTTGAAAATCTTATTCAACCGTACAATGCACAAGAATACAGAAGAGAATCATTTTTTTCTATCCTAATGGAAAAGTTCTTCTTAGATCAGGCCTGCAAAGTGTGTCAAAGAAGAAAGACAAGTGACTAAATTGGCATTCAACGTGCCTGCTAATATGCCATTGTATGGAGTGGTTAGAATGTTAAATCAAGTTTGAAGAAAGTTCTGTTAATTCTTGCTCAGCCATGAAATTCAGTTGGGCTACAATGAAAGGACAGGAAATAATCAGGTCAGAGATTAAACTACCTGAGACTTCTCAGAAAACAACAACTGAATGAAAAACTGCTGGTAACCTTCTAACGCTGCACAGTAGAGAGTATCTTAACTTCCTGCCCTTGTGTATGGTTTGCCAATTGCACCGTGGCAGATAGGAAAGCGCTCCAGAGGGTTAATGTCATTGCCCAGAGGATCATTGGTTGCCCTCTCCCCTCTTTGGAAGAGCTTTATAGTTCCTGCTGCCTTAAGAAAGCTCAAAACATTCTCAAGGATCCATCTCATCCTGGGTCTCCCCTTTTTTTTGGAACTATTACCATCTGGCAGACTGTACAGGATAATAATAAAAACAAGGACAAATAGGCTGAAAAACAGCTTCTATCCCAGGGCAGGAACTCTATTGAATTCTACTGTATAGTACACTGGAGATGGTACTTAATTTCATTGTACGATGTGCAATGACAATAAAATAAAGTAAACTAAACTAAATAGAGAAGCCTACACAACGTTAACAGAATAACAGAGTTGGAATGGAAGGGATCTTGGAGGTCTTCTGCTCCAACCCTCTGCTTAAGCAGGAGAGCACCTACCATTTCATGCAGATCTTTGCCCAATCTCTTCTTAAAAACCTTCAGTGTTCCAGCACCCACAATTTCTGGAGGCAAGTTATTCCACTGGTTAATTGTTCTCCCTGTTAGAAAAATTCTCCTTACTTCTAGGTTCTGGATCTCTCCTTGATAAATTTCCATCCATTACTTCTTGAAAAGTTTGTTTTACATTGTTTTAAATGTTTACCATCTGCATTGCAAAATTGGGGGAGGGGGGGAGTGAATTTCAGATGGGAGCATTTCAGCTTCTGTCTTCATGTAACTATGCATAATTAAGTGCTTTTCTATTCAAATTGAGTTACGATTTTCTCTCCATCCATTGCATCAACTAATCCCAAGTTGCTCTGTCACACATTCAATGTGCCAGTTGCACATGAAAAAAAAATATGAAAAGAGATTGCAGATCTTTAAATGCAGTCCTTGTATCCTTGTCATCTGGTGTTTTGTGCATGTAATCATTATAAGCACAAGGAAATTGTTATTGAAAATTCTATAGATAAAATATATGTAGACAATTAAATCAGGCATCTTAGATCTGTGTCCAAGATTACCTCACTTTGACATTGACCTCTGGGTAAGCAAGTAGAGCACCAAGCAAATCCATTGCCTCTCTGCAGAGGTTATGTATCATTAAGAGCTGAATCCAGAAATGCATAAGATGGGATCTTGATAGCTAATTCTGCCTTGCATCAGCTCATAGCTTCTTCTTTATCTGCCCACATCTATTTAATTACACAGGCAGATACATATAAAAATTTGAGATAATAAAATGAATAACTTCAGTTGAAATATGCTCAGTTCAATGTCTGTAGAGTCAGAATAAATTTAATGATGTACCTGTCCTTTCTCAGATATATGGGAATGATATTTTGTGGTGAAGCTGATAAGGAGGAATGCCTGGAAGAGCAATATAAACCTCTAGTTTATGGCAGTCCTTTTTAGCTTTTATAGTTTGAGTTTATTTTTTTTTCTTTACAAGTGTTGCTCTAACTGTACTATCACCATCCGGAATGGGACAACTTGCCACAGCCAATTTGTTGCAACCAACTCACTATTTTATTTTTTTATTTATTTTTTATTTTATTTGCATTTGCATTTATATGCCGCCCTTCTCCGGAGACTCAGGGCGGCTTACAGTCTATGGAGCACCATACTAAGTGCTCGGCAATAGCCTTCATTCCATTGTATATGCCTGCTTATTAGTAGGGCTTTTGGCCCCCCCAAGCGGTATTTTTACAAAGTTAGCTTATTGCCCCCAACAATTTTGGGTCCTCAATTTACCTACCCCAAGAGGATGGAAGGCTGAGTCAGCCTTGAGCCTGGTGGGATTCGAACCTGCACTAATTGCAGGCAACTTGCACTAAGTGCTAGATGATTAACAGCCTGCACCACCAAGAACTATGAACAACTTGCTATTGGACAACTAGCCATGGCCAACTCACTATGGGACAATTTAGCAATTCTATTTAATTATATAAAATAAATAAATTATTTTAATCTTTGCCATTTATTCTGTCCCTCCTTTTGCATCCTTTCTTTCATTATTCTAGTCCACCATTTCTTTGATCTTGTCTTGCAGTGAGTTGGCCGTGGCAAGTTGGCTGTGGTGAGTTGGCTGCAGTGAATTGTCACCCTGACTTGATTTGGCATAAGCCATTTCTTTCCCGCAGAATGGTATCAAAAATGCAGGACAGCAATTTGCAGAAATGAAAGTATAGATCAGAAAAGCAAATAACTCTTTCCCGGACATGACTTTTCCCTGTCCAGAATGCATTCAGAAATTTCTGCAGGGTTGAAATCTGCATTGCAATGTAACAAAAATTTCTGTCTCCTGAAAAAGAGGATTCTGCTTTTCTACCTCATTCCCAGGGAGCCTGTTATACATAAATAAGATCCTTAACCTTGACTAACTCTGGAACTAACTGGTAACTTCCTGATCAATTGCAGCCACAAATCTGGTCTCTCATCCTATCTTGGAGCTAAAAATATTGAATAAAAGAAGTCCCAAACTGAAAATCTCTCCCATCTAATAGATGACCAAGATATTCATATTGGTGTGGTCATTGCTTCTGAACCCAGAAGAAGTTGAATTGACCAATGAGGTGTTTGGCGTATAGTAGATTAATGGCAATTGCTGTTGTTGGTTTCTCTTCCACCTTTGCCATTAAAGATGAAGTGTCTCTCACTGGATATACTTCTCAAGTTGAAAAATCCTGATGGGATGGGAGATTTCCCATGCAGCATCTTTCCTTGGAAGTGAGTGGAATTGTGGAAACCAAGAAATTTGCGGGCCATTGAAGAAAGGATTGTATAATGAAAATCTGGATGTTCACACAAATATACACAATATGCTCACCCACAGTTGGACCACCTGGTAATTAAATAAGTGCAAGAACACAACATGGATGTAAAAGAGAGTAGACTTTTGACTGTGCCATCATATCCATCTTCTTGATTTTTATTACATGCCTTGCCTCTGCAGTTAAGCAGCAAAGAGCTTGCAGCCAAAATACTTGGGAAGAAAAATACCTTCACATTTTCCATTGCAGGTCTAGATGATTTAGATGTGAAAACTGACAGTTCCAAACTTGAAGGATCATAGCCGGAAGCAAACCCTCTGAGAGCAGAAAAGTCTCTAAGTAGAAGCCCACCATATCTGCCATTGAAAAACCATAGAATCTTCATCTGTTGGAGTGCACAAGAAGGGGAAAATGATATCAGAATAACAGAGTTGGAAGGGACCCTGGAGATCTTCTAGTCTACCCCCTGTTCAGGCAGTAAACCCTATAAAATTTCAGGTTTTCCAATTTCTTCTTTAAAACCTCCAGTGATGGAGCACTCACAACTTCTGAAGGCAAGCTGCTCCACTGGTAAATTGTTGTCACTGTTAGGAAAGTACTCCTTAGTTCCAGGTTGCTTCTCTTCTTGATTAGTTTCCACTCATTGCTTCTTGTCCTGACTTCAGGTGCTTCTCCTATAGATGTAAGTTAACCAGCTGCTCTAAGTATGGCTTGAGGATTATAGTTCAGCATTGCTGGTTTGCTGCTCTGTTGTGGCATTTCTAGCACCGGTCATAAAAACAGCATGCTAAAAAGCTGCATCTTTAAATCTAACCTTTAAGTCTGAGCAGTGATCTGGTACTGCCTTGCACTAACATGCTTTAAAATAGAATTCCAAACAGGGAGTTGGACAGCGTGATATGTCAGTTTATCCCACCGCCCTGGGCTCTTGCAGAAAGCACTCTCTGAAATGCATCACCCCAAAAGTTAAATAGAGTCAGTCAAGCAGGAGTTTTAATTTGAGATGGCTTTTGCCATCCTTATTTTTGCCTCCTTTTGCAGAGTCTGAAATGGGAAGGTGTACAAACCAGACAGACTCTTTCCTTCCCTGGTGTCACCCTGATGATTTGGAAGGAACAATGCCAACGGATAATGAACTCTTTTCTATTCCACATTGCAAGTCAAATATTCGTTCCTCATTAATAATTCAATGTGACAAATTTATTACTTTGAAGGTGCTGCAAGACAATTAGACAATGGGAAATTGTGTCTTCCTTTTCAACCCCCTTAATTGCTTTCAAGTGTGACATTCATCCAAAAAAAAAAAAAGGGGGGGGGGGGAGAAGGAAAAAGAAAATCCACTACCACCCTCGACTTTTTATGTAAACTTTTCATCAGGTCAAAATGCAGCTTTGAAATTACAGAGACTGTCTGGACTAGAAGATCACTTCTGGTGAGAAGCAGGGGAGGACCCAGGCTCACGCAGAATTAGCACCAACATCCCCTGGCCCAAAGGGATCATTGTTGGGCTGTAAGGATCATCTGGAATCACTGCAGAAAACACTGACTGCTCAGCAGTTGGTGGTGCCCAAGGCAAAGATGGCAAAATCCTCTTTTCCTATTCAGAAGTTTGGCTGGACTGACGAGGCTAGAGAATGTTAGCAGACTAACCGAACAGAATAACAGAGTTGGAAGGGACCTTGGAGGTCTTCTAGTCCAACCCCCTGTCCCATTTCAGACAAAATGGCCCATTGTCCAGTCTCTTTTAAAAAGCCTCTAGGGATGGAGCACCTACAACTTCTGAAGGCAAGAACTGGACGATTGTTATCGCTCTCAGGAAATTCCTGAGGTTGCTTCTCTCCTTGATGAGTTTCCATCCGTTGCTTCTTGTCCTGCCTTTTGATGCTTTGGAAAATAGCTTGACCTCCTTTTCTTTGTGGCAGCCCCTCAAATATTGGAAGACTGCTATAGGCCAACCTCCTGTTTTTTATGACAGCCCCTCAAATGTTGGGGGAAGAAAGTTAGACATTTTTGTATCCAGCCATTGAAACAGTAAGCAGAGATTCAGAGCACATTTGTCATTAATTATGCCTCATCTGCCATCCAGTTGGTGAACAGAGGTGGTATTCAGCAGGTTCTGACCAGTTCGGGAGAACCAGGAGCAGAATTTTTGAGTAGTGCAGAGAACCAGCCAATACCACCTCTGACTGGCCCCGTCCCCATCTCTTCTCTGCCTCCCATTGAGTCCCAGCTGATCGGCTGGGTCTTCTTTGGTTGCCCTGCCCAGGAGAAGGGAGCTGGAAAGCAGGTTAATGAGGTGGGGAGGGATGGAGATTTTTGAAGCAACCTTCCCCTAGGACTGGGGAGGGAATGGAGTAGAGGTGGCATTCAGCAGGTTCTGACCAGTTCTGGAGAACCGGTAATGGAAAATTTGAGTAGTTCAGAGTACTGCCTCTGACTGGCCCCGCCCCCATCTATTCTCTGTCTCCAGTGTCCTAGCAGATTGGCTGGGTCTTCTTTGGTTGCCCTGACAGGAGAACTGGAGCTGGAAAGCAGGTTAGTGGAGCTGGAAAGGATTAGTGGAGTGGAGAAGGAATGGGATTTTGCAGTAGCCTTCCCCTGCCACGCCCACCAAGCCATGTCCACCAAGCCATGCCACAGAACCGGTTGTAAAAACATTTGAATCCCACCACTGTTGTTCCACCACTGGAGTTCTCCTATTAGGTGAGCACATCACTGCCTTTCTTTCAAACTCCCAAATGTATCAATTAGTTTTGTTTTTTTGTTAATTTCCATCTCCTCTGCCTGGCAAAATATTATTTCCATTTGCTGACCCACTGCATGGTCATGCTGACTTTAGTTCAAGCAGATAAGCCCCTGCCTCCTCCCAATAAACTCTTCAAATCTTTGATCCATTAAAACTATCATTAAAATGTCAGAATTGCTGTTTCTTTGGCAAGGGAAGGACTTGTATTGAAGGTCATTCTTTCTTTCAGCTTTCCAGGAAAAGCCCGACTTTTGAATTATTCAGGTTCTCTCGGATCAATCTGTAGCTCTTCCCCGCTTACCAGAGTCTGAGCAGTAAAAAAGAAAGGTTTGCGACTGCATCGAGTGAATAATAATAATTTTTAAAATTAGTAGGATGCTGACAGAAAGCTGCTCCTTAACCACCTTTGGTGTTAATCAAAAAACCTGAAGCAGAAGAGTATAAGATCAATATTTGGCTTATGGAGGCAGTGTTGCAAAGCTTCCAATTAAAGAGGGAAATATTCTAAGAATAATAATAAAAGTGAGAATGCTGGCGATGACAGTGGGAAAAGAAGGGCTAAATATAGCAATCTATAGAGTCCTTTGGTGACGTGAGATAAACTAGCGTCATTGGAGGTTGACAAATTATGGCATCTTTATGCACATATCAAAGTTCAAGTTGATCCTCTCATAAGGGGGGAAGAAGACCATCTGTCGGCATTCTCAAAATAATCTGCATAATTGACTTTCAAACAAGCTTCAAAGAACAAGACATTTATCACCCTAATTGTGACAGGCAGACGATGCCTTCTCTGCTCTTTTGTCAAGATAATGGCAATAATGTGGAGATATCTTGATGACTTATCCTACCATCTTTTTCTTTCCATTGGATGCTGGGGGTTGATATCTTGTAAACATCATATTTCATAGAAGGTCGGCAATGTGTATGAGATGGAGACCAAATCAATGTGGAAAGTTCAGATGTGCAAGAACCAGAAATCTCAGAATTTCTTGATCAAATATATTACTTACAACTTAATCCAGAGGATTGAATTAATTACATTAATTCAGAGGATTGAATTAAATCAGAAGAAGGGGCCAACCTATTCTCCAAAGCACCCGAAGGCAGGACACCTGAAGTAACAGATGGAAAGAGAAATTAGCTTAGAACTAATTTCTGACAATGAAAACTATTAATCAGTGGAAAGATTTGCCTCTGGAAGTTGGGGTGCTCCATCACTGGAGAAGAGATTGGACAGCCATTTTTCTGAAATGGTACAGGTTTCCTGTTTGAGCAGTGGGTTGGACTAGAATTGGGAGAAACTGCTATCTACTTGTAATTGAGGAGTGCTTGAATATGGGATTGGTGAATAACCTTAGCCTTTCTTTTAACTGACATGTAAATTAACTGAATGTAACTTTCTTTTTTCCTCTTGGTTGCACCAATATCTTCTTAAAATGTTTCTCAACCAGCAAGTTAGTCATATAGTAAGTCTGGTCTGGCCTTTGGGGCAAAAAAGGCAATACTCCTATTTTAGGTCTTTCTTTTTCCATGTTTTTAAAGACAGAAATGTCATGCACTCAACATGTTTAAATGTGCTAAACTAATTTACATTTTCTGGCAAATGTGTAGATAACGCTTCACATTTTCCCTTCTCTGAACTTTGAGACTTGATTGTCAACTCTGGAAAGTGCATGTAAAATGTGTAAATTGGGGCAGGAGAATGCAGACTATAAAATCCATACTTTGGAGAGAACAGTACATAAAATGTGTATTTCAGGGGAAATTGCACAGAAACTCTAATTTTTGCCAACAGTGGTTTTCCAGAGACATACCAAGAGAATGGAGTGGACATATAGTATGATTGCATGATTATTTTTTTCCCAAAAATAGAACAAAATGGACTTGTCTATTTCATATATAATGTAGCAGAATATCATCAGAGCACTGCAGAGAGCAAATATTTGAGACTGCTAGAACTTGTAGTCCAATAACAACAGGAAGACTCCTAGATTCCTCATTCTGTTGTAACATGTAATTTTGTCTCAAGAGATCAAAACAGCAATTCTGACTCATGTTGATCTATGTCTACAATAAAGATTGATTTGATATATTTTCCAACCTTCCTCTATAGAACTGAAACTACTTAGATGATGTTAGTGTTTTCACAACAGCTCTTAGTCTCTTCAACTTCTTTTAAAACGCCATTGTAAAATGTAGTTAAAATTATATTTAACATTCTTTAAAGATACCCAGTAAAGAAAACAATTCTGATTCTCTGTATTCGTCTATTTTTGTAGTTGCCTATATGGGCCCAAGAAGCTCAAGATAGCACCCATAATTATTCTGCTATTTTATCCCCTTAACACCTAATGACATGGGTGAGTCACCAGCCCTCAGTTGCCTAATGAGGTTAGTGGCTGACTATGGATTTGAAGTTAGGTCTTCTCCATCATACCCTGCCCTTCTCTCAACATATAGATGCTATTATTATAGGGGAGTTATTTTTGATATTTCACATATTATTATAAGTTACAATCTATTCTAAAGCAAACCAATATTTTGGAATTCTAAGTCAGTAGATAATGCCAGCTCAAATCATTAATTCAATTTAGTATTAACCCAACAATGCTTGGCTTACAGATCTTGCAAAAGTCAAGCCAAATTAAATGTATTATGGCTTAATGCAACGGATAAACTCAATATTTTCATTCTTGACTGATAGCAATTCTCACTTAATTGTAAATGTCAGGTACTGAAACCTTCTACATATGAAGCATGTAATTATCACAGAGTAAAATCTTTGTGGTAGAACTGTGAAATTAACCAGTCTTAGCATTTTTTATCCAAGATAACTTCACTTTCACAGATTAGAAATGAAGATGATATGGGGTTTCTTCTGTTCACTTTTGCATGGAACATCATCTCTTGTTCCGGAAACATGGTTTGTGTTGTTCTGGACTTTCTAGCCTTGAACTTATAATGTTTGACAAAGACATCATATTTATGACATATATCTAATCCAGTTTAAACCAGAAGGGCTATCAAACCCTAACAACAATAGTAGATGCAACCATATAACAAAATAACATTTAAAAGGGTCCAGAGGTCTTCAAACTTGGCAACTTTAAGACTTGTGGACTTCAACTCCCAGGAGAATTCTGGGAGTTGAAGTCCACAAATCTTAAAGTTGTCAAGTTTGGGGATCCCTGTTCTAGCCCAACCCTCTGCTCAGGCAGGAAGCCCTTTTCAGACAAGAGGTTGTCAATCTCCTCTCAGTGATGGAGCACCCACAACTTCTGAAGGCAAGCTGTTCAGCTGGTTAATTGTTACCACTGTCTGGTAATTTCTCCTTAATTCTAGGTTGCTTCTCTCCTTGAACAGTTTCCACCCACTGCTGATTGTTCTACCTTCAAGTGCCTTGGAGAATAGATTGACTGCCTCTTCCTTGTGGCAGCCCTTTAGATGTTGGAACACTGCTGTCATACATATTGACAATAGATTTTCAGATGATGAACACCAATCTCCTGGCTTTTCAGACAAGTTAAAAGGCAACATGGAGTTTAAGTTGGAAAATAATGTGGGCCATTCTTAGTATTGTTCCTCTCATTCCATTACAATCCTTTATTTCACTTGCCTTAACACAGAACAAAGAAAGAAAATGTCTCATTTTTGTGCACACATTTTCAAGGCTGTAACAACTTTATATTAATGCAAGCTTACATCTACAAGATGAACCTAAATGACTAACAGATATTAATAAAAAAAGTCTTTTATAAGAAAAAGAGGTCTGCATTATATTCCAAAATTCAATTTAGAGAAATATTCAGACCTGTGTAAGTTGCTAAACAGTGATTTATTTGATTACGGAAAATCTAAAATGAAGCATTTGCATACAAACTTCAAACTACTGGGAATAATGAAAACATTATAAATAGAAACAGAAAATAATAGAATTTGTGTGAATGTCAATGAAAAGGAACATATTTTACAGCATGGATAAATATTGAAAGATCTGATGGTATAGTACTTTCATAATTGGTGGTAATAACTATGTAAATTGTTCTGTATTAATTACTGGAGTAAATTCATATTAACAATTTCCTTAATGAGCTTAAATATTCTGCAAATGCTAATGTAATTTTTTCATTGCTGAATTTCTATGGATGGACCTAGGAAATGTAATTCTTGGGATTGTTGATGGAGAGAGGGTTTTGACTGTATTTTGTGTTGGATCATAAATATATTTTGATTGGGAAAAAATGATTTAATTCACATTTGAATGTGAACAGAAATGTAAAAACGTACTAGAGATGGGTCTGACTGACTTCAAAATATTAGACTACTTTTATGAAAACATGGGTATAGCCATATCATAATTTTGGTAACTCATACAAATAGTTTGCCAGATGTTTTCTCCCACTTCCTAGATTAGTCTACATCTTTGGGACTTCCTGGTGACCTCCAAATATTAAGATATCTATCTATCTATCTATCTATCTATCTATCTATCTATCTATCTATCTATCTATCTATCTACCTACCTAGAGTAGCCCCATCATGACATAGGCAGCAAATACATTGAAAAAAGTAAAATTTAACAAGAATTAAGCAAGCACAATGCTGCTTAATTTATAAATCCAGACAAGATTGACTGTTTTTATTGAATTTCTACACTACCCATCTCACCAAAGTGACTCTGGGTGATTTACAAGATTAGTCAGATAGTGACATCTGTTGAGTTGAATATAAGCTCAATTTGATCTTAAAGCTGTCTCTTACACTACTTGTATGTTCTTTACAATGTTTTGTTTTCCTTCCTCACTGATCAGATTAGCAATCTGGTGACTAGGTATCTGGAAGTCTGTTCTCTCCAAATATTTCGTTCAGGGTGGAGATGAAGGAAGCTAAAGTCCAAGACTTCTAGGAGGCACCAGGTGGCTGCCATTATCTCAAACTATGATCTCCATATCTTCCAACATGTTTACGGACATGGACTAATATCTCCAACAGCTAAAATATGGCTGTTTTCCTCTGTTTGTGCATGATTTGTTTCTCATTGATTCTCACGAAAGTTTGGGATGTTGATGGAGACATTTCTCTGTATCTAAAAGAATTGTCCGGAAACAAATGATTTGCAACCAGAAACTTATCAGTTGTTGTGGTTCACTGGCAGCCGGTACAGCTGACAGTGGAATCAGACAGTGGGGAAGAACGGGGAGCAGTCCGGGAGTCTGGAGAGGACTCGGATGAGGGTTCTGCATCCGAGGCAGAGATGTGGCCAGGACCATCTGGGAGTGGGGTGCTGCCTCTGGAGCCTTCAGAATCTGGCAGCAGCGAGGCAGGGAACAAGGGGAGCCTGTTCCCAGTGCACATTTATGCAGAGCTGCTAGAAGGCAAGAGCAGCTGAGACAAAAGGGGCAACTCCGGAGTAAGGCTGGGAGGTGATTGCCCCTCCCATAAGGGATAAAGGTCAGGTCAGGATGACGAAACCTTTGCAGGAAGCAAAGTAGTTTGATTGGTTCTGAGTCATCCTTGAAGCTCTTTGTATTTTGGTTGGTTTCTTTTCTAGTTCATTTGATACTTCTGTTTTTAGCAGCACTTCACAGAACTGAAAGGTGTGTGCTTATCTCAGGGTCTGTTTGAGATTAATTCCAACTGGGAATGAAAACAATTCCCAGCATTGCAATAATATAACTCTTGCTTTTAAAAGACGCTTGTGCGTAATTACGATTTGGAACCCTTGGTCAGAACATCAGCTAGATTCCATCATTTCCAAATTTATCTCCAGAAAGGCTGAGGGAATTTTCTTTCAGTATTATACTTATTGCATAGATCAGATCCATAATTAGTAACAGAGTGGTCCATTGCTTGTTCTTTAACTGGCATGGAAGTCAAATTTTTAGGATAAGTTGTCCATGGAAATTCTCAATCATCCAGGTCATGCAGGATTGTCCCAAAAGGTGCTTTTCTGAAATTGGACTTTTTTTTTTATTTTTTCTTTGAAAATGTTTCATCTCTCATCCAAGAACTGAAAAAACGTGGATGAGAGACAAAATGTTTTCAAGGGAAAAACCAAGAAATCCCAGTTGCTTTTTTGGAAAAACATCTTTGGGACTTAACTACTTCTTATTTTTGTGGATTTTTGTCTATTCCTTTCATGGTCCATTGTAATTTTCTTTCCTATGAAGCACATGCCAGAAATTGACATGTGCTTCATAAGAATCTAAATACGTTTGTTCAAATATTACCCCATTTTACTCCATTGTTCTTACACTTTCCGTTAATATTGTAGTTGCTCCTCTGATAATCCTCTCTTTAAGGCCTAGGAATTCCTGGGGGTTCTGGAAGCATTTCATTCTTATGTTAGAGTTGTGTGTGTGCAATGGAAGCCGGGGAATTAATCAGCCTTTTATTATTTGAAATTTACACACCTTCCTTTGTGCTCTTAATGCCTTGCTAAAGGTTACCTACCAACAATGGAGCACATGAAATAATCTGAAAGCCACCGCTGGAGGTACTCAGAAATGTCAAAGCCACATTACAAATCCATTGAAAGCCCCATGAAGTACATTTGGAGGTGGGAGCATGACGATTTCTTTCTTCTATCCCAACCTACCACTGGCTGTTCCTTCGGCTGTGACAGGATGATCATCTTACATTGGGGGACTTCAGCACCATAAAACAGAATGAGGCAACTGGGAGGGACGAGAGATATAATCAGAGGCTGTCAGGCTTTGACAGAGGAGGTGCTTTAAGGCAACGACAAGGGTTGGTGCAGCTTCCCACTGTTTTAAAAGCCTGGATGTTATGCTTGCCAAGACAGGTGTTTCAAAACAAAGTTTGAAAGCATCGCAAGGCTGCGGAATTCTTTCTCCAAAACAACGAACATCACTGCCACAGGCATGTAGTGGGTGAATGATGTCGTTCCTTCAGCCTTTTCAATTTAGGATTTTGATCTGGGTCAGTAGTACACTTTTAATTTTTATTATTTATAGCAACAGGTTTCTGTAAAGGAAAGGGAAAGATAAGCCGGACATTGGGTGCTTTGCTCCTTAACAGCAGTGGGATTCAAACTTCTTTAGTACCGATTCTGTGGGTGTGGCTTGGTGGGCGTGGCTTGGTGGCATGGCAGGGGAAGGATACTGTAAAATCTCCATTCCCACCTCACTTCAGGTGAAGGATATTGCAAAATCCCCTTCCCTCCCCTTCCCACTAACCTGCTTTCCAGCTCCCTTCTCCTGTGCCTGGCAACCAAAAAAGACCAGCCAATCAACTGAGACTCTGGAGGCAGAGAATAGATGAGGGTGGGGCAGTCAGAGGAAGTATTTGCTGGTTCTCCGAACTACTCAACATTTCTGCTACCGGTTCTCCAGAACTAGTCAGAACTGGTTGAATACCTTCTCTGCTCCTTAATATGATTATTGATAGAATTAATTGTGGGAAGGGCCATGATGGAAAGTATAGGATTAAATTTTTGTTAGCATCATACTTAGGAATTCAACTTTTCTTTTCAATTCTCCTTGACTTCCCCCTTACACACACACACATTATAAAGCACATTGGAACTTAAACTCTTTAGTACAGATGCCATTTTGATGGATGATGAATGTTCGCCGAACTAATACAAGGCAAAACTGGGGTTATAAAAGGAAAACATAACTTCCTGGATTCTGATTATATGGGCACCTTTACTATACCTAAGTCTCTCCAGAATTATGGGAACTTTCTAGCTCTCAGAGGGGTCTAATACTGTTGCTTACTGTACATCAAAGCTTCTCCCCCTCTCTCCCTCTCCCTCCCTCTCCCTCCCCCTCCCCTCCCTCCCTCCCTTTCTCTGCCATCAAATGCTATATTTCTACTTAGGACAACATGTCGGTG
Organism: Bungarus multicinctus; assembly: GCA_023653725.1. NCBI lineage: Eukaryota > Metazoa > Chordata > Lepidosauria > Squamata > Elapidae > Bungarus > Bungarus multicinctus. The sequence continues at coordinate 7,486,653 of CM042841.1, forward strand.
ACTAATGCAAGCTGCAAAGCCTCCAGTATGTAAGTACAAATTTAAAACAATAATGGGCACTTGGGAAGCAATAGAAGAGAAGTGCAGTGAGCGAATTTGGGATTAGACTTGCAAATGCATTCAGATTTATGGTCTATTGATAAAATGCTGCAGAGAAGGGAGAATGGAGGAATCATAAAGGGAGAGGTTGGCAATCAGAATGGAGAGAAATTCCTGGCAAATGCTTATGCAGGGAAAAGATGCTATTTGTCAACTGGCTACCGTCATTTTCTTAGAAAGGTCTGTGGGATAGTTGTTCTAAGCAGCTGCTTATTAACTCCCTTTCTGGGCTTTTGCCTGGAGGTTATTGAAGACAAGATGCCAAGAAGGGCCTTAAACTAGCATGGCTAATTGCCATTGGTATGTTTTATTTTCTAGAATGGTTTTGGATTTAGTTCCAGAAAGGTGATTTGGAGTGCACAGGAGGGAAAAGGTAGCAGCTGCCGGCAGGTTTTACAAACATCTGCATCATTTCCCAGGCTGATCATGCCATCCTCTGCAGAGCTGAAGGTGAAGCATTGTTGAACTGAAAATTGTGTAGACACGTGCATTTAATCCCTGGGAATTGAGTTAGATTGGAAGGACAAGTTTCCTTTTCAGCTTATGTAAATAGTCGTGTGCATTTTTGATGAACAAATTCCTACTTGGGGGCTGAGTGGGTCAACATTTTTAATGTCAATCAATCAGTCAGTCAGTCAATCAAGCAAGCAAACATTTTCTAACGGCAAATGCAAGATATTGGGATCTGCTTGCTGAAAACTAGAAGGAGGATCCTGGTATCTGGCACTTGCAGTTTGCATCAGTAGAAGGGATACCCTTCAAGGCTAACCCATCATAGTATTCAAAGCCTGTACTCTGAACAGGTTGTAACCTCTCTCTCTCTCTCTCTCTCTCTCTCTCTCTCTCACACACACACACACACACACACACACACACACACACACACTCTGTTCTGACCAAGGTTTCCTGAGACCGTAATTAAGCACACGCTTAGTCCAAACAACTCTCGTTTTATTTCAATGCTAGGAATTATGTTCATTCCCAGCCGGTAATGAGTCCCAAACAGTCCCTCGAGATAAGCACCCATCTTTCTCACCTTTGAATTGCTGCCAAAAACTAAAGTGCCAAATGAACTGTAAAAAACTAACCAAAGGACAAAGTCTACACAGAGCTTCAAGGTTTAATCCAAACAGAGCGAACAACTTTGCTTCCTGCAAAGGTTTCTTCACCTTTGCCTGTCCTTTATACCTTAGGGGAGGGGCAATCACTTCCAAGCCTTACTCCTAAGTCGCCCCTTTTGTCTCAGCTGCTCTTGCCTTCTAGCAGCTCTGCTCACACATGCACTGGGAACAGGCTCCCCTTGTTCCTTTGCCTAACGGTTGCCAGACTCTGGAAGCTCTGGAGTCAGCACCCCACTCCCAGATGATCCTGGCCCCATCTTTGCATTAGACGCAGGGCCCTCATCTGAGTCCTCTCCAGACTCCCGGACTGGTTCCCATTCTTCCCCACTGCCGTCTGCACAGGCTGCCGGTGAACCATAACACACACACATACCCCCTTACATATCTACATATTAACATATCTACATCTTCCTCTCCCCCACTTCTGTTTATAGCTATCTCTCTATCTATCCTATCCTATCCTATCCTATCCTATCCTATCCTATCCTATCTATCCTATCCTATCCTATCCTATCCTATCCTATCCTATCCTATCCATCCATCCATCCATCCATCCATCCATCCATCCATCTATCTGAATATTCCTTGCCAGAGAAGCAATTGGGTGTAGTAGCCAGGGTATCAAGCTACAGACTGGAAGGTCTATTTCCATCCTAGGAACTAGAATGGAGTTCCAGTTCCACCTTAGGTGCAAAGCTAGCTGGTGACCTTGGACCAACCACTTTTTCTCAACCCTGGGAAATGGCCAACCACGTCTTAAAAATCTTGCCAAGAAAAGTGCAGAGTCTTGTCCAGGTAGTCTCTAGGAATGGGACATGATTGAAGGGGAAAAAAAGTCCTGGCAGGATCTGACTAGCAGAAATGTTAGAAACCAATAGACACTGAAATGGGTGCAGTATCTTTCTAGCTTTGAACTTATTTTTTTCTATTACAGTTCTACCAAGTTTCATTTGCTATTTCTTTTTTGGATGACCTGCCTTTCCAGTTCTTCTTGCTATCTGATGCTTAAGCAGCTTTGTTAGAGAATCAACATCAAGCATTTCCCCAAATTCTCTTCTTTTGATTGCTTGCTTAGCCATTCATGACCTGGGAAGCTTTGCATATTATTATCCCAATGAAATTCATGCAGGGCACTTAAGGAAGGAGTTAAGCTTTACAACAATGAACTGCAATTTTGATGGCTGCACCGTATTCTGAGATTAAACCGGCATATTTGTTTGGGCCTGTGTGGCGAAGGGAAAACCCCAGCTTCCCTGAGGATAAGCCTTATTATCAGGGAATGAGAAGAGGGCTTTTGAGGGGGAAGGAGAAGGCAGATTATGAGAATAAGCTGATGGTACAGAGAATAACAGGCAAGACAAATGCTGAATTTCTCTATTCAAGTCTCCAAAGCTCCCCAGGCTTTTAAAACAAGTCTGGCCTTGAAACATCTCCTTTCCCTGGTGGAAATCTGAGCTGTATCTTGAAGCAGAAATGCCAGACTGGAAGAAATGCAGTCAGTTACTATGAAAGAAGAGGGTTGGCCACCTTTTTACAGGTGAGGATGCATTCCTGACTTCTGAAGGGAAGGCAGAAGGACAAAAACTGCTGCAGCCAACACCACTTTTCTTTTTAATTCGATTTAATGGATTTAATGGACCGAGCATCCAAACTTCTGTCTCTGAGAAAAAGGAGAGATGGGAATTAACTGAAATTTCAACTTCCTTTGGTTTGACTTCTGATGCTTACAATTAGTTATCTGTTCTTGGCTTCTTTACCCAGAGTGATTTAAAAGCAGTCACTGTCCCACTCAAGATTTTAACTCTGAGTAAAATGAATTGAAGGAGAGAATAGCCTCAGCTTACCTACCAGCCCTATAAAATAAAGCAGCTAAGAAATCAATGCCATATGGGTCAGGACTACTTTTATTGTAACAGCTATAATGGCAGGATCTTGCAAGCCTGAGTGTGCTTCTCTTCCCTCTCTTTATTTGCACGAGAACTGGGAAGGGGCGTATTGTATATATGTACGCATATGTATATGTATGTGTATATGTGTACGCGCAGCATGAGGGCCTAGAGGTGAAGATGCTCTCCTCCCACTCGAAAGATTGAAAGTTCAATCCTAGCCACTGACTGATGTTTCTCTAACAGAGTGCAAAGAGAAAATATCTGCTGTGAGCTCCGCATAGGGGTCAGGAAGGGCATCCGGCCAGTAAATGCTCAACTCCATTCAGTCACCCCCTCCCCACTCCACCCAAACACAAGGGATGTTTCAATGTTCAAAATAAAAATAAAATAAAAAAGGTGGGAGATGAAACACTTTAGATAGGAAAAGCTGGATTCAATCAGGTGTGTCCAGATAATGTTGAGGATGTAGTTTCACCTGGGTGCTTGAACATGACTCTGCCATGAACAAACCTCTGTTTTCTTCCATAGCCTTCCTGTTCTATCTCTGATGTTTTCTTTCCATTTTGAACAAACCAGAATGAAGTGAGGGAACAAAAGCTCAGGTTTCCACAATGCTTCCTTCTAGACCTAAATAGAACCTCAACGCGCTCTTAGCAAATGAAAAAGATAAATGTCTCCGCCTAGTCATTATTTGGAATTCCATCCACTTGGACAGAAAACAAAGGTAAGCAGGAATAGAGAGCTAGATGTTCTGTAGCAAAATAGCATTCAAGTAAATTCATGCTTGGTTATGTCCCACAGGGCAGGTATTTAGGAGATAGGGAAATTTTTCCCAGTAGGTGTTTTGTGAACTTGCTCATAATTATCAGGGATCCAGATAATATGCCCATAGAAAACATTAATCAATGGAACAGCTTATGTCTTGAGATTGTAGGTGCTCCATCACATACGTAAGATCTCCTGCCTTGGGCAAAGGGTTCAACTATAAGATCTCCAAGGTCTTTTCCAGCCATATGATTCTATTCTATGCCCTTGAAATCCCAATGAAGTCCACCAGTTTCAAAAGAAATATCTGCTGTAGCTAATCCAGGGAGTGAAGTAACTCAGTGTCAATTTATTTAGGAGCAAGAGGATTTTTCTCTTGGTCTGGCCCCATTAACTATGAGTGATGACTTCTAATCTGTTTGGAAAAGAGCAGTGGCAATTAAAACCTCATCCTTGGGTTTCTCTCCAGGCTTTCTACTCAGCATAGAGTATGAGCAGGCCAAGCCATTTATCCAATGGTGTGTAACACAGAGAGGATGCCCGTTAGAAATAGACAGGGTCCCAATGTTTTTGCTATTGAATCCAACAGACATTCTGCCTCCCCTATGTTATACTTAATGAAACTTGAAGTCTCTTTGAAGGGACACAATTCCATTCCCTATCTTTCTTGAGAGTAAATATAGATGCATGCAGTAATGACCTAATCCTGTCCGTCCATCCATCCATCCATCCATCCATCCATCCATCCATCCATCCATCCTCTATCTTGTATCATCTCTCTCTCTCTCTCTCTCTCATCTATCTCTCATCATCATCATCTACCTACCTACCTACCTACCTACCTACCTACCTATTTACCTACCTATTTATCACAGATAACAGATAATCAGAGTTGGAAGGGATCTTATAGGTCTTCTATTCCAACCCCTTGCCCAAGCAGGAGACCCTACTGTCAGCTTTGGAATCCTTATTCATCGCTGCCACATTGCTTGAGAAAGTTGGAAGAGGGTGATTTTAATTGAGTAGCTCTTAGTAGACAAAATAGAATTCTTTTGTTAGTTCAAGGTCAAAGAGTGTGGCGTAGGAAGAAATGGAACTTACTTTGGGATTGGTTCATGTCATGTGATGACGAGTAAAAAGGGGGTGGTTTGTAGGTTGGGACATTGTGGGAAGTCTGGGAAACTTTTAGTTTTGAAATTCCATAGATGTGCCAGGTGCTATTCTAATAAAAATACTTTTGAGATTATGCTTGTCTCGGAGTTACTGATCGGAATGGAGGTTCCCTGGAATGTTGACACCTACATCATTTCTGACAAATGGCAGTCCAATCTCTTCTTGCAAGTCTCAAGTGATGGCGCTCCCACAACTTCCGTGGGCAACTTTTGTTCCATTGGTGATTGTTCTCACTGTCAGAAAATTTCTCCTTATTTGTCAGATCACTTGCATGCACTCACTGCCTTCTATTCTGGCCATGCCCAACTTCTTTCACTAAGGGCTTATTTTTCAGGTAGGGATTATATTATACACATGCATAAAAACAGGCTGGGGCTTATTTTTAGGATAGGTCCTATTTTTGGGGAAAACATGGAATTTCTTCAAGCCTAAAGGAGGTCATGTGGTAGACGTACACGAAGCAACCAGCAGGCACGATTGTTTTCTCATAATCTCTTCTATCTCACAATTTCTAAAGTATTTTCTTTTTCTGTAGAGCAAAGAAATGCAAGAAAAAGCCAGATAAATCTTATCAAAGGTTTGTGCTGTTTGCTGGCATTTTGTTTGAAATCACATCAAGGAATACACACAATTAAATCAAGGATCACAAATGTCCTTTTTTTCCAATTTTTTTTTTCAATCTACAAATAACAACAATACATTAACAGTGTGGCATCAGTATATCATACATCTCTCATTGCATTATATTCATATTAATTCATACTTCTTCAATATTTATTTTCAACCTTACTCTCTCCAAATGCCTACCACCTTATCAATTAAACATACATAATAATTCCATTTTTCAATTTTCTCCCTGTTTTCATTTTATTTTTTTTTAATGAAAAATTCTCATTTGGCAAGCAGTGTAGTTCCAAGTTTCACCTCTCAATACAAACATGACCATAGTTACCTATTCATTTTATTTGTTTAATTTCATATTGCATCATTCTTGTCATTATTAAATACTAAGCTTATCTTATCCAATCCCAATTCGTTCTCATATCTTATTTTATGATATTATCTAAAATTCTTATCTCAATTCTATATTCATTTATTCAATTCCAAATCTAATATATCTCCTTCCATTTTTCTTAGTATATTCTCATATCTTATTTTACAATATTATCTAAAATTCTCATCTCCTTTCTATTATCACTTCTCATATTATTATTTTTTCCTGTCACATTTGTCATTTTATCAATCCTTATCTGTAAATATAGTTGTCCCCTCTAGTTAATAATTTGAGCCAACCACCTTCACTCTTCCTTAATATCAATCTCCCTATCTAGTATAAAACACAAATATATTTTTCTCAGATTCCGCATTGTATTTTCTCTATGAATCATCTATACATTACAAAATACTATTTTCAATATATTCTTATACATCCCAACATATTACCTTGTGGAATCCCCTTCCTTATCCCTTTTTCTTTCACCCATTATCTCTCACTCTTTGAACAATGTACCTTCTTTTCATCCTTGTTTGTTTCCTGTTCCTCTTTATTTTCTGGTCCTTTCTCTTAATTCCCCTTTCCCCCATTCTTATTCCCCTCTTTTTTTCATTCCAGTTATTAAACTTTTCTGTCTCCCTCTTTTGATTTTTCCTTTGCACTTCCTTTTTCTGCTTTTCACTTCTCTCTTTAACCATTTTCCGAACCATTATCCCCTTTTATCAGACCACAAATTTTTAATTCTAATTCCTCCCCCCCCCGCTTGAATAATTGTTGTTCATTTTGTTCTTCTGAGTTGGCTTCTTCTTTATAGAACTCCTCCCCCTCTGGTTTATTGTGTTCTTGTGTATGCTGAGTCACCATTTCTCATTTCTGTAGTACATAGTTACACATTTCAAGTTTGATATTTATCCCTTGTATCTTGCATATCCGATTTTATGTCTTGTAAGTCCAGTCTTATATCAACAAGTAGCTCCTCCATTATATCTTCTCCTTTTTTTTTCTTTCCTCTTCCTTAATAGTTGAAATCCTCTTCTTTGATAGATATATTCAATCCAGAAACCAGTATCTTATTTCAGCCAATATCTTTTGAGTTTATTTGCAACAATCCATACTCTTGAATCTTTATTCCAAATTTTCTAATTGGCCTCCCAACTGTTTCCCAAATTACCGGGTGGTTCTATGACAACAATAAAGTTCCTTTTATTTTCTTTCAAGTTCCAAGATCCAAAGTCTCAAAAAGACCAGATGCTTGTTTTAAAACATATTAAAATTTTCCTATACCATCAGGTGGCTCTCTTGAGTCTTTTTCTTTTTAACTTTCTTTGTTGAATATGATGTTTTTATTAAGTTCGCTAATTACAATCATTAGCTATTCTTTTCAACACACTCAATCCCAGCATTTAGTTATGCCCTTTAAGTGCCCACAATTCAATATCTGTCCAGTTTAATTTTTAAACCTTTGTTGTGTTAATGCATTTGCCTTTAAATTTCAGATTTGTCAAGTAAAATAATCAAATCCAAATTAAAAAACCCATTTTCTTTCTCACTTTTTCTGGTCACCGCTTCCATACACTTTCCTCCAAAATAGCCCTTAAATTTGATACCAGGGTACCTCAAAAGTGATGTCTTTTGGTTCACACTCTGCCCACTATTTCTCTCTCCAGCACAAAACTTAGTTTCCTGGAATGTTTTTTGTCTTCATGGTGGCCATTTTAAGACCACTGCTGCAGCTTGCTTTTGGGAGGGATTTTCCTGTCAGGGAGGGGAGTTGCAGCTCCCCTCAACCCTCCAGGCAATTTCCCCCTTTTTCACCACCCCACCAGGGTGGTTCCGGTCTCGATCGGGACCCTCCAGCACCTCCAGCAAGAGAGCTAGGGCGAAACCGCACACCATCGCGGATTCCGTACCAACACCGACGAGGAACAAACCAGAAGTCTAGGATCACAAATGCCCTGAGGGTTGCAAGTTGTTCAACCTTGGGTGTTCAGCTATTTCATTAAAAACTTGTTTAATATTTTTATCCATTTTTATAATCTAACATGATTACTGCTGTTTCCCCCTCACAAACCTCTCTGCTTCCAAAAATGCCAGTTGTGGTTTTTTATTTTGATTTATTCCAGGTTTCCATCCTTGCTAATTTATGTTCTGAGGAAGAAGTTGGGATTATATACAGTAAACCCATTTTTACAGCTATTTTAAGATCTTTTATTTTTAAATGAAGAATCTTTTCCATTCTTTTTATTTGTACATTTTTAAACAAAAAACTGCAGTGGTCACAACAGAATAGAGCAGAAATATTTAATTATTGTTATGAATTAAAAGGAAAATAACTATTTTGTTAAATATAGGCAATTGTTGAATATGAGCATGCATACATAAAATACTTGTGTTTTTTTCTTAATAATCTGGCTTGCCCAATTTTTTAAACACAAGACTTCAAAATTGTTATTGCATATTTGTTCTTGACTGGGTGAGTCTGCTCTCTTAAGAAAACTGATTTTGATTAATGTGGCATTTCAATTAATCTGTTTTATAGTAATGATTTTTAATAGTTCTTTCTTGAACTATTCTTGAACTTAAAAACAAAGATAGCCATTCTTTTGATATTGAATGAATTTTGCTTGATTTATTGCCCTCTCGATACTGCTTTGATGTGATGTGAGTAAAAATCTAATAGTATTGGGAGACCACCTATTTGGGGGAAAAGATGTTTATCACCATGGAAAATAATTATTAAGGGAACCTTAAGTTTTACTTGAAAAAATCAAAATGGGAGAACTTCAAGAAAAGCTCAGTTTTTGCTTCCCCTTAGATAAGTGTCACTCAATATTGGCAACTTTAAGATGTGCAGAATTCAACTCCCAGAATTCCCCAGCCAATGTGGGAAATGCAGCATCTAAAGCAGTTGAGAAACAACTGCCTTAGATGAATACAGGTAGTCCTTGACTTAAGACCACATTTGAGCTCAAATCTGTTTAGAGTTTCCCAAAATAGAGAGAATCGAACATTCTTTACTGTATGTGATAACAGAATAACAGAGTTGGAAGGGACCTTAGAGGTCTTCCAGTCCAGCCCCCTTCTTAAGCAGGAGACCCTTTACCATTTCAGACAAATGGTTGTCCAATCTCTTCTTAAGAACCTCCAGTGTTGGAGCATCCACAACTTCAGAAGGCAGATAGATATTACCTAACTTTGTCAGGACAGCAAAGTTAACATACTAAAATGGGATGCCAACATTTAATCAATTTTTATTTAGTGGAAATAATCACGTTGTTTTATACAATTCTAACTAGCTTTACAAACAGAATAACAGACAAACACATCGTGGTGTCATCTGAATTGGTCAAAACTCTCCCTCTCTCCCTCTCCTTCTCTCTCTCCCCCACCCCCCCCCTCTCTCTGATAAGAATTGTACAATTTTTTAAAATGAACACTGCTTATTTTCATAAATGCCCTGAGAAATATATTGATATATACAGTGGTATAAAACCAAACATAAGCAACTTGCAGACACATAATACTGGCTAATTAAACTTGTACATTAGAAGTGAACAAATTTATCCATTTTTCATCCGTGTTGCTTTCACTTGTTTTTAACATCTGTTTCATTTCTGACTGACTCACATTAATTTATAATTAAAAACAACAGTCTCAGAATTTCTATTTCAATTTGTATCTTTGAAATATTTATTTGTGTGTTTAAACAGCATATTTTCCCTTCAGAATCTGAATCTGATTGCTTTTTCTCTAAATCTCTTTCAGATGAATACTTGGGGAAATGTAAAATCTATTGGTAACACTCTCAACTCATTCATCCATTTACTTCAAAGTGTTACAGACAACAATTAAATACTGGATTTTGGAAAGATTGAATTTCTCAAGCTTCTCAGCCTTAGGAGCGTAATTTTACCCAAGACTACTAAAAAATAAACCCACTTAGTTTAATGGGCGTAATTCTCAATTAAGTAGAAATATCCTACTTCAGTGAAATATCCTACTTCTGAATGTAAATATTATTCAGTACTCCATTGGATTCAGTAAGACTTACTTGCAGATACAGGTTTTCTCTGTACCCGAAGACATGACAAATACTAAAGCCAACGAGGATCTATCTATTTTGGTCACAAAAATAATGAGTTAAGAGGCAGCCAATGTCAGCAAGTTTTTCCTTGCATGTCAACTACTGGGAGAAAAAAGAGAGCCAGGACAAGATTTCTGCTTCAAAATGCATTGAATACTCAATTCGATGAGTTTTGAAGCAGTTGTGTGCTGAGGTGTGACTGTACTTTGTATAAATTTTCAGCATATAAGAAAGACCATCACAAAGCATGGAGTTTGAAGAAGCAAGATAAGAAAGATATTGATGTTTTGAAAGTTGATGTTGAAGCACACTGTCAAGAATAGGTGGACAGCCAAGAAAACAAATCAATGGCTCATCAGTCAAATCAACTCTGAATTTTCACTCGAGGCACAAATGATTAGGATCAAATTATTCTACTTTGGACATATTATGTGATGATCCAGCTCTCTGGAGAAGGTTCTTATGCTAAGACAGGTGAAAGAAAAGAGAAGAATAGGACAACGAGCAGCAAGATAGATAGGCTCAATTATAGCAGCAACAGCTGCATCATTAGAAGACCTGAGAGCCAGATTGGGGACAGATTACCATGGAGAAAATCTAGCAATGTGGTTGCTAAGAACCAACAATGATTTGATGGCACATAATCAATCAATCGATCATGGCAATGTATGCAATGTATGTAATGTTATGGAAGATCTTCTGTTTATCTTATAAGAGAGAGCCAATTTGGTGTAGTGGTTAACGTGCTGGACTATAAACTGTGAGATGCAGTCCTCATTTAGACATGAAAGTGGACTGGGAAAGACTAGCTTGCCTGCCAGAGAATGTTGATCAGGAATGGAACTACAATCGTCATCAATGGCCATGTAGATTAAGAATCATGAAAACTATAATTCCCAATTATCAGGGAAGCCAACTACTACCCATCCTTGATGAAGACAACATTGGATTAGCATTTAGACATACACTGCTTTATAGTGCTTTACAGCCCTCTTTAAGTGGTTTTGTAGAGTCAGTATCTTGCCCCCAACAATCGAAGTCCTCATTTTACTGACTTCGGAATGGTGGAAGGCTGAGTCAACCTTGAGCTGGTGAGGATCGAACCACTGACAGTTGGCCGAATTAGCCTGCAATATTGCATTCTAACCACTATGCCACCCCGGCTCCTAGAGGGTCCCATTAAAGCTTCCCATATTCCCTTTGCTGTACGTGCATTCTATGCACCTTGAAAGTATCATGTATCTCAAATACAGCTTCAATTGCAGGAAACTCTGTTTCTTATTTAATGCTTTGCGCCCCTCCTCCATTAATAAACTTGTGTGTTGTACATTGGGAGGAAAAATAACCTATTCATATGGAATGATTTATTGCTAATGTGAAATTAAGCCCAGACCTGCAAATTGAAGTGCAGACTTTCACAGCTGTCCTAGAATTATTGTGACAAGATGACAATCAAATCTCCAACAAATGCAATGTGTTGTACTTTATTAATCCTGTTTTGACAATTCCCTTTACATGTATCTATCTTGTGTTTTTGAAATAAGATACAAATATGTCACTGTACGTATTTTACTGATTTTGTTTTATTCTTCTGCTTTAATGCACCTGTAAGATAATGTATTATCACTGCCTCGTTCTTTGTGCTGACAATGGGAAAAGAAACCCAACAAAGACTTTCCTTGCATGGATACTTCTTATTTATAGAACAGAAGTAGATCTATTTCAGTTCTAACTTACCTCCAGATGTGATAGGCAGGCAGACCTGTATGAATTCAGATGAAATCTGTTTCTGTGATTCAGCTTTAGATCTATGGATGCTTGTCATTGCACAGATTAAAGATGAAGTAATTTGGAGTTGAACTGTAAGATAAACACTAGAATGCATGAGTTGAATGGAGCATGAACTGCAGTTCATGATCCTTATTCATTTTTCATTTCAGGCTGAAGAGAGATGGCCAGGTAAGAAGTGCCCCAGTGGAATACAGAATAACAGAGCTGAAAGGAATGTTGAATCTCTCCCGGCCCAACCACTCCTCAAGCAGGAGACCTTATACCATTTCACACAAACAGCTGAGCTTACTAATGCTAATTTATTGCTTGCTGGAAGACAACAACAGTTGCAGAACAAGTTGCTGGTCTTGTAAGTGAGCAAAGAGAACATGAAGCTGAGAAACATATTTAAACAAATTAAAAATGGAATGTCTTCTCATTTTAGTAAGTGAATGGTTTTACAAACAGCTCCCAAAGAGCTATTACATTCTGCTTCTATACTCTTGTACTTCCTACTTCAGAATAACAAAGCTGGAAGGGGCCTTGGAGGTTTTCTAGTCCAACCCCCTGCTCAGGCAGAAACCCTGCACCATTTCAGACAAATAAATGTCTCCAAGGGATGGAACACCCACAACTTCTGGAGGCAAGCCATTCTATTGATTAATTATTCTCACGTCAGCAGGGGTGGGATTCTACCAGTTCGCACCTATTCACTAGAACCGGTTGTTAACATTCTAAGCAGTTTGGAGAACCGGTTGTTAGAAGAAATTACTGGCCTAATCCTGTAAGGAAGGCTGGAAGGAAACATTCTGGTGTTGCTTACAGAAACTGCCTCTCTGTTAACCCTTATTACATTCTTGGCAGGACTAGACTTCCTGTCTCAGGAACTTCTCTGGAGTTTTTTTCCTCTCCTTTGCTGGTACTTTGCTTGTGTGGAGTGACCATTCAAAGTTACAATGGCACTGATAAAAGTGACGTATGACCATTTTTCACACTTACGACTGTTGCAGCATCCCCACAGCCATGAGAGGCCAGGCGAGGAGATGCGTGCCTCAGTGTGAATGATATTGAGGCCCAGCCAGTTACATGACCACCAAGTCATGCCCACCAATTAAGCCATGCCCACAGAACAGATTGTTAAAAAATTTGAATCCCATTCCTACATGCCACGACATTTCTTCTTAATTCGAGGGTGGTGCATTTTTCAGTGGGAGGAAGGAGCGGGTAAACAGCTCAGAGATTTATTGTGGACCCGAGTCAGAAACAACTTAAAAAGTGAAGACTCCAGAGTGGAAGGGGTGAGTGTGGAGATTAAGTGGCAGCAGCTTAATTTATGTTTTTACCCTCTGACTCTGGAAATTAAATGGCAGCTTGAGAAAAGAGTGATTAAAGGAGGAAAAAAAAGGGGGGACTAGACAAGAAGAAGAGGTATGAAGAAGGTTTTTATTCAGGAAAACTGCTTTTTGAAACTGAGATTGATTGTAAATTCCGATGATGGAAGAACTGGAATGATGTCTACAGTCTCCATTTAAATCAAATCACCAAAAATAATTCTAAACGGCCACCAATTGGAACAAAGGAGTCTCACGGAGAATTTATAGTCTCCATATAAATCACCCAGCTCCATTTAAATCACCCAGCTGATTAGTCAGCCTGAATTTAAATTCCCACTCAGCTGATTACTGACAACTTCCACTAAACCCCCACCCAAATCTCATCCTTTCCAAACTCCAAAGTAGATGATTGGTGAGCTCATTCAAATCTTCTCCATTCAAATGTATCAAACAGCAACGCTTCCTCTTTAAAACAAAACAAAACAAAAAAATGTGGCTTTAAGGAAAAACAAAGGAACTTTACACAACAAACCTCCAATACTTTACTATTTCCACTATTTCAGTACCTCAAGACCAAATATTTATAGATAATGCTTTATCTATAATAATTGATTTATCATATAATAGTATAATAATTAATTGTTAAATGACCACTAATTTACTGATTCATTGAACTGAAAGAGATTTAATACTGTATCATTGATTATCTATATTGATTGATTGATTCTTAGTAATAAGTTGATTGATTGATTTTTAGTAATAAGTAACCTTAGCTTTGATTTGTTCTCTAACTTATCAATTAACATTTATTAATTACCAACATTCATTAACTGCCTATCTATCACATTAATTAGCTTTTGTAATTGTTTAGTGTACTATTGTCATTGACCATGCCAGCCAGAAACTCCAAATCCTCCACTACCAAACAACAACAAAAAAATAGCTCTACCAATGACCTCCCAGACTCCTGTACATGCTTCAGATGTCTTAAAACCATCAATGAAAGTGAAAATAACATCAAATGCTACCTACGTGACAATCAAGCACACCTTGCCTGCTTCAACTTAAACAAAGACATAGATGATCTCCTAAAAGCATCAGATACATTTCCTTGTCTATGTCCATCATGTTTTCCTAAGCTAAACAAACCAAATACCCTGCCTGACAGAATTGATAGCATAGCATCACTCATGCACTCAATAGAAAAATGCTTAGCTTAGCAACACATTTTGAAACAATTATACAAGAAAACCTAATTTCTCTTGAATAAAAATACAGCACTGATAAGTGACTACCTATCAGCTCAAAATCAAATCCCAACCCAACAACCACTACCCCAACTACTACCTTAACTACAATCACAACTACAACCAAAAATAACCACCAAACCAGAACCGCAAATAATTACTATCTCATCAAATAATTCCACAAATGATAACTCCTTACTCATCAGAGACACCATGGAACATGATCAGAAACATCCAAATGCCATCTTATTTGGTCTTGAAGACATCAACAAATCAGATGACATCACCAAAGTTCGTAATATTATAAGCAACTCAAATACAACAAACATCTCTCCTGAAGATATCATTGAAATAACCAGAGATGGCCCTGAGTTCAAATACAATGATGGCTTGGTGGCCCCAAAATTTAGTAGAATGGTATGCAAAAATGAGTCCAGCAAAAGCATATTCATTCATATAATAAACACCTTTGCAAAAACCAATCCCAACCACAAAAAACTTTGCTCAAGACCAGACTTATCCATACTGCAAAGAATCTGCTCCCATGAACTTTTCAATGAACTCAAAAGACATCTAGACAATGGAGAGAAGGATTTCTACATTGACTACTGCGCTGATTGTATCAAAAGTAAGTCACACAACCCACAACTCCACATCCAACCCTACCTCATCCAACCCACCATCACTCAAAACTAGGCACGAACATCCCTAACTACCTCAATTCCAATTACAACTGGCCTTAAATGCAAGCTACTCAATGCAAGAAGCCTTGTGAATAAAATACCTGAATTTCTCCTCTTACTAAATATGGCTAAATTCATATTCCACAGACATCATATTTGTCTGTGAAATATGGCTCAATGCATCTCTCCCTGACTCCATTACTACAGTAAGAGACTATCATGTTTACTGATCAGATCGTGAAATCCGTAGAGGAGGTGGTGTTGCTATTTTCTATAAAAAGTTCTTACATCTAAAAAACATCCAAGTTACCCAAGAGCTTGCTCTTCCTGAGACCATCATCTGTGAACTGTCCTTAAATATCACATTTTGATTCTTACTATGTTACAGAGCCCCTGATTATGACACTGAACATGTAAACAAGCTAAATTCACTACTAACATGGGCAACATCCTGCCCACACACTTTTATCTTTCTTGGTGACGTCAATCTACCTCACATTAACTGGACTATAAACAAATGTAAAACTGAACCCCTACATGCAACCTTCTACAATGCTGTAACAAACCTGGGACTGGAACAACTAGTAACCAACAATACTAAACAACTGCCTCGATCTCATCTTCTGCAATAGTTTGAATTCAATTTACGGAATACAAATTAAAGAACCCTTTTCCAACAGTGACCACAGCATGATTGACTTTTGTCTCAACATATGTCCACCCAAAAATCAACACAATGATATGATCCCCAATTATAACTTCAAAAAAGTCAACTATGATCTTAGAGATAATGATCTCTCATCCCTTGATTGGCAATTTCTATTCACTGGGTGCAATACTGTTGAAGACCATTACAACATATTTTTACTTGAAGTCAAAAGAGTCATCAAACTATATGTACCAATAACAACTCCAAAAACAGAAAAAACAGATTACCCATAACAATAAGGAAGCTTCAATCCAAAAAGAGATCACTTTGGCAGAAAAACAAATCTTGTCACGTTGCCAACTTCAAAAGCCGATGCAAAAATGTATGCTACCAGATAAAACTGAATGCACCAATTATCACATTAAACAAGAGGAAAACCTTCTACACACCAATTCCACCCGCGCTTTCTACAATTTTGTAAACAACAAACTAAAAGACTCAAGGTCCATCCCACCCCTGAAAGGACCTAATGGTAAAGACTGAAATGATGATACCATTAAAGCCAACCTCTTTAAACATTCTTTGGCTCAGTATTTGTAAACAGCAATGGATCATGCCCAGTATTTCCTAGTCGAACCACAGACAATTACAATGATCTAATACATATCGATTTTACAGAAGACAATGTTGAAAAAGCACTACGCAATCTAAAACCATCTCTATCTATTGGACCGGATGGAATATGTGCCTACTTCTTAAAAAAGCTATCTACTGCCATAGCCGAACCTCTAAGCATAATCTTTGAAAAATCTTTCAGGACCAGCTCCTTGCCAAAACTATAGTCACAAGCCACGGTCATCCCCATCTTCAAAAAGGGAGACCCCAGCCTAGTTGAAAATTATAGACCAATCTCTTTATGCTGCATCACCTGTAAAGTCATGGAATCAATTATTAGCCAATCCATTATCATCCATTTAGAGACAAACAACCTACTCTCTAATAAACAATTTGGTTTCAGAAAAAAAACTACGCTCCAGTCTTCCACCGGTTGGATAGCTCTTTGATAAGATTTCATCTGTTACTCCTTATCCTATCTTCCTTTTCTCTGTGACAGCCCTTAAATACTGGAAGCCTGCTATCATGTCATCCCTAATCCTTCTCTTCATCAGAGTAAATAAA
Source organism: Bungarus multicinctus (assembly GCA_023653725.1). Lineage (NCBI taxonomy): Eukaryota > Metazoa > Chordata > Lepidosauria > Squamata > Elapidae > Bungarus > Bungarus multicinctus. Next base: position 7,503,640 of record CM042841.1, read on the forward strand.
ATGTAGATTTTCTGAATATCCTTCATAGTGAAGTTGGAGCGGATATTGTGCTAGTGGCTTGTATCTTCTAATTTCTTAAATATTTTCTACTGTCAAAGAGACTACTGTTCTGCCCTTGGTTGGCAAAGTGCTTTGGGTTTTTTTTAATTGACCTTGGTCTTTCTTTGTACTGCTCTTTGTTGGTGATGTTGACAGAGGGAACAGCAACTAAAGTTGTTTATAGAAGTAAGGTATAAGTTGTCTCATTTGCCATGGCAACTGTAAGCAACATGCAAGCATATGGCAAATACATTTCAAAAACAAATATACATTTTTTTCCTGCCTGGCATTTTGGCCTTTCAAATTGATGTCAACTTGGATTTGCATTAAATTCAAGGAGGGAATCTTGAATTTTGAATTTAAATTTAATTTGAATTTCAGTGAATATTTAAGGGGCTGTCACAAAGAAGAGGGGGTCAAGCCATTTGACAAAGCATGAGAAGGGCAAGAAGCAATGGCTGCAAACCAACTAAGGAGACAACAAACCTAGAACTAAGGAGAAATTTCCTGACAGTTAGAATAATTAATCAATGGAATGGGTTGCCTCCAGAAACTGTAGGTGCTCCATCACTGGAGGCTTTTAAGACTGGACAACCACTTGTCTGGAAGAATGTAGGAGCTCCTGCTTGAGCAGAGAGTTGGACTAGGAGATGTCCAAGGTCCCTTCCAACTCTATTATTCTGAATTTATCAGTATATGTGTCATGCCCCTGTTGGAATCTGATTCTGAGGGGGAGGCCGAGCAGCTGACAGGGAGTGGGAATGTGGCTCCAGTGGTTGTGGAAGAAACTGGGGAAGGGCACAGTCCTGCTGGGCAGAGCAGGGGAGAGGTAGAGCAAGGGAGAGGGAATTCGGAGGAATTCCCAGGCCCACCCCCTCTTCATCCTAGGGCATGCAGGGAGGAACGGAGAAAGGAGCAACGTGAGTTGCATGGTTTATAGGGGAGGAAAGGGCCCTGGTTCCCTTCATTAGCTGCAGTTGGGAACACAGTGTTTAAAAAGGGAGGTTGCATATAGCAACTTGTGGGAAACAAGTCATGAGTTAACTTTTATGGTCAAGGCTTATCTGGGTTCCTGGCGTCTTCCCAACTGTGTGTGTTTTGTTGGCCTTTGAAGTCTGCAATTCCTTATCCTGCCCTGTCCAGTTAATTGCTGCAGCGTGGTTTGTGTGGATTTTTATTTACAGTTTATATGTACTTAGTTTTCGAACTGAATTTCCTTCATTTAAAGACTATTCTTGGGAGAGTTTTTTTCTCCAGTCAAAGGTAACTGGACGTTGGGGGCAAAGTTGGAGGTATTAAAGGGCCTTTTCTTATTTATGTGTCTGTGTTGCCTTTATGCCACACCCCGGGCCATCACAGTGTGAAACTACAAGAGGTACATGACAAAGATTCAACCAAGAAAACTGGTTTAACCTGACAAAGACTAAACCTGGAAAACTGGATCTGGACCAGATAGTTTTCCTACAAATGTTTTGAAGATGAACTTTTACAACTTCTACTTCATTCACAATGAATTTTATTTTACAGGGAGGAAAGATGCCAGAGATTTGGAAAGGGGCTAGAAGAACCATTCACTTAGTGACCGAAGAAACCATTGGGGCATCCCCGTGGTCATTAATTTTCCGGACAAAATTTGAATGGCATTTCATGTCAGAATCCATTTTTAGACCTTTTTTTTAAAAAAAGAGATGGAAACCCTTTGTGTCTTTGCATGGGATTTTGAAATTGTGCCACATTCTGCAAAGTCAGAGTCTCTCTCCATTTCCAGGCTCATTGAATGGTAATGTTTAACAAAAAAGGATGTTTCTTGAAATATTTGGCTCACCTCAGATAAGCGCTCAGAAATATGTAGGCTTATCTGCTTCATCCAGCAGCTTTAGCCTGCGTATCTAAGTTGGGTGTCTCTGAAAACAGAGTTTTATTGCAGAACTTAATAGCACTCTCGCTTCTGAGGCTGGCCTGAAAGAGCAAGCTCTCTCTTTTATTGTATTATTTTGGCACACAAAAGACAATAGGGGGTCTCCCAGAGGAAGTGCCTTCCATTTTTCTTCCTATCCCATTCACTTAATCTCTTGCTTTCTCTCGATAGATTCTTTAAATGCACTCTGCTCTCCTTTTTAGCCCAGTTGCTTGGCATTGCTACTGAAGCTCCGATTATCCTCCAAAAAGATATTTAAGATTCCTCTCTATTCCAGAGGGGAAGGGAGAAATGCAAAATGCTCCTTGCTCAGATTCCTAAATATGCTTGATATGGCCCCAAGCTAGTTCCTAGTTTGCAGGGGTGGGATGCTACCGGTTCTGCCTGGTTCTATAGAACCGATAGCTCTGAAGAGTAGCAGACACTGAACTGGTTCTGTGTTTGCTGCTGTTTGGCCCACCCCACCCACCCACCCAGGCTCTTACCTGCCCTTTATTTCCTGCTTTTTCAACCTCAGCTGCATTGCACGGCACAGATGAGGTTGAAAAAGCAGGAAAAAAGAGGCCTTTCAAATGTTGCACACCTGCGTGCAGCGCTTTTCAGCTGTCCAGGCAGCACAGTTTAATGTTTTTTTGCATGCAGCAAAATGTAGTCACTGAACTGGTAGGAACACGGTTGAATCCCACCCCTGCTAGTTTGGACCTTGGACTATTATATCCATGAGTTGGGAGCTCAGCACTGTCCTAAAGAAGCATTTGGAGGCTTATTCAGTGAGCCATGTGCAGATCTGTACACATTGGGGAAGCAAAACAACCACTTCATAAACACATGGCACAACATAGCAGAACAAACCCACCAGGACAAGAATCGGCAGTCCATCTGCATTTAAAAGACAAAGGCTGCTCTTTTGAAGACAGCAAAGTCCACATTTTGGACAGAGAGGATCTCTGGTTTGAAATAGGGGTCAAAGAAGCCATCTATGTGAAAATTGAACAGCCCTCTCTCACCAGAGGGGGAGGGATATGACATACAACATCTATCTCCAGTCTACAACACAGTCCTTTCAGCAGTTACAAGAAAGCTCACACCCATTTGCAATACTCAGGTGACCCCGATGTCACAGATAAACCTCCAGGTGACCTCAATGACTCTCTAAAAGAATGCAAATGACCATCTGTCTGCAAGGAGTATAAATCATTCCATTCCCCACCATTCAGACAGAGCTGAAGAAGCTTCTTGGATAAGAAGTGAAATGTCTTCAAAGAAAAACCAGAAAGCCTGGTTGCTTCTTGAAAAAGCACCTTTGGGACTCTTCTCCAAAAACATTGTGGAGAGGACACCAAATTATAAAGAGAGAATGCTTTTCGATACATCACATAAATAAGGAGTAAAATTTTTCCTGCTAATTCCCAATCTACAAAATTGCACCCCAATCTTTTGGCTAATCTAGATTACGGCCTCACTCACTAAGTGATTTCTGCATTTGCTCCACTAAATAAAACCTATGCCAGAAGTTTATCTGAGAAGCTACATCGTCCCAAAACATTTTAGCTTTCTTTCTGTCAGGCTGATTATCACTGAACTTTCTTTGTCTTGTATCTGTTGTTAAATATATTTAGACTGGTACTTGGGAAAGGGTTTCATAACTTTCCAAAGCTTGGTGCCCTCCAGGCATGTGGAAATTGCAGCTCAGAGAACTTCAGGTTTTCGTGGACACGAATGTACTGTAAGTAAATAATTGATAAGGACTGGAAGTGTGCAAATGTATCTATATATTCATAAGCTTTGTTTCAGTTCTTAAAATATTCAAGGGACATAGTTTACAAAGGCCACCTAAGTAACTTTAGTCAGATTGCTTTTTTTCCACCTCTGGCATTTCATGTTCTTTCTTCTTCAGAGCAACTTTTGAAATAAAGCAATTGAGCTCAGTTATTTCCTAGTGATTTTCTTTCTCAGCTAGACACATGGAAGAAAAGGGCACTCCCCAGTAACTCTTGTGTGGCATTTATTTTTGCTAACTTGACATTGCAACTGCCAAGGTTCTATCTAGCATTCAGATCCCTTTGGAGACCTGCCTAGCATATGTTTTTCCTACCAATGGGTCACCTGAGTGCTGGCATTCAGTCAAAGTGAAATTGGTCAAGGTTTTGAATGCTTGTTAATGAGGAAAGCATACAAAATTAATGCTCATTAGAGTGCTCTTTAATATGTATGGAATTCGTGTTTTTGACTTAATTAAGAGAAGCATCACTTCAGATTGATTCAATATTGCCAAATAAGTGTGTGTCTGTGTCTGTGCATGTGTATTTGTGTGTTTACAAGTATGCATGATTGCATGCACAAAAGGTGGAAGATGACAAGGAAGATGGAGAAGAGAGGAATTTCTCTCCACGGAATGTATTTTCTGTTAAATTTATGTGCAGCTATCTTGCCATGGGGCTACTTTAAGCAGCTATGAGAAATAATTGTTATTATTAATGATCGATTTAAGAAAATATATATGTCTGCCAGTGGTGGGACTCAATTTTTTTACTACCGGTTCTGTGAGTGTGGCTTGGTGGGCATGGCAGGGGAAGAATGCTGTAAAATCTCCAGTCAGAGATGGTATTTGCCGGTTTTCCATACTACTCAAAATTTCTGCTACTGGTTCTCCAGAACTGGTCAGAACTTGCTGAATACCACCTCTCATGTCTGCCCAATTCACTCTCAGTGACTCTGGGCACCTTACAAAGATGAAAGCCCAATATAAAACCAATAAAAAGCAATAATCACCCACCCTGCTGTTGACAACAATCAAATGAACCATATGATGAGCTCCATCCTACCCTGGTGTCCCTAGGCTTGTTGTCAAAGCCACAGTCTTCAGGATCTTATTAAAAGTGAGGGGGAGATCTTATTTCCATGGAGATGATGTTCCACCACAGGGACAATGGAGCCACCACAGAGAAGGCCCTTATTCCTGGTCCTGCTAGATGGACCTGTAAACATTCCTGCCCCCTGCACTCTGGTGGGTCAGGTATATGAGACTTGGTAGAGACTGTCCTTTCAAATAACTTGCTCCGAAGACATATAGGGATTTGAAAGTGAAAACTAGCACATTGAATTGGATGCAGAAGGAAATTGGCAGTCAATGCAGTTCCTGGAGGAGAAATGATTAATTATCTTGAGATTTAACTTCTAAGAGCTGTGGAGGAACTTGGTAGGAAGGCTAGGTTAGGCAACATGGTGCTTATAGACATTAACTCCCCACACAAGGGTCTCTTGGCACCTGTTGGCATTTCCTGACTTTTTTTAATGAATGGATGAATGAATCTGCTTATGTTTAGATCAATCTTCCTCCTAAAGGAAATCAACACATTATACTGAAAGAACAACATAGAGCTCAACAAAGGAAAATCTCATCTGTTCTAAAATTGGACAGTGAAAACACAAGAATGAAAACAGTACAATTGAAAACTGCAATCCAAAAGGCAGTGAGGTGGAGTCATTGTTATCCTGCTGGTACTGGATGAATCAGAATGTTTTCTGAACTTGATTGAGGGATGTCACTGATAATAACCTGAACTTGGCCACTCAGCCTTCCCTGCTGATCTTTATATGTTTGAATTGGCTGACATTGGAGAGATTATTTAGGCTTAAATTCCTTATCTTTTATAATAAAACAAAAGTAATAAAACAAAAACGATGGGTGCCTTCATCAGCCCTTCAGCCCTTTACATCACTTGGAAGCTTATCTATTTAGAAAAAACAAAACAAAAGTATGGCAAGAGTTTATTCACCTTGCTTGCTCTCACTACTTTCTCTCAAATAGAATAAGAACAAGAAAAATTAACCTGGAGGGAGACTTACTATATCTCAGAAATCAGCAGCTGGAATACCTGCACTATTTCAGAGTCCTGGAGCTGTCCAAGGTTCAAAAAACAATTTCTACAGCCTTTAGCTGTGAGATCTGTATTCAAATATGTTTGGGGTGGGACCCTGGTTAAGGAATGCTAAACTAATACTATTTGGAACATATAATTCTCATATTCCAGTGCTCCCCCCCCACTTTGCAAAAAATTCTCCATATTGTGCTCTCAGCTAGGTTGAAAAAGGGAACTGCTTAATTTTAATAGTCTCTTGTTTTTTCTCTCTTCTAGCCAAAGGGTGAGCCTTAGTTTCTTCTTAAAGGAAAATAAGAAAGGATATGAGTGAGGAAAATTTCTGTTTTTTCTTTTCTGTTTTTTTTTAATGAATAAAAATGAACAAAATAATGCATATATATCTATTGAATAGAATAATGGCACCAGCTTTGATATTCATGAAGCTGTCTAAGGCTTTGTGAGGTATTCACTCCTGTTGACTTCGCTGATGATAAAACAGTATTTTTTGATGATCTGTCTTGAAGTAATTTTCATGATAATGGGATGACTACACCATTTTCATTGTCCTCTATTTTCTCCCTCTATTTCTCGCCCCTCCCCCCATCTCTCCTTTATGTATCCTTATACCTATTGGCTGTCTCTATTGCTATATATAGCACTCATGTCGTCATTAATCTAGATCCTATTAGTAGCTGTTCATTAAGATATAAAAACAAATTAGATAGCATTTTGAATATAAGAGATATTGGCAGAATATTCCAACTTATTAAGAGAAATGACAAGCCTCAACTGAACCTCTAAATAACGTTATTTATTCTTTTAAAATTCCAATTATTTCCCCCCCTCATTTAATATAGCTTGTATTCTAGAGTTTAGATCTTCACCTCCCATGGCACACCTTCAAATCTTGCATTTGTTCTCTGATAACTTCTCTTAGTTGCCATCTAAGTATACTTTTTAAAGTAATAGTATTAATAATAATCTAAACAATGTGGTCATAAAATGCAGTATTACATGACTGCACGCTTGATGTGATGTGTAATCTCAGGAGTTGTGGTTGCCATTGTAACCCAGAGACTACATGAGCTTTTAAGAGAGGATCTTATGTGACAGGAGTTCTAGGCAAGCAGGTTGGTGGGTGAGAACTGCAGGTAGATAGGTAAGTAGGTGTTACAGAGTGCAGTAGGTTGGCAGGGCCTGCAAGTGGGCCAGTGTGAGCAATGGATAGACAGATGGGAGGGGGTCTAGGACAATTCACTACAGATAATGCATCACAGCCAAATCACCTTGGCCAACTCACCACAGGCAACTTGCCATGGCAAACTCATTACGGGACATCTTGCTGCAGAGCTGGGATAAAATAATTAAAGAAAGGATGCAAAAGGAGGGACAAATGAAATGTGAATGATAATAATTCACCTCCTAAATAATTAAATTGAATTGTTAAATTGTCCCACAGAAAGTTGTCCTGTAGCGAGTTGACCATGGCGAGTTGTCTGGTAGTGAGTTGGCTGTGATGGATTGGCCATGGTGAGTTGGCTGCAGAAAGCTATCCCATTCTGCAGGTTGGAGCCCCTGGCAGGCTTCACTGAGCATGGGTAGGCCAGCAGAGCCCATAGTAACTGCTACAGGGCATGGGCAGGCCAGGAGGTCTGTTATGAAGTCCCTTGGATCTCATGCTCTGTAATGGGGCTCCTCAGGAGAAAATGCAGCCAGGACTGACTTATGGGAGTAACTTGTGACCTTCCCTGTTGACTTTGCCATTATCTTTGCTTGTTGGAAGCCAGTAAGGAAAGTTGCAAATGATGATTGTGACCATGCTTTGCTACAATGTTGTGATGTGGTAAGTCTGAGCACCTGGATCTTGAGCACATGGCTGTAGGGATGCTGCAACAGCTGCAACTTTGCATTGTAACTTTGAATGGTCACTGAACAAGTGGTCATAACCTGAGAACTATCTACAAATTAGAGCTGCTGATACAGTTTTACAGAGGAATTATTGAGTCATCTGCACCTCTATAACTGTCTGGTTTGGTTCTGCAACCCAGCAAGACAGACACAGACTTCAGAGAGTAATTAGGACTGCAGAAAAAACAATTACTACCAACCTTCCATCCATTGTGGACCTGTATACTGCATGAGTCAAAAAGAGGACTGTGAAAATATTTACAGACCCCTCATATCCCGGACATAAACTGCTTCAACTCCTACCCTCAAAATAATGCTATAGAGCACTGCACATCAGAACAACTAGACACAAGAACAGTTTTTCCCCGAACGCCATCACTCTGCTAAACAAATAATTTCCTCAACACTGTCGCACTATTTACAAAGTCTGCACTACTACTATTATTAATCTTCTCATCACTCCTTCTCACCCATCCCCTGCCACTTGTGACTGTATGACTGTAACTTTGTCGCTTGTACCCTTACAATTTATATTGACTGTTTTCTAGAATGATTTGATTGTTGATTGTACCCTATGACTATTATTAAGTGTTGTACCTTATGATTCTTGACTCTTGATGAATGTTTCTTTTCTTTTATGTACACTGAGAGCATTTGCACAAAGACAAATTCCTTGTGTATCCAATCACACTTGGACAATAAAAATTTTTATTCCACTATGCCTTTGCTTTTTGGTACCTCCTTTGTAGCAAATACTGATGAAGCATTATCTGTTACAAATTAGAACCCGGGAATATAGCTAGTCTACCTGTCTCCAAAATCTTCCAGGAGTTAAAATTGAACTCACTCCTCATGGGTGAAATCAGGTGACTATGGAGACAATAGAAAACATCCTGATCCTATTTAAATATAATGTGGGTTCAAGTGCTTAATCTGAGTAAATCTCATGAGAGATATTTCTAAACAAATGCATGCCTTGTCCAATATAACTTCACACCCCTTAACCATACATGACCTATAATCTACTTGTTCTTGCTAGGTTCTGGCACTAGAGTGATTTGCTATGATCCAGAATTGGGAATTTGAAGCTTGGCTCAAAGCTCATGATTTAATTAGGGCCACTGACGGAATCCTGACACATAGCTTGATAATGCAACAAGGAAGGCATTTTCTTGGTATCATATAAGGGGTCCTTTCTTCCTTGATACCCATGCTTTCACAATGGTTTCCCTCCAACCATGAAAAAAAATGCCTACTTTACAAATGGGGAAGCATGGAAAGTTCTTCTTCACATTGCCCCCTTCATTTTGCACTGCAATATCTCAATTTTGTGAGTAATTTAATTTTTATGTGACTTCAGAGAAAGAAAGAAGGAATCATATTCAACCTAATTACCAACTCATTTTGCTTAAGGCATTTTTAATACTATCCAATATCCATTAAGAAAATCAACTCATCACTTTACTGTGCAAAATTATCCAAAGACTTATTATTTCCTGAGTAATTAAATTATAACTGATTGTTTATTCAGCCTATTTTGGATCTTTTCCATTCCATTTATCTGTTACTTTTCTAACTTCTGAACAATGTATAATCCCCCTTGCAAATAAATTTATTGCCCATATAAAAGAGATGCTATTGTATCTGCTCACTCATACAAATGTCATTAGCAGGCTAAGTTGAAGTCCTATTTCTTCCCATTGATGAAAGCTTTTCAATCTTCTACTTTAAGAAGAGTTTCTGTGGTGGGGTTGGTAGGATATGGAGCTTGATTGTGCATGCCCACTTTAGATGGCAGTGAAATTGGTAAGAACAAGGCAAAACTGTCTCCTCCCTTCAGTGGGTCCTTTCTAGAATTAAGGCAGGCTCAAAAGTCCAAGAAAGAAGAAAAAGACAATTGAGACCATTGTTATTCTGAGTCTTGTGGAGCTCAACCATAAGACAATAAATAACTTCTTTTTCTAAGGTTCCAATGTGGTATCTAATGAATATGATATAAAAGAAGGTCTTGTTTTCTTGCAAATAAAATATTAACTTGCTGGTTTTATTATCTGGAATAATGACATGAAGGCAGGTCACATACAAAGTAGAGGTACTATCAAGTTGAAAAGTTCATGTTCAGTATTGATTTCTTAAGCCAGGGAGTCTTTTTCCTTGACAAGTATCATCAGGCATATTTGAAAAGAACAACAGGGAAGCAAAGAAGACCACTCTGGTTATGATAGCTCATCCCTTAAAACCTGATAGCACCCCAAAGAGAAGAATCATTTCCTCTGTTGTCAATACCTTTGCATCATAGATTTATCCCCAGAATGATGAAAAGCAGGGTTTTGAGATCTCGACCACTATTTTATTAATGCCACCCAAGCTTTGTAATAAACATTGTCTTTTGGGATTTTTTAAAAATAAAGATATTCCATCTTCTCTTGCCCTTCCTTGCTTGTTCTTTTATTCAAGAAATGTTGCATGAAACTACTTTCACATTACAGTTGGGAGCCTGTTCTTTTCATTCTTATATTGACCTCTGTATACGGTTTGATTTGTTTTGTTTTGGGAGAGGAACGATGGTCTTTAAAAAATAATGATTCCCTTTGTTTGAAAAATTTCCATCTTCTTCAGGAACTTTATTTGTTGGAGTTGTCAAAATACATCCTGAGCTTCCATTTCTATTGGACACAATGCTTGATCAACTGGAAGGATTTCTAACCTTTGAAGAACCATTTGGTCTCCCATATGCACTTGCAGATATGTTGCAGCAGAGTTTTGGAAGGTGCACAGGACAAAATTGGTCTTGATATGACCTCTGGGAAATTCCAGGGAAGAAATTCCTTGTGATGAAGCAAACAGACAATTTGATGTCAGCACTGATGGAAACTAGTAGTGCTGCAAGGAGAAAGAGACATGCAGGTTAATTAATTAGAAAATCTTTCTTGCACACAGTCGATGCACAGAAGGATTGTTTTGGAGAAATCATGTTGCCAAGTTGCTAACAAGCATTTGTTTATATTTATCTTGGCATTAAAAATCAGCCCAGAATCAGGCTTTCTCGATGGATCTGACAGTGAGGTCACTTGAGGACAGAATCAACTGTAGAGAGCCATCAGGGAGAACAGGTATTATTTGAACTCTTTGAAAGGCAACTGCCAGTTGAAAAGAATACTTGCCCATGAAATGCAGCTCATCCTGTTGAATGACTGGACGCCATCCAAATGTCTTAATACTCAGACATCCTGGTAAATGAGGTTGTTATTGGAATTATTGTTGTTTTAAAGATGGATCTTTGGCTTTCCTTGCAATAACGAACATTTTATAATTATTTTGCAATTATGTATATAGTATGTGCATATTTCAGAGTCTTGGAGCTGTCCAAGGTCCTGCAAAATCACTTTTCACCGCCTTTGGTTGTGAGATCTATATTCAAATATCTTAGGTGGGATCCTGGTTAAAGACCCTGTTACTTTATTTTTCAAACTTCCCAGTAATGTAACTAACCCCCTTGCAAATAAATTTATTGTCCTTAAAAGAGATGCTATCATATCTGCTCATTTATACAAATGTCAATAGGAGGACAGGTTGAAGCCCCACTTCTTCCCATTGATGAAACCTTTTTGATATCCTTCCTGATCCAGGCACAACTTGAATCTCTTTGGTAGCAGAGGTGGTATTCAGCAGGTTCTGATCCGAACCGGTAGTGGAAATTTTGAGTAGTTCTGAGAACTGGCAAATACCACTTCTGACTGGCCCTGCCCCCATCTATTCTCTGCCTCCTGAGTCCCAGCTGATTGGCTGGGTCTTCTTTTGTTGCCCTGCACAGGAGAAAGGAGCTGGAAAGCAGGTTAGTGGGGTGGGGAGGGAATGGGATTTTGCAGTATCCTTCCCCTGCCATGCCCACCAAGCCATGCCCACCAAGCCACGCAACACCCACCAAGCCACACCCACAGAACTGGTAGTAAAAATTTTTGAATCCCACCACTGTGTGATAGAGTTGGTAGGATATGGAGCTTGATTGTGCATGGACATTAAGGCGATAGTGAAGTTGGTAAGAACGAGGCAAAACTGTCCCCTCCCTCCAGCAGCTCTCTTCTAGAATTAGGGCACACTTAAAAACTTTTTACAATATTTACAATAATCCCACAAATTATGTACTTTGACTCTTTCTCCCAACAAAAGGGACTAGGACATATGATATGAAATGAAATGATGATTTTCTGTTATGGTTAGGAAAGATTGTGTCCTTGTTTTTTTTCTCTGTTCATATATTGGGCTAAAAACTTAGCAGCATGATATGAAAAATCACTTCATTTCAGTTATTTGTGCCCCAAAGATGGCATTTTAGGGGTTTAGGATGTAAATGTGACATCATGGAGAGAATAATTCTTATAGCCTTAATCTCTTGTTTTGGATTCCCTCTCTCTCTCTCTCTCTCTCTCTCTCTCTCACACACACACACACACACACACAAACACACACACACTTGTTACTCCTCACTGAGTTTTGGGAAGTTTCATTTGGTTTTCCTTTCCCACACATTCCAATACTTCAACTGGATGCCGCCCTTTATTCTTTACCATGTCCAAGGATGTGCTAAAAGAATTAGCAAAATGAATGAGATTTTTTTTTAAGTAATTTGCTGCTGCAAATTAACCTTTGGCTGTGATCCCCAAGGAAGGCTGTTTATTTGCACAATTCAGAGGATTGTTTTGCAGCAAAACTAACAAAGAAACAAGCAAAGGTGGGTTAGATTATGTTAAAAGGAACCTAAGGCAATTTCTTGTCTATGGAGATTCTCAATCATCCAGGTCATGGTTGTCCCAAAGTTGCTTTTCGAGGGACAACTGGACTTTCTTAGTTTTTTTCTTGAAAATGCTTTGCTTCTCATCCAAGAGAGCTTTTCAGTTCTTCAGAACTGAAGCCAATTTCTTGCTTTTTAATTACAGCCATCAGAGATCTCCATTGCACGTTCCAGAGACTTGACAGGCTGCTGTCTAGGTAAAATTCGTTAGACAGAAATCCCCCATTACTTTCAAGGAGTCACTTTTAATAAGTGGCTACTTTGGATTCATAATTTATGCCCATGTCAAAATAAGAACCAGAGAAGAACTTTTGGAGCATTTTTCATCTGGTTTATCACCAAATTTTTGGTTTGCATGAGTGGATATCAACTCAACACTCCTTAAACTAAATTTACTTCCCCCCCCCCCCCGACATATAGATTCATCAATGTTCCTTGCAAGATTGATCTGTTGTAGTATAGGTTTACAAGTATCCAGCTCCAGACAAAACCCTATAAAATGATTTTTACAATATTTTCCCTGGAGAGAGTATTAGCTCCATTGGCAAAACCCTATCAAAACTACTGTACTTCACATGATGCATGGTCCAAGTTAGCAGCCTTTGCATATAGAAATGGCCTAGTGCAGGGGTGTCAAACTTGCATCATCACGGCAGAGTCACGTGACGTATAGGGACTTTCCCCCTTCACTAAACCAGGCAGGGGCGGGACCAGCACATGACACATCTGGCCCATGGACTATGAGTTTGACACTCTTGGCTTAGCGGAGCTAGCTTAGCCTGACTCCAACCCATAATGACCCATGATGGTGCAGTGGTTACAATGCAGTTACTGCAGGCTACTTCTGCTGACTACTGGTTGCCTGCAATTTAGCAGTTCGAATCCCACCAGGCTCAAGGTTGACTCAGCCTTCCATCCTCCCAAGGTTGGTAAAAATGAGGACCCAGAGAGGGCTGTAAAGCACTGTAAAATGGTACATGTCTAAGTACTAAGTGCTATATTGTTTGATACATTGCTTTTTTCTAGGCTTTTTTCTCCTACTCAATGAATTCTAACAATGAAACTTCTGTTGGTAAAAGCCATGCTGATACTTACTTGGCATGTGTTGTCCTTTCCAGATATTGAATTAATGGTGTTGTGTTGTGGTGAGAGTATAAGTCCAATACATTGGTGTAAAAGTGTCTTGACTGCATCAACTGCATCAACTCTCCATTGTTGGGATACGTTCTTCAACATTGGTATTACCTAACTAAACTTGTTTCATTCCATCCTCTCCTTTGTGATCGCTGGTCTACATTTAGATTGTAAATTCTAAGAGTCATAGATATCAGGATTACAATTACGGAATCCAGATCTTGACTAAAATATTTTCCTTCAGCACATAGACCTTTGCCAACCCTTTGTCTATTGAAACTGCTCACATTTTACTAGTGAATTCAATTTCTGAATTATGTTATTGAGCTGTACCTCTTGAAATTATGGATGAATACTGGCTAATTATCACAGAAGTATGTTTTGGCAGCTGACTATTTTCAAAGAGTGTGCTTCCAAAGCTTCACACTTTAAATTTATCTTTATTAAGTCTTGTCCAAATGATAAATATACACTGTCTGCTTGGGATCTGTCGCTGGGAAAATAAATCACTTTAGGATTGATTTACTAACAGCTTTCTTTGCTCAGATAGTCCTGCTGCCTCAGAGGTTACAGTGAAGCCCTTCACAACCAAATACATCTACACAGACTTGAAATATGTGGGAAAAAGCCCAAATAATGAGCAACTGAGTACCTTGAATAGGATTTAGCAAATGTATTTTGTATTAGGACTTGCACAAGGATCAGCCAGATGTGTTTGTTGAATCATTTTTATTTTTGTGAGTTGTGAACATTCTCACCTCCAAATGCCTCTTATTTCAAAATAGCACAAATTAATGAACTTAATGACTTATAAGACTCATCATCTCTTTGATTAGAAGAACTACTGTAGACTAGTTCTATGTCTTTATTTCCTTGGCAAGCTTTGGTTTCTGATAATCTTAAATAAATGGTCAGTGGTTCTCGAAGGTCATTATTTTTGTGTTAGGGTTTGGCCAAGTTTTTCTAGTGATGGTTGTTCTTGTTGGACAACTTTTACCCAGACATGCAAACCTATGCCCTCTCAGCTCACTTTCTTATTCCATGGATTTTTGAGAAGATAGTTGTGGGAAGCTAAGAATTAACTTGCCTGGTTTGGTGATGCATCTTATGTAAGATGGCAGGACATTAAATTGATTTTATTTTGATGTTAAATGTCCTAAAAACTTCATGGGAATGGAAGAAGCTGCCAACATGCCTTTCTTTGTTATAGAGTAGAGCAGAGCATTTGAAATAAATATTTTGCACATGATATTATCTGTGTCAGGGTTTTGACGGATGCCCTAATTAATTCATTAGCATCGAGCCAAGTTTCAAAAGAAATCCAGTTATTTATTAGGAGAAACATTTTGGCTCTTTTCCTATGTAATTTACTGCCCCCCTATGACCCTGTTTCTCCCTTCCTCCCAGGGTGTGTCATAAATCACATTCTCCAATGAAGCACTTTTAGAGCTGTAGAAAACACACCTCTCCTGCTGGTTCTGCTAACCTGAAACACAATCTGGAGAAATGTATGTGTGGAATGCGCTTCTGGTCATAGCAATCAAGCTGCTCCATCAGATCTCTCCCCTCTTTCTTATGGCAACTCGAGAGCAACCCAGGAATGCTTTATGAGTGGACAATCTGTCCTACTATGCCACTATGCCACCATGCCTCCATGCATTCATCCATCTATATCTCTGCAGTTGTTAAGTTAGTAATATAGTTGTTAAGTGAATCTGGCTTCCCTATTGACTTTGCCTGTCAGAAAATCACAATAGGGATCATCTGACCCTTGGGACACTGCAAACATCATAAATACAGTCTGAATTTTGATCATATGAGTATAGGGATTCTGCAATGGTCATTAAGTGTGAAAAATGATCTATGTCAATTATCTCAGTACCATTGTAACATTGTACAGTCACTAAATGAATGGTTATAAGTGGAGGACTACCTTGTATTAGGAAAGGCTGGAATGAGTTAATGATTTTATTGATGCTATTACCTTTAAATCAAAAGTTTGTAACGTAGTGCCATCCATGTTACTTCAAAGGCACTTTAATGTCTTTTTTAAAATGCAACTTTTTTGAGGAGGGGGAGAGAGAATACCATAATGATCTTGTTATACTTCCCATGACTTGCTTATATTTTCAGTAACAAATGAGTTCTCTCCTCTCAGCAAATCTCTTAGAGCTGTTAATACAACACTGCTGTTATCACACTGAAATGTATTTGCAAGTTAAACACGTTGATGTTGAATTAATTAGCGTAATGCTGTAAGAAACAAGCTAAATGGTATGCAAAATATGCATATTATTGAATCACAATGTGCAAAAGGTATATCTTGGTAAGCCTGGTCCTTGGCGATTTAGCCATAAATCTTTTTAGTGCAACTTTCTAACTGCCAACTGGCAGAGAATTTTGGAAGGCAATTTTCTTTAGAACAGGGTTGTCCAACGTTGGCAATTTTAAGACCTATGGACTTCAATTCCCACAATTCCCCAGCCAGAGGAATTAAAGTCCACAAATCTTGAAGTTGCAAGGTTAGACATCCCTGTGTCAAGCTTCAAAAGGCACTTTTGCTATTATCACTTCTAAGATATCATTATCTCAGCTTGCCAATGAACTATGAGGGGAAAAAAGGGGGAGATAGAACTTAAGCTCCAGACATCAAGCTAGGTGTGGGAACCAAGGGCGTTTTTACCAGAACGGGAAAAGACTTTCTCACAACAATACCAAAAGTCTCTATTGAATAATGATCTAATGGGGGTGGGTGGGGAGGAGACCTGAACTTTGACTATATGGGTTTGCAGGGAAATGGTTAGTTCTGGTTTTACCCTCATCTTTGCCGATATGATGTACTCCATAAAGTTTTATGTTAAGAGATTGGATTGTCTCAGCTGTGCTTGCTTTGGTTGGGTTCATCAGTTGGAACGTTGACACCTTTCTCTAGAACATTGCTTCCATTTTCTAGAGATGTGAGCTTCATTGTGGTATTCTGGTATGTAATACACATACATACTCACACATGCAAACAAACGCCCATAGAGACACAGAAATGGACCTTCATATGTAATGTTCTTTCTATATAAATACTTGAAGATGATCAATTGAAGAGACTATTAGAGACTTTTCTTAAGAAAACTATCACCAATCTCTGGAAATAATAACTGTATCATTAAAATGATAACTGTTTGGAAGCAACAGTAATGAAGCGATACTAAAGAAACAGAATATAGAATAACAGGGTTGGAAGAAATGAGGCTGTTTTCAATAAAGTCAAGATTGCAATCCTATTAAGCACTAACTTGTCTCTAATGCAGAGGTCTCTAACCTTGGTGACTTTAAGTCTGGTGGACTTCAACTCCCTGAATTCCCCAGCCAGCAAGCTTAAAGTTGCCAAGGTTGGAGACCCCTGCTCTAATGGGTCACATGGAATTCTACTGCAACAAGAGTTCTACCAATGGATCACCAGTTCCATGTATTTAGAATATGTCAAAGGCCTTGAAAAGATTTCTCAGAACATTAAGGTTGCTTTAAAAAAATGAAGATTCCCCCAGAGATCCCCCACCTTTTTTTACCGGAGATATATAGAAAAAAATCTATATAAAAATTCTATATAGACAGTTTGTGGTTCCTTATTTGTATCCTTATTGGTGTCATAATGTCAGCCTTCAAGATTTTCTTCCTTTGTTTTGCATCTTTTGGCTGTCATAAGTAATGGAGGGAGGGAGGGGGCCATGGTTATGGGAAGCGAGCTGGAGGTGTTACAAAACAGAACTGTATAAGTTGCGGGGCGGAGATTCTTGCTTAGGTTTCTATCCTATGTTATGCGCAGCTGTCCTATCTGTGCCTCAGCCAAACGGCACTTATTACAAAATGTGGCTAGACCAACTGCTCCATGGAAGGAAATCTCCATGGATTTTATAGTAGAATTACCTGACAGTGGAGGTAATACAGTTATTTGGGTAGTAACAGATCTGTTTTCCAAACAGGTACATTTCATACCTTGTGCGAAGGTCCTGTCTGCAAAAACGTTGACTAAACTGTTTATTTTACATATCTACAGGTTACATGGAGTTCCTGAATGCATAATTTCAGATAGGGGTGTCCAGTTTACCTCAAACTTTTAGAAGGAGTTCCTGAAGTTATTGGGCTCCACCCAGGGCTTAAGCTCCACCTACCACCCACAAACCAATGGGGCTTGTGAGAGAACTAATTCGGTATTGGAACAGTATCTTAGATGTTACATTAATTATCAGCAGGATGATTGGGCTGACCTACTGCCATTCGCTGAGGTGGCGTATGACAATTCGGTACATAGCAGTACTGGGTTTACTCCATTTAAAGTGGCTTCAGGACAAGACTTTGTACCCATACCCGAACTTCCACAGGAGAAACCTAACATTCACTCATTAGATGAATGGATAACACAGCTCCAGCTAACTTGCCTGGTTACCCGCAAAGCATTAGATGATGCTCATCAAGCCCATAAAAAATTTGCAGATAAAAAAAGAAGACCACAGAAACCTTATTGAGTTGGTGACAAGGTCTTTTTATCAACCAGATATTTGCAGACCACACAAAAGTCAAAAAAGGTTGGATCTAAGTATGTGGGACCTTTCCCAATTGAATGAATTGTGAATCCTGTGGCAGTCCAATTGAAATTACCTAAAACCCTTCGACGGATCTATCCTGTTTTCCATGTTAGTTTACTAAAACCTGAACATACTTCCAATTTGAGACCAACTCAGATCGATCCCCTGTGCCATTGCTAATTGAAGGTGAACAACATTTTGAAGTTAAAGAAATTTTGGATTCTCAGAAAAAATGGGATCGAATCCAATATTTGGTTGTTTGGAAACATTTTCCTCCTTCCCAGTCTGAATGGGTGAATGAGAAGGATGTTAGATTTGGATTCATGTTGGGGAACATCTTCGCTAGTCTCAAAGAGGGAGATGCCATCTGTAGAACATTTTATAGGCATTTTCTTTGTATGTTGCCGATTTTGTAATTTTATTATTTCTGGTCCAAATTTTTTCCCATTCTAGCAAAGTAATGCTGCGTCCTATATTTCTACTCCAAGCTATCATATTACCTTTGACTATTTCCTCCTCTAGTTCTATCTCGAATAGGTAATTATAAAATTTTGTTATATTTTTTTATCTGGACCTAAATAAGACTATCTAATTGTTGTGGTTTACTATAGATTCCCAAATCTTTCTTATCCTGTCTGTATCTATTTTGTACTTGAAGATATGCCCACCGGACAATTCGTAGCTCTTACTCTTGGAGATCTTGCCATGATTTTAAAGTTCCTTGTGTATCCAGTAAATCTTTGTATTTTATCATTGTTCGGGTGGATCATTGCCTCCATTATTGAGACCCAAATCGGGATCTTTAGATAGTGTTTTTTCCTTATTTTATTCCAGTTGGCCAATAAAGAATCTCTAATTACATGTCTATGGAAATATTTCTGTTTACTTTTCCCCATGTCCCATAGAAATGCATGCCACCCCGTCTGTAAATCGTGGCCTTCTAAGAATAGTATCCTTTTATTCAATAAATTTACCCATTCTTTCAGCCATACTAAGGAAGCTTCCAATTTGGGAGTGCCATACCCCCCCTGCTCTTCATATCTTGCATTGCTTTTAAATTTATTCTCGGTTTTTTCCCTTGGCAAATAAATTTTGTAATTATACTGTGGAGTTCCATAAAGTAGTTTTTAAGTATTTTAATTGGTATTGTCTGAAATAAGTAGATAAATTTAGGAAGTCATTTTGACAGTAGCAATCCTCCCTAATAGGGAGAGTTGAAGTTTAACCCATATCTTTAGGTCTTTCTTTACCTGTTGCAATAATTTACTGTAGTTATTTTCCATTAGTGTCTTACATTGAGCCGTCAGCCATATTCCTAAGTATTTAATTTTCTTTACCACTTGTAATCTCGTCGCCTTTTCCATTCTGATTTCTGTTTTTCTGTTAAGTTTTTGGTTATTAATTTCATTTTCTTTCTATTAATTTTAAGCCCTGCAACTTTGCCATTGTTCTAACTCAATCAACAATTCCTGTCCTTTTTCAACTGGTTCGTCAATAAAAAAAACCATATCATCTGCAAATGACTGCAATTTATATTCTTCTTTCTTAATCTTTAACCCCTTTATTTTTGGGTTCTGGCTAATTCGTGTGAGTAATGTTTCCAAAAACAGTATGAAGAGCAGGGGTGATAGTGGGCATCCCTGTCTAACTCCTTTCTCTATTTTTATTGATAGAGTATATTCTCCATTAATTATAATATTCGCCTTTTGTGAAACGTAAATTGTAGTTACAATGTTTTCAAATTTAGTGCCTAAATTCATATTATAAATTTGTTGGATTAAGAATTGCCAACTTAAATTGTCAAAGGCCTTCTGTGCGTCCAAGAATACAAGGGCTATTTGTTTTTCCAGATGGGCTTCATAATATTCCAAGACATCTAACACTATTCTTAGATTGTTCCTAATTTGTCTGTGGGGAGAAATCCATTTTGGTCTTTCATTCAAGATTCTTTTTAGTCTATTTGCTATGATAATAGCAAATATTTTGTAGTCGGTATTTAACAAAGAAATTGGTCTATAATTTTGTATGAATAGACGCTCTGAATCTTCCTTCGGGATCAATGAAATCAATGCCTCCCTCCATGAATCCGACATTTTAGCTGCAAGTAAAACCTCGTTATATATTTCCACCATAAGGGGTCCTATTTGTTCTCTTATTGCCTTGTAGAATTCCTCTGGGATCCCATCTGGTCCCGGAGTTTTATTATTTTTTTGATTTTCTATTGCTGTTTTCAGTTTAGACCACGTAATATCTTTAATTAGTATTTATTTCATCTCATCCCCAATTAGTTTATCTTTTGTTTTGCCCAAGTAATTTCTTATCATATCCTCATTTACCTTCTCTTTTTTATATAGGTATTCAAAATATTTATATGCAATTTCTTTTTTCTGTTCTATTCCCTGTTGGGCATCCCCATTTTCATCTATTAATTGGTAAATTAATCTTTTTTCTTTTTCTTTTTTGAGTTTGTAGGACAACCATCTCCCTGTTTTGTTAGCCTGTTTGAAGAATATCTGTCTAATTTTGTAATCATTCCTTCCTGGTCAATTCAGTTCAATTTGTGTTTAATTACTATCATCTGATTTTGCAATCTACGGTACTTTGTAACTGGCTTTCTAAATCTTTAATTCTTTGTTTTAATTTGTTTTGCTGGGAATAATTTTCTTTATTCCTCCTTGCAGTATATGATATTGTTGTGCCCCTTATTACTGCCTTCATCGTATCCCAAATATTTTGCTTCATAGTTGCCTCATTATTACATTCTTTTATAAAGTAATTTAGTTCCTCCTTGACTCTTCGTAAATTCCTTTTCTTTAATAAGCTGTATATTTAGCGTCCACCTTTTCTTTGGCTTTTCCCTACCTTTCCACAGTATCTGAATTGGGTTATGATCTGCCCATTCATTGGGTAAAATTTCAATCTCTTTTAATTCATTTGCTATTTCACTGTTCACCCCTATCATATCAATTCATGTTCATGATTGGTGTGGATTTGAGTAAAAGGTAAATTGTTTTTTCTCCGGGTTTAATTTCCTCCACATCTCTATTATGTTTAATTCAGTCATCATTTCCACACATGTTTTTGGTAACTCTCTCTTTTTCTTCCTCTTCCTCTCCCCACTACTGTGATCTTTTTGATGGTCCACAATGGCACTGAAGTCCTCTAAGATACAAATGTTTCTTTTTTCTCATTCTACTATTTTTTCATTCAAATGTTTAAAGAATTCTTTTTGGTTTTCATTGCAGGCGTAAATTACCACTAATAGAGTTGGGGTTGAATTAATCCAGATTTGTAAAACCAGAATTTTTCCATTGGGATCTATCCAAATTAGATCTGCTTTCATATCCTCTTTTACATATACTGCTATCCCTTTCTTTTTCCCGGGATCTGCAGGTGTCGTGTATAGTTTCCCTAGCTTTGGGCATTCTAAATATTTTTCATCTGATTTCCTTATGTGGGTTTCTTGTAAACATACTATACCTGCATTTTGTTTAATTAATTTGGCTAATGTTCTTTTCCTTTTTGTCATGGAATTTAGACCGTTTATGTTAATTGATAGTATTTTCTTTTCCTCATCCGTTGTCTAGTTAATTCTATTTAATATCTAGTTAATTAAAATGTTGAAAAGATGCCCCATAAAGGCAGTGACAAACCACATAGGTTCTATTGCCAAGAAAACTGCATAGATATGTCCCTAGTGTTAAAAACAGTTGAATCTGATTTGAATGTTATCATTTATTTTGCAATGAATGAAAAAAAAAAAACTCTTTCTTTGTGGTCATATGCACAATGTAGTTTGGGGAAAATGTATGGGGAGAATGAAGGTTTCAATAGAGTAATCTGCTATTTGCTATATAGGGGTGTAGGGGTGATTCTGAGTGCTGGTTTTGGTGGAACTGTGCTGTCCAGCCAGTTATAGTTAATGGGAATTGGCATAGTTAGTTAGGAATTGAGAGCTGTCACCTTAAGGGAATGCATCATGGCAAATGTAGTTTAATGAATCTTGGGAAATGTAGTCCAGGTCATGTGGCCACATCTGTAATCCTGATAGATCACTGAATTGACCCTTTGTTGGGTTGGTGGGAGGTCCCTTCACTCTCACATGAGCCTCAGTAGCACGCTGGCATCTCTACCCCTTGCTCATTCGATATGGGATGAAAGGGATGAAAGATTACCATCATTTTACACCATAAAGTCAGATATGCAAAGATTTGAACAATGAGATGAATCTCGACGTGACCGTGAGTTATATTGAAGATGCCTGATGAATCAATAAAAATACCTTGTATGGATGCTTTGTGGAGTTATCTGTCTGCCTAATATTCAGCTAGTAATTGCAGTGCAGAACAGGAACCAATTTTGTGTTTCTCTACCACCCATGCCACTAATCTCCCTCCTGTCTCTCTCTTTTTCCTATTATCTGTCAACTCATAAAATATTTCTATGGTCTTTTTAGAGTTGCCAACAGAACAGGAGGAGGGAGCAGTGTAGCAGTTTGCAAAACCAAAACTGCATTCCATAAATGTTTTCAAAGATAGTAACTAGATGACTGAAGTTTCTGCTGCACAAAATTCTAACTGGAGAACATGATTGATGACTCTTGGCTATGGATGTATCCCATTGGAGAATATGAATTACAATACACCCAGGGGGTGGTGGTGGGGAACCAGAGTCAAGGGTGACAATGAATTATGTGTCTCAGAGTTGGCTACACCCAGGCAGTGCTGGCATGTTTACTCTAGTAAGTAAGTATTTATTGATTAGCCCTTGGGCCATATCAAAGTGCAAAGTTCCAGCAACAATTTGTTACTAAAATTTAATAAAAGCAATTCAAAACGAAGTTTGATAAAATACTATTTAAAATGGAATTTGGTAAAATACAATTTAAAATGGAATCTAGACAAAATACGATTTAAGATGAAATAGTAATAAAATACAATCCAAAATAAAATTGTAATAATGTACAATAATTTAAGATATAGATAAAATATAATAATATTATATTTCGGAGTCACCCTTGCAGGATGTTTACTCCTAATAAATCCTCTTTAAGTTTTGGAAGTTCAGCTCAAGACTCATGATTTAAATGGGTGGTAATTGCCGGAATCCTGACATTATCTCTCTCTCAATCATCTCTCATCCTTCTGTTCTCTCTCCTTCCCTCTCTCCCTTGACTCATCTATCTATCTATCTATCTATCTATCTATCTATCTATCTATCTATCTATCTATCTATCTATCATCCTTATCTATGTAATCTATCTATCTATCATCCTTATCTATGTACCATACGTACCATATCTATCTGTCTGTCTGCCTGCCTGCCTGTCTATCAATCATTCTCATCTACCATATTTGTCTGTCTGTCTGTCTGTCTGTCTGTCTGTCTGTCTGTCTGTCTGTCTGTCTATCTATCTATCTATCTATCTATCTATCTATCTATCTATCTATCTATCTATCTATCTATCTATCTATCTATCTATCTATCCTATCTTTCATCCATCTATCCATCCATCATCCAACCATCCTATGTATCTATCAATCAATCAATCCAATCAATCAATCATATCTATAAAGCTATCTATAACCAATGTATATGCCACCCATCTAACCAAGAAAAGCTGTATCTTTATCAAGATAAAAACCAAGATATTGCAATCATCTTTTTTTAAAAAAATAGTGCCACTAGCAAGATAAATGATAAGAGAAAGGACAAGGATTATGAAATGAGTAAAAAAGAGTGTAAATATAATACAAGCACAATGGAATTAATATGAATGTCATGAATGGATAATGAAGCAGACAAGGCCTTAACTAATGAAAACAAATGGGATTATGATTTTCTGAGGAAAAAAACTTGCACAGTTTTATATTGGAATAAAGGAACAGTTCAGATAATTTTTTTATTAAAAGTTTTGAAGAGATCATAAGCTAGTGCAGAATAAAGAAAACAAAGAAAGAGAGAGAAGAAAAAGACAAAAGGACAGAAAGAAAGAAAATAAAAAGGAACAAAACTTCTGATTTCATTTGCATTAAGTATAAGCACGATTACAAAGTTATCTCTCCCTCTGTGATTACAAAAAAGCTTGCTTTTTTTCCTAACATTTTTTAATCATCAAAACCACAAATCATAAGTGCATCTCTTTCTGTTTCACACAAAATTTCTATAAGGGTATTTCAATCAGCCATTAAATATAGAGATTGTCTTTTCTCTAATCAAGTAAGCCAATGTCTTCCCTGTAAGTTCTATCATTTTCACCGACCATTCCTCCATTGGGGGTAATGTTGAATGTTTCCACTTTTGAGCATTTAGAAATTACACTGCAGTGGTCATATATTAAAACAAAAGTTCCATGGCTTTTTCCCCTAGCTGTTTGTCCATTAATCCCCAAAGAATAGTCTCTGGTTTCAGTTGTACATTAGTCTTTAAAGTCTTCTGAATTAGTATATTTATTTATATCCAGGATTTTGGCTTTTTTTACAAGTCTACCACACATGTCCCTTCATGTGTTCATATTTCCAGCATAAATTAGAAGTCATTTTAGACAGTTTTAGACAGTTTCTTCAGTGAGAAATACCAATAATATGTTATGTTATTGACACATTTTATTTAGTGCCAAAAGATAAGGTAAATTTCAATCCTTTCAACTACATATTTTCCCATTGATCCATTTGTACACTGTAGCCAAATTTTTAACCTATTTTATCATACACTTTCACTTGTTTTACTTCTGTCTCCTACTTCAACACAAATTTATACCTTTTAGCAATAACGTGTTCAGTGGTGGGATTCAATTTTTTTTTTACTACCGGTTCTGTGGGCATGGCTTGGTGGGCATGGTGTGGCTTGGTGGGCATGGCAGGGGAAGGATACAGCAAAATCCTCATTCCCTCCCCATTCCTGGGGGAAGGTTACTGCAAAATCCCATTCCCTTCCCACCTCACTAACCTGCTTTCCAGCTCCATTCTCCTGCGCAGGGCAACAAAAGAAGACTCAGCCAATCAGCTGGGATTTAGGAGGCAGAGAATAGATGGGGATGAGGCCAGTCAGAGGTGGTATTTGCTGGTTCTCTGAATTACTCAAAATTTCCACTACCGGTTGTCCAGAACTAGTCAGAACTTTCTGAATACCACCTCTGAACATGTTCATCATTTGGATCTAATTTTATTTCAAATCCTATTTCTATTCTATTTGTTCAAAACCAACAATTCTTTGTCTACTTTGATTCTTTCTAATAAATAAATAAACAAATAAATAAATAAATACTGTCATGATGAAGCCATTAAAGCCAATATTTTCAATGTGTTCTTAAGTCTTTCTCAACAGCAATGGACCATGCCCAGTATTTCCTAGTCAAACCACAGACAACTAACAATGATCTAATACATATTGATTTTACAGAAGACAATGTTGAAAAACACTACGCAATCTAAAACCATCTTTATCTATTGGACTGGACGGAATATGTGCCTACTTCTTAAAAAAGCTATCCACTGCCATAGCCGAACCTCTAAGCAAAATCTTTGAAAAATCTTTCAGGACCAGCTCCTTGCCAAAACTATGGTCACAAGCCACGGTCATCCCCATCTTCAAAAAGAGAGACCCCAGCCTAAGTTGAAAATTACAGACCAATCTCTTTATGCTACGTCACCTGTAAAGTCATGGAATCAATTATTAACCAATCCATTATCCTCCACTTAGAGACAAACAACCTACTCTCTAATAAACAATTTGGTTTCAGAAAAAACTATCCTGTAATCTGCAACTCTTACGCTGCAAAAACATATGGACTACACAACTCGATCAGGGCAAAACAATAGACGCAATCTACATAGACTTCCGTAAAGCCTTTGATTCAGTGGTACATGATAAACTACTACTAAAAATAAAATCTTATTGTATCTCTGGACACCTGCATAACTGGATAGAAGCATTCCTGAGGTATTATTTCATGAGAAGAGTCCAGAGGTTTTCACGAGAAGAGTACTCCACTCCTCTGCTCTCAATAGAATATCTTATGCCACCAGGTTTGAAATTTTGGACCTAGACAACTTAGAACTATGCCACCTACAGTCTGACCTAAGCTTAGTACACAAAATTGTCTGCTACAATGTCCTACCTGTCAATGACTACTTCATTTTCAATCACAATAACACAGGGGCAAACAATAGATACAAACTCAAAGTAAACTGCTCCAAACTTGATTGCAGAAACTATGTCTTCAGCAACAGAGTGATCAATGCCTGGAATTCACTACCTGACTCTGTTGTTACATCCTCAAACTCCCAAAACTTTAACCTTAAACTGTCTACCATGGACCTCACTCCATTCATAAGAGGTTTGTAAGGGGGCGCGCATAAGCGCACCAGGGTGCCTACCGTCCTTGTCCTACTGTTCCCATTTATTTGTATTCATTTATTATGTATATACTTATACCTGTTTATACTTATATGTTTATATGTTATGTTCATACTTATACTTGTTTTCTCATACATGCTTGACAAACTAAAAAAAATGTATATAAGAAAACTATTGATGTGTATATCCTTCTGTTGTCCAATCTTCTATTGATTTTATTTTACAACCCCATTGAGAATAGTTTAGTACAACACAGTAAGTTAGCCATCTATATTTACTTATCATTTCTTGTTTATAAAATGCTTCCTGCACAGAGACCCACGAAGGTTTCATACCAAAAGCAATAAGAGGGAACAATGGAATATGATCCCATACTTTGCCCCATGCTTTGGATGGGGCAATGTTCTGTTGGAAGAAATATCCTTCTGGGTTCAGTTCCAAGTGGGGAAGAAAGACACTGGAAACATGGTGACTGCTTGAAAAGATGGTTTAATGGTGGACAGGACCACATGGCTTCTAAAGTGAAAAGGACGATCACATGCTTCAAGAAGTTGGGTGAAGTAAAAGAAAGGGCAAGATGCTGAGAGACCCTTAGTTTTATATCCTCTGTTGGGCCACACCTTAGTATTTCCTGTTCCTGTATAAGAAATGTATCCCATTGGCTATAAGACTCCTGGGGGGTGGTCTTAGCTAACTTTGTAGGCTTTGTCTGGACCACATGGCTTCACCTGAGTGCTGGTTGATACAATCTTCCCAGGACATGTGGTGAGATGGGTTTGTTATGTAGAATACTCTGGCCCACCCATTAACAAAGGTCGGGGGAGAGCTTCTGCTTCTGAGTTGAGTTTCTGCTTCTGAGTTTCTACTTCTCTTTTGGGGGAAATATTCTGCCTTTTTAATATATCCTCAAGTATTTCATTTTTCTAGGAGGGGGGTGGGTTATAACTTCCAACAATCCCATGTCCAGGATTGCTCCCTCTTATTGTCTTTTGTATGCAACAGCTCATCCTATTGACCAACCTTCAAAATCTCCACTAGCAGCTCTTGGTCAACCTACCTGGATAGGTTGAAATGTGTTCGGTGATCTTTTGTATGTTTGAAACTCTCTCTTTGACAGGGAGTTATAATTGCCTTCCTGTTCCAACCCTGGGTAACGTGAGATGATTTGAAAGGCACTGAAGCTGTACAGAAATGTTACCTTTCATGAAATGATTGAGATGACCCTCATTCTCTGCTCCACAGAACACAAATCATCATGCATTTGGCACATTGCCTTGTGTTAGAATGGCTCTGCAGGGAAGCCCTGAGTTGGAGCCTTTAATGGATTCAGGAAGGAGTGGAGCTTCAGGTTTTTAATGCTCCGAGTAAACAGGCTTTTTTTGTTATTGTTAGATTCAGCATAGGGAAAGAGTCAGAAGGTTTAAGTCTGGTTTTGCATTTTTTTTTACTCCTATTAATTTTCTCTCCTTTCTTCTTTTGTCCTTCATCTTGTCCTCTTTAGATGGCAGGGCTTTGATTTGTTGACGTTCCTGCAACTTTTAAAGGATCAAAAGCAGGGACTTATGAAATCCCAGGGTGTAGTCTACCAGCTGGACAATGTTCCTGAGGATGGGTACAAAGGCCTTTATTTTAGTTTCAATCATGTTATGATCTTCCTCCCTTTATCCCTCCCACCCCATCCAAGATTAAAAACAGTCGCTTTGTCCCGTAAATGCATTGTGAAATGTAATTTCATCTCAACTCACTGCTGCCCGCTTGGAAAATTTGGAGCGCTATCCCAAAGGAAAACTTCAAGGCACCAAAATGTTATGGCGGGAGTCTAATAGGAAAGTTTCTTGCACTTCAGTTTCCTATGTAAGCAGACCTGAAATGTCAAATCCAATTGAGGTAAAGTCTATTGAAGACTTTTTCTCCTCTTAAAAAGAAATGCAACAGTGATGAAACAACTTTTGTTCCTGGAACAATAAATATTTAATATAGCCTTTTTCATTTTTGGGGGCTCATTGAGGAAAACAAGCAAAATCTGAAGGCATCTAGAGTTTCTTTCTCTTTCTCTCTCTCTCTCTCTCCCCCCAACACCCTTCCTCCTTTTCTCCCTTCCTCCTTTCCTCCCTTCCCCTTTCTCCAATTAGTATGGTTGCCCCTATCAAACAAGTGATTCTTGCCAGTGATATGATCAGTTATCATGCCCCAAACACTTTTCAACACATTTACACATCTCAAGGCCAAATAGAAGACTGACATGCTTGATTCACAAGAGAGAGAAAAAATCTGTATCATTAATATTTTAAAAAATATGATAATAGTTGCATATTTGAAGGGGCAGGTTGAGGAAACAGGTTTTTAAAGCTTGGCCTCGAGATATTCCTCCTAATTAACATCTCGACCTGCATCACAAAACTGTACTCAGGTTTCTTTGTTTAAGTGAGTCTATCACATCTTTAGGTGGAGTTTGGGGGGAAAAGGAAGGATGGTAAAACCAGCTTTTTACTCTTAGTAGATATGTATCTGTGATTCCAGGGCCAACCTCAATGATCTACAAGAAAGTGTACCACCTAGCATCCTAAGCCTTCGGCCGGGTGCCCTAAGCTCTTCAAGAGATCCACAAAAGCACCATGGCTGAAAAATTAACTAAATAAGAAAAGTTTTTGGTGCTCTCTGAGCTTTGTTGTTTTGCTGCAAATGTTTCATTATCCAAACTAGGCAACATCATCAGTGTTAACAACATGATGATGTTATCTAGTTGGGTAATGAAATGTTTGCAAGAAATTAACCAAGCTCATAGTGTCAACTCATAAAACATTTCTATGGTTTTTTTTTAGAGTTGCCAACAGAATGGGAGGGGGGAGCAGTGGGTAGCTTGCATTCCATAAATGGTTTCAAAGATAGTTTCTAGGTGACCGAAGTTTCTGCTACACAAAATTCTAACTGGAGAGCATGATTGATGACTCTTGGCTATGGATGTGTCCCATTGGAGAATATGAATTACGATACACCCGGGGGGTGGGGGAAAACCAGGGTTAAGGGTAACAATGAATTATGTGTCTCAGAGTTGGCTACACTCAGGCAGTGCTGGCATGTTAACTCCCAATAAATCCTTTTTAAGTTTTGGAAGTTTGGCTCGAGACTCATGATTTAAATGGGGGTAACTGCTGGAATCCTGACATTATCTCTCTCTCAGTCAACAGAATGGGAGGAGGAAGCAGTGCGGCAGCTTGCAAACCAAAACTGCATTCCATAAATGTTTTCAAAGGTAGTAACTAGATGACTGAAGTTTCTGCCACACAAAATTCTAACTGGAGAACATGATTGATGACTCTTAGCTATGGATGTGTTCCATTGGAGAATATGAATTACGATTACACCCAGGGGATGGGGGAGAACCAGGGTCAAGGGTGACAGTGAATGTTGTGTCACAGAGTCGGCTATACCCTGGCAGCGCTGTCATGTTAACTCCCAATAACTCCCAATAACTTTTTAAGTTTTGGAAGTTCAGCTTGAGACTCATGATTTAAATAGGGGTCACTGCCAGAGCCCTGATACAAAGAGCACAGAGGATCCCGCACTTCAGCCCTCAACTGCAAATATTTTCCTTTATTCAACTAAATGTAAAAAAGGGGAAGTTTGGAACCCTAGAGCAGGGATGTCAAACACAAGGCCTGTGGGCCAGATGCAGCCCACAGGGTGCTTAGATTTGGCCTGCAGGGCCACTCTGGAAATGGCAAAGGATTGGCCTGTGATGCCTCTGTTGCCTCTTGGGCTCCATTTCACTGGCGGAGGACTGCAGAAGGCTGTTGCGGCTGAAAACGGAGCCTTGATGAGTGATATTGAGCTGGCCATGCCCACCCTGGCCACGCCCCTGTCCCCCAAGGTCAAACACAACCCTGATGCAGCCCTCAATGAAATCAAGTTTGACATCCCTGCTCTAGAGCTTCCTCTTTTATTCACGTCTCAATTTTGTTAAACTTGTTTGGTTCATCTATTTTTTTTTCCCTTTTGAGAACATGTATAAACAGATATGGACACACAAGTAACAATACAATGGAGATTTTGATATCAAGTAATTTAGTTTAAGACTGAAATCTTTGTAACATGGCAAATATTTCAATGTATGCTCTTCCTGCATTTGCCTCACTTCCAATGTTATCTTTACTTTCGAATGAAAAAGCCCAATAATCATAATTCTCATAATATTAATATCCTAAACTGTAACTAATATTGACAGAATATTTCCTTTTTCCTCTCTTCTTCTTTACATTCAATACTCTAAGGCAACTAAATAATAGAATGTTAAGAATCTAAGGATTTTACGGTTATTGAAATAGTATAATAGTATAATCAAGATTTAAAGCAACACAATAAAAAGGGAATGTAGAAAAATAATTTTCTCTCTATTCCTACCCAAGAAAATATCAAGGTTAGATGGATGTGAAACCTCTGAGTTTCTTCCATTGGAATCTTTGGAATTCAAAATTGTCTAATGTTAAATAAATTATATAATTGTGTTTAAGATTATAATGTGGCCTCCAAAATTATTTAGCTGACAATTCTTGCCCTTTTGGCTGCTGTGACTTTCCATGCTGTTCTATAATAAGCCTTTCACCATCCCTTAGTGCTATTAAAACAAACCTTCCTTTAAATATGGGGGAAAAGTCACCACCCAATGAAGAAAAATATTGCTGGAATAGCACATTGAGTGCATTTCTGAATTTCTCCAACTCTTGTTTATTTAATAATTATGGAGCATATGATCATGGTAATAAGTTGAGTTTGGATTTATACACATTAGCCATGCATTTTAATGATCTGATTATACAAACTCAAGATACAATAGATTTAATGTGGAGACGAAGAAGTTCTGCAAGCTGTCGGGATACAAAAGAAAAATGCAAGGAGGAAAACTGTGGGAAATTATTAGGGGATGCTAATGAAACAAATAGAACCAAGTACAATAAAACATGGAACAGCACACCTCAATGCACAAACTTTGAATGATATTAAACAATGCAAACTTTTGCTAGAGGTTTTTTTAAGACAGTCTTCCTGCTTTCCAGATGCTTTGGGGTACAACTCACCTGACCCTATTTATCCTAAAACGTTGGAAGGGCATCCAATTAATGAAGGTTGCTATAATAATACAACATATAAGCAGAAATTGTTGGTAGAATGAATGTTGAATTTGTTAAACCTTCCCTCCCACCCTCCCTCATCTTCCTTCCTTCCTTCCTTCCTTCCTTCCTTCCTTCCTTCCTTCCTTCCTTCCTTCCTTCCTTCCTTCCTTCCTTCCTTCCTTCCTTGGATCAGTAAAAGTCTGCTTTACTGATATGTCTTATATTTTACTTATCTATTTATTCTACTTCTGTTTTATTAGGTATGATTTGTAACCTGCCACTGCACTTCAGTGCATTTAATGTTGGCAGGTATGTTTCAGATAATTAGATCTGTCCTTTCTATTTTTAAAACTTCTTTTTAAAAAATGTATTATAGAATATAGAGACAAAGGCACAATTTCATATTTAGCTTCGTATAGTGGGAAAACTACAATCAGTAGTCTTGCTAATTATTCCAAGCAACAAGCAATTATTTTGTGCAGAACCCTAGAAAATTAGATGATACTTAAATTGAGAGCTGGAGAGGAAAAGGAAGCTTAATTGTACTGACCAAAAATATACAAAAAGATTGTGTCTTTGGGAGTAATTTTGAGGTAAGCAAAGAGTGCGGCCAGGGGTACATTCAGTAGGGAGACGCTCTGGATATTTATGTAACAAATATTTGGCTATTTTGTAACTTAATTAATGTATTGAAACAGTTTATATGGTTGACCATTTTGCAAATATGAGTTCTTTTTCCTCCTAGGAGGTCATGATTGCACCACATTTCCTTCTCCCAGTTTTCTCTGCAGCAACGTTTTTGTAAAATAGGCTGATTGAGAGAGAAGAGGTGAGGTGGGGAATCCAGCTGCTGAATCTAGAAATTAGAGAGATGAAGGAGAACTGAATCCTGCCTTTCCCTAATCCTAAGGGATCTGATGGTTCAGCGGTTAAAGATGCTGAGCTTCTCAGCTGGAAAGCTAAAAGCCACGACAGGGTGAGTTCTCACTGTTAGGATGTTTCTCCTTAATTTCAGGTTGCTTCTCTCCTTGATTAGTTTCCATCCATTGTTTCTTGTCCTGCCTTCTGGTGCTTTGGAAAATAAATTGACCCCCTCCTCTTTGTGGCATCCTCTCAAATCCTGGAATACTGCTATCATGTCACCCCTAGTCCTTCTTTTCTCTAGACTAGCCAAATCCAAATCCTGCAACTGTTGTTCATATGTTTTAGTCTCCTGGCCTTTAATCCTCTTAGTTGCTCTTCTTTGTACTTTTTCCAAAGTCTCAACATCTTTTTTGTAGTGTGATGACCAAAATTGGATGCAGTGTTCAAGGTGTGATCTTACTAAGGCTTTATAAAGTGGTACTACTCGTTCACCTGATTTTGATTCTATGCCTCTGTTTATACAACCCAGGATTGTATTAGTTTTTATGGCTGCTGCCACACACTGCTGACTCATGTTTAAGTGATCGTCCACAAAGATTCCAAGGTCCCTCTCACAGTTACTGCTTTTGAGCCAGGTTTTGCCTAATCTGTACTTGTACCTTTGTTTTTTTCCTGCCCAGGTGTAAAATCTCGCTTTTCTCCACATTAAATTTCTTTTTTTAAAAAAAACAAGTTTTATTCAATTTTTTTCAAAACAACATAAAAAAAGCTCTTTTCGGTGTACAACATAATTTTGAGTCACCACTTTTACATGCAAATATGACAGTAATTATATATTCATTTTTATATTCAACATTCTGTCTTGTCCATTTTTAACTTACTTTTATTATTATTTCTCCATTTCAACTTTTACGTAAGAAAAGAAACAAACACATTAATTCTGTTAAGTGATATTACTTTCATTCTAAGCATCTTCTCAATTCATTTCAATTTATTTCAAATATTATATATTTCTTAAACATTAACATTTCTTTTAAGCGTGGCCTTTTCCAAAGTACTCTTTTCTCATTTTACCTCTCAACTTTTATATAAGAAAAGAAACAGGCAAATTAATCCTTTTCATTAATATTACTCTCATTCTAAATATCTTCTCAATTCATTTCAATTTATTTCAAATGTATTTCTTAAGCCTTAACGTTTCTTTTAAGCGTTTCCTTTTCCAAAGTACTCTTTTCTCATTTAAATCACTAATAGTTTCCTTATCTTCATACTTATTCCCTTTTAATTCTTTTTTATCTTGTCAAATTTGCAATTCCATTGCATATTCTTTTCATAAAGTCTAGATTAATACAAGTTTTTCACATAAAACAAAACATAAATTACCCCTCCCCTTTTACTAGTTTGGGGGTGTCACCTCAGTGGTTTAAGTATGCCTTAATTACCTCATCTGTAATTCCCAATTAAATATCTATTTTACTTAGTTATAGTAATAATCAAGCCCTAGAAAAATAAACTACTTTACATTGTACTTTTCAGTCAGATTCCGCAATATATTTTCTCCCTTTACTTCCATAAAATTTTAGTTATGGTATCCAAAAAATAAAAAAAATAAAAAATAAACAATCCATTTTGCTTGGTCACTGATATTAATCTCATTTTAAAACCTCCTCACAATTCATTTCAATCATTTTAATATATATAATAAACATTAACCTTTCTTGTAACAATAAAAATAAGGAAATGCATTCATCTTCTAAAAAGATATCAGTGCCCCTCCCTCCTCTCAATAGACCATATTCTATAATTTGTAATTGCAAAGTATATTATTATTACCCCTCATATCAATGTGGAATCCTCTTTCTTAATTCATTAACCATTGTCCCAATGTATTCTAGATAAAGAAATTTTTTCCTTTATTTTACAATTCCCATATTTCTTTCCTGTACCTGTTCCTCATTACCTCTCTTCCCTTTTGTTTTTCCAAATCTTTTCTCCCTCTGATTTATATCCCTCTCTATATATTTTCCTTTTCCCTTTTACTTTTCTTCTGTTTCTTTCTGTCTTTCCAATTTTTATAAATATTCCCCATTTTAGTTACTTTTTAAAATCTCCCATTTTTAATCCCCCTTCTTTTTCCTCTTCTTTGTGGTGTTCTTTGTGTTGATTGTCTATTTAAGATGGCTTCTTCTTGAACTAACTCCTGCTTCTCTGAGATTTCTTCTTCATATTCTTTAATCGCCATTTCCATAGCTTTTAACTCAGAGGCAAGTGATTCACCTCTTGCATGTAGTAGTTCTTTCAAATTTTTAAGTTCCATTTTTAGGTCCCACAGAGATATCATTGTTACACTCTCTTATATCTTATGGTCATTAAAATCCACCAATCACCAATCTTTTTCTTTTTTTCTTCTTCAAACTTTCTGGATTAACAACCATTCCCAAACTGGGTTTATAGCAAAATCACTAATCAGTCCAACAATCCATATTTTTTCTTTTGTTCTAATTCAATTTTCACTTTTTAGGGTACTTGTTATATTTTTTCAATATTTCCTTTTCATTGTATCAGATCCAATTAATAGAGAAATAGGAACTTTCCCCTTTTCAGCATAAATTTTTGTCCACCAGATGGCACTCTCCGTTATATGATGTCCTCACCTCCCCCCCCCCCCCCGTTTTATTGTTCGGGGCTTTCCAAACCTCGGTATTCCAAACCAATAAAATCTTCAACTTAAATATTTCCCCCTTCTTTTTGAAAACTCCTAAGTCCGGCTTTAAATTGTGCCTGTTTGTTAGCAATGTATTTTAATTCAATTTGTTTGGATATCTTGTTCTGGCTTCTTCCAATCCTGGTTCGAAGCCCTGCTCAGCTGTCAAAGATATTTTCACTTTTTTTTCCTTTCCCTTTAAAAATCCGCCGCTTTCTTATTCTTTCATAAAAATTCTTAAAATATCATCCTGAGGTACCTTTTAATTAATTGTTGTGCCAAGTTGTCTGGTTCTTATGTTATCCACCTCCCAACAAATTATTTAATTTGTTTTTAACTTTTGTATAGTGTACTGGGGTTTGTGATTGGCTGTGCACCGCCCTGAGTCCTTCGGGAGAAGGGCAGTATATAAATATTACAAATTTAATTAAAAAAAAATTAATTTCTTCTCTCCTGCACAAATCTTAGTCCAGATAAGTCCTCCTCTTCATTTTAGACTACCGTTCAGTCATCTTTGGGGGAAAAAATTGCCTAGCCCAGGGAGGGGGGGATGTGGCTCCCCTTGACCTGGCTTGCAGCTTCCCCTTACTCCGTCGCCCCTTCGAGGCAGCTTCATCCCCTAATCACAGTGATTGGGGCTCTCCAATGAGAGAGCACAGACCGAAGCTGCTGACAGTCGCAGTCCCTGGTCTATCAACGAGAAGGGCTTAGCCCGGAAGACCACATTAAATTTCATTTTGTTGGATAGGGCCCACTGTCAAGATCTTTTTGGATCCTGAGCTTGTCTTCCTGTGGTGTTGGCTGTTCCTGCCAGTATAGTAATTAGTATAATGATGAAATCACCATCATATACTTATTCGGTGGAATCATTTAGTGTTGACCATGGTTCAATCAACCTAGAATTCTGTCTTCGGGCACAAAGGATCAGACTCAACCTATCCTAGTTTAATTATCTTAATTTAGTCTTTATGTGTTCTGTCCCTACCCTGCTACCAGCAAGGAAATCTCAAACACAGCAACTCAAACCTTCACAGCTTTAATCTATAAATAAATTTCTTTGTAGATAAAAAATGGCTTGCAGCCAATTAGTCCAATCAGAAAAACCTTGACAGAATTCTTCAGATAAGCCGGGTCCTTAGAGCATTTTTGCCTTCTGCAAAGGCAAAAACCTTTTGAAAACAAGCTTATATTCCCTGGAGGGAGGGGCCATTATGTTGCATCTTTACTCGAGTCACCTGTGATGCTCCAGCTGTTCTCTTCTTTGAATCATCCTGTGCTCATGCGCACTTGGCACAGGTTCCTTGGGAACCTCCTCATCACTGCTGCCAGCCCCCACAATCCCTGAAGGCAGCAGTCCACTCCCTGATGGTCCCGGCCCCTCGTCTGAGTCCTTGCTCTCCTCCACCGTCTGCACCTGCTGCCGGCTAACCACAACATTATGTGAAGACCCAGCTTTCCGGAAAAGGCTTCAATGCTGGGAAAGCTGAAAAACAAATGGTGAAAGATGATATTGCTGCACCTGAAGATGACTTCAAGTTACTCAACCCAATGCAGCACATAATGGTTTAAGATCAAAGGCTTACTTGACCTGGCAAGGTACTTTGGACCAGTTGAACAATAGTCTGGAAAAGAATACAGCCTAGGAAAAAAGATCAGATGGTTCTGAATATGATTCCATCAAGAGGTCCCTCTGGGTTCTCCTAGGAGAAGTACATTTTTACAAATCAATGGAACTATGTAATTTATGACATTAGAAAGCTTTGCACAGTATCTAAAGGAATCAGGTCTCACCTTGTGGTCCATTGACACAGTTCTGTTGATAGTGATTTATACAGGTGGCATTCTTGATCAATTTATACTGTTTAGCACTATAACATTGTTTTGCCATCACTTCTCAGGCTCAGCTTGAAATAAATCACCTGGTATTTATCATTATTCTTGGAATTCCAGAAAATTTACTATCTGAGTCCAGCCACTCTGTAGCTTAAAAGCCCGCATTCATTCCTCCCGATACACCTTGAAAGGTTCCTGTCTGTTTTTCAAAGTACTGTTAAAGAGGGAGAAGATTTTTTTAAAAAATAGTAGTGCTTTCCATGTCAACTCAGAACAAATTCTTCTCTTCCTTTTATTCCCCTCTCTTTTCCCTCCCAAGGACTTGTGGTGAGAGATATAAATACCTGGATGTGAGGTCCTGCAGAGGCTTTTCAATAATAGTAATGGAGCCTGTCAGAAGGGCATAGCTCAGGTCAAAAAGTCTATTTCTCCCACCCCTTTGATGAATTGTGATGTCACCTGAGAGTTAGGTTGGGCAGTGGAGAACTTCACCTCCTGCCCCAGAAAGAGCCCCATGATCAGTCTTGTCTTCTCTGAGGGGAGCAAACAGCATCCCAAGTGACACGGTTGCCTAACTGTACATTCTCCTTTCCAAAAGTTTTCTTCATCAGACTGAGTTCACTAGTTCTGATTTTATTTGTTTATTTATAAATTTTATTGGTTTCCTATCTTATCACAGAATAGAATTAGAATTAGAACAGAATAGAATAGAATAGAATCTTTATTGGCCAAGTGGGATTGGACACACAAGGAATTTGTCTTCGGTGCATAAGTTCTCAGTGTACATAAAAGCTATAAGTGATAAATCATGATCACAGTCATAAATGCATTCATCATAAATCAGCGACAGTCATAGGATACTAAATAAGCAATCAACATAAATCATTCTAGGAAACTGAATAAAACAATATTATAGTTGTATATAAAGTTAAAAACTGGGTGGCTTACAGTTGTGTGTATAGTTAAAAACATAAACAGACATTAACACGAAGGACACATGGGGAGTGGGAGAAGGTGGGAGGCAAGATCTGTTATTACTCACCTCCATTGCACTGGGGTCCCAAGCTGACTGGCACAGCCTCATCTTTAAGCCCTTACAAAATGATAGGAGGGTTAGGGCCAGTGGTGGGATTCAACATTTCTTTGCTACCAGTTCTGTGGGCATTACTTGGTGGGCGTGGCAGGGGAAGAATACTGTAAAATCCCCATTTCCACCTCACTCCAGGTGAAGGTTACTACACAATCCCATTTCCTCCCCACCCCACTAACCTGCTTTCCAGCTCCCTTCTCCTGTGCAGGGCAACCAAAGAAGACCCAGCCAATCAGCTGGGACTTGGGAGGCAGAGAAGAGATGGGGGAGGGGCCAGTCAGAGATGGTAAGTGCCAGTTCTCTGAACTTCCCAAAATTTCTGCTATCGGTTCTCCAGAACTGATCAGAACCTGCTGAATACCACCTCTGGTTAGGGCCAACCTCACATCAGGGTGAGGGTAAGATGTTCCAGAGGGCAGGAGCAACTGCAGAGAAGCCCCTCCTCCTGGACCCCACCAACTGGAATAATAGATAATACCTCCTTCTGCTGGCACAAGTGGTACGGGCCAATGCCAATGGGGTGAGTAGGTCCCTCAAGTGAACTCACTCTCAAGAGGATATAGGTAGTCCACAACTTACAACAGTGCGTTTAATCACCGTTCAAAGTTACAGCAGCACTGAAAAAAGTGACTTATGACAATTGTTCTCAGTTACAACCATTGAGCATTCCCACAATCATGTGATCAAAATTTAGATGCTTGGCAAGTGACTCACTTTTATGATGTGTCTCAAGGAAATGTGATCAGTTTTTGCAACCTTCTGACAAGCAAAGTCAATGGGGAAGCCAGATTCACTTAACAATCAAGTTACTAATATATCAACTTATCAACTAACTTATGCAGTGATTCACTTAACAACTGTGGCAAGAAAGGTCATAAAACAGGGCAAGATTCACTTAACAAATGTCTCACTCAACATCAGAAGTCTAGTCTAGTCTAGTCTCCATCCTCTTCTCTTCTCTTCTCTTCTCTTCTCTTCTCTTCTCTTCTCTTCTCTTCTCTTCTCTTCTCTTCTCTTCTCTTCTCTTCTCTTCTCTTCTCTTCTCTTCTCTTCTCTTCCCTTCCCTTCCCTTCCCTTCCCTTCCCTTCCCTTCCCTTCCCTTCTCTTCTCTTCTCTTCTCTTCTCTTCTCTTCTCTTCTCTTCTCTCCTCTCCTCTCCTCTCCTCTCTTCTCTTCTCTTTTCTTTCAAAGGACTTCCAACAAAGGTTTGGAGCTTACATTATTCCTATTCATTACATTTCTACCCTGCCCGTCTCCCCTAAGTTACTCTGGGCAGTCAACAACAACCCCGTAAACCCATATGAGGACATGAATTAGATGATGCAGATTAAAAACAGAGTTAAGATCAAGCAGAAAAATTTGTGTTTGGGAAGGAAAACAAGATTCCTACATGATGGAAGATGAAGTAGTCTTGTTCTGTTTTTCAAAATGGCAGGATTGCTGTGGTGCCATCCAGAGATGAGGAAAATTTAGAGCTAAATGAAACCTTGAACTATGTTGGATGCTGTTAATAGATTTCCCCCGCTTCCAAGTGGGTATAATAGGGACAGAAGGATGCCTTGTTTCTGCTTCTGCTTTTTTTTTTTAAATAGTTTTTATCTCATCTTCCTTTTTTTGCTTTTCTAGTTTTACTACTGCCATAAATCCATTTACTGGATTTTTACTCTGAGTTACAATGCCTACTTAGTTTATCTATTTTTTTTTTACTACTAATTAAATTAAATCCTCCCCTCGGTGCTCACATCAACTCTCTTGATGGAGGAGAAAAGATCAAATGACTTCCAGATATTTAGATTTCCAGTCTAAAAAAATTCTGAAACCACTAAAAAGAACAAACTGGTCCCAAAATTCTTGATTTTAGCAACCTTGCCTTGTAGCTGGAGGCAGCTTGATTTTACTTATACTGTATTTTATCAGAGGGGGATAATTTTTTCCCTTTATATTGGAAAATCTAGCACAGCTGTGCCCTTATTCATCACTGTTTCTACTCATCAATTGGCCAGGAGGAACATGATTCATAATTTAGAGGAAAGCACAACACAGATCCCTGTGAGGGGCAGAGCCCATGCTGATCTTCCACCTGCCTGCATAGCAGATTTTGAACAAGTTCTTCCAACAGTGTTCTCCTGCTAAAGAAAAATAACAATCTCTTGTAGACAGGCCATGCAAACAGATCAGGAGTTCAGATGTGTTCCTGCCTTGACAAAATGAGACCTGCCTTTGGGGGACAGTTTTCTGCTTACTACTTGTTGCATTACAACTTTGTCTAGACTCCATGCAGATCAGTGTCTCGAAGGTGCTTGTTCAAAATGCAGTTGGGCTGTTTGTCTCCCCCTTGAGGACAAGGTAAATAAAGGGGTCCTTGGTACTCTCTGCACTTGCTTGTTTTCCTGCAGTTGTTTCGTTATCCAAACTAGATAACATCATTAGGACTGATGATGTTACCTAGTTGGGTAATGAAACGTTTGCAAAGTAAACAAGCAAGCTCAGAGAGCATCAAAGACCCCTCATTTCAATCCTGAACTACAAATATTCTCCTTTATTGAAGAAGTAAACATTTGTCTTCTCATCCAAGAAGCTTCATCCATTATGAAGGTGGGGGGAAATGATTCTTCTCGGATGAGAAGCAAAACGTTTTCTTCTTCCTCAAGGAAAAAACAACAACAGTCCAGTTGCCTTTTGAAAAAGCACCTTTGAGACATCTACAGGTAGTCCTGGACTTACAGCAGTTCATTTAGTGACCATTCAAAGTTATTGTCAATGTTCCAGATGACGAACCCAACCAACACAGCACCGTTGAGACATTCTGATCTCTGAATGCAAAACTTTATTGAATACATCACATCAGCACAGAATGAAAGCAAAACCAACTCAACTAATTCCCATGGCTTTCACATAATTAAAGAATAGAATATTCCTCCTCCTATTAGTGCAGGTCACACTAATAGGATAGGTATTGTTTGTTGTGGCCCACCAGCTGCCAGTGGAGCTGGGGGCAGATTCGGGTGATGTGGAGGTTGGGGAAGAACTTGGGCCAGTCCTGGAGTCTGGGTAAGGCTCTGATGGATGCTCTACATCGGAAACAGAGACAGGGCCAGGGCTATCTGACATTTCCCAGCTGCCTTTAGAGTTGGAGATGTGGGGAAGAAGAACAGCTGGAGCTGTCAGGAGAAGAGAACAACTAAGGAACAGGGGCTGACTTGGAAGGAAAGGCACATGTTGGACGCTGAATGGCCCCTCCCTAGGGAATAAATAGAAGAAGGGGAGTGGTGGTTGCAGGAGACAATAGTTCATATTTCTTTAGGAAGATTTGCTTATCACGGTTCGTGCCTCACAGAGACTCCTTGCCAGGAATTAATTTACAGCCACTGGAGGCCTAGCAATTATCTAAGGACTGATAAAGTCTGTTCTTGTACTTAAGAAAAGCTGGGACTTTTCTGTATGTGAATGCCATGAATTCACAGTAACTAAATAAAGAAGTTTCTTGGTTCTGCTAAGTCTGGGTCAGAACATTGTTATGGAAACTGTTTAAGTCTTTGTTGAACATTTGGTTACATGACCTTGGTTCCCATGGGATGATTTCTTGTTGCTGCCTGGAGCTGGCATTCCAAAGGTAGCTCCCCCTCCCCCTATTATTGTGGCAAGCTGAAAAGTGGCAATGGCTGTGACAGCAAAATCATGCTTTTTACATGATTACTGTTGTGGTTTCCCATCAGCAGGTATGGACAGCTGAGGTCTCAGAGAGCGAGGACTCAGATGAGGGGCCTGCATGTGATGTAGGGATGGGGCCAGGACCATCAGGGAGTGGAATGCTGCCTTTGGAGATTGTGGAGGTTGGCAGAAGTGAGGAAGAGGTCCCCAAGGAGCCTGTGCCCTGTACACGTGCACACAAGGCTGCTTGAAGGAAAGAGCAGCTGCAGCAGCATGGACGACTTGGGAGTAAGGCTGCAAGGTAATGGCCCTTCCCTGAAGAGATAAAACCCAGGTGAGAAACTGGAGTTCTTTGCAGGAAGCAAAGAAGTTTTTGCACTCAAGCTTTTGTGGACGTTCAGAATATCTTGGTTTGCGTTTGGAGATTCTTTGTGTTTGAAATATTTCTTAGTAACTTTATCTAGTGTTCTTGGCAGCCATGTACAACCTTGGCAAGGCTCG
Source organism: Bungarus multicinctus (assembly GCA_023653725.1). Classification (NCBI taxonomy): domain Eukaryota; kingdom Metazoa; phylum Chordata; class Lepidosauria; order Squamata; family Elapidae; genus Bungarus; species Bungarus multicinctus. Next base: position 7,545,982 of record CM042841.1, read on the forward strand.
TTCTTATCAGAGACAATTAGTTTGAAACAGCCTTTTAACTGTGAAGGAACGGAATTTGTAAAGAATCATTAAAAGGTTTTGCTGTTACCTCTGCTTCGTGTTAATTTCCTTGGAACAAGGTTTGGGTCAGAACAATTACAGTTACAACAGCAGTGAAAAAAAGTGACTTATGACTGTTTTTCACACTTACAACCATTGCAGTATCCTCCTGGCCACATGATTAAAATTCAGATGCTTGATAACTGGTTCATATTAATGATGGTTGCAGCATCCTGGGGTTATGTGATCAGCATTTGCGACCTTCCTGCAAGCAAATTCAATTGGGAAGCCAGGTTACCTTAACAACTATGTTACTAACTTAATGACTGCAATGATTCACTTAACAACTGTGACAAGAAAAGCTGCAAAAATGGGGCAAAACTCACTTAACAAAAGTTTCACTTAGTAACATAATTTTTTAGCAGGATCAACTACCTGTATGACCTGGATGACTGAGAATCTCCACAGACATGGAGATCGGTGTTTAAAAGCTTGGCGGTTATTAAAATATGTGGACTTCAATTCTCAGAATTCCCCAGCCAACAAGCATTTGAAAAAACGCTGATGTAGACCCTCAATTTTGATCATATTTCTAAATACTAGCATAAGTAGAGTGCAGTACTGCAAGCTACTTCTGCAGCCAGCTGCTTACAGTTTGGCAGTTCAAATCCCACCAGGTTCAAGGTTGACTCAGCCTTCCGTCCTTCTGAGGTGGGTAAAATGAGGACCCAGATTGTTGGGGACAAGAGGCTGGCTCTGAAAACTGCTTAGAGTGGGCTGTAAAGCACTACAAAGTGGTGTATAAGTCTAAGTGCTATTGCTATTGCTATAGGCCACCAATTTTTCCATGCAGGATCTTTTTTGAGATTCTTGAAAACTAATTGGGGTGACAAACAATGCTAACAGTCATATTAGCTAGAGCAAACCACACTGTAACATCTCTAAATCTGTTTGGCGCAGGACAATTATCAGAGTTTACTTTAAATATGGCTTGAAAGTAAAAGCTATTACGAAATTGGGGTCCACAATCAGTATGGTTCTCAAAATGCATGTAACTCGATTTCTGCTTGGATCATTGCTTTCAATGGGGTGGTGATGGTGGAAATTACATGCAGGGACACAACAAATGTGAGGCAATGGCCTGGGTGTCAGTTAATATTTTCAGATGCTCCTGATTAAGACAGCCGCGTTGGTAATAACATTCTCGGATGGCCAAGCGTGTCAATATTCCCTATGAGCAAATTAAAAAGAGGTTTTTCTACAGGGGTAGTCTTCGTTTTCTTTCCTCCAAGGTTGCAAAGCGAGCAGAACAAAATACTGCAAACTAAGGCCTTGGACTTGGGGTGGATGAGTTGGTTGGAAAGCATTTCTTTCCTATCTCCCTCTAATACTAAGTGATGGACATGAACTATAGGCTGACCTTTCTGAAAATCACAGTCAGTATGGAGCCCTTCTGCCTCATTGTTCTCCCGTTTTTATTTCTTTAAAAAAAATGTCTGTGGAGATTCTCAGCCATCCAAGTCAAAGTTGTCCCTAAGGTACTTTTTTCAAAAAGGCAACTGGATGTTGTTTTCCCTTGAAGGCATTTGTGATGACCTGGGGCATGGCACAAAAATAACAAAGTCACAAAAGTAGATAAATTCCCTTTAATGCCTCCAACTTGGCCCCCAATGTCCAGTTATCCTTGGCTGGAGATCAAACTCTTCCAAAAACAGGCTATGAAGGGAAGAAATGCAGTCTGAATGCAAAGTAAAGATAAATTAGAAATAAAAACAACAACACAAACCACGCTGAAGTAATTAACACGACAGGCCAGAATAATAAATTGCAGACTTCCAAAAGATAATGCAGCACACACAGTTGGGAGGATGCCAAAATCCAGTTAAGCCTCAACAAAAATAATGCACGCTTTGCTTCCAGCAAAGTGCTGTGTGCAAACGCCCTTCTTATATTCTGTTCTTCCAGCTGCAATTAATGAAAGGGATCAGGGCCCTTTTCTCTCCCGCAAGCCACGTTGCTCCCTTCTCCATTCCTCCCTGCATGCCCTAGGAGGAAGAGGGGGTGGCCCTGGATCTTCCTCTGAATGCCTAGCCAGACTGTGCCCTTCCCCTGTTTCTTCCACCGCCACAGGAGCCATACTCCCACTCCCTGTCAGCTGCTCAACCTCCCCCTCAGAATCAGATTCCAACAAGGGCATGACAGCATTTTGCTTCTCATCCAAGAAGCTTCTTCAGTTCTGACTGATGGTGGATGTAGGAAGGATTTACATTCTTTGCAGTCATCTGGTCATTAGCACTCTTTCTGAGAATCATTGAGGCCATTTGGAGATTTATCTCTGCCCTCACGGTCACCTGAAGAGTGCAAGTGGGTGTGGAACATACTTGGAACTTCTGAAAGGACTGTGTTGTAAAGAGGAGAGAGGTGATGATGTATTCCTCCCTCCTATTGAGAGAGAGCTGTACAATCTTAATGTAGCTGGCTGCTTTGACCCCTCTTTCAAATCCTCTTTATTTTTTTAACTGTTAATGCTGCAGCAAGAAGATAAATAGATTCAGAATGGCTGGAAAAATAGCCAGCATGTCTTCCATTCCTCAGAGGTGGGAGACATGAATTTTGGATTAAAAGGAAGCCTCATAATCATCTTTTTTTTAAAAAAAAGGTTTTTTCTTTTCCACTCTATTTTCATTTCTTAGAAGCATCAAAGCCTTGCTTTGAAAGGAAAGGAGATGTGTGTGCAGGTGTGCCAAACACCTGTAAATGTGCTTCCCCCCTTTTCTTCCCAAACTGTAGGCAAATAACTCAGTGAATTTAGCACTGAGCTGACAGCCTCTATTGCTTATGTTACTTTAATTGGCAAGAAGCTCAGGAAATGAACTTTCATCTTGTGAGCTCAGCATTTATATAAACCATACAAAGAAATCAACAAGATGACTTCATATTCATTGTCTTCTACCAAAAGGCTAACCTTTGGAAAGAGCTAATTATCATTGGAGTTGGATGCAAATTAGTATCCTTGTTTCTTAAATTTCCAATAAGGGTCTGGACTTTCTTCAGGATTAGTTGCCTGTTGCTCTCCCTCCTTCTATCACAGTTCATACTCCAAACCATGCATAGGCGAGACAGAACTGTTGTGAGTCAGGGTTCCTATCCTGTCTTGAAAAGAGAGATGGACTAGAAGACCTCTGAGGTCCCCTCCAGCCCGATCATGCTATGAAATAATGCACAATGGTAGACCGAGAGGTGAAGACTCATACCTTGCAATAACTCCAATCAGAAAAGAAAAGGGAAACTTAATTAACTTAATTGCATATTGGTTACTTAGTTTATTGAATATTGTAGGTTGACAGTGATGAGAGGCTTAAGTTTTTGTTGTTAGTTGCAAAGTCGTGTCCAACCCATTGCAACCTCAGGCCTTCCTGTCTTCTATCATCCTCCGGAGTCCATTCAAGTTCACGCCAACTGCTTCAGTGACTCCATCCAGCCACCTCATTCTCTGTCATCTCCTTCTTCTTTTGCCCTAAGTCTTTCCAAGCATTAAACTCTTCTCCAGTGAGTCCTTCCTTCTCATTAGGCGGCCTGATCTGGTCTTCTAAAGAGCAGTTAGGGTTGATCTCCTCTAGGACTGCCCAGTTTGATGGCTTTGCACTCCAAGGGGTTCGCAGAAGTCTTCTCCAGCATCATAGTTCAAAGGCCTCAATTCTTTGGTACTCAACCTTCGTTATGGTCCAACTTTCACAGACATACATTTGATCCAAATTCCTTGCAATTCCTATTCCTGTTGACAAAATCAACGATCTACTTTTTACCGTGACTTTCTTCCTGTCCTTTATTTAATCACAGCAAAAAAAGAAAAGGAAAACATTTCACTCCTTCTCTCTCTCCCCCCTCTCCCTCTCCCTCCCCCCACTCTCTCCTTCTCTTTCAAAAAATGCTAAGAAAGAATGACCATTTTTCATTGTAGCTGTACATAAATAATTTATGTCTACAGGCAACTTGTTCATGAGTCACTAGTAACATCAGGTCTTGAGTCCATTAGTAACTGGAGCCATAAATTTCTTTTTCTAGTGTTAAAGGACCAGCTTAGCAATAAAAAAGGCATGAAGAACTCATTAATTTTCATGGAGTATGTATGTAGTTAAAAAAGAATAAGGACATCTGAAAACATTACAGCCAGTTTCATTCTCCATATGACTTCTTCCCAGAAGTTATCACTAAAACATAGGCTTAAACGAAGCTTTCATTGAATCTCTAATACCAAAATGATTTTCTTATTGATTGCTCTAACCCAACTGGATCCAAATGAAAGGAACAGGTTGTGCCTGAACTGGGCCTTCTCCTTATTGCATTGCAAGAAGGAAGAAAATCTTCCTTTACACCTGAGCCTTTTAGAGTTAAGTAAAATAAATAATGTTGTGCCCCAAGCAAACAAATTAATGTATTGCTTGCTTGGTTGTTGGAACATTTATTTTTTATTATATTTATTTATGATACCAATTTATATAGCCACCCATCTTGCAATTGTAATGCTGGATGGCAAACAACAGCAACAAACAGTAACAAGAAAAGCATTAAAAACAATATTATCCTCTAACAATTCAGTGAGCTAAAAATGACCACCTGCACAGATGATGTGGAAAGTGTGTACTGATGGCCCATTTCAATTGTAGCCTTACATGGTGTGTTGCTTGTATATCCTACAAGGCCATAAAATAGCTTTCTATTTGCTATGCAAGGGGGAGAGATTTCCTATCATCAGTTAAGTGGGTTAAAAAATTAGAAGATGATTAGGGGACTGGAGACTAAAGCATACAATGAATGGTTGTAGGAACTGGGTATGACTAGTCTACAGAAAAGAAGAACATGATAGCTATCTTAAGGGACATGATAGCTATCTTAAGGGACTCAGAGAGATATCAGAGAAGTGGGAGTAGGAATGATATGCAGTCCTTCAGTCCTTTGAGGGGCGGTCACAGAGAAGAGGAGGTCAAAAAAGCACCTGTGGGCAGGACAAGAAGTAAGGGATGGAAGCTTATCAAGGAGAGATCCAACCTAGAACTAAGAAGAAATTTCCTGACAATGAGAACAATTAATCAATGGAATGGCTTGTCTCCAGAGGTTCTGGGTGCTCCATCACTGGAGGTTTTCAAAGAAGAGATTAGATAACCATTTGTCCAGAACGATAGAGGGTCTTCTGTTTGAACAGGGGTTGGACTAGAAAACTTCCAAGGTATCTTCCAACCCTTTTATTCCATGTTCTAAGTTCTGGTCTTTTCACGTGCAGATGCCACTTCATTTCTGCCTCTGTAGAAGAGGATTGAATGTGCCCCACTTTGTACTTGGTCTTCAAGGATGTGCATTGCTAAAAGCATCATCAAATGCATTCCCTGGCTTGTAGTGCATTTAAATCTGCTTCCCTTTCCTTCTTCCATTTACAGCGTAATTGTAATGGTTTTCGGGGCTAGAAGCCCTCCCTCTCTGGGCACATGGAAGGAGATAAGCAGGTGTGTCGACCTTCCAGTGATGAGCTAAGAAAAACGCATCTTAAGATTATTCCAGACACTCTTGTTCACAACTGTGCTGATGTAAGCAATGAAGTTATTTGCTCAGCTTCTCCTCCAGCTAGCTATTCAAGTCTAAGACACTCTTTCCCCTTCAGCAGAGTAATTAGGTACATGACACATACTGTCAGGTGCCTGACTGACAAGAAAATGTATTACACTGTACATGGATTTGATGTCACATTCAGAGATAATAAGAGACTTTGATTGATGGCATCTTTCAGAGAGAATTTTTTTGTCATGCAAACATTTCTCAATCCCTATTTAATTGCCCTCTTTTGGTTGGGTATTTCTCATTGTACCCTTCAGCTAGATATCAAGCACATCTGGGCATTGTGTGTAGAATAAAAAGAAAACAGCCACATTTCTAAAGGGAAATATGTTTTGGGATAGTGATGGGCTGGATATATGTATTTTAAATACATATATTTGAAAAGAATTTGCTGTAAAACAGTGCAAACCAAGGCCAGAAGGGCTATGTGAAGTCTCGATTCCCAGCTTTGTTCCAAATCAGATTTGATGGTTTCTGAATTGAGTTCAGTCTTCTAATCAAATCTCTAAATTAAGTTACAATGTCAGATTGAATAAGGTGCCTCCAAATTGCTTTGAAAAGATTTGAAGGAGATTCAGAAATCTGATGGAACACAAATTGACTCTCCCATTGTCAGCCTTGTTGCATTCAGACTGCAAATTTTACTTAAAATCTTACTGTAAGTTCTCAAATCAGAACTGGTTTGCTACTGATTTGCACATCCCTGACTTTCTAGGTGTTAACTTTAGTAAAACATTTTAGATCTATTTTCCCACTTGGGAACTCTGAGTTTAAAATAAAAAACTCTCTCCATACTCATAGCTTTGATCACATGTGAAAGTGCCAAGCTTAATCTAATAGCTAAAATGTTGGCTACAGACTGCATCAGCTGTTCTCTCTCAGTGCATCCTATCTCACTGGTTTTCATTATCAAAATAAAATTAGAGAATATCCCCACATGCATGGACTCAAGCTGGCAAAGTGTCTCACTAGTGCCCAATCATGCTGATGTTCTAGATCAACCTTCCTGACTTTTTTTATCTTGATCTAGAATCAAGATCACGTGAAGTATTAATAACCACTTTCAGTGCCTTAGTATGGCCATACTTGGAATACTGCACCCAGTTCTGGTCAACACAATATAAAAAAGATGTTGAGACTCTGGAAAGAGTACAGAGAAAAGCAACAAAGATGAATAGGGGGGCTGAAGGCTAAAATGTACAAAGAATTGTTACAGAAATTGGGTATGTTTAGTCTAATGAAAAGAAGGGCTAGTGGAGATATGATAGCAGTGTGCCAATATTTGAAGGGCTCCTACAAAGATAAAGGAGTCAAATTAATTTCCAAAATACCAGAAGGCAAGGCAAGAAGTAATGGATGGAAACTAATCAAGGAGAGAAGCAAGCTAAAACTGAGGAGAAATTTTCTCACAGTGAGAACAATCAATCAGTGGAACAGCTTGCCTTCAGAAGTTGTGGGTGCTTCATCACTGGACACTTTTAAGAAGAGACTGGATAGCCATTTGTCTTGCATGGTATAGGGTCTCTTGCTGGGGGTTGGACTAGATAACCTCCAGGGTCCCTTTCAACTGTATTATTTTATGTTCTGTGTTCTTTTAGGATTGATGAGAACTTGCAAAGACTGAGAAATGTGTTGCTCTAAGGACCCGGCCTTCAACCATAGGTTAGAGCAAGAGGGCCCCTGCTATTAGCGATGCTAGTGGTTAATACCTCTTTTTCTAGGTCATTTGCTTCCTGCTATGCCAGGAAATAGTAAGGCAGGCAGAAGAAAGGAGTCTGACAAAATTGTACTTGAAAGGGATATTGTTAGTATTGTGAACATCAATAAACTGACAGCAAGATTTGCAGGAAAAGAGTCATTCAAAAATAAATGTCTCTAGGGAAACATCTCTTCCTCTCTTTTTGTAAAAAAGAATTCATTTTTTTTTAAAAAAAGTTAAAAGTACACTGTAGAGCTAACATTGTGCACCCTGTAAGTTTCATCCAGACCATCATCTTTGACTGCTATTCCCAGTTCTATGAAAGTTCCATTTTGGTATACTCTTTGCTGCTCTCTAGTAGTTATTTGGAATTATCCACTCCCAAATCTCGGTGGCCAATGCTTCTCTTGGAAAGTATTGAATTATGTATTGGTTGTGGTTGCTGCTGGTGGCTTAATATCTGAGGAGCTATACATTAATTAGCCTGTTCTAGGATTTCCAGGTGAAAGGAAGGATCACAGATGCAAAAAGAAAACTTGCATTGATCTCCTCAATATTTTATCAGGTTTCTATGGGGATGGTATGCAGTTTCTTGAAAGTTAACAAATGGAATTCAGTATTGGAGGTGAGTCTTGTTTTGGGGGGCATATAAAATTAAAACCTGGGGAGAGACAAGCTTCTTTGACAGCAGATCTATCTTGGATAAAGCCTTATGATCTTTGGTCAGGTGTCCAGGGTCAGGACCGGTGATGAGATTCAGCCAATTTGCACCAGTTCGAGAGAACTGGTTGTTAACTTTCTGAGCAGTTTGGTGAACTGGTTGTTGGAAGAAATCATTAGGATGGAGAACTGGTTGTTAAATTATTTGAATCCCACCACTGCTTAGGACCATCCATTAAGTTGCACAGATTTATTTAAGCTATACACAAGAGTCTAATCAATCAAAGTTCCACATTAAATTTACGCCAGATAAGGGCCAATGGAATTCAAGAGGCATTAGACTTGGACCATTTGTGGGAATGTAAGGACTCTAAGTTGATGACATACTTAACTCCACCTGTCAGTTCTGGTTGCTTTTGTCCTACAGCTTTAAAGATAATAAAGAGTTTCCTGTATCTCCTTTCTGCCATCCATGGGTAATACTACTAGACTGGCTCTTTAGTTAAAGTGTTGAGGCAATAAAGATCCAGAGTCTACAGCAAATTTCCTCAACCTAAAGACATTCCACATATGTGAACTTCAATTCCCAGAATTGTTAGAAATTGCCATTCTGGCTAGGGAATTCTGGGAGTTCAAGTTCATATATATGGTGGGTGTTGAAGCGGACTTCTTTTTCTATAACTCTATATCGGTCTGCATGGAGTAAAATACTGAAAATATCAGTAAAAATATCAGTTACTCCATAGTTGCTGGTATGATACCGTTGAAAATTTACTGATAGTGACTAATTGCTATACTTGCATGTATTTACTGAAATTCAATTTATGTAAGTGGTCTTCTCGGGATCTCAGGAACAAATGGAGCATTTATTTCCAACACTTAAACTTGATTGATGATGATGTACATCAAGCTGTTTTCTACTCTTAAGGACCACATAGATTTTTCTCCATGATAATTTATCTCTGACCTTGAGCGGCATGGTGGCTTAGTGGTGAAGATGCTTGCTTCCCACTCGGAAGGTTGAGAGTTCAATCCTAGATGGCAGCAGATGTTTCTCTCCTAGGGTGCAAAGAATAAAAGAATCTGCTGTGAACTTTGTGTGCTGTCAAGAAGGGCATCCGGCCAGTAAATGCTCAGCTCCATTCAGTCACCCCAACTCTATCCCAAATTAAGAGATTACAGGGTTTTCAAAAGAGAGTTTTAATCTATCTCTGACCTGGTCTTTCAGGTCTTGCTGCTAGTCCTTTTCTTCTCTTTCCTTTCACTTTCCCCACCTTTACAGCTTTCTCTGGAGAGACAAGTCTTCACAATATGTTTCTCCAAAATTGGATAATTTGAGTCTGTCCATTTGTGCCTTGGGTGAGAAGTCTAGTTTGATTTGTTCAACCATTGATTGATTTGTTTTTTTGGTGTTCTCAAGGGCCTTCTCCAACATCAAAGGCATCGATATTCCTTCTTTGCTGAAGAAAGGATATTTCTCCAAACCTGTTTTTTTAAAAGGTCCAGGCACATGTACCTGCTGAGGTTTGCTTTTTTAAAAAAAATAAACCATTACACTTTGAAAATGTTAATATTTTTTTATCAAGAAACTGATGGCACTTTATTTATTAGCAGTAGGAACAGATATTCCTCAAAGAATTAGCTCACCATGTTGCATACAGGAGAAGAAATGGAAGATACAATAAATGCAATCAATCTCACTGTTTAAGACAATAGAAGAGACAGCAGGAGATTATATTAATGATGGAAAGTGTTAGGGTTTGTGTTTAATATAGTACAGAACACAGGACGATGGCTATTTGTTTTTCCCACGCAAAACTGTTTTATTGTACAAAATTAAACTTCTATCTTACTCTACTATCTTTCTATTATTATAAGTTTATTCTATATCTATTCTTATTTAATCTATACTTTTTTATCTCCATGTTTCTATTTCTGTGTTAATGTTTTCTTATCTTCTTATCTTAACTATTTCTTCTTTAAATTTTTCCTTTTCTCCCCAAGTCTTCAGCTCTGGTAACCAAGAATTGTTTTCTCTTGTTATCTGAAAACTGCTGTTGAGGTGCTTGCTTTTGGGTTTTGAGTTTCTATTTAGAACACAGAATAACAGGTTGGAAGATACCTCTAATCTAACCCTCTGCTCAAGCAGGAAACCCTATGTAATTTCCGAGAAACGGTTGTCCAATCTCTTCTTAAAAACTTCCAGTGATGGAGCATCTACAATTTCTGGAGGCAAGCTGTTCCACTCCCACTTCTCTGCTATCTTTTAGACTTCATTCTTTTCTTGACACACCCACACCCATGTTTGTTTTCAGTTCCTTTTTTCTAAAGCAAGCTCTCCAATTAAAGAGAAGGTAGGGCTGTTTTAGCCCTTTTCACAAAAACTCTGGATTACAGAAAATACCCTGCTCATTTAAATGATGAGTGATGAGTTTAGTCTTCTGCAGAAAGCCAACTTGTGTTCATCTTACTGAGTCTGTTCCCAATCTTTCAAGAAGCAAGAGATTTCGGTTTTTGGGCAAACAAAAGGCAGATCTCCAGGAGAAGAAAGCTGACCAGAAGCTCTGTGAGGATACTTGGTGCTTGCTGAACTTGGTTGTTTTATTGCAGTGCAGTGCTAGAATTACACTAGCACTGATTATGTTACCTAGTTGGGTAATGAAATGTCTGCAAGAAGACCACCAAACTCAGAGAGCCCCGAGGACTCTCTCAGATTACTAACCTTTATTTTAACCCTGAGCTACAAATATTCTCTTTATTGGCAGAAGCTTTGTGTTGGATGGAGAGTTCCAGATTAAAATTTGGAACTTTCATAAAAGCAGAAAGGAAATCAAGGTTAAATAAATTAAAAAGAAAATAGGATTCAAAGGTAAAAATAGACATTATTTTACCTCTATTCTCCTATATATGATAAGCATTTTTAATTTCCCTTCACAATTTAAAGTCATTGCCTTTTCCTTAATTTGAACCAAACTTTGAGGGATTCTGGCCTAAAAGAAGATTATCTGTTGCATAAGCGCCATTTTCTGGTCTTCTGGAATCCTTATGATTATTTTTATATTCTGTTGAGTCCTTGTTTTTGCAATTGCTGGGTCCCTGGATCGAAATAATCTATCTTTTTCAGCACTAATTATCTGCCTTCTGATAATTAGAGATAAAATGAGGTTTTCTATAATTGCATCTTGGGTTTTTTTTAAGTTTAATTTTGTTTATTCCCTGTGAGATCAGTTTATTTCCAAAAGTGAGAAAGGGCTAGTATAACTCCCAGGAGAAGGAGTGGCAGAACCTGGGGGCAGGAGAAAAGAGAGAGCAGCCTAGAGTCCCCATGTAACTATGAACAAATAAGTTCAATCTTCCTTTAGTGCCATTGACCCTTATCTAAGGAGGTGTTGACTGTGAGTTGAGAAGATTAATGTCAGGTGAGAAAGATCAGGTCCACACATGAAGGTTCAATTAAACTGATTTATTGCTATAACCAATATTCAAGAAATCTGAACTAATGGCCAGCACCTCCTTAGACTTTGATAAGGGTCAATGGCACTCAAGAAGGGTTGGATTTAGTTTGCTCATGGCTACATGGTGTCTCTAGTCTATCCCTTTTTCATTCTGAACTTATCTTATTTTTTATCATAGTACTCATCAGAAGCACAATAAGCCCTCTCTCTCTCACAAACCAGGATGGGTGAATATATCAAGAATAGTATCCTCTAGAATGTAGGGAATTACAACGACACCTCCAAAACTTCTAGTCCAAGGACAGGAAGATGGGCAAGGGAATGAAGACCCAGAAGATCTTTAGGAGAGGTTTGAGGCTACCTCCACCCTCTTATGTTACAATTAAAACTAATAAATTCCATTTATTTTCTGGTGATGGTCTATAGACAGTGGTATTGCCCGAACAAATGATGGAAGAGGCATTATTGGCTACTCTTTTGGGGTTATGTGACTTGTTCAAGAACACAATGGTAGTAATTTGTAGGACATCTCAGCAAATTGAATAATATCATTTTGATTGGGCATTAACAGTTCAGTTGGGTATGATGACATTTTTCAATGATTTAGTAGGCCAAAAGTGCAAGGCATGAACTTATTCCAATATCTTTTCATCCTATAATGATGTTAACTTATAAGACGGCAGATTCTGATTGAATGTTATAAATAATTTTCTAATAGAGCTGTGATGGCGCAGTAGTTAGAATGCAGTACTGCAGGGCTAACTCACTGCTCACTCCAGGAGTTCAATTCTGAGCGGCTCAAGGTTGACTCAGCCTTCCAACCTTCCGAGGTCAGTAAAATGAGGATGTAAATCACTTAGAGAGTGCTGTAAAGCACTGTGAAGTGGTATGTAAGTCGAAGTGCTATTGCTATTACTAATAGCAAGATCAGTTCAGCAGTGAAACCATTCCTGCTCACAAACGGTGGATTTCTTTTATGTGTTCAACCATTGATTTACATTTTATAGGAATCTTCTTGAAATGCCTTTGCTTGGATTTTTCAAGTAGTGGATTGGATCTGATTTATTTATTAGAGTTATTTGCCTCACCTCAAGATGACAGCCTAAATTGCTAAACTCAAATATGGCCCTGCGCTATAAATAGATAGATGGTAGATAGAGATAGATAGATAGATGATAGATGGATAGACAGATAGACAGACAGACAGACAGAAAGATGATAGATAATAGCAGAGGTGGTATTCAGCAGGTTCTGACCAGTTCTGGAGAACTGGTAGTGGAAATTTTGAGTAGTTCAGAGAACTGGCAAATACCACATCTGACTGGCCCTGCCCCCATCTGCCTCCTGAATCCCAGCTGATTGGGTGGCTCTTCTTTTGTTGCCCTGCACAGGAGAACAGAGCTGGAAAGCAGGTTAGTGGGGTGGGGAGGGAATGGGGATTTTGCAGTAACCTTCCCCTGCCATGCCCACCAAGCCACGCCCACCAAGCCATGCCCACCAAGCCACGCTCACAAAACCAGTAGTCATTTTTTTTGAATCTCACCACTGGATAGGTAGATAGATAGGTGATAGACAGACAGACAGACAGACAGATAGATATTGTATATTTAACTAGATATGTCAATTTATTTATCCCTGTAGAAGAGATTGTTGCAAGCATAGCAGATAATTATGAAATAATGAAAGTCATGTACTTATTTTTATTTTTTTATTTTAAAAGAAAACTTTATTAGAGATTAAAAAGAAAAACACTATGTACAATACATCAAATACAACCTTACGTTGTAGACAAAATCTATATATACAAATACATAATAAATAAACATATAAAACATATGCTTCTAATCAACTAAGACCGTGTGCTTTTTTTTCTTGATAATAATTTTACTACTATTCATTTCTTATTTGGTAAACATTCTTAATTTAACTGCTGCATTCATCAAAAACATATCTTTTAATTTCCTGTTTTTTTCTCTTTAACTCACTTATACCATTTATCCCAAGCTGTAATATATCTTGAGTCTTCCTTATTCCTAAGTTTTTGTGTGAGTAGGTCCATTTCAGTGCAGTCAAGTATTTTCTGAGTAATCAAATTATTTGTTGGCATTTGTTCACCCTTCCAACATTGTGCCAACGCAATTCTTGCCGCTGTGATTATATGGAGAATTAAATATTTCATTTCATTTGCATAGTCCCCTTTTAACGTTCCCAACAAAAATATTTCAGGTTTGAATTCTAATTGAATAGATTAATTTTTCATGTGTTCCCTCCAATATTTTATCTAATTGATTCGATTTTATCTCAATCGCAAACTCTTCCATGTCTTTTCTATATCTTGCCTTGAGTTGTAAATGTGGCCACCACTCTATTTTCATCCCTTGCTCTCTAATTTCTTGATTCATCATTAATCTTCCTTGGAAATTTAGTACATCATAATACATAATTTTTCTTCTAGTTTCTAGTGCGTTGGGGTGGATCAATGCCTCCATGATGGAAACCCATCCTGGGATCTTCATATAATGTTTGTGTTTAATTTCTTTCCACACTTTTAATAATGAACATCTAATTATATGCCTATTAAAGTGTGTGTAACTTTTATTTCCCAGGTTCCACATGAAGGCATGCCACCCTGCTTCCAAATCATGCCCTTCTAAAATTAAAACTCTTTTCAGGGTGGAGCTAGCATCACGGCGGTACGATGCATGATCTTGATCCTCCAAGATTGCCATCAATATCTCCACTGCTGGACGGTCCCACCGGACCTAAACCATCCCATAGAGATGGTGATCAATAAGGGCACATCCTGTTGATCCCAGGGACATCACAAAGTTCCTGGTTAATCCAGGAAAAACCCTTTTTGCCAGCAGTGGAGAGGCAGCCATTCAAGCTGCTGAAGCTGCGACAACTCCGGAACGGAAGAGATTGGAAGAAAGTGTGTCAGTTTGGTGAGATGAAGTTTTAGTTATTGTTTTTTGGAGAGAACACCCTGAAAGACTTAAAGTGGAATTAAAAGTGAAGAGAAAAGAGCTTAAGCATCGAGATTAAGCTAATTAAATTGAAAGATTCTTTTTTCCCCCTTTTTACTGGAACTTGGAACTTGGCAAAGCTTCTTAATTTTAAACTGGACTGGTTTTTTTAAACTTCCTATTTTTATTGTTTTAACAATTTTCTTGAAAGTCTGCTTTGATTAAGACGCTTTCTGATTTGAGATTTATTTCTTTTTCTTTTCTTTTTTAAAAAAGAAAAGATCTTACTTTTTCTTCTTCTGCTCGTGGCTTTGGATGCATGAGGGGGAAGTGAAAGTGAAGAAAAATAAGTAGCACTGCCATCTAGAGGCTTGGATATATTGTTTTCTTTTTTCTTTTACTTGTTTATGTATTTGTGTTATACTGAAGGACTCTGAGCTTTGCACCAAAAAAGATAGTGGGGTGAGCATGGCAGATTGTTTATACAGGTGCTCATCTGTGAAACTATAGATAGCTGGAATCTGGAGTTGAAGTTGAAAGAAAGAAGATTGAAGTGACCTTGAAAATATTGGAACTGGAAAGTCTGAGTTGATTTACCAAAGAGCCTTGGATATTTAGTGGCAGTGACTGTTCTGTCTCCCCTTCCCTTTCCCCCAAAAGGTAAGGGATTATACACACACATAAACACAGACAGGCAAGTCTGCTCGAACTTTGCAGAGCAATTACTTTGTAACTGATAACAGTCTTGGCATCCCACTATGTCTTGCCTGCCAAGTCTGAACTGGCAGCAATTGTAAATCAAAGTCTTACTCACACATAAAGAAATAGGTCTTTTACTTCATAAAATACAAGGCAGTCCACAAAACAATTGTTCTTCCATCACAGTCATGAAGAAACTCTAAAGTAAGTTAAACTGTGTCCCGTACAAAGTTTAAAGAGAAAGCACACCCACTTTTATCCCCTGTGGGGTGTGGCTCAGTGACTCAGCTCACTCTCTGACCCTCCCATGCCTCCTATGTTGCTGCTCAAGTTTCTCCCTATGACGCTGCCTGTGGTCGAGCCAAGACCCCTCCTTTTCACTCCCTGTCAGGCTGTTCCTCTTGGTTGTCTGATGGAACCTGAGGCATTACCAGGGAGGGAGGCATTGCCAGTTCCTCCCTATCATCTTCCATGATAGCACAGGCTTGGGAGTCGGGGCCACAACAGTGACTTGCTTCAGAATTGTTTGCTATTTCTTACCTTCTTTTCTACTTCCCCTCTAGTTGGATTTTTATATTTGGATTTCAACCTTTTAACCCAGGAACTAGAATATAATTTTTTCTTTTGCTTTTTTTATCAAGAGAAATACATACACTATTTTTTCTCCCTCCCCCTCCCCTCTTTTTTTTTAAAAAAATCTTTTTTTATTCTTTTTCCCATATTTTCTCTCTCTCTCTCTCTCTCTTTTTGCATATTACTGCAACTAATTGGATTAAGGTATACAAGTACCTGAAGACTTTTTTTTTTTTTTGGGAATGGCAGCTGTCTGCCTTTGCTCTCTTTTTTCTTTTTTCCCTTTTTTTCTTTCTCTCTCTTTTTTTACAGATATGAGTAGAAAGACAATAGCCCCAGCTTCCTCAATACCAATAGCCTCTTCTTCACCATCTGGAGGACAATGATCGATACAGACAATGCTACAACAGGAGAAAGAGAAGGAAATGACACTGCAGATGATTATGCAAGGAATCCAGAAGATTGAAAACAGAATAGAGAATATTGAGGAAAGAACTGAAAAGACAGATGAGAAAGTAGAGAACATTCAACAGATGATGATGAAATGTGAGGACAGATTTAAGAAAATCAAAGAAGAAGCTATACAAAGGGATAAGAAAATTGGAGATATTGATACTCGATTGAGTGACGTTGAAAAGAGCAGGAGTGGACCATTAGGATGGGAAATTGATAGGTCAGAATTTTATCTGAGATTTCAAAATGTAGAAGAAGGAAAAGGTGAAATCCTTACTGAAATAATGACAGAAATATTGGCGGAAGCACTAGAGATAACCAAAGAGAAGATGATGGATGGGATGGATGAAATGTTCCATGTCTATACAAGGTACACAATGAGAAATAGGTTACCAAGAGAAGTTCACATCAGAGTTACCAAGAAATATTAAAACACAGATATTGTAGGTGGCAAGAAAGAAAACATTAAAGTACAAAGACAAAGAAATTGTGGTGCTGAAACAGGTACCAAGAAGAGTAAGAGAATATTTATTTTTGACTAAAGAGTTACTTAAAAGAGGAATAAATTACAGATGGCTGATACCAGAAGGCCTCTTGTTCACCTGGCAGGAACAAAGACACAGAATTGACACAGTTGAAAAAGCTGAGCTATTCTACTTAGAATATCTTAGAGGAAAGGAGGAAGACACAAGAAAAGAAGAGTCGTTAACTGAATTTCAAAGGAGTGTATAGCAGTAATTGAAAAAGAAAAAGAAGGTGCAGTAGGTGGTGTACCCAGAGAGCAACCCTCTTATAAAGCTTAATATGAATGAAAGAACATTTCAAATCTCAACAAATAAATGCTCTGTCCTACATATTGGCAAAAAAAAAAATCAGAAAATAAAATACAGGCTGAATAGTCAAGACCTTGTTGATGATCCAAACTCTGTTTGATCTGTTTCATGGAGTACTCATCTCAAATGATCTAAGTGCTAGAGCCCACTGTAACTACATAGCCAAAAAGGCGTTAAGAGTTGTTAATCTAATCTTATGTAGCTTTTTCTCTGGTAATATTACACTAATAACTAGAGCATACAAAACATTTGCTAGACCAATACTCGAATACAGCTCATCTGTCTGGAACCCACATTATGTATCTGATATTAACACAGTTGAGAAAGTCCAGAAATATTTTACAAGAAGAGTTCTTCACTCCTCTACTCTTTGCAGAATACCTTATGCCACCAGACTCGAAATTCTAGACCTAGAAAACTTAGAACTACGCCGCCTTCGGTCTGATCTAAGAATAGTATATAAAATCATACATTGCAATGTCCTACCTGTCAATGAATACTTCAGCTTCAACCATAACAACACAAGAGCAAACAATAGATACAAACTCAAGGTTAATCGCACCAAACCTGATTGCAGGAAATACGACTTCAGCAACAGAGTGGTCAATGTCTGGAATACTCTACCTGAT
This sequence comes from Bungarus multicinctus, assembly GCA_023653725.1. Lineage (NCBI taxonomy): Eukaryota > Metazoa > Chordata > Lepidosauria > Squamata > Elapidae > Bungarus > Bungarus multicinctus. The sequence continues at coordinate 7,563,598 of CM042841.1, forward strand.
TCTGTGATTTCTTCCCCAAACCCCAAAAACTTTAACCTTAGACTGTCTACTATTGACCTCACCCCTTTCCTAAGGTCTGTAGGGGGCATGCATAAGTGCACAATGTGCCTACCATCCCTGTCCTATTGTTTCTTTTATATTTTATTTTTCTTATATATATCCATGTATTCATAACTATGTTTTACTTATACCTATTATCTTGTAAGCAATTGACAAATAAATAAATAAATAAAATTGATTATGATTAACATAAATGGACTTGATTTGGCTATTAAAAGAAGAAAAGTATTCCATAAATTAGAAAAATTAAAATTTGACATAATTTGCTTACAAGAAGTACATATCAAAAAACAACACAAATTTTGAAACAAAAGAATTAGGGAAATTATTCACATCACTGACACAATGTAAAAAAAGAGGTGTGGTCTTATATATTAGAGACACAATTTTGGCAGAACTAATTTATTCAGATGATGATGGAAGGATTTTGATGGTGGAAATAATGGACAATAATGTTAAAACACTTTTAATTGCAATTTATGCTCCAAACGACAACCAAGAAGAATTTTACAGGAAATTACATATGAAAATAATTGAACTTGACTATGCTAATATTTGTATGATGGGAGATTTCAATGGAATAATTAATGATCGGTTCGACTACAAAATGCAGAAATCAACAAAGAAAACTAGAAAGATACTACCAAAATCTTTCGTTTGAATGATAGAAGAAGCAAACTTAAAAGATGCATGGAGAGAGAGAAATGTGGAAAACAAGCAATATATTTTTTACTCAAACAGACATGCATCATGGTCTAGAATAGACATGATATGGATGCCAGCAGAATTACTTGCTATCATACGAGAAATTGAAATAGAAACAAGCACTTGGGCAGACCACAATCCAATGACAGTCATTTGGAAAGGACAAAAGAGGAGATCTAGATGGACTTCAAATAATATGATATTAAAGAAAAAAGACTTTAAACAGAAAATAGAGAAAGAATTGGTTTTCTTTTTTAAAGAAAATAGAAAAGAGGATACATCTTTACAGAATCTCTGGGACACGATGAAGGCCTACACAAGAGGCCTGATAATAGATTATACAAGGAAAAGAAAGATAAAACAGAAAAAGACTTTCAAAACATTGAAAGATGATTATAAAAGACTAGAAGAAGAATTACAGATGTCCATGCAAAAAAAGACATTAAAATTAAAATGGATATAACTAAACATAAAATGGGACTAATGGAAAAAGAGGAATTAGCACAGAAAATTAAAAATGCTAAACAGAATTACTTTGAAGATGCAAATAAACCAGGCAGATGGTTAGCCTATAAATTGAGAAAGGAAAGAGAATCAAGAAGGATTAGTCAATTAATAAGTGAAGAAGGACATGTTTGCTATGGAAATGAGGAGAAGAAAAAAAATTATACAAGATTACTATGGAAAATTGTATTATCAAGAGAATATTCAAGAAGAAAAAGTTAAGCAATATTTACAGAAAGCGAATTTACCCCAGATACCCAAAGACATTGAAACAGTGCTAGAAGGGAACATAACGATGATGGAATTAACAGAAGCTTTAAAAAAACAGAATGTTGGAAAAGCACCAAGTCCAGATGGATTGCCAGCAGAATTTTAGAAGACTTTTCAGGAAACATTGAATCTTCACCTATTAGAAGTCATGAACAAAGTTATAGCAAAGAAGAGAATATGCAAAACATGGCCAGAAGCATATATTACACTTATACCGAAGGAGGATACAGACCTGCAGCAAGTTAAAAATTATAGACCTATATCCCTACTAAAGTCAGATTGTAAAATTTTTGCTTTAATTTTAGCAGAAAGACTGAAAAGATATTTAAATAACTTTATCCATGCTGATCAAAATGGATTTCTTCCAAAGAGACAAATCAAAGACAATGTGAGAATAAGTCTGGACACTTTGGAATACTATGAGGCACATCCTGAAAAGCAAATAGCCTTGATGTTTTTAGATGCACAAAAAGCCTTTGACAATGTGAGTTGGCGATTCATCTTACTGCAATTGATACAAATGGGCTTTGGCAAAAAAATTATTCAAGCCATTGAAACGATATGTCATAAACATACTGCAAAGGTTATGGTAAATAGAGAATTAACAGAATCCATAGATACAAGAAAAGGGACAAGACAAGGTTGTCCACTGCTGTTTGCGTTAACATTGGAAGTGTTGAATAGGAATATTAGAGATGAAAAAGAAATAGAAGGAATGAAAATTAAAAAGGAAGAGTATAAATTGCAAGCTTTTGTAGATGACCTGGTATTCATATTAGAGGACCCATTGGAAACAGCACCTAAATTAATAGAAAAGGTAGAAGAATGTGGAAAAGTAGCAGGTTTGAAAATAAATAAAGATAAAACAAAGATATTAACAAAGAATATGTTAGCAAGACGAAAGAAAGAGTTGGAAGAAGTTTTAGAAATACAGGTCACAAATAAGGTTAAATATTTAGGGATATATATTACACCAAGATGTAGCACACTGAAGGAGGATAACTATCTTAAACTCAAACAGCAGATTGCATCAGATTTTAGCAAAATGGGAAAACTTACAACTATCATTGATTGGGAGAATATCTACAATTAAGATGAATGTACTGCCTAGAATTTTATATCTATTTCAGAGAATTCCAATTCGACTAGGGAAAGAGTTTTTTGAAGACTTAAATAGAATTGTGCTGAAATATATTTGGCAGGGCAAGAAAACGAGAATAAAACTTGAACTGTTACAAGATGCAAGAACAAGAGGAGGGTTTGCCTTGCCTAACTGGGAATTATATTATCAAGTGACAAATTTGATGTGAGTAAAGGAATGGATAACATTAAGGAACAGTAGACTGTTAACTTTAGAAGGGCATGACTTGCTGCTGGGATGGCATGCTTTCCTCTGGTATAAGGGAACTAAAACACAGTGGTATTTTAGAAGACATTACATTCGATAGGCACTGTTTTTGAACTGGGAGAAGACTAAAAGACAATATTACTTAAAAATTCCATTATGGATATCTACCATTGAAGCCTTTTCCTATCCAGTAATATATAAAAAAGAACAAACAAGTTAGATATGGTGAGATATTGAATGAAAAGGGTGAACTTAAATCTATGCAAGCGTTGGAAGAACAAGGTGTAAAAATGAATTGGTTTTCATATTTGCAAATACAATTAGATTTGATAAAGATTTTAAAAGAGAAGGTATTTATGATAAGTTGACTGATTTAGATGAAATTTTGATGGATACTGATGAAAAGGTAATTAAAAAACTTTATGGACATTTATTAGAATTTAAATTGGAAGAAGAACAAGTTAAAGAAACAATGATTGCTTGGGGGAAAAATTTTGGATATGGGATTGCTTTAGAGAAATGGCAAAAATTGTGGTCTCAAAATTATAAAATGACAATGTCAACTGCATATAAAGAAAATTTGTATAAGATGTTTTACAGGTGGCACCTACCTTGATGAGAATTGCGAGAATGTTTAAGAACAAATTGGATAAATGTTGGAAATGTAATCAGATACCTGGTTCATATTATCATATGTGGTGGACATGCAAAATGATATTGGACTAAAATCCACACATGGTTGAAAAAAATGATAAAACAACACATAGACTTTAAACCAGAGATCTTTTTATTGGGAATTATACCCGAAATATACAACAAAGAATTGAAATATTTGGTTGTAAATGTTTAAACAGTGGCTAGAATTGTATTTGCTAAGAATTGGAAAAATGAAAAAATACCTATGCAGGAGGAAGTTATTAAGAAAATAATGGACTGTGCTGAAATGAGTAAATTGACATTTGAAATTAGAGAGCAAGAAGATAAGCAATTTTATATGATATGGAATTTGTTTTATCAATGGTTGGACAAAAAGACATGATAATGTGATAGACTAGATAATTTTGTAATAGAAGTTCAATAGATTGATATAAAATACAATATAGACATATATAACCATTGGATGAAAGTACAATATACATTTTAAAATAAAATTTGGAATATCTCGTATAAAATGATGGAATAAGTAGTTTAGTCATGAATGATTAAATAAATATATGAGCATATGTTACTTTGACAATGTGAAAAATTATATAAACTGTAATTACTACCAAAGGATAGCACAAAAGATTTGTAACCAACTGACACACTGTATGTATATAAAATGGAAGATGGTTTTATGATTTGTTTGTATATGTTTGTCATAAAAAATAAAAACTTTTATAAAAAATAAAATTAAAATTAAAACTCTTTTGTTTCTCAAATTGGCCGAATCCTTAATCCATGTTAAAATTGCCGCTTTATAATATAGTTCCCAGGCAGGGAGCCCAAATCCACCTCTGCATCTATTATCTTGTAAGGAGTTTAATTTTATTCTAGGTTTTTTCCCTGACCAAATAAATTTCGTAGTAATTTTATTTAATTCATTAAAAAAATGTTATCTAATTTAATTGGAATATTTTGAAAGAGGAGTAATATTCTTGGCAATATGTTCATCTTACCAGTCGCTATTCTTCCTAGCATTGATAATTGCAATATCCCCCATTTTTCTAAATCTTTTTTTATTTCTCTTACCAATTTTACGTAATTATCTTCTTTTATTGTTGAACATCTTGCTGTGAGCCAAATTCCTAAATATTTAATTCTTTTTACAATTTGTATGCCCATTACCTCTTCTAATGTCTTTTTTTTTGTTTTTCTGTTAGATTTTTTGTTATCATTTTAGTTTTATCCTTATTAATTGTCAGCCCTGCCACCTCTCCATATCTCTCTATCTCTTTAATTAATTAATGCCAAGATGGCGGCCGGACGCTAGTTGCGAGTTCTGCCGGCCGCTCCGCATTCCAGGTCAGGCCTGCTCTCCCTCCCGGGGCCTTTTGGGGTAGGTGTTGGTGGCCGGGGGGGGGGAGGTTGGCACGGCTGTAGGAGTGTGAGAGCGGTCGGCGGGGTGGCCTGGGCGGCCGAGTGGGTGGCCCGGGTGGTGGACGGGATTATCGGCGTTTTTACCTCTTGCCGCACCCATTCCGCTTCGCTTACGGTGTTGTTTACTGCTGCTTAGTCTGTATTCGGACTGGCCTGGTATCGAATTGTCCCTGCCGGCCTACTTTGTCCTTCCTCACCATGCCTGGGGTAGAGTTTTATCAGTATGCTGATGATACTCAGCTGTACATCTCTACCCTGGGCCACCCCGATGAAGCCGTCGAAGTGATGACCCGGTGCCTGGAGGCTGTGCAGTGTTGGATAGGGCAGAACAGGCTTCAGCTCAACCCATCTAAGACTGAGTGGCTGTGCTTCCCGGCACCCCGGTACAGCCAGCTAGTTCCATCGCTGGCTGTGGGGGGAAGGAAATCCTTGCCCCCACAGAGAGGGCCCGCAATCTGGGTGTCCTCCTGGATGTGCGGCTGTCATTGGAAGACCATGTGGCAGCCGTTGCCAGGGGGGCTTTTGGCCAGGTCCATAGGATCTACCAGTTGCGGCCCTTTCTGGATCGGGATGCACTTCACACGGTCACTTCCGCCCTTGTAACCTCCTGCCTAGACTATGCCAATGCTCTCTACATGGGGCTGCCTTTGAAGAGCATCCGGAGGCTCCCGCTGGTGCAGAATGCTGCCGCGCGGGTGGTGTTGGGAGCTCCTTGGGACTCCCATGTTACGCCACTTCTGCGCGAGCTGCATTGGCTCCCGGTGGCCGTCCAGGTGTGTTTCAAGATCTTAGTTATCATCTTTAAAGCGCTCCATGGCTCGGGACCAGGATATTTGCGAGACCGCCTCCTGCATTATCGGCCTCCCGCCAACGCTCCCATTGAGTAGGCCTCCAATCCCGCCAATGCTCCCATTGAGTAGGCCTCCTCAGGGTGCCGCCGGCTGGACAGCTGGCGACCCCGAGGATGTGGGCCTTCTCATTGGGGGCACCCTCTGTCTGGAACGAATTACCCCCGGAGATGAGGACCATCCCTGATCTCCTGACCTTCCGCCATGCCTTGAAAACTCATTTATTTCAGCAAGCCGGTCTGGCCTAGGGGTTTTTAAATCTGGTTTTAACTTTCTTAATTCCCTTATTTTTAATCTTTTGAAAGGGTCAATGTATTTAATTCTTTTAATTTTTAAATATTGTATATGTATTTTTATATGTGTATATTATCTTGGCTGTTCACCGCCCCGAGTCCCTTTGGGAGAGGGGGGTGGTATATAAATTTAAATAAACAAACAAATAAACAAATAAATAAATAAATAAATAAATTTTGGTCCTGATTTTATTGGTTCTTCTATGAAGAACACTAGTTGTCTGCAAATGCTTGGGCCTTGTATTCTTCATTTTTAATTCTTAATCCTTTTATCTCCATATTCTGTTTAATTTTTCTCAACGAAGTTTCCAAAGTGGTGATAAAGAGCAGAGGTGAAAGTGGACATCACTGCCTGACTCCCTTTTCTATTTCAAATGAATTAGTCATTTCTCCATTAATTATAACCCGGGCTCGTTGGCTTGAATATATCGATTCTAACATTTTTTCAAATTTATCCCCGAATTTCATTTGCTTTACTTGTTGCCTCATAAATTCCCAATTTACCTTGTCAAAGGCTTTTTGAGCATCCAGAAAAACTAGTGTAGCCTCTTTTTCTGGACGAGCCTCATAATATTCCAGGATATCTAATACTGTTCTTGTATTGTTTTTAATTTGTCTTGTTGGAAGAAAACTGTTTTGATCATTATGTATATATCTACTTAGTATTTTTTTTAGTCTTTCAGCCATTAAATTCATAAATATTTTGTAGTCGGCATTCAACAAAGAAATTGATCTATAGTTGTTTATGTGGGTGATATCTGCACCCTCCTTCGGTATTAATACGATGTACACTTCTCTCCACGACCTTGGTAGCTCTGCCCCTTTAAATTTTTCATTATAGATTTCTAAAAGAATTGGGTCAAGAATTTCGCCTAAATTTTTGTATAACTTTGCAGGTAAACCATCTGTTCTGGGAGTTTTGTTGATTTTTTGTTTACTAATTGCTTCTTTTATTTCCTCTATAGTAATCTCTTCATTTAATCTTTCCCTTTCTTCTTCTGATAGTATTGGAATATTTTCTTCCTCTAAATACTGTTTAATTCTCTCTTTACTCACATTTTCTTGTTTATAGAGTTCACGAAAATATTCCAATACTATTTTCTTTTTCTTTCCATATTGTTTTGTATCTTTCCCTTATCTTGCAATTGCTGTATCCATCTCTTCTCCTTTTCCCTTTTCCTTTATTTTACCTATATGCAAGCCATCTTCCTGGCTTATTTGCATTTTCAAAATAATTTTGCTTTACTAATTTCAATGCTCTTAAATTTCTTTCCTGTTCTAATATATTCAATTTATGTTTAGCTAATTTCCATTTATTTATAATTTGCTCATTTTCTGGTGCTAATTTTGCTTGTCTTTCCAATTTTCTAATATCATTCTGTAACTTGTTGCTTTCTTTTTCTCTTTCTTTTTTCTTTTTAGCATTATATGCAATTGTTATTCCTCTTACATAGGCTTTTGTTGTTGCATCCCACAGATTCTGTAAAGAGGTGTGTTCTTATTTATTTACATCAAAAAACATTTCTAATTCTTTCTTTAGTTTTGCTATATATTCTTTATCTCTTAGAGTCTGTGTGTTCAACATCCACCTTCCTCTTTGTTTTGATTGACCTTTCCATGATTGTCTACTGTTGACCTCACCCCTTTCCTAAGAGGTCTGTAGGGGGCCTGCATAAGCACACCAACGTGCCTACCGTCCCTGGCCTATTGTTTCTTTTATTTTTCTTATATGTACCCATTTCATGTATTCATAACTATGTATATACTTATACCTATTATCTTGTAAGTGATTGACAAATCAAAATAAAATAAAATAAAATAAAATAAATATTACTATAATGGGGTTGTGATCTGCCCACATATTTGGTGCTATTTCTATTCATACTATGTCTTTCATTAGGATTTTGCTTATCCATGTCATGTCAATTCTTGACCATGATTTGTGGGGAATCAAATAAAAGGTGAACTGTTTTTCTTTTGAATTGTACTCTATATTCTCCATATACCAATTAGGTTCTGTTTTATCATGTTAAAAATGTTTTTGGGAGTGTATTTTTATTTTTTTTACTGGTACTTTGATAATCTTTTTTTATATCTGAGACTGTGTTGAAATCCCATACTATGCAAATTTCTTCTTTGCCTAATTTAAGAATTTTTTCATGTAATTTTTTGTAATAGGTTTCTTGTTGTTTGTTGGGAGCGTATATTACAACTAATAGAATTTTCTTCTGTTCCCATACTACTTCTAATATTAATGTTCTCCCTACCGAATCTGTTATAATACTTCTACTTCTGCTCCTTCTCTAACATATACTGCTACTCCTCTTTTTTTCCCTCCGCTAATGCTGTGTATAGGTTTCCTAATTTTTTATATTGCAAAAATCTCTTATCTTGGGCTCTAACATGTACTTCCTGAAGACATACTATATCCATTTTTTTTGCCAATTTTTTCAAAGTTTGATTCTGTTTTGCTGGGGAGTTAAATCCATTTATGTTTACTGATAATATTTTCAGATTATTATCCATTTTCTCTCTTTGCCTTTAACAATTAGTTCCTGTAATTCCTTGCTGTTTGTGCTCTTGTTCTTATTCTATTTTCTTCTTTTGGTCTTTCTTCCTTCTTCCTTTCCTCATCTTCCTGCTTGTTCCATTCTTTTCCAGTTGTTGACCATCTTGACTAGCTGATTCCAGTTCTTCTCTGCTACTACCAACTTCCTCTGTGCCTAATAATTGTGCATGGAATTCTTTCACTTTCTCCAATGTGTCAATCTCGACTTCCTTCCCTTGCCACGACACCAACATTTCCTCTGGTGTAATCCACCTAAACAATATATTATTTTTGTTGAGTCGGGCAGCCAGAAAGTGATAATCTTTCCTTTGTTCTCGAACTCTTTTCAAGATCTGTTTTAACATTATGATCTCTTTATCTTTATATGCCATAGGTTCCTCTCTAGTAATCTTGTAAATTATGTCCCTCACCTTTTTCCGAGCAAAGTGGATGTGAACTGCTTTTGGTAGTCTGAATCTTCTGGCGTAATTTGTATAGACTCGATAGACTTCGTCAAATTCATTGATTATCTCACTGTTCTCTCTTTGAAGTGCTTCCGCAATAGTCTCTGCCATTATGTCTGTCAGGTCTTCCTCCTTCGTCTCTACCACATTCTGGAAATGTAAGTACAATGAGGCCCTCTCCATTTCCAACTGGATCAGTGAGTTCTCTACTTCTTTGTCTCTTTCTTGTATTCTTTGATCTACTGACTCTTTTGTAGAACTTCTTGAATCTGGCCAACTTTCTCACCCAACTTCTGAATATCCTTTCTCACTTCTCTCTTCACCTCTTCCATCTCTGTTTTCATTTCTCCATGGTTCTCAGTCATGTTTTCCTGTAATTTCATCATTGTCATACATTAACAGTGTAGCTTGCATGGTCTGTGTATTCGTTATAGCTGTTGTTTTCTCCATTGTGAGCATCCCTTCAATGGATCTTTGTGTTGATGACGATGAAATCGCTGTAGCTGTTGTTGAGGTGGGTTTCTTCCCGGTCTTCACTACTGTTGTTGTAATGCTTATCATTTCGTGAATTAATTTGGTTTGTTGTCCTAATATTCTTTCTATCTTATCCCAGAACACCATTCAATGCTCACTATTTCTCTAGATTCTATCCCATTCCTTATTCTTCCCTGTAATCTGCCCTTCTATGACTTATATTGAATCTTAAATCAAGAACTTTCACAAATTAATTAATCTGTACACTTATACCAATCAATCCCAAAATCCAAACTTATTTATAAATTCCTTACCATGATATTACTTTTTAATATTCTTATATATTTCTATTTATTTTTACCTCAAAACTTTATATTACTTTAATGCATTAAATATTAAACTGTTTAAACAATTAATTACTTAACAATTAAACTTATCTAAATAGATTCTTATCGCTAATAGTCACTTTAAATATATAAATTTACTATACTTATTTTACAATACATTTAATAGTAATAAGGATTTACTAATATCAGCAAACCATACAATTCCCAGGATAATTCAATCAATAAGTTTCTTAGAAAATCTCTATCTTAAGTTCATTAACTTATATTATAGTATATAGCACTTAGTTTAGTCACAGTACTTTTAAATATGCAGACAATATTTCTAATATTCTATGTGTTTTACTTCTAGATATTAAATGTTTAAACCATTAATTAATTGATAGTTTCACACATACAATCAGTTACCTATTTCCAACAATTAATATAACTCTATAAATTAATGATTCTATGTTCCAATATATCTTTAGTAACAATTATACTTTACTAAGGAGTACAAATAAACAATATCTTTAGAGTCTAATCAATATATAATTATATAAACCTAAATATTTAAGGGTTTTTATCACAAGATACTGCTAAATATCAAATGTTACAAAAGTAAGAAAAAAGAAGAAGAAAAGAAAGAAAAGAAAAGATCAACCACAATGTTCTTATATGTATTATAATCACAGATAACAATTAATTTTAGGTTTGAAAGTTCCAATCAGATTGCTTAAGTCTTACTGTAATATTAGTGGCTGTATACTTAAAGAGTTAATTTTTACTTTCCATCTTCAAAATGTCTGACTCTCCAAATTCTGCTCTGTCACAGTCAATCTCCTTCTTTTTTAACCTTTATATCTGCTTCCTTGTTCCTTGTTGTTACAACGTTCAAGGAAACTCAAGGAAACTCCACTTTTCTGCTTCATTCAGTTCACTTTCACCTTCCCTTTCAAATCACAGTCAAATCACAATCAGTCTGTTACTTTCCCTTCTTGTTTGTTCTTTTCTTCTCTGCTGCTGGCAACACCATTCTCCCTCTCCCTTTTCCGCTCACCTCACTATTAGCTCTGTCCGTGTGCCACTTAGAGCTTTCTCCTTCGCTGTCTGGGCTCGCTCTTTCTTCAGCACTTTCCATCAAATCAAACACCTCTGCTCTCACCGCTTTTAGCACACCGTTCTCTCTCTTCACTTCCCTTTTCTATCTTGTGAGACGTTGGGTCTCCAGGTTGGCCATTGACAACTGACACTCTAGCTCCAGCTTTGAGGCAGTGGTGGGATTCCAAATTTTTTACAACCGGTTCTGTAGGCATGGCTTGGTGGGTGTGGCTTGGTGGGCATGGCAGCGGAAGGATTCTGTGAAATCTCCATTCTCACTCCACTCCAGCAGAAGAATATTGTAAAATCCCCATTCTCTCCCCACTCCGCTAACCTGCTTTCCAGCTCCATTCTTCTGTGCAGGGCAATAAAGATCCAGCCAATCAACTGGGTCTCAGGAGGCAGAGAATAGATGGGGACAGACCCAGTCAGAGGTGGTATTCCAAACTACTCAAAATTTCTGCTACCGGTTCTCTGAACTACTCAAAATTTCCACTACCGGTTCTGGTGAGAACCTGCTGAATACCACCTCTGCTTTGAGGGCTCCTCTGTTCGCGTCACTGAGGATCGCACCTTCCCCCCCAAGACCAATTTTTTCCTCAGACGGCCACCGGACCGTTGAATTTCAGCAAGGAGGAGCAGAGTGCTGTCACCCTTTGCTGCTTTGAACCCACGTCACACCGGAAGTCCATGTACTTATTTTTAGATAAACCAATTTGCCTTCCTAAGATGAAGAGAGGCATAAAATTACTTTAATGAGCTAATGTAAAATCCAAAAATTGAAATAGGGGCTGCTGCATTCATGTACAAAAAATGCATGTAGCTTCAGGGACCTCAGAGACTAGACAGATGGAGATCAAAAGGAGACGAGCTGTGAACATGCTTTGAGTTCTCTTTTTAATGCCTATACATCTACAGCATAGCAATGCACTGGGCACCCTGGAGGTGCCCACTAACTCTAATGATGCTTCAAAGGATGGTGCAAATATAGCTTCTTAATAGTTTAAGCAATCTTTACATACAACATAACCATTTACATTTTCCCATAATAATTAACATGCTAATTTGACTATACCCAATTGGAAAACTCAGGGAGAAGACATGCAGAATTATAATAATATCCAATTAGGTTTTAAGGTTGCTCAATTCACATCTAATTAGATGGCATGGTGGGCACTCTTATGAGAGAGTTGTTCTTATTTGAGGAATGAACAAAGTTTTCATAAGGTACTGGCATTTATTAGGGTCAAACCAGGAATGTTATTGCAGCTGATACTCGAAGATCCATTAATCTGACATATTTTTTTATTTCTTTTGCAAAAATAAACTGTAGGTTCTCATGGATACTTGGATACTCATGGTGTCATTGGATACTTGTGAAGTGCATAATGTCAACTCATAAAACATTTTGTATACATGTTTTATAGTTGTCAACAGAAAGAGGGGGGGGAGTTTCAAAGAGCAGACAGCAGTGTGGAATCGAAAGTACATTCCATTCATATTTTCTTCAGAGACTGATTAGATGAGTGAAGCTTCTGCTTTGCGCAAAAATCTAATTGGAGAGCATGATTGATGACTCTTGGCTATGTACGTGTTTCATTGGGAAGTCAAGTGTGGCTCGAGGCTCATGATTTAATTGGAGTAACTGCAGGAATCCTGACACATAGACAATCAATACATCCTTGTTAAACAGGGTCTTACTAACTCTGTTGTTTGTTCTCATCTTTACCTGTTGACATCAAGCATACTGTCAAGCACAGGAATACATACTAATGCTCTCTGAAAGAATCTGAACTACTAACAGTCAAAGCAAATTGGCGGTAGATAAGAATCAACAGAATCCAAGGTGGGCTGGATTAAGATCTCTTGTGGGTGTGAAGAGACTCAAGACTGACCGTGGCTCCAGGAAACCTCCTATAGGCACATTACACTATAGAACAGTAGGCAACTCTGGGTCGAAATCCACAATTCAGGTTCTTGGCCTGTCAGGAAGCTACAGAATGTTTTGATGGTGCAAGCTTTTCATTTTATATTGGACGGTTTGAGGCTTTACAGGTGCATCAGGTTATTTTGCTATTCCTAAAATCGACGAAGTACATCAAAAACAAGCATCAAGATCACATTGTTGAAAATCAGCCATTTTGCTGCCAAATACTGAGTGCACAATCTTGGGACACAGCCAGGTTCAGAAATGGGAGGTGGCAGAGATGGAGCAGTCAGCTAGCAGGTGGCAGAAGTAAGCAGTAGCATTCAATACATGTTTTATGAGCAGTTGCTGTATGAAAGACCTTGTTCTCTTTGAGGGTTGTTTCAATACTCTTTTATTTTACATGACATTGCTATATTAATGTATCTTTTGGGAGAGCTAGGATTTCCTTCCCTTTTAATGGTAGGTACTATATACAGTAGTTGAAAATAGAAAAAAGCTGCCTTGAGATAGCTTACTATTTGGAAATATAGCATCTGTTTAAAGAATGGAATAAACTAAAATGTGTGACTACCTGGGGCAAGGCACAGAGGCAACACAGCCAGCTGATAGTTTGAAAACCCCTTTATTGCCCCAACTTTGCCCCAAACACTCCTGCATTTATGATAAGTCCTGGAGCAAAGTTCTCACACACACCTCCAGCAGCCTCTGGCTGTGAGTAGTCCAGCAAAGCACTATTAGCATGATGGCTTCAAGGCAAGAAGTCCAGCAAGGGAAAGGGAACAAGGTGACCACAAGGTAAGGAATCCAACAAGGTGAAGGAACAAGGTGGCAACAAGGCAAGGTTTTCTGTATCCTGCACAGTAGTGGATTTGTAGTTGTGCAGATGCAGATAGATAAACTCAACAAGACATCCATAACAAAGTACATTTATTGGTTCATCAGGTATCCTCATAACTCACATTTGTGATGAAGTTTTTCTGTAATTACCAATCCTCTGTGTATCTGTCTTGTAGGTAAAAAGATGGTTATCTTCTATCCTTTTCCTCCCATCTTGTAACAATAGAAGTAGAAAGTTACTATGAGTCTGTGAGTTCAGCCAAGAGTGAGGAAAACCTCCAACCCATCGAGGGTCAATTTAGTGACCAATCAGTATTACAGATGTAGTCACGTGACATGGACTACATTTCCCAGGATACCATTACTACATTTACCATGATGCATTCCCTTAAGGGGACAGCTCACAACTGCTACCTAACTATCCAATTCCCATACACTGGCTGGACAGCACACTCCCCACCTGGAATTGTAAATTCCACTATTAAAAGAAGAGAAAAAAATTAATTAACTATAATTAAGATAAGCAGTAGACAGTAATACTATCTGAATAGCATATAACTATATAACTAAGATAAACAGTTAGATATATAACTAAGAGAAACAGTAAATGTTAATAAAGCATCAAACAAAGCAAAGTATGCAAAGCTTGAGGTTCAATCTTCAAGGTCAGTGTCTTGGTGCAAGTCTGCTGGTCACCTCTGGTGGCCTTTTAGAGTGTACAGGTACACTTAGTGGCAAAGGGGAAAGTTCTGGTGGCCTTTTAGGGTTGACAGGTACTCTTGGTGGCAAAGGTGAAAGTCTGGTGGTCGCTTCTGGTGGCCTTTTTGGATTGGAATGGTACTCTTGCTTCCATGGTGTCAAAGGGCATCAGGAAGCTGATGGAAAGGGAGTTGTGGAGACATATGCCATGTAGAGCATCTTAATGGACGTCTGGGTGTTGGCGGCCGTTTAGGGTGTCCTAGCAAAAGTGTACTGATCACCGGTGGCCTTTTAGTCTGGAACAGCATTCTTGTTTTTGATGGTGCTAAAGGGCATCGGAAGGCTGTTGGAATGGATGTTGCTAAGGCTGTCATGCCCCTGGTGGAGACTGACTCTGAGGAAGAAGAGGAACAGCCAACAGGGAGTGAAAGTGTGGCTTCAGAGGTGGTTGAGGAAGCTGGGGAAGGGCAGAGGCCGGCTGAGCAATCAGAGGAGGATCCAGGCCCCTCCCCTCTCCATCCTAGGGCACGCAGGGAGGAGAGAATCAGGGTAAAGTGTGGTCTACTCAGGAGGAGAGGGCCATGATCCTCCTCATGGGTTGCAGATGTGAGTTCTGTATAAGAGTCTGCAAATGCATGTCACAGACACTGAAGTCAACTTAGTGTTCCTTTGAAAGAGGTTTATCTTTGTTGGCGTTCTTCCCATGGGCTCTTCTCGGTTATCTTCCTGGAATGTATGAATAATTATCTTGGCTTGCTTCGGAATTCTCTTCACTGCAGTTTGTTTTTGGTTTACTTTTGCCTCATTATTTACTTTTGTGACTTTAAACTATGCCTAATAAAACAGTGAAGTTAAGTTGAAGGCATTCCTGGACTTTAATGTATGTTTTGGGTTTTGGGTTATTTTGAGAGGCTACGGGTCATCACAAAGGCATTTGCCTGGGTTGGGGCCTGCATCTGATCGATACTGACAATTCCTACAATCCCCCATCCTAGAGGAGATTTGATGGCCACTGGGCCATCTACAGGGCCGCCAACTGACTCGGAGAAGAGAAAGGTGCGTGGGGCATTATTTCCCAGCAAGAGTAGAATCTCAGCCTTCGGATCTAGAGTGGGGAAGTGATAAACCAGGTGCTGTAGGTGAGGCATGCTATTTATGACCTCAGGTGTTGCAATCTGACTGCGGTCGTTTGGTACCCATCGCATTCAAACATGGGCGGTAGTGGGAACTGGGATTTCCCATCCAATGACTCTATGCAGAGTCCAGTGGCTCTCCTCCCCGCCGTGCTTCTTGGTCCATGGCACGTTGAAACAGTGAAGGGAAGTTCGTCCTGTTGCACCTCAAAGAGGTCGAAAAATGCGGGTCTGGCCAGGATGCAGGTGCTTTGAGTGTCTATCCGCATGTACATTTTCATGGCATCTTCGGGGCATCCTTCAGGGTACACTTTGGCTAAGCAGATGGGAAGACACGAACAAGGGCATGGTGAGTTGGCTCATAGTGCTGTGCAGTTAACACTCATCCTTGGTTTGGGTTGCAGTTTGGCAGTCTGCCAAGGAGCCCTGCATGCTTCTGTGTTATGTTGAGGCCTCCTTGTCTGAAGGAGGGCTATGAGATCTCTGCAGTGGCGGCTCGGAGTCTGGATGCAGTGCGGTAGGGTGCTGGTCACTATTGCATAAGTCGCATTGCACCTTGGCTGTGCACTACTTGGACAGATGTTTGGATTCGCAACACTTGTAGCAGTATTGGTACTCCCTTAGCAATTCTTTTCATTGGGTCAGTGATTTCGCTGCAAACCCAGTGCAGCTGTTCAGCGAGTGACGACTGTGGTGCATAGGACAAAACTGTATTCTCCTTGTGTTCAGAGATCTAAATTGGGTTGTATCTGATGAGTTCTCTCCCCAGCTGTGTATGGATGAGGAGTCAATCTCGGTTTTATGGACAACCATGAAAGGTCTTTCCCTGGTAGTGTGCATAGGGCCTGAGGGCAATATATGGTTACTGTTGTATGTTCTGTCATTAGGAAGACCAACAACTCTGAGTCCATGGGCCCAGTGTGTGTTGTACACTGTCGCCTGGTGGGACAAGAATTCTTCAAGAAGTGTGAAGGGTATAAAGTGGCGGTGACTCTTGGCCATGAAGGTATCAGATAACTGGAGCCACTTTTCAAGTAGCACCTGCGGAAGTTTTCAAACAATTTTGTTCTGCGTGTTGATGGGATCGAGACAGGCGAGTCCCAGTAAGTTGGAATCCCATTGTGCCATTCTCAGCTGGACAAGTATGTTAGTGAGGTCTATGATCCAGTGAGGCTTGTCAATAGGAATTTTAGGAAATCTGTTGAGGCTATCCAAGAGTGTTGCTTCTACGTCCTCGGAAGTGCCATACAGTTCATCAAGCTTTTTCCATGATAACCATAGGGCAGCGACCGGGTCGTCTAAGTAGGATGCAAAAAGTGCCCTCGGTATGTCGGCAGACTGTGGCCCTAGTCATGCTATCAAGTGTCTGATTGTCAACTGGCATGTACTTATGACAGTTGCAGTGTCCAGGGTCATGTGATCCACTTTTCCGTCTTTCTGACAAGCAAAGTCAATGGGGAAGCCAGATTCACTGTACAACCTTGTTATTAACAATTACAGTGATTCACTTAACAACTATGTCAAGAAAGGTCATAAAATGGGCCAAAACTCACTTAATAACCATCTTGCTTAGCAGCAGAAATGTTGGGTTCGATTATGGTCAAGGACTACCTATATTGCAAATGCTGCAAACAAATAGTCTATTTAGATGTTCTGAAAATAATCAGGTCTGATGTTTTGGATAAGTTGGGACACTTGTATTAATGTCACTTCTGGTTTGTTGGGTTTGTTTTGCCTTCTTTGTAGAATGTGCACAATGCAAAAACTACCGGAAATGGACTGGAACTCATGGGGAAAAAATGCATCTTTGCTACAGGCTAAATTGTAAGGTGGCTGAAACTTAGAATGTGGGACATAGAATAATAGAGTTGGAAGAAGCCTTGGAGGTCTTCTACTCCAATCCCCTCCCCAGGGCAGGAATTCCTACTTTCTGGGCTTGATGGGATGGATACACATGATCATAGAAAGAATAACAGAATAACAAAACCGAATAATAGAGCTAGAAGGGATGCTGGAGGTACAAACCTCCACTTAAGCAAGAGATCCTACATCGTTCTGGAAAAATGGCTGTCTAACCTCTTCTTAAAAGCCTTCAGTAACAGAGCACTCACAACTTCTGGAGGTGAGTTGTTCCACTGATTGATTGTTCTAAGTTTCAGGAAATTTCTCTTTAGTTCTAGGTTGCTTCTCTCCTTGATTCGCTTCTATCCATTGCTACTTCTCCTGCCTTCAGGTTCTCTGGAGAATAAGTTCTTCTTCAAAGCTCAGGATACTTTCCAATAAGATAGGAAATCATAACAGTGACCATTTTTTAGATTTGTTTTTATGAAGTTTTTTATTGCTCTGCTTCCAGCCAGAGCTATCCCAGAGGTTTCCAGAGTGTACGACAGAGCAGTTAAATTAATCCCCATACACAGCATGAGATATTATCTGAACCCCGCTGTAAGTAAACTGCAGTAATGTTCTATCCTTTCAATAGACTTTGAAAATTGTTTTACTTCGACACAGGAGCATTTGTGGGCTCAGACTGTTTTTAAATGTCCGTTTGTGGCAACGATGACCAGCTATAAGAGAATTTCTAAAAATAATATCCTGTTGTGGTTCTCGATCAGAAATAAAACAAATAAGACTAATGAAAATGGTGTAAAAGGGCATACAGACTTGGACACAGGAAACTGCACACACTGTTAGCTATAAATTTCCAGGACAGAACATTTTTCCTCTACCCCTCAAAAGTAAGTATTGAAGTCATAAATGTTGCCACTATAAAACATGGTTATTTTTAGTAATAGGGAAAGATGGGAAGGGCAGTCCATCAAAAGGCGCAGATTTACAGTTCCAATTCAGACTTGCAGAATATATGAGAACCTAGGAAAGCCAGGCTCTTTATATGACATGATGAACTTCACAGCTTGGAAAGACCTAGAGAATGAACCTATTCTGGTCAAATGTGCCTAGGAAATGGGTAGAGTTGAAGGATGGTTTGTACAGGAAAGGAAGATGGCGGGAGAAACATGTTGTGTAAGAAGCAGAGAAAAACTTAAACACAAATGGGTATAACAGGAGAAGTTAGTATGGTGAGACAGATAGATGTGTATGGTTCCTGATGGTTGGTAATTTATCTGAATTCAAAAAGAGCAGAACAGAAGTTGGGCAGAATTTGTGGCCAGCAAGGTGAAAGATTTGATGACATTTCCCTGCTCCAATAACTATGTTTTTTCTAAGATGGTATGCTTGCTTTTTAAAGAAGAGGGAGATGTTATTGAGTCCTTTCGCTTTAGAACAAGGGTTTTAAGAACAAGAACTGTAAGATGTGTGGACTTCAGCTCCCACAATTCCCCAGCCAGCATGCCAAGTTGTCAAGTGTGAGAAAAACATGGCTTTAGGAAGCTAAGACAGGGCAAGTTTTTGGATTAGGAATGAATAAAGTATGTGGCACAATATTAGAACCTTTCCTCTTATCAAAGAAAAAAACAGCTTCGGGGCATCAGTGTATGCAAGGGGTAGGAGAGGCATATAATAAAATGTGTTGCAATGCAAACCATGTGAACTTACTGATCTATATAGGTAATCCTCATTTAGCAACTGAAATTGGGATTGGGAGCTCAGTTCTTAAAGCGAAGCAGATGCTAAATGAAAGATTACCCCATCCTGGGTCTTCCAGATCTATTGGATCATGGTTCTAATCATGACCAAGATTCCCTGGTTCAGATTACCCAAGGCTTCTTTAGAATTGAAGAAAAATGGTACTCAGTATAATGGATTGGTGTTCTAAGCAAATAAACACATTTCCTATTGTTTACTTGAGTTCCAATTGCAGTTACAGCCTTGGTTTATTTGTCAAACAAATATAAAGTATGAAGGCCGTTGACCAATTAAAGAATGCTGAGTTGATTAGTTAGAAGCCTTTTAGCTTATTGATAAAACAATTGAGTTTAAATAAATGTGCATATTTCTAAAACATTACTGTGGGCTTTCTTTTCAGATCTCAAAATGTAAGATGCTTTTCAGTTTAATAAAGCAACTGTTCAGTGCTGGAAGGCAAAAGCTATTTGTAAGGTTCTCTTCTTATTTTTCATTTTTTAAGACATCAGGCCAATATAGTTCTCAAAAACCTATCAAGGAGATATCCAACTTAGAACCAAGAAGAAATTTCCTGATAGTTAGAACAATTTATTAGTGGAACAACTTGACTCTAGAAGTTTTGGGTGCCCCATCACTGGAGGCTTTTAAGAAGAGACTGGGTGGCTGTTTGTCCCGAATGGTATAGGTCTCCTGCTCAAACAAGAGGATCGACTAGAAGACCTTCAAGGCCCCTTCCAACTCTGTTATTCTATTCTTCTTCTTGAATGACTAGGGTTATATTAAAAATAAATAAATGACCTGGAAAAAAGATATTGCAAGATGCCAATGTATTCACACACATGCAACTTAGTAGATTTTTGATGAATTAAAATATTATTTTATTAGGGAGGAGTTAGGAGCCCCTTTTGGGAATTGTGACCAATCCCTACCATCTCTCAAGGGTGGCGAACTGGTGATCGCTTTTAGAGAAACGTTCTTGTTGCAAACTGACATTTAAACAGTGCCAGAGTCACAAAGTTGCAGCTTCGATAGGAAACAGCAAGCAGTAGCAAAAAAAGGGAAAAAAAAGACTAAATCTGTTGTGAGCCCTTGAAAAAGCAAGCTTGAGGACTGCTTTGCCGAAGTCAATAGTGATGTTGTAAAGTGGCATTGTGTGCTCCCACACAGGAGTCTGAAACAAATCAATTTCAATTTACCTGTCTGGCAAAGAAGCCATTATTTAGAACGAAATGACTCCAGCTCCTGTAACATCTGAAAATGTATTGTGGTTTTACTGAGAATTATCTTATGATGAAATTATTTGTTTAGAAGCAAAGTGGAGGCTGTTTCCTGAATGTGAATGTGGGGAGGCATTGATTGAGAGCTGAGCTGGTCTTAAAATGAAAAGGGATCTCAGCCAGACAGGAACAGAATGAAGATACAGTTGGTGAAAATTTGGCGCTAGGATTATTTAAGATGCAATCGAAATTAAGGGTTGCTGTTGATAGATATGCAAGCATTAAAAGCATATAGGTCTCACATTAATCCTTCTGTAAGCTTTTGGTTTAGATGGGACATTTTTATGCTTTATCTTTGTGTTTATGGGAGGAAGGTAGCCAAGATGAAGTTACTGGAGTAGGTGAGTCTGAAAATTTGGATCTTCTGAAAAAAATTGGGGGCTGGTTACTTTCTTTTCCTCTCTGTACAGGCAAAAGTTTTGCAGATTTGCAAAAGTTTATTTAGTGACCATGTGAAGTAACAACAGCACTGAAACAAGTGATTTGTGATTATTTTCCACATTTACATCATGTGATCAAAATTTGGATACTTGGCCACTGATTCATATTTATGATGGCTGCAGTGTCCTGGGCAGTGGTGGGATTCAATTTTTTTTTACTACCGGTTCTGTGGGTGTGGCTTGGTGGGTGTGGTGTGGCTTGGTGGGCGTGGCAGGGGAAGGATATACTAAAATCCCCATTCCCTCCCCATTCCGGGGGGAAAGTTACTGCAAAATCTCCATTCTCTCCCCACCCCACTAACCTGCTTTCCAGCTCTGTTCTCCTGTGCAGAGCAACAAAAGGAGACCCAGCCGATTAGCTGGGATTCAATGGGAGGCAGAGAATAGATGTGGGAAGGGCCAGTCAGAGGTGATATTTGCCGATTCTCCAAACTACTCAAATTTTCTGCTACCGGTTCTCCAGAACTGGTCAGAATCTGCTGAATATCCACCTCTGGTCTTGGGTCACGTGTTCACCTTTTGTGACTTCTAGCAAGCAAAATCAATGGGGGAAACTTAACATTTTGCTTAACTGCAGTGATTTACTTAACAACTGTGGCAGGAAAGGGGCAAAACCCACTTAACAACTATCTCACTTAGCAACAGAATTTCTGGACACAACTGTGGTCATACCTGTTCAAATAATTACATTCCCACTTCCCAACACACACACACACACTGTATCATATGCCTGGGTTGAAAAAAAATCCATACTACTTCAATTACTAAGAGAATAATGAAACACTCCTACAATTTAATATTGTTTTTAATGGCATGGCTCATAAAATGAAGAAGACCATTCCCTCTGACTTATTTTGAGTTCCACTCCAGTTAATAAGAGAGAATAAACCTAGATGAGCTTATGAACTCTGTGGAAATTCTGAATAGAGAACATGGGCTGATGCCCCCTTCCAAGTTCAGATGGATTAGATAAGAGTCACAATTAATGGCTCTGGATGTGTTGCTTTCTTAGCAAGAACAAATAACAAGCTTTGAATGAATGGTGAAATCCAGTCCTTTTCTAAACAGATTCTAAATTTATAAATTGGAAACTGATATCTGGGATCCAGAGAGACTTTGAAATCATGAAAACTCAGGCTCTAAAATTGGATAAAGAATTGGAAGCCTTGAAGAAAACCATTATTTCTCGTGAAACTAGAATTAAGACTTTAGAAGAAAAAGATTGATCTCATCATGATAAGCTTATTACCGATCTACAAACTGAACTACTTAAAGTACATGGGCAGCTGACCAGAAATAATTTAAAAATAATTAATATGCCTTTGGATGTTGAGCAGCAGACGCCCTTGTTAAATTACATGGAAGAATGAATTCAGGAAATCTCTTCCTCACTAGATGATTTTAAGTTTGAGATAATGAATGCTTACAGATTAACAGCAAGAGCAATTCCTTGTGGAGATCTGCCACTGTAATGGTTTAATTTCTGAACTTCACTGCTAGAAATCATGTTTTGCAGTATTCGGGACAAGCTGCTGAATTGAAATACCATGGATGCAAAATTGTGAGTTAGCTGCATCTTTTCTTTACATTATCCAAGGAGCGACTTCAGTTGAGTGTGTATAGTGGCAAGGAACAAAAAAATTACTTTCTTCTTCTTGGGACCAGCAATTTTTGACTTGTCTCCCAGAGATGAAAGATTTACAAGCCCATCTGCTACTGTTGAATTTTTACAGGCTGTATGTTTATCTGTTTCCTTCCTTCCTTCCTTCCTTCCTTCCTTCCTTCCTTCCTTCCTTCCTTCCTTCCTTCCTTCCTTCCTTCCTTCCTTCCTCCTCCTCCCTCCCTCCCTCCCTTCCTTCCTTCCTTCCTTCCTTCTCCTCCTCCCCCTTCTTTCTTTCTCCCTCTCCTCTCCTCTCTGCTCTTCTCCTTTTCCCTCTTGCCCTTCTTTCTCCCACCCTTCTCCTTCTTGTTCCCTTTCCCTTTCTTCTTCTCTTTCTCCTTCTCTTCATATATGAGTTTAAAAGCTATCTTCCTATCTTTTTATTCCCAAGGCTAATGGTGGCCATGAGTGCTGGGACAGTTAACTAAACCAAACCAAAACCAGAGTTTTCAAATGGAAGCAGCAGTACTAGAAAATGGAAACTTAAGTAGGTTTTCTGCTTCTTGCTAAGAAGAAGCTTCCAATCAGAAAATTCTTCTTCATTCCCAGATGGTCTAATTAGCTCACCCCTTCACATAGCTTGTAACAAAGGACATGGGCCTGGGCCTGAAGGGCTATCAGGAAACTCAAAATAGCAGGTATGACTGGCCAATAAAGCTTAAATTAATTTTAAACATGCATTCAATCTTCTGTAAAGGGAGAGGATTTTGTGCATTTAGTGCCCCCATCTTGATTTTCTTTAACCTCAGCTCTAGTTTGGGATAAAAAGTGGACAGCAGTTCTTATTGGCCTGGCCTCTATCTTGTAAGCCTGGTGATGGCTTGCTGGCATCCTTCTTACCCCAAATATGGGAAAGGAAAACCTGGCCTTCATATGATGGGTTGCCATTTTAATGAACTTTCCAATGTGCTGTTGTTCCCAAACATCATTATTTAGTGGACAGTTCCTTTCATCGCAATAAAGAAACAATTATCGGTAGGAGTTTCAGTGGCGAAGTGTGTCACTGAGGGGAAAGATTAATAGGCCACAAAGCGCTCCTTGTTTATTGTCTGCCAGCCTTAAAGGGTTCTCTTTGTGAAAAGACAAGAAAGCCAAGATCACTCTGGAGAGTGTTTTATGCTCTTTCTTTATGCAGACAGTATCTGTATTAGGACCATGTCATAGGTTTTCATATATATATGAATATATACCACTCATATATACCACTCATGCATCATCACAAAATCTCCAGAACCATAAAGCCTACAAATTTGAAATTTGGCCCATATGTTCCTCTTGGCTTCTAGGTGCTCACTAAGAAAGGAATTTTCGAAATGACCATCAGAGCACTGGTATTTCCTATATTATTATTATTAATATGCTCTGATGCTAAGGAGTTCTACTCCCCCTTTCCACCTGAAAAGAAATCTGTTCCAAATGCAAAACACAAGCAGAGGAGAGGAGTTTCAGTTTCAGTTTCACAGCACCAAGCAGCTTTAATACAGAATAGTTGAGCTAAGCCACACCCAGGCTCCTTGCTGTCTCCTTGCTCACATAGCAAATACTGTTTCTGTTTCCATGTTTCAGTTTCCAAACAGTCCACAATTCTCTCACACACTGACAGGATGCTAGCCAGATGAATACCAATGGATGCTGGTAGGCACAATTTCCCCCCTTATTTTCCTCCCCAAAAACTAAGCCTGATCCCATAGTTTTGTAGCAAAGCTGGTTGTTTTTTGATAAGGGGAGCAAATTTCAGTGACATGCACTTGGAAATGCACTTGGTCTTTTGTGGTGAAAAAAGGGTTATTTAGAGGATAATGCTTCTCTTGGTTTGCAGCTTTCCTGGTTTGTACATTTCAATAAATTTTAATTATTTGGGATCCAGGGAGATGCAGAGCACACAACGCAAGCTGTTGGGGTAAAGCTACCATTGTGCCATGTAATAATAATTCAGGAAAAAAAATATATGGTGGTGACAAAGAATCACTTATTTTTCTTTAATCCAAAGCTTTTGTTAATAGTTCTTTGTTTCTGCAAGGAAATATAATATGATATGATATGATATGATATAACATAAATCACTGTAATACAGTGGTTTTAAGTAATATGATCACTGTAATACAGTGGTTTTTTTTAATGCAGTGGTTTTAAGCTGGGAAGTATGGAAATCATTAAATAGGCTACACAAGGTATAAGGTCCAGAGACACTCTGAACAAATAGGGCTATCTGGTTGTTTCTGCTTTTTGCGATTGTGGTGACCTGCAGACAACTTGTATTTTATATTTTATATCCTATAGTATGCTTCATTTTAATTGTGATGCTTCTGACATGAATAAATGTACAAACTGTAATACAAAGTTATACCAATCCTTGGGGGTATATCTTGAGGCTTTTGATGTGAGGCAATTAACTTCTGTAGCTTTCTAGTCTGAGAAGGCATCCATATAAAAAAGGAAGTTGTACCATTCATAGTACTTACAAGCTCTTCCCTCTTCCTCTTCCTCCTTCTCTTCCTTCTCTCCTCCTCCTCCTCCCTCCCCCTCCTCCCCTCCTCTCCATGCTTCCATAAAAGTATACAATATACTGTCTAATAGTAACAATAAAAACACATCGTATTTCTATAATCATGCTTTTGAAATGATACCCTCACTAAATTTGAGGAAAGGGATGAAAAGAAGAAAAGGGTAAATCTCAATCTTCTGAGTGGAAGATGAGTGACTTCATCCCTAAACCACCATGTTACTCATTATCCTTCATCTGATAATGGGTAGAGAACAATATGCAGTGGTCTGGTTGCAGGAATTGGGCATGGCTCATCTAGAGAAAAGAAGGACTAGGGGTGACAGGATAGCAGTATTCCAATATTTGAGGGACTGCTACAAAGAAGAGGGGGTGAATCTATTTTCCAAACTAAGACAAGGAACAATGGATGGAAACTAACCAAAGAGAGAAGCAACCTAGAATTAAGGAAAAACTTCCTACCAGTGAGAACAATTAACCAGTGGAACAGCTTGCCTTCAGAGGTTGTGGGTGCTCCATCACTGGAAGCTTTTAAGAAGAGACAAGTGGACAGCCATTCGTCTGAAATGATATAGGGTATCCTGTTTGAACAGGGGGTTAGACTAGAAGATCTCCAAAGTTCCTTCCAGCTCTATTCTGATTGATTGATTGAATTTACTCCTTGTACCTCATGCATAAAATTCTTCGGCCTTTGGCTCACTTCCTTCACCAATGTGATATAATATCCATCTAATGTTAAACTTTTATGGTGAAAGTATGCTTTAGCCGAGGCTAAACACCAACAGCTATAAACACCAAAGGAAATCAATGCATTGGCCAGAGCCTCCTGAAATAAATGTTATGCGGTTCTATGAAATATGCTGAATGGTAATACATTCCACAGGAGTGAGATTGATGGATAGATTTCAAAATGCCAACTTGACAGAACCGAGGCACAGGGAGGGCACAGATACACCTTCCTTCCTTTTTATAGGATTGCAGCAAATATTCTGAGCACAGCAGGCTGAGATTAAAATGTAACAATGACGGCAGAAATTAATTTATAAAATACTAGCCTCCTGTTTGCCTAAGCTCCCCCACCATCTTACGGCACTTGAAATGCTTGCCTGCTTTGCAGCTGCTTCTGGAGAAAAAAATTGGTTTGTGGTGCTGATTGTTGAGATCAAGGAAGCAAACATTTGTACTGAGCTTCTCTTATTTTGTCTGGTTTATTTTAATTATTTTTTAAACTTGGTTTTGCTACAGCATGAATACTATAGAAGTAAATGTACTGTTTGAATAGCAGTGAAGAGTCATAGAGCTTCTTAAAGACTTACATGTTTATTAGTGTAGTTCTTTTTTTAAAAAAAACTACAGTTTATTATGTCAAAATCAAGAGTCTGGACCAAAGTCACCCAGCCAGCTTTATGCCTAAGGCAGAACTAGATAGAACTCCTAGTCTCCTGGTTTCTAGCCTGATGCCTTAAGTACTACTCAATAGTTGGGTAACAACTATAACTTTTACCCAAGTCAAGGCATCGGACTAGAAACCAGGAGACCGTGAATTCTAGTCTTACCTTAGGCATGAAGCTTTCTGGGTGACCTTGGGGCCAGTCATTCTCTCTCAGCCCTAGGAAGCAGGCAATGGCAAACTACATCTGAAAAAACTTATCAAAGGAGACTTCAGGGACTTGTCCAGGCTGTCTTGGAGAAAATATATCATTGGACAGGAAAAAAAAAGTTGGTCAAAATCACGAAATATTATTCTAAATTGACATGATGAATAATGGTAGCATGCTCCCCCACCCTCAAATACAGACATCAAGTGAGTCATTGGTTTAACTCTCCACCTCACCCAGTGTTTTAGTTTCAAAACCTTTGAAATTCCAGCTCCTTAGGAGAGAAACCCAAGGTGCTTTTTCAAGAGGCAACTGGACTTTCTTGGTTGGGGGGGAGGGGAGTAGAGGTGATATTCAGCAGGTTCTGATCGGTTCTGGAGAACGGGTAGCAGAAATTTTGAGTCGTTCGGAGAACCGGCAAATACCACCTCTGGCTGGAGATTTTACAGTATCCTTCCCCTGCCACGCCCACCAAGCAATGCCCAGAGAACCGGTAGTAAAAATTTTTGAATCCCACCACTGGAGGGGAGGGAGGGAGGGAGAGAGAGACAGAGAGAGAGAGAGAGGGAGGGAGGGAGAGAGGGAGGGAGGGAGGAAGGAAAAACACACACAGAGAGATAGAAAGACAGAGAGAGAGAGAGAGGGAGAGAGAGGGGGAGGGAGAGAGAGAGGGAGGGAGGAAGAGAGAGACACACAGAGATAGAAAGACAGAGAGAGAATGGGAGGGAGGGAGAGAGAGACAGAGAGAGAGAGTGGGAGGGAGACAGAGATAGGGAGAGAGAGAACTCCCATAAGTCTTTTTTTTTAAAAAAAAATTAGGCACAGTTGGAAAATAGGCACAAAATTATGTGATTATCTTCAGGAAACCCTTGTGGAACAACAGTGCTTTCTATGTATTCACTGTGAATGGGTACCCCCGCATTTGTGTAATTAGGAGCAGTCCAGTTAGGAGGAGCATTCTAATAGTAGATTGAATTCGTTTGGCAAAGCTTGCCTTAAAAAGCCATCTACACTCAACCCCTTTCCCCTGAAATAATTGGAGGAAAGAAAAAGGCTGTTGTTTCTGCTGTGTAAAAAAAGGAGAACCAAATGGGACCATTAGATTCTTTTTTTCCTTATGGGTTTCTGCTGAGAAGCTGATGGATTTGTGAAAGCATCAGCCATTTAATGAAAGCTAGTATGGGAAGGTGCTACGAACTGGTAAGGCTGTAAAAAGGAGAAGAACAAGAAAGGAAGGTGAAATATATTGGACTGACTAACAGAGTAACAACAAAAGGACAGAATTGGAAGGGACCTTGAAGGTCTTCTAGTCCAACCCCTGCTCAAGCAGGAAACCTTATACTATTTCAAACAAATGGTTGTCCAGTCTCTTCTTGAAAACCTTCAGTGATGGAGGATTCACAACTTCTGAAGGCAAGCTGTTCCACTGATTAATTGTCCTCACTGTCAGGAAATTTCTCCTTAGTTCCAGGTTGGATATCTCCTTAATAAGCCATCTGTTGCATTAGCTGAGAACAAGGTAAATTAGGATTCTCTTCTCTTCTCTTCTCTTCTCTTCTCTTCTCTTCTCTTCTCTTCTCTTCTCTTCTCTTCTCTTCTCTTCTCTTCTCTTCTCTTCTCTTCTCTTCTCTTCTCTTCTCTTCCCTTCTCTTCTCTTCTTCTCTTCTCTTCTCCTCCCCTCCCCTTCCCATATACACCATTTACACATATGTATATGTATATGAAGTGTGGTGGCACAGTGGTTAGAATGCAGTATTACAGGCTAATTCTGCCAACTGCCAGCAGTTCAATTCTCACTGGCTCAAGGTTGATTCAGCCTTCCACCCTTCTGAGGTCAGTAAAATGAGGGCCCAGATTGTTGGGGGCAACAGGCTGACTCTTTAAACCACTTATAGAGAACTGGAAAGCACTGTGAAGCAACATATAAGTTTAAGTGTTATTGCTCTATGTAGTAAATCCCTGGTAAGATTGAGACTGAGGTTATCTGTCAGTCACATCATCAGTGTGAGAGAAAAATAGAGGCCAAATCTAATGGACACCATCTTGTTATAGATATTTTAAAAATCATATGATAAATACATAAATAGATAGATAGTAGTTTTACTGCAGCAGGATTCCAGACTGTGGGATGCATGGATGTAACCTATCATTCAACCAAATATCATTTGAACATCACTTTGTAATGCAGAGTATTGAAACTTGGTGGTTGGATTTGCAATATGCATGTCACAATATACTTAATCAAGATTTATTAAATTAACCTTAGAGTTTAGTTGATACAGCAAGGTAATCCATAAATTATAGCTTTCTAAACCACAGTGGGTAAGTTCCTATTAAGCAAAAAAACAAATACACCTCACTGGGACTTAGCATGCAATATGAATTAGTCTTAAGCATGTTGAACATAAAATTGGAGGACTTTCCAGGTAGGTCCTGATCTTTTGTGTCCTCTTTTTCTGCAACTTTTCCATTAAAATGACAATAGCAGAAATGTTTTATTGTTATAAAATAAGTTTTAACCAAGTGTGCTTTCAGTCACTCTTTGGAGGTGGTGGAAAATATTTTTACTGTTTCTCTTGGTAATTCTCTAGATGCCAAACTGTTAAAACCTAATAATAGTTCTGCAAATAATTTCTCCCCTCTTTATTTCCATGTAGGACTGCTGCCATCAACAGCCTCCCGCCGCCCAGTGCACTCCCACAGGGTTGCCCTCCTCGGGGTTCCGCCGCCTGATCGTTGCCGGTTGGCGACCCCGAGGGTGCGGGCCTTCTCTGTGGGGGCCCCCTCCCTGTGGAATGATCTGCCCCCCAAGATACGGACCATTACCGACATCCAGACCTTCCGGCGCGCAGTAAAGACCCTGTTCTTCCAACAGGCCGGCCTGGCCCAGTAAACGGTTTTTTGGGGGTTTTAAATTAACTAGGTTTTAAATTTTAATATAATTCTTAAATTTTAAATTTATTAGTAATATTTTGTATTTAATGGGATTTTGGCCGGATTAATTTGTTTAATTTGTTTTTAATTGTATATATGGTTCGTTTTTAGTAGGCTGTACACCGCCCCGAGTCCCTTCTTGGGA
The DNA here is from genome assembly GCA_023653725.1 of Bungarus multicinctus. Taxonomy (NCBI): domain Eukaryota; kingdom Metazoa; phylum Chordata; class Lepidosauria; order Squamata; family Elapidae; genus Bungarus; species Bungarus multicinctus. The sequence goes on from CM042841.1 coordinate 7,593,356, forward strand.
GAGGGGGCGGTATAAAAATTCAATAAATAAAATAAATAAATAAATAAATAAATAAATAGGACCACAATCTTCCTCCATCACTCAGGGCTTCCAGCTTAACAAGGCTGAATCCTGAATGGCTTTTGCTTTGCACTGTCTGCAGAGATTTTGAAATGGGGATAAAATCGCAATGGAGCTGTATGTTGGTCCATCTTTTGGGCTCCATTGGGAGAGAAGCCTTTGCTCAGTGGAAACGTATCTGCTTTGCAGATGGAAGGAGTCTTCTTCAGTACTGTGAAGGACTTATAAAACATATTACAGACAAGAAGATCATCGTTGCCCAAATTTTTAAAATAAGCTGAAGCCATTCATGCAGAGGTAGTATTCAGCAGGTTCTGAACAGTTCTGGAGAACCGGTAGTGGAAATTTTGAGTAATTCAGAGAACTGGCAAATACCACCTCTGACTGGAGATTTTACAGTACCCTTCCAATCCCATGCCCACCAAGCCATGCCCACAGAACCGGTAGTAAAATTTTTTGAATCCCACCACTGCATTCATGGCTTTTTCTTCCATGAGGCTGCTAGGGTGGATAAAGCTAATCCAGGATATGAGGATACTTTAACCCGAGAGAGAGAGAGTGAGAAAAAAATCTTTAATTTTAAATTCAAACATCTTTCTATATGTTCCACATCAGAGGTAGTATTCAGCAGGTTCTGATCAGTTCTGGAGAACTGGTAGCAGAAATTTTGAATAGTTCGGAGAATCGGCAAATTCCACCTCTGACTAGAGATTTTACAGTATCCTTCCCCTGCCGCACCCACCAAGCCACACCTACAGAACCGGTAGTAAAAAAATTTGAATCTCACCACTGGTCCACACACATCAAGATACATTTCAGACAGGATGTCCATGGACTTTATTTTAACAACTTTTCTAATGGCAAAGCTACTTGAAAGATGCTTCATTATCTGAGGTCATTTTCTACTGAAAGGACAGAATTCATATCTGGTTCAAAGGTTATGGATTAGGAGAACAGATTTTGAAAGTCTTAGCAGGTGGATAGACATGCACAGTAGAATAACAGAGTTGGAAGGGAAGATCATGTGATCATCTTTTGCAACCATCAGACAAGCAAAGCCAATGGGGAAGCCAGATTCACTTAATCACTGGGTTACTAACTTAACAACTGCAAGGGATTCACTGAGCAACTGTGTCAAGAAAGGTTGTAAAATGGGGCAAAACTCACTTAAGAACTGCCTCACTTAGCAATAGAAATTTGGTGCTCCATTGTGGTCATCAGTCGAGTGCTACTTGTACTATTTTTATTGTAATAACTATAGAAACATATTTTTTCCAGTTACTTTTGTGCCAAATGAACCCTCTTCTAACTCTATGAAGCCAGTCAGGAGAGACAATATCAAATTGAACTTTTCCAATCAGCTTCTCCTTGCCTTAATGGCCACCTGGCAACCAGACAAGTGAGGACAAGGTTTAGCATTAGCAAGTAATAACAGGGAAAATGTAGTTTTTGCAAGTTTCTCTGTCGATAACCCAGCTCATCTTTCTGTTCCAGCAAGACATTGCAGGCTGCACACATTTCAAATTCAGTTAATCTCAAAATAATTCAAAAATCAAAGAATTTATTCAATTATCAAGATCGGCTAGATTAACTCACTGTATTCATGGCAGGGAAGAGAGAGAAGGAGAGAGAGAGAGAAAAGAAGAAAAAGAATAATAATAATAATAATAATAATAATAATAATAATAATATTCCAATATTGGAATCAGTATAAAAACAGTGCTCTACACACACACATTTTATTCATTTTGAATTGTTTTAGATCACACACAGGGACACTTGGAATACAAAAAAGATGAGAAGAGAATGCTTTATTCAAGCAACAATCAAATACATTTACGTGGGGAGATGCAGTAAGGGTCTTTTTCTTTCTTTCTTTCTTTCTTTCTTTCTTTCTTTCTTTCTTTCTTTCTTTCTTTCTTTCTTTCTTTCTTTCTTTCTTCCTTTCTTCCTTCCTTCCTTCCTTCCTTCCTTCCTTCCTTCCTTCTTTCCTTTCTTTCTTTCTTTCTTTCTTTCTTTCTTTCTTTCTTTCTTTCTTTCTTTCTTTCTTTCTTTCTTTCTTTCTTTCTTTCTTTCTTTCTTTCTTTCTTTCTTTCTTTCTTTCTTTCTTCCCATCTCTTTGTATGTGTTTGGTTTCCTTAGAGTGTGTATACAGCAAAGTCGCTAGTGAACAAAAAGCTATTATTGAAAACTCATTGTAAGCAATTGCTCTTATATCTTGTGCCTTTCCCCTGTTTAACGTACTTTCAAATCCTTCTTTCGTTTATCTTTATGACAGTCTTTCAAGATAAGACATTCTTATTCTTATTTTATAAACTTGTCATTCCCCAGAACTTCTCCACATCACAATTTACCTTTATAAAGAAGTTGTTGCAGTATTGTAATGAAGATCGCAGCCCAAGACAGTATGTTTACCCAGCCAGTCTTCTCTTTAAAGTCTGATTTATTCATGGGCAAATGTGAGGTGGAAAGGAGTTAAAGGAAATTTCGAATGAAAAGTAAAGTGGAGATAATGCGACTTTAGTAATGCATTGATTAAAGCACATCCTGGGTTTGCAACACATTGTTTCCAAATCTAGTATGGAACTAAACTCTGTCAAATGTTGGCAGGAGATATGCTGGGGGAAAACCCTTGAGACTGGTGGTAGATTGTTTATGCTGATTCTTCAGCTATTGATAGCTTTGGTGTTTATTTTATTTTTTCTAAAAATAAATGTATAAATTTAGGAAGCAATGCCAGAGAATCAATTGGGTCCACATTTTAAATAGACTGCCTTAACTTGAACACTGTGACACCAGTACAGAAAATCAGTACACCACTGACATTTGGATATGCATTTCTTTGAATCTTAGGATCCAGTCTTAAATACATACACACAGAGAAAGAGAGAGAGAGTGCGCCTTTGTCCCATATCAGTGGTGGCTGACCTTTTCTGGCTCCCATGCTGATAATTGTGTGCTTGCTCGCTTGTGTGTGCCAGCACCCAAAAGGCAATGGGTGCTGCCCCTCACACCCCTGTGCATGCACACATGACCCGCCCTCGTGCATCGCATGGTGTGTGATTCTTCCCTCGTGCACTGCGCATCTGCACATGGCATGTGGGATTCCACCCTCATGCACCATACATCTTTGCGCATGCTCGTGCATCTCTCTCACACACACACTCCGCTCCTTGCACATGCATACCAGATACCCGATGTTATGAGTGAAATTTGGTTATTATACATATATATATATATATATATTTGTTTTCGGAGGTTTTCGCAGGTATTTGTATGTGGATCTTTGGTTCTTCGGGTTTTCTCCCGCGTAGAATTGGAAGTATCTAGGCGACTTTTCAATGAAATCTCATTCAAAATAAATATGTCAAGGAATATTACTTCCAAGATAAAACCCAGCACTGACAATTTGGCATTTCAACTCCATAAATATCGCCCCCCCCAAATTAATTATTTTTTTTACCACCTATTCTCCCCTGGACCCCAAATATTGATCCTGAAAGGATCACAAGGTTTTGCAAAACAAACAAACAAGAAAAAAAATCAAAATTGCACAGCACACTTTTCAAAGTTCTCTAGATCAGTCATTTTTAATGCACAGGCCTGAAATTCTATCAACGGAAATTGCAAAGGAGGATGGAAAACTTCTATATGGTTGGGGCTTTCCTCTCCCAGTCAACTTTGTCCACTTGAAAATGTGTGGACTTCAACATGCAAAATTCCTCACTCAGCATGCTGGCTGGAAAGTTCTAGGAGGTTGAGAAACACTGGTCTTGAGTATGGTGTCCATCAGAGCAGCTTCAAACTTCTCCCACTACCAAAAGTCACATTAACAGAAAGGAAGATGTCCTTCAAGTCAAACTTCAATGCATTTGTGCCTTTCCCCTGGCAATTATGCCGAAGGATGGTTACTGTCTTCTGAAATGCTTTTCCAGTTTCCTGGATCACCTTATAGCAGTGATGGTGAATTTTTTTGTTGTGGTGTGCCAAAAGTGCGCGCCGGCACCCACAATGTAATGTGCCCCACCCCCCTGCACATGTGTATGCAATACCCTGCCCCGCCCACTTACTTGCACTGAGCATGCTTGTGCCTCCCATCTGATTTTCAGCCTGTTTGAGGCTCTTTTTGTCCTCCCGGAGACTCGAGGGGAGCCTCTGCAGCCCCAGGAGGCTGAAAATGGGCCCATTTTGGCACTTCCAGTATTCCCAGAAGGCTTGTTTTTTAGCCTCCTGAGGCTGCAGAAGTTTCCCTCAAGCCTCCAGGAGGGCGAAAACGGCTACAAATGGGCCAAAAACCAGCTAGGTGGTGAGTGCATGTGCAGTGCAGATGTTTGGTTGAGGCTCACATGCCTGCACAAATGGCTCTGCATGCCACCTATGGCACTGCAGTTTCTTGAAATCTGTCAAGGTCATCTGGATGTTGCTGCCATCTAACTGGACAAAAATGGAATTATAAGAAACAAATAAAATAAAATAAAAAAAAGATTTGTGGCAATTGGGAACACTTTCTGGAGCACAACCTCTCTATTTCATCCTTGTAGGAGGCTCCGCTTCTGGGCTGATATCACTGAAAGAGAAGTGAGCATTGATGATTCTGATTTCCATATTTGTGCTATTTATCCTACCGTACTCCAGAAATTAGCTCTTACATATTGGGTGCTTCATATAAAACTACTTTACAGGTAGTTTTTGACTTACAACAGTTCGTTTAATGACTGTCCAAGTTACAATGGCACTGGATAAAAAGTGGCTTATGACTGTTTTTGTCAGAGCAAATTCATGAACTGGAATAGAGCATGGTAACAAAGTCAGCCAATGAATAGGCATAGCAACTAAACCAGCCAATGAGGACAGTTTGGAAACTGAAACTAGAAGTAACCTAGGCTGGAAACTGAAACTAGAAGTAGCCTAGGCGTGGCTCTATATTAAGCTCTGCAACTCTGCAGCTATGTTGAGCTCTGAGTCTGTCTATTGAAAATGAAACTGCTTCTCTCCTCTTGCTTGCCTGCTGAACTAAAGTAAAAGAGAATCTAACTTGCTTGCTTTCTGAAGACCGGAGCTCTGCTCTGAAGTTACTTACAACACTTTTCTGTCTGAGTTTGCTCCATGTTGGACAAATTTACAACTGGTTTGTAACATCTACTTATTATGTTTATAAAGATTTTAAATGAAGTACCAGCCATCTGTGTTTATTTTTCTAGCACTGAATTAACGCTACAAAACTCTGAACAGTTTTTCATACTTATGACCATTGCAGCATCTCCATGGTCAAAACTCAGAGGCTTGGCAAATGACTCATATCTATGACATTTAAAATGCCCCGGGATCATGTGACCTTCTGACCAGCAAAATCAATGGGGAAGCCAGGTTCACATAACAATGCTATTATTAATTGAACAATCACAGAGATGACCTTACCTACTATGTCAAGAAAGGTAGCAAAACAGGGCAAAAAAAATCACTTAATAAATGTCTTATTTAGCAACAGAAATTTTGGGCTCATTTGTGGTTGTAAATCGAGGACTACCTCTATGTGAAAGGGAATTGGGGGAAAATGTAATCTTAAACAGGCACCTACTTCAGTGGTAGACAACTAGGCTAGTTCCTGTTGTGGTTAGCCAGCAGCAGGTGCAGACGGCTGAGGAGAGCGAGGACTCAGTTGAGGGGCCAGGACCACTAGGGAGTGGACTGCTGCCTTCAGAGATTGTGGGGGCTGGCAGCAGCGATGAGGAAGTTCCCAAATAGCCTGTGCCCAGTGTGTGCAGGGTTGCTCGTAGGAAAGAGCAGCTGCAGCAGCATGGGCAACTCGGGAGTAAGGCTGCAAGGTAATGGCCCCTCCTTCAAGAAGATAAAAGCCAGCTGTGAAGCGAACATTCTTTGCAGGAAGCAAAAATGTTTTGAAACTCCAACCTCATGGACATTGCAATATCTTAAATTAGGATTTGAAGACTCTTGTGTTGTAAAATATTTCTTATCTGTGATTTTTGGCAACCTCGCACAATTTTGGTGAGGCTTGTTAAAGTTAATTAGTTTGCAGCAGCCTTTTAACTGGGGATTCGTAAGACTCATTAAAAGGTTTCTGTTCCCTTTGGTTATTTTTTGTTTTATTGGAAAAGGGTTTGGGTCAGAACACTTCCATAGTCATCCATATCTTCTTTTAGGGTTATATATGGTATTATGTGGAGGTAATATATACACTAAAATGAGATAGGCAGGATAGGTATTTGATAAATGAATAAGTCATGCATTAGAGAGAGCCAGTCTGGTGTAGCAGTGAAGCCTAGAAACCTGGGAACTGGGTGTTCTAGTCCCATCTGGGTGACCTTGGGCCAGTCCCTTTCTCTCAGCCCTGGAAAGGAGCAATGGCAAACCACTTCTGAAAATCATTGCCAAGAAACCTGCAGGGACTTTTCCAGGCAATCTGTGAGAATCAGAGACTAGTCCAACACTCTCTGTTAAATCCCGGGAAAAGATTTGACTCTTTAGTTTAGGAGATTTTCCATCACGGTGTCACTATTGTGATTAAAAAGAAATCCCGCTCGTAAGAAAATGCCTGTTTGCTGAAATCTGCTGAAGCAAAATGCCTGTTTGCTGAAGTCTAAAATTGAAGGCATTTAGCCCCTTTTTTAAAAAAAAGTCTGATCTGGGATAAAGCAAATGTGTTTTAAAGACAGCTCTTGGGGTTTTTTTTATTGAAAAGTTCTATCCTTTTCCAGTTGATTGCATCCAGTTCTTTCTCCTTTGAACTATTCCAAGTCAATTGCAAATCCCAGATTGTCCACACCCCACACCCCAGATTAATCTCTCTCGTTCTCAGAAGGAGGGCTCTGGGTTTGAAAACTGCTGCTTTGTTTCTCTGTAGCAAAGAAGGAGGGGGGAAAAAGATGGCATGTCAGGAGCAACCTAGGTGGCTGGCATCAAATTCCCTGTATGTTTTCCAGATGATCTCCTGTTATTTATCTCCATTATTTATTTCCCTGCCTCTGGCGGTGTGCCATTCCTTCAACCTTGCCCTGAGTAATTGATGTGGCCCAATGATTAGGAATGGCATGCTACATAACCACTTCCATTATCCTAACTAGAAGGGCATGAACAAACAATCTGCAATCTGTCTTTAATTGCTATCTCCATAATGACAAGGACCATGGTCATTTATAACATGCATTAAGCATCCAGCAGGACAGGTGCCACAGCTGTGCTCTGCTCGGGCCTTCTCCTGTAGAGGTAACATCTGGCAGTGGGAGGTGCAATCGGTGAGGGAGATGAGCCCCATTGCTCTCCAGGTTTTGGCTGCGCTAAAAGAAAGGGAACTCAGGGCTATAATGAGGCCCATTTTGCGAATCTATGGGAGAAGCTCCCTGGCTGAGCGTTAATTAAATTCCAGGCACAAAGATGTGCTAAGCTGGGGATGATTTTTTCCTCCTTCTGTTTGGGAAATCAATTATAGAAGTTGTTTTGATTGTTGCCCGGCCGACAAATTGAGCCAAATTAAAATTGCTTCTAACAGTTTCGTCTACTCGGATGAAATGAAGGTAAGCTTGAGATCCCTCCTGTCTACTTCCTAATTGGGAACTGATCGGTGGAACCATAGGGTGGTAAGACCATATGGTTTGTACATGATAAGAAGGGTGGGAGAAGGGGAGAGACAGATCCTGGGCTAACCGGCATTGTATCCTGCCTGCTTCTTCCCTGCTTTAAACTCAGAATTATAGACATGTTCACTTTGATACTCTCGACTGGGATTGCACGCTATCAACCCTTTTAGCTGCCTAGTTGGAGCCATTTATTTTTAATGTAAAAGACATATAGGCAATTTAGAGCCAACAGTAATGGAAATGTATTATAACTGTCAGAGGTTTTGAGTTAGAGCGCTGTTATAAAACTTTATGTACACACTTTATGCACACATCTCTCCTTCCTTGGCTGTACAAAAAGACCTGCTTAATATTATTTCTTGCATCTTTAACCCTCTGATTAACCTCTGTCCTTCTAAAGGTCTCTGCCATCTACCACTCCACTGGATTTAGGCTGCAGACATGGCTCTACTAACAATTGGATCTGGAAGAGAGGGGCTTTTCAAGAAAGCTCTTCTCTTACAGACATGAGTCATGTTTTAGAAGGTTCTGTTGAGAAAGAGGGCCCTCTGGGTATTTTTATTCTCTTGGTAAGGAAAGCATCTATTCCAGAAAATATTCAAATTCTTTCTCTCTCAAATCATAAATTAAAAAGGAAATTCCTTTTTGAATGTCTTGATAATCTTGCTAAATAAAGAGTAGAGTAGAACAGAACAGAATAGAATTCTTTATTGACCAAGTGTGGTTGGATACAAAGACTTTGTCTCAGTCTACGCACATACAACAACAAAGTGATAGTCATGGATCATAAATCATAGTTACAGTCATTGATCATAAAATGCAAGCAACAAGTAATAAGTCATACAATACCAATAGGAGAGAGAGTAGGAAAGATGAGAAGATGGGAAAAGATGAGAAATGAGAAGATGAGAAGGATAATAGCAATACAGCCCTATGGGTAAATATCTTTAGGCTAAGACAGCCCTATGGGAATTAGATGTTCAACAGAGTGATGGCACTAAAAACTATCTTTGTGTCTAGTTGTTTTGGCATGCAGTGCCCTACAGATGTCCTAAATCAGCATTCTTCAACCTGGCTTTAGGAATACATGCTAGAATGCAATATGCATTGTTAGGAAGGAAAGTTGAGATGATGGAAATTGCATTGCAATGCAAAGCTCAAGACTACGGGAGCCTGAGCTAAACTTCAGCAATTTCCTCCCTTCCATCCCTGTTTTGCTTCACAGCCACATTGAACTTAATAAAACAAGACTGAGGGCAGTGGCTTTCCCCTTTCTCTGAATTAGCTTAGTTTGTCATTGGTGAAGGGATAAATTAGACTGGCTGCATGGCATTTCCATCTTATTAGGAATGTAGTAGGGAGATTAAAAGACGCAGGGAAGGATGGACTGGCCGGTGAATGAGATGGAGAAAGTTACATTATATCAGGGGTGGGCTTCAAATAATTTAACAACCAGTTCTCTGCCTGGTTGTTGTGTGGGTGTGGCCATGGTGGGCATGGCCTAGTCAGCCTCCTGCGCCACCCTGGGAGTGAAAACGGGCCGTGGGGAGGGAGTTTTCATCCTCCCAGAGCTCTGCACGGGCCCTGCACTTACCTGTGATCCAAAACGGAATACATGGAGACTCCTGGGAGGGGAGGGGAAAGGTGGGCGGGGCCAGCCAGTTATCAGAACTACCGGTTTGCCAAACCAGATGTAAAATTAAATCCGGTTTGGGTGAACCGGTGCGAACCGACTGAAGCCCATCCCTGCATTATATTTGCAGGTTAAAGCAGCTTACACAGAATAGTTTACATGCAGGACCTCATTCCAGTGAAGTACAGATAGTCCTCGACTTGTGACCACTTGAGCCCAAATGTTCTGTTGTTAAGTGAGGGAGCCTCGGTGGCGCAGTGGTTAGAGTGCAGTACTGCAAGCTGCTCCTACTGCAGTTTGGCAGATCGAATCCCACCAGGCTCAAGGTTGTCTCAGCCTTCCATCCTTCCGAGGTCAGTAAAATGAGGACGCAGATTGTTACCCTGCACAGGAGAACGGAGCTGGAAAGCAGGTTAGTGGAGTGGGAATTTTGCAGTATTCTTCCCCTGCCACACCCACCAAGCCACACCACGCCCACCAAGCCATGCCCACAGAACCGGTACTAAAAAAATTTGAATCCTGCCAGAGTGGAAAAAACAAAGGAATAGCAGAGCTTTAATTTAATACCAAACATAACCTTACATTATAAATGGCGGAAAAAAAGGAAACAAAACCCTTACTGAAATTAATATTTATTTATATGTATCCCACATTTATTATTTATATAAATAACTCAGTCTAACACACGTTCCTCCTCCTATTTTCCTCACAACAGCAACCCTGTGAGAGGGGCTGGGCTGAGAGAGAGGGACTGGTCCAAGGTCTCTGCTGGCTTTCCTGACTAGTTTGTGAAGTTTTTGTTGGTCTCTGAGCTTGGTTGTTTGCTTGCAGACATTTCATTATTCAACCAATTAACATCATCAATGCTAGAAGAGGGGGTTGGTCCCTGGTTATATACAATAACTTGCCTTGTCGGTATTACTTTTCACCTTGATCCTTCCTTGATTAGGATATTGTTTTCTGCTTGTTTGCCTGGTGTTAATCCCTGCTTATCTGGGTGTTGGTAGCTGGAGAGGATTTTTTTTTTTTTGCTTGTTTCCTTTTTGTTTTTTTCTCTCCAAATGGTGTGCAAATATGCTTTATTACAGTGTGTCTATTGATTGCTGATTTCTCTGAATTCTTTCCTGCTTCCAGGAATTCCCTAGTGTTTTTGGATTTAGCTTGGTTTAGGAGGTTTACTGTTTCTCAGTCAAAGCTGGGGTTGAGTTTATCCATATGTTATTGTAATTAAGGAATTTTCATCATGTCTTCTGACCTCTAGTTAATGTTCAGGAGTGCCCTCTTTTTTGCACTTCATCCTTTCATGGCTTTTATGTATATGATATGGAAAAGCACAGTGTTCTGACCCAACCGGGTTCCCAAAGAGTAAACACAGAAGAAAGGCTGCAGCCCCCACCTGTTAAGGTTTAATAACGAATTCTGTTCTGAAGGCTGCTTTCTACTAATTAGCTCCAACAAGAAAGAACCTCGCCAAGTTGTTTGTCAAGGTTGCCAAGAACCCAGAGATAAGAACTAATTTACAAAATTCTCCAAACACGAACTAAGATGTCCACCAGTTGACTTTCAGAGCTTCTTTGCTGTCTGTAAAGAACACTTTTCCAAACCTGGTTTTTATCCTCTTGAGGGAGGGGCCATTACCTTTAAGCTTTATTCCCGAGTCGCCTGTGCTGCTGTAATTGTTCTTGCACTCCGAGTAATCCTTCGTGCACATGCACTTGGCACAGGCTCCTCGGGAACCTCCTCGTCACTGCTGCCAGCCCCCACAATCTCTGAAGGCAGCAGTCCACTCCCTGATGGTCCTGGCCCTTCATCAGAGTCATCGCTCTCCTCAGTCATCTGTACCTGCTGCCGGCTAACCACAACACACAGATAGGACGACACAAGAGGCATTTGCCATGTGACAATTTCCAATTCACAGTGTCTCTTTATATTGCGTATGAGTGGAAGAAAAAGTCTGGAGGCACTTCATTTGCAGCAAAACCCGAATGCTGCAAATGCTGGTATATACAGCTATGAAACCTCGCACATTATGTTAATCCTGAACTGATTGTCACTTATATATTGCATTTATGAACTAAACCCCAGAAATTGCCTAGTGGTGAAATTGACTGCTGACAGAACAACAGTGCATTTTGTGGCAACTTTTGAATGCTCAAAGTTTACAGGGAATGGAGATTTTCAAAACCACAGTTTAATTATCATATATATGAAATGGGCACTTAATTAGATAGTTACCTTGAGAATGAATAATACATACAGAGGGATATACCCCCCGCCCAGCTACAAAAGAGCAAGCAATTCCAGAAATAGAAGTAGGTGTGCCACAAAAACAAATAGAACACAAACAAGTACAAGATCTAATGAAATGAATACCAGGGGCAATCAGCATAGGCCTAACTTGCTTTCATGTGCTGGTCATGTGATGAATAAGCTGAGTAAAAAAAAAAGGATATTTTAAATAAATACACAAAGAGAGATATCTTTTCTAGGAAAAGAGAGGTTGAAGCACTCTTCAGAGAGCTAAAAAGCTTTGTGTAGAAATGGGGAAGGGTTTATCATTAAAGAATAGACTTCAGTTGGTCATTAGGAATGACCTCTTGAGGACAGCAGAAGTTCTACAGTGCAATCAATCAGTGGGGCAGTGGAGGTGGGCTTTTCTTTTTCAATCAGAAGGAAGATTAGCATCTATTAGGGATGTCAGGCTCTTGATTAACTGAATTGGATTAGATGGCACCCAACCCCACTAACTCTCTGATTCAGTGATTCTATTCTTTTCATCAATATCCATTTGTTAATCTAGTTGCCGGTGACCCTAGTTCAAGTGGTCCTCTCCTTTTTTGACCCCATGCATCTGATAACTCATCTAATTGAACTAATATGAGCAGACAAACCAAGCCCTCAACTGTTATTTATATCTACTCCATAAAGCTTTCTCTTTATGGCTCTCTTGGTGGGAATCAAATCATCTACCTTTGAATCTTTCTGCCTTGTGGGTTGTTCAAACAATGTACTTTTCTCTAAGTTTATCAATTCATACATTCAATATAACGGGCTTTGGTTACTGATCGAGCTCTGAGTGTTTAAAAGGTGTCCAAAATATAATGTTGTTCTTTCAACAAAAAATATAAAAAATATTCAACTATGTACCCCTCTATAATTTGTTTTATAAACACAGCTGCTATGTCAAGGATTAGTTTAGTTTAGTTTATTGTCATTGCACCATGTACAACGAAATCAAACACCATCTTCAGTGCACATCATGACCATGACCATGAAAATAAACACAAACACACATCCTTCACACTCCACACATTGAACCGAAACCCCCCGACACCGCACCAACATTGCACTATACAGCAGAATTCAAAAGAGCTCCTGCCCTGGGATAGAAGCTGTTTGTCAGCCTATTTGTCCTTGCTTTTATTATTCTGTACCGACTGCCAGATGGTAATAGTTCAAAAAAAGGGTTCCCAGGATGAGATGGATCTTTGAGAATGTTTTGAACTTTCTTAAGACAGCAGGAACTATAAAGCTCTTCCAAAGAGGGGAGAGGGCAACCCATGATCTTCTGAGCAATGACATTAACCCTCTGGAACACTGTCCTATCTGCCCCTGTGCAATTGGAAAACCATACAGAGGTGCAGTAAGTTAAAATGTTCTCTATGGTGCAGCGGTAGAAGATCACCAGCAGTTTTTCATTCAATTGTTGTTTTCTGAGAAGTCTCAGGTAGTACAATCTCTGCTGGGCCCTTTTGACCAGGGCTGCAATGTGAGCACCCCAGGTCAGGTCCTCTTTTATGGTAACACCCAGAAACTTAAAACTGGCCACTTGCTCCACTTGGTCTCCATTGATAAGCAAGGGCTGGATGTCTGATCTGTTTCTTCTATAATCCATTATAAGCTCCTTGGTCTTACTGATGTTGAGGACCAAGTTATTGTCTCCACACCACGAAAGCAACCGCTCCATCTCATCTTGATAGGCAGATTCATCCCCCCCCTCACTGAGTCCCACCACTGTTGTATCATATGCAAATTTAACAATGGTATTACTAGCATGAGTGGGAATGCAAGCATGCACACAAAGACTATAGAGTAAGGGACTCAACACGCAACCCTGTGGTGTACCAGGTAACATTCTATTCCCCATTAAATCAGTCCCATTCTGATTCAGGATGCTGTGATTCACACAATGTATCAAGACAATGTCTAGGTTCCTACAACCTCATTTAATTTAGTCTAAGCATATTGTGTGAACCTATCCTTGGTGATTGGAAATCTTGCCTTTATCTCTTAATATTTCAATGGAGCGAACAACATTTTTCCCTGGGATCCAAGTAAAACGATCATCTCAGAACTCTAGCTGACTGAGGCGGTAACCCAAAACCAAGTTATCAGGAACACATTCTTTTGAATCCAGGGAGTCTTAAGTAGTTTTGAACAAACAGCTTACATTTTATGGCCTTGCATTTCATTTTCATTATTTGACTTTCTTTGGTCATTTTAAGTATGTAAACTGCAAGTTCCATATAGACATTGATTTATAATTCTGATAGAGAGATGAAAGCCAAAATATATTTTCTGGACTCTAATTAGATTTCTGTCTTACCTTCCAGCACTATGTCTGACTGCTTTAGACAACATTTCTCTTTCATTTATGTCAGTCTTTTGACCTGAGCCTTCTTTCCATAAATCAGAGACCCTGGAAGAACTCAAAGAACATTTGGAAAAACCTCTATAATCCAGTTTTGAGGTTTAGATTCTTCATTCTTTTAAATACATCAAATCAAGACTTCTTGATTTCTCTAGGAAAACACACTTTCCTGTGCACATACCATTTCCCCTCTATTCCCATAGGAGGGAAACAAACTAGAAATTAGGTTCCTTCTCCCAAAAATGTGCTCTGTTTCGACCCAGCTCCCCAAACATGACAAACCACATGACATGAACTCAAAAGATTCCTTTAATAGGAGAGCCAGCAGCCCCAGCCAAAAGTTTATCTCGCTGGCTAACAAGTCTGTCTGTCCAGAAGATGAATAGTTGTCTGCCACACGTATTCATCTCTGCCCCCTGCCTTTTATTCCCAGAGCTAGGGTGGGGCCTTGCTAGCAGCAGTGGCTCTTATATACCAAGGACCAGCCCATAGATTTCCACTGCTCTCCCCTCCTCTGCATTCTGCGCATCCATGCGTCAGGCACTGGACCCAGTTGTTCCTCCTCTTCCTCATCAGCCATCTCCAAACCTGGAGGCTGTTGACTCTCCATCTGAGGGCTGATGGATGGCCCAGGCTCCTTGGAGCTCCCAGATAGCCCTGACTCCCATGCCTTATCCTCCTCTGATTTAGTTGCTGGAGGGGCTGGTGGCCGACAGGTCACAACATGTTCACTGTTGTCACTGTTGGGAAAAAATATCCTTCTGGATTCAGTTCCAAGTGGGGAAGAAAGACACTGAAAACATGATGACTGCTTGGAAAGATGGTTTAATGGATAGAATCACGTGGCTTGGAGATTCTGGGTGAAAAAGGAAGAGATGCTAAGAGTCCCTGGGTTTTATGCCCTCTGTTGGGATTTGATTTGAACTCATATGATAAAGCATCATTATCATCATCATTATGTGCCTCCGTCCGTTGCTGGGGTCATGCCTGGAGCTGTCGTCGCGGCCGGCACCTTCCCGTCGTGGCGGCCGGTCTCCTTTCGTCCTGGACTGCTAGCGTCTTGCCGAGGGCTTCCCTCATGGTCTCCTCCATTGCCGTCGCCGCAACGTTTGCATTTTGGTCGGCGGCGGGGCTCGGAGGCGGGACCTGGGCTTCCGATCGGCTGGCGGCTGCCCATGCGGCCGGGACCGCCGCCTCCGTTACCGCTGCGGCGGACGTCCTGCGGGCGTTGTCGGGACCTCGGGGCGGGTCCGGGACATCCACTCGGCCGTGCCCTGTTCCCGCTGCCTCCGACCGTTGCTGGGGCCGTGCCTGGAGCTGTCATCGCGACCAACACCATCCCGTCACGGCAGCTGATTTCTCGGCCCGAACTGCTGGCGCCTTGCCAGAGGCTTCCCTCATGGCCCCCACCACCGCCGCCGCCGCAACGTTTAAATTTTGATCGGCAGCAAGGCTCAGAGACAGGCCCTGAGCTCCCGTTCGGCTGGCGACTGCCCATGCGGCCAGGGCCGCCTCCTCCGCTACCGCTGCGGCGAGCGTCTTGCGGACGATGGCGGGGCCTTGGGGCGGTTTCGGGACATTCACTCGGCCGTACCCTATCCCCGCTGCCTCCGCCACCGCCACCACCTCCGCAGTTCCAACGAACATTTTACAATCACCGGCAGGGCCTCGAAATTCGGCCGAGACCTCCCCATGGCAATATTCTTCACCCGTGGCTTCCGCCACCGCCACCGCTGCAGCGAGTGTGTTTTGGAGGGCGTCAAGGCCCGGAAGCAAGACTGCGGTTCCCACCTGGCCATCATCTGCAACGAACATTTTGCGGATGGCGGCGGGGCCTCAGGGCAGGGTTGAGACATTCACACAACCATACTCTGCCCTCGTTACCTCCGCCACCGCCACCGCCGCTACCGCAGCAACAAACATCTTGCGAACGCCGGCGTGACCTTCCAATTTGGCCGGCGCAGCCCCATGGCCGTGTTTTACATCCGGGACCTCCATCACCGCCGCAACGATTACATCTCGATTGGCGGCAAGGCCCACTGACAAGGCTACGACCCCTGTTTGACCATTGGCCGTCCCCATGGTCACACCCGCTACCACCACTGCTGTCAAAATGGTCTCCTTACATGCGGCGACGAGGCCCGGGAACAGGGCCGGGACTCCCACACAACCGTGTTCTGTCCCCATGGCCTCCGCCTCCGCCGCCACCACTACCACCACCACTATTACGTCAATCACCTTATGGATGGCGACAAGGCCTGGGGATGAACCAGAGGCCACCACACAGCCACTTTTTGCCTTCATGGCCTCTGCCACCACCACCACTGCAGCGACTATGTCTTGGTCGACAGCGAGACCCGGAGTCAAGACCGCAGCTCCTGATCAATCATCAACCGCCACCCCGGAGACCTTACAGACAACGACAAGGCCTAGGGAATGAGCCAGGACCATCTCACGACCACTCTCCATCCTCTTGTCCTCCGCCGCTATCACAGTCGCGGCAGTTACTCTTCGACCAGCGGCGAGACCCGAGATCCAGAACTATATCACCATCTTGCTCACATCCTGTCTGGAGATCTAAACCTAAACTGTGGCCATTATTCGTTCCTCCTCCAACCCCTTTCAAGATCTTAGGACCATCATTTGACCCGCCTATTCCATCACAAACTCACAGTCATATCCCCCATATATTATCATATTCTTCAACTGAACTGCGGGCCTTGAGATATGTTCCCCTATCTCAAATCTGGCCCCCTTGTCTCTCCAAATCCCATCTCAAGGACGGATCCTGGGATCCAGAGAGATGGTGGAGTCGTCGTCGGAAGCGTGGGAGGGAGGGTTTCTTAAAATTTCTAATCAAATTCCTTAACAAATTGGGGGACAACCCACCTGGGGCTCCGACCTGTTCACAGTTAGAGCGCAGCCGGAATGGTCAGGATTCCGACATGGCTCAATTGAGGATGGGGGGTTATCTAGAAGAGGGTGTCATCAAATCCATTAAAACGGTGAGCGGGAGAGGCAGATTTGGCGTCTATAAGGGGCCACATTCTGTTTCGGGAGCGCGTCTCCGCTCTCTATCTGCTGTGACGCGCTCCGACCCCATTATCACTTCCCGTTCTCCAGGTGGTCTGAGTGTTCGGGCCCTGGGCCTTCGACTGATGTTGTATAACGCCAGGTCCGTCATGAACAAAGCCCCTCTCATTCATGACTTGATCTTAGAGGGGGGGGCGGACCTGGTGGGTATCACCGAGACCTGGCTGGGCCCAGAGGGGGGTGTCCCTCTGGTCGATATGTGCCCGGCCGGGTTTCGGGCTTTTCATCAGCCGAGGACCCAGGGAAGGGGTGGAGGTGTTGCATTAGTTATCAAGGAAGATCTTTGTCCGAGGGAGTCCACTGTTTCTCAGACGTCTGGATGTGAATCTCTTTTCGTGAAGTTTGGTTCCAAGGTTCAGAAGGGCTTGTTGATCGTTTACCTGGCTCCCTGCTATGCATCATCTGCCCTGCTTGAGCTTCTTGAGATTATTGCTGGCATGGCGGTTGAGACCCCTAGGCTTATGGTCATGGGTGATTTCAACCTTCCCTCTGCCGGCGGTACCTCGGGACCTGCTCAGGAGTTCATGGCTTCCATGACAGCCATGGGCCTAACCCAATTAATCCGGGACCCTACTCACATCGGAGGTCATACCCTAGACTTAGTTTTTGTCTCTGATCAGTGGCAGAGTGATCTGGGTGTAGGGAATATAGTCATAGAACCCCTGTCATGGTCAGACCACTCACTCCTAAAGCTTGACTTCCGTTCCACACCTCTTGACCGCAGGGAGGCGGGGCCATTAAAATGGTACCGCTCCAGGCACCTGATGGACCCTGAAAGGTTCCTGATGGAGCTTGGGCCACTCCCCGAAACTCACACACACAACTCGGTCGAGGACTTGGTTGCCGCCTGGAATTTGGCAGCTGCTAAAGCACTTGATCGGGTTGTGCCCTTGCGGCCTCTGACCCGGCGCCGCTCCCAGATAGCCCCTTGGTTCTCCGAGGAGCTGAGGGAGATGAAACGCCGGAAAAGATGCCTAGAGAGTAGTTGGAGATCCACCCGTTCTGATTCTGACCGAACACTACTACGTGCTTATATTAAGACGTATTTAGTGGTGATAAGGATGGCGAGGAGAACTTACCTCTCCACCCTTATTGCATCCGCAGAAAACCGCCCAGCTGCCTTGTTTAAGGTGACTCGCTCCCTATTAAAAGTGGAGTCACAGGATGACCCTTTGCAAGGTCGAGCTGAGGAATTTTCCATATTTCTCCAGGATAAAATCGCTCAGATTCGGAACGGTTTGGACTCCGACTGGTCCTCTCCAGACGAGAGGGCGGGATCAGATATCGGTGAGGTCAACTGGGTTGAGTTCGACTCTGTTACCAAAGAACACGTTGACAGAATACTGGGGGGACTGAATGCTACCACTTGTTTATTAGACCCGTGTCCCTCCTGGCTGGTTCTAGCCACTCGGGAGGTAACACGAGGCTGGTTCCAAGGCATTATAAATGCTTCCTTGAGAGAAGGGTTTCTACCCACTGCTTTGAAAGAAGCGGTGGTTCGTCCCCTCCTCAAGAAACCGTCCTTGGACCCAGCATTACTATCCAATTATCGTCCTGTCTCCAACCTTCGCTTTGTAGCGAAGGTTATAGAGACCGTGGTGGCACGTCAGTTCCCGCAGTACCTGGATGAAGCGAATTATCTTGACCCCCTCCAATCGGGCTTCAGGCCCGGGCACAGCACTGAGACGGCGTTGGTCGCGTTGATGGATGATCTTTGGAGGGCACGGGACAGAGGCCATTCCTCTGTTCTGGTCCTCCTCGATTTATCGGCGGCTTTCGATACTGTCGACCACAGTATCCTGTTGCATCGGTTGGAGGGGCTAGGGATTGGAGGCACCGTGCTTCAATGGTTCTCCTCCTTCCTCTCCGACCGTTCGCAATTTGTGTTGACAGGGGGACAGAGATCGACCCCGAGACCCCTACTCTGTGGGGTGCCTCAGGGGTCGGTGCTCTCTCCCCTGCTGTTCAACATTTATATGAAGCCGCTAGGTAATATCATCCGTGGCTTTGGAGTGGAATTCCATCGGTACGCTGATGATACTCAGCTGTACATCTCCACTCCAGACCACCCCAACGAAGCCATCGAGGTGATGACCCGGTGCCTGGAAGCCGTACGAAATTGGATGGGTCAAAACAGACTCCGTCTCAACCCGACCAAAACCGAGTGGCTGTGGTTTCCTGCCCCCAGATTCAGTCAGCTTATTCCATCGCTGACCATAGGAGGAGAGACACTATCCCCTGTGGAAAGGGCACGCAACTTGGGTGTACTCCTGGATGTGCGACTGTCTTTGGAAGACCATATTGCAGCCACCACCAGGAGTGCTTTTTATCAGATTCGTCTGATCTACCAATTGCGACCCTTCCTGGATCTGGGCGCACTTCGCACAGTCACCTCTGCTCTCGTCATCTCCCGTTTGGACTACTGTAATGCTCTCTACATGGGGCTCCCCTTGAAGACTCTCCGTAGGCTACAGTTAGTTCAGAATGCCGCCGCGCGGATGATCATCGGCGCCCCTCGGGACGCCCACATAACACCTCTTCTCCGCCGGCTGCACTGGCTTCCTGTGGCCTTTCGGATTCGATTCAAGGTGGTACTAATAGTATTCAAAGTGCTCCATGGCTCGGGACCTGGATACTTACGGGACCGCCTTCTGCCACCAACAACCTCCCGCCGCCCAGTACGCTCCCACAGAGTCGCCATGCTCGGGGTCCCACCACTAAATCACTGCCGACTGGCAGCCCCGAGACTTCGTGCTTTCTCTGTAGGAGCCCCATCCCTCTGGAATTGTCTCCCCTCGGAGACACGAGCCATGTCAGATATCCTCACCTTCCGGCGCGCAGTCAAGACCTTGTTGTTCAAGCAGGCCGGTCTAGCCAATTGAATCATTCGGGTTAAATTAAATTTTAGATAATCTCTCTGTTGGGTATTGTTCTTAACCATTTTAGATTTTTATTTATTTCATCTCCGTTACCTGTACTGTTTTCGTTGTTGAATGTGCACCGCCCCGAGTCCCTTTTTGGGAGAGGGAGCGGTATAGAAGCATGAACAAATAAATAAATAAAATGTGATGATAACTGTGCTCTGTCTTCAAGGTTCCATAAGATTCTTTCCTGTATGCATGTGTTTGAAGAATAGATGAAAGCAATTATTCCTGTGTGTACCTTGAATACTTCATTCATCCAGTATCAAGGACTCTGGTTAACCCTTAGCAAGTTAAGGTTTAAGGAGAAAAGAAAAGCATGATTTTATCCTGTTGGAGAGATGGACAGGAGCTTATTCATCAATATCCACACAGGGGCCACAAAAGATGCACACATAGAAGGGCAAGACTTTGATTTCAGAGTTGTGGCCTCCAGCTTGGCTGTTTTGCTTCCCTCTGGACACCCTTAAGCTCCTGCTGAAAGTGAGAAGCCAAGGCAGGCATTCTCAAGATTAACCTTCTATTAAAAAAAAAATCAGCAGCAGTACTTTGAATGGGTTGGTTAATAAAATGATGTCTAACTATCTTTTTTAGTCTAACATGAAAGCACATTAATGTTTTGAATCAGTGACTAGGGATATTAGGATTATTATTTTTGACCTGAGCCAAAAACAGAAGAAGCTGATGCTTGTTCACAATCTTCAGAAATCTTTCTTCCTTCATAAACACGTGTTTATTTTAGTATGATTCCAACTGAGTTATCCATTGGGCCTAGTTTGGAAATGTGAATTTCCATCATTTGTGTCCATCCTTAATCAAATGTTCATGATGTGCATGCTTTTTGAAAACCACTACAGAGTTAGCAATGCACCTTGCCAAAGTTGATTATATTTATCTATAGTTAAAATATTTTGTAACTTGGTGTGTTGGGCACTCTCAGCCTCAGGGGTGGGATTCAAATTTTAACAACCGGTTCTGTGGGTGTGGCTTAAGTGATGGACATGGCTTGGTGGTCATGTTATTGGTTGGGTGTGGCCAACTCAGTATCACTCACATCGAGGCACGTATCTCCTCACCTGGCTTCTCATGACTGTGGGGATGCTGTAACAGTCGTAAGTGTGAAAAATGGTCATAAGTCACTTTTTTCAGTGCCATTGTAACTTTGAATGGTCACTCCACACAAGCAAAGTACCAGCAAAGGAGGAGGAAAAAACCTCCAGAGATGTTCCTGAGACAGGAATCCAGTCCTGCCAAGAATATAATAAGGGTTAATGGAGAGGCAGTTTCTGTAAGCAACCCCAGAATGTTTCCTTCCTGCCTTCCTTACAGGATTAGGCCAGTAATTTCTTCTAACAACTGGTTCTCCGAACTGCTTAGAATGTTAACAACCAGTTCTACCGAATAGGTGCAAACTGGTAGAACCCCACCCCTGCTCAACCTAATGATTAAACCAAGTGAATCTGGAAAATGTGGTAATTCAATGCAGGTAGTCCTTGACTGACAACTGTAATTTAGCCTGGAATTATTATTATAATTTTATGCTACTCATTAAGTAGGTCACCATATCACAGCACTTGATTTTATGTCTGCTTCTGCAGTGGTCATTAAGTGAATGCAATGGTTATAAAACAAACACCACAATTGTTAAGAAAATTCGGCAGTTGTTAAGCAAATCCATTGTCTGCAGTTGTCAGTGGGGGGGAAGCGTGACCATTGGAACTTTGAATATGTGTTACAAGTAGCTCTAGTAATGTTATAACTTCAAATATCACTAAGTAACTGGTTATAATTGGTTATAAGTTGAGGACTTCCTATAGTGGATTCATTCACATTAGGAATATTGGGTAAACATAATGTAGAAGACGACCAGACTGAGCCCAAGGGAGGGTCAAATGCACCACCAGCCTCGAGTCCTTTTTTAATTTTTTTAAAAAACAATTATATTTACAGAATTAAAAACATACAAATTCAAAAATACAGAAACAATAATCTGTGAATAACACATAATTCTTTACATTTGTCATCGAATTTGGTAAGTCCTGATAATCAATAATAACTAATACCAATCACACCTTTATTCATTATCACATCCTAAACACTAACTAATTCACAATATACTCTATTTATTTTCGCGTTGGTTTATAACTCCTCTTCAATTACTAATACATTCATATTATTTAGCTAATCAATAAAGAATATAATAAGTGAATAATAGTAATAGTTACAGCAAAAAGAAGATTTAAAACCTTTAATTGTTTTTATACATTGGTATGGACAGCTGGATATAAATTGTTTCTTGGGTTCATTTACGTGTTTTCCCTTTTGTTATCTACCCAATTATACCATTTATCCCATATCCGGTACTAATCTGTATCCTCCTTCCCATTGATTTTAAGTGTAAGCCTCTCCAATTGGGCACACTCATAAGTTTTCTGAATCGCAATGTGTATCAGTGGTACATTTGGGTTCTTCCAATATTGTGCTAATGAAATACGTGCCGCAGTTAATAAATGAATGGTCAAATATCTTACTTTAGAGGGATAATCCCCTTTAATCATTCCCAGCAAAAACAATTCAGCCTCAAGTCCTTTCATGCTCACAAGAGATTGAAGTCCAGCCCACCCTGAATTCCATTGATTATTATTTACCGCCAATTTGCTTTGACCCTTAGTAGTTCAGATTCTTGTCAAGAGCATTAGCATACAATAAACGTATATTCATTTGAACTACCCAGACTCCTGGTTTCCTGTGCTTGATATATAGCCTCTTCTGTGCTTTCTACTTAAAATCAAGATGGTTTACCTACTGGGGTAATGATGCTGCTCTGACCCAAAACTTGTTCCAAGGAAACAGACACGAAACAGAGGTAACAGCAAAACCTTTTAATGATTCTTTACAAATTCCATTCCTTCATGGTTAAAAGGATGTTTCAAACTAATTGTCTCTGATAAGAACGAGCCTTGCCAAGGCTGTCCAAGGCGGCCAAGAACACTAGATAAAGTTGTCAAGAAGTATTTCCAACACAAAGAGTATCCAAACACCAACCAAGAGAGTCCGAACGTCCACAACGCTTGAGTGCAAAAATGTCTTTGCTTCCTGCAAAGAACTCCGGTTTCTCAGCTGGCTTTTATCTTTTAATGGAGGGGCCATTACCTTGCAGCCTTATCCCGAGTTGCCCGTGCTACTGCAGCTGCTCTTTCCTTTGAGCAGCCCTGCGCGCATGGACACTGGGCACAGGCTCCTCGGGAACCTCTTCATCACTGCTGCCAGCCTCCACAATCTGCAAAGGCATCATTCCACTCCCTGATGGCCCTGGCCCCATCCCTGCATTCACACGCAGGCCCCTCATCTGAGTCCTCGCTCTCTGACACCTCAGCTGTCCGCACCTGCTGCCGGCGAACCACAGCAGATGCCCTTTCAGCTCATCTTGCTAACAACATCATCCATTCCCCTCCCCCAAAGAAGCAAAACAATTCTTATTAGCATATAGCTAGTGTTAAACCCTTAGGAATAATTGGTGGTGCTAAGAAGATACAAAAAGAATTTCTTTTCTACCTATTCCCCTGCTCAATTCACATATCAGAAAAGATCCTAAAACAAAACAAAATGAACAAGCCTATATTTGTTGCAATCAAACAGAGATCACATTTCTTTTTCCTTCTGATGGTTTAAGGTTTTTATTTTTTATTTTATTTTTTGCATGCCTTAATGTGCTGTGTTATAATGCCTGCGTGTTCTGAGCTGGTTTCAACTCAACATTTTAATCCTCTATGTATTAACTTTGTACGTGGTTGTAAATCTCCATCTCCATACAATCTATTAGGGAAAGGGATCATACAGAGTCATTTATACACTAATCTCAAACTCACTGAGTTTTATGAAAAGTCTGAAGGGTTTATTGAAGTAAATATGAAAGAGTCCTTTGAAAAGTAATCCCAGGTTCATCCCCAAAACTGGGTGCATCACAGGGGCTAAAGGTTGGTAGGGAGGGGCAGGGATAAAAAAAAAAGCATCCACCTATGAGATTAATAATTAATAATAAGAAGGTGCACTAAATCCAGTCTGAACCTCTGGTTGACTGTGTGGTGAAGAATAAGGATATAACTCAGGGGTGGGATTATACCAGTTCACACCTAACCAGTTGTTAACATTCTAAGCAGTTCGGAGAACCAGTTATTAGAAGAAATTACTGGCCTAATCCTGTAAGGAAGGCAGGAAGGAAACATTCTGGTGTTGCTTACAGAAACTGCCTCTCCGTTAACCCTGATTACATTCTTGGCAGGACTAGACTTCCTGTCTCAGGAACTTCTCTGGAGTTTTTTTCCCCTCCTTTGCTGGTACTTTGCTTGTGTGGAGGGACCATTCAAAGTTACAATGGCACTGAAAAAAGTGATGTATGACCATTTTTCACACTTATGACTGTTGCAGCATCCCCACAGTCATGAAAGGCCAGGCGAGGAGATGCGTGCCTCGATGTGAGTGTTATTGAGTTGGCCACACCCAGCCAATAACATGACCACAAAGCCATGTCCACCCAGTCACATGACCACCAAGCCACGCCCACCACATAAGCTATGCCCACAGAACTGATTGTTAAAAAATTTGAATCCCACCTCTGATATAACTGTAATCAACCAACCAACCAATATGATTTCCAACACCAAGTAGATTTCAAATATAACCTCCTTTTCAAGGAATGATATTTTACCTACCCTAACTTTCCTCTACCTGATACTTTCCAGATATTGTGGATTATTGTCAGGCTCAAAAAATCAGGACCATTAAGTTGCAGTCCAGAAGATTTATTGTTCAAGCTTATACACAAGAATCTAATCAGCACTAAGTTGGCATTAGATAAGTGCCAGTGGAATTCAAAGGTGACTGGAATCACTTGTGGGAACGTAATGACTCCAGACTAATCACTCGCTTAACTCTGTGCCCCCAGTTCTTCCTGTTCTTCTCCTACATCTACAATTCCATTAGCTCCAATTGGTATGATTAAGATGATGGGAATTGTAATCCAAAACCAAAAAATATCTTATTTTCCCCTTTCTGGAGGATTGGACTAGACTTTTTACTCAGAACAGCAAACCAAAATCCTGTTTGCATTGTCTCTGAGAAAGGGTTAATCCTTTCCTCTTGGGTGATATAATGAGATTCTTACATGACATGAGTTACATTTCAAAAGCAGATAAAAGGTACTGTTGATAGTATGAAATCTACCCACAATTAAATTAATATACCAAGCCATCTTTAAACTACAGCATTTATTGGGCTAAAATTGGCATTTTTTCCTGACTTAAATTCAGGTGATTAAACCTCCAGTTGTAAAGGAGGTGTGGGAGGTAAGTCAGTCATCTGAATTCCCTTATCCAGAGACTTTTAAGAAAGTCTAAGCTTCTGGAAGATTTATTCTTGTGCATCTTCCCTGGATTATGCAACTGGTTGACCGTAATGGAGAGAGGAATTGAAGGGCATCGGAATTTCCTGCTCCACGGAAACTGGAACGCACGGTCATTTTCTCACGGGACTGAAGAAAGTTCTGGGAACTTTATTGTATCAATCTTCAGCAGACCTGCTACTGGAGCTCATGCTCAATTATTTAAAGGCAGCATGTTCCTGACACCCATGCTGTGAATGCCTAATGAAGTGTGTCACTCCAAAAGTTGTACAAGCCCAGGGAGCTCAAAGATTCAGGGAAAAAGGAAAGGAGAGGGCCATTCGTCTGAAAGGCAGATTGAAAAGCTGAAAGATTTGCAGTGAAAAAAAGCAAAAGGAAACCAAACCTAAAATGTTGCGACCTTTTCACCACCTGGTAAGTTCACAGCAAGGCATATTCAATGGCAAATCTTGGTTCCATTTAACAATGGCTTGGTTCTAATTGGAGCCTCACCTGTGATTGCAGCTTCACTTTTTCTACTTCCTCTTCTTAAGGGGAATAGGAGTGAATAGGAAAAAATAGAGGTATTCTGTCCTAGGCCTCCCAAAAAACACTTAGTCTATTCTGAGTCCCGGCAAAAACCTCTTTTATTACATTAATGTGAATTTATTTCATTCACAGTCAACCAAGAGGTGGAGGATGCATATTACGAGTGCAGTGGGCTTGGGGTGGCTGCTGATGGATGGGAGAGGATGCAAAGAGGTCAGCAGACAGTAGCAGACAGGCATGGTGGAAGAGGGTGCACAAGGGTGTGAGAATGGAGAGGGAGGCACCTTGCAAGCACAGAGAGATCTAGGGTAGCTGCGGCCAGATGGAAGAGGTTATGCAAGAGTGGAAAGAGTCTTGCGAAGGTATACTAATTAGCTCAGACCTTTATCAATCCTGGAATGCTGCCCTCGGTGCTGACAGGGAAGGGCTGGGTTATACAGACAAATATTGCTTCTCTTTTAATCCTGATGGGAGGGGTCATCCATCATCTACCTGTGGCCTTACTCCCACGTTGACCCTGGGTTCTTAATTGTGCCTTCTTTTTGGCAGCTTTGCACATGGCTGGGAACCACTTCCAGAAGCTCCCCTGTGCTGTCCCAGCCAGTCTATGGAATGGGTTAGTTACTTAGGATTTGTGAGCTGTCCCCTTAAGGGAATGCATCATAGGAAATGTAGGCAAGGGTATCCTGGGAAACGTAGTTCATATCATGTGGCTACATCTGTAATCCTGATTGGCCACTAAATTGACCTTCGAGGGGTTGAAGGAGGTTGCCCTCCATTCTTACCTGCACTCATTACTTATAACATCGTTTTCTTCTATTGATACAAGATGGGTTAGGAGATAACTATTTTCCACGTGCAAGGCAGATATACAAAGGATTGGTCATTGAAAGAGGAACTTCGTCACAAATGTGAGTTACGAGGATACCTGATGTACCAATAAATGAACTTTGTTATGGAAGCTTTGTTGAGTTATCTATCTGCATTTGCAGAGCTATAAGTCTACCTCTGTGCAAGGCAGAACAGTGGAAAATAGATCCTGATTCATCAAAAAGTTAAAGTTTAATGAATTTATGATATGCTAGTGATATTGAAGCCAGGAATGAATACGCAATGTTGACTTGAAACTGCATGCATCATCATCTCTCTCTGTGAGCATCTTTGGAAGCTGTTTACATGGTGGGAGGGATCGGATTCCCCCACGAGCTACAGACAAAGAGAAGTTTCTATCTCCACCCACCCACCCACCCCCTCCTCTACTCAATTTGGCTTTGGCTATCTCAGAGACCCTATTTGCATAACAAGGAATGTAATTACCCAGTTCCCAAAAGATCATCAAACCTTCAGTTTGAACCTGCAAGGCAGAACATCCCCCATCTCACTGCTGTCCAAGCCCAAAGGCAGCTGATGACTGCCAGCCTGCCCTGGCCTCATCTCTGCCTCTGATGCAGAGCCCTCATCCAAGCCTTCCTCAACCTCCAGGAATGACCCTGGTTCCTCCCCAACCTCCTCACTACTGTCCGACTCTATTGCCAGCTCTGCCAGTGGCTGGCAGGCCACAACAAGGGGCCACAGAAACATTTGCCATTTGTAATCAGGGAAGAAGGTCGATTGCCTTGCTAAATATTTCCTTGAGAGGAAAAATGTAAAGGTTCCCTCTGTCCAGCCATTTTTGTTTCTTAGTTGAAGGAGCCAGCATTGTCCGAAGATGTTTCTGATGTCATCTGGCAAGCATAACTATATGCTGATGTGCATGGAATATTGTTATCTTCCTACCAAAGGGGTACCTATTTATCTTCTTGCATTTGCATGCTTTTGAACTGGTAGGGGAGCTGGTACAAGAAACAGGAACTCATCCTGTCACGCTGTCTCAAACTCAGGCTGTCAGCTTTCCTGATGACAAGTTTCCCCACCATCCAGCCAAAGCTGAAGAAGCTTCTGGGATGAGAAGCAAAACATCTTCAAAGAAAAACCAGAAAGTCCAGTTGCCTCTTAAAAAAGCACCTTTGGGACATCCATGACCTGGATGACTGAGAATCTCCATAGACATTCTCTCCCTCACAGGAATTCCACTGCAGGGAAAAGGAATGAGGTGGTGAAAATGTTATGGACCTCAAGAAGTATATGTTCTTAAGCACCTAGAAGTCCTTTATTGCAAAACTAGCTTGTAAATATGTCACATAGTCCTGAACCCTGAAGAACCACCTTAACTCAAAAATACTATAGCCTAAGTGGTATTTTGAGTTAAGATTTTGGTCTGAAAGAAATGGGACATTTAATGAATAAATGTTGGGCTGCATTCTTATTGGGATTGTGGTGGACATAGGGAATTTGACTATTAATTTCATGTCACTGGAATGAAGTGAATAAATGTATTTTATATTTCATTTCTGTGGCCTGTCTTCCTTGTCCTTCCTTCCTTCCTTCCTTCCTTCCTTCCTTCCTTCCTTCCTTCCTTCCTTCCTTCCTTCCTTCCTTCCTTCCTTCCTTTCTTCCTTCCTTCCTTTCTTTCTTTCTTTCTTGCTTTCTTCCTTCCTTCCTTCCTAAGATCTTTCAAAATCCCATATTTATATACAGTTAGGTTTTTTTTTAAACAATTTTGTCAGATGTCCACACCAATGAAGAAACATGCTAGAGAAATGAAGACATGTTATTTTGAATAGCTATTTATGGTAATAGGAATGAAGCTTTATAAATTAACTCCCTGGAATGGTAAACAAGATAAATGCTTTTTGGGGGCCAAGCAAAAAACAGTCAGAGGCTAATTGCACAAAGAGAAAAAGGGAAAAAATGCCCTTACATTAGAAAGCCCACACTTGAAAAATGAGGTCAGAGAACAAAATAGGAAAATGAAGGTGGCAGAAACAGTGAAAGGATAAGAGCTCAGATGACAGAAGCTTATTTAGCTGGGTCATGCAGAGGGAGTCATGCATTTTTTTAAGGATTAAGTGGACAGACCCAAAATATCAAAGATAAAGCAGAACTATTTTATAAGGTCTAGTAAGAAGGGTGACAAAAGAAGATGCTGAAAATGTAAAGTCGAAATGCCTTTTAAAAAGTTTATTGAAGGATTTTTGGTGCTTTGGAATCTGGTTATTTTCTTGCAGATGTTTCACTCCAAAACTAGGTAATATCACTAGTGGGGTTTTCTCTGTTTATATATAATATAAGCACCAAGTATGCCACAGTTCAGCAATGAGCTACAAATATTCTCTTCTACTGGAGCCTCTTACATGTCTAATTCTGCTCAACTAAGTTTTTTTTTTTAAAGTAGGCAGGCAAATCTCATGGAAAAGGGATGAACGGTAGGAAGGAAATGAGATAAGGGAATTAATGACTGGAAGAACTACTTACGAAGAAGTACTTATGAAGGTTATCTGTTCCCCTTTGATGGACATGGTCCAGCAAAGACTGGTCGCCCTCAGTCCAGAATTTTTTGGATTCCTGCATTGGGTAGAGATTGAAATTGAGAGCCCCAATCACCTCTTCCTATGTCATAAGTCTATGTTCCTTCATCCTTTGAAACCACGTGTCAAGTTTGAAGTGCATTTTTGCTGTTGCAACCATTATTGCTTCTCAGCTTGCCAATGAACCAGGGGCGGAGGGAAGGAGGAGATGGTATGTAGCCTCCAGACATCAAAAGGTCAGCTGTGAGAGCCAAGGACACTTTAGCAGGTGTTTGCCAAACCCAAACACTTTTTCTCATAACAATGCAATGAGACTCAATTGGACATGTGACCTGCTCTAATAGGGGGAGGGAGAATCCTATACTTTAATTAGGTGGGTTTGTGCAGGAATTAGCTAGATCTGGTTTTGGCAAAAAATGATGCACTCAGACAGTTTTACATTCAGAGATTGAATCATCTCGATTGTGCTTGCTTTGGTTGGATTTCATCAGTTGGAATGTTGACACCATGTTTTCCATCCTTTATGATTTACAGTAGAGAGAGAGATAATACAGATGTGTGATCATAGAATCATAAAATTACAGAATATAAACCATTACAAGGTGCAGGAAAAACAATTATACCATCCATGAGAAGTGGCCTATCCAACTTCTTAAAAACTGCCAGAGAGAGAAAACCTACAATCTTCATGGAGGAAGTCTTCTATTGCTGTATAGCAATAGCAATAGCAAAAGCACTTAGACTAACATATCACTTTAAAGTGCTTCTTTATAGCCTTCTCTAAGCAGTTGTACAGAGTCAGCCTATTGCTTCCAACAATCTGGGGCCTCATTTTACCCACCTCAGAAGGACAGAAGGCTGAATCAACCTTGAGCCTGGTGAGATTCGAACTGCCAAATTGCAGGCAGCCAGTAGTCAGCAGAAGTAGCCTGCAGTACTGCACTCTAACCACTGCACCACAAGGCTGTCTATAAACTCTTCTTAGAAGCATCCATAGGTGTTACCATCAGGAAGTACCTAATATTTAAAGAAAATCTAGATATCTGCAACAAGTGCCCATTATGTGGAACACATGAGTGCATAAATGCAGAAGCTTAACTGATTGGAAAAATTTGGAGAAACTGGACAGCTCCCTGATTTTTAAGGTTTAGGTCATGTGCATAATAGCATTTTTCCCCATTCTCTTTCTCCTCTTTTTTACATTTCAAGATTTCTCATTATTGGTAGAATGATGGTTGGACCATGTCAGTCAACTAAACATTTTTTCATTTCTTTTCAGCGTTAAAAACATTACATTTCTATCCAACCAGGATCTGGCAGAGCTCACTTGCTGCAAGTCCCTTCTGTTAAAAAAAAGTTATTTTGCAGGAGACGGGAGATGGATCTTTTCTATTCCTTTTCTCCGGATGTCTATTTGGCTTTAATCTGTTATACTTTGGCAAATCTTTAAAAGTCTATTTTTTTCAGCAAGTCCAAGCCCAGATTGGATTATGATCCTCTTCTTGATATTAGATTAAATTGGTTTTTTTTAAAATTGAGATTTGCCTTGTTCTTCCCTACTGATTATCACTGCTTATAATAATTATTTTTTAATTCTAAAAGAAGTACACAGCCAGTTTATGGCACCTAGCATGCCTCTTATAGCTCAGTGTTCCTCCAGCTTGAATTACCAGTTCTCTCAATTGGTCAGTTTTCAGCTCATTAATTACACTTCAGGAAATCAGAGGTCTTGAAAATCCTGCCTTCAAAAAAAAAAACTAGGGCATTTTTCTTTTTTTTTTTGCAGCATAGATTTTTGTATGGAACAAAATAATTTCCTTGAACCTTGATTGATATTGGCAGGTGACATGGGAAGTTTCTCCATTGTTCTCTATAGAACATGCCTTCTAGGGAAGCTCTTGATCATTTTCAAAGATTTAATTGCCTATCATCGTTTGTCTGATTTCCCATCATTTTGCTCATTCAGACAGGTTTGCATTTCCAGAGGCAAAACAATCCAAGTGAGACAACCCTGTGGCAACTGAGTTGTGTCTCTTCTTTTAATCTAATCTGTCTTGATGGAATTTCTCAGAAGCGTGAAAGAGGAGGAGGGTAAGGAGAGTGAGGAAGGAGGGAAGAGGAGGAGGAGGACTGGTATTTCCAATATGAGAAATGCTATTTCCTAAGTTAAATAGAATGAGCTGGAAAGGACCATGGAGGTCTTTTAATCCAGTCCCCTACTCAGGTAGGATAACCTATACAATCTCAGACAAGTGACTGTCCAGTCTCTTCTTAAAAACCTCCAGTGATGGAGCACCCATGAACTCTGGAGGCAAGCTGTTCCACTGGTTAATTGTTCTCACTGTTAGGAAGATTCTCCTTAATTCCAGGTTGCTTCTCTCTTTGATTGGTTTCCAACAATTGTTTCTTGTCCGGCCTTCAGGTACTTTGGAGAATAAGTTGACTCACTCTTCTTTGTGGAAACCCCTTAAATACTGGAACGCTGCTATCAGGTCCCTCCCAGACCTTCTTTTCTTTAAATTATCCAAACCCAAATCCTGCATCCATTTTTCATATGTTTTAGTCTCCAGGCTTTTAATAATTTTAATTGCTCTTTGAATTTTTTCCAGACATCTTTTTTGTAGTTTGGTGACCAAAATTGGTGGCAGTATTCCTGATATAGTTTTACTAGGGTATTATAAAGTGGTAGTAATACTTCACATGATCTTAATTCTATGCCTCTATTTATACAACCCAGCATTGTACTAGCTTTTTCAGCTACTGCTGGCTCATATTCAAGTGATTTTATTTATGTATTTGTTTGTTTGTTTGTTTGTTTATTTATTTATTTATTTATTTATTTTTGATTTTATATACCTCTCCCCTCTCCCAACGGGACTTGGGACGGTTTACAGCCAATTAAAAATACAGTCATAAATACAATATTTTAAAATAAAATTAAAAAGATTAAATGATTAAACAGTCAAAAAAGTTAAAAAGCTAAAACCATTTAAAATCAATTAAAAACCTTACCAGAAACTCTAGGCCAGACCGTCTTGATGGAATAGGTGGGTCATCAGCGCGCGCCGGAAGGTTAATAGGTCAGGGATGGTCCTCATCTCTGGGGGTAATTCGTTCCAGAGGGAGGGTGCTCCCACAGAGAAGGCCCATACCCTTGGGGCCGTCAGCCGGCACCGTCCAGCCAGCGATACCCCGAGGAGGCCCGCCCTATGGGAGCGCACTAGCCTGACCGGAGGCCGATGGTGGCAGTAGGCGGTCCCGTAAGTACCCAGGTCCCAAGCCATGGAGCGCACTTTGAAGATGACCACTAGCACCTTGAATCGCACCCGGAGGGCCACCGGGAGCCAATGCAGCTCACGCAAAAGTGGTGTAACATGGGAGCTCTGAGAAGCCCCCAAAACCACCTGCTGTGATCATCTAGTGATCATCTACTAGGATGCCAAGGTCCCTCTCACAGTTATTGTTTTTGAGCCAGGTCTCACCTAATCTGTATTTATACCTTTGATTTTTCCTGCCTAAATGTAAAGCTTTGCTTTTCTCCACATTGAAATTCATTTTTGGGATAGGGCCCATTTTCACATTTGTCAAGATCTTTTTGGATCCTGAGCTTGTCTTCTGGGGCGTTGGTGCCAGCTTAGTGTCATCTGCAAATTTGATGAGTTCCCCTTCTATTCCCTCCCATGCTTATACTTATTATTCCTTCCTTGATCCAAACTAACCAGAAATGATCACACCTGAGATTTATTGCAAAAATATATACCCACTACATACTTTTTACACAGTACTATAAACCATTTTCTCTTTTACTCTGTTTGCCAAAGAGTTCCAAAGTTTGGGCATACATATTTAATAGTAGATGAACTCTGGTGGGCAGTCCTGCTTGCCTCCAGGGAAGTAACACATTGAGTCAAACTCTTCTGGTTACCTATTTCTGAGCTATCCAGAATTATTGGGAGTCCATAGAATAAACAAGAAATTCAATGTAGAGAAGAGTAAAGTCCTACACTTAGGCAAGAAAAACCAAAAGTACACATATAGATAGGATGAAACCAGGCTCAATAGCAGTAACTGTGAGAGGGATCTTGGAGTCTTAGTGGACAACCAGCTAAATATGTGCCAGCAGTGTGCAGCAGCAGCCAAAAAAGCTAATGCAATCCTAAGTTGTATTAACAGGCCTCAGGGCCACAGGCAACGGTGGCTGCGACGACCTTGGATGGTGCGGCCCTGCCAGGGATGGGGATGGTGACCCAGAGACCTCGCTGACGGCGGTGCTGGCAGTGGCGGTGGAGACTTGACCTGATATTGTCGGGCCTGGCAGTGGGGATGCCTGGCTTGCGGACGGCGGCAGACCCGAAGATGGGGGCCCGAATCCCGATGGTATTGACAGCAATACCAAGGACGAGCCCATCACGCTCCTGATCCCGTCCCCACCGACAGCAGCGATGGCGGTGGCAAAGACAGAGGCCGTGACCAGCTACCTGGGACATCTGGATGGGCCGGTCCTGAATTAATGTGCCTTTCCCCCCCCCCATCCTGATGTCAGACATCAAAGACACGATCGGCCAGCCACCGTTTGACCCGGCCACTTACTTATTCAGTGGCAGATTTGTGGGCACTCAGAAATGTCCCCTTTCCTTTTAGGTGGCCCCCAACCTTTCCATGGCATTCCTCGATGATGGATCTTGGGATCCTGAGAGATGGCACAGCCAAGGGAAACGCGCCCATTTATATTTATTTATTTCCAAATTATTAGCGGGGTTAGGGAGGGTGACCAGGCTGGGTTTGGGGGATGACCCATCTGTAATAAGGGCCAGACCGGGGGTCACGCGCGACTGGGAGGCCTTGGGGCTGTGGGTGGTCGGATCAAGGATGGGGGCTCCTTTCCGGGAGGGAGAGGGGATGGCTATCTGCATGATTGGCGGGAGAGGCAGGTATGGTGTTGACAGGGGCCCTATCCTGTTGTGGGAGTTCGCCCCCGCTGTTTACATGCAGTGGCGTGCTCCGACTCCCAGGTCACTTCCCGTTCCCTGGGTTGTTCGAATGATCCAGCCCCGGGCCTTCAGCTGATGCTGTGCAACACCAGGTCCATAGTTAATAAAGCCCCCCTCATTTATGATCTTATTGTGGAGGGGGGAGCGGACCTGGCGGGCATTACTGAGACCTGGCTGGGGCAGGAGGGGGGTGTTCCCCTGGTGGAGATGTGCCCGGCCGGGTTTTGGGTTTTTCATTGACCGAGGGCCCAGGGAAGGGGTGGAGGGGTTGCGGTAATTATTCGGGAGGATCTAGGTCCTAGGGAATCCACTGTTCCTCAGATGACTGATATGAGTCCCTCTTTGTAAAGTGTGGTTCCGGGGTTCAGATGGGCCTATTGATCATATACCTGGCTCCCTGCTATGTGACATTTGGCCCTGCCTGGGCTCCTCGAGGTCATAGCCGACTTGGCGGTTGAGACCCCCAGGCTGATGGTCATGGGGGATTTCAACCTGCCTTCGGGTGGCGTGTCCTCGGGGATTGCCCAGGAGTTATTGGCTTCCATGACAGCCTTGGGCCTGACCCAACTAATTAGGGACCCCACTCACACTGGGGGTCACATCTTGGATCTGGTTTTTGTCTCTGGACAGTGGCAGGATGATCTAGGTATAGGGGACATTGTTATTGAGCCCCTGTCATGGTTTGATCATTTGCTCCTTAGACTGGACTTCCAAGCCGCACCCCCTCATTGCAGGGAGGCAGAGCCGACATGATGGTTCCGCTCCAGGTGCCTGATGGACCCGGATAGGTTCCTGATGGAGCTTGGGCCATTTCCCAGTGTTCGAACTCACAACTTGGTCGAGGACCTGGTGGCCAACTGGGACAGGGCGGTGGCTGGGGCCTTTGACCGGGTTGTGCCCTTGTGGCCTCTGACCCGATGCCAATCCCACTCAGCTCCATGGTTTTCTGAGGAGCTGAGGGAGATGAAGCATCGGAAAAGATGCCTAGAGAGCGGTTGGAGGGCCACCCGCTCTGGATCTGACTGAACACTATTGCGGTCCTATATTAGGACCTATTTAGTGGCGATAAGGACGGCAAAGCGTTCTCACTTTTCCGCCCTTATCGCGTCCGCAGGAATTTGCTCAGCCGCCCTTTTTAGGGTGACCTGCTCCCTTCTAGAAGTGGGAGGATGGGAGGATCCTCTGCAGGGGCGGGCTGAGGATTTTTTGAATTTTCTGATGGACAAAATCACTCAGATCTGGGATGGGTTGGACTCTGACTGGGCGACTCTGGACAGGGGATCGGGGGCAGAATTCAGGGAGGTCATTTGGGGGGAGTTTGATCCTGTTTCCCCCGAGGACATGGACAGGATGCTGGGTGGGCTTAATGCTACCACATGTTTACTGGATCTGTGTCCCTCCTGGCTGGTATTGGCCACTCGGGAGATGACATGAGGTTGGTTCCAGGGTATTATTAACACTTCCTTGAGCAAGGGGTTTCTACCTGCTGCCCTGAAAGAGGTGGTAGTGAGACCCCTCCTCAAGAAACTGTCCCTGGACCCAACTCTGTTATCTAACTATCATCCGGTCTCCAACCTTGCTTTGTAGCGAAGGCTGTTGAGAGTGTGGTGGCACGACAGCTCCCCCAGCACCTGGATGAAGCTGTCTATTTAGACCCATGCCAATCGGGCTTCAGGCCTGGGCACAGCATGGAGACGGCTTTGGTCGCATTGGTGGAAGATCTCTGGAGGGCCCGTGACAGAGGTTATTCCTCTGTCCTGGTCCTATTAGATCTCTCGGTGGCTTTTGATACTGTCGACCACAGTATCCTATTGCGGTGGTTGGAGGGGTTGGGGGTGGGAGGCACTGTTTTACAGTGGTTCTCCTCCTTCCTCTCTGACCGTTCGCAATTTGTGTTGGCAGGAGGGCAGAGATCGATCCCGAGGCCCCTGATTTGTGGGGTTCCTCAGGGGTCAGTGCTCTTGCCCCTACTGTTCAACATTTATATGAAGCCGCTGGGTGAGATCATCCGTGGCTTTGGAGTAGAGTTTCATCAGTACACTGATGATACTCAGCTGTACATTTATACCCCAGGCCACCCCAGCGAAGCCGTGGAAGTGATGACCCGGTGCCTGGAGGCTGTGCGGGGTTGGATGGGGCGAAGCAGGCTTCAGTTCAACCTGGCCAAGACCGAGTGGCTGTGCTTTCCGGCGCCTCGATACAGCCAGCTGATTCCATCGCTGGCTGTGGGAGGGGAAATTCTTACCCCCACAGAGAGGGCGCGCAATCTGGGTATCCTCCTGGATGTACGGCTGTCATTAGAAGATCATATAGTGGCCGTCACCGTGGGGGCTTTTTGTCAGGTCCGTAGGATTTACCAGTTGCGGCCCTTTCTGGATTGGGATGCACTTCGCAATGTCACATCCGCCCTCGTCAACTCTTGCCTAGACTATGCCAATGCTCTCTACATGGGGCTCCCCTTGAAGAGCACCCAGAAGCTCCAGTTGGTGCAAAATTCAGCCGGGCGGGTGGTTTTGGGGGCTTCCCAGAACTCTCATGTTATGCCACTCTTGCGCAAGCTACATTGGCTCCCGGTGGCTTCCAGGTGCGATTCAAGGTGTTAGTGATCATCTTTAAAGCGCTCCATGGCTTGGGACCTGGGTACTTATGGGACCGCCTACTGCCGTCATCGATCTCCTGTCACCCAATATGCTGCCATAGGGCGGGCCTCCTTGGGGTGCCACCGGCTGGATGGCTGGCGACCCCGAGGGTGCAGGCCTTCTCCTTGGGGGCACCCTCCCTCTGGAACGAATTGCCCCCAGAGATGAGGACCATCCCTGACCTTTTGGCCTTCCGGCGCGCGTTGAAAACATACTTATTTCATCAAGCCGGTCTGGCCTAGGGTTTTATAGGGTTTTAAATTGGTTTTAATTGGTTTTAGTCTTTTATATTCTCGATTGAGTTTTTATCTTTTAGCCACCTTATTTAATCTTTCTAAATTGTTTTTTAAATATTGTATTTGCACTGTGTTTTAACTTTGGCTGTACACCGCCCCGAGTCCCCGCAGGAAGAGGGGCGGTATAGAAAACTAATAAATAAATAAATAAATAAATAAATAAATAAATAAATAAATAAATAAATAAATAAATAAATAAAATAAATAAAATAAATAAATAAATAAATATATAAATGAATGAATGAATGAACGAATGAACGAATGAACAAACAAACAAACAAACAAACAGAGGGATACAATCAAGATCAAGGGAAGTACTAATACCACTCTATAAAGCCTTAGTAAGACCGCACCTACAGTACTGCATCCAGTTTTGGTCACCACATTATAAAAAAGATGTTGAGGCTCTAGAAAAATTACAGAGAAGAGCAACTGGGATGATTAGGGTACTGGAGGATAACAACAAACGGTTATAGAAACTGGGCTTGCTAGTCTACTAAAGAGAAGGACCAGGGGAGACATGATAGCAGTCTTCCAATATTTGAGGGGCTGCCACAGGGTCGGAAGGGGTCAAGTTATTTTCCAAAGCACTCAAAAGACCAGACAAGGAATAATGGATGGAAACTGAACAAGGAGAGATTTAACCTAGAAATAAGGAGAAACTTTCTGACAGTGAGAACAATCAACCAATGGAACAGCTTGCCCTCGGAAGTTGTGGGAGCGCCATCACTTGAGACTTTCAAGAAGAGATTGGACATCATTTGTCAGAAATGGTGTAGGGTCTCCCGCTTGGACAGGGGGGTTGGACTAGATGACCTATAAGGTCCCTTCCAACTCTGATTATCTGTTATCTGTTAACATTTTATTCCTCCCCCTCCCCCTCTGCATTATATGGTTACTATTGCTACTGTATTACCTTGTTAGTTTGATTGCTAGTTAATAATCCATGATATTATTATTTTTTCTTTGTGTAGATATAGATATGGAAGGACAACATATCTGATGTAGATATAGATATGGAAGGACAACATATCTGATGCATGTAATAGTCTTCCATTTTAATGCTGTTAATTTAAACTGGAGAAACTGGCATCAACAGTTATGTGGGGGGGGGGGAATTACCCCATTGTTTGCTTTAATCTTTAACAGCAGCTATTACAATAATGGCCTGGTAAGAATCTTCAACTGTATAGGTAAATCAGTCACTAAAAGATGAATGGATATATATACACACAAAAAAAGCCAGAGAGGAGGAGAGAGTGGGGGAGGGAGGGAGAGACATATACATACACAAGCAAATACTTGAACCATTTTGGAAAAAGTGATGGAAGAATTATTAAGTAGTACACACTGACTTCAGGCAGATTTGCACACTCTGTGTACTATTTGGGAACTCCTGCATGGAGGCTGCCTAGGAAATACTTTTACTGTCTTCTTTCATAAAGGGGATTCTAACACGGGAGGCAAAAGATGGATCTGAAAAGTTTCTCAACTTAAGTGTGCTTATTATAGCCTTGCAAATAGTTGGTGACAGGCTGGAACCCAAAATGAGAAATCCACAGGAGACACCTTTGAAAGTGCAGAGAGGGGCAAACAGAGATAGTGTCAGATCCGTGTATCTGTCATTTCTTCAGTGGAAGAAGAAAAGGGGTTGGGAGACTGATAAAGAAATCCTTTCTTGATGTAACCTGAATCCATTTAATCTTATATCGAATTTGTATAACTCACACATGATACAATGGAGAGAGGAAACCCAGATGGCCGGAATCTATCACCTCTGAGAGGCACAGCCAGGAGATAAGAGCATAAAAATTCCACAGTAAGATGTATGCTTGGGAAACTGTGAAAAAGATCGTTTCTACAGAAGGGGTGGGGGGGAATCAACATACTGGCTTTTGTTTCACTAAATACACATCGAGAGAAGGGGAGGGGTTCTAAATTCCCTTATCTATCCCGGTATGCCTGAAAGACATTAGACGCTGCTTTGAACTCCTACATGAATAGTCTCATCTCAATAAAGGATTCCTTTTGACATGTTTGGTTTTCAGAAGTTCATTTGTGTTAATTGAATGGGGAAAAGTTCTGTAGCCTGACAGATAGTAATTGAAGCTGGCATCAGGCTCATATAGTTTGCAATAAGCAGAGAGTTGGAACCATTTCAAAGATACATCACACTTGATGTTTTGACATGATGTCAGGGGTGGCATCTGGTGGTATCTCATAAATACGTCTAACAACACTGTTCATTTATCTAGAGCAATTTAATATATGTTGAACAACAATGACATGTTGTTGTTGCTGATGATGATGATCCTTCCAACTTGCTGTCAGAGGCTGTATCTTTCTCTGCATTCAGCTTGGACCTAGTAAAGAAGATGATCAGGTACTGTAAAGATACAGGTAAGAGTTTTCCCCTGTCCAGTGGTATCCAGAGGCAGTGCTCATCTCTGTTTCTTATTTGAGGGAGCCAGTGTTGCCTGAAGACACTTCCATGGTCATGTGGCCAACAAGACTATATGCCGAGGTGTGCAGAACACTGTTACCTTCCCACCAAACTGGTACCTATTGATCTACTGTCACCGTTGCTTGTTTTTGAATTGCTAGATGGGCAAGAGCTGGAATGAAGACAAGAACTCATCCTGTCACACTTGAGTCTCAAACCCGGACTATCAGATTTCTAGCTGACAAACTCAGCATCCTTAACCACCGAGCCATCGTTCCCCCCTCCCTCACTAAAGTACAATACAAAGTAGTAATTCCAAGATTAAACTCCTGGAATTTAGGAAGCAAATGAAATGCAAATGAAAAGAGAGAGCTGTGCATGAGATCTTATGATCTGCCCTTCATAGCAGAAGTTTCTAGTGGACTTCCAAATCATCACCACATTCTTCTGAACCAGCCTTCCCAAGACTTGTCTTCCTGCTGCAATGGAACTACAACTCCAAGAATTCATACCTTCATGGACAAACTCAAGGTCATACTCCTAAACTCTCTGTGGTTTATTTGGGTTTTAAAGAATTGCAACCCTTTGCCGCTGGCTTCTCCCACGGGTATAGGTTGAAGCCGTTATGTACGGAAAGATGAAAGGAGAAGAGGGAGAAACAGCAAGGAGCAGAATTTTCTCATTGCCACTAAACATTAAACAGTTTCACATAAAAATCTGAAGTGGGGGAAAATGGAATTAGTTCAGCAGAGCGATAGGAGAAGGCTGTGCACATCACAGACACAGGCAGAGACATTTCTATCTCAGTTTCTCTCTCCACCTTGAAGCATTCAGCCTAGATTTGACAAAGGGTTAGGAATGATGAATTAGGGGGTAAATAAAAACCCTTTTCAAACAGGTGAAGCGGAAAAGGCTGCAGATTTGTCAGTGGGCAAAAGGCCCTTCCCTGGGAATTGACTTTACGGTAACAAATGCTGGAGCCATTTGATAGTTTGATGAAAGTGATAGGAGAGTAAATAGGCTCAAATATTGCTCCTGGTGAAGAAAGGCACGAAAAGCAAGCGTATATAATGCAGGTAGTCCTCAACTTGCCACAATTCGTTTAGTGACTGTTCAAAGTTGCAATGGCACTGAAAAATGTGCCTTATGACCATTTTCCTGTGGTCTTGTGATCAAAATTCAGACTCTTTGGCAACCAGCTCATATTTATGACCGTTGCTGTGTCCCAGGGTCATGTGACCACTTTCTGAGAAGCAATGTCAATGGGGAAGCCAGATTCACTTAAGAACCAGATGGCTAACTTGTCAACTGCAAGTGATTCACTTATCAGCGTGGCAAGAAAGGTTGTAAAATGGGGCAAAACTCACTTAACAAATGTCTCACTTAGCAACAGAAATTTTGGGCTCAATTGTGTTCATAAGTCACAGGCTACCTTTTATTTGTTATAAGCCTCTCCGTGCAGTAAATAAACTCTTCAAACCGCTAATATAGGATGATGATTTGATTCCTACGTTGGAGTTAAGTATGCGAAGCTGTACATGCATATATTTTAATTACAGCCCATCATAAAGGAGAGTTTTTACTGTATCAGCTGCTTCTGGGGAGTGCTAACATTTTACTGCCCCAGATAAGCACTGAGTTTTCTGCAGGGCAGTTTCTTTTACAACCCTTGTACTCATGAGGAGTTATAATCTGTTTTTCAACAATGGATCAAACAAACAATGGATCTCTTTGTTTCTGATGTTGTATAATTACATAGAGCGTGTCATAGAGAGGAACATGGCTGCACTCCATGGAATGGAATGGAATGGAATGGAATGGAATAGAGTAGAATAGAATTCTTTATTGGCCAAGTATGGTTGGACACAGAAGGACTTTGTCTCCGGTGCATAAGCTCTCAGTATACACATAAACAACAAAGTGATAAGTAATAGATCATAAATCATAAGACACAACTACAATTGATATATCATAATATACCAATAGGAGAAGGTAGTAGGAAAGATGAGAGGTGAGAAAGATGAGAAGAATGAGAGGACAAGGATAATAGCTACACAGTCCTACTACATGGGTAAGTAGAATTCTTTTTATTGGCCAAGTGTGATTGGACACACAAGGAATTTGTCTTGGTGCAAATGTTCTCAGCGTACATAAAAGAAAAGATACATTCATCAAGAGTCAAGAATCATA
The DNA here is from genome assembly GCA_023653725.1 of Bungarus multicinctus. Taxonomy (NCBI): domain Eukaryota; kingdom Metazoa; phylum Chordata; class Lepidosauria; order Squamata; family Elapidae; genus Bungarus; species Bungarus multicinctus. Next base: position 7,635,204 of record CM042841.1, read on the forward strand.
AGGTACAACACTTAATGATAGTCATAGGGTACAATAAGTAATCAAATCATATTAGGAAACAATCATTATAAATTGTAAGTGACAAAGTTACAGTCATATAGTCACAAGTGGGAGGGAATGGGTGATAAAGAGTGACGAGAAGATTAATAGTAATTGTAATGCAGACTTAGTAAACAGTATTGAGGGAATTATTTGTTTAGCAGAGTGATGGCATTCGGGAAAAAACTGTCCTTGTGTCTAGTTGTTCTGATGTGCAGTGCTCTATATCTCTATCTCTATATCTATCTGCCTGTCTGTCTGTCTGTCTGTTTCTCTCTCTAGCTCTCTCTTTGGGTAGAAGACAGTGTTGTAGGAGTTAGGTATTTAGCAGAATGATTACAAGAAAGAAACTATCGTTGTGTCTGGTTGCTTAGGCATGCAGTGCCCTATAGCAGCGTCTTGAGGGGAGTTGTTGAAACAGTTTATGTTCAGGATGTGAGGGGTCTGTACATATTTTCTCAGTCCTCTTTCTGATTTGTGCAATATACAGGTCCTGTATATGGTATTATTCATACACTTATTCCTAAGGACTAAATCTGATCAGAACATTGCATAAAGCACAGTTTTAAAGGGTACTCAACATTAAGCAAATTAAGGTGCCTAATATAGAAATCTAGGCATCTGAAACAGTTAGCCTTACAAGATTTCTACCTGGCAGTAAGCAATTTAGTGACAATATATTGAACAATTCACAATTTGCTGCTTTTTAGTGACATTAAAAACTCGTTGCCTTAGTCAGCCATCATATTCTATTATATAATAAGGTGGGCCTTGAATAGGTCCAGTTGAGTGTGAGGGTAGATCCAATATGATATCAGCAGAGATAGAGAAGGAACTTGCTCAACTTATAACCACAATTGGGACTGGAATTTCTGTTGCAAGGCATTAAGTGAGTTGCATCTGATTTTATGATGGTTTTTTGGACAGAGTTCTTAAAGTGAATCACTGCAGTCATTAAGCAAAAAATGCAGCTGTTCAATGAATCTGACTGTCTGCATTGACTTTTCTTGTCAGAAGCCTCCTGGGAAGGTCATAGATAGCAATCATGTCACCCCAGGATGTTGCAACCATTGTAAATACACGCCTGTGGCCAAGCTCTTGAATTTTGACCACATGACAGTGGGGATACTGCAATGATTATAAGGGCAAAGACCAGTTGTAAGTCACTTTATTTCAGTGCTGTTATAACTTTGGATGGTTGTTAAATAAATGGTCGTAAATCAAGCACTATCTGTAAACAAAACAAATCCAAATATCCTTGATTTGTAGGCAATCTCAATGTGATAAATAAGATTAGTGAAGAATATATAATCTACCTATCTACCTAACTACCTACCTACCAACTTTCCTACCTACCTACTTACCTACCACCTATCATCTACCTTCCTACCTACTATCCCTCCCTCCTTCCCTCCATCTACCTAACTATCAACCAACCAACCAACCAGCCTACCTACCTTCCTACATACCATCCCTCCATCCATCCCTCCCTCCATCCATCCCTCCCTCCATCCATCTATCTGTAAAAGGGGAGGAGAATTTATTGCTTTTTCATTTTTTCCAGCACCCAGCCAGTGTGGATCCTACATGTTAAAAGTTAAATATTAAATTTAATTGACTACTTTTTCCTTCTTTTTTGTACACATTTTTCTTTTTTTGTGTGTGATAGAGTTGAATGTATGTTTTTGTTCTGTTTCATTTTGTTTGTTTGTTTTACTGTTTTGTATTTTATTTTCTATGGGACTAAAGGTGAAGATAAGAGAACCAACTGATTTTGACCCAATTTAAGTTCACAAGTATCAATTACATAATTTGAAGAATTAGAAGCAAAGAGTGAACAATTTCACAAACTCATTTCTCTGGGTGTGTTGATGGGGCATCTAGGCATCTCACTTTAAAAGACCAAAACAACAACAATCCCCAACCCAAAACAACCCCAAAACACACTACAGCTCACCCACCTTGAGTAAAAAGTATTATTTTACTAAGCCAAATTACAAAATAATAACTGCTATTATTGCAAAATATTCAGCTACAAGTCTAAAGATATTTACATATATGGATTACAGAGAGAGCGAAAGAACAAGAGAGAGAAATCCGTAATCTAACTGCTCTTGCTTGAATAATATCCTACCATTTGTGGTGTCTTCAGAGAATTAGACATAGTTTTAATAACCCTTTGGAAGCTGTTGCCTGGCCAGTGGGGAACAGATTGGTGATTTTCTTGAGATAATCGGAGTCGCTGAAGTGGTGGAGTCTCACTTCTCCAGATGCAAATTGCTCTTATTGCTATGACAGAAACAAACCAGCAATCTGTCCCGGGATCGCTGGGGTGGATAAAAGCAATGATCTCTGATTAAGATTGCTGATTTCACACAATGCATTAGTGTCTCCCCCTTTCCTTTCCTAGGATCTCTGATCACCATCTCTACAATCTAATTTTCACTGTAGTGGGAAACCAGCATTATCAATGAGGGGTCCTTAGTGCTCTTTGAGCTTGTTGGTTTTCTGGCTGACATTTCATTATCAAACTAAGTAACATCATCCGTGCTAGGAGGGAGTGGGGTTCTAGCATTTATGATGTTACTTAGTTTGGTAATGAAATGTCAGCCAGAAAACCAGCCAGAAAAATCAGAGAGCACCAAGGACCCCTCATTTCAACCCTGAGGTAGTAATATTCTCCTTTATCAATACAGTGTTATCAAGAACAATAGCTAGGAATCGGTTAAACTTCTGCTTTCTTCATAATGGATGGAGGGAATCCACACAGGAGAAAAATTGTTATTTGTATGCGGATGAGAACAGGCAACTCTTTATAGTACCACTTTATAATGCCTTAGTAAGGCTACACTTGGAATCCTGCATCCAGTTTTGGCTGCCATGATGTAAAAAAAATGTTGAGACTACAGTAGAAAGAGTGCAGAGAAGAGCAACAAAGAAGATTAAGGGACCGGAGGCTAAAATGTACAAAGAAATGGTTGCTGGAATTGGATATGTTTTGTTTAATGAAAAGAAGGACTAGAGATGACATGATAGCAGTGTTTCAATATTTCAGGGGCTGCCACAAAGAAGAAAGGGTCTAACTATTCTCCAAAGCACCTGAGGGCAGGACAAAAAACAAAGGATGGAAACTAATCAAGGAGAGAAGCAACTTAGAACTAAAGAGAAATTTCCTGACAGTGAAAATCAGTGGAAGAACTTGATTCCAGAAGTTGTGAATGCTCCAACTCCGGAAGTTTTTAAGAAGAGATAGGACAACCATTTGTCTGAAATGGTATAGGGTTTCCTGCCTAAGCAGGGGATTGGAACAGAAGACCTCCAAGGTCCCTTCCAGTTATCCTATTCCAACTTCTATTCTGTTCTGTTCTGTTCTGTTCTGTTCTGTTCTGTTCTGTTCTGTTCTATTCTATTCTATTCTATTCTATTCTATTCTATTCTATTCTATTCTATTCTATGGAACTGCTTGCTTCCAGAAGTTGTGAATGCTCCAACACTGAAAGTTTTAAAGAAGAAATTGGATAACCATTTGTCTGAAATGGGTTTCCTGCCTAACCAGGGGGTTGGAAGGTCCCTTCCAATTGTGTTATTCTATTCTATTCTATTCTATTCTATTCTATTCTATTCTATATTAACTTTTTGTGAGTAGAATCTAGGGCATTTTATTTATGAAACTGAGTTGAAGCCAAGTAAGCTATAGTCAGCTAGCAGAAGTACATAGAAACAAAATAAAAATAAAAATAATTGAAATTGCCAGAAGAGGTTAAAGGCTAATACTATAGAAATGGGGAAATAGAAATACAGAATTTAGAAATATATGCAACTCATCAGTGGTTTGATGTGTGCCTTGGGGTCAGAAATGTCTCAGTTTCTGTCTCAGTCCTCTCTATGGTCAAACATACTTCTGTGATGTTTTCCCAAGGAATTTCTTGGGTCATTTCTGTCCTCTCAATAGTAGCCATCAATGCTGATCATGTTTGAATGAAAGGACCCATCATAACCTTTGGGGATCAGTTTGCACAGTGGGACAGTTTTTTCTGGGACGCTCCAGAAATTATTTGAACTAACTTCACTTTGTTGTCATAACCTTGACTGTTATCATTTAATTAGAGAGCTATGCTGTACTGTAAGTTAGTCTTCCTTACACAGCATCTCATTATTTCAGACAATTAGTTCCAATGCTTGGTGGAAGCTGTCCTATCTCTGAAGAGGACAAATTTATTTTCTGAAATGACTCTTCTAATTTCCTTCCACTGGGGAAGGTTAAAATAAGCTTCAGATATTGGGGCCAAGAAGATTTACCATTGGGAGCCATGTATCTCCTCTACTGGAGCCATATTCCAGAGGACTTGCTCATATGCAGCCTAAGTTTGAATGACTGCAAATACAGAGGAGAAACCAAATAGTGTCATTGTCCATTGATTTTTTTTTTCATCAACTGGGAGACCATGTTAAGATACCATTTCTGCTTTTGAAACTAAGGGAAGGTTTAAAAGCAGTTGAAACAAACACTTCTTTATCAAGAGATTTGTTACTATTAGTGTATGGCATTGTTACAATAGCCGGGAGACCACAATACTAGTGCAGCATGATAGTTTGGCTTGCCAAGGTAACTGCTCTGTTATAAGATATGTGCTTCCCAAGGTGCACCACAGAAGGGAAGCTGGCTTCACACCAGTGAGAAAGATGAGTGGCTATTCCAGCAGCTTTTTCTAAGCCTCACCCCACCTCTCAGAGTTGCCTTATAAGTGAGTGCAGCAACAGAGTTGCCTTATAAGTGGGTGCAGAGTCACCAGGAATCTGACTGACTGCATAGAGCACAGCTCATCTCCCCACCAAAGTGGTACCTATCTATCTACTTGCGTAGAACATACTTTTGAACTGTTAGGTGGACAGAAGCTGAGATGAGTGAACTCATCCTGCCAGCCAGAGCTAGGGCTTTGAACTGCTGGAGCTGAGATCATCTCCAGCATCATTAAGCCACTGAGCCACCATACCTTCTACCAAGAGATTTGGGACTACCTACCAGCTTTGAATGACCTCAAAAAATGGGCTGGACTAGTTGATTGAAGTCATAGTTGATGGCAGTAGGACTGCTTGTGAAGGCCAGCTGCTGGGACACCAGTGGGCTTCCTTGTATGTTTTGTCAGAACAAACTGATTGACTAAATGGGCCAGCAAGGGCCAGCTTCTATTTTTAAAGGTTCATTGGGGTTTAGACATGTATTTGTTCAATTTATTTATTTAGCAGATTTATATAGGCATCCATCTCACAGAACCTGGTTCTGGGCAGTATACAACCCCAGTGACAATTAAAACTACATCACATTCATTAAAACACAAATAAAAATAAAAAAACACAAAAATCATGATTGTGGGAGAATACCAATCAATTTGTAGATGTGCCATGCATGCTGGGAGAAAACATGGGATAACAAGGTAAGAAATGTTTTATTGACCAAAATATTACTCAAATTCTTCATTAGCATTAATTGTAGATTTAATTAGAATCATAGAATCTGTCAGCCTTCAAGATTTTCTTCCTTTGCTTCTCTTCTTTTGCTTTGCATCTTTCAGCTGTCATAAGTAATGAGGGGAGGGAGAGGGCCATGATTATTATAGGAAGCGAGCTGGAGTTGTTAAGAAATGAAACTGTATAAGTTGAGGCGGGGGAGAGTCTTGCTTAGGTTTCTATTCTATGCTATGCGCAACTGCAACTCTTTATCAAAATATGTCAAGGTCAACGGACAGAGGCCTCATCACTACCTGAAGATGCCCACATGATGTTATGCACCACTTTTAATTGGAGGAGCGAATTGAACTATTGGGGGTGGGAATGTTGCCATCACTTTGTATATGTGATTTACACGCTCATTTTCTCAGATTCAGAATTCTTTTGTTGCTACCACTTGATTTCCAGTAAAAGATATCTTTTCTCTAACAAATGGAGTCTAAGTATTTCTTTCTTGGATTTTGAATGGAGCACCAGCTGACAGAATCACAGGATTGGAAAGGACCTTGAAGGTTTTCTAGTCCATCTCCCTGCTCAAGCAGGAGATCTTATACCCTCCCAGACAAATGATTGTCCAATCTCTTCCTGTGATGAAGCAACCCCAACTCTGGGAAGCAAGCTGTTCCATTGATTAATTGTCGTTACTGTCAGGAAATTTTTCCTTGATTCCAGGTTGGATCCTTCTTTGATGTGCTTCTATCTATTGTATCTAGTCCTGCCTTCTGGTGCATTGGAGAAAAAAATCAACTCCCTCTTCTCTGACCAGCCCTCGTAACAAAAGACAGTTATCATGTCACTCCTAAATCTTCTCTTTGTTAGGCTAGACATAGCTAGTTCCCTTAACTGTTAATTTCATCTGGATTTAACCTCCAGATCCCTCATCATGTCAATTACAAACAAATCAACATATCAATTAGTTGGTATGTGACACTTGAACTGGTCACAAATTGTTTTTTGAAATTCTCCAAGTGATGGTAAATTAATGGACAAAGAAATTGTACTGATGATTGTACCACAATTGTCAATTGGGAAGAGAAATTCTTTGAGTGATAAGTGACCTGACATCTAAGTTGGCCAACATGTGACTGTTCCAATATCTATCAAGCTCTAGTGCAGCCATATCCTTGACCCAAGGAATCAATTTTTACAGTGAACCATCTGTCTTTTTCTAGGAACTTGCAGGACAAAAAGAAATAGGAAGGATAGATAATGAGAGATCAGAAACTGGAACAGGAAAGAAAATGGAATGAGAAGCTTCATCAACTTTGACTGGCCACTCCCTGGATGGTTTCAAACCTGTCCAATCACTAGAATGTGACTTTCAACAAACTTTCCCCAGGAAAATGTCCCTTTTGTATTTGTTATTAACAGATAAAAGAACCAATGTCTTTTATGAAAGTGCAGCAGTTGGCTTTAAATATAAATGCTCAGATGAGCAAACTATCCAACAATGGAAAGAGCAATAAAGCACATAGCACCTCTATCCCCCAGATCAAGCTCAAATAAGGAACTCAAACATCTATTCCTGAGTACTTCCCATCCCTCATGTTGTTGTGTTTCTCTAATAACTTGTATTGTTGCAAAGGGTTTAAATTATTTGTAAAACTCTTTGAGGTTCACATTTGTCTGGGGAATTAACTATCAATAAGATAAATAACAAATTCGGGCTTGAAAATTTTCTAAAGCTAGTTGCACAATTCAGTGCTACTCCAGTGGAAATTGTTTTTCCTTTCCTTTCCTTTCCTTTCCTTTCCTTTCCTTTCCTTTCCTTTCCTTTCCTTTCCTTTCCTTTCCCTTCCCTTCCTTTCCTCTCCTCTCCCTCTCCTTCCCTTTCCCCTTTTCTCCCCCTTCCCCCTTCCCCTTTCATTCTGCCACATTTTTTGTTGAATGAGGCTGTCCATAGTCTAGAAATAGTAACAAATAAGCCTCTCCATGCCAGCACATCCTCCTATCTCCTCTTATCATTTTGGCAAGCTTTTCTGAAGCTTAGCTGTATGTGACACCACTGAAGCAAGCAGCTTCTAATGGAAAGACATAAAAGTGTCATTGACCAAGTCAAAAGTTGATGAGGAGAGCTGTCAGACGGAACTTGGCTTTGCAAGTTTCTTTTATAACTATCCAATGAAAACGACTGCTGTTCCAAACACAGCAACTGGAGGGAAAGGCCCATAGGTTGGATTGATAGTTCTGGACCTTCTAATCATAAATAACGTAGGCGAAGTACTATTATTCTTATTTAAAATGGCACAGCTGATTTATGCGCTCTGTTGTATAAGCCTGGACAAACTCTTTCCCTTACCCTGAACTGCTATAACCATCTTTTAGCACATCTTTTAACTTCATAAGCTTAGGAATATTGTTCCTTTTCTAGTTTTCTTGTGGCATACTGTGTATTATTGATATGTCTTCAGATATTTAAGTTTGTTGGTTATATTTTAGATTATTATATAAATAGCTCAAGATGATAAACATGCCTAATACTCTTCTCTTATTTTCCTTACAACAACCACCTCTGACATGAGTTTTGCTGAAAAAAAGAGACTGGCCAGGGGTGGGATTCTACCAGTTCGCACCTATTTGCTAGAACCAGTTGTTAACATTCTAAGCAGTTAGGAGAACCGGTTGTTAGAAGAAATTACTGGCCTAATCCTGTAAGGAAGGCAGGAAGGAAACATTCTGGTGTTGCTTACAGAAACTGCCTCTCCATTAACCCTTATTACATTCTTGGCAGGACTAGACTTCCTGTCTCAGGAACTTCTCTGGAGTTTTTTTCCCCTCCTTTGCTGGTACTTTGCTTGTGTGGGGTGGCCATTCAAAATTACAAGGGCATTGAAAAAAATGACTTATGACCATTTTTCACACTTACAATTGTTGCAGCATCCCCACAGTCATGAGAGACCAGGTGAGGAGATGCATCCCTCGATGTGAGTGACCACCAAGCCACGCCCACCATGTAAGCCACGCCCACAGAACCAGTTGTTAAAATTTGAATCCCACCCCTGAACTGACCCCAAACACCCAACTGGCTTTCATGGCTATGGTGAGACTAGAACTCACTGTCTCCTGGTTTCTAGCCTGGTACCTTAACCACTAGATCAAATTGATTATGTGTTTGTATCATATTTGTGTTTAATATTGCTATTTCAAAGTTTATATTATCCAGATTGCTAATTTTAATTACTTGTTGTTGTCCATGTGTAGCCTACACAAACCCTTTATTATATTTTGGTCTCTCTCTCTCTCTCTCTCTCTGTGTATACTTTTCTTAATTATCCTGACATTGTCAATTCAGTTTTGGATGTTTGAATACCAATTCTCTTGTGCTGGCTAATGACTGCAACAAAGTTAAGTAAGCTTCAGCATTTTAGGAATATATTTCCCTTCCAGTTCCGTATGGCATGACATAATGCAGTACAATCCACTGTCATGGATATTTTATTTACAGACCAACTAATATACAACCACAGAAACATGCAATTTTCAGCAGCAAAAAATTAGGTCTGTATGTTAAATTTGGAGTTCAGAATATTTATTGCTTAAGCCTATACACAAGAATCTAGTCAAATAAAGTTCAATACCAAATTGGCATCAGATAAGGGTCAATGAAATTCAAGATGGGTAGACAACAATTCTAGGCTGATGACTCATTTAATTCCACTCCTAGTTCTGCCTGCTCTTCTCCTACAGCAATGGCTTAACTAAACCATGTATCTTAGCCATTTTGCTCTGGTAAATACATTTAGATTATTCAACTATTTCAGGATTGACACATTATTTGTTGTCTTCAGAAATGAGATCCCACACCATGTGGAGAAAGGACTGGATTGGGACCATTCTGTCATTCTGTAAATTAGCTGTTGCAGCATTTCCAGGTAGAAGAATTAAAAAGAGATTTTGTTTGTTTGGAACCATTTTGATTCCACATTTTGAATTAACTGTAGACCAGTATTCAGCTTTGATTGCATACGCCCACTTCAGATCTTTCATCCTATGCATGAACATTGGGTTGGAATTAGCAAAGACTTCAGTATCAACCTGTTATGAGATGTCTGATTATAATGAGAAGATGTAGTCAGCTTGTATTGGAGCAGCTCCTAATGGTTTGTGTTGACTGACTGTTTTCTGATATTTATTCTCAATTCCCATAACTCCCACTACCTTCATCACAGAGGTAGAAGCACAAACTTTGCAGCAGCATTTTGAGAAGCATTTTAAAGGAACAGTCATATTTTGACTCTCAGTGCATATATTTTATATTTGGATGCTACATTTTCCTACTTTTCAGCTATCCTTCACTCTTCAGTTTATCTGTCTTTGTTACATGTCATCCAGGAAAAGATGAAATTGGCCCTACAAAGAAAGAAACTTTCTGCATTGCTTGTTGTTCTATTTCCTACCTGAAAACAAATTAGGCAATTAAAGCAGAGAACCTTGGTTCTATATTTTAATATACTGAATGTCAACATCCTCGCCTATTTCTGTCCTTTTGACATAATGGATTGAAGAAATGGGCCTTCTGGAATTGAGCAGGTACTTAAAGTTGCTGATGTCTGTAAGCAAAATATCACCATTTCAACAACATGTTATTCATGCACCCCCTGTGTCACTGATAATTGTTATTAATGGATTATGCGTTGTTCTCCATGGAACTGTCAAGTAGAAAATAAAGTCTAAATAAGTAAAATTAATAACTCTATTGCAATGTATTGGAGAGATAAACTAGTAATTGCAAGGTCAGGTTGGCCTACACAGATAGATCGTTAACTGGTTATCCTATAATGAAAGCACAGATCTCTGACATTCATTTATGTATAATGTTTCTCATAAAAAACAACGGATTGATTACTTGAAAGTATGCCTGGTGAACTAGAAATGATTAACATCCAGAATAATGAAATATTAATCACAAATTGAGAATCCATATGACTAAGTTGCGTGAGCTTATAATTACTCATTCGTTCCTTGTTGCAAAAGTGAAAGGTATTAATTAAAATTCAATCATTCTCTGAATTTTTTGTGAGGGGACGGTGGATTCAGTTAGTTAACAGCTTATTTTATGTCTGTTCCTCTGCTATTAGCAGTACCATGGACAGCTCCTGCCTGAAGGAAACTGCTGCTAACTCCTTGAAAGAAAACAGAATGGGTGTGAAATGCAATCCCTGTGGAGGTGTATTCAATAATAATTGAACAACAACAATAATGGCAATATGCAAGAATGTCTTCTCTCCATGACCAAGAGAGAAGTCATTGCATGTGTAGCTTGTTAACATAATACCTGGACAGATGTACATCATTGAGATGGTTGGCTCTTTAGCTGCCTGTTGCTTCTTCTTCTATTTCTCCTCAATCCAAATTCGGAATGGAAATTTTTGTAGGGATGACTAAGGTCTGTAAGATGTCTCCATCCCTTTTTATTTAACTGCCAGGTGCCTCCTCCAAGTAAGAAACATGGTTTCCTGCCACTTCATTAAAGCCACTGTAACTTCTATTCCCATTCATATTAGAAAATTGTGAATGATTGAACTCTAGTGTCATTGAGACATACCTTGCCTAAACAGTCCGATGTTTCATCGGACTATTGAGGGGTTCATTCCTGCCCCCACTCCACCTATTCATCCACAAATGGGACTCCTTGCTCCTGATAAGCAGCAGTGTCTCTGTGGTGATCTGGGGCATGGCACAAAGGCAATATAGTCAAATAAGCAATTAAGAGTTCTTTTATTATCTCAAACTTTGTCCCCAATGTCCAGATTACCTTTGGCTGGAGAAAAACTGTCCTAGGAACAGCCTTTAACTGTAGAAAATTCAGTCCAAAACAAGGTACATACAAACTGTAACTAAAAGTCCAAACAAATCAAGCTGCAGTAATTAACTTGATAGGGCAGAAGAAGGAATTTCAGACTAGAAAGCACTGGAAAACTCACACAGTTGGGAAAATGCCAGGAACACAGATAAGACTCGACAATAAAAGATAAATTCATGTTTGCTCCCAACAACTTCCTGTGAGCAGCTTCCTCTTTTATACACTGTGTTCCCAGCTGTAACTAATGAAGGGAATCAGGAACCTTTCCTTTCCCATAAGCCACGCAACTCACGTTACTCCCTTCTTCGTTCCTCCCTGTGTGCCCTAGGATGAAGAGGGGGTGAGCTTGGGTCTTCCTCTGAATTCTCTCTCTCTTGCTCTACCTCTCCCCTGCTCTGCCCAGCCAGACTTTGCCCTTCCCCAGTTTCTTCCAAAGCCAATGGAGCCACAGTCCCACCCCCTGTCAGCAGTTTGGCTTCTCCCTCCGAGTCAGATTCTGACAGGGGCATGACAGTCTCCTTGTAAGTTGCTTGGAAAAGATTTCCAATACAACCAATGTGTGAAAGGTACACAACTAGAGTACCATCAAGTCTTAACTGTCCCTTGCATGGGATTTTGAACAAGTCCCTTAATTGTAAGTTTGAACGTTGCTAAAAGAGGCAAATTATTAAATTTCCCGAGGAGAAGCTGTTTGTACAGTTAGTGCAACAATAATAATGATAATCTTTGGGAAGAATTCAATAGGTGGATAAAAATGCCAAATTCCGTCTAAATATCTGGCTGACTGTGATGAACAATAGAAATTCACCTGGAAATGTGTCTCTCTCCTCCTTTATTAAATGGACACAAATTTCAACCCCAGCCTGCAATGCTATCAGCCTGATCTGATTGCAATGTGAATATGATCCATTCAATGGATCTATGTCACATTAACCTCATCACTACAAGTGATCCTTGATTTACAACCTTTCATTTAGAAACCATTTGAAGGTACAAGGGCAATGAAAAAAGTGATTTATGACCATTTTTCCACACTGAAGCTGACTGTCTCAATGCCCCTTCAAAAGTATCCTTTTGTAATTCTTCGTGAATTGCAGCTCAACCAGAAACTGTTTGACTTTGCTGCCTAAGATGATGTAGAATCACCAGGGAATGCCGTTCTTCCAAGGTGGTCCAAAATCTCAGCTATGATTGGGCTCTTGCTAGCAAACTTTCTTGGACTGCCCACCATTAATATAGTTGAGCCTTTCCCGTGAAATGCTCCTTCCTCAATACAGGTAGCCCTTTACTTATGACCACAGTTGAGCCCAAAATTTCTGTTATTAAGTGAGACATTAGTGAAATCATTTTTGCCCCATTTTATAATGTTTCTTGCTGTGGTTGTTAAGTGAATCACTGCAGTGGATAAGTTAGTAAGCCAGTTGTTAAGTGAATCTGGCTTCCCCAATGATTTGCTTGTTGGAAGGTCACAAAAGGGTGTTGGAAGAAATATCCTTTAGGGTTCAGTTCCAAATGGGGAAGAAAGACACTGGAAACATGGAGGCTGTTTGGAAAGATGGTTTAATGGTGGACAGAACCACATGGCTTGGAGCTCCAAAGTGAAAAGGAAGATCACAGGCTTCAAGATGTTGGGTGAAGGAAAAGAAGGCCCAAGATGCTGAAAGACCTTTAGTTATATACCCTCTGTTGGGCCATACTTTAATGTTTCCTGTTCCTGTGTAAGAAACGTATCCCATTGGCTGTCAAACTCCCAGGGGTGGGGGGTCTTAACTAACTTTTGTAGGCTTTGTCTACAAAGCCATGTGGTAACATGGGTAGAGGGCTTTGTTATGTAGAATACTCTGGTCCAGGCCTTAATGGCTCCATTAGCAAAGCTTGGGGTGAGTTCCCACCTCTCTGAGTTTCTACTCTTTTAGTGGAAATATTCTGCCTTTTTAATATATCCTCAAGTATTTCATTTTTCTAGGAGGGGGGATGGGTTATAACTTCCAACAATGGGATCACATAATCTTGAGATACAGCAATGTTCATGAATATGAACCAACTGCCAAGCATCTGAGCCATGGTGGTGCAGTGATTAGACTACTTCTGCTGCCTGCCATCTGCCTGCAATTTGGCAGTTCGAATCTCACCAGGCTCCAGGTTGATTTAGCCTTCCATCCTTCTGAGGTGGGTAAAATGAGGACCCAGATTGTTGGAGGCAATAGGCTGACTCTGTACAATCACTTAGAGAAAGCTGTAAAGCACTACAAAGCGGTATATAAACCTAACCGCTAGGAGCTATTACTATCTGAATTTTACTCACATGATCAAGGGATGCTGCAAAGATGGTCATGTCACATTTTTCAGTGTTGTTGTAACTTTGAATGGTCATTAAATGAACTGTATCAAGGACTACCCATAATTTGGATAGAAATAGATTTCTTTTAAAAGTAAATCTGCCAAGGAAACTTGTTTAGTTCACCATGAACCCACATTTTACACTGTACTTAAAGCATATACTTAAAAACACTTGAGAACCTGAAAGCTAGGCGGCACATAAAATTGAACTACAAGCATCAAAATAAGAACAATGAAAAAGAATGGTTGAAGGTAACTCAGGAAAATATTAACTTGACCCTTAGAAGACTTGTGAAATTTGGGTTTACCATCAGAGAGAGAACAAAGCCTCTGTCTTGCACACAATTCAGTGCCCACTTATATACTTGCTTGAATGTGCACTTAGAAAAATGCGTAAGTTGTTTTTCTTTTCTTGTTTTTTTAAACTGATGCAATTATCTTCATGTTTGTAAGCTAGGAGAATTAGGTTTCTTGGTTGCCTAGCAACTAAAATCTTGTGTGTCAAAAGCAGAGCAGTGACCTTACAATCATGGCTTGTAAATACTCTTGGAAAGATGATGGAATGGAAGAGAGGGAGAGAGAGAGAGAGGGAGAGAAAGAGAAAGAGAGAAGAGGGAGAAACATCCCTAGTCCTTTCTCACCTAGAATCTGCACACAAATTCCTGCTGTTTCTTGTTTGGGAAAAAGATTTCAGAAAGATCAAATTCAGAAAGCTGCTTTTAGATCGTTTAACTGAAAGAAGAATGAGACCGTTTTCTCCCCAGGCTGTCTGCATTCTGCAACGATGTTCCCGATGCCTTCCACTGAGTTTTGAAGGAGCAGAATTTGCCAATAATGGGATCCATGAAGGAGTGTGAATCTAAGACAGGCAAGGTGATGGTCATGGAAATCTAATGGAAGTACTATGGCTTTGTATGTGAGTGGAGTGTCAACAGATGCACAAAAGAAGCAGGGAGTTGGTGATTGTGAATCACAATCTCCATCCTGCCTGTTTTGAACCCTATACCCCTGTAGATGTCACTGCCTGCAAGATGAGACAACACAGATTCTATCATGGCCTAACAGCCAGCAATGAAAATCTACTAGGATTTGCCTGTCTTACTCTTCAACAACAACAAAATCATTTATTTAGAAGGGCTGTATCTTTTATTAAAAGTATGCTGAGTTTTTGAAACTAGTGTTTCAAAATTACAGCTTCTTCTTCTTCTTCTTCTTCTTCTTCTTCTTCTTCTTCTTCTTCTTCTTCTTCTTCTTCTTCTTCTTCTTCTTCTTCTTCTTCTTCTTCTTCTTCTTCTTCTTCTTCTTCTTCTTCTTCTTCTTCATCTTTCTTCTTCTTCTTCTTCGGCATTACATTGGGGAAATGCCCATTTAAAAAAGAACTTGAAGTAAGAAAAAATTGCATCACCCAAAGTTTTGTTTTGAAAACTGAGTTCTCAAACCTTTTTGCTATAAAATGATAAAATTCAGTTGGAAACACCAGTCAAAAGTGTATATTGAAAGAAAAAAGATTTAGTTCTTTGAATCAATTTTGAATACATCCCCAAAAATCTCCAAAAGTACTGACTTGGTATCACAGAAAATAAAACCAACTATTTATAATTACTTCATTTAATTAATCCTGAACCTACTTGAAATGTTTTCAGTATTTATAACATACTGTTCACATTCAGAAATCTTTTTTGGTTGATTTGTAAATGTTTCCTCCTTTCTCACCAAGTGAGACAAGGATGTAGAGCAATGTTCCCAATTTCATGAAGTTTAAGATACTGTACATGGATGTCAAAATGATGCTGCAATTGTGTGATTAAAGTCCCCTTTTAATGTGTATTGAGTGCCAAAAGGAACAGGAGTTCAATCATACAATTAAAGCCATGTCTCCTTCCAACTCTGTTATTCTGTTATTTATCTCTATTTCTCTATTCCCCCTACCCTTTCTTTCTCCCTTTACTTCTGCCTTTACATCCAACTCCATCTCCATCTCTATCCATCTATCCATCATCTATCCTTTTATCCACCCATCTATCCTTCAACGTATATGCTACTGTTTCTGTAGACTCCAAGTATCTTACTGGATATTGTACAGAAGAATGAAAATTAATAGAAAAGATACATTCTGTTACATTTTGAATTTCCAGGGGTACTGGCTGATTTCCTATGAGTATATCTCTTTTATTAATCTATTTCACAATTGCACCTCTAGATTAGGATCTTCAACCATTTTATCGGCTATGAATTGTCCCGCAGGCTGTTGACAAGCCTGTGTTTGGGTTTGATAGGAGAAAGTGAGGCACCTCCAGAGACACAGAGGACAAAAAGTACAACTTGAATTATTAAGTACCAATTCTTTTTAATGTATGTAGAGATTAAATGCCTATGGCATAAAAAGTCAAGGCTAAAAACCAATATGTTCAATGGAATATTCAGAGAAACTACCCAAGAAATAAAAATACAAAGGAGAGATCAAAGATAGAACATTTTAATATTCGAAAAGAAATGCTTGGGAAACCAAAGCCCATACAGTAAAAATGCCTTCCATCAATCTCCAAAAGAAATACAAAAAGGCAGGTTTGTGCATGTTTTACAAATCAGGCATTTGACTACATTGGAGCAGCCACAAAGTAGACCCTGCTTCTTATCACCAACTGTCCTTTCACCCTATTAGAGACATTAAAAGGCCTCCTCTTTAAAACTTAGGGAGAAATTAGCTTGATATGGAAGCTATTCTGTGCCTGAGGACATTAAGAACTTAATGCTTCTGGCATTTTAAATTAAATTTAATTGGCAACTGGTAGAGACATTACATGTAGGTCACAAAAGGCAATTGGACTTCTCTTTGTTTTTTCTTGAAGACATTCCACTTCTCATCCAAGATGCTTCTTCAGTTCTGAACTGAAGAATTCTAACGTTTGTACCAATTGCAAATTTTATAAGCGAAATGCCATCAAGGAAAAACAAAGAAAGTCCAGTTGCCTCTTGAGAAAGCAACTTTGGGACAACAACCATGTCCTGGATGATGGAGAATCTCCATAGACATTATAGTTAGGCCTATGTGTCAGACTCAAAGAACCATTGTTGTTCACCTACAAACAGAAATCTTGCCAGACTAAAGCAATTATCTGCACTAACTATAGATACTCTCTGAATTGCTAGGCAAGGTCCACCTTCACCCTCTTCCTGACTACCAGATATTCCAAGCTCCAGTGTCTCTTTGCCTTCTGAGAAGCAGCCCCTTCCTCCTGGAAATCCAGACTACATTCTACCATACTATGTAATGTTGGCATCTGCAGGAATTTATTGCTTTTATCATTGTACTGTGAGTTCTATTTTTCATACATGGGTGTGATGTGGTGGTTCAAAGACAACTTGGGTATGACTTGTGTTGCAATGCCAGGTTTCTGCTTTTATTATTCTCTGTTCCTTTTCAGGATTCCCCTTCTTTCTAGCTGGTTCCCTGTATTTGGGATTTTGCAGCCATGTTACATTTTGAAGAAGTTTCAAACAGATTTTGCCAGCAGAACAAACTTGGTCTGCTCTCTACTCCTGTTTTCACTTTGGTGGCTCTGCCTTGTTATTCACAGGGGCTCAGATGGCTTTGACACATCAAAATGGCTCTGTGGCCAAGCAGTTGTCCTGGGGATTGGATCCCAGCCTTCCCCCTGTCTCTTTGCCTTGAGCGATTCACTTTGTCTTTTCATCTACAGCTTTGATCATCCTCCTCTTTTCAAGTTGCAAGGTCTTGCAAACAGAATTTTTGTCTGCGGGACAGGATGGGAAAAACACCAGTTGGAAGCCCTCTAAAGAAAATCTCATCTGATATGCTGTGGCCAAAAATATTCTTGGCTGCAAAATTCTGGCAGTCTCTCCAAACTTTGGTGGCTCCCTTATGTTGTATGCAAATGCCAGGAAAGAAAGCACTACAGGATTAAAACTAGTTGGAACTGGTAAGTAGTAATTAAACAGGAGAAATGGCTGTGAGATTGTGGGAGTAAAGCAGACAGACTCATTTTCTCACTTCCACTGAGCTATGAAGCACACTGGGTAACCCATGTTGGTTGACTACATTAAACCATGGCTTATATTAAATCAAGTTTATTGGATAAGCCACATTGCATACTATTAAAAGCATATAATCCATGATTTGTGAGCCATAATGATTGGTATATGATTAGCAAGATGCTATACCGATGCAAAAATATCATATTATAGCTTATTTCAAAGTGTGAAACCACAACTCTATGGTCTTTCTAATCCAAACTGCGTGCAATTCAGGAATTGTTTCATACCAAAAGATTGGTTCCTTTCCCCTTTCTGAGAGAGAAGATAGAGGCCTTCACACCAACTGGTAATGTGAAGAAAGAGATTGTGAGTAGAGAAGTGGTAGGAAAACAGAGTGACATTTCCACTGAAATATTTATTATTGAGTGCCTTCTTGCAGCTGTTTGGCATCAACCAAAAGAATACAAGTGCAAAGACATTCTCCAGCAACATCTTTTCCTTCAGTTTGCTTTCAAAATTTAATTCAGGAGAAAAGAGAATTTTGGTGAAATGTTAATGGGTAGAGTTGCTAACATGCTTATTTAGTGAGAATGGTGTCATATTGTGATATCCTTCTTTTATTTTAATATCCAGGGATCTTTGGCTTCTCACATTTTTACTTTCTCTCAAGGAAAGGTGTCACCTGTGGGACTTATCCGATTTGGAAATTTGGGTAGCCAAGCTTTAGACTCAGGAAAAGTTGTGTATCTGAAAACTATAGTCCAAGGAAACATCCTTCACTATCTTGCATAATTATAGAAAGGTCACACTAAGAGAATTCTGAAAATAATTCTCAAGTACAGATAGTCCTCAACCTACAACCACAACTAAGTCCAAAATTTCTGTTGCTTGTGAGCAGGGGTGGGATTCTACCTGGTTGGATCAGTTCTATAGAACCGGTTGTTATGATTCTGCCCAGTTTGGAGAACCGGCAAAATGTGCCACTGGCTGGTCCCGCCCGTCCCCTCCACGCCCACTGATATGTGTGCCATCAAACTTGCCTGCATTTGATAATGCTATTTTTCCTTCCCCCCCCTCTCCTAAGCATCAACTGTTCTGCTGTGCTGGGAGATTTAGAGTAGCTAGAAAGCAGGAAATGGTTGGATTTCTTACTTTCTAGTCAATCTAAAAGCAGAGCTGAACCTTCCTTAGGACTGAAGCTTCTATTTTTCAGTGCAGACTCAGACAGCAGATTGCAGAAAGATAGATCTCAGAGTGAATTTGTGATTCTGCAAGCAACTCAATCTGCCTGCCTGTTTTGCCTGATTTTTTGGGTAAAAGTTGCTCTTTTTTAATAAAACAAATCAATATTTACATCAATATTTATAATATTTACATACAAGCCACACCCAGCCAGTCACGATCACCAAGCCATGCCCATAAATTAGGCCACACCCACAGAACCGGTTGTTAAGATATTTGAATCCCACCCCTGCTTGTGAGGCATTTGTTAAGTAAGTTTTGCTCCATTTTACGAACTTTCTTGCTGTAGTTTTTAAGTGAACGACTTACAGTTTGATAAGTTAGTCATATGGTTGTTAAGTGAATCTGGCTTCCTCATTGTACTTTGCTTGTCAAAAGGTCCCAAAAGGAGATTATGTGATTTCAGGACACTGCAACCATCATAAATATGGGTCAGTTGACAAGTGTCTGAATTTTGATTGCATGTCCATTGAGATGCTGCAATGGTTGTAAGTGTGAAAAATGATCAAAAGTCACCCCATTGCTATTGTAACTCGAATAATTACTAAATGAACTGTTGTAAGTTGAGGACTATCTGTACTCTTAAGACCAGGTAGAGAAACTAATGTTTCTTTTGTAGAATGAAAAAGTACAAGGAAGATTTTGGAACAGCAATAAAAGAAGACGACAAACTCAAAGAAAACTAAGCGGTGAAATTAATTCAAGGATCATCGGTATGCTGTTGTTTTTAAATATAGCCATGTAGAATTATGTATACTATTTCATTTTATATCAAAAGATGTGAGAGAGCTAGTCTGGCATATGGTTAAGACACCAGGCTAGAAACAGAGAGACTGCTGGATGACCTTGGGGCAGCCCTTCTTTCTCAGTCCCAGGAAGCAGGTAATGGCAAACCACTGGCAAAATCTTGCAAAAAAAAAAACTTCAGGGACTAGTCTAGGCAGTCAACAGGAGTCAACACCAACTTAAAGGCACAAAGCAAACAAAAAGAATCAACCAATAAGTCAATAAAATAATTGCTGGTGTGATATCATGTAAGAATAGGTCAGTATGGCATTGAGTTCCACCATGCATCAGCCTGAGTAACCCAGCATGGAGTAGAAAGGGCCTTTAGATCTACAGCAGTTGGGAGAAGAAGAGTCATTGTTTTCTTCTACCTAAGAACCAAAGCACAGACCCAGTTTGGTCTGGCACCAACTAGAAACCAAGAGATCCTGTGTTTTAGTCCCGCTTTAAGCACATAGCCAGCTAGACAACCTTGGATCAATCAGTCTCTCAGTTCTGGGAAGAAGGCAATGGCAAGCCATTTCTGAAATCTTGCCATGAGAATTGCAGGGAATTAACCTTAGAATCTCAATATTGACTTGAAGGCGCCTAAAAAAATACAGACAAGTCACACAAATTTCAGGGACCTATCCAGGCAATCAACATTGGAATCAACATTGACTTGAAGGCATCTAAATAAATAAGTCTAAGACACTTCCAATGCAGTGTGATCTCTTATTAAAGAAATGATCAGATTTCCAAATCTAATTGAAGGAAGGCTCTTTGTGTTTCTCCCCCCCCCCCGCCCCCGATATAGCCATGTATAATTATGTATACTATTGGATTGTTTGAGAAATTGGGTATGGCTAGTTTAGAAAAAAGAGGGACTAGGAGTGACATGATAGTAGTATTCCAGTATTTGAGAGCTTGCCAGGAAGAGGAGGCAGAATCTATTCTGTAAAGCACCAGAGGGCAGGACAAGAGACAATGGATGAAAACTAATCAAGGAGAGAAACAACCTAGAACTAAGGAGGAATTTCCTGACAGAACAATTAATCAGTGGAATGGCTTCCCTCCAGAAGTTGTGTGTGCTCAGACACTGGAGATTTTAAAGAAGAGATTGGACAACCATTTGTCAGAAATTGTGTAGGGTTTCCTGCTTGAGTAAGAGTTTGGACTAGAAGATCTCCAAGATCTCTTCCAGCTTTATTCTGATTGGCTCCCAAGTAATCCACCTAGTTAGATGGAATCCAAGTGTGTCATTCCGTTTGAAATGTAAACCTAAAAAGTGAGAAATTAGCTTTGAGCTATATCTTTCCTAGCACAACGAAGTCAACTGTTAGACAAATGGCTTTGGATCATAGTCTTTTTCCAAGTGAATATACTTGAAATTTGGTAAAATTTCAGCCTGCTGTTAACAGTTATCAGACAGAATGGCAAAGCAGACACAAAAATGGAAAACCAATAGAAGTATGAAATTATGAAACCGCTAATGCCAAAGGTGAGCATTAGGAAAGCATTACTATTGTGAAGTATTGATGTTAAGCCCTAATGGGTGGAAAATTGCCTCTGCTTTCTGAATGCTAACAACAGGGGTCTTCTAACAGACAATAACCAATGAAAGAAAAAAGAGCAAAATTGTTCACTAAATGCTGCAAAAGGAGAGATCAGAAAGCAACTTATACAAAGTTAAGGAATGCTCCTGTTCATTTCAAATGGTTGATTTGATCTGAAGTCATGCATTGGTTTCAAATGGCAATTGCACCTGGAAGGGTTAAAGATTGGATGATTTGAGCCAAATCCATGACTTGGTTTAAGGATTTAATTTGGTTTGGAAATTTGACTAAATCACCTTTGAATCAAATCCGCAAACTGAAGCTTTGCACCAACCTGTACGAAATGTAGATTCTCTACAATGCAATTTTTTTTTCAGAAAAAAAAGAGAATAGCTATGAAGTGTCAGATGAAGTGAATGAGAGAGTGGTGAATCTGTTAATATCACAGCAAGGAATTGAGAATAATATCTGCTGAGAGCAATTGATCTCCCAATTTTTAGAGCAGCAGTTCTAGGAAGTTTTGAATTATAGAATAACAGTTGGAAGGGATCTTGGAGGTCTTCTAGTCCAACTCCTCCAACTCCTATACCATTCCAGACAAGTGGCTGTCCAGTCTCTTCTTAAAAACCTCCAGTTTTGACGCACCCACAACTTCTGAAGGTAAGCTGTTCCACTGGTTAATTGTCCTCATTGTTAGGAAGTTTCTCTTTAATTCCAGGTTGCTTCTCTCCTTGATTTTCATCTTATATTCTCCTATTTCTGACTTCATCTCTCCTCTTTCTTAGTTCATGTCTCTATTTTCCTATTCATTTGTGGTTTCTGCTGGGTTACCATATCTGGACTGCAGGAATTCACCTGATGGACAGCAAAGAATTATATTTTTTTTAAGAAAACTTCCTGTCTTCTAGATTTTTGCAGATCCCGTTACTCTGTTTCTTTCAAAACATGGGAATATGGCAGTTGTTTTCAACTGTATGAATGCAGTGATACAAAATATTTTTTTGGCAAAATTTATTTGATTGAATTGAGTGACTTATTCTCTGTGCCGGTGGAAGCAAAAATGTAATTTATTGCAGTAGAGACCTTGATAAAGCAAGCCTTGTTAACTGCAGCATGGATCTGTTCATTATAAAGGTTAATTAAGAATATAATGATAAAAATATTTCTGAAACAAAGGCAGAATGAATAGCAGCAGGGGGAAGGAGAAAGCATCTTATTGGTGGCTAGTTTAATATTTCATATTTTTTAATCGAATGTTTATCCTGACACATAGAGAAAGTAATTTCCTATTGTAGACTTTATGCAGAGTATCTATTAAATTAGCTTTCAAAGTATTTGCAGAACAATAACTCAGGATTGACAGGTGGGAATTTTATAATCCAGGAACATGACCCAGCACATTATCAGTCTGGTTTTTTGAGCTGGGATGAATTCCAAGTTCTCCCCTCCATGACAGTGAATAGAGTACATGGCAAATGATACCCTATAAACACGTTCAGATCCTCTTTAATCACATACAAATATTCAGCTGATCAGTTTATTGAATGTCTTTTCGGAATGACCTAGGATATTATGAAAAATAACAAAAGAAATTGCTGATGAATTAAGCAGGACATTGTACCTTCAACCACACTAGTCTACATATTTTCCCTTTCAATTTTTTTCTCTTCAAATCTTTTAGATGCTCTTGCAATGCCTTTAGGTCAGGTCATCAGAGGTGGTATTCAGCAGGTTCTGACCAGTTCTGGAGAACGGTAGCAGAAATGTTGAGTAGTTCGGAGAACTGGCAAATACCACCTCTGACTAGCCCTGCCCAAATCTATTCTCTGCCTCCTGAGTCCCAGCTGATTGGCTGGGTCTTCTTTTGTTGCCCTGCATAGGAGAACAGAACTGGAAAGCAGGTTAGTGGGGTGGGTAGGGAATGGGGATTTTGCAGTTACCTTCCCCAGGAGTGGGGCGGGAATGGAGATTTCACAGTATCCTTCCCCTCCCACACCCACCAAGCCACACAACGCCCACCAAGCCACGCCCACAGAACCGGTAGTAAAAAAAATTGAATCCTATCACTGCAGGTCAGATTTCTATATTCTCTTGCAGGGACATAGTATTTTTGTTTTTGCACTCTTTTGTGTCCATTGGTTTCTATATATCTAAGAGAACTAAAAGAGCTGATGGTAAATGCATGGTCACCATGAAAGAGAACATTAGAAAAATCAGAGACAAGATTCAGTAGTCCATCTGCCTTTAAAAGACAAAGGCCACTCTTTTGAAGAAAGCAAAGTCCACATTTTGGACAGAGAGGACCACTGGTTTGAAAGAGGGGTCAAAGAGTCCATCTGTGCCAAAATTGAAGATCCCCCTCTCACAGAGAGAGAGGGATACACCATCTATCTCCAATCTACAACACAGCCTTTCAGGAGTTCCAAGAAGGCTTCACACCAATTTGCACTATTCAGGTGACCCTGAGGTCACAGATAAACCTCCAAGTGGCCTCAATGACTCTCTAAAATAATGCAAATGACCAGTTGTCTGTAAGAAATATAAATCCTTCCATTCCCCACCATCCAGTCAGGGCCAAAGAAGCTTCTTGGATGAGAAGCAAAACATCTTCAGAGAAAAACAAGGAGTCCAGTTGCCTCTTGAAAAAGTACCTTTGGGACAACCATGACTTGGATGACTGAGAATCTCCATAGACAACATTAGAAAAATTGTAGAGATTTTCCTTTGGATATCCTTTGGATAAGATGGTTGGGTATAGATATGGGGATGTGTTGCACACTTTACTAGATCTACCAGATCTGGACTTCAAAAATCGAGATCACTGCTTTTGTTAGTGGTCATTTGAATGTGTCAATCCAAATTTAGTACCCTACCCTGTGTTTCTCAACCTTGGCAATTTTAGGATGTCTGGATTTCATCTCCCAGAATTCCTCAGCCAGCTTTAGATGGTGGTTTAAAAGAATAAGCTGATTCTGTGGACCTTTATTTGGTAGAGTCAGCATTGGCAGATGCCTTCAAAAATTCCAAAGGACCCCATTTCTCATCTGTCCTGATGTAAAAAATGATTTTTATAGTTGGGGATGTGAAACCCCGAAGGTATTAAATTCAGCAGGCTTGTTAAATTCTCAGGGCTGTCAATGCTCGGAAGTGATGTGACAGTGTTAAGTGCCTCTTTTAGAGCCCATGAATCAGATGGAAAGATACTGTAGACAACCAAGGTTAAATGACATCAAAGCAAATGCCTGGGAAGAGGTCAGTAACAGACTGGTTAGGAATAAGACAATCAATGGGAAATTGTTTGGACTAAAGCGTTGCACGAGAGATCCTGGTAGACAGGTATTAATGGTGGCAAAAGTAGCCAAGAGGGAATAGAAACATTAAAAAATGTCTATGATCAGCTCTGCAAAAGCAAAATGTGAGAAGAAAGGAAAGGATGAGAGTCAAGGGAAGCTCTTTTTCCCCTTCTTGAACAGAGGTGGTAGCAGAGATTAAACAAAAGGGTACAAAATTGCTTCCAGACACTAAATCAAAAAGGTGGAAAGTACATAGGATGTATTGGACCTGCTCTCTCTCTCTCTCTGTCTCTCTCTTTTGAAAAGAAGAGCCTTTTAAAACCTCATTTGATATCTAGAAAGCAGGGCAAAAGCAACACATGTTCTGGGCTGGATTTATAAAGCTTTTTTCTGCTTCTCTTTAAAGAGTTGATAGAGACATTTTCTCCTGGTGTATCAATATTTGTACATAACTTGTGCTTAAAGGTCATACACTTTCAATATTGAGAGCTATTCTTTCAGTTGGTAAGCCTCCTATCTTATTTGGAATGCATGCAGATTAGGCTCCCCTTTAGAAGTTCACAAGAAATTGGTCTTTTAAAAGAATTCTAATTTTCATCTCCTGAGGGTAGATAACCATTAGAGGGCAGCAGAGAGAATTCTACTAAGTAATTCCTATTCTTTGCTTCCACCCAGTGGCTAACTGATATTTTTTGACCCAGAATTGGTAATTCTAATGATGTGTAATCCTGAACCACTGTATGTTATCTGGTTTTTAGACCAGATGAATTGCATTTTATTTCTGGGGGTATTTTGATTTATTCGCTTATTGGAGTTTGGAAGGAGTGTTCAGTGGTAGCTAACATCTTTAAATCAAAAGTTTCACTCCTCCCCCCAAACATGAGGACATAAATTAGACACAATAAGCTTCCCAGCAAGGATAAAAAAAGAAAAGAGAATGAACCATTTTATAGGTGGATTTGGGGGGACCGCCTGAATATATTCTATGAATAGTGGGGGATGCCTGCACCCTAGAGTTCAGGTGTGGCTTGCAGAAATCCTGATGACCAGTAGATGGCAGCAGGAATTAGAATTTTTTAAATTACTTGCTGCCTTTTAGTGACTTTTTGGAACTTTGTTGGCCAGACTTGATTGCCCTTTATATTGTGCTACACCAATAAAGTTTTGTTTTGGTGTGATGAATTGTGTCTACAAAGAGGGTCGTGGTGGGATGGACTACGGTGAAAAGACAATTTCCCAGGAGGGAGGGAGATCATTGTAAAAACACGGTGTTTGTGTGTGTGTGTGTGTGTGTGAGAGAGAGAGAGAGAGAGGGAGAAGGAGAGGGAGAGGGAGAGAAGAGATTGCATAATTCTGAGCTAGATTATGATAGAGAAAGAGAGTTAATTTAGCCAATCCCTAGAATCTCCCTAGGTACATCTTTTAGAGTGACAGTAGTATAGGTTTAGTCTGGCAAGACTCTGTCTATAAAGTATAAGTAAATAAAGAACTGAATATACTGGATTTTTCTAGGTCATTCTTGGGCTGATCCCAATATTTGGTTTAGCCAAATTCTTTACTCCTGTCCTAGATGTTGCAACAATATATTTGACGCATATGACCTGGACTGTGGATGTCCTTTAGGACGTGTCCTTTGGTTAATCCCCACAAGAAGAACATAAGAAGTCAATCTCATCTTGACAAATCTTTTCTAATTTGTAGCTTGCAAAATTGAGTCTGGGCTATGTAAGGAAACTTTGGAATAGCATTTATTGTTTTTTAGAACAGAATAACGGAGCTGGAAGGAACCTTGGAGGTTTTCTAATCCAACCTCTTGCTCAAGCAGGAAACCCTACCAAACTCTTCTTAAAAAGTTTTATTGTCAGAGTATTCACAACTTCTGGAGGCTTCTGGAGTTCCATTGACGGATTGTTCTCACTGTCAGGAAATTTCTCCCTAGTTCTAGGTTGCTTCTCTCTTTGCTTAGTTGCTACCCATTGCTTCTTGCCCTGCCCTCAGGTGCTTTGGAGAATAGCTTGACTCCCTCTTCCTTTTGGCAGCCCCTCAAATATGGAAATATTTGTATCATGTTACCCTTGTATCCTCTTTTCATTAAACTAGACATACCCAATTCCTGCAATGATTGTTCATATGTTTTAACCTTCAGTCCCCAAATTATTTTTGCTGCTCTTCTCTGCACTCTTTTTGGAATCTCAATATCTTTTTTAATTGTTTATATACCATATTTATAAAGCAGAATTTGCTTTATTTTTTAAAAACCTATCTCTCTCTTATTTTTCAATGTAAGTTTTTATTAATCATATTTCCACCATACCATATTTCCACTCATTACAGGGTTCTAGTATTGGTATTCACTCATATTGACATAGTTTCTTATTATATAGGTTACTATTCCATTTATTACACACACACACACACACACACACACAGAGAGAGAGATTATTACCCCATTTTACTATAGCTCCTACATATTTTTCATGTAACAACTTTACTTCTGTTTTTTAACCAATTATACCATATATTTCAGATCTTATAATATTCTGTTTCTTCTCTTACCTTTTAATTTCATAATTAACCTGTCCATCTCTGCATACTCAAGATCCGATTTTTATTATCATTACATCAGAAGGAATATTGTCTTGTTTCCAATTTTGAGCAAAAGCACTTCTGGCCCCAGTTATTATATGGAGTATAATGTATTGAAGTTTTTTTTGCAGATATTTTGTCTTAATATGCCCAATAAAAATAGTTCTGGTTTCATCTCATTTTTTTGTTTGGTGATTTCTTGTAGCCAATTCTTTAAGCCACTATTTCCTAGCTTTTGGCCAGGTCCACCACATATGAAAGAAAGTTCCTTGTTTATAGTTACATCTCCAGCATTTCGCAGATCTTTTTGGAAACATTTTGACTAATCTTGCTGGGGGTAAATGCAAACGGTAAAATGTTTTGTACAGATTTTCTTTGTAGATTGCTGACATTGTTAATTTGTAATTTTTCTCCCACAATTTTTTCCCTGTGTTTCGATTCAATACTATACCCAAAATTTATCTCTCTTAATGGACTGGGATATCTGCCTCACACTATAGTTCTAAATCATTCTTAGACATAAGTGTGACCTTGATCTAACTGGCACAGAACTGATGTGTACATTGTCTTCTTGTTTTAGATTGTGAACATAAGTCTCCTTACAGCTTTTTCTCATTGGTGCAAAAGATTCCCTTGAGTCTATTCTCCATAGTCCCAATACTGAGTTCACTGAGTTACTGAGTTCAGTAAGGAACCCGAAGGAAGAAAAAGGTTTTTGAGAGATATTCAGAATCCTTAACATTTCAGGTTTTTTTGTTTTGTTTTTTTTTGCAAAGTGAATGTGCAAATCTCCAACGAATTGTAGAGAATGACAACAGCTGCTGAGGAAGACTGATGTTACAAGGGAAGCATACTGTGAACATACCCTGGTGAGAGACAAATGGAGACCCACAATTTATTTAGAATGTATTTCAAATTTGTCTCCCCAACAAATCTCTTCTGGGAATGGCAAATACAACAAGTGGCAGGGGAAAAAACATCAAGCAGCTGCTGTCTTGCTTATTTGTTAGGCAGCCTGGCAAGGATGAATCCATCAGAATAACTGTAGTAACCTGGTCTGGAAGAGGCAATTTTATTTTGGATTGTATTTTATTACCATTTCATCTTAAATCATATTTTGTCTAGATTCCATTTTAAATTGTATTTTATCAAGTTCCATTTTAAATTGTATTTTATCAAACTTCATTTTGAGTTGCTTTTATTAAATTTTAGTAACAAATTGTTGCTAGACCTTTGAACTTTGATATGGCCTAAGGGCTAATCAATAAAGACTTACATAGAGAGTCTGGAAGAGGGTTTCAGTAGTAGTTGGAAAATTAAGGGCATTGTTTGGCTCTTAAAAAATGTAGATGGATCTGGAGACCTTAAAAGACATTCATGTATTTAAGAATTAAAAAATTCAAGATTGCTGATATAAGAAAGACAGTCTAGTTCAGAGGTATCCAAATTTCAATTCCCAGAATTCTCCAGCCAGCATAGCTGAAGTTGAATTCTGGGAGTTGAAGTCCACAAGTCTTAAAGTTGCCAAGTTTGGGGGCCCCTGGTTTAGTTAGTCCACAACTTACAACCATTTGTTTAGTGATTGTGTGAGGCTACAAAGGGCACTGAAAAAAATGACTTTTTCATATTTATGGCCATTGCATGGTCACATGATCAAATTCAGATGCTTGGTAGCTGACATGTCTTATTATAGTTGCAGTGTCTTGGGTCGTGTGATCATCTTTTGTGACATTCTGACAAGCAAAGTCAATGGGGAAGTCAGATTCACTTAATAACCATGTGACCTACTTAACAAATGTACTGATTCACTTGACAACTATGCCAAGAAATGTTGGTATTGTAAAAAAAAATCAATATAGCATCCCATATCATATAATTCAGGGGTGTCAAACTCAAGGCCCAGGGCCAGATGTGGCCCATTGGGCTCCCCTGGAAATAGAATAGAGTAGAATTCTTTATTGGCCAAGGAATTTGTCTTGGTGCAAAAGCTCTCAGTGTCCATAAAGGAAAGGATACATTCATCAAGAGTCAAGAATCATAAGGTGCAACGTTTAATGATAGTCATAGGGTACAATAAGCAATCAAATCATACTAGGAAACAGTCAATATAGATTGTAAGGATGCAAGCGACAAAGTTACCATCATACAGTCACAAGTGGGAGGGGATGAGTGATAACGAGTGATGAGAAGATTAATAGTAATAGTAATACAGACTTAATAAATAGTTGGACAGGGTTGAGGGAATTATTTGTTTAGCAGAGTGATGGCATTCAGGAAAAAACTGTCCTTTTGTCTAGTTGTAGAGGTTCTGGTGTACAGTGCTGTATAGCGTCGTTTTGAGGATAGGAGTTGAAACAGTTTATATCCAGGATGTGAGGGGTCTGTAAATATTTTAACAGCCCTCTTTTTGGCTCATGAGGTATACTGGTCCTCGATGGAAGGGAGGTTGGTAGTAATTGTTTTTTCTGCAATCCTAATTATCCTCTGAAGTCTGTGTCTGTCCTGTTGGATTGCAGAGCCAAACCAGACAGTTATAGAGGTGCAGATGACAGACTCAATCATTCTTCTGTAGAACTGGATCAGCAGCTCCTTGGGCAGTTTAAGCTTTCTGAATTGGCACAGGAGGAACATTCTTTGTTGTGCTTCTTTGATGACATTTTTGATGTTAGGTGTCTATTTTAGGTGCCTCTGCCAATGAAAACAGAGCTTGTGAGGGCTACAAGTGGCCCTCCTGAGCTCCATTTTTCCCGGCAGAGGGTGCAGGAGTCCATCACAGCTGAAAACAGACTGTGCGACCTTCCCGTGCTCCATTTTCCCTGGCAGAGGGTTGGAGGACACCGTGGCAGCTGGAAACGGAGCTTGGGAGCCCATTTTCACTGGCAGAGTGCTTGGGCCACCACAGATGCCCCCCCCAACACAAGTGAGAGCATGTTGGCCACATCCCCTGACCTTGTCCCCTGTTCCCCCAAGGTCAAACACAATCCTGATGTGGCCCTCAATGAAATAAAGTTTGACACTCCTGATGTAGTTGATACTTTACCTCCCCAAAAGGTATTAACTGTCAACTCGTGAAGCTTTCCTGACCTCATCCATGTAGCCATCATCTTGTAATTTCTGACACCTCCCTCCATGGGAGTTCCTGGTTTCCAGCATGCTACTCTAATCCTACCCTTGATCCTTAAAAATATCACCAAGAACATCACTTTTATTTTGCTAGGAAAAATATTACAAATGTGATCTTGTTTATTTTGAGTTGATCAACCTGTTTCCATTCTTAAGTGGTTTTTATCCAAAAATGGCTAATTACCACTCTGTGGCCCACGAACAATTATGGGAGTAAATTTTAGGTCCTTCTTATTAGACCTCCCTCATCCCCCAAAATGTCTTCTTTGTGCTTTTCAAACCTCATTCAGTTTGCCAATGCAACCTTTTCAAAACTGCAGGACTTCTCCCACTTAGGCGAAGCTCTGCACTGTATCCACAGTAGGAATGGGGAGAATACATTCTTTTAAAGTGTGGATTTTGAACAGGCAGCCTCTCTGTGCAATTTAAGAACAAAAGCTCCAGCTTTAGAGTTTTCCATCGCAGCATGGCCCTTTCTAGGGGGTGGGGAACCCTTCTTTCAGAACATTACATACACCATTGTACGGTGGCAACTTTCTAAATTCAGTCACTTAAATTTCACAGCAAGTTTGCTATAAGCTTTTAATCGTCATAATGATCCTTTGATCTGCTGAGCTCTCTTTCATTTCTGAGGTTATTAGTGGACCCTTTTCAGAGCCTTCCAGCTGCTTGTGTTTGGTTCATGTATATTTATTTGTGTGGCTTTTGATCCCCGTTTGTTGGCAGAAAACTACTTCCCCAGTTAGCCGCAGTTATTGCAGATCAATTTCCAAACTACTGACCAGGGTAGGAAAGAACCAGACAGCAGCATTTTCTCTTTCCTTTTTATGAACTTTCGGGGGTGACCTCTTTGCTTCCACTGCTTTGTATTGAAAAAGGGGAAAATGGCTGATTGTTTAAGTTTTTCCCCCAATAACCAATTTGTGACCTGAAATGAATGTTTTCCTGCTGATGATTATCCATCTTGCAGGAGAGAGAAAAAGAGCAAAAGAAAAAAGGAAGTGTAACTATAATTGGTGCCTGATTGGGAAGAAAAGCCCCCAACAAACATATTTTTAAATGATTATCTCCTTCATTAGATTTTATTTCTTCCATGCATTTTGCAGCAGGCAGGCGAGTCCAGAGACCATTTCTACTCGGATCGCATATGGAAAATAAGGAAGGCAGCAGCTGAATAAAAACACTACCAGAATATTAACATTGCAGTGAATGACAATGAATGTATTTTATTCCAAATATCCTGTATGGAGAATATTAGGAATCCAGAGA
The DNA here is from genome assembly GCA_023653725.1 of Bungarus multicinctus. Lineage (NCBI taxonomy): Eukaryota > Metazoa > Chordata > Lepidosauria > Squamata > Elapidae > Bungarus > Bungarus multicinctus. The sequence goes on from CM042841.1 coordinate 7,666,724, forward strand.
GTATATTAGATAATGCCATAAGGCAACCCGCTGAGCAATTTGTCCAGAATTTTCTTTCTTGTAAAAGGAGCTTCTCTGTTTCTACCTTATTCTCATGGTACTTGAGAATTCCTTTGATATTTACGTCTTGGCATTTAAGAGAGTGTGAAGAAAGGTGTTGCTGGTGCCACTGCCTTTTACACTTCTATCATCCCACAGTCTCTTTAGCTGTATACTTTTACACACACACACAAACACACACACACACATTGTACCACAAAGAAGAGGGGGTCAAATCATTCTCCAAAGCACCCGAGGGCAGGACAATGGATAGAAACTAATCAAGGAGAGAAGCAACCTAGAACTAAGAAGAAATTTCCTGACACTGAGAATAAGTAACCAGTGGAACAGTTTGCCTTCGGAAGTTGTGGGTGCTCCATCACAATCTCTCCAAGAGGAGACTGAACAGTCACTTGTCTCAAAATTGTATAAGCTCTCCAGCTTGGGCAAGGGATTGGACTATATATATATATAGTTGTAACACAAAGTGTATACTTATTCCCCTGCCTCAGCTGATAAGGAGAGAGCCAGGTGGTGTAGTGGCAATTACAACTGCCTCACATGTAATACTTCCCTGGTTCGAATCCCAGTAAGGGTATGGCTAGCTGAAGAGAGCTAACTAGCTCGAAATAGATCTATCCTAGTCTCCCTTATTTATTATTTAAATTATCAGCTTAAAAACCTTACACACACACACACACACACATATAATACAGTTACACATAATCCAAAACCACATTCAAAAATATTAGCTATGTCACCCATGCCTCATGCTGAGCATATGCAGGGCAGGTTTAGTATCCATGGCTCATTTATAGTTTTAATTCCACCTTTATTGCTTGTATAGTTATCTCAAGGTGATGAATATGCCTAATACTAATTTTTCTTCCTATTTTCTCCACGATGATAATCTTGTGAGGTGGATTGGGCAGAGAGAGAGAGGGACTGGCTCAAAGTCACCCAGCTGGCTTTCATACCTAAGGTGAGACTAAAACTCTCAACTTCCTAGCTTGTAGCTTATAGCTTAAAGAAGTCAAATCAAAGCAGGTAGTTGAATTTATCCATATTTCTGTGGTTAGCAGGGCTATTTTATATATTTGCATCTAATAAAAAAGAAAATCTCTAGAGCACTGAACTTGACAGATGATTTCAGAAACACTCCAGGTATTTTTTCTTTTTCTTTTCCTGGTTTCTTTTTAACTTTTGAGAGAAGGCATATAAACAAACACAAATAAAAATTAGAAAACAAAAACATAGTTGAACATGAATAAATAAATACATTAAGGTGGTTAGAGCTTTGCAGATGTCATTAGTCAATTATGAACAACTGAATACTGTCTATTACTTTAAATGACTTTTAAAATCACTATTTAAATCATTACTAAGCTTTAAGCAAGGATAGATATCAAGAACAGAATATAAATCACCACTTAAAATTACAAGATATAATAGATTGTATCAAAATTGGGAATCTGTTCTGTTGTAAGTATGCCATAAAACTGAAGTATAGTATCTCTATATAAAAAACCCCAAATTTTGATTGCATTACAAATCCATATTTTGAGATATTCAAAGAATGGTTTCCAACTTGAACTAAATTCTTGGTCAGATTTATGTTTATGATACAAAATTATTTTAGGCATTGAAGCATTTATCCACAACCAGGGGTGGGATTCTACCAGTCCGCACCTATTCGCTAGAACTGGTTGTTAACATTCTAAGCAGTTCGGAGAACCAGTTGTCAGAAGAAATTACTGGCCTAATCCTGCAAGGAAGGCAGGAAGGAAACATTCTGGTGTTGCTTACAGAAACTGCCTCTCCACCAACCCTTATTACATTCTTGGCAGGACTAGACTTCCTTCTCAGGAACTTCTCTGGAGTTTTTTTCCCCTCCTTTGCTGGTACTTTGCTTGTGTGGAGTGACCATTTAAAGTCACAATGGAACAATGGTTAGACAAATTTTCTAGTAAGAAGCAAATTAATATCCTTGTGGTAGTTATCAGCCACTCAATTTTCTTGATAGTGGTACAGTAATCAATGTTTGTCAATCAGTCTAGCGTCAGCATTCCAACTAACCAACTCTAAATCAATAAACTACGAGACAAACATTTCTTCAATGTTCCATTTTATTAGAGTTCTCATATTGGCACATCTGGGAAAACCTGAATCAGAGAGTTCCAGGTTTTACCTTCCCAAAAGAGAAATCAAAAATCTATCCCCTGAATCCACGAGTCCATCACATGGCCCAATCAAATCTTCATCCCAACTGGACACATCCTTCCAGTCACTCCCGTCTGGTGCAGGGCAACATGTCCTTGACTCTCTGAGAAAGAATGTTGTATCTAATCTTCTACTTCACTATGAAATTCCCCACTCCCAAATTCCCAGGCACTGAATGTGGCAGCCTTGAAGCTTCCAAGTGAAAAATGGCTTCCAAGGCTGACACCTAATCTAGATTATATCCATGTTCCTTTCTGAAACTCTCATTCAGGCACCAACTGATCCTGACTTGGCTTCACATCTGACCCCAGACAAGTTCCTTCAAAGACTATCCTCTGCTGAGATGTAGACGTAATTGATCTTCACAGATCAAATCATGGCAACATCCCCTTCAACCATGTTGTATTCAATACATGAAATATTGAATTTTCAATACATGAAATATTGAATTTTCAACTTTGGAATCTGTGGAATCAATTTTAAAAAATCAGTTCAGTTGGGGGGCCTTCAAATTGAATCCTAGAATCCGGTTGATGTGAAGGAAGCTTTGTCTGTTAGAATTGACTTGCAAAGATGTGATATGATTTGACCATTCAATTAGTTTTCTTGCTGATTTAATTCAGAGATTTGCTCTAACTGCCTTTGAACAATGTCTCCAAATTTAATAGTGTACAACTGGGCAAACTTTCTTTCTGTTGTATTATGTACATATAACACAGAATTATCTTCTTTTATGTGGGTGAAGGAATTGTATAAACAAGGAAGGATGGGAGAATGCCAGGTGTCCTTTCTTGGAGACACAGAGGAGGAGAGATCATGATCCGCGCTGTGTGTGATACTACTGAAAAATCTCATGAGCACTTTATTGCCCTGTAGTAATCCTCCTTCCATTCTTTGGTGTTCCTCTTTCTTATTATAATTTATAGAGCTCAATTGCTTGTTAATGTCCAAGCAACCCAAACGATTTAATTTTGCAACAAGCTTTGCACAGTATTTCATTGCTTGGAAAATCCATCACAGAGCTTCCTAACTATTTTAAAGACTTTATCTAAACTTAGAAGAATATAAAAGACTGGTTGGGGGAGAAGGATAAATGAGACCAATGTCATGATATGATGTTGGTGAAGTGTTGGCTAATGTCCTGATACTCCTTTCCTGTGAGCCATGATGTGATAACATCAAAAATATCTAACCTTTCCCCATGGATCTTTTTCAGAATCCACAAAAGCCAAGGATCCCAAATTAATATGGAGAGAGAGAGAGAGATTACAAATCAACAGCAATTATGTGGCTCCCTCATATTAAAAAAATAGATGTTGGAAAAACATCACCAAAGAAATTCTGAAGGAATTCTAAAGAACCCTAAACATAAGGTCTAAAACAAAGGTGCTTCATTTGAAGAAAACCTGGAACACAGATTTGGCATAAGTTTAACTTAACGATTATAGTTTCAGTATAAGCAAATGGGGAAATTTAATATGTAAGGCACCTCCAAACCTTGGCTCATTTATAACTTGGCTTGTGGTTCCATTTTCTTTTCCAGAACTCAACAATATCCCTCTGGCTATCTTTGGCACCTATAACCCAGGAATGCCTGAATAGCTCAACAAAAAGACACCTGGAACTTGGCAAATGTCCTTTTACGCTGGGGTCAATGGGGATGACTTTATTATTTCTATGGCTGCCTATTTTTCAGAGAGAAAAAAATAGTGGAGAAGAAGAAGGAGGGAGGGGGGAGAAAAGGAGAGAGAAGGACAGAAAGAGACAGAGAGACAGAGAGCGTGCATTGGTAGCAGATGGAGAGACAGAATGATGTGCATCTATGTGCAAATGTATATGCCTGAGTGTATATGAGACAGACTGTGCTTATGAATTGCTATTCCTCTTTTGGGCTCAAGCCTTTTCCTCTCTTTCTTGGAGACATCAACTTCTCAGAAGGCAATCTCTCAGGAGCAGTGTTGCCAAGAAAGGAAATGTTACAGCCAAGGAAAGTACAGAATGCCTCTTCAATTTCACACACTCATACACAGAGGGAAGAAAACAAAACGAAAGGGGAGTCCGCTTCAAAGCAGAGCTGTTAACTCAATTCAGCTCCCCATCAGAAATGCCCATCCTGCCATTTCTTCCCCGAAAGTCTCTGAAATAGATCAAATTAGGGCCTGCTGGATTTCACTTTCTTCCCGCTGAACTTGAGACACAGAATTGTGCGGCCAGAAAAGGAGGATGTGTCTTCCTCTTTGCAGTATGAGGTGAACATGAAATGTTTGCAACACGACTGCGTCTGCTAGGCAGCCTCTGAGGGGAGCAATTTTGACTGTTGATTAGGAATTGCATTGTTTTCATAAGTACTTATAAACCAATTTTGAGCACGGGGCAAACGATGAAAGTTAGAAGGGGAAAGCTTTCACACATGGCCCTTGGTCTGTTTGTCAGCTGGTCTAATGTTAGTTAAGAGTCAAAGGAACTTATGTCTCCTTCCCTTCTCATATTTTCCTTTTCTTCAAAATCAATTTTAGATTAAGGTTTTTCTATTCTTATTTATTTCCCAAGTCCCAAGTTTAGTTCCTTGAATTTTCCAAGTAAATGGGTCGCTGGTCCATTTACTCCAGTAATCTGTTTCACAATGGCCAACCAACTGTAGAAGGAAACCTACTGTCTCCCAGCAGTGGGGCTTCAGAGTCAGATCCCAGTGTCATTAAGGCAGATGGCCACTGATTCCCCATTACTTCCATGGGAATCAACCCTCTTTTGAAGCCAGCCAAGCTGGTAATCAGCACCCCAACTTATGGTAATAAAGCCCAAAGTTGAATTTTACATTGTGGTAAAAAAAATGTTTTCCGGATTCCAGATTCTTCCAGGATTCAATTTCATCGACTTCTGGTTCTAGTATTTTGTGAAGAAGAAAACAGTTGCTCCTTTCTCACTTATCTACACTGTTCATTGGTTTGTTTTACCTTAATTATTATATACCCAGGCTTCACTATGAAACTATGTGATCGGGCTTAGTTTTTGGGGAGGAAAATTGGGGTGGGTGGGGGAGAATGTGCCTCTGCCTACCAGCATCCATTGGTATTCATGTGGCTAGCATCCTGCCAGGGTGTGAGAGAGTTGAGGACTGTTTGGAAACTGAAACATGGAAACTGAAACAGTATTTGCTGTGTGAGCAAGAAGGAGACAGCAAAGAGCCTGGGTGTGGCTTAGCTCAACTGTTCTGTACTAAAGCTGGTTGCTGCTGTGAAACTAAAACTGAAACTCCTCTCCTCTGCTTGTGCTTTGCATTTGGAACAGATTTCTTTTCAGATGGGCAGGGGGAATAGAACTCCTTAGTATCAGAGCGTGTTAATAATATTATAGGAAATCCTAATGCTCTGATGGTCATTTCGAAAAATCCTTTCTTAGCGAGCACCTAGAAGCCAAGAAGAACATACATGCCAAATTTTAAGTTTGTAGGCTTTACGGTTCTGGAGATTTTGGGATGATTATATATATAGATTTTAGTATATTAATTATACACTAAAAAGCCCCAATTGTTTTAACTTTTCCTCATTTTTTTACTGCTCCAGACAATTAAGTGTTATCCAAAAACCTGGCTATTTCACTCCTCATAGCTGACTCCAGATCATTTAGAAATCAGTTTAAAAACACTGGTCCTAAGTCAGATCACTGAGAGACTCATTAGCTTTTCCTGCTAGTCCTTCCACTGTGAGAAATCACCATTTATGAAAACTCTGTGTTTTCTATTCTTTAGCCAGTTGCTTATCCATAAAATTTGCCTTTTTGCTTCCATGGCTGTTAAGCTAACTGAGAAGTCTTTGTTAAAGATCTTTAACAAAACCTTTTTGAAAAAATCTACATGGATAATTTCTTTCAGTTCATCCTTATCCATATATTTATTAAGACCCGCAAAAACCCCTATTAAATTAGAGAGGACCTACCTCTAGTTAAGCCATGTTGAGTATCTTTAAGTAAGGCCTGCATCTGTAAATGCTTGGTAATTCTATCTTTAATAGCAGTTTCCACTATCTTTCCCAGAACAGATGTTAAGCTGACAGGCCTATAATTTCCTGGATCTTCCCTTGAGTCCTTCTTAAAAGTTGGAGTTATGCTGGCCACCATCCAGCCCTCAAATGCAGAGGCTGAATGTAGAGACAGGTGGCATATTTTAGTTAGAAATCCACAACCTCAGCCTTAAGCTCCTTAATAACACTTGGGTGGGTGCCATCAGGGCTTGGGGATTTGTTTATATTCAATTTGTCAATCAGGCCTAAGCCTTTGTCTCTTGTCACTAATATGAGTTTCAATGCATCTCATTCCCTTCCTAAGAACAGGAGCTCCTGGTCAGGGATCTCCCTCAAGTTTTCTCAGATGGAAATGGAAGCAATGAATTTGTCCAGCTTCTCTGCAATTTTCTTTAATTTTTAATGTTCTCTGAGCACCGCTTTGATGTCCTCATCCAAGGGACCAATGGCCTCCCTGGATGGATTCCTGTTTCTAATATATTGGAATAATCTTTTATTGTCTGTCTTCATAGCTTGGGGACTATATTCCTAGAATTTTCTTTTTGCCTCCCTCACTGTCTCTTTGTATTTTTTTTTGCCACTCTCTCTTTGTATTTCTTTTTTTTTTAAACAAAATTTTATTTTTTAGACAAACATACACAAACACAACTTAAAAACATCAAGCCATCTTCCACTTATGTACATATAGTGTGTCGGTTGGTTACAAATTGTTTTGTGCATTTACTCCATAGTCCTCACTTATAATTACTTGTATATATTCTCATATTATCAATCTAATATTCCTAAATACATTATTATCATTGTTAATCAATCATTTGACTCAGTGGTGGGATTCAAATTTTTTTACTACTGGTTCTGTGTGGGTGGCTTGGTGGGCATGATAGGGGAAGGATTCTGTAAAATCTCCAGTCAGAGGTGGTATTTGCCGGTTCTCTGAATTACTCAAAATTTCTATTACCAGTTCTCCAGAACTGGTCAGAACCTGCTGAATACCACCTCTGATTTGACTATACTATTATTCATTCATGTTATGCGAGATATTCCATATTTTTAAATTGATTTATCTTATAACAATTCATATTATCTTCCTAAATCCATCCCATAATTATAATATGATAATACATCATTATATATTCTATATAGTTCTATTCTCCTTATATTGTAAAGTTCTACATATTTCATTATCATATTTTATTTTCTAACCATTGATAAAAATAAATCCCAAATCTTATAAAATTGTTATCTTCTTGTTCTCTAATTTCAAATGTCAATTTACTCATTTCAGCACATTCCATCATTTTCTTAATAACTTCCTCCTGCATTGGTGTTTTCTCATTTTTCCAATTTTTAGCAAATACAATCCTAGCCACTGTTAATACAATCAAATATTTCAATTCCCTACTGTATATTTCAGGTAAAATTCCCAATAAAAATATCTCTGGTTTCAAGTCTATGTGTTCTTTTGTCATTTTTTCCAACCATGTGTGGATTTTAGTCCAATATCTTTTAGTGTCTGCGCACATCCACCACATATGGTAATATGAGCCAGGCATCTGATGACATTTCCAACATTTTTCAGATTTGTTGTTGGAACATTCTTGCTATTCTTGTTGGGAGTAGATGCCACCTGTAAAACATCTTCTACAAGTTTTCTTTATATGCTGTTGACACTGTCGTTTTATAATTTTGAGACCACAATTTTTGCCATTTCTCTAAGTCAATCCCATATCCAAAATTTCCCCCCCAAGCAATTATTGTTTCTTTAACTTGTTCTTCTTCTAGCTTAATTTCTAATAAATATCCACACAGTTTTTTAATCACCTTTTCATCAGTACCTGTCAAAATCTTATCTAAGTCAGTCAGTTTATCAAAAAAACCTTCTGTTTTGGAATCTTTATCATATCTAGAGCGTATTTGCGCATATGAAAACCAATTCATCTTTATACCTTGTTCTTCTAGTTTTTGCATAGATTTAAGTTCACCCTTTTCATTTAATATTTCACCATATCTAATTGTTTCCTTTTTATATGTTATAGGATAAGAAAATGCTTCAATAAGTCGATAGCCAGACTGGAATTTTCAAATAACGCCTTTTAATCTTCTCCCAGTTTAACAACAAAGCCTCACATATATAATGTCTTCTAAAATAACCCTGTGTTTTAGTTCCCTTGTATTATAAGAAGGCATGCCACCCCAACAACAAATCATGTCCTTCTAATGTCAACAGTCTAGTATTTCTTAGTGTTATCCATTCCTTAACCCACATCACTTTTGTAGCTTGATAGTATAACTCCCAATTAGGCAGGCCAAATCCTCCTCTTATTCTAGCTTCTTGCAACAGTTTTAATTTTATTCTTGCTTTCTTTCCCTGCCTTATATACTTCTCTCTTTGTATTTCTTAAGTTCCTTTGTTTTCCTCATTTGATCTGGTCTTCTATTTTATGTGTGATGCTTTCTTGGCCTTAATGGCTTCATTTAAAATCTTAGTCAATCACCCAGGCCTCTTTTTGGACATTGGATTCAGTTTCTTAATTTTTGAACTATATTGTGCCTGAACTCCAATAATTATGGCTTTAAAGATTGCCTTTTCAAACTTCCCTTTGAATTTCTTCTGACCAGTATTCTTAATTTTGAGAAGTTCCTTTTATGTTAAGACAAATCTGACTCTGAAGGAGTTGCCTGGTAGGCCATCACTTCTTTTAATGTTGAAACATGTTACATTACAGGTAGTCCTTGACTTACAATCATTCCTTTAGTGACTGCTCAAAGTTTCAAAGACACTGAGATCCTACTCTTGCTGGGAAAGCAAGGTGCCCCATGCACCTTTGCCTTCTCCGAGTTAGTCCCCAGCCCTATAGACAACTCGGTGGACCTCAAATCACCACTAGGATGGAGGATTGTAGGAGTAGTCTGTGTCGATCGGCTACAGGCCCCAACTCAGACAACCACCTTAGCTACCTCCATTCTCCAGAATGGAAGAACATCTCTCCTGAAACCATGCCAGGAACACTTCACGCTTTCAATGGTCAAACCTGTCTTAGGAGAGGTACTATTTCAGACTACCAGAGAATATAACGACTTAGCCTTGTCTATTGAGGACAAAAGATTCCTTCAGCTCATGGATAAAGAATTTCAACAGGATGCAACTGGAAGTTGGGTCGCGCCACTACCCTTTCGCACTCCCAAACAATGCTTGCCTAACAACCAACAATATGTGCTCTCCCACCTCTTCAGTCTGACACGAATCATGACTCAGAAGCCAGAGATGAAAGCTCATCTGGTGAAGTTCTTGGACAAAATGATACAGAATGGACACACCCTACCCCTGGAGACAGATGAAGAATGTTGGTACCTGCTGTTCTTTGGAGTGTACCATCCACAGAAACCAGGCCAAATACGTGTACCGTGTTTCTCACAAAATAAGGCAGGGCCTTATTTTTTTTTTTGAGCCCTGAAAAAATGGCTAGGCCGTCTTTTCAGGGGTGAATTAATTTCTCTCCCCCCCCCATCAGCGGGAACGTGGAAGCATTTCTGCCACTGCTCAAGTGTATGCGGAGCTTCCGCACACACCCGAGCAGCAGCAGAAATGCTTCCACGTTTCCACCGGCAAGACAACAGCAGCAGCACCTGCGGAAACGTGGAAAGCGTTTCTGCCGCCACTCGGGTGTGTGCGGAGCCGCACACACCTGAGAGGCGGCAGAAATGCTTTCCATGTTTCCGCAGGTGCTGCTGCTGTTGTCTTGCCGGTGGAAACGTGGAAGCCATGGAGGCAGCCGAGAAGCAGCAGAAACGCTTCTACACTTCCTGCTGGCGCGAGAACAGTGGCAGTGCTGCGCAGGGCACTGTTAAGGTCATGTTTCCCCCCCGCCCTCCCCCCCAGCATGTTTTAACCCCCGGCCTCCCTCCCAGCATGTTTTAAACTAGGCCTAAATTTGGGGGGGGGCTTAATTTCATTTCATGCCTAGAAAACATGCTGGATCTTCCTATTGGTGGAGGCCGTATTGTTGGAGAAACATGGTAGTCTTTGATGCCAGTGCACAGTTTCAAGGCCACTCTCTGAACAAGGCCCTCCTGACAGGACCTGACCTCACAAACAGTCTCCTTGGGGTGCTCATCCACTTTAGAAAAGAAGCCATAGCAGTTATGGCTGACATACAGCAGATGTTTTATTCATTCCTTGTACAAGAAGATCACTGTAACTACCTCTGTTTCCTGTGGTTTAGTGATGATCAGCAGAACCAATGGATTTCTGAATACTGAATGAGGGTGCATGTATTTGGCAATGGCTCCTCCCCTGCAATTGTGAACTACGGTCTCCAAAGTACTGCTTGAGGGGGAGGAGACAAATACGGAACAGAAGCTAAACGCTTCATAGAACACAACTTCTATGTGGACGACGGCTTGAAATCCATAGCCACCCCAGCGGAGGCCATAGGCCTCTTGAAGAATACGCAGCAAATGCTGGAGATGGCCAATCTCAAGCTGCACAAGATAGCGTCAAATAGTGAAGAAGTACTGAAGGCCTTTAATCCCGAGGACCATGCCAAGGAATTGCAGGACCTCAATTTCGGCAGCGATGCTCCTTTATCCAACGCAGTCTCGGATTGTGTTGGGACTTGAAGAAAGACTTTTTCACCTTCAAAACCCCAGCCCTAAAGCCCTTCACGAGGAGAGGAGTGCTCTCAACGGTTAACAGCCTGTTCGATCGTTTAGGGCTTGCACCTCCCATCACCATTCAAGGTAGAATCCTACTGTGCACACTCTCCCAAAACACCAAAGATTGGGACAAACCCCTCCCACCAGAGCAGAAGGAAGAATGGGAGACATGGTGCAACTCTCTATGCTGTCTCCACAATTTTCACCTACAGTGCACGTATGTTCCCATCTCGCCCACCACATCACAAAGAAAGGAACTGCATATTTTCTTGGATGTATCAACATCCAGCATCTGCATGCTGCAGTAGCAGCAGTGGCATACCTCAAAGTCTATGGCAGGGAGAGCAACGTGTATGTCGGATTCATCATGGGAAAAGCAAAACGAGCACCGCAAAAAAGTTCATACTATACCACGGCTGGAACTTTGCAGAGCTGCACTGGCCACGGAACTATCAAACATGATAATGAAGATGATAGAACTTCCCTTAGAACCCACCACCTTCTATACAGACAGCAAAGAGTAGGCGCTTCTATGTCTATGTGAGTAACAGAGTTGAACGGATCAGAAGATCTTCTGAACCCATGCAGTGGCGGTTTGTTCCAATGGACCAGAACCCTGCATATCATGCGACAAGGTCTATTCCTGCATCCCAGTTATCAACTTCTACCTGGCTCAAAGGCCCGGAGTTCTTGTGGTGGACAGATGCCTTGGAGCCAGGGACACCCGGTTTGTATGAACTCCTAGATCCAGATAATGATGGTGACATTCGACTGCTAGTCAAGAAGGTAGAACCGGTCGTCCCTTCGGTTGTCTGCCTGGCAACGATGGTCGAACGTGAGAAGGAAGGCCCCTTAAAACCTGCTCACTTTGAACACTTCTCCCAATGGAAACCTCTCGTACTAGGAATGACTGTGATCATCCACACAGTTGTCCATCTTCTCAGTCATTGGAAAGTCTTCAAGTCATACTTCCCAGACCACCATACTCATGTTGAAAGATGAATATTGAGAAGTGTACAACAAGATTCATATCCATTGGAATATAGTTGCCTGAGTGCAGGGAAGCCCATACCACAGTCAAGTCCACTTTTGAGACTGAACCCATACCTCGACAACAAGAAGGTACTTCGAGTAGGAAGTTGCCTACACAAAACAGAAATGGACTCATATAGCAAGCACCCCATCATCCTTCCTTCTAACCAACATGTAACGAAGCTATTGGTTCAATACTACCATGAAGCAATCCATCATCAAGGCCGCCACTTCACGGAAGGTGCCCTCAGAGCAAATGGACTCTGGATCGTAGGTGCCAAAAGATGTATTACAACTGTTCTGCAGTCTTGCTTTCATTGTCACAAACAACAGGGTCAGACTCTACACCAGACAATGGCTGTCAGCCTTCAAGATTTTCTTCCTTTGCTTTGCATCTTTCGGCTGTCATAAGTAACGGGGGGAGGAGGGGGGACATGGCTATGGGAAGCGAGCTGAAGGTGTTACAAAACAGAACTGTATAAGTTGGGGGGGGAATTCTTGCTTAGGCTTCTATTTTATGCTATGCACAGCTGCAACTCTATCAAAATATGTCAAGATCAATGGACAGAGGCCTCATCACCACCTGAAGATGCCCACATGATGCTATACACAACTTTTATTGGTTAAGCCAATTGAACTTTTGGGGTGGCAACGTTGCCATCACTTTGTATATGTGATTTATGCACTCATTTTCTCAGATTCAGAATTCTTTTGTTGCTACCACTTGATTTCTAGTAAAATATCTTTTCTCTAACTAATGGATCTAAGTATTTCTTTCTTGGATTTTGAATGGAGAACCAGCTGACAATGGCTGACCTACCACCCGAGTGCCTGAGTTCTGAACCACCATTCACCAATGTAGGTCTCGATGTATTTGGCTCTTGGTCTGTGTCTGCCCAACGGACCAGGGGCAGTCAAGCTAACAGCAAATGATGGGCAATACTTTTCAAATGCCTCAGCATTCGTGTACATGTCATGTGGCCACATCTGTAACCCTGATTGGTCACTGAATTGACCCTTGGTGGGTCGGGGGAGGTTTCTTCACTCTTGCCTGAACACACAGCCTCGTAGTAGCAGCTATCCCCAGCCTCTACGATATGGGATGAAAGAGATAACCATCTTTTTACCCATAAAGACAGATATGCAAAGGATTGGACATTAAGAAGAACCTCATCATAACTGTGAGTTGATAGAATGCCTGATGAACTAATAAAAGAGTCTTTGTATGGAGGCTTTGTGGAGTTTATCTATCCGCCTTTGTACAGTGTTTGTACAGTATTTGTACAGGACAGGCAGAATAGGATCCCCTTTTGCAAACTTCTGACAAGCAAAGTCAATGGGGAAGCCAAATTCATGTAACAATCATGTTACTAACTTAACAATTGCAGCAAGAAAGTTGTAACACGGGGCAAAATTTACTTAACAAGTGCCTTGCATGGCAACAGAAATTTTGGAGTTAATTGTGGTCATACATCAAGAACTATTGGTCTCAACATGTGAGTATGTATGTGAATATAGTATCGACCTTTTCCTCATTGGTGCCCTGACCAATTGCTCCAGGACATAATGATTCCTGGTAAGTAAGAATTTTATCTCTCTCTCATGGTTTGAAGGCACATATTCATCTAATCAATGTGTGGATAATGGAAAGGCAGATCTTGAAGTTGGTTATTTGGTATCAGTTGTCAGTTCAAATATCATGGGTAAAGCCTTACCCCAACAAGTACATTTTCAAAACTGGGTCTCACTGGTTGAAAATCTGTAGCCAATTATAGATACTCAAATTTCCTTTGTCAGATTATAATTCTCCTAATTAGGCATGTGTGAGAGCAATCAATTAGTAACCATTGCATAAAAATAATTGAAAGAATACTAGTCTCATTAGGGAATTCTAATTGGTTCGATGTGATGCTCAGAATGGTTGTGTGTGGGGGGTATAAATCCTAGTGAGAAAAACATTTATCTGTGTTTTATTATTTAAATCATTTTATTGAGTTATCTTTTTTCACATATATTAAACATGACATAAAGCAATTACGTTAGGGATTATAATATTTATTAATAGGTTGCATAATCACTTAATATTAATAGAAGAACAGATAGATTGTTTAGAGAAATTGGTTAGAGGAATATTGTGACCAGGTTAAATGCTGAAGGCAAAAGTTGTAGATAATTTAGATAATTACTTCTAAAGGAAATACATCATTTGTTATTTCTTCTGCTCAGTTTATGAGCAGAAAATGCTCAGTTTAATGGGTGTTTGAAAAATAATAGACAGTAACATGATCAGAGGCTTTCATTAAATTTTCTAATCTTAAATTAGATGGATTTCATTTCTTCATCATTTCAAGATTCATTTCTTAAATTAGAAAATTATAATCTCAAAGAATATATGATTTTACTGTATGTTACCTATAAGTCTGTAATGTTTTTTTAATGTTAATTCCCTTTATAATAAGCAAGTTTTATACAGCCTTTTTCCTAATTAGAAAGGTAGCTTTTGTGTAAAACAAACAATCCCCTTTTCACCTATTCATATCAATTTTGGTTGACAAAGGTCAATTTTGCCTGCAAATTCCAACTCCTATTGTCAAGAAAGTAAAGAATTATTGGTCATCTTTAAAAAACATAGATTAAAAGAGCTAAAGTTTGCTTTGCATAAAATCATTGCATCTAAGGATGAAATTTAGGCATTTTATTTTCTTAGAGGGTTTACTATACCTAAAAATTGCATTCACTTTTATCTAACCCACAAATTACACATACACATTGATTTACAATTATAGTGGGTAGGACAGATGAAAGTGTAGCATTTTCAGACCCCAAATCAAATCAGATAGCTCCTAAATAACTGCAAGGATATCCATTCCTTTTCTGATTGGCTTATCCAAGATTTGAATGGATCATTATACAAATTTCTAATGCACAAAACTTCATGTCACAACAAACTGACGAACACATATTTTTTTCATTGCAGAGATAGTTTTTTTTTTGCTATTGAATAGAATAGAATACTTTATTGGCCAAGTGTGATTGAACACACAAGAAATTTGTCTGGGTGTAAACACTCTCAGTATACATAAAAGAAAAGATACATTCGTTAAGAATCAAGAATCATAACGTACAACACTTAATGATGGTCATAGGGTACAATCAGCAATCAAATCATACTAGGAAACAGTCAATATAAATCGTAAGGATACAAGAGGCAAAGTTACAGTCCTACAATCACAAATGGGAGGGGATGGGTAATAAGGGGTGATGAGAAGATTAATAGCAATAGTAGTGCAGACTTTGTAAATAGTTTGACAGTGTTGAGGGAATTATTTGTTTAGCAGAGTGATGGCTTTCGGGAAAAAACTGTTCTTGTGTCTAGTTGTTCTGGTGTGCAATGCTCTATAGCGTTGTTTTGAGGGAAGGAGTTGAAACAGTTTATGTCCAGGATGTGAGGGGTCTGTAAATATTTTCACAGCCCTCTTTTTGACTCGTGCAGTATACAGGTCCTCGATTGAAGGCAGGTGGGTAGAATTGTTTTTTCTGCAGTCCTAATTATCCTCTGAAGTCTGTGTCTGTCCTGTTGGGTTGCAGAACCAAACCAGACAGTTATAGAGGTGCAGATGATAGACTATAACTTGTATGTTTGTTACCAATGGGCTTTCAAGTTTTGCTTGCCACCAAATTGCAAATTCTCATCTCAGCCCATCACTCCCCTATTTTGACACTTATAATCTTTCTCCTGGCTGATATTTTAAAAGTGAACCATTCCATACAAGGTGTAAACGTGAAGAACCAAAAAGCTTGTAGAAAAAAAAAACAAACAGGCCGGTCAAATCCCAAAGATGAAAAGGTCAACTTAGAACTTTATAGTCTGCATAATTGGAAAGCTGCTCCTTGCAGGGCATCAGAAAATGTAAATTCTCATTCCTGAGCAATCGATTCCATGGACAAACCACAAATGAGACATCAGTCAATCATGCTGACATCAGAACAAAAAACTTTTGCAAGGGCGAATCGGAGAAAGAGCGTTTTCTTATGATTGGAACAGGAGGAGAAATCCCAAGACTTGCTTTTTTAAATTGACACTGAATCCATCACTGTTCACCAGCATGGCAGTTTTTCTGAAGATGATAACAATATTGAAAAGATACTTCATGGAATTAATGAAGAAGGTGCACATTTGTTTTAATTTCTTATCTAACGCTACAAGAAAGTCATCTTCAAGCATTCTGTTTAAGTTCTGCATCATTCTGGGATCAATAAATAAATTCACAAATAACCTGAGAATAAAACAATGATAAAATGACAGAAAGACAAAAGGAAAGAAGGAAATAGATAAAAAAAATCAAAACTCAGAAAAATATGGGGCATTGGGAAGTGCCAAATGGAAGCCAGGATTCCAAAATTGCTGTAGGTAGGTAAGTAGGTGGGTGGGTGGGAGGGAGGGAAGGAAGGAAGGAAGGAAGGAAGGAAGGAAGGAAGGAAGGAAGGAAGGAAAGAAATGTAAGATTATATGAATCATTTCCTCAATATCTCTGCCCAGATTAAAAACACTGGTGAACATCCTATTTGTGTCTAAAATACAACTAAAATCTATTATTGGAGAAAAGTATTCAAAAGTATTTCCAATGAAATTATCATTAAATTTAAATAGTAGGGATTATTTTGCTGGAACTGGTTCATTAAAGTCATATAGGATCATCAAATTTCCTCAAAAGGCATGGCATGGAAGAATATCACTAAAGGGGCTCTTTGAGGGAGATGTGTGATTCAGAATGTGAAAAATAAATATATAAACAGATCCTATAGTTGGACATGATGGAAAAAATATTGAAAGTATTAAAGGAATTAATACAGCCATGAGGACAGATGTTTCACAAATGCTATCCATCATCTGCTGTTTACAAATTGTCATTCACTGTTTCAGAATCAGTGGAACAGATGGTTTATGAAGAAGGATAAGGAGACTGAGAATGCAAAAGTTCCCTCAACCAGATGGTGTTAATTCCGAATTCTCTTCTTATAGAACCTTTGAATCATATATGAGATTCTGCCAAATATGATTAATTGTTAAAATCATGGGAGACCATTTTGGGGATCTGACAAAATGGGTTGACTTTCCACGAATGCTTGGGCAATAATCAAGTGTTAATCTTTTGCATGTTCTGAGATTTTTTTAAATTCTTGTTTATAATTCAATTGTAAGACAATTGTAATATTTTTTAATTTATTAAAGTAAACCAGTGCAAATGTGGTTCTGCTTTCTGAGGTCCATATATGTGAATGTTTCCTTCCTTCCTTCCTTCCTTCCTTCCTTCCTTCCTTCCTTCCTTCCTTCCTTCCTTCCTTCCTTCCTTCCTTCCTTCCTTCCTTCCTTCCTTCCTTCCTTCCTTCCAACACCTGTCTTGGTCCTTGGTCTAATGAAAGTGCAGAGTTTTCTGCCTCTTCAGATGCTGCAAACCTAAAGCACTCAAAGTCTCCAGTGAACTTAACAATTATAAAAGATACTGGAAGCTGTGTCAAACCCTTTTTTGAAGTCAGCTAAGCTGGTAACCATCACCACTCTTTCAGGAACTACCTTTCCTTCCTTCCCTCCCTCCCTTCCTACATTCAACTTTAAGCCACCTTGAGTATGCTTCACTTACAAATCATTTATTCTATTTTATAACCATTTATACAATTGTTAATCTGTTAGACAAATTATAAATTTAATTAACTAAATACAGTATATTTAAGACATTCATTTCTATTGTCTAATAATTATCCTCGAAGAGACATAAAAGCAGTAAACAAAAGTCCATTGTTAACATATTTCCATGGAGACCCTATTGTCAATTGGAAAAACATTAGCTCTATCCCACTTTATAACACATCCAGAAATGTACCATACTTCTTGTATATCCTCTAAGGTATTTTGATAATAGTTAATAAAGTTCTAAATATCATCTGCAATTTTGCATACTATAACAACCTGCCACTATATACCCACAATATTGCTATGCTATTTAATAAGATAAATTAAAAAATCCAAAACAAGGTGAAATATATAGTAAGAGTTGTAATATGCATTCTTGACATATTCCCCAATACATCTTAATTGGCAGAAAAATGTTTATAATAACAGGAACAGAAGGATGAGAGTAATATTTGAAGGAAATTCATTTTATTCATGAAATGTGCCAAAAACTCAATCTATAGTGCATAAAAATATTTTTCTGCTTCTAATGAAGCAGTTTAAAAGTTGTGAAGACTGAACTGTTGACACCTCCATGAGGAATTTAATATTAACTGAAGCTTGACTCCAAGAATGTCCATTGGAGAGATGGTGGTAATGATTAGAGAATTTAAGCTCCCTCCCTTCATTTTTATGGCACCCATTTCACTATCAAGTGACTCTGGGTTGCTTATAATGGCATAAATAACAGTGTAAAACAATTAAAAGGTTAAGAGCCATGGTGGCACATTGGTTAGAATTGCCAGGATTTGATCCTAAGGAGGCTCAAGGTTGACTCATCAATATTGGGTAAAATGAGGACCCAGATTGTTGGGGCAATAGGCTGACTCTGTAAACTGCTTAGAGAGGGCTGTGAAGAGGTGTACAAATCTAAGTACAATTGCTAACATTAAAATCTAGGCATTTGAAGTAAAACATTAAATTATTTATTTATTTGATTTGTCAATCGCTTATAAGACAATAGATATAAGTATAAACATAGTTATGAATACATGAAATGGATACATATAAGAAAAATAAAAAAGGAACAATAGGACAGGGATGGTAGGCACGTTGGTGCACTTATGCACGCTCCCTACAGGCCTCTTAGGAAAGGGGTGAGGTCAATAGGAGACAGTCTAAGGTTAAAGTTTTTGGGGTTTGGAGGGGAAAAAAACCACAGAGTCAGGTAGAGTATTCCAGATGTTGACCACTGTTGCTGAAGTCGTATTTCCTGCAATCAAGTTTGGTGCGGTTAACCTTGAGTTTGTATCTATTGTGTGCTCTTGTATTGTTATGGTTGAAGCTGAAGTATTCACTGACAGGTAGGACATTGCAATGTATGATTTTATATACTATACTTAGATCGGACCGAAGGCGGCGTAATTCTAGGTTTTCTAGGTCTGGAGTTTCGAGTCTGGTGGCATAAGGTATTCTGCAATGAGTAGAGGAGTGGAGAATTTTTCTTGTGAAATATTTCTGGACTTTCTCTTCTGTGTTAATATCAGATATGTAATGTGGTTTTCAGACTGATGAGCTGTATTCAAGTATTGGTCTAGGAAATGTTCTGTATGCTTTAATTAGTAGTGAGATATTACCAGAGAAAAAGCTATGTAGGATTAGGTTAACAATTCTTAATGCCTTTTTGGCTATGTAGCTCTAGTGAGCTCTAGCACTTAGATCATTAGAGATGAGTATACCAATATCCTTTACAGAGCTTGGATCATCAACAAGGTCTTGACTATTCAGCTTGTATTTTATTTTCTGATTTTTTTGCCAATATGTAAGACAGCATTTATTTGTTGAGATTTGAAGTTGCCATTTGATTGACCATTCTGATACATAGTCGAGGTTTTTTTGGAGGGTAGTAATATTTTCTGTCGTGTTGAATAGCTTTACATCATCAGTGGAGTTGCTCTTAATATGGTCACAGTCATTTATGTAGAGTATGAAGATTGTCTTCTGTAAAATCAATATGTATTAGAATATTGTAGTTGTCTGTGTTTTGACTAGAAATACTGGGCATGATCCATTGCTGTTTACAAATACTGAGCCAAAGAATGTGTTAAAGAGGTTGGCTTTAATGGTTTCATTATTGCAGTCTTTACCATTAGATCATTTCAGGGGTGGGATGGACCTTGAGTCTTTTAGTTTGTTGTTTACAAAATTGTAGAAAGCATGGGTGGAATTGGTGCATAGGTTTTCCTCTTGTTTAATGTGATAATTAGTGCATTCAGTCTTTATCTGGTGGCATAAATTTTAGTATCAGATTTTGAAGTTTGCAACATGATGAGACTTGTTTTTTTACCAAAGTGATCTTATTTTGGATTGAAGCTTCCTTATTGTTATGGGTAATCTGTTTTTTCTGGTTTTGGGAGTTATGATTGGTACATATAGTTTGATGACTCTTTTGACTTCAAGTAAAAATATGTTGTAATGGTCTTCAACAGTATTGCATCCAGTGAATAGAAATTGCCAATCAAGGGATGAGAGATCATTGTCTCTAAGATCATAGTTGCCTTTTTTGAAGTTATAATTGGGGATTCCGTCGTTGTGGTGATTTTTGTGTGGACATATGTTGAGACAAAAGTCAATCATGTTATGGTCACTGTTAGTAAAGGGTTCTTTAATTTGTATTCCGTAAATTGAATTCAAACAATTGCAGAAGATGAGATCAAGGCAGTTAAGTCCAGTATTGTTGGTTACTAATTGTTCCAGTCTCAGAATTTGTTACAGCATTGTAGAAGGTTGCATGTACAGGTTCAGTTTTACATTCGTTTAGGGTCCAGTTAATATGAGGTAGATTGAAGTCACCAAGAAAGATAAAAGCATGTGGGCAGGATGCTGCCCACATTAGTAGTGAATTTAGCTTGATTACATGTTTGATGTCATAATCAAGGGCTCTGTAAGATAGTAAGAATCAAAATGTGATATTTAAGGACAGTTCATAGACGATGGTATCAGGAAGATACCATCCTGGGTAACTTGGATGTTTTTTAGATGTAAGGACTTTTTATAGAAGATAGCAACACCACCTCCTCTACAGATTTCATAATCTGATCGGTAAACATGATAATCTCTTACTGTGGTAATGGAGTCAGGGAGAGATGCATTGAGCCATGTTTCACAGACAAATATGATGTTGAATTTAGCCATATTTAGTAAAAGGAGAAATTCAGGTATTTTATTTACAAGGCTTCTTGCATCGTGTAGCTTGCATTTAAGGCCAGTTGTAGTTTGAATTGAGGTAGTTAGGGGCACGCGTGCCTATTCTTGGGTGATGGTGGATTTAAGAATTTAAGGATTAAGAACAAAGTGGATCAAAGAACCAGACAAGCCAGGGTGGAGGTGAGATCTTCTAAGCTCCTAGCCACCTCAAAAATGGAGGGCTTCCATCAGGACCCCAATTGGCAGGCCCAGGTTTACCAGCCCTTTTGGAAGGTCAAGGGAGTGGGGGAGGGTTTCACTTCCAAGGTTATGATATTCCAAAGGGTGGGAGACATGCCAGCTGCAATTCCTTGGCTGGGAATGGGATCTGGTACAAGCCCCTTCTGCCAGAATAAGAGGGGTGAATCAACCCCATTGGGATGAGTTGGTTCCTCAGGTAACATGAATGCATCACTGATGTATGTTTTAAAAGGGCAGGGCCTCACGAGCATGGTTGCATTTATCAATATGACGTTTTTTGATATTGCCCATCCATGGATGCCTCAAAGACTTGATACCCTTTCTTTCAGCCTTCAAGATTTTCTTCCTTTGCTTTGCATCTTTCGGCTATCATAAGTAATGGGGGGAGGAGGGGAGACATGGTTATGGGAAGTGAGCTGGAGGTCTTACAAAACAGAACTGTATAAGTTGGGGGGGGGAGATTCTTGCTTAGGCTTCTATCCTATGCTATGCGCAGCCGCAACTCTTTATCAAAATATGTCAAGGTCAACAGACAGAGGCCTCATCACCACCTGAAGATGCCCACATGATGCTATACAAAACTTTTAATTGGATGAGCCAATTGAACTATTGGGGGTGGGAACGTTGCCATCACTTTGTATATGTGATTTACGGGCTCATTTTCTCAGATTCAGAATTCTTTTGTTGCTACGCTTGATTTCCAGTAAATATATATCTTTTCTCTAACTAATGGAGTCTAAGTATTTCTTTCTTGGATTTTGAATGGAGCACCAGCTGACACTTTCATTAACCTAGCTTGTATGAGATGCATTATAGGTAAAACTTTCTGTAATCCATGTGCTATTAACAATTCTGCATCTTTCGCCATACAACACATTAGCAACATTTTTGCATAAAATAATATAGGGTTCTAATCAATATTGACATTAGGTTTGTTCGCTATAGGAGTGTAGAAAGTTAGAACCCACCCTTCTCCTAGAAGATTGAAATGTTTTGGGAAATATTAAAAAGGCAGAATATTGTATTTCCCTAAAAGAGAAACATGCTCTTGGAAAGCAGCCCCCACCTATCTTAATAGCCCCAGCAGGACTGGACCAGACTATCTATAAGACAGTTACAGCTTCAGCTCCAGGGTGATGAGATTGAGACATGACCCTACAGGACATAATAGGATTATCTATCAGCAGAGCTCATCACATGGCACAACCAAACCCCTTCATTGCATCACCCAGCAAGGTTCAACCAAGCTTATCTCAGACATCCTCAGCTATGAACTCTGCATGGCCCCATGGGAGTCTGACAACTGATCAGAATACATTTCTTCCACAGGAACAGGAAGCAAGTTCAAAGCCCAAGAGAGAGTATAAATACCTCTCTCTCTCCTCCCACTTCCTACAACCTAAAACCCATGTGTTCACCAATAAACCATCTTTCCAATCAGCCTCCATGTTTCCAGTGTCGTTCTCCCCACTTGGAACTGAGCCAGAGGGACATTTCTTCCAAAAGGAGAGTTGTCAAAGATGGATCAAATAGAGTGCTAGGTTAAAATCATTACTTGCATAGAAATGAATCTTAGAAAACTTTCCTTAAATTTTCAAATCTTCACTTTTTCCTTGGTTTGATGTTCACTGCGTTATCTTATCTCTAAACACAAAGATTCAAGAATTGGATTGTCTAACTCTGATGACCCGTAGTGTCTCAAAAATAACACAAAAACTAAAACATGAATCAAGGTCTTGCAATGCCTTCAAATTAACTTCACTGTTTTATTAGTCACAGTTTAAATTTGAAGCAAAAGGAAACCAGAAACCATACTGACAAGAGTTCAAAGGCAAACTAAGATAATTAATCACACATTCCAGGAAGATAATCAGGGAGAGTCCATGGGAAGAACGCCAACAAAGATAAAGCTCATCGAAGGAAAAACACTGATTTGACTTCAGCGTCTGTAACACGCAGTTACTGTAACCCATGAGGAGGATCATGGCCCTCTCCTCCCGAGTAGACCACGCTTTTCCTTGATCCTCTCCTCCCTGCGTGCCCTAGGATGGATAGAGAATGGGCCTGGATCCTCCTCTGATTGCTCAGCCGGCCTCTGCCCTTCCCCTAGTCTCCTCCACCACCTCTGGAGCCACACTAACACTCCCTGTTGGCTGCTCCTCCTCTTCCTCAGAGTCAGTCTCCACCAGGGGCATGACACTAACTTTCCCATTCGGTTTTTCCCTTTGTTCTCATACACAGTCTCATGTATATTTGCTTCTTAAGCCCAACTATTTATACCAACATGACTGATCATCAAGAAAAGCCTAATGCAAATCTAACTGGTTTAAATAAGGCACAAATGTGAGCACTGAATAGTTTTGCACATCTTATTCCTAAAGAATATATATTTGAAATGCTCTCCTGATACTTCTGGGCTTTTAACTCAGAACTGAGTGCTTTTGTTTCCCTCTGCAGTTGTACACTCCTTGTTATTTGGCAAACACCCATCCCTCACCCCAGAATTTGGTCTTGTCATTATACCACTGGAAGGAAATTAGCAAAGAGTGCTTTGTTGGCTAGGTAATAAAAGCTGGAATCAGTTTAATTGCTGTCTTCTCACTTTCTGAAAGCCCCAAGAGAAACCAAGGGAAAAAATATCTTAACTCCTTCAAGTTTGTAAGAACTACAGTTGGATAATTTTCTCCTTCTCTAAAACATCCTAAAAGATAATCTCATTTCATTCTAAAATATAGAAGAGCTTCTTATTTGGTAGCAGATAGCTTTATACCTTGCAACAAATGAATGACTATAACTTTTTAAAGAAAACATGCTCAAGAATGGTGCTTCCATAAAAGAAAATACAGATAAGATTTATTTAGGAAATAACAAGTTGATGGGAATGTTACTTAAGTGTTTCTGTAGCTAAAAGCTTCTACTGTGCTCTCTGACTTTATGGAGAGAGAGCAAGTATGGTTAAGTACTTGAACTACACAGGCAAGAAACACAATTGGATTGAGAACTGGAAGGAAGTGCTGAAGGCCCCAAGAGAATCAGACCAATCAATAAGAAATATATTATATAGAGACATGCAAAGTTATTTCAGACAGAAGGGATAAAAGTGCTGAACCCCATTGCAAACAATCTCAACATTTATTGTTCCTGATGATCAAAATGTTTATAGATACAGAAAACCAATGCATATGCCAAATTTTGACATATGGATTTGATGATTTTTTAAATTTAAAAAACAGAAATATTTTTTAAAACCCCCCCCACCCTTTTTGGGGGAGGGAAAATGGACATTTTGTTATAGTTTTAAACTAAGAGTTGAAAATGTTTTCCATGCCCTTAGGAGAAGAAATCAGAAGTTATTCTTTGTATATATTTGTGTTTTTTAGATCAAAGCCATCTATGGATTGTGCATTAAATGCACCAATGTTATGACAGTGTGGTCAGCTATTATTTGCTTTGTTGAACATATCACAAAGGATAAAGGAAATCAATCATGCATATATAGGGGGAATCCTAGTCAACCAGGAACCATAAATAAACAAGCTCATTTATTTTTTATTTATATTTCACATTTCTGAACTGTCCATCAAAAAGTTGTCTTTTTGTTGTTCTCGGTAAGTGGGAAAATACTGAAAAAAGGGGCTTATTCTAATAAGAAAGTTTTTTGTTTTATTTTATTTTCAGTATAACAGTCCACCATGTTCTATTTTAATTTAGTCCAGGCTAGATTAGGATTTGGGCTCAAATTGCTACTCAACAATTAAGCTGATTTAGTAAGTTTCAGTTGATTACTATTTCTCAGCCCAAGTTATCCCCTAAGGCTGCTGCTATGAGAATAATGAAACATCTCAGAATGCCATCTTGAGTAGAGCAGAGCAGAGCAGAGCAGGAGTAGAGTAGACTAGAGTAAAATAGAGCAGAGCAGAGTGATTCATTCACCTGTTTGCCCATCTTAGAGTAAAGATGGGCAAGCAGATGAATGAATGAATTGATTGATTGATTGATTGAATGAATGAATAATATGACATGTTAGATTGCAGATTCCATCTAAATTTGGATCTGAAATACCTGTTCAGTTGTTTTTCATTGCTAGATTAAAAACTTTAGCAAAATTTTGAGCTCCTATGTTACTCTCACTTACTATGTTACTCTTTTTCCTTCTTTTCAGATACCTTGATTTTTTTTTTTTAAGAAAAAGAGGTCAACTTTCTATTTTTAAAATATTCCCCATTAAAGCCATACCTGGAATTTAATTGATAGAAATCCTAATATTGGAATTCAAACTTTTTTCCCATGTTGATTCTTAAGTTGCCTTCTTTCATTCTTATTTTTTAAAAAAACAATTGTTTTAATGTCCAATATTTCCACTTTAGTATGGATATCATCCTTTGAATGTTGAAGCTTTGATGTGTCTACCTTCAGCACCGGCAAAGAGCTAAGATCTTATCTCTGGAAAAGGAGTGTACAGATGGAACTCCAATAGAACTATTTATATCAACCCTTTTGAAAAGGAAATTAAATTGTTGGATTAGAAATCATTTATCTTTGCAAAAAGGAAAAGAAGCCAAGTTACAGATTACAGATTAATAGAGTTGAAAGGGACCTTGTAGGTCCAACCCCCTGCCCAAGCAGGAGACCCTACACCAGTTCTGACAGATGGCAGTCCAGTCTCTTCTTGAAAGCTTCCAGTTATGAAGCTCCCACAACTTCTGAAGGCAAATTGTTCCATGGGTTGATTGTTCTCACTGTCAGAAAATTTCTCCTTATTTCCAGGTTGAGTCTCTCCTTAATAAGTTTCCATACATTATTCCTTGTCTGACCTTTCGGTGCTTTGGAAAATAGCTTGACCCCCTCCTCTCTGTGGCAGCCCCTCAAATATTGGAACACTGCTATCCTGTCTTCCCTGGTCCTTCTCTTCACTAGACTAGCCATGCCTAATTCAAAGACAGTGATTAACGATTGGGAAGCTGGAAGCATGGATGACATCAAAAGCAGGAGACCACATCTAAGGAACTTTTGCTACATTAGGCTGTATCCTCATGCAAATGATTCCTCATTTAAGGAATCAGTTCTTTATAAGACAAATGGAAGGAACATTCATCTTATCCTAAAAACATGCTTTTAAAACACAACGCTCTTGCCTTATAGATTTGCTTTAAGTTCACAAATGATAAATGATCTTTTCACTATATTAACTATATTAACATGTTTTTTTTTCTTAGTAGCGATCATTAACTTTAACTTTCTTCAGATCAATTTCTCTTTGCAACGTAAGAATTAGATTTGCCAATTTAATGGAATGCCCTCTCAAAATTTGGAAGGGAAAGGGGCACATGGTGCTGTCCAGAACTAAGGAGAAATTTTCTGTCAGTGAGAACAGTTAATCAATGTCATTGCTTGCCTCCTAAGATCGTGGGTGCTTTATCACTGGAGCTTCAAAAATAGACTGGACAACCATTTGATTGGGATGATATAAGATTTCCTCCTTGAGCAGGGGGGGTTGGACTTGAAGACCTTCGAGGTCCATTTCAGACCTATGTTTCTATGTTCCACATTGGAATTATGTACCTCTAGCATTGTGATGTAATGGCCATAAAAGCTTAATAGCAGCATCCATATATTTATAAAACAGCATGTCAGGAAAGGCTAATTTTGGAGAAGAAATAGTGAAATCTGTTTATATTTCAAGAACTACATATTTTTGCCATTATTAGTGCCTTTTCATGATTACCCCCTCCTTCCTTTGTTGGATTGATGTAATCCCAAAGGCCTACAATTTAATACAATTTATTTCTGGAAAGCTTCCTTTCTTCTCCTTATACCTTATTTAAGAAAGGAAGTAGTTTAAAAAATTGTCCCACAAAATGGCCACATATAGAGCTTAATACCTTAATTTTGTTACAATTTTGCAACAATCAGTACAAACTTAATTTTGTAACACTTGGAAGAGGCATTGTGTACAAGAGTACAGAATACCGCTGAAATCAATATAGGACAATCTCATTCCCCAAAGTCAAAAATTCCATTTATTAGGGGAGAGAGAGATAGAGGGAGGGAGGGAGGGAGGGGTGGGAGAGAGAGAGAGATCTTTTCACTATATTAGCATGTTTTTTTCTTAGTAGCGATCATGAACTGTAACGTTTTTCAGTACGATTTCTCTTTGCAATGTTAAGAATTAAGAAGACAGTTGCCAATTTAATGGCTTGCCATCTCAAATTTTGGTAGGGAAATGGACAAGAACCCTTGAAAACAATCTTAATCTTGATTCTAATGAGGGAAAGGCTGTGAAAACTCCCAGGTAAGTATCTCACTGCCTGTCTCTTTGCATCTACCATTATCTTTTATTTTCCTCCTGGATTCCTGGTATCTTAGCAACTGTGCAGGCCTGATAACCTTAATAGACCCAGAAATGACACTCTAGAAATCTATCGCTGAAGGCTAGTGCTTAGACTAATGGCACTCTTTGATGCTAGATCTCAAACTGCAGAGATATAGTTGGATTAACAGCTTTTCTCACCTGAGCTGTCATCTTTTTGGTTGGTTACACAGACAAGGAAATGGTTGGTAATCCTGATTGAATCTAAACAGATTTCCACAGATATAGACAAGCTGTTCATTCAATAAACTATGGAGATTTTTTTTTTTTAAAAAAAATAGAGGAATGGTAATTGTGATGTCCTATTGGATCTAGGAAGCATATAGGATTCTCTTATGAATCAAGTGTGTTATTCGGCATGTATGGCCAGTAGATGGCGGGTGTCTATTGAAGGCTGGTAGGAAGCTTATTAAGGGCTTGGCAGCTGTTCATCAGTCTGGAATCATCTCAGTGGACACCAGATATTGGATAAACGGTTGGAAGAGCATGGAGAAAGGCAGGGTGAGTTTCAGATCTTCATTAATATTCCTCAAATGTCAGTGTCGTGACACTGGCGTCAGTCCACGAATGGAAGGAAAGCATAAAAGAAGACAGATTGTGTGTTCAGTGTATTGGAATAAAATATGTCCCAACCAAGATTTTATAATCCTGCTGTTCATTTCCTGATAACTTCTGAGACTACATGCCTTCTGCACTTGAATTAGAATGGATCAATCCATTTTTTGGCACCTATGAATTCCTTCTCTCTTTATCCTATAGTCCATTCTATTCCATGTCCACATTAATTCATGTAGTCATTTAAAGGTCTCAATTCTGCACAGAAAAAGCATATTTAAAACATATTTCTGAACTTCTCAAATCCATCATCCTAAGGATGGCTTTTCCCAATATATATTTTTATGCTGATATCTTAATTAAAATCTGCTCTTTGATGGCCATATATGGGTATGTTTTTGTCCTGTACACTGGTGTTGATCTATGTTAAAATAGAGATAACATGATACTTTGAAATATCTCTGTTCCAGAAGACTACTTGAAAGTTTAATGTCACATTGAATTAATCTACTGCCAAGTGGAAAGCTCATTTCTGTTGCCTTCTGAGTATATCAACTACAGTTTGCAGGTATTAGCAGCACGATTTTGTGTCATTTGAAATCCAAAACCCATAATACAAATCCTCAAATAATCTTGCCACAATTAAAAACAAACCAACAAACAAACCAGAAACAATTTTCAAACTGTCTCTCACTATGAAAAGACAACTGACTCTTATTTATTTATTTATTTATTTATCAATTGCTTACAAGATAATAGGTATAAGTAAAACATAGTTATGAATACATGGATACATATAAGAAAAATAAAATATAAAAGAAACAATAGGACAGGGATGGTAGGCAAGTTGGTGCGCTTATGCACGCCCCCTACAGACCTCTTAGGAAAGGGGTGAAGTCAACAGTAGACAGTCTAAGGTTGAAGTTTTTGTGGTTTGGGGAAGAAACCACAGAGTCAGGTAGAGTATTCCAGACATTGACCGCTCTGTTGCTGAAGTCATATTTCCTGCATTCAAAGTTTGGTGAGGTTAACCTTGAGTTTGTATCTATTGTTTGCTCTTGTGTTGTATGGTTGAAGCTGAAGTATTCATTGATAGGTAGGACATTGCAATGTATTATTTTATATACTATACGTAGATCGGACCGAAGGCGGCGTAGTTCTAGGTTTTCTAGGTCTAGAATTTCAAGTCTGGTGGCATAAGGTATTCTGCAACGAGTAGAGGAGTGGAGAACTTTTCTTATAAAATATTTCTGGACTTTCTCAACTGTATTAATATTAGATATGTAATGTGGGTTCGAGACTGATGAGCTGTATTTGAGTATTCGTCTAGCAAATGTTTTGTATGCTCTAGTTAGTAGTGTAATATTACCAGAGAAAAAGCTATGTAAGAATAGGTTAACAACTCTTAACGCCTTTTTGGCTATGTAGTTACAGTGGGCTGTAGCACTTAGCTCATTTGAGATGAGTACTCCAAGATCCTTGACAGAGTTTGGATCATCAACAAGGTCTTGACGATTCATCCTGTATTTTATTTTCTGATTTTTTTTTTGCCAATATGTAAAACAGAGCATTTATTTGTTGAGATTTGAAGTTGCCATTTGTTTGACCATTCTGATACATAGTCAAGTTTTTTTGAAGGGTAGCAGTATTGTCTGTGGTGTTGAATAGCTTTACATCATCATCAAAGAGAACACAGTTGCTCTTAATATGATCACAGAAGTCATTTATGTAGAGTATGAAAAGAGTTGGTCCTAGAACACTGCCTTGGGGGACACCATGTTGATAGGTACAGAATTTGATAGGATGCTCCCAATTTTGACCGTTTGTTGTCTGTTTGACAGGAATGCTTCTATCCAGTTATGCAGGTGTCCAGAGATATCATAAGATTTTAGTTTTAGGAGTAGTTTGTTGTGTACTACTGAATCAAAGGCTTTACAGAAGTCTATGTAGATTGCATCTATTGCTTTGCCCTGATTAAGTTGTGTAGTCCATATGTTTTTGCAATGTAAGAGTTGCAGATTACATGATAGTTTTTTCCTAAAACCAAATTGTTTATTAGAGAGTAGGTTGTTTGTTTCTAAGTGGAGGATGATGGATTGGTTAATTGATTCCATGACTTTACAGGTGACGCAGCATAAAGAGATTGGTCTGTAATTTTCAACTAGGTTGGGGTCTCCCTTTTTGAAGATGGGGATGACTGTGGCTTGTGACCATAGTTTTGGCAAGGAGCTGGTCCTGAAAGATTTTTCAAATATTATGCTTAGAGGTTCGGCTATGGCAGTGGATAGCTTTTTTAAGAAGTAGGCACATATTCCGTCCGGTCCAATAGATAGAGATGGTTGTAGATTGTGTAGTGCTTTTTCAACATTGTCTTCTGTAAAATTGATATGTATTAGATCATTGTAGTTGTCTGTTGTTCGACTAGGAAATACTGGGCATGATCCATTGCTGTTTACAAATACTAGAGCCAAAGAATGTGTTAAAGAGGTTGGCTTTAATGGTGTCGTCATTGCAGTCTTTACCATTAGGTCCTTTCAGGGGTGGGATGGACCTTGAGTCTTTTAGTTTGTTGTTTACAAAATTGTAGAAAGCGTGGATGGAATGGGTGTGTAGAAGGTTTTCTTCTTGTTTAATGTGATAATTGGTGCATTCAGTTTTTATCTGGTGGCATAAATTTTTGTATCGGCTTTTGAAGTTGGCAACATGACCAGATATGTTTTTCCACCAAAGTGATTTCTTTTGGATTGAAGCTTCCTTATTGTTTTGGGTAATTTGTTTTTTCTGATTTGGTACATATAGTTTGATGACTCTTTTGACTTCAAATAAAAATACGTTGTAATGGTCGTCTACAGTATTGCATCTAGAGAATAGAAATTGCCAATCAAGGGATGAGGAATTGGGGATTCTGTCATTGTGATGATTTTTGTGTGGATGTATGTTGAGACAAAAGTCAATCATGCTGTGGTCACTGTTGGTAAAGGGTTCTTTAATTTGTATTCCGTAAATTGAATTCAAACTATTACAGAAGATAAGATCGAGGCAGTTGTTAAGTCTAGTATTGTTGGTTATTATTTGTTCCAGTCCCAGATTTGTTACTGCATTGTAGAAGGTTGCATGTGTGGGTTCAATTGTACATTCATTAAGGGTCCAGTTAATATGAGGTAGATTGAAGTCACCAAGAAAGATAAAAGCATATGGGCAGGATGCTGCCCATGTTAGTAGTGTATTTAGCTTGTTTGCATGTTCGATGTCATAATCAGGGGCTCTGTAACATAGTAAGAACCAAAATGTGATATTTAAGGACAGTTCACAGATGATGGTCTCTGGAATAGCAAGCTCCTGGGTAACTTGGATGCTTTTTAGATGTAGAGACTTTTTATAGAAGATAGCAACACCACCTCCT
Organism: Bungarus multicinctus; assembly: GCA_023653725.1. Lineage (NCBI taxonomy): Eukaryota > Metazoa > Chordata > Lepidosauria > Squamata > Elapidae > Bungarus > Bungarus multicinctus. The sequence continues at coordinate 7,698,136 of CM042841.1, forward strand.
CTACGGATTTCACAATCTGATCGATAAACATGATAGTTTCTTACTGTGGTAATGGAGTCAGGACGAGATGTGTTCAGCCGTTTCACAGACAAATATAATGTCGAATTTAGCTGTATTTAGTAAAAGGAGAAATTTATTTATTTATTTATTTATTAAACTTTTATACCGCTCCCTCTCCCAAAAAGGGACTCGGGGCGGTGTACAGCCTACTAAAAACATACAATAAATACCCAATAAATAAAATTAAAATAAATTAAACCAAATTGATCCGGCTGTCTATCCCAAGAATTTAGTTAAAAATTAAAAGCTAATAAAACCCCGATTAAAATTAAGTTAAAACTAAAATACAGTTACTGGGCCAGGCCAGCCTGTTTAAAAAATAGGGTTTTCACTGCGCGCCGGAAGGTCAGAATATCCGTCATAGCCCATATCTCCGGGGGGAGATCATTCCAAAGGGAGGGGGCTCCCACAGAGAAAGCCCGAACCCTCGGGGCCGTCAACCGACAACGGCCGGGCGGCGGTACCCCGAGGAGGGCAACCCTGTGGGAGCGTACTGGGCGGCGGGAGGTTGATGATGGCAGCAGGCGGTCCCGTAAGTACCCAGGTCCCGAGCCATGGAGCACTTTAAATACTGTCAGTACCACCTTGAATCGAATCCGGAAGGCCACAGGAAGCCAGTGCAGCCTGCAGAGAAGCGGTGTAACGTGGGAGCTCCGAGGAGCACCCACGATCACCCGCGCGGCTGCATTCTGGACCAGCTGCAGCCTCCGGAGACTCTTCAAGGGGAGCCCCATGTAGAGAGCATTGCAATAATCCAGGCGGGAGATGACAAGGGCGGAAGTGACTGTGCGAAGTGCGCCCAGATCCAGAAAGGGCCGCAACTGGTAAATCAGACGAATCTGATAGAAAGCCCCCCTGGCGACGGCTGCAATATGTTCTTCTAAAGACAGCCGTACGTCCAGGAGGACACCCAAGTTGCGCGCCCCTTCCACGGGGGTCAAGACCTCTCCCCCCACGGCCAGCGAAGGAACCAGCTGGCTGTATCTGGGCACAGGAAACCACAGCCACTCGGTTTTGGTCGGGTTGAGACGAAGCCTGTTACGACCCATCCAACTCCGCACGGCCTCCAGGCATCGGGACATCACTTCGACGGCTTCGTTGGGGTGGCCCGGGGTGGAGATGTACAGCTGAGTATCGTCAGCGTACTGATGGAACTCCACCCCGAAGCCACGGATGACCTCACCCAGCGGCTTTACATAAATGTTGAACAGCAGGGGCGAGAGCACCGACCCCTGAGGCACCCCACATCGTAGGGGCCTCGGGGCCGATCTCTGCCCCCCCGTCAACACAAATTGCGAGCGGTCGGAGAGGAAGGAGGCGAACCACCGCAACACGGTGCCTCCCACCCCCAACCCCTCCAACCGCTGCAATAGGATACTGTGGTCGACAGTATCAAAAGCCGCTGAGAGATCTAACAGGACCAGGACAGAGGAACAACCCCTGTCCCGGGCCCTCCAGAGGTCATCCACCAACGCGACCAACGCCGTCTCCGTGCTGTGCCCGGGCCTGAAGCCCGATTGGAGGGGGTCAAGATAACTCGCTTCATCCAGGTACTGCGGGAACTGACGTGCCACCACACTCTCAACAACCTTCGCAACAAAGCGAAGGTTGGAGACAGGACGATAGTTAGATAACAATGCTGGGTCCAGGGACGGTTTCTTGAGGAGGGGCCGCACCACCGCCTCTTTCAAGGCGGCAGGTAACAGCCCCTCTCTCAAGGAAGCGTTTATAATACCCTGGAACCAGCCTCGTGTCACCTCCCGAGTGGCCAAGACCAGCCAGGAGGGGCACGGGTCCAGCAAACAGGTGGTGGCATTCAGTCCCCCCAGTATCCTGTCCACGTCCTCCACAGTAACAGGATCGAACTCAACCCAATTGACCGCACCGATATCCACCCCCGCCCCCCTGCCCGGAGATGCCCAGTCGGAGTCCAGCTCGTCCCGGATCTGAGCGATTTTGTCCTGCAGAAACCTAGAAAACTCCTCAGCCCGTCCCTGCAAGGGGTCCTCCCGCGCTCCCACCTCCAGTAGAGAGCGGGTCACCCTAAACAGGGCGGCTGGGCGGTTTTCCGCAGACGCAATAAGGGTGGAGAGGTAAGATCTCCTCGCCATCCTTATCGCCACTAAATACGTCTTAATATGAGATCGTAATAGTGTTCGGTCGGACCCAGAACGGCTGGCCCTCCAACTGCTCTCTAGGCGTCTTTTCCGACGCTTCATCTCCCTTAGCTCCTCAGAAAACCAAGGAGCCACTTGGGATCGGCACCGGGTCAGAGGCCGCAAGGGCACGACTCGGTCGAGGGCCCCAGCAGCCACCCTATCCCAGGTGGCGACCAAGCCCTCAACCGAGTCGTGTGTGTGAGCTTTGGGAAATGGCCCAAGCTCCGTCAGGAACCTATCAGGATCCATCAGGCGCCTGGGGCGGTACCATTTTAATGGTCCCGCCTCCCTGCGGTCAGGGGGTGCGGAACGGAAGTCGAGCTTCAGGAGCGAGTGATCCGACCATGACAGGGGTTCTACGACTATATCCCCCATACCCAGATCACTCTGCCACTGATCAGAGATGAAAACCAGATCCAAGGTATGACCTCCCACGTGAGTAGAGTCCCGAATTAACTGGGTCAGGCCCATGGCCGTCATGGAAGCCATGAACTCTTGAGCAATCCCCGAGGTACCGCCAGCAGATGGCAGGTTGAAATCCCCCATGACCATAAGCCTGGGGGTCCCAACCGCCACGCCAGCTATGACCTCAAGGAGCTCAAGCAGGGCTGCTGCCGCATAGCAGGAAGCCAGGTATGCAACCAGCAAGGCCACCTGAACCTTGGGACCGAACTTCACGAAAAGGAGCTCACACCCGGTCGTCTGAGATACTGTGGCCTCCCTCGGACACAGATCCTCCTTAATAACTACCGCAACCCCCCCTCCCCTCCCCTGGGCCCTCGGCCGATGAAAGACCCGAAACCCGGCTGGGCACATCTCCACCAGAGGGACTCCCCCCCCCTGGCCCAGCCAGGTTTCGGTAACTCCCACCAGGTCCGCTCCCCCCTCACAAATCAAATCATGGATGAGAGGGGCTTTATTAACAACGGACCTGGCATTACACAACATCAGCCTAAGGCCCAGGGCCCGATTGCTCAGACCCCCTGGGGAACGGGAGATGACAAGGGGGTCGGAGCGCGCCACAGCAAGCAAACAGCGAGGGCGCGCTCCCAACACAGAATATGGCCCCCTATAACCGCCAAATCTGCCCCTCCCGCTCACCGTAACAATAGATTTAATTCCACCCTCCCCGGTGACCCCCCCCATCCTCAATACGGTCCTGTCCGGACTCTGACTCTCCCGGCCACGCCCAACCCCCGGCCTGGACCCAGCCTCCGGCGAGTTGTCCCCCAACTCCCGCCCGGGCCTTCCTAACCCCGTTAAAAACCTAACTAAAAATTTCTTAAGACACCCCTCCCTCCCGCACTTAAAACCCCACCATCTCTCCGGATCCCACAATCCGTCCTTGAGATGGGCCTCCGAGAGAGCAGAGGGCCATTGCTGAGATAGGGGGACATATCTCAGGGCCCAAAGATCATTTCTGGTATAAAATAGCGTCCCGGCTTGAGTCCTCTGATAAAGATGATGGAGATGATAAAAATGACCCCGACCAAGCTGAGAACTAGCCGGCCGGGGCCCGAGTCCAGGTTGAGGCCGTTCAGCGCACCGCCGATTGGACGAAGAGGAGGAGAATAACTTCAACCGCGGCAGTGGTCCTCCAGTCCCAGCTCCAACTCCAACGGCCGCCTGCCGGTCATGCCACGGGCTACCGGGACCAGCACCAGACCCAGAACCACACCATGGCCCTGGAGGTCGATGATCTTCCAGCCGCCTCGGTTCTGCCCGCAGCGTCCATCCTCTAGCCGCTTGAGTCGTGGCTCGTACACCACGACTCGAGGTGGCCCTGCAAAGGCCCCAGCCCCGGCCCCGGCGATAGTCCCACAGCCAGGCCGCCCTGGCTCCGCCCACGGCGGCCGACCCTCGGCCGCTCGAGCCGCCCTTCCAACTTCGGCTGGGGCCCTCACAACCTCACAAATTGAGGTATTTAATTTACAAGGCTTCTTGTATTGAGTAGCTTGCATTTAAGGCCAGTTGTAGTTGGAATAGAGGTAGTTAGGAGTGTACATGCCTAGTTTTGAGTGATGTTAGATTGGATGGGGTGGGGTTGGATGCGGAGTTGTGGGTTGTGTGACTTTTTTTTGATGCAATCAGTGCTGTAGTCAATGTATAGGCCCTTTTCTCCATTGTCTAGATGGTTTTTGAGTTCAGCTTGGAGTTCACGGGAGCGGATTCTTTGCAGTATGGATAAGTCTGGTCTTGAGCGAAGTTTTTTGTGGTTGGGATTGGTTTTTGCAATGGTATTTATTGTATGAATGAATATGTGTTTGCTGGACTGATTTTTGCATACAACTCTACAAAATCTTGGGGCCACAGAGCCGTCATTGTATTTGTAGCCATGGCCATCTCTGGTTATTTCAATGATATCTTCAGGAGAGATGTTTGTTGTATTTGAGTTGCTTATGATCATAAACTTTGGTGATGTCATCTGATTCATTGGTGTCTTCGAGACCAAATAAGATGGCATTTGGACGTTTCTGTTCACGTTCCATGGTGTCTCTGATGAGTAAGGAGATATTATTTGTGGAATTATTTGAAGGGATAATAATTGTTTGTGGCTGTGGTTTGATTTATTTTTGGTTGTAGTTGTGACTGTAGTTGAGATAATGGTTGTGGTTGTTGTGGGATTTGATTTTGAGCTGATAGGTACTCACTTATATGTGCTGTATTTTTTTTTCAAGAGAAATTAGGCTTGCTTGTATAGTGTTTCAAAACGTGTTGCTAAGCGTTTATCAAGTCAAACTGGAAGCAATATCAACCTTCCCTTAATTACATGATTTATTTTGAAATTTTATCTGACTGCCTCTCAGGGATGACTCCATTGGGGAAGAATCTTAGTTAGCTTTCCTCCCCCTTATGTGATAACTTTTTGACAACTGCATTGTTGTCTTTTAAGATGTCAGCCATAAGAAACTCGCTAGAGATTTTAGGAAATAAATCACATCAATGGATATATATTTTTACATTCAACATTTTCTAAATCTCTACGACCTGTCTAATTTTATTTTTTCTACTGCTCCAGTGCAGATAGTCACTTTTTTGTTACAACTCTAAATAGCTATAGGAAGTTTTCCTGTCATTTGCCTCCTATGGAAAAACATTTGCAAACAGAATGAAAAATGGTTTCCCAAAATCTAATAATGCTGTAAGAAGGGGCACCTTACTGTAGTCATAATTTCTAGGTCACCACAAATTGGCATTACAATATGGAATATTCTAATAAATGAATTATACCATTTCCTATTTCCTCCCACCTCCTGCAGAGAAGATTAAAAACAATACACAGCTTTCCACTAACAACCCTAATTGATCCGAGAATTACAATTGTAAATGATGCCAGTTAATAAGAGGATCATCATGTATGCCAATGAAATATGCAACATTATTGTTTCCATTTTTGTTAAGTGAATCCACAGTTATTAAGTACATTTGGTCATTTAGTGAATTCATTGTCCACAATGGATGTTTTTGTTGGGAAAAAATGGATCTTTTTACCAGCAAAAAAATAAAAAATAGATTTAAAAAAGTCTTCATTTGCAGTCACATGTTGGCTGGATGTTGCAAATCACCATAAATGTGGGATTGCTGAATCTGGGTCATGAGCCTTTTTCTGGGTTTGTTCTAAGTTGGAACAGTTGCTTAATTGTCATAATTTGAATACTACCTGTTAGCCGCCAGCATTTCCTTTTGTTTTCTTCTAATTTTAATTCCCTCTAATTTTACAAACTAATTTTTAAAAAAATATCAGACATCAATAAAGCCATTCATTGGCATGGTATCATGTCACCTGATTTTATATTTGGGCATCTTAGAAGTGAATTACACACAGAATCCACCCGATATCATATCCCACTGAAATATAGTTTCTTTTAACTATGATCTGTGAAATATGACAGTGGACAGGTTCATAAATAATTGCACTAAGAGGTGGTATTCAGCCAATTCTGACCAGTTCTGGAGAATCGGTAGCAGAAATTTTGAGTAGTTCGGAGAACCACCCAATACCACCTCTGACTGGCCCTGCCCCATCTATTCTGTGCCTCCTGAGTCCCAGCTGATCGGCTGGATCTTCTTTGGTTGCCCTGCACAGGAGAATGGAGCTGGAAAGCAGGTTAGTGGGGTGGGGAGGGAATGGGGATTTTGCAGTAACCTTCCCCTGCCATGCCAACCAAGCCACGCCCACCAAGCCACACCCACAGAACCGGTAGTAAAAAAAATTTTAAACCCAGCACTATACTAAAACCCATATCAAAGGAGCTACTATGGCTTAATATGGCTGGGTAAATTCAGCCATACAATTGGAAGATGTCCTTTCATCTCAATAAAGCTCAGCTCTGGGTAGAATTGGCAGTTAGAAAATCATGACAGATGGTCATCTAACCTTTAGTTAAATATCTGCAATGAAAGATAACTTGCCACCCACTAAGGTGGTCTGTTATTCCGTGAAACATCTCTGTCCTTTTGATCTTTGCTTGTTTCATTTCAGTATTTGCCTTAAATATATTAATGTGATAGGGGGAAATTCAATCTATTTTACTATTGGTTTGTTTCGTTGTTGTCTAGTTCAGTAAAATGTTGACAACAGTTCCTGTTTCCAAGTCTTCCTAGCATTTTTTTTTCAGGCATAGGATTTAATGTGAAAAAAAGATCTTTATGGGCTTCGCGACGAGGACGGCGGCGGTGGATGGATCCGCCGTTCCCCCTGGGTTTTCCCCCCGCTGGTGGCAGAGGTGGGGGGGGTCCAGGGGGAGGAGAATGGTGGTTTCAGCGGCAGCGACGTTGGCGCGGCGCCCGCGGTGGTTTCGGGCTGCGATGAGGATGGCGGCCGTTGGATGGAGCCGTCGTTCCCCCTGGGTTTCCCCCTCGCCGGTGGCAGAGGTGGGGGGGGCACGGGGGTGGTCGGGAGGCCTGCCTGGGGCCAGCTGGAGGGGCGACGAAAGCGGCGGCCATGGTGGCATTGGTTGGCCGCGAGGGTATCGGGCGGCAGCGACAACAGACAAGGAGGACTTCTTCGTTTCCCCTGCCCCCCCCACCAGTGGCAGAGGTGGGGGAGATCCAGGGGAACTTGGGATGCCTTGCTTGGAGTCGGCTGGAAGGGTCGTCGGGTCTGCTGGATCGAGGACAGTGGTATTGGACGGCCACAGTGGCAGCGGGCAGCGGCGTTGACAACGGCCATGGATGGTCACTTTATTCCCCCTGGGTCCCCCCACCAGTGGCAGAGGTGGGAGAGGACTGGGGGAGACCGGCGAGTGTCATCTGGAACCGGTCGGAGGGGCTGTCGGGACTACAGGGCTGGCGAAGACAGTGACCGCATCTATGCTGGGCGGCCACGGCAGGATCGGGTGGCAGCGGTGACGATGGCTGCAGATGGACTCGTTGTTCCCCGTGGTTCCCCCTGCTGGTGGCAGATTAAAGGCCTGGAGACTAAAACATATGAAGAACAGTTGCAGATTTGGGTTTGGCTAGACTAGAGAAAAGAAGGACTGGGGGAGCAGGGACCTGATAGCACTATTCCAGTATTTGAGAGGCTGCCACAAAGAGGAGGGGGTCAACTTATTTCCCAAAGCACCAGAAGGCAGGACAAGAAACAACAGATGGTAACTACTCAAGGAGAGAAGCAAGCTGGAATTCAGGAGAAACTTCCTAACAATGAGGACAATTAACCAGTGGAACAGCTTGTCTTCAGAAATTTTAAGGGCTTCATCACTGGAGGTTTTTAAGAAGAGACTGGAAAGTCACTTGTCTGAAATGGTATAAGGTCTCTATCTTGTGCAGGGGGTTGGACTAGAAGACCTCCAAGGTCCTTTCCAGCTCTATTCTGATTCTGTTCTCACATGTGGGAACATGAAAGGACTCTCCCCAAAGATTGCATTACTTTTGGTGATCAGGCACCCTCTGGGCAATGGTCTTGTCCACAGCAAATCCTTTCAACCTAGTTAGCTTCTGTCAGTGTTTCTGACAATGCATACAGACAGTTTTCAAACAATCCTTTAGAAAATGTGTTTTTGTTTTATTTTAACAAGGGCCAAGGCGGGGGGGGGGGAGGGGAGAATTCTGGGGTGTGGATTTAAAGATTAGGGGATGTTGAAATATTTGTCATATCAATGGGAGACATGTCGGACATGTCTCTGGCAAGGAAGGTAACATTAAGGAAGGGAGATGTTTAGAAAAGGAATGGGGAGCCGCAGATGTGCTTACACATATTGTTGTGAGCTTTGTGGGTCTTGGACCTCTCTGTGTCCTTCTTCTGCAACACAAACGACAATTTTTTGCTTTGGAGTCAGCAGGAAATGCGGCGCCTGAAAAGGTCGGGGAACCTCTTCTCTGCGCATCCAAGAGCATGAATGCTGATGAGCTGCATAAAAGCACAATGCCGGGGAATGTTTTCCAAGCTAAACCAAATGATTAATTATTGGAGAAGTCACCGTTGGGGGTAGAGATCTGCCCTGTAGCATAAGCGGGAAGGATTAAGATGGGCTAAATTTCTGTTGACTGTAGCCTCCTAATTTTGGCCATTGGATGCCAAGCACATCGCCTTTGCTGTCTGCAACTCCAGCTGACGATGTAGCTTCATGCATTAATTTGTGTTTGTGGTGCATGCACATGCAGGCTACGTTAGATTATTTACTTTGTGGCTCTCAGAGAGACAAAGGTAATTGAAGCAAGTGGCAAGAGCGTGGCTTTTTCATTCTAAGGGGATTTGCTAAGGACGTATAAGAGCAAGCTAATCACAGCAGTGAGTGAGATTAAGCACGGACTTTGGACATTAACATAGTCCAACTCCTCCTTGGTAAATTCTTCAATAATCATTTTCTGGAAGTCCCAACTTTGCCCTAAAGGGGGAAACGTGTGTCAATACTGTGACATTGGCAAACTACCCATATAATCTTTGCAGCTGGGTCATAGGAGAAGCTTGAGAATCCTCAGATAATGTAGACTGGCTGAGATAGTTACAACCATCAAGAAAAGGGAATGGGGCTGAGGGAAATTTCACATGCAAGTAGAAACCAGACTCATTTATTTAGCCAATCTTCTTTTAAACAGCCTTTTATGTAGCTTCTGAAATGTCAGTTGGAAGTGGGCTAGGTTTTTACAATTTTGTACAGTACTTTTAATTGGGTGGAGGGATGGACAGATATCTATCTATAAACAGATTGATAGTTAGCAATAGCACTTAGACATATACCATGCCACCCTCTGGGAGGGTTACAGAGTCAGCCTATTGCCCCCAACAATCTGGGTCCTCATTTTACCAACTCTAGAAGGATGGAAGACTGAATGAGCTATGAGCTAGTCAGGATTGAACTCCTGGCAGTGGGCAGAATCAACCTGCAATACTGCATTCTAACCACTGTGCCACAAGGGCGATATATAAATGATGATAGATAGATAGATAGATGATAGATAGATAGATAGATAGATAGATAGATAGATAGATAGATAGACAGACAGACAGACAGACAGATTAGATAGGTAGGGAGGTAAGTAGGGAGGGAGGTAGATAGGAATTCTCTAGATATCTGTTCCAAACCTGACCTATCATGTCTTCCAATATTATACCCATCAATATTGTACCCAGTCACGTTCATCCACCTTGGTCTTGTTCTCCTCTTTTTTCTTTTTTCTTCCACCTTTCCCAGATTTATGAGCTTCTCAATAGAGCTGGGTCCTCATATAATGGGTCCAAAATATGAACATTTAAAACAGGTAATTTGTTTCTCTAATGAAAACTCTGATTGGTTTGTTCTTTGATCCATTTGTTAGGTTGCTTATTACCTTAAAAAGTCTTTTGCCCTGAAAGACGCCACTGAAGATTTTAATATGATAAATAACCATCAAGTCTAAAAGCTTTGCAGAAAATTGCTACAATTCTTTCATTTCATTTCATCTAAATGTGCTGCAGCTCAATAGTGGCATGTTTTTCTTACAGAGAAAGTATTAAAGTACAGAAGAGGTATAATAAAATAACAAATATATCGATAAATAATTGTAATTGCAAAAGGTAGCTTTACTTGGAACAGCTTACATCATATGACTTTAACATTAGCTTATAGTAAAATCTGTGTGTCCTTGGCCTTTGAGAAGGATTCAGTAGATGAATAAAAATGCCAAACAACGAATTCCCACAACACTGTCAAACTATTTACTAAAACTGTATTACTAGTATTAGTATTATTCTTCTCATCCTTCCCTATTACCTATCTTCTCCCACTTATGACTATAACCTTGTTCCTTTATCTTTACAATTTATGTTGTTTTGTTTAATTTCCTAGTATGATTAGATTGCTTATTTAGTATCCTATGACAATCACTATGTTGTATCTTATAATTGTTGATGAATGTATTTTTATGTACACTGAGAGCTTATGAACCAAAGACAAATTCCTTGTGTGTCCAGTCACACATGGCCATTAAAAAATTCTACTCTACTCTACTCTACTCTACTCTACTCTACTCTACTCTACTCTACTCTACTCTACTCTATTCTGCTCTATTGTCCAAACATCTGGCTGACAGTGTGAGCAGCCATAAAAATACAGTCCACCAAAAGCCAAAAAATATCCAAAACTTCACTGAGGATAGGATTGCAAACTCTTCTAGATCCTCTCTCTTTCTTAAAAACCAGATTTTAATGGCTCTTTTGAAAAGTGCAACTGCTTTTGATATAACTAGCTAAATGTAGTGACATTTCATAAATGAGTGAATTTTATTAAAAGTAATGGCAAAAAATAGGAACTGGATAAAAGCTGAAATATTAACAGATAGCATGAAGGGAGATCCATATGGGTAAATAATGAAAATCTTAGCGCAGGTAACATGAATAACTTAACATTGACATTCTTATTATGTCAAGTAAAATATTGAAACTATCCTAGTCCTTTGAGACATCTCCAGTCAAGAAATGAAATGACACACAGTTTAGGAGCCGCTCTTGTGAGCAACAGATACAACAGAAATAATTTATTTCCAATAATAACCGAAGCTGTTTCCTCGCTTAAGAATTTTGTACACAAAGGATCTTTTATTTTCTATACTGATAAACAAGTTGCAATCCCTGCTTGGTTGCTCATTCCAAGGTTTGTTATTGTTGTCATCACATTATTGGCAACCGAAATGGAAGGGCAAATATGGGTTTTAAAAACACATTGAAGATCATCCTGTTTTCTCTAACGTTGTGAATTTGGCAAACAGTGTCAATGTAATTTGCAAATAGCCCAACTTGTGATATCCCTGGATCTGGACTTTTTCAGCTCAGCATTGTCATGATATAAAGTGTTCTTTTAGAAGTAAGGTAATCCTCAACATGACCACAACGGAACCTAACATTTCTGTTGCTAAGCTAGATAGTTGCTAAGGGAGTTTTGCCCCATTTCATGCCTTTTCTTACCACAGTTGCTAAGTGAATCACTGCAGTTGTTGAGTTAGTAACACAGTTGCTAAGTGAATCTGGCATCCCCATTGATTTTTGCTTCTCAGAAGGTCGCAAAAGGAGGTCAAATGACCCAGCTATTATAAATATGAACCACTTGTCAAGTGTCCAAATGTTGATCATGTGACCATGGGGATGCTGCGATGGTCATAAGTGTGAAAAATGGTTGTGTCACTTCTTCAGTGCCATTATAATTCTGAATGGTCAGGTCACTAAATGAATGGTTGTAAGTTGAGGACAATGTGATGTCTAGCTTCATGGATGAGGGTTTGACAATCAATTTCCATTCCACAAGTTCACAATTATTAACTAAACTATGTGATGATCCAGGGTGTGGCACAAAAGCAACCAAGTCACAAAAGTAGGTAAAGTCCCTTTAATACCTCCAACTTGGCCCACAATGTCCAGTTGTCATCGCCTGGAGAAAACATTTTCCCAAGAACAGTTTTTAAAGGGAAGAAATTCCATCCAAACCCAAAGTATATATAGATTATAAATAAAAATGCTGCAGCAATTAATGAGACAGGGCAGGATAAGGAATTGCAGACTTCAAAAGATAACGAAACACACGCAGTTGGGAAGACTCTGGAACCCAGATAAGACTTGACAAAGATAAATTCACGCTTTGCTTCCAGCAAGGTGCTGGGTGCAAACGCCCTTTTTAAATCCTGTTTTCGCAACTGCAGCTAATGAAGGGAATCAGGGCCCTTTTCTCCCTCATAACCCACGTAACTCATGTTGCTCCCATCTCTGTTCCTCCCTGCATGCCCTAGGATGAAGAGGAGGTGGCCCTGGGTCTTCCTCTGAATGCCTAGCCAGATTGTGCCCTTCACCAATTTCTTCCACGGCCACCAGAGCCACACTCCCACTCCCTGTCAGCTGCTCAACCTCCCCCTCAGAATCAGATTCCAACAGGGCCATGACAAGCTATTAGTCTTGGATTTAATAAAGTTTTCTCCGGAACTCAATATGATGTGACTGGATAAAGATTTTTTTATCGCATATCAGAATGAAGACGTATGAAACTGGTGATTGTCGCCTGTCAGGGTGTCGGGTACAATTTTCACTTGAACCCATTGGAAATTAAGCTCATTGTAGACTTTTGGGGGGAAGGAATAGTGAGGTAAAGCACTATTAGCACAGCTAGTGACCATAGTGGAATATGGAACTGGGGTATGAACTGGCTGCCTGAACCTCTCTCTGGATGAAGGAGAGGATTAGGGATCACCCTTGTGCTCCTTACAGATGCTCTTTAAATTGCTTTTTTGATATTAAAAACCTTCAGAAGGACAAGCTTCATTACACCAGGTGATTTTCTTTCAACCCACTGCGAAAGAAGCTTTATGTAAGTTTAAAACCTTACAAAAAACTTTTTTTATTTGGAAATAAGCAACAAAAGAGTGATTAGAATGTTGATTTTGGAATGCTTTCAGACAGACCAAAGAGTCCAGATTGACTGGAAATAAGATTTTGAAATATATATAAGAAAACTTCCTGTAGTTTGTTTCAAAATCTTATTAAAATATATGAAGATACAGACTTTAAGTATAAGAAATCTCTCCCTGGGAATATGTGCTGGATGAGAGAAAAAATTGATGAGGAGATCTTGAAGGCTGGTTACTAGAGGCAACCAGAAAGATTTAAAGATTATCATTAAAGAAGACCTGCTAATCCAGAATAGAGAAAATTATTCTAACTCTTGCCAACAATATGCCCAGTACTCTCTCTCTAGACTCGTCTGACAAAAAAATGGTCTTAAAGGAAGAGATAGAAAGATATAACTGAAAATCAGGCTGATTTGGATATGGATTTAAAATTGACAGTATGCAAGAATTTATTTATTTATTTGTTTGTTTATTTGATTTGTCAATCGCTTACAAGATAATAAGTATAAGTATATATATAGTTATGAATACATGAAATGGATACATATAAGAAACAATAGGACAGGGACAGTAGGCACATTGGTGCACATGCATGCCTCCTATAGACCTTTTAGGAAAGGGGTGAAGTCAACAGTAGAAAGTCTAAGGTTAAAGTTTTTGGTGTTTGGGGAAGAAACCACAGTCAGTTCCAGATATTCCAGATATTGACCACTGTTGCTGAAGTCATATTTTCTGCAATCAAGTTTGGTGCAATTAACAAGTTTGTATTTATTGTGTGGTCTTGTATTGTTATGGTTGAAGCTGAAGTATTCATTGACAGGTATAGTAAATCATTGCAATGTATGATTTTATATACCATACTTAGATCAGACCGAAGACGGCGTAATTCAAGATTTTCTAGGTCTAGAATTTCAAGTCTGGTGGCATAAGGTATTCTATAACAAGTAGAGAAGTGGAGAACTCTTCTTGTGAAATATTTCTGGACTTTCTCAACTGTGTTAATATCAGATATGTAATGTGGGTTCCAGACTGATGAGCTGTATTCAAGTATTGGTCTAGCAAATGTTTTGTATGGTCTAGTTAGTAGTGTGAAGTTACCAGAGAAAAAGCTACATAGGATTAGGTTAACAACTCTTAATACCTTTTTGGCTATGTAGTTACAGTGGGCTCTAGCACTTAGATCATTAGAGATGAGTATTCCAAGGTCCTTCACAGAGCTTGGATCATCAACAAGGTCTTGACTATTCAGCTTGTATTTTATTTTCTGATTTTTTTTGCCAATATGTAGGACAGAGCATTTATTTGTTGAAATTTGAAGTTGCCATTTATTTGACCATTCTGATACATAGTCAAGGTCTTTTTGAAGGGTAGCAGTATTGTCTGTGGTATTGAACAGCTTTACATCATCAACGAAGAGAACATAGTTGCTCTTAATATGATAACAGAGGTCATTTATGTAGAGTATGAAGAGAGTTGTCCTAAAACACTGCCTTGGGGGACACCACTATTGACAGGTACAGAATTTGATAGGACACTCCCAATTTTGACCATTTGTTGTCTATTTGACAGGAATGTTTCTATCCAGTTCTATCCAGACTTCTATCCAGTCCAGAGATACCACAAGATTTTAGTTTTAGGAGTAGTTTGTCCTGTACAGAATGATATTGACAAGAAGTTATACAGGACCTACAAATAATACCTGCTGAGTTTTTAATAAGAAAACACAAATTTAAAAAATCGGAAGAATGACTTGATTTTTAAACTCAGAAAAGTGACTTGGACAATTTTCTTACTCTGGAGTTACAAAAGAGCTGTGTTGTACTAATAAAGGATTTCTCGAGAAAAGAAATCAGCTTTTGGAACATTAGTTAAAAGGAATAAACAACAAGACCCTTAAAAGTAAAATGAAGGTTTACAAAGTTGGCTTATTCATCCAAGATTAAAATCTCTATGATTCTTTTTTTTAGCAGCTTTTAGTGGGTTTACCTTTTCTTGACTAGGACTGAATGATGAGGTTTTAAATATTTGTTTATAGACAAGATATGGGAAGACGAGAGATTCTGTTGCATCTCAGAGAAAGTAATGCTATGGTATTAAAATTGAGAGATGAAGAGAAGATGATAGGCAATTAATTTGTGTGACATCATTTGAAGGGATTAAAGATTAAAAATTTTAATATGTTGTTTCTGGTAAATGGAGTGTTTCTTGATTATGTTTGAATGGTGAAATTTAAAAGGTTTATGGATAGGAGATAAGATATGGAAATAAAGTTTTTTCCTTTGCATCTTTAGATAAAATGACAAGATACTGTATAAAGTAAAATAAAGAAATATGAAATTGTTCTACTTGTCTAAAGAATAGATAGAAAGATAGATAAAAATAGATGATAGATCAATAGATAATAGATAGATCGAGATGTAATAGGTAGGTAATATAGTAGAATATAGGTAGATGATAGATAGATAGATAGATAGATAGATAGATAGATAGATAGATAGATAGATAGATAGATAGATAGACAGACAGACACAGACACAATTCTGGTATCTGTTAATGGATTTGCTGAATAAGATTGAATGATGGGGTTTTATTATTTGCTACTAGATAGATGACATATGAATGAAAATATTTTTCACTGAAATATTATTGAAGGTGTTAAGTTATTGAAGCTGTACATGTATCATGAAGGGGGAAGTAATTTCTTAATTTTTCTTGTTTTTCATTTTTATATTTTTCTCCCTTTTCCCCTTCCCCCTTTCTTTTTCCCTCTGTGCTTTTCACTTTTTCTTTTTTATATGTCACTTAGTTTGTATTCGTTTTTTTTAGCTGTGTAGTTTTAAAGTTTAATCTCTCACAAAACTGCATCAACCAGTTTGCCAGTTGATGGCCTCAGTGAAGACAATATCAGGAGCCATAATACATAAGTTTGATGAATAAACTACAGTTGATCATACAATTAGCTAAACCATAAAATGGTTGCAAATCACTATGGCTAGTTAACATACCCTACTATCAAGACACAATAATCAGTGAATGCAACAATATAATTTAGAGCAAACACCAATCTATAAATATTTCTCACTTGCCACATGCAAGTTATAAATGGTGACACTTTCATCTCTGTAAAGTTAATCTGTGTGTTAGTTACTTGACATGCAGAATTTGAAAGCAGTTTTCTTAAACCTTGGCATGGTCTCAGATTGCTATTTTAAGAACATAAGCTGTGACCTCATGCATTGGACTCTTGGCCCATCCAATAATGTGTTCTCACAGTGATCAACCAATTGCAGAAAGAAGCCCACTAATTTCCTAGCAAAAAGCCTTCAGAGGTGGCATCACCCTGCCTTCAAGGCTAGCAGCTATTTTCCCCCATGGGTTGGTCAAATCCTTTTTTTGAAGTCAGCTAAGCTGGTAACCATCACCACTCCTTCCTTCCTTCCATATGACACCTGTCTTGGTCCTTGGTCTAATGAAAGTGCAGAGTTTTCTGCCTCTTCAGATGCTGCAAGTCTACAGCACTCAAAGTTTCCAGTGAGCATAACAATTACAAAAGATACTGGAAGCTGTAGTTTACCAACCTCTGGATGCATAGAAACTCATTAGCCTTTGTCAAAAGGTCTCTTTTCTCTGTGCAATATATGATCAATGTTTGATGTACAATCAACTACAATGTTTGAGAAAAGTCCTGGGAAAAGGATGGAGTTTTCTCTTGTAAAATTGCTGTGTGAACTGCTAGCCTGCTTCTCACATCCTTTTCTAAGTCATTTGACTCATGCTGGACAAGTGTCAATATGAACCACAGGGCCATTTTAGGCATTCAGAAATGTTTCCAGAAGGTTATCTCTTTTCTGTTTTCATCAGGTTTGGATTTATGTTTTTTTCACACTCATCTTTCCAGAGAGATGAGTGTGCCCCCAGCATCTGGAGTTTTCTGAATCCTTGATGGATTGATTTTGACAAGCGATTCATGTTTCAAAACAGAATGAAATGAAAAAGATGGAACTCTGTGTCCATCAAAACCTGTTAGATCGAGTCATGCTATGCACCTAGGGCTCCATTTTGAAGGGCTACTTCTTAAAATGGTGAAAGACATAAAAATCCAAGCTGCGTTAAAGCTGGAAGATGTTTTATGTACAAAGCGTCAAAGTTATTTTGATAAGCTCAGTATATTTTGACTCAAAGTTTATGCTAAAATGGTGGCACATGAGACACCAGGGACATAATTTCAATTTTTGATCCAAACATACTATTGGGTTTGATTGTATTTTACCATGAACTAACTCAACCCAGTACCCTCCAAATATCTCAGGCTTCAAGCTTTCAGAGTAATCATACTGCCTGAGATTTTTGGAAACTATTGCATCTATGGTATACAGATAGTGTTCTGACCAAGGTTTCCTGAGACCATAATTAAGCACATGTTTAGTCCAAACAACTCTTGTTTTATTTCAACATTGGGAATTATGTTCATTCCCGGCCCATAATGAGTCCCAAACAGTCTCTCGAGATAAGCACCCATCTTTCTCACCTTTGAATTGCTGCCAAAAACTAAAGTGCCAAATTAACTGTAAAAAAACAACCAAAAGTACAAAGTCCACACAGAGCTTCAAGGATTAATCTGAACAGAGCAAAAGACTTTGCTTCCTACGAAGGTTTCTTCACCTTTGCCTGTCCTTTTTACCTTAGGGGAGGGGCAATCACCTCCCAGCCTTACTCCCGAGTCGCCCCTTTTGTCTCAGCTGCTCTTGCCTTCTAGCAGTTCTGTGCACAGGTGCACTGGGAACAGGCTCCCCTTGTTCCCTACCTCACTGCTGCCAGACTCCAGAGTCTCTGAAGGCAGCACCTGGCCCCATCTCTGCATCAGATGCCCCTCGGAGCTCCCACGTTACACCGCTTCTCCGCAGGCTGCACTGGCTTCCTGTGGCCTACCGGATTCGATTCAAGGTGGTACTGATGGTATTTAAAGTGCTCCATGGCTCGGGACCTGGGTATCTACGGGACCGCCTACTGCCATCGTCTACCTCCCGCCGCCCAGTACGCTCCCACAGGGTTGCCCTACTTGGGGTACCGCCGCCTGATCGTTGTCGGCTAGCGGCCCCGAGGGTGCGGGCCTTCTCTGTGGGAGCCCCCTCCCTGTGGAATGATCTCCCCCCGGAGATACGAGCCATGACGGACATCCTGACCTTCTGGCGCGCGGTTAAGACCCTATTTTTTAAACAGGCTGGCCTGGCCCAGTAAGGGTTTTTGGGGTTTTATACCTAATTTTGGGTTTTAGTTTTTAATCTTCCATTTTAAATTTTTATTAATCCCGGATTTTTAAATGTGTAATTGTAGTTAGACGGGATGCAGCCGGTTTATCTATTTAATTCAGTTTTAAATTTATTTAAATTATATTTACTCTATGTATTTTTATTAGGCTGTACACCGCCCCGAGTCCCTTTTTTGGGAGAGGGAGTGGTATATAAATATAAATAAATAATAAATAAATAAATCAGATGCAGGACCCTCGTCTGAGTCCTCTCCAGACTCCTGGACTGGTCCCTGTTCTTTCCTACTGTCCGATTCCACTACCATCTGCACTGGCTGCCGACGAACAACAGATAGTCCTCAACAAGTAGACCAAAAATGAGCTCAGAATTTCTGTTACTAAGTGAGAATTTTGCCCCATTTTACTTGTCATAGTCGTTAAGTGAATCACTGCGTTGTCAAATATCCAAATATGATACTATCGATCATAGTATCCTATTGCAGCAGTTGGAGGGGTTGGGAATTGGAGGCACCGTTTTGCGGTGGTTCTCCTCCTTCCTCTCGGACCGCTCACAATTTGTGTTGACGGGGGGGAGAGGTCCACCCCTAGGCCCCTCATTTGTGGGGTGCCTCAGGGGTCGGTCCTCTCCCCTCTTCTGTTCAACATTTATGTGAAGCCGCTGGGAGAGATCATCCGTGGTTTTGGGGTTGAAATGTCATCTCTATGCTGATGACACTCAGCTTTACATCTCCACCCCAAACCACCCCAACGATGCTGTGGAGGCTATGGCCCATTGCCTGGAGGCTGTGCGGAACTGGATGGACTGAGAACAGGTTTCGACTCAACCCTTCCAAGACCGAGTGGCTGTGGTTTCCGGCGGCCCGATATAGTCGGCTGACTCCGTCGCTGGCTATTGGGGATGAGATCTTGACCCCCACAGAAGGGGCTCGCAATCTTGGTGTCCTCCTGGATGTACGGCTGTCTTTGGAAGATCATATCACGGTCGTCTCCAGGGGGGCTTTTTATCAGGTTCGCCTGATACACCACATGTGGCCCTTTCTTGATTGGGACGCCTTACGCACAGTCACCCATGCCCTGGTCACCTTCCGCCTGGACTACTGTAATGCCCTCTACATGGGGCTCCCTGCGGGGAGCACCCAGAGGCTCCAACTGGTGAAAAATGCAGCTGCGCGGGTGGTTATGGGGGTGTCGAGATATTCCCATGTGACATCTCTCCTGCGCGAGCTGCATTGGTTGCCGGTAGCCTTCCGGGTTCACTTTAAAGTATTGGTTTTGGTCTTTAAAGCACTCCATGGCATTGGACCAGGATATTTACAAGACCGCATTCTGCCAGTAGTCTCCCACCGACCGGTGCGCTCCCATAGAGAGGATCTCCTTCGGGTCCTGTCGGCATCTATGTGCCATCTGGTGACCCCAAGGAATAGGGCCTTCTCTGTGGGGGCACCCACCCTTTGGAATGGGCTCCCCCCGGGGCTACGGACAACCACTGACCTGAGGGCGTTCAGACATGATCTGAAAACCTGGCTCTTTGAGCAGGCTGGCCTGGGCTGACTTCAAATGGGATTTTAAATGAGGGGTTTTGGAATTTGATTTTAGTTGGGGTATGATAATTTTAGCTTATTTTAAATGGTTTTTTTTAACTTTTTAACGACAGCCTTATAATTTAATCTCTTTTAATCTTGTAATTTGTTATTTATATATTTTAGTTGGCTGTTCACCACTCTGAGTCCTTCGGGAGAAGGGCGGTATACAAAACTATTTAATAAATAAATAAATAAGTTAGTAACCCAGTTGTTAAATGAATCCAGCTTCCTCCAGTGACTTTGCTTGTCAGAAGGTGACAAAAGGGGAATCACATGACCCAGCCAAGACACTGAATTGTCCTAAGTATGAGCCAGTTGCCAAGCATCTGAATTTTGATCATGTGACCATCAGGAGGCTGCAAAAATCGTAAGTGTGAAAAATGATCACAACTCCCTTTTTTCAGTGCTGTTGTAACTTTGAATGGTTAGGGTTAAGGTTAGGGCCACTAAGTGAACTGCTGTAAGTCAAGGACTACCTGTATTTTTAAAATTTTCTGCAGACTCTTGACTTTTTGAGTTTCAATAAATTCCAAAGGAATTCCTCCTACAAAGCTTTTCCTAAGTAATGCCATGAAGCTGTATGGTGAAATAGAAAACCTTCACTTTTGATTGTAATTAAGCCCAGGTCGTAAGTCATGCCTGGTGTTAAGCAGATCATCATGTGACCAACCTGATTTTATGATTTTTTTTTTGGCAGCAGTTGTTAAATTAATCACCGTGGATATTTACTTAGAATTCATTCTACTTTCTACATCCATTTTGCTCCCTGTCCTGTAATGTTTCCTGCCTTCCGACACCAAAGAAATGATCTTTACCTTTGAACCCTAACCTAATGCTACATCCACCTGCTCCAAAGATCTATGAAGAGACCAAAATAGGGTGAACCAGTGGTGGGTTTCAAATTTTGTTACCACTGGTTCTGTGGGCGTGACTTGGTGGGCCCGCTTTGCACCTGCACCTACTGACCTCCTGCAATCTTGCACTCTCCCTGTATCTTTAGCAGCGGATATGTGGCAATCCGCTGTGCCATGCAACGCAGCTGAGCTTCAAAACCAGAAAATAAAGGTCAGTATGGAGCCATTGGCGGGTGGGACGGCCCAGCAGCTGATCGTTGGAGTGAACCGGGTTTCTCACAGATGATCCTCGAAGCTACCAGTTTGGTTGAACTGGGCCAAACCATTGGAATATCACCATTGGAGTTAACCCTATTTCTATTTTGTTGGAAGAACAGTAGTGAGCAGCTGCAGCCAAAAAAAAGCTAATGCAACCCTAAATTTGAATTAACAGAGGGATATCATCAAGATTAAATGAGATACTAATTGTAAGACCACACCTAGAGTACTGCATCCAGTTTTGGTCACCACACTATAAAAAATGATGTTGAGGCTCTAGAAAAAGTGCAGAGAAGGGTAACCAGAATGATGAGGGGACTAGAGACTAAAACATATGAAGGAACTGGGCCAGAGGTGATATTCAGCAGGTTCTGACCAGTTCTGGAGAACCGGTAGCAGAAATTTTAAGTAGTTCAGGGAATGGGAAAATATCACCTCTAATTAGAGATTTTACAGTTTCCTTCCCCTGCCACATCTACCAAGCCAAGCCCACAGAACAGGTAGTAACATTTTTTGAATCCCACCACTGAACTAGGCATGGATAGTCTAGTAAAGAGAAGGACCAGGGGAGACAGGATAGCAGTGTTCCAATATTTGAGAGGCTGCCATAGAGAGGAGGGGGCCAAGCTATTTTCTAAAGCACCTGTGGATAGTATTTGTATCTAACTTATGAGATCACTGAAAGTTTCCTTCCCCAAACCAACTTTTCTTCTTGCTTTTCAATTAAATACCAATACACGTTTGTGTGTTTGTGAGAGAGAGAGCAGCAATGGAAAAATATGGAAAAGTTCAAGAGCAGAATTTTTGGTCCGACTCCCACAGTGAAATACACAGTTTAATTCATCAGAAAATAAACTCTCCACACATATTGATGTTTCTGTATTTCTAATTCACTTTAATTTTGTACCAATTTCTGGTTGATAAATCACGAGATTCACTTTAAAAAGTGGAGGGATTGTAGGGGTGGAATCTTATTTCTGACATCTAGCATTCATGGAAAGTAATCCTTGATTATCATCTTCCTGCCTTCCTCCCTCCCTCCCTCCCTCCCTCCCTCCCTCCCTTCCTTCCCTCCTTCCCTTCCCCTCCCTCTTTCATCTTCCTGCCCTCTCTTCTTTCTATCTTCTTTTCCTTTCCCTCTCCTTTGCTCATCCCTCCTGCCAATGTTCCCCTTTTCTTTTCCCCCCTCCTTCCTCGCCTTCTACCTCGTCCTCTTTTTTGACAGGTAAAGTCTGCTTCCCTTTTCTCTTCTGTCATTCAACTGAACTTAAGTTTGAATTGAAATCTTGTTTGTCACTGTGAAAAGGTGGTGCAGACAGTTATAACAAGATCTGTGGCATGAAAACTGGTTTTTTAGAAGTTGGCTCAGGATAAAACAGCTCTTTTTTTAATGTTTACTTCCAGGTTTTGAATGAACTGTGGTTAAAGAAGTGCCTTTTGCACCTGTGATCTTTTTGAAACTTGTCTCTTCAAATTCACCAGACTGATTTGTCATTTTCTCGCTTGCCACTACTTCAGCCCACTGTTGCCTTTTTCTGTTGCTTCCGGTTAATACCTCAGGCAGATACAGCTGGTATCCTGAAAATGTCAAAACAGACAAAAGCAAAAACTGGCATTTGGAGAGGGACAAATGATGGTTTATCTCCTCTGAACAGTTTTAACAACCATATCATATTTCTTTGGTCATGTCTATGGAGATCCTCAAACACCCAGGCCTGGGATCCCCAAACTTGGCAACTTTAATATTTGTGGACTTCAACTCCCAGAATTCTCCAGCCAGCTATGGGAATTGAAGCCCACAAGTCTTAAAGTTGCCAAGTTTGAAGACCTCTGATCCAGGCCATGGTTGTCCCAAAGGCACTTACTTGGGTTTTTTTCTTTGCCAACATTTCCCTTCTCCTCCAAAAAGCTTCTTCAATTCTGTTTTGTTAGGTTTATTCATATCCAAGCCACAGTGGATGCTGAGCTGGGAAAGTCACTTTTGCCCATGATAATGCCATGATTAAAATACACTCTGAGGTAAAAGTAAGCAGGGATGGAATGGCTGACTGGTTGCTTACAATATAATAGAAATAAGAATAAGCATAAGTATAAATACATGAAATAGGCACTAATAATTGGATACAACAGGACAGGGATGGTAGGCACGATTGTGCGCTTATGCACGCTCCTTATATATGGGCTATAGATTGCTGTAGATTATTAAGGCAATCTATTTAAAATAAACACAAGCAAATCTTGAGCTTGAAGTACTCATGATTCTGATTATTTGCCCAAGACTATTCTGTGTTCTGGAAAACTATTCAGCAGTTGTAATCAAGAAAACTGCTTCCTTCCATGGATTTATTTTTGTTATTTCCTGCTCACATTCTGTTGCACCCTGGGATGATTATTTCCCTTAAGATCTATTATATCATATGGTACTAGCCAGTTCATTGTTTAGCCAATATTGTTTTTGTTCCAAGACGAGTGCATTGTTCACAATGCTATCATAGTATATAGCCATGTCTGGTTGCTACACACCATTTATTACATGGTCTCTGGTTGATTGAGACTACATTTGTCAATAAAGTGGAGTTGGGGCAGCCTTAAATAAAGGAAGAAATATCTATGAAACAATGAGTGACCATGGGTAATATTATAGGGCCAAAATATGATCTTAATTGAAGGCAGTGGGATTACAATTTAAATTTCAGCAGATGTTGTAGCCAATAGAAACACCAACAACTGGGTGGAGTGATAGGAACTGATTTAAGTGCTTGACTGTGATAAGAAAAGCTCAGCCATTCTGAAATTAGCTGAATTGTATTGTATTGCCACCACTGTTTGCTAAACTTTTTAAATGTTACAAATGTCCTGGCTGGTATTATGTATTCTGTATATAGGTATAATGCTACCAGTTGATGAATTCACACAATGTTGCTTGTCATGGTTCTGGATAATGGCCCCAAACAATTCAGGACTTTGAGGCTGTGGCTTTTCTCAAAGATCCATTTTGTTGGATACATCATATCGGCACATTCAAATGTGAAACCAACTCTAATTATTTCTCGTGTTTTACTATAATAAAAGAAATAGACATTTCCCCACCCACTAGTCACATTAACTAGGTAGAGTATGTTAGTTAGATAGAGTATAGTCTGCTCAGCTACTCCCTCCAGCTGTTGCAAACTCTCATTATCCTGATTCCATGGGCCTTATCGCTGTTATGTCTGGCACATGGGTGAAAAATATCCCGCCTGTCCATAGTTCCACCCCCCCATATGTATGGCAACCTAAAAATAAAGTAACAAAAAATATGGCTTTAGATAAAATCATTGTGAGAGTTGAGAGTTGCATGAAAATGGGCTAAAGTGAGATTTGAAATTGCCAATTTGATGCTTTGAAAGAACTCAAGCATAGCTTGTGTTAACCAAACCATCAAGTTAAGCAATCATGTAGTTTTGCATTGCGTAGTCTTCAAAAAGCAGTCACAGCCATGGAAAAGTGGTTGTGGCTGTGGGGCAAGAAGTCCTGTCCCCCATTGACACCCCAATAGACAGAAAACTAAGTTATAAATCTAATCCAAATAAATGCACACTGGCTCTTTTAAAACTCAGGATCAGCCAAGACTTAATGTTTGTTTTCTGGATGCCATGTGAGACCAAATTAGAGGAACAACTATCATGTTTTTATGATCTAATTAAGATAAGTGCCTAATTATATCTCATAGGGAATTGCTTTTTAGTCCTATGTGGATGAATTAGATCTAAATTAATACAAGACATTGAAATTCTTCTCATGGTGGCTGCTTTGTATTTATTAGATTTTTTTAAATGATACCTTTATTAATTTTATAAGTATCTCAAGGTGGTGAACATACTTAATAGTCTTTCTTCCTCCTATTCATTCCACAACTACCCTTTAAGGTAGGTTAGGCTGAGAGAGGGTGATTGCCTCAAAGTCACCCAGCTGCTTTTCATGACTACACTAAGGAGGTACTAGAATTCAGTCTCCTGGTGATTGGCCCAAAGTCACCCAGCTGACTTGGATAAGGCAGGATGAAAATTTGATGTATGCCAGTTTCTAGCCTGCTGCCTTAACTAATAAAAAAAGCTGGCTCGGTCCCTATTGGTTGGCTCTAAATTCTTTGTGGATTTATAAAGCCAAACTACAAGTTTCACATTGATCTATACATTCCATTGTCATGTACTTTTGATTAATCACAGTGTGTAGTTCTTTTTTCTCCCGCTAACATGTAGAGGTCATCCTGTTCCATGGAAAAACTGGCTCCTGCAATTGTCAATTCTGCAGCCCCAGACTTCCTTTCCACCAATTTTCCACCAATTAAAATTCAACTTAGTGGTTTCGAGATAAGGTAAGGCAGAAAAAGTGTGAAGGCAAATTAACTTATGGATAGAGATTCAGAAAAATGTAGCATTTACCTTGGGCATGCCTGAATGTCTCATTTCTGCTTTAATCTTTTTCAGCCTTAGCCTTTTCTCCATTCAGAGATTTCTCAATTCTCTCTGGAAAATCAGAAACAGAAGATCAGAAACAGTGACTGCAAGGAATTTTCAAAAAGAAAAATGATGCAAAGTGGTCATAATAATGCATAGATTAAAACCCTTATTCTATTTTGTGGTCACAGTTGTAAAGCCGCTATTGAATGAAAAGTATATTTTGAGAGAAAATATTCTGAGAATTACCTCTTCTTTACAATAATGGGTGAATCTGTTTTACTTTCTAAATTTCCCTTTTTAAATTTATTTCATTCTCTTCTGTTATCATCTTTAAAAAAATTAGTGCACAATTGCAATACATTTCAATGCATTTTTTCTCATTATAATGTTATTTTGACAGAGTTTTATACACAGAAATACAATGCAGAACAGTTTGGAAATCATAAACAGGCCAGTGCATTTTTAAGGTTGTATTATTTTTTATTTATTTTATTTTATTTGGTTTGTCAATTGCTTACAAGATAATAGGTATAAGTAAAAACATAGTTATGAATACATGGATACATATAAGAAAAATAAAAAAAAATAAAAGAAACAATAGGATAGGGACTATTAGGCATGTTGCTGCACTTATGCACGCCCCCTACAGACCTCTTAGGAAAGGGGTGAAGTCAATAGTAGTAAGTCTAAGGTTAAAGTTTTTTGGGTTTGGGGAGGAAACCACAGTCAGGTAGAGTATTCTAGACATTGACCGCTCTGTTGCTGAAGTATTTCCTGCAATCAAGTTTGGTGCGGTTAACCTTGAGTTTGTATCTATTGGGTGCTCTTATATTGTTATGGTTGAAGCTGAAGTATTCATTGACAGGCAGGACAATGCAATGTATAATTGTATGTACTATACTTAGATCGGACTGAAGGCAGCGTAGTTCTAGGTTTTCTAGGTCTAGAATTTCAAGTCTGGTGGCATAAGGTATTCTACAACGACTAGAGGAGTAGAGAACTCTTCTTGTGAAATATTTCTGGACTTTCTCAACTGTGTTAATATCAGATACGTAATGTGAATTCCAGACTGATGAGCTGTATTTGAGTATTGGTCTAGCAAATGTTTTGTATGCTGTAGTTATTAGTGTAATATTACCAGAGAAAAAGCTACGTAAGATTAGGTTAACAACTCTTAATGCCTTTTTGGCTATGTAGTTACAGTGGGCTGTAGCACTTAGGTCATTAGAGATGAGTACTCCAAGATCCTTGACAGAGTTTGGATCATCAACAAGGTCTTGACTATTCAGCCTGTATTTTATTTTCTGATATTTTTTTTGCCAATATGTAGGACAGAGCATTTGTTTGTTGAGATTTGAAGTTGTCATTTGTTTGACCATTCTGATACATAGTCAAGGTCTTTTTGAAGGGTAATAGCATTGTCTGAGGTGTTGAATAGCTTTACATCATCAGCTAAGAGAATGCAGTTGCTCTTAATATGATTACAGAGGTCATTTATGTAGAGTATGAAGATATTTGGTCCTAGAACACTGCCTTGTGGGACACCACTGTTGACAGGTACAGAATTTGATAGGACACTCCCAATTTTGCTCCCAAACCTCTTTATAATCAATTTTTGCTGGAAAAAAAATCTAACTTCTCTACAATCAGGTAATTTATAAAGTAGGTTTCTTTCAATTAATCATAATACGATTTAAGTACAGTGTTTTATTTGGATGATTTTCCAAGCTGTGGTTATTAGAAAGTAGCAGTAAATACTTTTGATTTCTCTCATGATAAACAGCTAAGAGGATTTGTGGAGCGCAATAGTAGAGTTCAAATAGCTGATGGCATCTGAAAAAAAAGTCATATCAATTTACAAAGCTAATGAAACCTTCAGCAGGACTAGATTTAAAAAAGAGACAGAAAACCAAAAATGTTTATTTTGAGTTTTCTCCTCCCCTCTCTCCCACCAAACAAAACAATTTTTGGTGTGTAATCAGTTTTGTGGTGAGAGTATTGTTCTCTGTTCACTCAAATGAATACAGAGAAATGTCATGGAAAGTGGGCAGAGGGGAATTTTAAAGGAGAGCATCTTACACATTCAGATAAGGTGGTATGATGTGGTTCACTGAGATTAATACTTTGGTATTCTTGAGACACCAGTGATTGATTGGTAAACCTGGACGTGATCTCTAAAAGAACATCTTTGAAATATAGAGGACACAGCTGGTTGTTGTTTTCTTCCCCCTTTTTCTTAAGAGAGCATAGAAAAGGTGAAATTGACTTTTGGCTTATTGGTACTTGTTCCCCATAAAAAAGTTGCTTAAAGGCTACAAGCACTAAGCTTTAAGGGGTGCTTATTATATAGTTATTATATAGTTAAGGGGTGCTTATCATATAGTTTATTACATTATTATATGATATAGTTCTTAGCACAGATTGGAGAATAGGCACAAATTGACTCTTTATGCCTCTTCATCCATTGATTTGATTTCCCTTTTTACCCGGGGAAAAAACCACCTTGGCTTAAAAAGTTCAGCATGCAATAGGTTCATTTTAAAATGCTATTTCCCATTTAATCCAAATCTCTGGGGGGGTTATATGAATCCCCCCCCCAACAAATTCTGAAAGCAACCTGTTCCACTGATAAATTGTTCTCCCTGTCAGGAAATTTCCTCTAAGTTCTAGGTTGAATCTCTTTAATGATCTTCCATTAATTACTTCTTGTTCTGCCACTAGGTGCTTTGGAGAATAGATTGACCCCATCATGTTTGTGAATGCTCCTGGAAGACTGCTATCATATAACCCTTATTTCTCTTCTTTAGACTACACAGTTCTCTATTTTTTAAAAAATTCCTAAAGGACACCAAGGCAGTTTATACAGAGATCTCTCCTAATATTATCCCTGCAGTAAAATTCAGTGAAGTAAGCTTGGTGCCTTGTCTGCTGCTGCTACAACCAAGCAAAAATAGCTATCGATATTCCCTTTATGCCTAGACCTCTGATTGATTGAGATTTCAAGGGAAAAGAACATTTTTGTTGTTTATGTAGGCATAAAATATTTATGTATCTATAAAAAAATGGATAATAGAAAAGAGTTATCTTTTTTGTAATCATAGCAGAAGAGATAATTTTCTAATTGGATTTATATTTGCTGCAAAGGAAATTGGAAGCTTCTTCTTATTTCTTTTTTATTATTCCTTTCTGCACTTTTGCTTCTATTCTTTCATTCTTTATGGCTTTTCATCTTTATTCTGATTTGTAAAAAAAATCTATTATTTTCCTTTCCTTGTTTGCCCATGTTAGACCTCAAGTAGCAAAAGAGTTCCATCCTCTATTTCATAATTCTCTATAATTTCAGCAATGCTAATGAGAATGATAGTTATCTAAATAAAATCTGCAGAAACAGTAAGCTAAGAGAAATGCAGTTTTGCTCCTGAAATTGCATTTTTTCCCTTTACGTTCGGCTGCCTTCTTCAAATCAGTTGTAAGTGCCACCTCAACCAACACTGAGCAGGTCAAAACGAATTCCAACAGATCTCTTTAAAACACAGAATATTTATTTTCAAGGTGAATGAATAGAAAATGTTTTGTTTGAGGTTCTATTATTTTCTTTCTTTTGGTGTCTCCTGAGAACTGTTGGGATTGAAATGAGATAGTTTTCTGCTATCTTTTATTTAGCAAAGATCAACAACTCAACTTGTAGAATGTTTACTATTTCTACTTATGTCAAAGTCTCAATAGACTTTGTAACAGAAAGCATAGTGCTGTATTTTTCTATTAATAATTTTATGTATAAAATGTAGAAGAAAAGGTTGAGAAGAAAAAGAAAAGGGGAGGGGAGAGAGATTAAAAAATATAAAAAAGAAAGACTTTTTCTTAGATACAAATATATAATCAACTAATCTCTTATTCAAAGTTAAGAATAATAACCAATATCTAAGTTTAACAGTGTATACAATAATTCTACAATCTTCAACAAATCTAATTATGTAGTCATTCATTCAAAAACACTTACCCATCATTATCAAACAATATTCTAAAAATAATCAATAGTTTAAAAATAAACCTCCACAAAACCAGTCCATTTCAACATCTCCATCAAATCATTTTTCCAAATCAGCTCTATTGTTACTAAATTTTGTGTTTCTTTCATCTCTATGAGTTATGTTGTCCCACTGATGTAAGCATATTAATTTTTATTATTAGTAAGTATGTCAGTTTAAAATGTGAAGTTTATGTATTTTTAATGAGATTTTTTTATGGGATTTTGTTTTTTCATGGAGCTGTATTTAGGATTAGAGAGAGAGAACTAGCTATCTTTTCCTTGGTAAATGATGTACTTTTTCTACTTATTTGCAGTCTTCTGCCTGGATTCCTTTGACTGCCATATACTTTCATAGCTGAGCTGAATATCCTGCAGCCAATGTTTCTGAGCAAACAATGAGTCATTGGTGAAAGGTTGTGTCCTATAATACCAGTATTTTCAGGCCTAATTCCAACATTCCAAGTTCTGTTGAAGTGGAAAATCCCATCTTTCAATCTCTACAGCACAAAATGGCAGAATTTGAAAATAGGAAAACAGAAACTTCTATTTCTGAAGAACATTTGTAAAACCATGAAGCAAAATCCAACTCAGTACTTTATATAAATGCAGGGGTGGGGGAGAGAAAAAATTCCCATTGAATGTCAGAATGCTCCCCTTGAATTCACAAAATCACCTCTCCTTGTTTTAAACAATTGATTTGGCTTTTCTTAATTGAAGTCTGGAAAGAGCCCAGCTTGAAAAACACTAGTCTATATTCTAAATAAGATGGTTACATACATTTCTACAGCATGACTGCCTGCTAAGTAGCTAATTACAAACAGCTCCCTGTGGCAGTGTACAGCAATTCTAATTTCTATTACAGAGGGCTACTTGCCAGTTCTGAAGCTGAGGAGAGAAATGTTTTTAGTTAATTGAGGTTCAGATGAGGGATGACCTCTCTACCTCATGAAACTACTGGTCAGGAAAGCAGATGGTTCTTAGCACTCAGTCTCCATCACAGTTAAATTCACACAGCCATTTCTTTTAGCTGGAGGATGAACAACATTGCAAGGGGAAGAAGGGCAGCATACTGCCAACCTAATCTAGGAAGGCTGGAATCTAGAGAAATGAAAAGCACATAAGAAGGGAGGTGTGCCCAGTAGGACCATGGATGAGAAAACCTTCTGTGGGAAACTGAATTGAATTGGATGGTTATGAATCATTTTTTATACCCCATGCAAGAATGTTTTGGTGGTCAGATGGTGGGAAAATTCCTTCCTTCCTTCCTTCCTGTCTGCCTGCATTTTATGTAAGGTGGATTTCACTTCCTGGTTTTTCAAATGTCCTTCTTCAGAAAGAGGGCATTCTATCTTTCAAATTTACTTATTTGGGTGGGACTTTTTAAAATTGTAACTAAGAGACTGGAAGCAGCTTGTTGATTTTTTTTCTATTCTATTTCTTTCCCATCTCTCTAAGACTTGTGGCTGCTCTCACTGCCCATCATGACAGATTCGCTGTAGGAAATATGCTTTCCAGGCATATATTTCAATGGGGTCGAATGAAACTATTGGAAACTATAGGGAGGCTCCAGGTCTGTAAAGTGACAAGGAAAGAGAAATGTCTATCATACCATTTAATATCAGTTATGTACAAGAATCCTGTCTCCACCCACAAAATCACTGACATTTTACTTTTTCTTTTGGAAAAAAATATTTTTATTCTTGCTATAATGAATGGATGTAGAACACAATGGCAAAGTTCATTTTAAGCACCAACATTTATGTTCTATTTAATTTATAAGTTGGTGCTGGATTCAACTCATTTCAATCTAATCAAATCTAATCTATAGCATGCCTTTAATTTTTGGAAATAGTTCAAGGTGGAGAACATATCCTCTAATGCCCTTTTCTTCTATTTTCCTCCTATTCCTACCATTTTAGGCCTAAGAAATTTACCCAGGCTGTAGCAGTATTACTACTATCACCTTTCTCATCTTCTCATTTCTCATCTTTTCTCAACTTTCCTACCATCCTCTCCAGTTGGTATTTTATGGTTTATCACTTGTTATTTGTAGTATCTTAGGACTATTGGTTGTGGCTATGATTTGTGATCTATGAACTATCACTTTGTTGTTGTATGTATGTACATGGAGAACAAATTCCTTGTGTGTCCAGTCATACTTGTCCAATAAAGAATTCTATTCTGTTCTGTTCCACTCCATTGCATTGCATTCAGAGGTGGTATTCAGCAGGTTCTAACCAGTTCTGGAGAACTGGTAGCTGAATAGTTTGGAGAACCAGCAAATACCACCTCTGACTACCCTCACCCCCATCTATTCTCTGCCTGCCAAGTCCCAGCTGATTGGCTGGGTCTTCTTTTGTTGTCCTGCACAGGAGAAGGGAGCTGGAAATCAGGTTAGTGGGGAGGGAATGAGGATTTTGCAGCAACCTTCCCCTGCCACGCCTATCAAGCCATGCCCACAGAACTGGTAGTAAAAAATGTTGAATCCCACCACTGATTGCATTGCATTGCATTCCAATTCCATTCCATTCTATTCCCATTCCCTAGAACATCAATCTTATGAGATGGGTTGGGCTGAGAGAGTGACTGATTTGTAGCCCAGAGCATTAACCATTACATCAAATTGGCTCTAAATTGGATCATGGATTTTTTAAAAGGTATTTTGGGAAATAAATAGGTGCCTATTCACTGCATCTTCTCCTTCAAAGTATCACCAACATGTTCATTCTATATTTTATTTTATGACAAAAAGACATCCTTCAGAAATGCTTTACCATTTTCTGTCATGTTAAATACTTCTGATATGACACAGCATCAATCTACATCTTTATGTAGATTGTACATAAAGTAGTCAAAATCTACTGTATTTTTTTCCCAATCCTTTCTTCCATGTAAATCATTTCATATTTGTAACCCACCTTTGGCATTTATATTTGATCTTTTTTTCCAATTTCATCTGGCTTTTTCTATTATTGGCTTTTGCTATGAATGCCCACTTGGAGGGAGAATTCAGCAGTGGAAATAAACTTAGGATATTGGTTTTTGCTTCGAATTGCAACTTTCTTCCTAACAGTTGAGAAACTTATAGAACATGATCATCTCTCAACAAAAGGAATCTTGATACTTAGCAGTTTAAATGCACAGTGATCAACGATGTCATTATGATGATGATTGTGAACTCTGTTTCTGAGCTAATCTTTGGTGCAGAGGTGAAACTTTATTTCAACTTGCCTGGAGGAAAAAAAGTTTGTTTTAAGTTTTGCTAGTCAAGATATTCTTACCCTGCTTTGTAGGACTGGACTTTATAATCATGAAAAATCATGACTTTGTTGCAAAGCCCCCCCACACCCCGCTAAAGACAAAATAAATGGCTCAACTACTCCCATAGAAGCAAAATGCACATTCAGAGTCAGAATAAGAACACCTGTTTTGCTTTATTTTTTATTACATTTTTGATCTATTAGACTAAAGTAGGAATAGGTAGGGTGATTTGCAGTTTGGTACCACTTGGTGTTCTCTGTATCTAGCCCTTGCTATGAAGGGTTTTTTCCCATCCCCAGAAAACTCAACCATTTCTTGAATCTGAGGACAAATTCTATGGCATCCAAAGAAGAACTTGCTTCTTTTTAATGTGGACTATATTTTGCAAGATACCTTTGCTTCATGACTTTGGTTGTCTAGTTTAGGGGTTTCCAACCTTGGCAACTTTAAGGCTTGTGGACTTCAGCTTCCAGAATTCCCCAGCCATCAGTGCTGGTTGGAGAATTCTGGGAATTGAAGTCTACAGATCTTAAAGTTGCCAAGGTTAGACAACCTTGGCCTAGACTTTAACCTTGGACCAATGAAGGAGAAAATTTGTAGCTCAGGGTTGAAATGAGGGGTTCTTGGTACTCTCCGAGTTTCCTGACTGAAGTATCCTGCATATCTCCTTCAAAGTTCCAAGGCCCACAATTCTCAGAGTTGTCAAAATGTGTCAAGCTCCCTGATCTCTAACCATTTCTTTCCTTTATCTCTTTGCTAAGTATCATTTTTCCTAAAATTACCTTCCCTGAGGCAGAAATCTCCCTGCTCCTTCATCCCATTAATTCCCAAGACCTCCTAAGGGTTTGAGCACCAGCTGAAAACAAAGCATGGTGTTCCAACCGCAGATGCTCCATAGTCACAAAGAACAAAGTTTCTTTTTGCTATTAAACTGAATAGAGAAAGCTGAATCAGAGTCTATTCCAGCTTCTCGGAGACCCATCTCTTTACTTTGCCATTTAGAAGAAGAAGCCCTGTCTACGAACAAGAGATTGCCTCTTACAGAGAGCCTGACCCACAAATAAATCAATACATAGCTGGCAGCAGCCGAAACCTTTGCATGGAAATAGCCATTTGCTGAATTTTTGCAAAGCCTCTCTGTACCTTTTGAAAGGAATGAAGTCTGATGCTCCTTTCCCGAGACGCACTTCTTCTTCATTTCTCTCCCAGCCAGCCTTCATTAAGTTGAAAGCACATCAAAGGTGTTTACAATTTTTTTTCCTACTAAACCTGCAAGGAGCTGAAAGGCCAAAGCACATAGACGAGGAAAGGTGTAGCTGGGTTGGGACAAAAAAAGCAAAGAAAGGTAGAAAACAGAAGAAAAAAAAAAGTATCTGTGAAGCATTTAGAAGGACAAATGAGGATTTCGATTAGAGATAAGAACTATTTTCTTCTGCCCAGCTCAAGAAATTTTACTTCATAAAGCACAGCCTTCTCTTGTCTCAAAGACTGGGAAGTTTGTATTGGTGTAATTCTGTTCTGTTATGATACAGATTTCCATTCTATCAAATTTAGATTTGGATGCCTGGTAAAATAGATATGCCTAAATTGACAATTTGGGATTCGCATGGACTGTGTCCTCCATATCTATTGTAGATTTTAATTTAAAGGGTTTTTTTCCCCAGGAAACACCCAATTTGCTTTGATTCAGATATCAAATTCATTGGTCATCAAGGAGTATACCAGTTCACTTCATTTTGGGGTTGAAGGGTTATTGGTTTCTAAAAATGTACAACATGTTTTTTTTTCTTAGTTTCCACAGCAAAAGGGCATTCTGTGCTCAGAGAATTGAAACAAGTCATTAAGAAACTGAACCTTTAAAAAATAATTTCTTAAACAAGCATGTAAATACCCTGAGTCGTTTTGGCCACATTAATTATGGAGATAGCAGTCTCTGCAAACAAAGTTTTAGACTACAGTGTCAAATTATTTGTCTCTTCCTTGTCTTTCTTCTGTTGGTGTTGCAATGTTTCGCCTGATAAAAAAGTGGGTATTTCAAAATCTTGATGACAGCATTATGAAAGTTTGATTGGTTCTAATAAAGGCCATTCCTCACCATAGATTAAGCGTTCTTCTTAGGAAACTGCATGCATTAAAGACAACAGAAAATCCAGCAAAATTTCCTACTGTCATCATTAATGGATAGATTTTGTTTGCGAAGTGTTAACTTTTTCTTTTTTCCTACTTTTGCAGAGCTTGTTCTCAATTTAAAGTTATTTTTACAAAGATCTGACATCTCTAATTAGGAAGTTTTACATAGAGGCTAGTGAATTTACCCCCAGCTGGGAAAACAAGGCTTAGCAAGAGTTTTACATCTGCCCTCATTGATCTATGGATTACCTCACATTCAAGACTGTGTAGCCTTGGGGAGCACTAAAAGAAGAAACAAATGTGGGAAAATGAACAAAAAAATCTTCCTTTAACTTCTAGGTTCAACAGATCACATTTGGCAGCCTGCAGACAGGGAAATGGATTTATATAGTTTCTCTTTCAGGCAATAAACCATTGCAGGTGAGTAGAGTAAGAAAGAGTCAGACACTGAAAGCTGGGATTAACGGGGCCTAACTTGATTGAAATAGCCTGACAATCAGAGCTAGCAAAGTTGGAGAATTCCCTTTGGTCCCTATTTTTAAGCAAATGGTCTTCATTTGCATTTCCTGGATTACTACCTGGATCAAAACACAGATATCTTTGAAGTTCTTCCCATCTCCAAATCTGCAAGAGATGTCTCTCAAATGGATGTACCTTTGAGAAATATGTGTTTAAAAAACTTGCATGCCTTGAAGGAAAATGGGCATGTGAGGAGGCATTCTTTATAAACATGAATCCATGAATTTTCTTGCATTCTTTATAAAAAATAATTATGGGAGAATAGGAAGACTGGAGTTAGAATCATATCCGAGGAAATGAAAGAATGCAAACATATGGGTCGATCTGAACATCCCTAGGATGAATGAAACTAGGATTAGACAATTTTCTCAAGGGGACACATGGGAAACTGTTGTGGAGGGCTGAACTATAGGGTGATGAAGGTGTGTGTGTGTTACGCACACACATGTATAAATTGAAACATAAATACAGCAGTACTCAACTTACGACCACAACTGAGCCCAAAATTGATGTTGCTGAGATTTCTTAAGTGAATTTTCCCCCGTTTTAGAATTTTTCTTGCCATGGTTGTTAAGGGAATCACTGCAGTTTTTAGATTAGTAGCACGATTGCTAAGTGAATCTGGTTTCCCCATTGGCTTTGCTTGTCAGAAGGTTGTAAAAGGGGATCACACAACTCTGAGACACTGCAATCATCATAAATGTGAATCAGTTGTCAAGCATCCAAGTGTAAATCACCTGACTATGGAGATGGTGCGATGGTCATAAGTGTGAAAAATGGCCATAAGTCATTTTTTTTCAAAGTGTTGTAACTTAAAACAGTCACTAAATGAACTGTTGTAAATCAAGGAATAGAATAGAACTGAAAGGGACCTTGGAGGTCTTCTAGTCCAGCCCCATGCTCAAGCAGGAGAACCTATATCATTTCAGACAAGTTACTATCTAGTTCCTTCTTACAAACCTCCAGTGATGGAGCGCCCACAATTTCTGGAGGACCCAGATTGTTGACGGGCAACCTGCTGACTCTATAAACTGCTTAGAGAGGGCTGTAAAGCATTATGAAGTGGTATATAGGTCTAAGTGCTAATACTATCCTCCCTCCTTCCCTCCCTTTCCCTTTTTCTTCCTACCAAGCTGTGGTGGTACAGTGGTTAGAATATAGTAGTCTATATTTCTGTTAGATATCATACCAGAAAACTATAATAAAGGGACTATGTGTCTAATATTACATGTGTTAACAGTGACCAGAATTGTATTAGCACAACATTGGAATATGGAGTCCCGACAGAAGAGAAGATAATAAAAAAATACTAGAATGTGCAGAAATTATAGATTAACACTTGAAATTAAAGAGAAGAAAGATATTTTGAAACATGGGATTCATTTTATCAATGGTTAACTAACAGAAACAGAAGTTAGAACATTTAAATTTATAAAAGAAGGATTAATTTTACCATGCGGGTTCATTATGATATGTTTATTATTAATATGATTTAATATTAACCATTAAATATTAATATTATATGGAGAAAATGCTTACTATACGATCACTACTAATGAACATGATGATGATGATGACTATTGCTCAAATTAACTGTAATCAGACAACACACTGTTTATACAGACATTGAAACTGTTGCTCTTTCTTTATATAGTAAAAAAAAAAAGCAATATTGAAAACTAACTCTGACCACTGTCAGGAGTTTGATCCTGACTGGCTCAAGGTTGATGAAGCCTTCCATCCTTCCAAGGTCAGTAAAATGAGGCCTAGATTGTTGGGGGCAAGATGCTGATGCTTAGAGAGGGCTGAAAAAGCACTGTGAAGCGGTATATAAGTCTAAGTGCTATTGCTATCCTTCCTGTGTAGAAGAACTGAGATCAGCTTCAATGAAATTCCAAAA
Source organism: Bungarus multicinctus (assembly GCA_023653725.1). NCBI lineage: Eukaryota > Metazoa > Chordata > Lepidosauria > Squamata > Elapidae > Bungarus > Bungarus multicinctus. The sequence continues at coordinate 7,735,413 of CM042841.1, forward strand.
CTGTGATTGTCCTGTGAAGTAGAACCCAATGAACAGCAAAGCATGCTGGGCAGGCTGTGAAAATGTACTGCACCAAATCCTAGCATTGCTTTTACCCCAGTAAAGACAAAATGAAATAGAATAAAAATAGAGCAACATCTTGCAGTAAAAGCATTTGCAATGTGGATCAATTAAATGCTGGGTTATATTGGATTTAACATGAAATCCCATGATGAAGATCTGTCTTGATGGATGCGGAAGCCACTGATGTGATTAAGGCTAGAGTTTTTGATTAGCCAGACTCTGACAAGGCTTATTGGATTGTGTCAGGTGGGGATTCCCCCCCTCCCCTTTTTTTTTTTTTTAGGAATTGCCTTGGTTTCCAAATCAAATTGCAAGCTGACATGCTGGGGAATGTAGGACTTTTGCACATGAAATTGCAAAAAGAAAACCATTTTAATTGGCAGACTTGAAAGTGTATGGGAAATGTGAGACTACCAAAGCACAAAGAATCTACAAGGTTCCTCCAGGATCATTGAAACCTGCAATATATCAGAAGAATGCAGGCACAGAATATTAGCTAATCTATTCTGTTATTCAAACATTGCTAATGGTGCTACCAAGCAAGCAGACCAAGAGGGTCTGCGGATCAGGGGAAGGAGCAGAAGGTGCTGTTTACTAAACATACCACTAATTATTCATCTCAGTAAGCATCATAACATTACACCCTTCATGTGATACAGGAACCTTTTAGCCCTGCAATATGCAGTTAATGCTTGGTAGGTACTTAATATCTGCAAAATTGCATCTCATTTGGTGCTGTGGAATTTTAACTAGGACCGTAGCCCTCTGCACTCTGCTAAATGCCCTCCAATAATTTATTCAGGGCTGCCCTGATATATTGTGAAAGCAGAATAGAGGTTATCCCCCCCAAATTTCAACCCTAATGATATTATATAATGACTTCCTTTGCTTGCTTTGTAAAATGGTAAACATAAAACTTTCTCTGAGTCAAGGTCAACTCTGAAATTTTGGAAACTTCTATGTAAATATCTTGGCAACAAAGAGACAGAATTTCCCAATGTCTACTCCTATGATTTTCTACGTTAGTCCTGCAACCCTTATTCCATTTTAAGTACCATTTCTCCAAGGATTTTGAAATGGCCCTTGTGGCCCTTGAATATCCAAGTATGAAAGTTGAAGTGAACTTCATCCTCCATGCCCTTCTAACAGCATCACATTGTAAAACCATTAATATGTATTTAAAAGGATAGCATAGAGCAAGAGAATTCCCCAGAGAAGGTGGTCCAAACACTGATTTAAAGAATGCCGTCTGGGAATCCTTATCAAAAATTGGTTCCATTGTTATTCCACTCTTGATGTGACAATACTTATCCAATCATTCTGCAGAATTACAGTGTAAGCATATTAGACCTAACCTTTCCTTCTGGGGCAGCTGAGAACATTCTAAGGGAAGACTCTTCATATTTAATAACTCCTGAAAATGAAATCAAGGAAATTTCTGGTAGAAACAAATCCTGATATCACACACATCAGCTGCTTTTATTTTATGCAGCATATAACAGCCAATCCCAATTGAATCTTCCTTCTCATCATCTGATATTATGAAAAGATCTATTTTGAGCTGGTGGGAATTCAGGTATGTCTGCCTGTGTGATCTGGTTACTGTTCAGTGAAGTAACATTATAACTATCTCACCTTTTTCAGGAAGGAAGGGGGAAAAAAGGGAGAGAGGGCAGGAAGAAGGAGAAGAAAATCTAGAGAGCAATTTCTGCTCTTTTGGGTTATGATTGGCAAGTGTTTTTCAAGGTCAGCCATGTCTTTCCACTGTGACATAATCTTAATATTCGGGAGAAATGGACCATATGAAATTCTATTTTGCAAAAGTTAAAGGCATATGAACCTCTACTGGAAGACTTATGAACCTGCTCATTTGTCTTCAACATATGAAAACACACTCATGCTCCAATAATCCTATCTTTTGACTTATGACCTACAGTACACTAGATCAGAGAGGCATTAACTTGTCAGTTCTTAATGTTGTTTTGTCGGCATACAAAGTTCATATTTTAAATGGAAACCCTTGGGTGGCACAGGACTGTTGTGTAAAGAAGGGAATTGCAAAGGACTACAGGCATTTAGCATGGCTGTCAGTAACACTCCTGGATCATAAAATCAGATGATTTTGAACATTCAATCAGCAATTTCTACATGACATAAAAAGTTACAGCTGGCCCAATTCTCTCTAGCTGTGACAGTGTCATCGGAGAAGTCTAACAGGATCGTACCTGGTGATTATAATGATGCACTTGTAAAGATGGATGAAGCTGCCGATAAATATGCCCAGCATCACTTATCTAAAGTAGATGTATTCTTGAAGTTCATGAAACATGAAATCCATCATAGAGGAGTTCTACTTGACATTTCTTTTCATATCATTGAAAAGATTATAGGATCAGCATCTTATAGTATTAGACTGGATACATAGGAGATACCAACAAATTTACTTCATTTACTTCAGGTTTATTCTTAGGAAGATAAGATGGAGAGGACTGAGACCCTAGAAAGTGCTGGTGTTAAAGGAGCTAAACCATAGGAGGAACAATTGATGTCTAATTTAACAAAGAACAGGAGCAGGGGAGATATGATGGCAATCTTCCAGTACTTGAAGGTCTGCCACAAAGAAGAGATCAACTTATCCTTCACATCAGCGGTCACCAACTGGTGGTTCGGGGCCCACTGGTGGGCCGTGAGAAAATTTTTCTGGGCCATAGAGAAATCTCACCTCCAGAGCACCCCCACAAAGCAATTAAACCAGGCTGTGCAGAAACACAAGGCTGCTCCGTCCACATGGCCCGCGGGAACCCTCCCCTCCCACTCACTCCTTACAGGTAAACTTGCCTGCTAAATTGCTATTTTTCCTTTTTCCGATCATCATCTGTTCTGGTGTGCCAGGAGATTTAGATTAGCTACGAAGCAGGAAATTTACATACATTCTTGCTTTCTAACTAGTCTTTAGATCTTCGGCTCAACACAGCCGAACCTCCCTTAGGACTGAAGGTTTGCTTGCAAGCAAATTCAGTGCAGACTCACGGCAAGCAAATTTGGGAGACTGAGCTAGCCGATGGCAGATAGATCACTGAATGATTCTGTGAGCAACTCAATCTGCCTGCTTTGCCTGATTTTGGGTAAAAGTTGCTCTTTTTTATTAAAAATTCAATATTTACATGCATGGTGTTTGTGAGTTTGCTTGCAAGCAAATTTTATGTGACAGACTGAGCTAGTCAATGGCAGATAGAGATATCTCTGAATGAATCTGTGATTCTGTGAGCAACTCAATCTGCCTGCTTTGCTGATTTTGGATAAAAGTTGCTCTTTTTTTATAAAAAAATCAATATTTATATAAATATTTATAATATTTATATACAAGCCATGCCCAGGCAGTCAGATGACCACCAAGCCACATCAACAAATTAGGCCATGCCCACAGAACCCATTAGTGGTCCCTGAGATCTAAAATTATGAGTTTTGTGGTCCCTGTGGTCCAAAAGGTTGTCAACCCCTGCTTCACAGGATCTAATGCAGAACGAGAAATAATGGGTGGAAGATTATTAAAGAAACATCCAATCTAAAATTAAGAAGAAATATTCTGACTGGAAACAATTAAATAGCGAAAGGGCTTGCCTTCGGAAGATGTAGCTGCTCTGTCATTGGAGGTTTTCAAGAAGAAATTGGACAGAATCTAGAATGGTATCTCCTGCTTGAGAAAAGAGTTGGACTATGTACACACACGCACGCACACTAATTAACTTTACTGTTTTAACATTTTTGCTGAACTGTGGAATGAATGCTGCTCAGAGTCATAAAGATTGAAATGGCATACAAGTAAAAGAAAGAAAGAAAAAAAAAGAAAAAAGAAGAAAGAATAGCAACTACAATAAGTCATTGGTTTTTTTCTGCTTTTGTCCCTTTTGAATATATATTCACAGCACCACTTGTGTTGTTTTTCTGGGAAGGTGTTGAGTGCTTGAAAGAAAAATCCATGTTAAAAGTTCAACTTTTTCTCTTAAATGTGCCTTTTAAAATGGATTTGCTCTCATAGGAAAAGTCCATTATTCTAAAATCGCCAAGTATTCTGTTGGGAGAGGCAGGTAATCGAAAAAGCCTGTAAATAGTTCAATCCTGATTATACATTAGCTCACAAACTGCATATCAGGTCAGTCTGTAGCGATTGGATTTTTCTCAAGACCTTTGGTTACGTCTCCTGAATTCTACACCAAGCAAAGATGGCTGATTCTTTCTGGGCCAATAAGCTTTTTCATGATCTAATTGTTGGGAAAGATTCATTAGCAACCCAAACCTCCCCAGTCTGCCTTCTACGAGGCACCTCTGATGAATGGCTAAACCGTCTTTGTAATGCTTGCCACCAACCACTCCATGGATCTGTGATTCATTGCTCTGTCAGCCGTCTGAGATACAGTGTATGAAAATGCCATATAAATGCAAATCTGAATGCAAACACTGAATTCCCCTGTTGGGTGATGATAAGGTGCTCATCTAGACAATATGCTATGATTTAAAAATGGAAAATAATATCAGGGAAAATATGGGGTGGGGGACAACCAGTAACAATGACTTCAAAAGTTTTGCATGCATGTATCTTATGTATCTTCATTCTACACTTATGTATCTTCATTCAAGATGTCTAGATATTTTCCACATTTATCCTTAGATGCTGCGGTCTTCTTTCATACTATATTATTGTGAGATTACATATTTACAATTAATATTGCACATTAATTGCATATCAAAATTGCACAGAAGTTTTTTTTAGACAATTTGAGGGATGATAGGATCAGCATTTAGAAACACAATTGCTAAGGAAACAGAATTGTTAAGGAAACAAAAAAGGGCATTTTTGAAGCTGCAGATAAGTATCACAAATAAAAAAGGAAGACTGGCACAATTATAATGGGAAATAAAAAAGGTTAAATGACAATGGCAAGATTTCATACAAGATGCTTACAGTCCAAATTATTGCACAGAATAGTGGAAAAAAAATGCACATTAGATCAGGTTCTTCCTTGAATGGATAATGAAGTAAAACAATGAGATCAGCCCATTTTCAAAGACAATTGCGCCCATTTACACTTTTTCATACAAAACCTGGTGATTTTGCTTGGTCTCCACAATCATTTTTCTAATCCAATTTCAACATCAGTTTCACAGGTCCTTTTTTTGGAAAAGTCCCTATATATTTTGTACAGATTTCTACTAATGCATTGAGTTTTGTACTTTTTGTCTAATAGGCACTTTCTGCATATCATATGGGTGCAAGTTTACTCTTTGTCATCTGCATTATGATATACCACATAAGGAAAATGGGAAATTAGGTTGCAAAACTCAAAAATAAAAAAAAGTCACCTATCATTCCCCCCTCACCTCAAATAGATTTGCTTTATGATTCTAACCAGAGGTGGTATTCAGCTGGTTCTGACCAGTTTTGGAGAACCAGTAGTGGAAATTTTGAGTAGTTCAGAGACCCGGCAAATGCCACCTCTGACTGGCCTCGCCTACATCTATTCTCTGTCTCCCGAGTTGCAGCTGATTGGCTGGGTTTTCTTTGGTTGCCCTGCACAGGAGAACGGAGCTGGAAAGCAGATTAGTGGGGTGGGGAGGGAATGGGGATTTTGCAGTATCCTTCCCCTGCCATGCCCACCAAGCCACACCCACAGAACACCACACCCACCAAGCCACACCCACAGCTGATAGGCTGGGTCTTCTTTGGTTGCCCTGCACAGGACAACGGAGCTGGAAAGCAGGTTAGTGGGATGGGGAGGGAATGGGGATTTTGCAGTATCCTTCCCCTGCCACACCCACCAAGCCTTGCCTACCAAGCCACAACATGCCCACCAAGCCATGCCCTAGAACTTATCGTAAATTTTTTTTTAATCCCACCACTGATTCCAACCAAAGCAATATTCACTCCATGATTGGTCAGTGGCCACTAACTCTTCTGAAAATATTTTACACTTGGCTCCAGGTCCAATAACAAAACTTGTGGATAGATAAAAAATATTTTATTGAAGATTTATGCCATAAAACCTTATGTGATTTATTCTGGATCTCTAGCTGATTAGTTTGTTACAGTAGAATCAGTATTAATATCAAATGATTGGCATGTTAGTGATGCACATAACTAGTGCATGATTTACATTAAAAATTCTCAAGTTTAAACTTTGCTATCTCCAGAAAGGGTTAGAACTGTTTGGAAGCTAGGAACCCTAGCCTTCCAGGTAGTCCTCGGCTTTAATGAAGAAACCCTGTGTTGTCATTTGTCTCTCTGTGTAATGTAATATTTGTGTTCTTGTAGTGACTTCTAATGTAAGTAACTAGATGCCTAGTTTTGTTGCCCTATAAAGTACACAAGGTGATATATTGCCTTGGTTACTGTTACTATGGAAGGAGTATCTGGAGCTAAAGCTTGGAAAATGAATAAGATATGGTAAAATAGCATCTAAATTGGCCAAAGGTCAATTAACTGGGATTTTTAGCTAGAAGGTTTGTAAAAATTGATCAAAGCTTCACTCCAGGATTTTTAGACAATAAAGGGCAGTTTGAATGAAGACAGTGGAGAGCAGTTGAGAACTGATTTTATGGATGAAGGATGCAGAGCTTAGACTTGAGATAAAATTGGTGGAAACTCAAGGGGGAAAATAAGAGGGAAGAAAGCAGTACTATGAAGTGATGCTGAAGCTCAAGATAAGCAGTAGAGCTCAGGAGCAGGATATCTATGGAAATAGTCATCTCAGAGCTTTAGTAAAGAGCCTGGACATTGAGTTAAGTTAGAAACCAGAGAGAATCATGGATTCATGGGACTGGAAGGGATTTTGGAGGTCATTTAATCCAACCCCCTGCCCAAGTCAGAATACCATCCTGGACAAATGGTCATCCAATAATTTCTTTTAAAAACCCCAGTGATGGAGCACTCACAATCCCAGGAGGCCTAAAATTCCATTGATTAATTGTTCTTACTGTCAGAAAATTGCTCCTTAGGTTGCAAGTTGGATCTTTGACAGGTTTCCATTCATTACTTCTTGTCCTGTCTTCAGTTGCTTTACAAAATAAGCCAACCCTCTTTTCTACTGATAGCCACTTAAGTACTAGAAGGCAGCTACCATGTCACCCCTAAACCTTCTCTTTGTTAGGCTAGACATACCTAGTTCATTGTACAATTTAGCCTCCAGACCGCTTAAACTATTATATTCTTTGTTGGTTTTCTCTGCATTCTTTCTAGGATCTGAGTGCCTATTTTGCATCTTGGTGACCAGAATGGCAAGCTATATTCCAAGTGTGGATTTATTTACCAATGCAGGATATAGCAGTGATTTAACATGACTTGATACTATCCCTCTGTTGATGCATCCTAGCACTGTATTAACAACATTCCTATTCCAAAGCTGTTGAGAAAATTTATTACTTCCTTATTGTGTAATCTGGCCCCTGAGAATGGAAAAATCCAGAGTTATGATTCTTGGTAGTTTGGAACACACACAAACACACACACACCCCTCTTTATGTGCTGTGGTATTTCAGCAGCATGAGATATCAGTGGCTATTATTTTAAAACGAAGTTTATGCCATGTAATTTTTTTTGTAGGAAGGATTTGCCATTATCTATGCAACCTGTTTTCCCCCATAAATCCAGGCTGTGCAGAAACACAAGGCTGCGCCACCCACATGGCCCGTGGGAACCCTCCCCTTCCACTCTCTCCTTACCCAGTAAACTTGCCTGTTAAATTGCTATTTTTCCTTTTTCTGACCATCACCTGCTCTGCTGTGCCAGGAGATTTAGATTAGCTAGGAAGCAGGAAACGGTTGGATTTCTTGCTTTCTAACTAGTCTTTAGATCTTCAGTTCAGTACAGCCGAACCTCCCCTAGGACTGAAGGTTTGCTTGCAAGCAAATTCAGTGCAGACTCACAGCAAGCAAATTTGGGAGACTGAGCTAGCTGATGGCAGATAGATCACTGAATGAGCAACTCAATCTGCCTGCTTTGTCTGATTTTGGGTAAAAGTTGCTCTTTTTATTAAAAATTCAATATTTACATGCATGATGTGTTGTGAGTTAATTTTGTGAGTTTGCTTGCTAGCAAATTTTATGACTTTGCTTGCAAGCAAATTTTATGTGACAGACTGAGCTAGCCAATGGCAGATAGATAGATCTCTGAATGAATCTGTGATTCTGTGAGCAACTCAATCTGCCTGCTTTGCCTGATTTTGGGTAAAAGTTGCTCTTTTTTATTAATAAATTCAATATTTATATAAATATTTGTAATATTTACATACAAGCCATGCCCAGCCAGTCACATGACCACCAAGCCACATCAACAAATTAGGCCAGGCCCTCAGAACCCGTTAGTGGTCCCTGGGATCTAAAATTATGAGTTTGGTGGTCCCTGTGGTCCAAAAGGTTGGCAACCCCTGCCTTAGATGGTGCTGGTGGGGTATGAACTACATAAAGCTGTGAACATGTTAGGATGCATGATGTATTTGTTATTGTTGTTTGTTGAATATACAGAGAGAGAGAGAAGAAGAAGGGGAGAAGGGGAAAAAGAAGTAGAAACAGCAGTAGAAGCAGCAGAAGTGAAGCAGAAGCAGGAGGAAAAGGAGAAGGCGTGGAAGAGGGAGAAGAAGGAGGAGTAGTAGAAGTAGAAGAAGAGGAGGAGGAGGAGGAGGAGGAGGGAGGACTGTAGATAGGGATGAAAACAATTCTCAGTCTAAAAATTGGCCTTTTTACAAACTCCACAAAGCAGCTGAAAAAGGTTGATATCAATGAAAGTAACTATAAAATGGAAATGTTGTAAGCACATTCTTCCTGAGATTATTTGATAAAGAAATATCAGTGGGTTTCTAAATGATGAGAAACGGGGTGGATTAAGACTGAGTGCATGAAAATGAAATAGCTGTTTAGGATGAAATATACCCAGCCAGTGAGCTGGAAACATAATCAAATTTAAACCCAAGAAATAGATGATCAAAACCTTTTTTGTCATATGTTATGCCTTAGCAGCTGCTAATAAACACCATCCATGTGTGCACGTTAAAATAACAGGAATTTGTATGTTGACTGTAAAGCATACATTTTTTTAAATGATCAACCACTGGAGGTGAACCGAAGCTAATTTAAATAGAGGCAAACCAAACAATGATAAATTTCACAAAAACAAAACAGCAAAGGCCCACAGATACTGCATTTATGGCACCTATCTGTCAAAAACATCCTGGCAGTTCAGATTCAATAATTCTATTTATTTCTCCCTAGCAGAGATTGACATATGGTGTCAGAATGTCTTTAAAAAGCTCTGGGAGAAAATGTGTATCACCAGCAGAGGGGAGTAAAACAGGGCAATACTAGGAGAGGAGACAGAAACCAATATTTCCAAACTAGCTTCATTCCGCTACTCTAGAATTAAGACCTTAACCTCCTTTTCTTTTCTTTCTTTCAAGCAAGAAAAACTTTTCCACACGAAAAGCTCCTGGAATAGCTTAGCAAATGGTGGAAACCAGATCCTTGAAATGCCATTGGAGATTCCTGGAAGATGATTTGCATTTCATTTGAGGGATCTCTTTGATAAACTTTTATCCCTCAACTTACTTTTTTTAACATTTGGGGGGGGGGGCATATCAAATCCTCCATTGCTTTTAGAAGTGCGGTTTGATGTAATGGAATATACAACTGTAGAAGGGGTGTGTGTAAGGGGAATAACAACACTATGTTTTTCCAGGAAGGAGGCAACACATTTCAAGGGGTTAGGGCAAGAGACTGCACAGTCCTAAACTGGATGGGAGAGGAAGGTTCAGGATAGCCACATTCTTGTAGGAGAAGAGCAGGCTGAGCTGGAGGGGGAGGCAGAGTTAAATGTGTTATCAGCTTAAAATCCTTACATTGCCACAAACAGTTTTTAAAGTCCAAGCACCAATTTAGTACTGGGCTGGATTTTTGTATATAGGTGTGGGAAGAAATATCCATCTGGTTCAGTTCCAAGCCAGGAGAAAGACACTGGAAACATGGAGGCTGATTAGAAAGATGGTTTAATGGTGAAGCAGGACCACATGAGTTCTGGGCAACTGACCAGATGGAGTTGAGAGTGGGGTTTTTTTATACCTTTTCTTGGGCTTTGCACTTGAGCTCCCTGTTCCTGTGCAAGAACATGTATTGGCTTTCAGACTCCCATGGGGCCATGTAGGGGTTATGTAGGGGTCCGGCTCTATGGGCAAAGTACAAATCCTAGGTGTTTGTCTGAGCTACATTTGGTTGAAGTTTCTGAGGGTGATGCAGTGAAGGGGCTTGTGTTCTGAAAGGGTGTTGGGTAATTCCTATTCCGGCTTAATGGCTTTGCCCTGTGTTGGATCTTGAGTTGAGGATATTTCCTTATGAATAGAGCTATCTAGTTCTCAATAAGCTCTTTCTCTCTTGTGCTGACATCTGCTATGGGCTGTTAAGGAAAGATAGGTGCTGCTTTCTGCCTGGAAAAACATGTTTCTCCATTTCTGATCCAGGGAAATGTAATATTCTGCCTTTTAAATATTTCTTAAAATATTTCCTTCTTCTAGGAGAGTAGTGGGTGCTAACTTTCAAAATAGGCTTGAATAAACCAGCTGTGCTGCCACTTAACATATGGTCCTATCCTTTGCAACCGACAACTCTGTAATCTCCCAAGGTACTGTATATTTGTTAAGTTAGGTTACAACTTTAGTCCAATGAAATTCTGCCCACTAGGTGTAAGAAAACAAGGATTAGGATTCAAATAGATCCCACTATGTCATCTTTGTCCTTAGGCCTGCTATTTCCATTCTCCTGACCATCCATCCACATTCATTACTTGATTTTTCTGGAGAGGTGTTAAGACATACTGCATAGCACTTAGCTTTCTTCCTTTCCCAAAAAGAACTCCGAATGAAGATATGGAATGATTTGAAATTAAGGAACCTTTACTTCAATCAGGGAGAATGGTATTTTCTTTCTGCTGTGCAGAGAGAGAGAGAGAGAGAGAGAACAAGCATAAGAGTAAGCCTTGATTGTGCCACTTCTCTCACTGTGTTTTCCTATAAAGTGCCATATTTGGGTGCTCCTGTTACTTACAATGGTTTGTTCTCATTTCCAAGGCTACATTTTACATTGGTTTTTGCAAGAAAAGGCATCTTACATTTTGCTTTCCCCCCAAATTCATCTTTAGTTTACTTTAATGGTGACAGCTTATGGTTGTCACAGGAAATGGATGCTTCAAGTTGAGAAGCAAGAAGAACATACATTTTCCTTCAGGTTGACTTGTCATAATATTAGAGATTTTTATGTTGATTTGCTTGGTCTGAATTCTCCGCTCTGCAAGCTTTTGGCTTTCACCCCACAACTCATAAGATGAAATTCCTTTGAGTTAAGCGATTTCATAGAATGTCCATCTCGTTTTATGGGCTATCATTCAGAAGCGGTTTGTCACGGATACATTTTAGAATGCTTTATTTACTTTCTTCTCTGTACTTCTGGCATATCCCATCCAATTGCTAACCAAGATGAACCTCGCTTGGTTTTTCAGATTCAACTAAGAACAGCTTGCTGCTGCTAACATCTGTACATTCACTATTTTTACTAATGCAGACGTCTGGCAAATACATGCTACCTGAAATTAATAATGTGAGCACAAGAGGAAAAGAAATGTTCATGTTTTTGTTCAACCTCAAAATCCTAAAAGGTTCTCATTTGGTAAATATTGCTTGAATGCAGTGCAGTGTTCACAAATTCTCTTGCTTCTACAGTTGCCTACTAGTATACAACAAATGACCATGTCAGGGTTCCAAGGAAGATGCCCATAGCAAACAAAACTCTGAGGCAGGAAACTCCTCAAAGAATGGGTTTATTGGACATGCCATATTGGCACGAGCTGGTGAAAACCTACTCTGAATATTCCTGCAGTTTTCACCTAACTAAAAGTGAAAGTTTGTGACTTTCTCAAAACTATCAGTCATATGGTTCAATCAGGATACTGTCCAGTTTGCTAGGTGACACTAGTTCCCTCCTTCTGAGAATCTGCAGGAATGGCCTTGGTTTCCACAAGAAAGTATTTTGTTTTAGCTACAACACCTCAACTATCGCTCTTCCCCGCTCCCTATCCCTTGTCCCTGGTGTATGAGTTCTGAAGTCTCAGAATGGTCTCAGTCTAGCTACCTTCAACATATCATTTGTGTAGCAGCTGTTTAAAGTTATGATGGAGCTGAAAGAAGTGTCTTGTGCCAGTCTTATGCCTTGCTATGGTGAAGGGGCTTGTGTAGCTCAATGAAGCTATGATCTATGCCGTGCAGGACCACCCAAGATAGCAAAGAGCTCTGACAAAACGTGATCCACTGGAGAAGGAAATGGCAACCCACTCCAGTATCTTTGCCATGAAAACCTCAAGAACAGTACCAAAAGGCAAAAAGATATGATGCTGGAAGATGAGCACCTCAGGTCGGAAGGTGTCCAATATGCTACTGGGGAAGAGCAGATGGCTAGTACTAGTAGCATCAAGAAAGAATGAAGCGACTGGGCCAAAGCCGAAAGGACACTCAGCTGGGGATATATCTGGTGGTGAAAGGGAAGTCTGATGCTGTAAAGATCTATACTCCATTGGAACAGAAAATGAGGTGGCTGGATGGAGTCACTGAAGCAGTAGGTGAGCTTAAATGGACTGTGGAGGATGGTAGATGACAGGAAAGCCTGGAGGAATGTTGTCCATGGGGTTGCGATGCGTTGGACATCGCAACTAACAACAAAATGCCAGTCTTCACCTTTACAACTGTTGCAGCATCTTTGTAGTTATGTGATCAAAATTTCAACCCTTGGTAACTGGCATGTACTTACAATGACTGTACCATCAGTCATGTGATTGCTATGTATTGACCTTCCCAGCAGAGGTGGTATTCAGCAGGTTCTGACCAGTTCTGGAGAATCGGTAGCAGAAATTTTGAGTAGTTCAGAGAACCGGCCAATCCCACCTCTGACTGGCTCCGCCCCCATCTATTCTCTGCCTCCTGAGTCCCAGCTGATAGGCTGGGTCTTCTTTGGTTGCCCTGCACATGAGAACAGAACTTGAAAGCAGGTTGGTGGGATGGGGAGGGAATGGGGATTTTGCAGTAACCTTCCCCTGCCATGCCCATCAAGCCACACCACGCCAACAGAACCAGCAGTAAATTTTTTTGAATCCCACCACTGCTTCCCAGCTATTCCTATCAGTGAAAGCAATGGGGAAAAATGATAGCAAAAAAATTTGTAAATTTGGGCATGCTCATGTGATGCCTTACTTAACAATTGCATTGCTAGTAACCAAAGTTTCAGTATTAATTGTGGTTGTAAGTTTAGGACTTCCTGTAGTGGAAAAAAGGGGGGTTAGGGTTAGATTTGGGGCAAAAGAAATATCTGCTACCAAGAAAATGGTCAGATAAGCAAAACTTCAGTCCAAACCAAGTAATTTGCAAGAATGTCTCAGTCTCCCCACCACTTAATTCTCATGAAAATAAAAAGGGAGAAGCACCAGAGGTGGTATTCAGCAGGTTCGGACTAGTTCTGGAGAACCGGTAGCAGAAATTTTGATTAGTTCGGAGAACCGGCAAGTATCACCTCTGACTGGATATTTTACAGTATCCTTCCCTTGCCACACCCACCAAGTTACACCCACAGAACTGGTAGTAAAAAAATTTGAATCCCACCACTGAGAAGCACGTTCAAGACTCACAAGCAGAAATTACTATAGCAACTCTAATAAAAGTAGTTTTAGATCTTTATGTACTTTTCTTAATCTGGGCTAGGAAAGTTTGTACTTGGATATTTTTAGAGTAATTTCATATAGAAACTACATGAATGGGGTAAAATGTTAAATGAAAAAAAGGATGGAAAGAAAAACTGAATAGAAATAAGACATCAAAGCACACACACAGGTCTATCAAAAAACCACTCACACCAACTGTCAGGCTACAGAACTTTTTCCCATTCAAACAATAAGAATGAACTTCTGAGAATCAATCGTATCAAAAGGAATCCTTTATTGAGATGAGACAGTTCATGTAGAAATTCAAAGCAGCGTCTGAGGTCCCTCAGACATACAGTGATAGATAAGGGAGTTTAGAATCCTCCCCCCATCTCAATGTTTATTTAGGGAAACAAAAGTCAATATGTTAATCCCCCTCCCAGCCCCTCTGGGAGGGGATCCTTCCCCTTTAGGAAGGTTTTTTCTCACGTACATTTCCCAAGACGTACCTAACTTCCCCGCCACCCCCTTTTTAGAACGGGCTGTTTTTGGAGATTGCCCAGAGCACTTCACTGTGGAGTTTTATGGTTTTCTCATCTCCTGGCTGTGCCGCTCCGAGGTGTTAGGTTCTGGCCATCTGGCTTCTCTCCCCGCATTGTATCATGTATGGGTGTGCAAATTCGATATAAGGTTAAATATATTCAGGTTACATCAAGAAAGGATTTCTTTATCACTTCCCCCTCCCCTTTTCTTGTTCCCCTGAAGAAATGACAGATACATGGATCTGACACCAACCAATATTCCATTACCAATACAATCCAAGGGTTTTCTGCCTAAGCAGGGGGATGGACTAGAAGACCTCCAAGTTCCCTTCCAACTATTCTATTCTATTCTATTCTATTCTATTCTATTCTATTCTATTCTATTCTATTCTATTCTATTCTATTCTACAATGATGAATATAAACACACTGCACTTATCCAGAACATCAGAAAAAGGAACGGCACATTTTCCAATAAATGGATGGGCTTGCAGCTTCATCGAAAAGCACCTGGCCATTCAACCCAATATAGCAGAACCAATACAAGGACAGCACTGCCACACATCAAAAACCTCTCAGAAACCACCAACAGACTATTAAAACTACATGGCGTCAGCATACAAGCCAACTAAAGCCCTACAAAGTATTGTAAGTAAACCAAAACACCCAGCAGCCATAGAAGAAAAAAAATACAGAGGCCATCTACAACATACAATGAAAGGATGTCAACAGCCACTAGGTGGGACCAACAGGCAGACTAACAGAATACATTCGTGAACACTGAGGACTCAGAAGACAGGAGGAAAACTCCTTAATCTCACAACACACGGACAGATTTAACCATAGTTTGAATTGGAAAACTGCCCATATCTAGACCAACCAAGTCCAAAAATGCTAGAGAAGTCCTGGAAGCCTGGCACTCTGACAAGGGAACATCTATATGTCATTCTAAAGAGACAATCAACAAACAAAAATGGTACAAAAAAAAGAAAACATTTCCAACCTCATCAACACCCAGTTGAGCAGAGAATAATACAAAGATTGATATTGGAACAAGTAAACAATGTCCCAACTAACAAGTAAACAATGTCCCAACTAAAGAACTGCTAAGCAAGCCAACAGTAAATAGACCAATCGAAGGATCATTGAGACAACTCCCACCAACACTGACAGAGCAAGCCACTAGAATATAAAATGTGAGAAAGCCCAACTTGCTACCATCACTGGAGATTTTTAAGAAGAGACTAGACAGTCACTTGTCTAAAATGGTATAGGTTCTCCTGTTTGAGGAGGGGGCTGGACTAGAAGACGTCCAAGGTCCCTTCCAGATTCTCTTCTCTTCTCTTCTCTTCTCTTCTCTTCTCTTCTCTTCTCTTCTCTTCTCTTCTACTCTACTCTAAATTTCATGATGAAGTTACTAGTTTGGGTAATGAAACATCTGCAAGAAAACCACCAAGCTCAAAAAGCACTAAAGACCCATCAGAAATAAAACATCAGTAACATATGCACACAACTGGTTCTTCAAAGGGGCATTTTACCTCAGAAAACAAAATCAAGAAGTGAAGCCATGATGCTTAGTTTATGACTTCCATGAAACTACAGCTTGAAGTATCTGGCTGCGCTCGGTGCTTCAGAAAGGCTGTGGTCTTCACTGTACAAAGAAAAACATCATTCTGAGTACATATATATGTTCTCAAATTCTATTGTTCATCCATTCCAGGCTGAGCAAACCCATCAGATTGCATTAGAATTGGTTTACTGATGAGTAGAACAAGTACAAGGCAGGCAGAAAACCACCTGAGCACACACAAACACACATCCTGGGAAATACAGGAAAATAAGATCCTACCTGATAGCTAGGCATAGTGAAAGCAGGACAAAATCCAACCCAGAAACTAAGCTCACAAAGACAAGCATAGCACAAGGTGAGCCAGCAACAGAGAAGTGTGTTTTTTTTGCAGTCAGAAGTCTAACACCAGAGAATTCTAAAACTTAGTTTGGGTTATAAGCTGAGAGTCAAGGAGCAAAGCAGAACACAGCAATAGATCTGACATCAGAAATAAAGGATGGGCTGCTTGCGTAAAACAATCCTTTGAAAGGTCTTTGCAGAGTCCCTTGGCAACTTTAAGACTTGTGGACTTCAACTCCCAGCAAAGCATAGCTGAGAGAAATTCTAGGAGTTGAAGCCCAGAAGTCTTAAAGTTGCCACGTTTGGAAATCCCTGCTTGAGGTTAACCATCAAATGCCTAAAATGCTCTGTGTCTGTTCATTCTAAGTTAACATCTTCTAGTAAAGATTTGTTGTTTTTTCCTTCTTAGAGGTATAAATGCTTAGGGCCACAGATAGACATGTGACCGTATTAAACCAGGTAAAGATTGCAGGAGCACAGTATTCTGAACAAATGTAACATGTAGAGAAGAACCAGTCCAAATCTTTAAATTAAACTTTCATCAGAGACACAAAAGACCCAGAGGATTAACAAAACACACTTGATTAAGTATCTCAGTCTTGATATCATATAGGCTGCTGAACTGGTACTCAAGCTATGGGTAGTGTTTTGTCTCCCCTTCCCTTTCCCCCAAAAGGTAAGGGATTATACACACACACACAAAAACACCGGCAAACTGGCTCAAACTTTGCAGAGCAAATCCTCTGTAACTGATAACATTCTTGGCATCCCACTACGTCCTGCCTACCAAGTCCGAGCTGGCAGCAACTATAAATCAAAGTCTTACTCACACAGAGGGAATTGGGTCTTTTACTTCACAAAGCACAAGGCAGTCCACAAAACAATCGTTCTTCCAACATAGTCACGAATGAAGTCTAAAGTAAGTTAAACTTTGTCCTGTACAAAGTTTAAAGACAAAGCACACCCACTTTTATCCCCTGTGGGGTGTGGCTCAGTGACTCGGCTCACTCTCTGACCCTCCCACATCTCCTACGTTGCTGCTCACATTTCTCCTTACAATGCTGCCTGGGGTCGAGCCAAGACTCCTCCTCTTCACTCCCTGTCAGGGGCTGCTCCGACATGCTTCCTCCTGATTCATCTCAGGCTGTTCCTCTCAGTTGTCTGATGGAACCTGAGGCATTACCAGGGAGGAAGGCATTGGCAAGGAGGAAGGTCCTAAGGTGGAAGGCATTGTCAGTTCCTCCCCCTCATCTTCCAGGTCCTCTTCCTCTGTCAGTACAGGCTCTGGAGTCAGGGCCACAACAGGTAGTTAATTATGTTATCTTGGATAAAAATGGTCCTAAGAAAACTGATTCAAAACAGTCATTTCTTGTAACTTCCTTAGTTCTCTTTTAGAAAGAAAGAGGAAATGAAAAAGAATTATTTCAAGGGAGTAAAGGATCACTTCCAGGACAAGCAATAAAGAAAAATGGAGTAATTCCCAGAGAAAGTGGTCCACCTGCATATGGTCAGATTGAGGAGGGGAAGACCCCCCTCCTTTTATTGCTCCCTCTCCCCCAAGTTGCTTTAAACAATTTTAATTTTACACATACAACTGCAGGAAATTGCAGAGTCTCTCGAAAATGCTATATAGGAATTGTTTCCAAGACTTTCGATCAACTCTGTGATCAAAAAGAATAAAAACAATGAATACAACACTAGGATTTGTAGACAGTCTGAAAATGAAAGGAGAAAAAAAAAGTGAAGGATTGAAGTAAATAACCACCTATGAATGACAAACACTGTAGTTTTGAGACAACTGGTAAGGTTGATGGCCATTTAATGAATGAGTCCATTTGTTTTACTTTTCCTCCCTCACTTTATCTTGATTCCAGTGGAGGATACAATATCTATAATGTGTAACTCAGAAAGAGAAGTTCTTTCCCACTACAGGATGAATATTTTGCAATCTTTGACAATCTTTGCCTGTTTTGTCAAGATTTTCTATTAATTTTGCTGTTTTCTGGATTGGTAGATGGCTGGTGGTGTTTTAAGTACCCAAGCAATAGCATTTCTTTGCTTAAAATTTGAGTCTACACTCCTGTCACCCATAGTCTGAGTGGGCAGATTTGGGAAATAGTAGAAAAAGTGCTTTCCACTAATTGATCAGATTGTTCATCTGCTTCTCATTTATCCGTCAATCAAGCATTTGTTGTAGCTGAGTTGCAATATCTTATTTTTTTCCCAGTAATGAGCTGTTTGTATCCTTATGATTTATATAGATTGTTTCCTAGTATGATTTGATTGCTTACTTGTACCCTATTATAATTAATTGTTGTACCTTATGATTCTTAACGAATGTATCTTTTCTTCTTATGTACACCGAGAACATCTGCACCAAGACAAATTCTTTGTGTGTTCAATCACACTTGGCCAATAAAGAATTCTATTCTATTCTATTGTGCTATTGAGGCCAAACTATTTTCATCTGAACATCTCAGTCCTCAGAGGTCAAGTTTTGGTAGCTAAAGAATGGACCAAGAAATTCCTACTATTCCAGAACTTCTAATACAAAAAGAAAAACAGCAACTTAAGGAGGTTCTGGTGTCTTTCTCCAACTCTGAGGATCTTCACATTAAAGATTCATGAGCATTCCTGCCCCTTGGACACCAACAATCAGCCAAGATCTAAGTAAATTATTGTAGGAGATGATCAGGCTGAGCTTGAAGGAAGGGTCAAGCGCATCATCAGTCTCAGGTCCCTTTGCATCCACAAGATATTTAAGTCCAGTACACCTTGAATTTCATTGACTCTTCCCTACCACCATTCGCCTTGACTGTCCGTAGTTTAGATTCTTGTAGACAGCTAGCATGGAATAATCCTGTATTCATTTGAACATCTTTGGTTCCTGATATCTTACATTTGACACCTTCACAGTATCATAGTGCCTGTCCATTAGAAGGAGATTCTCCCAGATTCAGATGACCTCCACTCTGCTGTCACTTCAGAAGAGCCATGAAGTTCTTCTCCTTTAAAGCAGGATTAGCTCTCCAGTCTCAATTTAGGGTTATGTTGAGTTTGCTCATGCAGAAGCAGTTGGCTTTCTCCTCTTATTAAGATCATTAACATGCGAAATTCTCCTGATTGTTTCCTACACATGGAAGCCTTGCCTTGTCTCAACCCAAACTTTGTCCTACTTCGGCTCATCTACCTTTTGCCTTACACTGTCTTGTCATGTTGTGGAATTCCTGGTGCATTCTGAACTTCGTTCTTTACTTAGAGACATTTCATTGCCCTACTAGATCATATCAATGAGAATGACAGTGGGTGTCAGCCTCCAAGAATCCTTCTTCTGCTTGTCTTTCAAGCTGCCATAGAAATAGGGGAAGGAAGAATAATTGGGCTTCGTGGGGTGAAGGGTGCTGGACATTTAAGTTGGTGAAATGTAAAACTTGGGATGTTTTCTTGATATGCTTACTTGCTTACTGCACACATGTAGCCTCTTATCTCTCTAGCCAAGGCCAATAGTCTTGGCATACCAGATGTGTGAACCGCAACCTGAAAATGCCCCACATGACATTATACACATCTTAGATTGGATGGCCAGTTTGAACTATTGGGGGTGGGAACCTGGGTTAACTTTCTATTTGTGATTTTCATGCCTATTGCTTCAGATCTTGTATTTCTTCTGATGCTACCACTTCAAATTCAGTAAAAGATCTTTTCTCTATAACAAGGTTTTCTTTTTTGGATTTTGAATGGAGCTACACCTGACATTGAGGTTTTCTTCTGACCTATATATAGTAGCAGCAAACCCCACAGTCATCTACACTGATGGTAATGAAATATCTGCAAGCAAACAGCGAAGCTCAGAGAACATTCAAGATTCTTCTCTATTGTCATATTATGTTAGAATAACTGATTTATTTGGACCTATTACATAAACTAGTATCTCTCTTATTGAGGTCTTTTAATGAGTTTACATATGAAGAAGGGTTCCAGGATTTGGGTATGGCTAGTCTGGAGAAGGGAAGGATTAGGGGTGACCAGTATTTGAGGGGCTGTGACAAAGAAGAAAGAACCAAAGGGCAGGACAAGAAACAATGGATGGAAACCAATCAAGGAGAGAAGCAACTTGGAATTAAGGAGAAACTTCCTAACAGTGAGAACAATTCACATTTGTCTTCAGAAGTTGTAGGTACTTCATCAGTGGAGGGTTTTAAGAAGAGATTGGACGACCATTTGTCTGAAATGGTAGGGGTCTCCTGCTTGAGCAGGGGGTTGGACTAGAGAATCTCCAAGGTCCCTTCCAGCTCTATTCTGAATTTGAATTGGAGTCCCTATCACAGACATATCTGGCATAATTCAGCATGGAAAGAAAAGACAAAAGACAAAAACAATGTGTGCCACATTTCCAGTACAAATGATATATCTCCTCTTGTTTTATTGACGCACAGACAGATGTGTGCGCTGCAAATCTTATGACAATTTTAGCCCTGAAAGCCGAGGGTGCATTTTTAATTTTTTTATCTGAAGATCTTCTGCCATGAAGAAAATGGAAATTTATACAGGCCCCGCATTATGCATTCTCTGCCAAAAGCTGAGGTTTCTCTTTTGAGATCTGATTTTCATCCGCATCAGCAATCAGACCATTTCACATCACACTGAGGCACAGGAAAGAAAACCAACCCACCCCACAACTTGACAGAGCGTTTATCATAAATCTACCATATTGAAGTGGCAAGTCACAAACATAAACTGGACTTCACTTATCAAAACAAGTGCAGGAATGAGAGATCAACAGCCTAGTCATAGCTGTGGCATTTATTCTCAGTAGGCCATGCCAAAGATAGATAAATATCCCCAGGGCCCAGCAAAGTGATGGGACCAAGTCAGATTTATGTGGGTTGCTATTCTGCCAAGGGAGTCCAATAGAATCTCAATAATAACAAAAAATCAAATGTTTAAAAGCTGTGATATTAGAAACACCCAGGGGACCAACCCCTATCATTTAATATGGTCGTCATGGAGATAAAATCTTACTGAAGTTGTTATGCTCTGGGTGTATATGTGCCAAGACTGTTTCAGATTTCACACCAAATTGGGAAGGCATGAAATCTTTTGATATTATTAAGCTAGCTAGTCCTCATCCCTCACAAAATTGCATTAATTCTTATTCATTTTCATTCATTCATTCATTTGTTCATTCATTCATTTGTTCATTCAATAATGGTTATATATATCCATTTATCCATCCACCCTTCACATATTCATTATTTATTCAATTATATTTTGGGTTATTGTTTTCTTCTGCCTCCCTCCCTCCCTCCCTCCTTTTTCAGGTGTCATGATTGTCCTCTTGACAATATATTTATTCGTTGGCTTTAGAGACCACTATACCACTCTCAGTGACCATTTTCTGTGAATGCTCTTGGGAGGAGGATGGTAGCTCTAAAAGTATGATGATAAGCCGCTGAGGAAGAGACTTAGAAAGCCAGAATAACAATGTTAAGGTTTACTCCTGCTGAGGAGGTGCTGATTATGAGCTTGACTGGCTTAAAAATGGATTGAGTAGATTCGTGGAAGCCATGGGGCTCAACAGTTATTCACCTTTATGAAACTGGGACTGTCTCTGAAGGCCACTGCTAGGAGTTCTTGATGGAGTTTAGAAATTGGTTGGCCATCATGAGAACAAACTATTGGACAAGATGGGCTGGGCTGGTCCAGCAGGGTACTGCTTATATTCTGATATTCTTTTTTATGTTTTAAAGATATATTTCTTTGTTTTTATTATTATTTTGATTGTAATAGTTAAATGTAATGCAAACTAAACAAAGAAAAGAGACTAGAAAGGGGTAAAATGAAAAAAAAGAGTCCTCATTTTACCAACCTCTGAAGGATGGAAAGTTGAGTCAACCTTGATAGTTTATGTTTATATCTTTATTTACATTATAATAAACATGTATATGCATGTACTATATATGCAATACTATATATGTATATGCATATACCCCCCCCCCACAAATATATATGCATATATACACACATATTCTTCATCCTATCTAAGGTTACTCTTATATATTTATTCCATATTTCATCTTTCATCTATAAACAAATCCATAAAACACTATATTTTCAGTCTTTGTGTCAGCAGAAAATAACGTGTTGCCAGAAGTAACCATATTTCATTTTAACTTTGATTAAATAAACCAACTTTATATTGTTTCCTTGTACTTCATTTAATTTTTAGTTCATTTAAATATGGTCATGGGATTTGATTTCTTTTCATTTCTTCTTTGTCCCATTCTACAGAGCTCTTCAAGACTTTAAGAATTTTTTTTTTGTAAACCCAAAAAGGAAAAAAAATCCAGATCTCTTGGTTTGTCATTTATATTTCCCTTTTAAATGTTAAAACCTCAACCAGTTTCTTTTATGCATGCAGTGAAACATCCTTTTCTAATTCTTTCATCCTTCATTCTTTTGGCCTGTCACTTATAAATCCACTTTTGATTCCATTTCTATCAGATAAAATTTGTCAAAATCTGACATTCCTTTAATAACATCTTTTAGTGTAGCCTATCCATAGAAGCAGACAACATTACTGACATTGATATTATGGCTACTATTTTTTGATTCTATTCTTCAAAATCTCCTTCAGTAATTTTATTATTATCATATATAGCATCATTTTACAGGCCCGTATGACTTTCCTCTGTCTAAAACTTTATTCCCCTCTAGTATCCAGTTTTTGAAATCACAAAATCTTTGTTATGTCTTATAAAAACCAAAACAGAATCTATTTTTCATGACAAGCTGTATATTCTTTATAATTAATTCCAAAATCTTATTATAAACATTTCAATATTCCAATCTTATCTGCATCTTTAGTCCATTTATAATTTTTAAGAGCAACATCATTTATCTTTTTGCTGTTTATTTCAGATTTTTTAAATGATTAAGCATATGATTAAAATTAGTTCAGGATTGAAGGCAGATTCACACTACACTTTCAAAGAAGTCATTCTGAAGGTCTCTAATGGCTTAAAAGTAGTTAAAGAGCAATTTCCAAAAGTGATTGGAAAGTGAGATTTGCAATGGTACCCTTTAAAAGTTTCTATTGCGGTACCAAGGAAGATGGCTAATCCTGTCATCTCCTGGTGCTCAAACTCATAGAAAACTGCTGACCTGCAGTCTTCTCACGAGGAATAGCTGTCTGGGGCATATATGATGTCCTAATTTGAAGAGATTCCAAGGAACTGGTCTACTCACGGGTTCCTTGGTCTTTCTCATGCTCTGCTTTTGCAGTAACATCTTCAGTTTGCAATAACTTCTCCAGAAGTCATGTCCTGATGTTCTCCATCTTTGCTACCTCTGAAAAGAGATGTACCAAAGGTAGAAATCTCTTATATAGGGATTTTGAAAAGTTGGCAAATTGAAAAAAGAAAACATCCTTGGGATTTCTTACAATAGTAGTGAAACCACAGGTTCTGCAGTTCAGTGTTTTATTGAGAGGCCAGATTGGTTAGGAGAGAGAATTTAGGCTAAAACCAGCAAAGAATATTTGACATTGTAAATTCTACAGCCAATCAAGGTAGTTCTTGACCTGGAAAAATCAAGTTTATCATATTCCATTTATGCTATTTTTTGCATCAGGTGGCATATGACTTTCATATTCTCCTTCCTTCCCATCCCCCTATTGCCTCCTGACACACATTATTTTCTCTTTTTGCAATTGTCAGAACAGAAGGAGAAGAGGAGGGCCATTTGATGATGCTTTCAAGACTTCCAGATGCTTCTTCAAAATTGATGGCTTTGAACAACAGTAATTTGTTATCTTGGCACCCACCTTCCAACAGAGGAGAGACTCAGTCCTTTGTAGACATATTAGCATTTTCTTCCCTTAAAAAAATAAAATAAAATGAAGGTGTCTGCTTCAGTAAATGTGGTATAAATGAAATGTCCCTTGCTTTGTCCACAAAGCTGAAACAAAAGTTTTGGAGAAACAGTCATAGAAAACGTCCCAGAAATGCCTTTTCACAGATCTTTACCTCGAATAGATATGCATAAAGGAGGGATGACTGGTGATCTCTGAGCTTGCAGATATATCTTTATTCAAACTAAGTGACATCATCAGTGTTATAAGGGAGTGGGATTTATTCTCAGTTTATTTTCCAATTATTTGCTCTGTGGCAAGTTGTGGGTGATCCAACACTGGAAGTTTTTAAGAAGAGATTGGATAACCATTTGTCTGAAATGATATAGGGTCTCCTGCTTGAGCAGGGGGTTGGACTAGAAGACCTCCAAGGTCCCTTCCAACTCATCTATCATTTTTGAACTGAATTATGACACCAGGATGGCACTCCCATTTAAGCCACTCAAGTCTCCCTTGCAGAATATTTCTGCCTACTGCAAGCCTGGGATATGTTATTCCAAGAATCTCCATATCATTTTATATCAAGGGGGCTTGTTGGAGCAAGAAACCAAACAAACCCCAGGCTATTGACAAGGAGGAAGCTCCTGTACCCTTAGGCTCTATTGAGTCTTAGCTGATTATTCAACTGCATTTCACCTTGTTTACAAAAAGAGAGGGAGGAAAAGCTGAACACATCACGGATGACATGATTTTTTTTTAATGCTAGTGCTAAAATGACGGAGTAAAGAAATAGAGCATCTTTAATGGATGACTGTCCTGGAAACGCGAGCTAATTGGCATACTCCTAAGTACCTCCGAGATGACAAAAAACAAAAAACAACAAAAAATCCCAACCAATATAAATGTTTTCCAAGAGCTGTCCCCCACCCCCATGTTTTATTATGTCAAAAATACATGTCTGAAGCAGCAAAGCAAAGCAGCTGTGGAATCCCTTGAAAAACTCCATCTCAGCTGTGCAAACATCAAACGGGATATATCCTTGTCAGTAATGAAAGGAAGAGAAGATGCTTCACCATTAGATGGCAGCAAAGAGATACAGAAAAAGTGTTGCCACCTAAAGGGTTGCCAGATTTTTGCAGATGGGTCTAGTAGCCTTAAGCTCATTAAAAAAAGCAATACTAGATGGCAAAAATTACAACCTTGATAGAGAAAAGACGCTAATTAATTTTAATGCTGATTGGAAGCTGCCTTTTGGTCATTTTTGCATGAAATATAAAAAATGGAAAACAATTAACCTATAAATAATTGTAATAAAATACAGTCTCTATGTAGTAGAAAAGTCCAGAGTTGGTTGGAGTCAGGCTGCATTGAAACAGAATAAATAAAAATAAATTTTAAAAAGCCATATTGTAGTCCTCATTCCTTTGTAGAGGAAGCAAACAAAGATAGAAATATGTTTATTTTAGATACCTAGACTATCCCAGTCAGTCATGGGGACAAAGATGTTCTGTGAGAGGGAACGGTATAGTTTGAAAAGGATTTGAAAGGGATAAAAGAAATGGTACACGTGCTTATTTTTTCAGAAACTATTTAGGTTTTATGGAGAGCAAGGGAAAGAAACCATATGATGCTGACTTTCTTGTAAGTTTGCAACGAAATAGTTTTTCTGTGACCTCTGATACGCTGTCTTCAGATGCACAGATGAGAAAGGAATGGAGACATTTTTCTCAGGTCCTGACAGATAAATGAAGTGCATTAACAAGGTCATAAAATGAGCTGCACAAGTAATAACATGACTTCAATAGGATCACAATGGTACCTATGATGAAAGCTTTTTTTTGAACCTTATAACATTTGTGCAATTCATATACATTAATAGTTTTAGGAACTATTTGCTAGTCTTCAGCAAAACAAAGCAGATTTTGGTTCTAAACAGAATTAGCAGAATAACAGAGTTGGAAGGGACCTTGGAGAATGGAGATCTTCTTGTCTAATCCCCTGCTATAGGGAGACCCTATACCAGTGATGGCGAACCTTGTCGGCACCGAGTGCCAAAATGGGAGTATACACCGGAAACTGGAAGAGCAGTTTCCTGGTGTGGTGCACGGGAGTGCCGGAAACCAGAAGCTCACCTTCCCGGCATGCACATGCGCACTGGCCACCTGCTCTTCCAGTTTCTAATGTGCATGTGCACGCAAAGACCAGTGAGCCCAGTAACTGCGCACCCAGGAGGTGCTCTTCTGATTTCCAGAGCTCCCATTCATGCAAAGGCCAGCTGGTCAGTGCACATGCGCATGGCAGAACCAAGAAGAGCAATGGGCAATGGCTGGCATGCCCAGAGAGATGGCTCTGTGTGCCACTTCTAGCACGTGTTCCATAGGTTCACCATCATGGCCCTAATACCATTCCAAACAAATGGCAGTTCAGTGATGGAGCACCCATTACTTCTTTTTAATTGATTTTCTATTAAATACATTTCTTAGTGGTTTATAAACATTGTGTTGTTTGGGTATTTAATTTGCTTAACAATATAAATTACATTCCTAATATCCACCCCTTTTTTCAAACCATGGGTAAAATAAATTCCATGTTTGATAATATTCTACATCTTCCTGCTTAATTTTCAATGTCAATCTATCCATTTCTGCATACCTTCTTAACAATTTCTTCATCTCACGGTATATCTACATTTTTCCAATATTAAAAAGGTTAAAATAATTGTGTGAAAATAACTCTCACTGCTGTTAAGACATGTAATATTAAATACATACTTTTCTTATCAAGTCTTTCTGATATTATACCCAACAAAAACAATTCAGGTTTATAATCTATATGTTTCTCTAACATCATTTGTAATCACCTTTGTCAAAAACAATTATTGCTTTGACACACGTGTACCGCATATGATAAAATGGGCCCATTGTTTGATTACATTTCCAACATTTGCTAGACATACCAATATCTTCTTAAAACATTCAGTGTTGGAGCACCCAAAACATCTGTAGGCAAGCCGTTCCACTGGTTAATTGTTATCAGGAAATTTCTCCTTATTTCTAGGTTGCTTCTCTCCTTGATTAGTTTCCTTAGATTGTCTTGCCCTCAGGGCCTTTGGAGAATAGGTTGATCCCTCTTCTTTGTGGCAGTCCCTCAAATATTAGAATACTGCTATCATGCCACCCCTAATCCTTCTTTTCACTAAAGTAAAACAAAACTTGATTGAAAAGTTTCTGCAAGTAATGGATCAGCTTGGATCAGCTTCACTGCTTGGATCAGAGACCTTAGTGTGGTGCATTTTTTGACATTCCCTTTAATATATAATTTTTAATATATAATTTTGACATTCCCTTTAATATATGCATTGCTGCCAAATGGTGCTGGGGACAAGGAAATTACTAATTGATATGCCTTAATGGTCTGTGAAGATGGACCCAGGAGAGCTACTTATTTGGTTTTAATTATGCCCACAAAAGTCGAAACTGAACCATCAAAATATTATCGTCGCGGTGCTAAACCTCAGGTTTGCTGCTAATTTGACACCATTATATAAAAATACAGTGCATGAGAGACTTGCATTCAGGGGAATGTGCAGGAAATCTTTTTTTTTTTGCCAGGAATTTGTATTTGCTGGAGATACTACAGCAGATTGAACAAGTGGAATCGACAGGAGAGGAAAGAACGGGGTAGGTTTTTCATAAAAATCCCAGTTTGAATTCCTTGCCTCCATGGGTGTTTGCAAAAATGACAAAAGAAATTTCAAATCATTTTCTTCTGCTTTTCTTCCTGGTGACACACCCAGTGAGCATTTGCTCTCAAATTCTCCTCCTGGTAAGATGCAGCTTGCTAAGAGACAGGCGCTGAAAATGCCATAAAGCCTTCCTTAAATAAAATGCCTTTCAGTTATTATGATTTAATCTGATCCACTAATTATTGCTTGAGGCCCATTCTCAGCAATGCTCACACACCTGTAAAAAAAAAAAGCTCTTACTTCTATCATTTTTTAAGCTGCACTCACAGAAAAACAACTTCAAAATCACAAGAAAGAAGGGTCATTTGTGTTCCTCAATATCTTGCACGCAATTCCCAGGAGCCCTCCAAAAGTAGATGCTTGAATTTAAAGTTACGGATGTATAAAAGTCATGGCACTCAATCATTATTTAATGTAATGCAGCATCAAATCAAAATTAAATTGCATTATCTATTTATTTATCACATAGGATTTTTAAAACACAGAAAGTGGATGGCATGAAAAGATCTGGTCCATGATGTCTGTCCTTTGAGTTTTTTAATTTTATATTCAAATTTTTGTCAGATGATGGACATATTTAAACTTGGTTACTGATGATTGACCTATTTACTTCTGCACAACTCACTTAACTGCCTAGTTTCATTCCCAATTGTGGTCATAAGTCTAGGACATTACATATATAATGTGTTGATGTCACATATAGATGCAAAATGAGGGAAGTCTTACATTAGCTGTGCTCCTGTCATGTGCTGGGAAATCAGGAGATTTGGGGAAATTATTAGGAAATTATTTGGGAAATTATTAGGGAAATGGTTTATTGCAAGCTTAAGCTCGTTACAAAAATCTGGCCAACTGGCCATTAAGGGAAATGAGTGAGAGATAAGATGGGCTGGAAGATCTCTTGCTGGTGCACGGGGACTCATGACTTATGACATGTTTGATCCCTCCCTCGGGCTCAGCCTGGTCACCTCCTACTGCTCCAGCTTCAAGTTTGCTTGCTGATTTTTTTCATATTGTGTGGAGAGTGTTATAGGAAGATCATATTATTTGCCCATCTTTTCTAGAATTGTTGACACTGCAGGAGAATGGTTTTCCATTTTCCTGGACAGAAAGGAATCTTTTACAAGCACACAATACTACTGAGCTGTAGAGGCACAGTGGTTACAAGGCAATATTGCAGATGGACTCTGCCCACTGCCAGCAGTTCAATTTTGACCGGCTCAAGGTTAACTCAGCCTTCAATCTTTTCGAGGTTGGTAAAATGAGGACTCACATTGTTGGAGGCAAAATGCTGACTCTATAAACCACTCAGAGAAGGTTGTAAAACAGTATATAAGTCTAAGTGCTAGTGCTGTTGCTATTCTCCTATCTTCCTCCCTCCCTCCCTCCCTTCCTTCCTTCCTTCCTGTGCACAATGGTTAGAGTGCAGTATTGTAGGCTTTCTACCTACTGCCAATAGTTCAATCCTCACTGACTCAAGGTTCACTCAGTCTTCCATCTTTCTGAGGTTGTTAAAATTGTTGGGGGCAATATGCTCTGTAAACTCAGAGAGGGCTGTAAAGCACTGTGAAGTGGTATATAAGTAATTGCTATTGCTACATATCTATTTGATGCTTTTTTTTAAAAAAAAAGTAAAGATATTGCATCTTAAGTCTACTTTTTGCATACAGAGCATATGTTCTACCACAGTTACCACTTGGGTGGAGCACTTTCTTTGCTTAATGTTTCATGTTTGCCTCCTATGGAAAGCTTCTGTTAGAAATCTATTTCTTTCCCAAGCAACAGGGACTTGCCTTGAGTCTAGCACATAAAACCCCCCAGGCTCTAAAACTGGAGAAAAATTCAACTGCTTTCCCCAGAGATAAGACTCATGTCTGTGCAATATGTTAAAATTTACATAATGAGCAAATTTTAATCACGATGTACACCAAGTGTATATTGGGAGACTTGCAGAAACATGGCAAGTTGATTCTTAACAGGCATTGTAGTTTGTTGTTTATTCTGGCACAAATGCCCGGAAGGTAGAGCTTTAATATAGAGACAAGAAAATCTTCCACAAACAACACTGCCTGTCTTGAACTCCATAAGATGGATTTTTACAAAGTAGGCAACAAACAAATAAACTAAAGCCTAGTTTCTCCCGAACAATTTTATGCACACCACAGACTGGAATGTCACAGGGAGAGGTTCCTTTGGGAAGCTGAGCTAGATGGAGAAACGAATTCACTGATCCGCCTGTGCATGTTGAGGAAAGCACAGGGCTTTAGGGAGAAAACTTTTCTCAGTTCAAGTTTATGGTTCCCAGTCCATTTCCAGCCCAGTTTAAAATCCAGAATTGTCACCTTGAAAGTTCTACATATCTTAAGTTTTGAAGGACACAACATCTCATTACTAGCTTGGAGTGGGATGGTATCTCCAATGTGTGTGTTAGTTTCTGGTTTTAAAAGGTACATCCAGCCAGGGAGTGAATGTGCCTCACTGTTATACCAGAACCCTTAATTGCATTTGTTTTCAGGATAACCTTGATTATTAGACACAGTCTGGGGAAGGCGGGAAAGGAAGCAACCCATCATTTGACTCCCGAATCCACTTGAATCAAAGAACATTAACTAGATAGCTTAGAACAGAATGAAGAAGATCTTTGCCTTGAATAGATAAATTAAGTGATAAATAAATTCCTGAATGGAATTTACTGCATCAGGAAGAACTCTTGATTATAATCTTAATCTTCAAGTAATTGATATATCTAATATTAAACTTGAACTGGTTGCTTTGATCAGTTGTTCCTTTAGGGAGTACTGTTTGCTGAAAGTATGCATTATTTTGTATTTTATAAACTATTTAATTGAAGGATGCCAGAGGTTTTGAGAGATTCATCTCAGATGGAAAATAACCATATCATGTCAATAAATATACCAGTCAGTCAGATTACAAACTAGAATTTTTCAGCCTAGTCCTATTGAGTCGCATTGCACTTTCCAGGTTGAAAGGATTAGCTGGTGACATCATCGTTGCCCAAGGAATGCCTAGTTGGGGGGTCATGTTTTCTGGTCAGAAGGATGCTATGGCCAATGGCATTGCAAACTCAAGGGTTCTAAGGTCATACACTTTTTGACTAATTCCAAGGAAGTTCCTCTATTAAACTTATTTATTTATTTATTTATTTATTTATTAATTAAAATTTATATACCGCCCTTCTCCCGAAGGATTCAGGGCGGTGCACAGCCTACTAAAACCACATATATATAACAATTAAAATAGAATTAAATAAGGGCTGTAACCGAATCTAAAATCCCAACCTTAAAATTCAATACATTAAACCCCATTAAAATTAATTTAGGATCAGCCCAGGCTGGCCTGCTCAAAGAGCCAGGTCTTCAAATCATGACTGAACACCCTCAGGTCGGTGGTTGTTCTCAACTCAGGGGGGAGCCCATTCCAGAGAGCGGGTGCCCCCACAGAGAAGGCCCTGTTTCTCGGGGTCGCCAGGCATCACATAGATGCCGTCGGGACCCGAAGGAGGCCCTCCCTGTGGGAGCGCACAAGTCGGTGGGAGACTACCGGCAGAACGCGGTCTTGCAGATAGCCTGGTCCGATGCCATGGAGCGCTTTAAAGGTCAAAACCAGAACCTTAAAGCGCACCCGGAAGGCAACCGGCAACCAATGCAGCTCGCGCAGGAGAGGCGTCACATGAGAGCTTTTAGACGCCCCCATAATCACCCGTGCGGCCGCATTTTGTACCAGCTGCAACCTCCGGGTACTCCCCAAAGGGAGCCCCATGTAGAGGGCATTACAGTAATCCAGGCGGGAGGTTTTGGATATAGTGTGTCAAGTTTTTCTCTTTCAGCTTCCTAAATACTGAGAGGTCCTTTGTGCTCTCTGAGCTTGGTTGTTTTCTAGCAGACATTTCATTACCCAAACTAATGTAGCACTGGATGTTACCTAGTTGGATAATGATGAAATGTCTACAAAAAAACCCAGCTCAGCACAAAGAACACTTCTTGAGCTACAATTATTCTCCTTTATCAATTCCTAAACACTTTCTTTCCATGTGGAAGAGACTTTCTTTTTAATACCTCATTCTCAAGCTGCTTTTTGATAATATATTAAAACATGGTTTATTATTGTGAACAAATATTTCAGCTCAAATACTCTGCAGCCTCCCTGATGAGTCTGTGACTATTCACTGTGGCCAATGCTCCATAGCCAATCACCATGATCAACTCACCACGGCCAATTTGCTGCAACAATTTGCCATGGGACTACACTGTGGGACAACTTTAGTACAAGAGTTGTATCGATATGAAATAGTGGAATAGAATCATTAAAGAAAGGAGGGACAAAATGAAATCTGAATAACAAAAATTAAAGCAATGTTTTATTTATTTTAAATAATTAAATTGGATCAATCCTTTGGTGAGTTGTCCCGCAGTAAATTGGCTTGGTAAGTTGGCCATGGTAAGGTGGCCACAGCGAGTAGTTGGCTGTGGCAAGTTGTACCATTCCATCTGATTGCCCAGATTTCCTGTTCTAAATAGAACTCCACAGGAAAGTTCACATTGTAAACTCCTGGGTTTCAATTGCACATGGAAAACTGCAGGAAATTGCAGGCTGGTAGCAGTTACGGTACTGTAGAATTATAACTGGTAGCAGTTATGATGCAGTAGAAAGTTAGCACCCTCCTCTCCTAGAAGAATGGAACATTTTAGGAAATATTAAAAAGCAGAATATTTCACCTAAAAGAGAAATAGAAATCTTAAGGAGACAGAAACTCAGCCCCAGCTCCCTGACCCCAGCAGATATTTTGGTGCCAGTTTATCTACAAGTGCTTCAGCTCCAGAATGATGGGATTATCCTTCAAGGCAAAGCCATTCAGCCACAATAGGACAAGCCCCTTCATTACATCAGCAAGCTTCAATCAAGGGTAGGACTCAAGACAGCCTACAAAGTGAACATAGCCCCAGGGGAGTCTGACAGCAGCCAATAAAATACATTTCTTGCAAGGAACAGGAAGCTCAAGGGCAAGGCCCAAGAGAGGGTATAAATAACTTTCTCTACTCCATGTGTTCAGCTGCACCAGGACTTCAAACCCATGTGGTCCTTTTCATCAATATCAAAATCTTTCCAATCAGCCTCCATGTTTCCAGTGTCTTTCTCCCCACCTGGATGTCCAGCGGACATTTTTTCCAACAGTACCCTAAAACAGAATATGATATTTCTAAGTAATAAGGCAATTTATATTTCATGCATTCCATAATTGTAAGCAAACCTTTTACAATTTTAGGCAGATATTTTAAGAGGCAATTCTTTTCCCAACTGAATATGACTGTGAATGAATTAACTCTAGTGCAGACTCCAAATCAAATGGAAAGCTATCCTTAAGACAAAAACAAAAAATCAACTCATTCGAAAAGCCATTTCAGCCTGAATCTATAGATGAAGAGGAATAAATATGACAACTTCAGAGAAGGGCTAGAAATTCCTTCTCTTGTAAATCCATATTATGTGTTTTGGATAGTCTATTCAGGAATGCAGAAGGTCAATCC
This sequence comes from Bungarus multicinctus, assembly GCA_023653725.1. Lineage (NCBI taxonomy): Eukaryota > Metazoa > Chordata > Lepidosauria > Squamata > Elapidae > Bungarus > Bungarus multicinctus. The sequence goes on from CM042841.1 coordinate 7,768,786, forward strand.
AAAGCATACCTAGCCAGATTAAATCCTTGGACAATAGGATTTGTGAGTCTTTAAGTTTAAATTGAAGCTTAAACTCTACTTGTGAATGAGCAATTTATTTTTCTCATAGATTTATCATGCTCACCGGACTTGTACACAGGTAACTAAAAATCTGTTTTCTATTTTCCATCACCCTTTGCAAACAGTGGGTTTTTCTGACTTCATGTTCAAGACAGAGAAATTCCAGTAAAGTACTATGTGTTACAATCTTTCTTCCTTGCATTCTGAATTAGAGTAGACCAATGATGGTACCCTTTTTGGTACCGAGTGCCCAAAGTGCGCATACCCAAAATGCAACACATATGTGCGTCCCACACTTGTGAGTGTGTCCCATGCATGGCAGAGACCCAAAGACCAGCTGGCCAGTGTGAGATGTGCACGCATATGTGGTGGAGCTGAGCTGGGGTGACAGTTCGTGTGCCCACAGAGAGGGCTCCTGTGGTTCGCCACCACAGGAGTTGACAACAAAACAATAGTATGAAACTTCAATGATCTAGAATCAGAAATGATTGGCTGATTCCTCAAGAATGATTGGCTGATTCTTTGAGAAGAATGACATTCAAGGATGGTCAAATAAGAATGTAAGATAATATGCTTAGAGTTCATAGCATCTTTTTCTCAAAAGTATTCCTGTGCCATGACATAGACAAATGAGATTTGAATCTTTGTCCTATGCATCCACCCAAATTGTTCCTGACTAAATCAGGAGCATTGGCACTTCATCGGCACATCAAAATGGAATGCTATTTGAATAAATGCATGTTTGTTAAGCAACTGGAGGCCAGGAGGGTTGTGTTACATGGACAAATGCATCTCCCTCTGTCCTACCTGTGAAAATGAACACTCTTCTGCTGCTAAGGAAATGCCTTGAACGTGGTTGTTAATGTCTGGATATCACACTTGAAATAAAATTGAAAGAAATTGGAACCGGTTCAGAAAAATGACAACAGGAATGGCCAGGAGACAAATAGCTAAATCCTCTATGAAGAAAGTGAGATGCTGAGTCTGTTTAGCTTTGAAAGTTTGAGAAAGCTGTGACTAAGAAGAGTTTCATAACACTCAAGCACTTGAAAGCATGTAGTTCAGAAGGTCAAGACCCTCACTACTTTTCTGGGAAGTAAAAGGAAAGGGGAAGAATAGTTTCAGATCTGAAAGATTGATGTTAATCTTTCAAAGCCATTCAGAAAATGAATATGAGCTCTATGTTTATTGTAAGGCTACAGTACATTAACAAATTCTTGCAAATCTTAAAATATTCCTTCCCTCCTCCCTGTTTATTCTTGAGTAAACTAGGGAGGATCTCTCTTGAAATGCTTCTGACACCACTTCCGTAGGCTGAGATACCTTTTGCAGGATGGTTATTCAGTCTGCAGCTCTTCTGGTCTCCGAAGGTCATTCTTGCAGACCATTACATTGCTTGAGCTCTTTCTGAAGTTTTTCAGAGCTCACCTTACTGCTGCCAATATTGTTCCTGCTGGACTGTTTGTGTTGTATATCTTCCATTCACTTTGGAGCGCCATATGAAGCATTTGATACCTGTGAAAAAGCCCCATGAGTTGAGATCCATTTAATGACTTCCTTGGGATTTCCTGAAAGCTTCCAGGAAGGCTTCAAAGGAAATGTCTCCTTAGTTCTAGGTTGTTCCTCTCCTTGATTAGTTTCTGTCCATTGATTCTTGTCCTACCTTCAGGTGCTTTGAGGAATATCTCCTCCCTTTTCTTTGTGGCAACCCCTGAGATACCAGAAGAATACTTTCATGTCACTCCTAATTCTTCTTTTCATTTTAGACATATTCAATTCCAGCAATCATTCTTTAATATGTTTTAGCGTCCCATCCCCTAATCACCTCTGTTGGCCTTTCTGTACTCTTTCCAGACTCTCAACATCTTTTTTTACATCGTGGTGACCAAAATTGGATGCAGTATTCCAAATGTGGTCTTACCAAGGTGTTATAATCCTTCTAGAATCCAGGAAGACTTCAAAGCTCTGGATGATCATTGCATTTGAAAGACAGGATATGAATATCCTCCTCAGAAGGGGCATCTTCATCTGCAAAGTCAAACGTAAAGATGGTGAGTGCAGTCACAGGATTTGAAGTCATATCCATTTTAAATCTATTTACACCTGCAACACATGTAAAAATAATGGCTCTTTGAATCACACTGTTGTATCAGTGGTGGGATTCAAAATATTTTATGACCAATTCTGTGGGTGTGGCTTGGTGGGCGTGGCAGGGGAAGGTTACTGCAAAATCCCCATTCCCTTCCCATCCCACTAACCTGCTTTCCAGCTCTGTTCTCCTCTGCAGGGCAACCAAAGAAGACCCAGCCAATCAGCTTGGACTTGGGAGGCAGAGAATAGATGGGGGCGGAGCCAGTCAGAGGTGCGATTGGCCGGTTCTCTGAACTACTCAAACTTTCCGCTACCAGTTCTCCAGAACTGGTCAGAACCTGCTGAATACCACCTCTGAGTTGTAGCCACCATTTTGATTTTTGTGGCACTCTCTTGCCACTGCTGTTTGGCCACTTCATTGCCTGCAGCTACACCCAATCATGTCAATTTTAAATGATATTCTTTTTCCTTGAAATAAATGTTAAAAACAAATTGTCTTTTGACAAATTGATTGAAAGCCTTTAGAGTGAGGAAGAAACCAGCTTGTCACTATCAGTCTCAATCGTTCTTCTTTGATATCCCATAGGGACTAGTATAAAACATTTATCAATCTGAGACTTGAATGCTTACTTATGTGTTGTTTTTATATTCTATTTTTACTGGTATTACAGATATTATAGTAAACATAGGTAGGGCTTTTAATACCCTACAAAATTACGGAGTTTGGTACTATTTGCAGTCCTCGACTTACAACAGGTTGTTTAATGACCATTCAAAATTACAACAGCATTTTAAAAAGTGACTTATGGCCATTTTTCATGTTTACAACCATTGCAACATCGCCCTGGTCATGAGATCAAAATTCAGGCACTTGGCAATTGACTCATATTTATGATGGCTACAGGATCCCAGGGTCATGTAATCCCCTTTTGTGACCTTTCTGTCAAGCAAAGTCAATGGGGAAGCCAGATTCACTTAACAACCGTGTTACTAACCTAACAACTGCAACTGTGGCAAGAAAGATCATAAAATGGGCCAAAAATCACGTAGCAACAGAAATTTTAGGCTTAATTGTAGTTGTAAATTGAGTATATTTACACTTCATTGGGATCAAAGATCAGCATAAATTAGCAAATTGAAAACCAATATCCACAATGCGTTTATTTTATATCCCCTATTTGTGTTGCTGCAATGTCTACAAAAAAAAATATTGGTGACAGAATTATATTTGTCAATTTGTGCCAATTTTTGGAGATAGAACAATCTTTGGAAAATGACATTTACACACATACTTATTGGCTCTCCAGTTATATAAACCTGGGAGTGACCCTGTTTGAGAACATGTATTTTCTTAACAGGGATGTTTTTATCCACTATTAATGTATTATAATGTGTCAGTACTATTTTTTATATATTGTAAATAGTGATGTCTATTGCTGGGTCTAAGAGTTATATTCTTTTCTATTCTTATATCCTCTATTTTTAGATTCTTTCTTTCCAACAAACTTAGCTTCAACTCCTGCCAAGTGTTATCAGCCGTAAGGTCCTTCCTCATTGGGCAACTTTTGGTGCCCAGTTTATATTCCCTGCAGTGTTTTTAGACAGTGTTCCCTTCAAGAAATCCTGTTTGAAAAAGAACTCCACTAACCACAATTCACTATTCCGTGTCACTTTCTCATCTACAAGAACAGTGGAGGTGATGATGTTTGGTAACCAGATAGAAGAGGAAGGAAATAAAGGGCAGGAAAAGAAAAGCTTATGAGCTGGTTAAACTTGAAGAAGTAAGAATCTTTCAGACTTTAATAAGATCTGTTTGATGCTGCTCTAAAGGCAAATACAGAACCTGAGGAATAGATCACATGAAATGGCATTCATTGATTTGTGGACCTTACATGAAAATGAAATTCTTTTCGAAATCCGAGCTCTGCCTTAAAAGTTCTGTTTTCTAGATGAATTGAGTTCAAGCCACCATTTTGAGCTATATCTTGGGATAACACCTCAAGGAAAGCTCGGATCCGAAAATGAAGTGGATTTTCAACATTTCCCAACCTGCAGAACACGAAAATAAGCTCAAGTTTTAAATCCTAGCTCTGTTTCAAAAGTTATGTATTCCTGCTAAATTGGATTCTACTTTCCATTTTGAGCTATATCTTGGGATAACTCCTCAGGGAAATCTCGGATCCTAAAAAGAAGTGGGGCTTTAATGTTTTCCACCCTGGAGAACATGAAAATGAAGTCACTTTTGAAATCCGAGCTCTGCATCAAAAGTTGTGTTTTCTGGATGAATTGAGTTCACCCCACCATTTTGAGATATGCCTTGGGATTACTCCTCAAGGAAAGCTAGTATCTGAAAATGAAGTGGATTTTCAACATTCGCAGCCCACAGAACATGAAAGTGAGCTTAATTTTGAAATTCAAGCTTTGTTTCAAAAGTTATGTATTCCTGCTAAATTGAGCTGTACCTTCCATTTTGAGATATGCCATGGGATATCTCCTTAGGGAAAGCTCGGATCCAAAAATGTTGTGGATTTTCAACATTTCTCACCCCGCAGAACATGAAAATGAGCTTAATTTTGAAGTCTGAACTCTGCTTCAAAAGTTATGTATTCCTGCTAAATTGAATTCTACCTTCCAGTTTGAGATATGCCTTGGGATAACTATTAACCTTGGTTAGTTTTAATTTTAGTTTGAATCAACCAAATGTTTTAATTTGTACAACCCAGTGAACAGTAAACTAACCACACTGAGCGAGTTCTCACAATTCAGTGCTACAGATAACGTAAGCAAGTCAAACTCCTGGCCTAGTGGCCGGATGCGTCATGCGTTGGCCATGCCCATGCCTGGTTAAGCAAAGGAGGAAAAAAGTCCCAATACATCATACGACTCCACAATGACGATGTGAATTTGACATCCCTGATTAAAACCAAGCAAGAACATTTTTCAAATTGCAAAAGAGTAGGAGAATAGGAGAGTAAGAGTAGAGGGAGTTTCTTGAATGAGAAGCAAAATGTTTTCAAGGAAAAACAAAATCCAGCTGCCTTTTGGAAAAGCAGTTTTGGGTTAACCATGACCTGGTTTAGTAGAATATTTCCAGTGGAATCAGTGAAAAGAATAAGGCCAACCAATTCTCTTTGTAGTAATATGAATGGTAACAGCAACAATCTAATTTTGGCAATGCAGCCTCAACTGCGTCAACGTAATTCTCAATAACCTTCTGTTCACCACCTTAGATAGGCCCATATCAAAAATTACTAGTTACCATCTCCCAGAATCAAATGCTCTTCCTCTAAGAACTTCACTCCTCCATTATCACTGGGTGTTGATTTAGATTAATTCCCTGCCCCAAATGAAACATCAATCTTCATTGGCATAACTTCGCTATATATATATATATATTTTAAAGACATTTTTCAGTAATTGTGATTAACTCTATTATTGTCATATCTGTTTGCTGGTGATGAATATGTTAAGTGCAGGCCCATTACCCTGTCACCTACTGTTGTAGTTATCTAAAGATCTTCTAGAATGGACCTGAAAAGACCTACAAGCAACGTAACTGTTCTATCTCTGAGCTATGGTCTTTAACAAGAGTAATGTCAAATCCTTGAATGGAAATCTCTAATTTAGTTGAATTATGCTGATATATTTTGTCCCACTCTGCCTATGGAATTTTCTGATTGGTTCAGATCAGTGGTACAGCAGAAGGAAAATGTCTTGCTACACTGCTGTTCCTGCAATATTAAAATGGATATTTTTTTAAAAAAATCATTTTCTAGCTGTTTGCACTCTATTCCTATCCTTCTTTTCCTTTCAAGATTAGTTCTCATTCCCTTTTCAACCAGATTTGTGTGACTAACTTTCCTTTCCTAAAGAGCAGGTGGAATTAACATGATTGCTGAAAATAGTTATCTGGCTTTACAGCTCTCCTTAATCATGCAATGAAAAACTGCTTTGATGATGTATGTTAGGAATCTGTCCACCAATTAGTTGGGTTGGCAATATACCGTATAAACCAACAATGTATATTTGTAGCTTTAAGACAAAGTTACTGTGTTGATATGTTCCGATTGGTTGATTTTATTGTGAATTGCCATAACAGGGAGCTAGAGATCATGGCTTGCTCTCTCTGACATTCTGTTTCTCTGACATTCTGTATCTCTGACATTCTGTTGCTATCTAAGGTTCTCTGTTGTGCTTATACTTTGATATCTTTGTTTACTGTAAATGACAAAGGCAACCGGTAAGAAGACTTTGTAATTGGATATTCTTTGGACTGTAAAACATATATGACCTGGACTATTTATTGGACTGCGCTATTTCTTAAAGTAAACTTTAACTCAATTTAGTGTAGCTGCGTGTGGCTGAATAATTATTCTTAACTACTCTCATAAACATTTCCATGTGCATATCCTTGTTACTCAAAGGTTATTCTGTACATGTCATAACAATGTATTTTTGTGGCATGTCATTCAATCCACATTATCTGAGTTTGGTGCTGTGAAAGTGAAAGAAATAAATGCCGAGGGCTTGGGTATGCAGTTGTCACACTCAAGGGAAGGCAAAGTAAAAATATGTAAGATCTAAGTGGTTGCTTTTATATTCTGGCTAGACCCACAACTGATTTTTGTTGTTGTCTTTGGCTGTAACACCATACATCATTGTGGCAGTAGAAATTAGAATTTAGTACATGAAACACAACATTGTAACCTGGGAATGCCCTGTTGAATAAATTGAAAGGGGATTTGAAACTAAGCTGAGTAAATTGGCCCTCCCAAAGATCAGACAGAGGAGTGGCAGGCCAATTTCATTGTAAACATAGTGTACAGAAATATGAAAAATTGATTTAAGATTAAGGAAGGCAGATTCTCCAGCCAGCAGGAACTCACGGTCTTCCTCTTTCTAGCCTGGCACTAGATCAAACTTCATGGTGGCTGTGGAATTCTGGGAATTGAAGTCCACAAGTCTTAAAAGTTTCCAAGTTTGGACAACCCTGCTCTAGAGGAAGAAGTACCACCGCAACACCATGCCTCATTTCCAATTCCCTAAGCCACTCCAGAAGGATACTATCCTTGATGGTATTGAAGATCATTGAAAGATCAATAAAGATCAGGGTGCATGGACCTCTACCATTCCAATCCTTCCACAGGTTACCCAGTACAGCCGATTCTTCTCACTTTGTAGTGAAATAATATATATGAGAACATGCTTTAAGCTTGAGAAAGAAAACAAGCAAAGCTCAGACTGGTTTGCCCTAATTCACTGAAGAGGTATAAGATGAAGGAAAGGTAAAACATAGCTTGGCTGACAAGCTTAAGATAGCCTATATATGTAAATATAGTCACAATCAAAAGTGTGAGTTGGTTTCTGGCTCAGCTTATGTTGAAGGGTTGCTATTTGACTAGGACTTGGTGGTCTTCAAGAGTAGCCCCACAAAAAGTGAACAACAGCAATTTATACAGTAGATGACAAGACCAGGAGAGAACATTTCCAGTGTCCTTTGTTCTGGCTAAGCCACAACTGGATAAATAATCAAGGAAGGAAAGATACCTGGTCAGAAGAAATCTGGACTGTGCCAAGTAAGCATCAATTAGCTGAAAGTTTAATTTTAAATAGAATTTATGCTTAAAATCTGTGACAAGACAGAAATATATGCAAAAGTTACAATAACAATGTGTCATTAAAACTATGGAAGGATTATCCACCTGCTACCAATTAAAGCTGTGTAACTGATTGAAGGAATGGCTGATTATATTAATTTTACCCTAGTGCTAATTGGCACTAATTTTCAGCATGTGGTATCTGTCGTTTGCTCTTGTATGAATCCCTCATCAGTCTTTGCCAGATTTTTTTTTAATACACCATTGCAGGGATGGTCTACACACAAGTTAGCAGCAAATGTCAACAGAGGCATTAGGAAAATTCATGACCATTTTTAACTGTTTGTTTATTGTGGACAGCGTTACCTTGGAGGTAAACACCAATTAATCTATTCTGTTTATTACCTACTCAGATTTAGAATCAGATCATGAGGCAGATGTTCACATCCCCAAATGTTCAGTAGTTGGCTTCTTTTTTGCAAGTATGCAATTTTACCAAAGCCAACTGAAGTAAAAAAATAAGGGTCAACATATTACTGCAGATGTTGCTGGTGACAAACATCCTGGATGCTACATCAATAATCTTTGGTAACGCTCCAAGAACTTCTCAAATATTCAATACTATAGAGAATATCTTAAAACTAATTTTGCCTATATTGAGGTGAAGCTATAGCACTTCTCAGCCTTTCTGTAATGGTACGTGGCAGACATTGGCAGACGGGGTGAAGACTTGCAAGATTCTGTTAACATAGCTTTATGATAGAATAGAATTAGTGCATCTGGTTGCGTTTCCTGTCTGGTCTACCTGGTAACCTCAGTCTCAAGTATGAAAGTAAAATTCTCCCACTGTAACCTTTACAGTCTGAGAATCTAGAGAGAGGCCCTTGTGGGCTTCTTGCTCCACCCATAGTTCAGTTCTGGGCTCTTATCTGACTGTTCCCAGGCCACATCTCTTCACCCTGTCTCCAAAGTCTTTCTCACATATCTTTACACTTTCTCTGATGCTTGATGCTTTCACCTGATGCTTCAGTGTCTTGAGCTTCGATTAATCCTTTCATTATATTTCCAGCCAGCTTGAAGACTGGAAGCAAGCAAGAACTTTTGATAGTAATTTTCCAATATTTAAGGGGCTGCCACAAAGAAGAGGGGGTCAGTCTATTCTCCAAAGCAACTGAAGGCAGCACAAGAAACAATGGACCTGACAATCATGGAGAAAACCAACCTAAATAAATTTCATGACAGTGAGAACAATTAATCAGTGGAATGACTTGCCTCCAGAAGTTGGGAGCACTCCACTACTGGGGGGGTTTAAGAAGAGATTGAACATCCATTTGTCTAAAATGGCATAGTGTCCTGCTTGAACAGGAGTTGGATTAGAAGACCTCCAAGGTGTCAGCGTTCCAGAAAAACAAACTCTAACACCACAGCTCCAAGACAGGCATTTTCCCAAAGTTCCATTTTATTAGAATGGTCATACTGGCACATCTGGGAAAACCCAAATGTGAGAGTTCTGGGTTTTCCCTCAGTAATTCAAAATCAAAGATCCATCCCCTGCACCCACCATGGTCCAATCACCATCCATCCCAACTTCTTCTAACCACTCCCCAACCAGGAGCAGGATGACATGACCTTGACTCAGAAGAAAATCCTATTATGTCTAACTACTATACATATACTCCATGAAACCCCTCCTCCCAATTTCCCAGGCACTGTAATGTAGTAGCGTAGAAGCTTCTGGTGCTCATATGGTTTCCAAGGCTGACACAAGTTTTTTTTCAACTTTTTTTCTGTAATTTATCCAGCTGCATCAACCATGTAAATGAGAAATGATAGCTGTTTTTAATGGAGACAATAACTAAGGAAAAGTTATATGTTGGTTTCTCACTTGCCTGCTTCTTTGGACCATCGTGAAGGTCTTTTAAAGAACTGATTGAAGTTAATTGGAATGGGTTAATAATGCATTTTAATGGAGAGGAAATTGGGCCATAAACCTCAGTAACCCCAAAGGATCCTGGATGAGTTCAAGAAAGCATCCGCCTTACGATATTTGTCTATCATGGTTCATCAGAGTCAGCCAGATGTTCAGCCTGGATTTGGCATTTTTTTTCCACCTACCAAGCCCTGGGATAGACAGATGTGGATGTTTGAATAAAAGTCCAAACACAAATATACAACAAACCCAAAACATCAAAGAGCATTAACTAGTAATTAAAAGTTATTAAGATTCAAGTCATTTGGTCATTTATTCTTATAATTTTAGTTAGCTTTGTTGTCAGAGCACAAAGTGTACAATGAGGTTATAAAGTAGGGGTGTCAAATTTGCTGCCCATGGGCCAGATGCATCATGTGCTGGCCACCCCACCCCCATTTTAATGAAGGGAAAAAAGCTGGGATATGTCACGTGACGACAACATGATGATGCGAGTTTGACACCCCTGTTATGAAGGACAAATGGTAACCTTCTCCCTTACAACCAATAAACAAATCCTGGAGATCGAATAAAGTGCATATAAACTGAGACATATTGCAAAGTTCATATTATTTGAGCTATGATATCACGATGAACCCCTTTTGTCTCTTCCCCTTTTGTCTCTTGCAATTAATAATCATTGCCTATTCCTTGCCTGGAAAAAGAAACCTTCTATACTTTCTTGTATCAGTTCATTCCCAGGCCTTTTGTGGATCTGGACTTGCTATATTAGCCAAACTCAAATAGAAAGTCTTGGCTATGGGGAGACATAAAGCAAGTTCCTGCATTCATTAAGACTGTGTTGCTTTTCCTGTGAGGGCAATGAAACTGGAACCAATAGAGTTAACACTGCCTGTCCTGAATAGATAAGAATGTCAAGATGGCCTTATATTTAGCTCTAGGCAAAAATATAAATGAAAATATAGCCATTTATAGATTTTATTGAATTTAAACTCAGCTGCATGCAAATGTGGGTGGAGGGTGCGTAAGCATTGGCACCTTCTCCTCAATGTTGCATTCCTCACCTGAAGCCCATACAGAGTCTCCATTGTACTCTCAGAGAGCATGGTTTTACGCTTGCGACCTGGAAGGAAGACTCTGAGAAGGATGTTTATGGAGATTCTCAGTCATCCAGGTCATAGTTGTCCCAAAAGTGCTTTTTCAAAAAGCAACTGGACTTTCTATGTTTTGCTTGAAGACGTTTTGCTTCTGATCCAAGAAGCTTTTTCGGTTCTGACTGATTGGTGCTTGGATGAGAAGGGAAGCGGCTTCAAGAAAAAAAAGCAAAGGAACTCTAGTTGCCTTTTGAAAAAGCACCCTGTTCTTTGCTTCAGACATCAGAATATACTGGGACAGTCCTGGGATAAACTAAAGTATTCAGTCACCTATTTCTAGGGTGGTACTGCTGCTGTTTTAGCCAGCTACCTAACTAGCTAGGCAGTCAGATATTTTATTATGGTCATAACTAGCCATAAAGACAAAACATAGGCCTACAATCTGTCAGCTACATGCAACTTCCAAGATAATGACAATAAAACTGCTTTAGTTTTTAGTCAACAGTTAACCCACTGGTATAGCAATTGTGTCAATTGGGCTACTTTCTCAGAAAGCAGCTAAGTCCCTATCTGATAGTAAAAATATACCTGACCTGTTTGGCATTTTCATGAAGATGAATGCTACACATGGGCCAGGAATGTCTCTGAAAGGAAAAGGAACAAAGCATGTGTTTAACTGTCTTTACTGCCTTTGTTCCATAGGTCAACCCAATATTGGGTTGGGTCAACCCAATATTGGAGCATTTTCTTTCTAGGACTGAAGTTCTGAATCACCACTAGCTTCTAAATAAAACTTGATATGAAGGAAGGTCTTCTTAAGGTGTAGAAATGGTGCTATAGACATCTATCTTTAAAGAGCCTTACTACAATAGCCCCTTCCCATTACCCTTGTATTTTTGATTGGTTGATCCACATGGCCAGTTCATCCCAGTGCAAAGACTTCCACGGAAAATTCTTAATAGGCAGGAACACCCTACATCTTCCTCTACCTAACTCGTACTCACCAAGAAAGCAAACCTGTTTAACTCATTCTTTGGCTCAGTATTTGTAAACAGCAATGGATCAAACCCACTACTTCCTAGTCGAACCACAGACAACTACAATGATCTAATACATATCGATTTTACAAAAGACATTGTTGAAAAAGCACTGCGCAATCTAAAAACATCCGTATCTATTGGACTGGATGGAATATGTGCCTACTTCTTTAAAAAACTATCCACTGCCATAGCAAAACCTTTAAGCATAATCTTTGAAAAATCTTTCAGGACCAACTCCTTGCCAAAACTATGGTCACAAGCCATGGTCATCCCCATCTTCAAAAAGGGAGACCCCAGCCTAGTTGAAAATTATAGACCAATCTCCTTATGCTGCATCACCTGTGAAGTCATGGAATCAATTATTAACCAATACATTATCATCCACTGAGACAAACAACCTACTCTCCTTGGTTTCAGAAAAAAATTATCCTGTAATCTGCAACTCTTACACTGAAAAATCATATGGACTACACAACTCGATCAGGGCAAAGCAATAGATGCAGTCTACATAGACTTCTGCAAAGCCTATGATTCAGTGGTACACGACAAACTGCTACTAAAACTAAAATCTTATGGTATCTCTGGACATCTACATAACTGGATAGAAGCATTCCTGTCGGACAACAAATGGTCAAAATTGGGAGCGTCCTATCAAATTTTGTACCTGTCAACAGTGGTGTCCCCCAAGGGACCAACTCTCTTCATACTCTACATAAATAACCTCTGTGATCATATTAAGAGCAACTGTGTTCTCTTTGCTGATGATGTAAAGCTATTCAACACCACAGACAATACTGCTACCCTCCAAAAAGACCTTGACTATGTATCAGAATGGTCAATCAAATGGCAACTTCAAATCTCAACAAATAAATGCTCTGTCTTACATATTGGCAAAAAAAAAAATCAGAAAATAAAATGCAAGCTAAATAGGCAAGATCTTGTTGAGGATCCAAACTCTGTCAAGGGCCTTGGAGTACTCATCTCAAATGAACTAAGTGCTAGAGCCCACTGTAACTACATAGCAAAAAGGCATTAAGTGTTGTTAATCTAATCCTACGTAACTTCTTCTCTGATAAAATCACACTACTAACTAGTCCATACAAAACGTTTGTTAGACCTATAGTTGAATACAGCTCATCAGTCTGGAACCCATATCATGTATCTGATATTAACACAATTAAGAAAATCCAGAAATATTTCACAAGAAGAGTTCTCCGCTCCTCTACTCGTTGCAGAATACCTTATGCCAGCAGACTTGAAACTCTAGACTTAGTAAACCTAGAACTACGCTGCCTACGGTCCGATCTAAATATAGTATATAAAATCATACATTGCAATATCCTACCTGCAAATGAATACTTTAGCTTCAGTCATAACACTACAAGAGTACACAATAGATACAAACTCAAGGTTAACCGCATCAAACTTGACTGCAGAAAACACTTCAGCAACAGAGCGGTCAATGTTTCGAATACTTTACCTGACTCTGTGGTTTCTTTCCCAAACCCCAAAAACTTTAACCTTAGACTGTCTACTATTGATCTCACCCCCTTCCTGAGAGGCCTGTAGGGGACGTGCATAAGCACACCAATCATGCCTACCATCCCTGTCCTATTATTTCTTTTTATTTTTCTTATATAAGTATCTATCTCATGTATTCAAAACTACTGTATATTTATTCTTATACCTGTATCTTGTAAGTAATTGACAAATCAAATAGATTAGATTGGAAACTTTCAGCTCTGTTTTTTCTCTCCCACAATGTCTCACAAGCATAATTTTCTGATGCACTATGTGGTTCATTTCATTGTGTGACAGCTTCGCTCTTTCAATTGGCTACTGAATACAGTGTCCAGATTGCTGGTTTATTATTTTATTCCAAAGATACCGGTGTCCATCTTGTGGCACACAAATCTGAGTTGGCTAACCAAATCCCCAATTCTTCCTGAAATTCCAATTTTCCCACTGATTTGATACCACTGTAATATTTTTCCCTATTCATCTTGTCCCTAGCTCTCTGTCTCTCCTCCTCTCCATTCCCTCTTTTCTCCCCCCCCCCCCCCCAATGTCTCTCTCTGCTGTAATTTTAGCTTGTGGAAAATAATGTCTAGTTAATTAGAGAGAACAATTATATCTTAATGGGGCTGAGAGGGTAAGATTTATAGGTGTCAAAATAGGACACTAGATCCATATAAATAAATAACGATAACCTTAATACTGTAAAAAGAGGTTTTGTGAGGAGTTTTGGCTAAGAGCTATTCTTGTCGCTGTTGCTGTTCTTAAGGCTTCTGGGGATGGAGCAGATACAGCCAGGGGTGTGACAATGTCACTCAAGTAGATGGAACTAAATGTTGTAGCCTCCTTAAAATAAAACTCCCTTTAAAAAAATATTTGGGACAGTTGTATGTTAACATTGATATTTTTGCCATTCTTTTCATATGCTTCAGATTTTCCAGGACCTGATCTTAGGACAATGCGTCTATAAAGGTTTGATGGCCTTTAAAAAGGTTGAAATGCCATTTCATTCAACTAATGAGTGGTGCTCATTCAGTTGCAAAGTCGTGTCCAACTCTCTGCGACTCCAGAACCATACCACACCATGTACCACTGTCTCCCTGAGTCTGCCCAAAATCATGGTCACTGCATTGATGACACCATCTAACCATCTCATCCTCTGCCATCCCTTTTTTCTTTTGCCTTCAAACTTTCCCAACACCAGGGTCCTTTCCAAGGAGTCCTGTCTTCTGATTAGGTGGTCAAAGTATTTGAACTTCAGGATCTGTCCTTCTAAAGAACAATCAGGGTTGTTTTCCTTTAGGATTTAAGACCACACCTAGAGTACTACATCCCGTTTTGGCCACCACATTATAAAAAAAATGTTGAGGCTATAGAAAAAGTAGAGAAGAGCAACCAGGATGATTAGGGGACTGGAGGCTAAAACATACAACGAACGGTTGCAGGAACTGGGCTTGGCTAGTCTAGTAAAGAGAAGGACCAGGGGAGACATGATAGAGGTCTTCCAATATTTGAGGGGCTGCCACAGGGAGGAAGGGATCAAGCTATTTTCTAAAGCGCCTGTAGGCCAGACAAGGAATAATGGATGGAAACTGAACAAGGAGAGATTTAACCTGGAAATGAGGAGAAACTTTCTGACAGTGAGAGCAATCAACCAATGGAACACCTTGCCCTCAGAAGTTGTGGGAGTGCCATCACTTGAGACTTTAAAAAGAAATTGGACTGCCATTTGTCAGAAATGGTATAGGGTCTCCCGCTTGGGCTGGGGATTGGACTAGATGACCTACAAGGTCCCTTCCAACTCTGATTATCTGTTATCTGTTATCTAAGGATTGACTGATTTATCTCCTTGCAGTCCAAGGGATTCTCAAGAGTCTTCTCCCACACAACAGTTCGAAAGCATCAATCCTTTCACATTCAGCTTTCCTTATAGTGCAACTCTCACAGCTATACATTACTCCTGCAGAAACCATAGCTTTGACTCTACAGATATTTGTTGGCAAGGAAATGTCTCTGCTTTTTAATATAATGGGTAGTGCAGGGTCCATTTATTCTACACCTCTCATTAAGCTAGTCTGCTTCTAGCTTAGTATCAATTTTATATTGATCACTCTGCTGCTGTATTATAGGATCGTCTTTTAAATATGTAGAATAGTTGAGTTGGGTTGTATCTGAGTTGCATAAACTGGCTTTATTTGTTTCTTGTTAGGTTGTACATTAATTTTGTTGGAGAGAACTATGCAATTCTTGCATTCCCTTAATTTGCTCCATAAAGTGTCCTCTCTTGATTCCTCCCTGCCTCCATATTCTTTGCCTCTTCTTCTACATCAACACTTTCAACAATGATTCCTAATACAGGATATTTCTAGGATAAGCAAATATAATTACTTTATTCTTATATCTTAGAATGTTGATGGGTTGCTTGTAAATCCCAGATGTAATTTGACTGTGAAATATATTCAGATATTGTATCCTTTAACTTGCTTTTCTTGTCCAAGAAAAACATAGACAAATTATGTCTGTAAAGAGTTCTGGAGTTACCAGTGTATTATAATAAAGCTTAAGCATGGCTTTAAGAAAATAACTGGGTTTTTTAATTGTTAACTGTTTCTTTCTCTTAAAAACAAAGGCTTTTTTAAAAAAATCAAAGAAAACCTTTCTTGCTTAAAATAAAATAAAAATAAAGAAGGAAGTTAAAGAGTTCAGTTAATCCATTTTTAACAGCTCTGCATTAGTGACAGCAAAATTAAAGAGAGAAATCACAAATCAGAGGAGAGGTGGGTTGACTAATTGGCCTATTTTCTGGGCTGTCAGAACTCTCTTAAGCAATTTTCCTCCATTATAACTCCAAATCAGCATGTTATTTCCTCTTAAGACACTACCCATTGCCTGAAAATATGAAAGCAATATTCTGGGATACTTCCTGATCAATGGTTGGAAAGACCACATCCCACTGTTAAATAATTGTAGAAAGGACATGGTTATGGGTTGGAGCAAAAGAGGAAGGGAAATTCATTGTACTACTAATAGCAGAAGTATCAGCTTTAATAATAAATTTGTGATACTTTTCACCCAGTAGGTTCCTTATAATATTGTCAGCTTTTTAGGGTAATCCAGATCAGGAAACAGGAAGATCAGGATATTTCATTGAAATGGGCTATGATAACAGCATATTGCAGGTGTGAATATGCTCTTTCCTACTCTCCATCTTACGCTTTAGGGAGTCAGTGAGTAACCAGCCAGAATGTCTTCTAGCTACTGTTCCCTTTTTTAGGATTCAAGGAATGTTTTTGCCCTTAATATTTTTAGAATAGTGCATGTATGTATATATGTATGTATGTATGTATGTATGTACGTATGTACGCATGCATGCATGTATGTATGTACAAACAAACAAACTTATGTATAGAATTCCTTTCTCTCCTCTGTTAATACACAACAAAGAATGTTCTTTCTGCACCAACTCAGAAAGCTTAAACTGGCCAAGGAGCTGCTGATTCAGTTCTACAGAGGAATTAATGAGTCTGTCATCTGCACCTCTATAACTGTCTGGTTTGGTTCTGCATCCTCAGGACTTCAGAGGATAATTAGGACTGCAGAAAAAACAGTTGCTACCAACCTGCCTTCCATCGAGGACCTGCATATGCAGCAGTCAAAAGAGGGCTGTGAAAATATTTACAGTCCCCTCACATCCCGCACTTAAACTGTTTCAACTCCTTCCCTCAAAATGACGCTATAGAGCACTGCACACTAGAACAACTAGACACAAGGACAGGTTTTTTCCCCGAAAGCCACCACTCTGCTAAACAAACAATTCCCTCAACACTGTCCAATTATTTACAAAGTCTGCACTATTATTATTAACTTTCTCATCACTCCTTAGTGCCCATTCCCTGCCATTTGTGATTGTATGACTGAACTTTGTCGTTTGTATCAGTTTTATATTTAGTCGATGGTCACTGGCCACAAAAGGTATTTAAAGGGTCCATGGTAAAGAAAAATTAAAGAACCACTGCTCTATGAGTGAAGCCAAATTATGTTGTGACAAATCCATATATTTAGTTTTCCTATTGTTCTTCTCTCTCTCCCTCCCTCCCCCTCTCTCTCTGTCTTTCTTTAGAAATAATTTTTTTGTAGCTGGGGAGATTGTCATTAAGAGAGTATATATGTCTATCCCTTCTCTCTCCAAGTACTGGAGGAAGAGCAAGCAACCACATTAATGGATACACACAGTACAGTAAAGAATTTTCTACATTGCGGCCTTAAGCTATTTGACTTTCATGCATGAACTGGATGGAAATGAATCTGGCTTTTAAAAAAGACCCCTTTCTGTAGTTTAATCAACTTTCCATTTTAGCATAGCAGTGGTCTGGTGGTTGATAGTTACCATGGCCTCTGATTGGTGGATTCCTCTGCTTCTGTATCATTTCACTCATGCTGGGAAAGCAACTACAAATCACCTTCCTTCCATGGATGAGCTTGGAAGACAATTCTCCTTTGACCCTTTCTTTGTATTTAATATCCTGGTGAATCCACTGGTGGGTTGCAGGAAAGAGGGATGGAGGAAGGAAGATTCAATCAATTAGAACACAGCTGGAAGGGACCTTGGAGGTC
Organism: Bungarus multicinctus; assembly: GCA_023653725.1. Classification (NCBI taxonomy): domain Eukaryota; kingdom Metazoa; phylum Chordata; class Lepidosauria; order Squamata; family Elapidae; genus Bungarus; species Bungarus multicinctus. The sequence continues at coordinate 7,786,727 of CM042841.1, forward strand.
TTCTAGTCCAACTCCCTGCTCAAGCAGAAGATTCTATACCATTTGTGGTCCAGTCTCTTCTTAAAAACCTCCAGTAATGGAGCACCCACAACTTCTGAAGGCATGCTGTTCCGTTGGTTAATTGTTCTCACTGTTACTAAGTTTCTCCTTAATTCCAGGTTGCTTCTCTCCCTGATTAGTTTCCATCTATTATTTCTTGTCCTTGGAAAAGAAAATAATAAAAGCAAAACATGCCAAAATTCTATACTGCATCCAAGCAATATGCACATATTTTTTTTCTAAGTATGAAAAAAGGAAAAAAAGGAAAGCAAAACATGGTAAAATCACATACTGCAACTAAGGAAGGTGCACAGATATTTGAGGGAGGGAGGGAGGGAGAGAGGCATAGAGGGAGGGAGGCAGGAAGGAGGAAGGGAGGGAGGGTGGGAGGGAGGGAAGTGGCTAAGTTAGTAGTACCCCCACCCCAGCAGAATAATGATTTCTGCACCCAAGTCTTAATATACCTATCTCCCTGTTGGCCAGCTTCAAAATACTAAACACACTATTTCCCCCCTAAATGTAAAGTTGTCTGCACATATTTTTCTTATATAATTATAGATAAAGCTAGTTTTACAAAGATAATTTAAGTCTCTGGCATTTGTTTGTCTACAGGGAAAAATAAACAAACCTACCTAAGTGCTTGTTTCATCATTCAGAAAAGTAAGAAAGATGCAGTAATGCTAGGTTTTTTTTTTCCCCCAAAGCTCCCAGTGGAATCAATGTGATTCAATGATAGGAAAAAAAAATAAACACACGGACTAAACACTGGAATATTTAGCCTGCCGATATCAGAAGTGACATCCTGTTTTTAGAATGTGAAGCGAAGCTAGAGTACAAAGAGATCATAGTGGGGGTTGTGTGAACACCCTGGGATTCCATGTATTGGGGTGAGGTAGGGGAATTGCGGCTTGTGAAATACACTAATGGCATTTCATTAGCAAACTGTAAATAGCAGCAGCATAAGCTAGATGTGAGGCTGCTTTCATGGACCATAAATGCTAATGTTTATCACCAATAAAAGTCAAAGAAGCATTTAGTAAAGCAGTTTACCAAACAAACATTAAATACTTTAATGCATTAGCTTCAATGGACAGGTTATTTAATTAAGAGTAATTTGCTGTTTGTTTGTTTTTTCAAATGTATTTCCTGTTGGTCCAGAACAAATATCCTGTGAATACAAAATGCATAGCAGATGTATCTAATGCAGGGTGTATCTCCCTTTCTTTCTGTGTGTGTTTAGGGGTGGGCCAGGAATTTTAAAATGGAAAGCTAAAAGTGATAGATATATGTGGAAACAATCCTCTTATTCTATTTTCAATAGTTTATGCTTTAAAGGCGGAGTCTTAAAAAATATTTTGCAGAGCTGGAATAATCACTGCACAATTTTTGAGCACCTTATTGGAAGGAAATCTATATCAGAACTCACGTTGTGCTAAACATTTTTTCTTCAAACAAAAGAAGTGGCTTCTAAATCCCCCACTCTACCTGAAGGATGAAATCCTGTTATCTGCAGTCTCAATTTTTGTATTTATCTTAGATATGAAACAGCTCAAGATTAGGTAAGAATGCCCTGCATTTAACTATGTAATCATATCTCTGAAGAGTGCAAGCAAAGCTGCTTCAATGTTAATCAAATATACCTTTTGCGTAGATGAAGATGGTGGATATTCTGAGCAGTGTTTGCTGAAGTTCAGTCACTTTGTGGAGTTTTGGGAATTTTCCTGTGGGTATATGGTTGCCTTCTGTCAGAAGATACAGAACAATTAAAACTTGGATCACACATTTTCTGAACAGTTTTTATCCCAGAGCTATAATTTCACTTAACAATGAACTTAAGGACCACCATCAGTGAGCTGTTGGACAGTATTACTTGGTCTGTTGTGTTGTCTGTTGTCTGTGTGTTTTTAGGAGGCGGGGAATCTTGATAGGTGCGGGGTATTTGGGGATTGTCATGTGTGTGTGCATGTTGGATCTGGTCTCTGGGTGTTATGTGAATTTTATGTACAATGACAATAAAGAATTCAATTCAATTTGTGCCATGCATTTTGTTGAGCATTGGAATTTGAAGATGACAAGCTTGTTGGATAAGATTAACCTTGAAGATGACAAGCTTGTTGGATGAGATCAACCTTGTTTGCCCATCAGTCTTAGGTCTTTGTCTTAGTGAGGAACTTTGAGAGATTGAGCAACAGAAGAGATGCCTAGCATGATGGTGAAAGTTGATGAATGAATATGTCCAAATGTAGTTTTATATCCATGCTGTGATAAAAGCTGTGAAATATACATATTACTTAAATTATATTGCATCTGTAGATTCTCATTCTCCAGCCTGATAAAGTTTATCTATACACTTTTGATGGAAAGATTCTCTGGCAGATCCCTTGACATGTTTGAGAGATTCTAAGGTTGACTCAGGCTTCCGTCCTTCTGAGGTTGCTAAAATGAGGACCCAGATTGTTGGGGGTAAGATGCTGACTCTGTAAACTGCTTAGAGAGGGGTGTAAAGTGCTTTTGCTATGTTGCAATGTTTTGCAGATAAAAGTGCTCAGCTTTGCTCTAGATTGAGGGACACCTGGGCCCAATCAAACAAGTTGACTGGGGCAAAATCTTGGAAAATCATCAGGAATTCTTTTGAGCTTGTGGAGTCTGACAAAGAGGCTAATATTCTGTGTAGCCATACAGTTCTGCATATGTGTAGACTAGCCTCATTTTTCCTGGCTCTTTCAAGCGGACAGTGGTTTGTGCATTGCTCAGTTTGGAGGGCTTTATTATTTCTTGGATGGAAGGACTGATAACTACTAGTCACAATCCATCTTCTTCTTTTCAAGCCCATCTATTGATCCAGTTGCATTAGACAACTTTTGGCTTGTCTTCAGACTTCCTTGCTGTGGCTATACCAGCCTGCCCAGGTAGGCTAGACAGGAAATACAACCAACTGAGTTAATTATCTATTATTGTAAGGCTACATTAACAGAGCCTTTCAAGTACAAATCTGCTATCTCTTTTTGCAGCCAGATACAGTGGGGAGGACTCTGTGTGTGTGTGTGTGTGTGTGTGTGTGTGTGTGTGTGTGTGTGTCTGTCTGTCTGTCTGTCTGTCTGTCTGTCTCTGTCTCTCTCCATTATATAGCTGTGGCCTCCCTGCTTTCTTATCTGGTCATTCTCTAGGCAGAATCCCTGTTTTTAAAGTCATTCCTGCATAGCATTACAGGAAATTTCTGGACAAGACAAGAGACCATCAGATTCAGACTGTAGGGGATATTTTAAAATTATTATGAGAATAAAGACATGCAGTTAATAAAGTTTGACCTACAAAGTAATGTAAATATGGGATACAATATAAAGTTGCAATCTTCCATATTGTAGAGTATCATATAGCTTATGAAAGACATATTATACAATTTATATAAGGTTTATTCTTTGTTATTTGCTTAGAGTTAGTATTTTAAAGTATAGCAACAGTATTACATATCTAGAGCATAGCCATGTTTCCCTGATGTTTGAACCCTGGACATACACAGCTTCTGGTTTGAGCTGGTATGTAGGTACTGGGTTACATAGAAAAACAAGATAAGAGAATAGCAAGGAGATGAGAACTGAATGGGCTGGATGCTTAACAACACAGGCTTAACTAATTTTAAAGTTGTATAATAGCAGATTATAGGTGGACTGTTAGTATGTGACTGACTTGGGCCTATCAACTGAGACTGGGAAGGATGGCTGGTGATAGAATTATATAAAAAATTGTATAAAATATGTTGAGTAACTGGGTGTGGACTTCTGTTGCTGTGGTAAGCTGATGTTCCACCAGCCTTTGCAAATGCTTTTAATAAATCTTACTCCTGGTTGATCCAAGTATTGTGTGCCAAACAAGAGGATTCTAGAATTCTAGGAAAGGTATCTAGTCTAGTCAAGATTCAGACCTGGGCATGCACAAGAACTACACTGGTCAGTCTACCAAATGATCTATCAGGACCTGGGGGAGGAAATGCATCCTTCCTGATTCAATTCTTCTCTGCAACATTTAATACTATAATTTGTGATATTCTGCTGGATCACTTGTATATCCTGAGTGGTTGATTCAAGTCAGTGATCATGGGGGAAGAGTAGATGGGATCTGGGGTTGCTTCAGTGTAACCATTGCAGGGATCAGTTCTATCTTCCTCTCTCTCTCTCTCTCTATATATATATATATATATATATCTTTATATATATATGTTTTCGGAGGTTTTCACGGGTATTTGTATGTGGATCTTTGGTTCTTCGGGTTTTCTCCCACGTAGAATTGGAAGTATCTAGGTGACGTTTCGATGAAGTCTCATTCATCATCTTCAGGCTTGTGTCTTCCTGTGCTTCTCGGAGTAATGTGAGCTTGCAGCTGCTTCTTCCTTTTAACTGCTAGTGGGGGTGTGACTTGATTGGGTGGGGGCTTGGCTGTGTTCTGATTGGGTGGGGGTGTGTTCTCATTGGTTCTGGGTTTGTCTGTGTTCTGATTGGTTGGAGGTTTGTCTGTGTTCTGATTGGCTGGGGGTGTGTTCTGTTCCGGTGGGGGTTTGGTTGTACTCAGGTTAGTCTTACTTGCTGGGGGATTTGAGCTGGTGAGCTGTGATCCTGTTGTTTGGCTTCGCGTTCGTGTTAGGTACTCGTTTGTTAATGAGGGCGGGTTTCCAAATGGCTGGTAAGCGGGAGGTGTCATCTCATTTATTCATGCTGTGTGGGCGTTTTTCTATCTTTATGGCTTCTGTGATTATTCTGTTTTTGAAGTGTTCGATTTTGGCTATAGTTTTGGTATTTTTAAAGTCAATACCAGAACTATCGCCAAAACCGAGATAGAAAAACGCCCACACAGCATGAATAAACGAGATGACACCTCCCGCCTACCAGCCATTTGGAAACCCACCCTCATTAACAAATGAGTACCTAACATGAAGAAGGACACCAGACCCACACCCACAAGGGCCACAAAAAAAACTACCACCACACTTCAGGTAGAAAGCAGACTCACACCCACACAGAAGATGAAACACGACCACGGACCAGAAACCGTACCACAGCTGCATCACTACCTGCTTCAAACCCCCCCAACCCATACATGAAGGGAACTGATGCCCACCATGAAGATGTGGCACGACCACGAACTCGAAGCCAAACAACAGGATCACAGCTCACCAGCTCAAATCCCCCAGCAACTAAGACTAACCTGAGTACAACCAAACCCCCACCGGAACAGAACACACCCCCAGCCAATCAGAACACAGACAAACCCCCAACCAATCAGAACACAGACAAACCCCCACCCAATCAAGTCACACCCCAGTAGCAGTTAAAAGGAAGAAGCAGCTGCAAGCTCACATTACTCCGAGAAGCACAAGGCCGAAGACACAAGCCTGAAGATGATGAATGAGACTTCATCGAAACGTTGCCTAGATACTTCCAATGCTACATGGGAGAAAACCCAAAGAATCAAAGATCCACATACAAATACCCGCGAAAACCTCCGAAAACACACACACACACACACACACACACATATATGTGTGTTGTAACACAAAGTATATAACACAAAGTATGTATATATATATATATATATATGTGTAAGGTTTTTAAGCTGATAATTTTAAAAAGTATATATATATATATACTTTGTATTACAACACCCTGTTAAGCCCCAATTAAGGGAGAAAGCATACTGCTTTCTTTTCTGTCTTTCGGCTCATCACCAGAGACCATACCGACAGAAAGCTATTTGTTTCGTTGCCTTTTGTTTACTAGCTGAAGAGAATTTATCCATTTGTCTTGGATGATATAAGGACACCTGCCTTAGACAAGAAGTTGGACTAGAAGATCTCCGAGGTTCCTTCCAGCCCTAGGATTCTATGATAAACTTGAGAAGTTATGATGGTGCTTAAGAAATCCCAAAACATGATTAGAAGCAGAGGACAGCAAGAAACTAGTTCAAGCACAGGGTGATTGGAAGTTACAGAAGCAGATCATTGTTAATACATGCTAAAATAAGAAGCAAATGTTATAGTAAATTCAAAAGAAGAGCAAAAAGATTAAGAGATGAGTGTAGAGCATCATGATCAGAGAAAGGCATTCAAAATACTCAAGAGATAGGTCTCCAACTATTCAGGGAAAGTTGGAAAAGACAATATAATCAGGGGGATAAATTCTCAGAATACTCTTTTCTGAGAAATGTTGACCTAACTCTTTGCTGGAAACATTCAAACATTTCAGTCACCAAGTGACTACAAACAATAATATAATTGCCCACTTATCTCACCCTAAACTTTGCACATATGGGGTAACAACAAATGGAGTAGTTAAGAAAGAAAAGATGAAATAAGTAAATAATACAAATGGAAGTTTTCAGGGATATCCACAGATATAAAAAACATCAATATGGTGACTGATCACCTTGTTAGAGGCACCATCATATTTATTTAATCACATTTATATAGCTGCCCATCTCACAAGAAGTGATCCTGGTTGGTGTACCATCATTAAATAATGATGCATATATGAAAATGAACATTTAAAAATACAAAGAAGTCAACACTGAAATTAAGTTGCTTAAAAATAAATATATACAAACACCAGGCAGAGAGAGAAGAGTATATAATCTATAACATGTCCATTTATAAACATGTCTCCATTTCCCCAGGACCTTGAGACATAAGCAGGTCTTAATAAAATATCAAGAGGGATGGAACTAATCAAAATTTGAGCAGGGACAAAGTGGGGAGAAGGTTCCTTAAGGTGGGCACTACAGCAGATAAGGCCTGCTACTTGGGACCTACTAAAATATATTCTTGGCAGATAGTATTTGTTAGAGGCAAATAACCAGGACCATTTATTATGTTCAAAACACAGAAAAGTATATTATTGCTATCTCTATACAAGAATCTAGTCCACAAGGTCAGACTTAAATTGGTGTTAAATTGAATATGTTAGCACAAGATGAATGGTTACAGGACATAAAAAAGATAAAAACAATTATTTTGAACACGCGAATAAGCCGGGAAGGTGGCTAGCCTATAGACTTAAGAAAGAAAAAGAAAAAAGAGCAATCCAACAATTGAAGGATGCTGATGGTATGCTACAACATCAAACTGACAAGAAAAAACATATTGTTAAAAGTTTTTTTGAGGAATTATATAGTAGGGAAGATGTACCAGCGGGAAATATCTACTTAGAAGGAAAAGGGCTACCTGCAATTCCAGAAGAGTATAAAGAAGAGATAAACAGGGAAATAATATTAAGAGAACTGCAAGAGGCAATCCTGAAACAGAAAAGTAATAAGACACTGGGACTGCATGGTCTCCCAGGGGAACTGTATAAAACGCTCCAAGAAAAATTAGAAATGCAATTATTAGAACTCTATAACAAGGTACTGATGACAGCAAAATTACCCAAGTCATGGGGGAGAGATATATAGCACTGATCCCAAAAGAAGATTCGGATCATCAATTAATTCAAAATTATAGGCCCATATCCCGTTTAAATGTTGATTATAAAATATTTATGACCATAATGGCAGAAAGATTGAAAAAAAACCCTTAATCAGTTCATTCATAGTGACCAAAATGGACTTGCAGAATAAGACAAATTAAAAATAATACCAGAATGGTATTGAATATAATAGAATATTATGAAGCAAACCCAGGAAAACAAATGGCAATGGTCTTCCTCGATGCGCAAAAGGCATTCGACAATGTTAAGTGGCAGTTCATAATATCACAATTAAAAAGCATGCAATTTGGCAATAAATTTATTAAATTGATTTAAATTTATAAGACACATTTATTAAATTGATTTAAATTTATATGACACAGATGGCTAGTGTAATAATGAATGGTGACAGAACGGAAATGTTTAAGATCAACAAGGGAGTAAGGCAGGGATGCACACTGTCCCCCCTTTTCTTTATCCTTACCTTAGAAAATGTTAGGAAAAATGTAGAAATCAAAGGGTCTTTAATTAAAAAGAAGCATTATAAGGTTTAGGCATTTGCCAATGATATAGTATTTTTTCTGGAAGATCCAGAGGAAATAGAGGAATTTGGCAAGGTCACAGGCCTTAAGATTAATAAAAACAAAACAAAATTATTGACTAAAAATTTAAAAGATAAGCAAAAAAAAGTATTAGAAGGAAAATTGGGAATGCAAAGAGTGGAAAAGGTAAAATATTTAGGTATTTGGTTAAAAGCAAGATGCTCTTCAATCAAAAAAGATAACTATGACAAATTAATAATACAAATTTAAAAAGAATTGGAAATGTGGGGGAAATTACAGCTATCACTACTGGGGAAAATTGTGGCAATTAAAATGTCTACCCTACCAAAAATACTATATCTTTTTCAAACTGTACCAATAAGATTGGATAAAACCTTTTTTAGAGAATTAGATCAAATAATAAGTAAATTTGTTTGGTAATGGGAAAAAAGCCAGGATAAAAATGAAATTGTTTCAGGACAAAAGTGAAAGGGGTGGCTTTGGACTCCCTGACTGGGAAATGTATTACCAGGCTGCAGCTACGGTATGGATTAAAGATTGGATCAACCTGGAAAATAAAAGAGTATTGTCGATAGAGGGTCACGACTTGCAGAGAGGATGGCATAGTTTCCTATGGGATGGGAAATGTAAACAGCATGCATATTTTCAGAGACACATGATTAGAGATTCATTAATTCGGACATGGAACAAGATTAAAAATAATCATTATACTAAAATACCAAACTGGTTGTCAACTATGGAAGCACAAATCTACCCAAACGCAATGGATCTGGGAAAAAAGAGGAATTACAAAGATCTATTAGACACACAAGGAAGATTAAAAATGAGACAAGAATTATAGCAACAAAATATAAACATAGATTGGTGGCCATCCATGCAAATTCAGGTGAGATACCAGGACAAAGAACAATTTGGTTTCTGCATGGAAAAGCATCAATTAGATAAAATTCTACAAGGAATGGAAAGGAAAATGATTTAAAGAATATATAACTTTCTACTAGATTTTAAAATGGAAGAGGAGGTGGTCAAAGAGGCGATGGTGGTATGGGTGAAAAATGTTGGCCATAATATAGACCTGGAAAATTGGGAGAGAATGTGGGGATCAAATTACAAATTAATTACATCCACAGCATACAAGGAAAATCAATACAAAATGTTCTACAGATAGCACTTTCCTCCCGCTAGATTGGCAAAAATGTTTAACTCAGACCCAAGTTGTTGGAAATGTGGAAAAGAAAAAGGCACTTATTTTCATACCTGGTGGACATGCCAGGAAGTGAAAAAATGTTGGAATACAATTAGACAATGGATAGAAGAAATCAAGAATCAGAATATTGAATTTAATCCGGAAACTATTTTATTAGGTATAATAATACAAAAATGCAATAAAACAGATAGATATATCATGTTACATATATTAACAGCTGCAAGGATCTTGTACATACAACTCTGAAAGGAAAAAAGGGTTCCACCGGAAGGCATGGTTATAAAAAAAAATAGATTGTATAGAGATGGACAGGCAAACGATGAAAATAAAAGACAGAGAAGATTCAATTTATTATAGGCTCTGGTATGGTATGAGTGGTTTAGAAATAAAAATAAAATAAAATGCCAATTAGGAAAAGAATGAGGGAATATGTAAATATACCATGGAGAAGATTGAGATGTAAGGATAAAAGATATTGATTTATAGTAAGAGTAAGATGCAATGGTAAAGGAATAAGTAAATACATATACTGAAAAATATGAGGAGATGCAAAAGATGTCTTGATGTTGATAACAATGTATGAAGTATTATTTTATGCTTTTAAAATTTGAAAACTTAATAAAATTTATAAAAAAAACAACAAAATTTAATTGGTGCTAAATAAGGGTCAATGGAAATCATTGACCTTGGGTCCCTTATGGCAACACAACGTTTCCAATTAATGATAGATTTAACTTTTCCTTCTAGTTCAGCCTGCTCTTCTCCTACAATATCTGCAATATATCTTCTCTGGCATCTTCAATCTTTTAACCTTGGAGACATTTCTGAATACATGTCCTGATAAGTATTTGGTTAGCATTCTGACTATCAAGTAAAAATAATTTAAAATATAAAATGACATTTGGGATTTGTATGTATTTGATAGTATTTTATGATTATAGTAATCATGCTGCTTATGCTCAGTAATCCAATTATTGCACAGTGGTAAACATTAACAAATCTGAAACACAGTGGGAAAAACAATTTAAATTCATATTTCAGTAATATCACTATTAAGCCAACTTTATAATTACCTCTGAAAAGTTGCCACTTAAGATCCAGCAATTTGAGGAATAAATTATGAAGTTCAAAGGCATGGCTACTTCACCATGATTCAAGGGAAGAACGTTGGAAAAACAAAGAAAGTTAAATATTTTTTTAAACACCCAAATAATGTTGTATAAATCTGGAAACATAACAAAAAAGGACTAAACAATTTTTATTTGTGGTTTGATTCATTTCTATGGGATAAATTCTAAAACAGAGTAAAATGTTTTAATTTGCACTAGTTGGACAGACTCAGAATGGTAAAGAAAATTAGTTCTAGCAATATTTTGCAAAAAAGATGGGAATATCCCAATTGTGAAGAGAGATTCTCCAAGACTTAATGATGGGGCTGCACACACTATTTCATAACTGAATGCAAAGCCGGTATAATTGATGGTTTTTCTTTAAATGCTTTAGCCTGCAATTCCCAAAATGCCATCCCATTGGTCCTGCCAAACTCTGCTGATAGGAACTGAATTCTGAAATACCTGAAGAATATCTGATTGTCTACTGCAGATTTAAACTATTTTAAATTTGTTAATTGATGACATTATTAGCCATGCTGATGGTAGGAATAGAGAAGACATTTTAATTCCCAATTCTCAAATCTAGATAGAAATCAAAATGATGTAATATACTACAGACCAAACTTTTCCAATACTACTGTGAAATAAGATATAAGTATAACAATCACAAAAAAAGTTTATTATTGAAAATCTCTTTAGTTACTAGTATCTATTAAGAAATGTGCACAAATTGTACAACAGGGGAGATGTAAAAGTATGTATACTATAGCAATTCTAACTATACTCTATAACTACTTGCAGGCAAGATTCAGAAGCAAAAAACAATGAAAATAAGTTCAAAACCAGAAAACTTGAGAAAAATAAATTTGATTCATTTGAACATCTTAGTATTATTATGATGGCAATGAACAAATGACTATACAATTTCTTTGCACAAGTCAATTAAATGGCTCTGCAATTACTTTATTTGGTTGTTCTTGGCTGAATTCTACTTGGTTGTACTACAATTTGAAATTTGTAATTAAGAATTGAACTCATAATTTCTACTCTTTGTTTTAAATTTTCAGGCAGTGACTGATCGTGACTAAGTTTCACAATCTAGAAAAGGCACATTAAAAAGGAAAGGTAAAAATACTGGATGTACTCAAAAGATAATAGGGTCCAAGGGATGAAATTTTAATTTTGGGATTTGACGATTAGAACTGTTTGTGATTACAGAAATTACTGTGTACTATTGAATGTTATTGTATTTTATATTTCTAATCATATCAAAGAAAGTTACTCTTTCCTTACGTGCTTTTTCTTCATTCTTTCCACTTATCTTCATTTTTTTCCTTTCTATTTTCCTCTTTTGTATTTTATCTCTTTGGAGAAATTCAATGAAGTATATACAAAATAGAGAGAAAGATAATATGTTCCAACAATTTTTGGGGAAGTTGGAGAAAAGAATTAAAAAACTCAGCCCTCGCTTCTTGGGGTTTAACGATTCTTGCTATTTTCTTGTTTTGTTGCTAGGTTATTTTTTTAGCCTTATTCTACGTTATTTTTATTTCAGTGATTACTCACCACTCTGAATTCACACGTAGAATATCTGATGGGCCAACACCTGCCATTAATATATGCAACAGCTTAATTCACACAGTTGATAGTACAGTACACTGAGGAAAGCAATGGCCAGTGACAATGATTCCATTTTATGCATGGGTTGTTATAAAGAAGATCTTCTAATATTCCAGGTTTCTATTCAGCTCCATGTCAGAATAAATTGCTTGATTGTTAATGTTCTTTAGAACTCAGCTTCATTTTTTTAAAAAAATCAATATTTAAGAACAAACTAATAGGAGAAGGGGGAGGAAACAAGATTGTAAAGCATTCCCAAAAATGTGGGATAAAATTTCATCTTGGGAATTTTAAAGAAAGGAACGGAGGCTAAAGACGATGATGTTGAAGATGCTAATTCTGTAATACGTTTTCTTCCTCCTTCACCAAATTTGCAGACCTATAATGAGAAATCGTAAATCAAATAAACAAAGAGTGGTCCTAAACCCCCGAAGAACACTGTACACTGGAAAGGGCATTCCAAACTATCGGAGTCTGGACTATCTTTTATGCACTGCAAGGGAAATCTGAGTTCTTGTCATATCCACCTTCTGATGACTCCATGGATTAAAGATCTCCAAGCTGTCTTGTGGCTGAAGGTGCTTATAGTTTTCCTGTAGTTTTCCAGAAGAAGAAGGAGAAGAAGAAGGAAGAGGAGGTGGTGGAGGAGGAGGAGGAGGAGAAGGAGAGGAAGAAGAGGAAGAAGAGTGCTTTTCTTCTCTTTCTGTCTACTTTGTCCAGCATGATCATCTTTCCCACAGATGCATCAGATGCGTTAGACACATGAAATGCCTAACATACGATAGTTTCTGTTTCATGATCTTTGTTTCCAATGAACATTCAGAGTTGATTTTGTTTAGTGCTGAATGATTGGCTCGCTTGACTATCCCAAAAATGTCAAGAATCTTCTTCCAACATCATATTTCAATGGTATCAAACTTTCCTCCTCCCTCTCTTCTCCTCTCCCACCTTCCTTTGCTCCCTTCCCTTCCTTTCCCTTCCCTAATTTCCTGTCTTTCCCCTCATTTTTCTCCCTTCCCTAATTTCCTGTCCTTTCCCGCACTTTTTTCCCCTTCCCTATTTCCTCCCCTCCCCATATACCCCATACACACACACAGAGATACACTTATAAATATTCTTTCCCCATATATATCATATACACACACATATAAAAATTTCACATCCACATGTCATTATTGAGAAGATCAAATGCTTAGGTTCCTTTAACTTTTCTTTTAACCAAAATGTATTGTTCCTGATATTCTCAAAAGAACTACTAAACGGACACCAGTACAACATGTGATGGACTGAAATAGATCAAAGTAAAGGTGGGCCAAATCTTTTCTTTTACATTTAAGAAAGTTTTTACACCAGTGAAGAATGGTGGCCATCCTTTATTTTAGTTCTTTCCAATGCCATGTTACCATAGAAAGAAATTACATAAAGATGCTGTGGATTCTGTGTGCAATGTTGCAAGATAATGATTCACGAAGATATACCAGCTATCTTTTTTTAATGTCAAATAAATGAGCTTTGCAATCACTCTCCTCCCCCCTTTAATGTCCTTTGCATTTAGTTGCACCTTGGACTATGGCTGTTTACCAAAGCAAAAACAGAACACAAACAAATCCTTGTAGCAGGAAACAAAGCCATCAGTGCTTGGTGTCTGTTTAGGATAAGAGCCATTCACACTTTGCATATTCAAGTGATGCCACATTTTAGAATGTAGCCTGTGTGCCAGGAAGTCCTCCTACACTGCATTTTGCCAAGTTTTTCTAAATGAAGGTTAGATACATAGCCATCGTCCTAGCAGTCCTGGGTACTGAAATTTGAATGATAGGCTTAAAGACATCTCTATTTTATGCCCTTTTCCTCTCCTGATATGAGAATCCAATCACTATTCTATCCATTTTAATAAGTTGTACCTTATGCTGATCTGGTAACTGAACTTGTGATAAGGATTATAAAAAGGCCTTTTAGTCATGTCGAATTATGAATATCTCTTCTCTGAATTTGACTTCAGTCACGATAGAGCAAGTGAGATGTCTTTACTGTTTGGGAGTGCTTTACTCTCAATTTTACTCTCATGAGGTCTTTGCAATCTGACTGGGGGTGGGCTGCCGGGGGCCAATTTTATTAGCATGGTGACTGGGAGAGGTAGATATGCCGGGGGTAGAGGGCCGTATCCGGTAAGGGGATCGCGCTCCCGATGTTTGCAAGCGGTAGCACGCTCCGACCCTCCATACCCATCCTGCAGCCCTGGTTGTCCGGATTCTCAGGCCCTGAATACCGGGCTGTTGTTATGCAATGCCAGGTCCGTGGTTAATAAGGCTCCCCTGATCCATGATTTGGTTCAGGAGGAGGCCGCGGACCTGGTAGGTGTTACCTGAAACCTGGTTGGGCCCAGAGGGCGGTGTCCCTCTGGTTGAGATGTGCCTACCAGGTTTCCTTGCATTCCACAAGCCTAGGGTCCAGGGAAGGGGTGGAGGGGTGGCGGTGCTTATAAAGGAAGCCCTTTGTCCTAGGGAGGCCATTGTTCCTCAGACAGGTGGCTGTGAATCTCTTTTTGTCAAGTGGGGGCAAGGGGTTCAGATGGGTCTTTTGATGGCGTACCTGGCTCCCTGCCACGTCTCATCGGCCCTGCCCAGACTCCTCGAGGTGATAGCCGGGCTGGCGGTTGAGACCCCTAGGCTTTTGGTCATGGGGGATTTCAACCTGCCATCGTCCGGTGAAACCTCGGGGTTGGTTCAGGAGTTCTTGGCTTCCATGACGGCCATGGACCTGACCCAGTTAGTTTCCGCTCCCTCTCACATTGGAGGACACATGCTGGACCTGATTTTTGTCTCTGGGCAATGGTTGAATGACTGTAATTTTGGGGAGTTAGTTATTACACCCTTGTCATGGACAGATCATTCCCTCCTTAGATTGGACTTTCTGTTCCGCCACCCCCCCACTGCAGGGAGGCGGAACCACTTAGATTGTTCCGCCCCAGGCGCCTGATGGATCCGGAGCGGTTCCAGAGGGAACTTGGGCCATTTCCTGAGTCTCTGGCTCACAGCTCGCCTGGAGACCTGGTGGCCACCTGGGATGGGTTGGCCACCGGGGCTCTAGATCGAGTTGTGCCCCTGCGACCTCTGACCCGGCACAGATCCCATTTAGCTCCGTGGTATACGGAGGAGCTACGGGAGATGAAGTGCCGGAAAAGACGTCTAGAGGGCATTTGGAGGGCGAGCCGTTCTGAGTCTGACCGAACATAGGTGAGATCTCATATTAAGACTTACCTTGTGGCGATAGGGGCAGCGAAATCTTCGTATTTCTCCGCCCTTATTGCGTCGGCAGAAAATCGGCCTGCCGCCCTGTTTAGAGTGACCCACTCTCTACTTGAACCGAGAGCGCGGGATGACCTCTTGCAGGGTAGGGTGGAGGAGTTTTCCCGATTTCTGCATGATAAAATCGCTCAGATTCGGGAGGGGCTCGACTCCACTTGGATGGTCCCGGGGGAGGTGCCCGGGGCAGGTCTTGTGAGCGTTATCTGGGGAGAGTTCGACTCTAGTGACCGCCGAGGGTGTGGACAGGTTGCTGGGGGGTCTGAATGCCACCACCTGTTTATTGGACCCATGTCCTTCCTGGCTGGTTTCGGCCGCCAGGGAGACGACACGAGGCTGGCTCCAGGGGATAGTCAACGCTTCTCTGAGAGAGGGGGTGATCCCTACCGCCTTGAAGGTGGAGGTGGTGCGGCCCCTCCTCAAGAAGCCTTCCCTGGATCCAGCTATTTTAAATAACTACCGTCCAGTCTCCAACCTTCCCTTTGTGGCAAAGGTTGTTGAGAGTGTGGTGGCACGTCAGCTCCCCCGGTACCTGGAGGAAGCTACTTACCTCGATCCATTCCAATCGGGCTTCAGGCCTGGACATAGCACTGAGACGGCATTGGTCGCGTTGGTCGATGATCTCTGGAGGGCTCGTGACAGAGGGTTCTCCTCTGTCCTAGTCCTATTAGACCTCTCGGCGGCTTTCGATACTATCGACCATAGTATCTTGTTGCGACGGTTGGAGGGGTTGAGGATTGGTGGAACCGTCCTCTGATGGTTCTCCTCCTTCCTCTCCGACCGTTCGCAATTCGTGTTGGCGGGAGGGGAGAGGTCCACCTCTAGGCCCCTGGTTTGTGGGGTGCCTCAGGGGTCGGTCCTCTCTCCCCTCCTGTTCAACATTTATATGAAGCCGCTGGGTGAGATCATCCGTGGTCTTGGAGTGAGGTGTCATCTATATGCAGATGACACCCAGTTGTACATCTCCACTCCAGACCACCCCAACGATGCTGTGGGGGCTATGTCTAGGTGCCTGGAGGCCGTGCGGGACTGGATGGGCGGGAACAGACTTCGGCTCAACCCATCCAAGACCGAGTGGCTGTGGTTTCCGGCGCCCCGATATAGCCAGCTGATACCTTCGCTGGCTATTGGGGGGGAAATTTTGCCCCCCACAGAGAGGGCTCGCAGCCTGGGAGTCCTCCTGGATGTACGGCTGTCGCTTGAACATCACATTGCGGCCGTCTCCAGGGGGGCGTTTCATCAGATCCGTCGGATCTACCGGTTGCGGCCCTTCCTGGATCGGGACGCCTTGCGCACGGTCACTCAGGCCCTTGTCACCTCTCGCCTGGACTATTGTAATGCCCTCTACATGGGGCTCCCTGTGGGGAGCACCCGGAGACTCCAGCTGGTACAAAATGCAGCCGCGCAAGTGATCATGGGGGCGCCGCGTAGCGCCCACGTGACGCCTCTCCTGCGCGAGCTGCATTGGTTGCCGGTGACTCTCCGGGTTCGCTTTAAGGTTCTTGTTTTGACCTTTAGGGCGACCCATGGCATGGGACCAGGTTACCTGCAGGACCGCATTCTGCCAGTGATCTCCAACAGGCCGGTGCGTTCCCATAGAGAGGGTCTGCTCCGGGTGCCGTCGGCCTCTATGTGTCGTCTGGCGGCGCCGAGGAGTAGGGCCTTCTCTGTGGGGGCCCCCGCCCTCTGGAACACTCTGCCTCCGGAGCTTCGTACCGGCACGGACCTGAGGGCCTTCAGGCGCGCGTTGAAGACCTGGCTCTTTGAGCAGGGCGGCCTGGGCTGAGATGGTTTTAATTGGTCTCCATCCTTTTTTTAATTTTAATTGGGGTTTTAAGGGGGTGTGTGTGGAGTTTTCTTATTTTCATTAACCAGCTAACATTAATTTAATACTTTTTAACTTTCCCAATTTCTTAAAGCTCCATAATACAAAATTAACTAAGTGGAAATAAAAAATGAAGTCTTCAAGTTAAATCTTGATTGCTCACAACTCCAGGGACATTATTTCTTTAGCTATGATAGTTGGGAAGTGGCTTACAAATGTCTTCTAGGAAGTTTTTTCAACTTCCCAAACTAACAGATGGCTTCTCCACCAAGTTGTGATGACCCGAGGTATGGCACAAAGGCAACACAGTTAGATAATCAATAAGAATCCCTTTATTATCTCCAACTTTGCCCCCCAATGTCCAGGTTACCTTCTGGCTGGAGACTACTGTCTGCAACCATGACACCATTAAAGCCAACATCTTTAACACATTCTTTGGCTCAGTATTTGTAAACAGCAATGGATCATGCCCAGTATTTCCTAGCCGAACCATAGAAAACTACAATGATCTAATACATATTGATTTTACAGGACAATGTTGAAAAAACGCTACGTAATCTACAACCATCTCTATCTATTGGACCGGATGGAATATGTGCCTACTTCTTAAAAAAGCTATCCACTACCAAAGCAGAACCTCTAAGCATAATCTTTGATAAATCTTTCAGGACCAGCTCCTTGCCAAAACTATGATCACAAACCACAGTAATCCCCATCTTCAAAAAGAGAGACCCTAGCCTAGTTGAAAATTACAGACCAATCTCTTTATGCTGCGTCACCTGTAAAGTCATGGAATCAATTATTAACCAATCCATTATCCTCCACTTAGAGACAAACAACCTATTCTCTAATAAACAATTTGGTTTCAGAGAAAAACTATCCTGTAATCTGCAACTCTTACACTGCAAAAACATATGGACTACACAACTCGATGAGGGCAAAACAATAGACGCAATCTATATAGACTTCTGTAAAGCCCTTGATTCAGTGGTACACGACAAACTACTCCTAAAATCTTATGGTATCACTGGACAACTGCATAACTAGATAGAAGCATTCCTGTCAAACAGACAACAAATGGTCAAAATTGGGAGCGTCCTATCAAATTCTGTACCTGTCAACTGTGGTGTCCTCCAAGGCATTGATTCTAGGACCAACTCTCTTCATACTCTACACAAATGACCTCTGTGATAATATTAAGAGCAACTGCATTCTGTTTGCTGATGATGTAAAGCTGTTCAATAACACAGACAATACTGCTACCTTTCAAAAAGATCAGAATGTATCAGAATGGTCAAACAAATGGCAACTTCAAATCTCAACAAATAAATGTTCTGTCTTACATATTGGCAAAAAAAATATATATCAGAAAATAAAATACAACCTGAATAGTCAAGACCTTGTTGATGATCCAAGCTCTGTAAAGGACCTTGGAATACTCATCTCTAATGATCTAAGTGCTAGAGCCCACTGTAACTTACATAGCCAAAAAGGCATTAAGAGTTGTTAACCTAATCCTATGTAGCTTTTTCTCTGGTATTATCAACTACTAACTAGAGCATACAAAACATTTGCTAGACCAATACTCAAATACAGTTCATCAGTCTGGAACCCACATTATGTATCTGATATTAGCACAGTTGAGAAAGTCCAGAAATATTTTACAAGAAGAATTCTTCACTCCTCTACTTGTTGCAGAATACCTTATGCCACCAGACTCGAAATTCTAGACCTAGAAAATCTTGAATTACGCCGTCTTCGATCTGATCTAAGTATGGTATATAAAATCATACATTGCAATAACTTACCTGTCAATGAATACTTCAGCTTCAACCATAACAACACAAGAGCACATAATAGATACAAACTCAAGGTTAATCGCACCAAACTTGACTGCAGGAAATACGACTTCAGAAACAGAGTGGTGAATGTCTGGAATACTCTATCTGACTCTGTGGTTTCTTCCCCAAACCCCAAAAACTTTAACCTTAGACTGTCTACTATTGACCTCACCCCTTTCCTAAGAGGTCTGTAGAGGGCATGCATAAGTGCACCAACGTGCCTACCATCCCTGTTTTATTGTTTCTTTTATTTTTCTTATATGTACCCATTTCATGTATTCATAACTATGTATATACTTATACCTATTATCTTGAAAGCGATTGACAAATAAAATAAATAAATAAAATAAATAAATAAAAACTCTCCCAGGAACAGCCTTTGACTGCAGAAAATTCAATCCAACACAAACTTAAAGTCCAAACAAGCCAAACTGAAGTAGTTAGTTTGGCAGGACAGGAGCAAGAATCTCAGACTTGAAAGCACAGCAAAACTCACACAGTTGGGAAGATGCCAGGAACATAGATAAGCCATGACAATACAAGATAAAGTCACATTTGCTCCCTAAAGCACTGTGAAATGAATAGAAGTCTAAGCGCTATTGCTACACAAGGTTGCCCATGAGACTTCATTGGTCTCAACAAAGAGATCTATAGAATGCTGTATGTAGTAAGTACTTGTGTCATGCCCCTGTCACAGTAAATCCAAGGGGGAAACTGAACATATGACAGAGAGTGTGAGTGTGGCGCCATTGGCTGTGGAGGAAACTGGGCAAGGGCAAAGTCCGGCTGGGCAGAGCAGGGAAGAGGTAGAACAAGGGAAGTATTGGTATTCAGAGGAAGACCAAGCCCCCCTCTTTATCCTAGGGCACGCAGGGAGAAACAGAGAAGAGAGCAACGTGGATCACATGGCTTATGGGGGAGGAAAGGGCCCTGATTCCCTTCATTAGCTGCAGCTGGGAACATAGTTTATAAAAAAGTCAAGCAGCAATAGCGCTTAGACTTCTATTCATTTCACAGTGCTTTACAGCCCTCCCTAAGCGGTTTTCAGAATCAGCCTATTACCCCCAACAATCTATGTCCTCATTTTATAAACCTTGGAAGAATGGAAGGCTGAGGCAACCTTGAGCCTGGGAGAATCGAACTGCCGAACTGTTGACAGTCAGCAGAATTAGCCTGCAATACTGCATTCTAACCACTGCACTACCACGTATCTTGTAGATGGTTGGCCACTGTGAAAACAGGCTGGATGGATTAGATAGGCCTCCTGGTGATCCAGAAGGGTACTGCTTATATTCTTACCTTCTTATGTTGAGTTAATTGGATTATTAGAAGGTATCTTTGCCCATTCTCAGAAACCCCTCTTCAGTGGCAGTGATCCTTCTCCACTACCTCCTCCTCCTCCCAGTGTCAAGGAGATACAAAGTTTTTGCTCTTCCATTGTTTTTTTGCTCAACCATTGTTATTTGATGCTTTGTTGTCCGTCTTTGATGTTGTTTCTCCATCTTCTTCTGGGGTTGCCTCATGTTCTTGGATCTCTTTTTGTATATGCCTTGTATGGTATAGAATCTCAAGGCATTGTCTTGCGGGTGAGCAAACCACAACTGTTTTTGTATGTAGTTTAAGATTGGTTCTATTCCAACTCTTTCTCTTTTGATTTCATTTTTTATTTTATCCTTTCTAGTCATTTCAACAGCTTTCGGCAATGGTTAATATATTGCTAAAGAAATTACAAGGAGATTTGGTTTTATGTCCCAAAACATGTCATGAACATCTCCATATGATGACAAAAAAGTTAAATGTAACTTTTATAAAACTTTACTTTTACCTTACCCTTCCAAGTGTTTATTTAAAAGCAGGCTGGTTTGAATGGATTTAGCTTGACCTGTTTTAGGGTCAACTCCTACCTTAGAGAAGGAATAGTTTTCCAATGACGATTAATCAGTGTTTGGTTTTAAAAACAAGTGGGACAGGAGTAGAGACAAAATAAATATGTTGGTTATGGGAGACAATGTAAGGGGGCCATCTTTGGACTCCAGCTCATATATATTTGTTAAATAAATAGTATTGCAGTGAAAAACAAAGACTTGAAATTCTCAGCTGTGCCAAAAATAGCAATGTACTAACAAGATAAGGGAAAGTATTAACCACAAGAATGCAAGCTGGCCTGGAAGGATTAATGATACCTGTTGGGAATTCAACCTTTTAGGAACCTGTGAAATTCTAGATAAAAATTAAATCTCTAAAGACTGGGTATGTTTTTTGGGGGGAGGCTCTCATGCCAACTTTTCTTACTGCTGCAGGTAACTTACTGCAAATATTTTATCCAGTGCTCTACCTGTGACCATTTGTGGATTTTGCATCCAGGACAAAACATACCTCTTTGTAACCTGTCAATTATACTATTGTTATGTTGTCTATTTGGAGTTGCTTTTAAAGACTTTCCAGAAGCAAAGTATAAATAGCTAGAATTGTTATTAGTCTTACAAATTTGGAAGAGGTTGTAGCATTTTTATTTCAACTATTTTGGTTACCTACATGATTCTGGGCATAGTTTAAGGAGTTGATTATGACCCTGGTTTAAACAAAAGTACTTAAAAGAAGTTGGCTTCTCTATGTTTCTTCCCAGACTGCTTCTTTGTTCCAGGAATCTTGTCAAGATTCTTTTGTGGATATTTATGGAATGTGGTAGGGTAGGAAAAATCAATCTCCCACGTGAAGAAAGAAAGAATGTGTGTGAAATTCTGGACCTTTGTTGCCTTCAATGTTTTAAAAGCCACAGTCTTCACACTTCTTTCAGCACCCAGTTGTTTTTACTGGCTATTGTTCATGGAAGGTCATTATGGACTTGAAGTTCCATAAACATTCCAGGGAACAAAGATAGCCAAGGAAGCTGCCTAAGATGATCTGGATTTGTAAACGATTTGCTCCTTTCCCTTTTTCTCCTCCTTCTCAACACTATTTTAATGTTTGAAAGGAATATTTTGTGACATCTTCCTTTCACCCTTCTTCTTTTTAAGTTACAAAGGAAGAACAATGTAATAAAAAATGACAGGTCAAACAGCTTGGCCTGAGGAGTTAATTATGAGGTTCTTTCTACATAATAAAACCATGGTGGGTTACAGGGTTAACATTCTCACTGAAAACCAGAACAGGCAGTAAGAATTGCCAGTTAGACATGCTTTGCTTGGCCTAAGAGAGGAAATGGGAAGTTCTCAGCTTATCCCTTTCCCACAATGAAATATATCTAGAACAGAGGTGTCAAACTCATGGCCTGTGGGCTGGATGTATTACATGCTGACCCCACTCCTGTCCGGTTTAGCAAAGGGAAAAAAGTTGTGATATGTCATGTCATGTCGCTGTGACAGCTGCAAGTTTGACACTTGTGATTTAGAGGAACCCTTTTCAACAGTTGCAGCAAATTCCTGTCTCTTCCCAAGTTATGTATGTTGATCTTCATTTTCTACCTAGTTTCTGTAAAAGTGAATTGCAACCAAAGAATAAAGGTGTCAGGTTTCCAAGTGATGAAATCCATTTACAAAGAAAAGTACAAAGTCCATCTTCCAAGACAATTTATTTTATTTAGGAAAGCATCAAATTGGCAAAGTCCATGGTAATTCCAGATCTGACACATTTCAGCTTCTGCTTCTTGTATGATGGGTACTCCTGCTGCCAGAGTTCTTTCCCCTTTTGCTTGTTAGGGGTTGGGGACCTCAATGGCTTAGAACACATGGGCCTTTTTTCAGGAGGTTTCTTATTGCCTTTTTCCATTTAGGGGGAGTGGGTGCTATCCCTTGAGGTACTGGTGCTGGTGCTAAGCATTCCAATGCTTGATCCCTTGCTGCCTACAACAGAAACATTTCATGGAGGTCCGGGCGGGGGCGGGGGGCGGCAGCTGTTTGACTGTTCTGATCCTAAGCAGGTTGAAGTTCATGGGGAAAAGGTTTGTGATCTGTGAGATACAGGGAAGAATGCATTTAAAAATTATGTGCAATTCTTGGTTTAAATATCACTGAAAACTGAATGCATTACCTTCATGTTTTAAATAGGCTGAAAATGTTTTCATTTGATATAATTTTGTTGTGTGTGTGTGTG
Source organism: Bungarus multicinctus (assembly GCA_023653725.1). Taxonomy (NCBI): domain Eukaryota; kingdom Metazoa; phylum Chordata; class Lepidosauria; order Squamata; family Elapidae; genus Bungarus; species Bungarus multicinctus. The sequence continues at coordinate 7,809,782 of CM042841.1, forward strand.
TGTGTGTAGGTATGGAGGAAGGAAGAAGGGTTTAGTGGTGCAAACAATTTCTAAAAAATTTTCTATCCTGTATACAAAAATATGTAAATAATAATGATTAGAATTTTTTTTAAAGGTACACAAAATTCTCCCACATTCTCAATTAAGAAAGCTGTAACATACATCTGCTAGCAACACCTGAAGTTGCACCTGAAAATTCACATCTCTTTTGTTTACTTGAATTTTAGGTTTAAAGCTGGATTAAATGGATTTCTGATTAAATGCATACAAAACTGAATAGAAGGTGATTCATATATCCATTCTCTACTTTCTCTATTTTAAGAATCCCCTATAAAGAAACTAAAATATAATTGAAGGTCAGTCCATGTGCCATTGTTTCCAAGAAGAAATACTATTCTTCCTCTTTGTTGACTTCTTTTTGTGCTGTGCATTTTACAGCTCTGTGTGTGTGTATTGTTGGTGTCTAATAGAATTCATCCTTCAAGTTCACAGAAGACTAAAGAAATGGTCTCTCACAACCTTCATTTGAAACCAACTGAAGGTCAAGATATTTTTCTTCACAACAGATTCCCAGGTTAGCTGTTAGTCTGTTTGTTATCTCTGCAGTACCTTTGTGATAATTTTATCAATAAAAAGGAGCTAAATAATTGAACTCCTTGTATGTTGTCTATGTGCGAGAGATCCACCCGAGGTATATTTAAGTATGGCTTCAAGGGAAAGGTTAATAGGCAGATAACATGGGTGGCAGAACAACCTGCAAAAAATTAGGGCAGCTTCTAAAACTTCAAGAAGATTGGAAAGAAAGGAGTGCCTTATAAGCAGAAACATTGTGTATAAACTATAAAAGTAAATACATAAAATAAAAGCAGTCAGTTAGGAAAATGTACATGAATGCTGTTCCAACCTGGATTTTACCACTTGTCCAGAATCTCAGAGACAAAAGCTAGAATGACATATCCACTTACGTGGATTGCACTGGAAATCAATGAAATTTGAACATACTTCATTAATTTAAAACTGAGTTCAGTGAGGTTCATTTATGTTGTAAAGTTAAGTTGATTTGTCCTGTGTTAAGGGTTTTGACATAGAAATTTCTGTAGAAATCTCTCATGTTTTGCATTTTAAAATAGAATACATGAATGGTTGAATTTGTTTGTTTTGATGCCTCAACAAAAAGGTTATGGATTTGATGAATAAATGAGGTAGACAAAGCATAGAAAAAATAACTTCAAGAATATATTCGTTGTCTCGTTCTTTCCATGGATTACATATTCATGTGCTGAAGTTCACTATGTGTGCACCAGGGATGGGATTCAAATTTTTTTACTACTGGTTCTTTGGGAGTGGCTTGGTGGGCGTGACAGGGGAAAGGACACTGTTAAAATCTCCAGTCAGAGGTGGTACTTGCTGATTCTCTGAACTACTCAAAATTTCCACTACTGGTTCTCCAGAACTGGTCAGAACCTGCTGAATACCATCTTTGGTGTGCACTATCTCCTCAGAGTGTCGTCATGGTGAGGGCATACATGATGTGTTTGTAAAGAATGCATCTACTTTTCCTTTATGGTGTTTCCTGTTCTGCACACCCTGAGAAGTAAAAGATAGACTGCTTATGGGAAGCTCATAAGCATGGCTTCAGGAATTCTTTGAAACCTTTTAATAGCAGCTCAATTTTGTGTCATGTGAACATGTAGGGAGGAAAAAGAGGGACTTAAAAATGCAGAAGTCATTCATTTTTCAAGCCCGTCATCTGTTTTGGATAAACCAGACCAAAACATGTCAGGATTAGGTCATTCTTATTTATTGTAAGGCTGTAGACTTACAAATAACAGAATCTTGCAAGTCTGAAGGTATAAACTCCCCTCTGCCACTTTTAACCACCTGTTCCATTACATTCTTCCTTTACTAAGCCCCCAGGGGCTCCCCCTTTCTTCTCTGATCATCCCATAGTCAACATTTGTTTCCCTCATGCCCCAAGGTCACCTATACATTCCAGGGGTTGATTTCAAAAATTTTAGCAATGGGTTCTCTGCCCGGTTGCTGGGTGGGCATGGCCATGGTGGGCGTGGCCTGTACCATGGTGTGGGGGGGTGTTTTTGCCTTCTCTGGGCTTTGGAGGCTTTCCTCAAGCCTCTGAGAGGGTGAAAACAATCTCCCCAGGCTCTCTGGAAGGTGGAAATTGCCATTTCTAGCCTTCCTGAACTTCCAGGAGGCCCGTTTTTTGCCTTCCCTGAGTCTCTGTGTGTGACCTGCACTTACCTGCATCCAAAACGGGCCACGTGGGGACTCCTGGGAGGGGTAGGGTGGGGTGGGATGGGATGGGAGGGGCCAGCCAGGAGTGAGATTTGGGGGTTCTCCGAACTACACAGAATCTTAGCTGGGGGGCTCTCCCAAACCACTGTGAACCCCAGCAGCCCCACCTCTGGTATATTCCATTAGCCTATTCAAGGCTGGTTACAAGCAATAAAACAAGGCTACAGAACTTGAATGTAGAATTAAAATCAAAATCAACACTGCTAAAACAATTCAAAGCTCATTCTGAAAGGTGCTTTTTTTGCTGTTTTCCTAAATGGCGAGATGGGAGAAGGAATAGCCCTCTCCAGGAGATCATTCCATAGTGTGGGAATTGCATAGGAAGAGGTTCTGTCTTGTGTTCTGGAAACATATTCAAAAGGGTCCCTTCTGCTGATCAATAGCAGGAGATGTAGTCTTTACCAGTCCCTGATGTGAAAAATGGCAGCATAATTTTGCATCCATTTTACAGACTTCTATGAATCTCTAAGAGATTCAAATATCATGTCTTCGTGTGATTCATGAACTCAGCTGTGATAGTTCGCTAGCCATGGAAGATGGCTCTGGATAGTATGAATCCAACCAATTATGTTTTATTCAATGAATTATCATAATATGTATAATTATCTGTAGATGGCACTTGTACCCTATTTAACCTTCAATAGAAAAAATAAATTGTGAGAAACAAAATTTTAAATTCTAGTGTCATGATTCAAAAAAAATTCAACTGATATGATTGCTGTAATTTTATATGTATTTTGCTAATACCTGCTTTTGTAAACAAATATTTTAGTAGCAAAATGAATTCAGCCCAAGAAATCTACCCTTAAATTTTTGAGGCTAGATTTAAAATATCAGGAGAGAAATATATATATCTACATTTTTATGACTAGCATCATTTTACTCGAAGTATGTGTCATTATGTTCAGTGAGGTTAGGCAGTTATAACATTTAAGTCTAGCTTCACACAAACCTAAACTTGAACCCAGGTTAACAGACACAATTTTCAGCTTAATGTGATCACTTGGTTCAGATAATATGCTTACATAAGTTAGATTTACAGCACACTGAACCACACAGCTGTCAGCCCTGGTCTTGTATGTTGTGTGAAACCCAGTTCCATTATTTCACTATGGGAATCATGCATATGTTCTAAATAGTGCAGTAGAGTAGAGTAGAAGAATAGAATAGAATAGAATAGAATAGAATAGAATAGAATAGAATAGAATAGAATAGAATAGAATAGAATAGAATAGAATAGAATAGTTTTATTTGGCCAAGTGTGATTTGACATGCAAATAATGTGTCTCCAGTGCAGTAGCTCTCAGTGTACATTCAAAACAACAGTGTAATAATAATCATAATAAAGTTATTAATAAGAGAAGGTAGTAGAAAAGATGAGAACTTGTCAAATAAATACTCTACTCCACTCCATTCCATTCCGTTCCATTCTATTCCAGCATTCTATATTCCAAGTATTTTCCTTGAAATCAATAAGGTTTGAAAAATTACTTCAGGAAGAGAAATCTACTCTGTGAGAATTGCCTTCATAATGAAGAGACAAAAACTGTCTTGAGTTTAATGTCAGAATTTTCTTTGGTGAAGTCTGCTGTTTTACAAGGCTTTTAGAAACAAGGAGTGAGATCATTATTAATGAGAATCTTTGAAAATTCAGAAAGAGAGAAAGAATACATGGAAGGAGAAATACATCCACAGATTAATTAAAAGCCTATTTGTATTATTAATAATCTGATTAGACAAAGCTGAATACTCAGCTAGCTCCTAATTCTAAGATTAATTGTTCTGGGCTCCTTAATGAACTTTCAAGGAGTCAAATCTATGAGAAGAAATGACTTTTAAAAACTTTCCCTGCAACCAAAGTTGACACTGAACATGCATCAAAGGAGAAGACTCAGATGTCCATTTGTTTTTATTAATATTTAAATGAGTGAGGTAAGGAGGCCTAGACTTGAATTAGAATATTTTCCATAAATCCCACAAGTACTTGTTCCCAAGAAGAAATAACAATATGCAATAAAACATCTCACCCCTGAAAGGACCTAATGGCAAAGACTGCAACTACGACACCATCAAAGCAAACCTCTTTAACACATTCATAGGCTCAGTATTTGTAAACAGCAATGGATCAAGCCCAGTACTTCCTAGTCGAACCACAGACAACTACAATGATCTAATACATATTGATTTTACAGAGGACATTGTTGAAAAAGCACTACACAATCTAAAACCATCCCTAGCTATTCGACCGGACAGAATATGTGCCTACTTCTTAAAAAAGCTGCCATAGCTGAACCTCTAAGCATAATCTTTGATAAATCTTTCAGGACCAGCTCCTTGCCAAAACTATGGTCACTAGCCACAGTCATCCCCATCTTCAAAAAGGGAGACCCCAGCCTAGTTGAAAATTACAGACCAATCCCCTTATTCTGCGTCACCTGTAAAGTCATGGAATCAATTATTAACCAATCCATTATCCTCCACTTAGAGACAAACAACCTACTCTCTAATAAATAATTTGGTTTCAGAAAAAAATAACTTATCCTATAATCTGAAATTCTTACACTGCAAAACCATATGGACTACACAACTCGATCAGGGCAAAGCAATAGATGCAATCTATATAGACTTCTGTAAAGCCTTTAATTCATGACAAACTACTACTAAAACTAAAATCTTATGGTATCTCTGGACAACTACATAACTGGATAGAAGCATTCCTGTCAAACAGACAACAAATGGTCAAAATTGGGAGTGTCCTATCAAATTCTGTACCTGTCAATAGTGGTGTCCCCCAAGGGACCAACTCTCTTCATACTCTACATAAATGACCTCTTTGATCATATTAAGAGCAACTGCGTTCTCTTCGCTGATGATGTAAAGCTATTCAACACCACAGGCAATACTACTACCCTCCAAAAATACCTTGACTATATATCAGAATTGTCAATCAAATGGCAACTTCAAATCTCAACAAATAAATGCTCTGTCTTACATACTGGCAAAAAATATATATCAGAAAATAAAATACAAGCTAATAGGCAAGACCTTGTTGATGATCCAAACTCTGTCAAGGACCTTGGATTACTCATCTCTAATGATCTAAGTGCTACAGCCCACTGTAACTACATAGCCAAAAAGGCATTAAGAGTTGTTATTCTAACCCTATATAGCTTCTTCTATGGTAATATTACACTACTAACTAGAGCATACAAAACATTTGCTAGACCAATACTCAAATACAGCTCATCAGTCTGGAACACATATCATGTATCTGATATTAACACAATTGAGAAACTCCAGAAATATGTCACAAGAAGAGTTCTCCGCTCCTCTACTCGTTGCAGAATACCTTATACTACCAGACTTGAAACTCTAAACCTAGAAAACCTAGAACTACGCCACCTTTGGTCCATCTAAATATAGTATATAAAATCATACATTGCAATGTCCTACCTGCAAATGAATACTTCAGCTTCAATCATAACAATACAAGAGCTCACAATAGATACAACTCAAGGTTAATTGCACCAAACTTGATTGAAGAAAATAGGACTTCAGCAACAAAGTGGTCAATGTTTGAAATACTCTACCTGACTCTGTGGTTCCTTCCCCAAACCCCAAAAACTTTAACCTTAAATTGTCTACTATTGACTATTACCCCTTCCTAAGAGGCCTGTAGGGGGTCTGCATAAGCGCACCAATCATCCCTACCATCCCTGTCCTATTGTTTCTTTTTATTTTTCTCATAAGTATCTATCTCATGTATTTAAAACTATGTTTATTCTTATACCTGTATCTTGTAAGCGACTGACAAATCAAATAAATAAATAAATAACCAAAACATATTTACAAGAAAGGTTATGCAACTTGAGCACTGTGGCTCTAAGCAATTTATAAACAGGAAAGTACAATAAATATAGGACTATACAATTACCATAAAGGGACAAAATGATAACCCATCTTATAACATAATGAGCATTGATATCAATTATGAATACCCTCAAGGATCCAGGAACAAGTTACTGATAGCCACTGGGTTCCAAAGAGATCCCATGATCTCATGAATAGTCACAATGTTTAAACGCTTCCTAAATATTAGCAGTGGGGATACGGATCTTCTTTCTGATTGAACAGCATTCCACAGAAGAACTGTGTGGTTTAGTCCTAATGCTAATAAGTTATAAGGATGGACAATGGCAGTTAAGATGCTGGGCTTGTTGGTTGGAAAGCTGATAATCCAGGTTCAAATCCTGAGTGCCAATAGGGTGAGCTCCCGTCCTTGCCCCAGCTCCTAGCAGTTTGAAAGCATGCAAATGTGAGTAGATAATAGGTACCACTATGGTGGAAAGGTAAGAGGCATTCTGTCATGTCATGTTGGCCACATGATCACAGAAATGTCTTCAGATAGCACTAGCTCAATGGCCTTCAAACAGGGATGAGCACAGTCCCTTATATCTGGCAACAACTGGTTGAGCAGGGACTCCTTTACCCTTTAATAGATTATAATGGTGTTTTATTAAAATCACTTTAAGTGAGTCAAGCAGAGGGGATGAAGGCATTGTTAGGGATAATTTCATTAATGGAAGTGAAATGGTACAATGGTATTGATCTTAGGAGATAGGGGACCGCGCAGGACCGCGTTCTGCCGGTGATCTCCAACAGACCTGTGCGTTCCCACAGGGAGGGCCTTCTCCGGGTGCCGTCGGCTTCTATGTGTTGGCTGGCGGCCCCCAGGAGTAGGGCCTTCTCTGTGGGGGCCCTCGCCCTCTGGAATAGTCTGCCCCCAGAGATACGTACCAGCACGGACCTGAGAGCCTTCAGACGGGCGTTAAAAACTTGGCTCTTTGAGCAGGCTGGCCTAGGCTGACATAAGATTTTAACTCTGTCTCCCGTTTTAAATTGGGTTTGAATATTTAGGGTTTTTAATTAGTAATGGGGGAGGGTAAACTTTTTAATTAAAACAGCCTAAATTATTTAATTCATTTTAATTTTTGTATAGTGTATTGGGGTAGGATCGGCTGTGCACCGCCCTGAGTCCTTCGGGAGAAGGGCGGTATATAAGTGCTTAAATAAATAAATAAATAATTAAAATAAAAAGAAACACAGCCAGGGAATGGTTGGATAAGAGGCACTTTAGCTCCCAGAAAGGAAGGTGTGTGTGTGTGTGTGTTGTGTGTGTCAATCCCCAATAAGTAAGAAAGGTATGTAGAATTAGGCTTGAAGGTTCATTCTCCAAGCTTGTGGATTGGTTTCCAAATATTTTGTTACTAGGCTAGGTAATATCTTCAGCGAAGTTTAGGGCATGTCAGCATCAGTGTTCTTCTGGTTATAAGGGCTTCATGAGGTCAATAGGTCTTGTGATGGTGAGGTCATGTCAGGTGAGGATCACATCAGGTCAGGGTCTTGTGATGGCTATCAACCCTGAAGCTGATCTGACCAAGGCCATTTGGAGGCTTCAGTGTTGCCACATTGGAGGTGAGGGATAAGGAGGGGGTGAATAGAAAGAGCTGGGGTTTTGTACCCAAAACAAAATATTTTCTCACACCTTGTTCTGACCAAGGCTTCTTAAGACACCAAGAAACATAAAATCCAAACCCCTTTTATTTTAGTTCAATGGCTGTGAATTATCATCACTCACAGTCTGGAATGAGTTTCAGCCAGTTATAAATAGTCCCAGGAACATCTGCCGAAGTCCTTTGGAAGAATTCTAATAAGAACACACCTTATCCGACTTGAAGTGCTGCCAATGACTAAAATCCCAATTAGTCTTTTAAAACCAAACAGAAAACAAATTTACCATGGAGTTTTCAAAGTCCAAACCGATCAGAGTGAACGACATGGCTTCCTGCAAAGGTTTTCCTACCTTTGCACTTCCTTTATAACCTTATGAGAGGTGCAATCACCTCCAAGCCTTACTCCCGAGTCTCCCCTTTTGCTCTTGCCTTCTAGCAGCTCTGCGCCCACACACACTGGGAACAGGCTCCCCTTGTTCCTCGGCCTCTCTGCTGCCAGATTCTGGAGGCTCCAGAGTCAGCATACAACTCCCAGATGCTCCTGGCTCCATTTCTGCATCAGACACAGGACCATTGTCCAAGTTCTCCCCAGTCTCCTGGACTGGTCCCTGTTCTACCCACTATCCAATTCTTCTGCCGTCTGCATAGGCTGCCGGTGGACCACAACACACCTCGTCAGAGAGAGGAGTGATGTTACCTGACAACCAGGTGGCACCTCAATTGGACCTCAATGTGACTGATTGTTTGGAGAAAGGGAAAAACTTTTACTTTTAATTAGGAGAAAACCTAATTAAAATTAGGAGGGAACCTTTAGAGTCAGTTTTTACCAGAACTGTGCCAATATGATATATCCAATAAAACTATTATTTTCAGAATCTACTTGCTCAGAGTTTTGTTTGCTATAGGTGTGTTACTTGGAACCCTGACATTGGGTCTCGTGATGGGTCAGGTGTGGGTGTGTCAAGTGAAGGTCTTATGGTGGGTCTTGTGATGGGGAGGTTGCATCAGCTGATGGTCATTGGGCGGTGAAATGCTGGTTGTGGGGGAATTGCGTGGGTTGGTTAAGAATTGGTGCTGCTTATGGCTGGATGTGCAATTGATTTGGATTCTGTGGGGTTTGTAGCCTGATTGTAAGTCAATGTGTCTGTTGATAGAATTGCTTTTGTGCCTTTAATGTATCTTTTCTTTTATGTACACTGAGAGCATATGCACCAAGACAAATTCCTTGTGTGTTCAATCACACTTGGCCAATAACAAATTCCATTCCATTCCATTCTATTCTGGAGTGCCAGACTTCAATGAACTCAAGGGAGTGGCACAGGCAATGATTTTTCTGTAACAGTTATTGCATTACAGATATTCACCACTATTGCAAATACATAGAATTACTTCTGGGAAGTAATTAAAAGATATGGTTTTGATGAATAGAGTAGTTAAATTAAGAATGTTTATCAAATTAAGAAACAAATAGTAGTAAAATTATTACCAAGAAAACATCACACCCTTAGTGGATCAGGAACATATGTTTTATATGTTTATCTATTATGTATTTGTATATATAGATTTTGTCTTCAATGTAAAGTTGTATTCGATGTATTGTACATAGTTTTTTCTTTTTAAATCTTTAATAAAGTTTTCTTTAAAAAAAAAAAAAAGAATTACTTCTGGAAAGTTTCACTTATTGTTCCTCACCTATAGACAGAAATCTTGGCAAACTAAAATACCACCATTCAAATTACACCCTGAAAATTGCTAAGGAGCCCTCTTATCTGCCTTTCTCCCAACCAAACTAGCCAAACGTCACTTCTCTTTAGCCTCTGAAATGCAACCTTTCCCTCGCTCCTGGTAATCCAGACTACATTCCACTACAGTGTTGTATCATCATCAACCTTGTAGGCCACCCAACTCTCAACAACTCCAGATGCCTAACACAGTCAAACAAAAACATTATAATAAGAATCCCATAGAACCTAAAATATAAATATAAAAAATAGGAAGCTCAATGAAGCAAAGGCTCTCCTTTTCTGTCTTTTTCCTCCAATGTTTTGACTTGAAAACAATTATCGTATGGATGAATAGATAGTCAGATAGTTAGGATACTGACTTTCTTTACATAATTTCTTACCTACATTCCATTGAACTGGAATAAATAAAAAGGAAATTTCTCTAGAATTTCGCCTCCAACCTGTTTAGTCTTTCAGCTGTCCCGAATTCTCTTTGCTTTAGAGGTTTGATACTCATGAAAGATCCCTGTTACACGAAAATAAAACAGCCCAATCCCTTTATTCCTGCCAAAGTGCCATCTTTTCTCTTCCAAGCTTAAGAGAGACTTCCTTTCTGTAAATTTTAATGGAATAGTGCAATAGAGTAGCAGAATGGCAAGACATGTTTTCTAAATATTTAATAAATTTCTCTAAATTATTTAGATCTTTGCCAGAACTCCTTGAAAATACTCTTAAAACTTTTACACGTTTCTCTTTAAAAGGTACAAAAGTAACTAGTATATTTCCAATATGAAGCCAGGGGAAAGCTTCAGAAAGTATACTTAAGTAAATTTGTTATCCAGAAATGCATCTTTCACTGTTAAAAAAGGAAAGAAATATGAAATTTTGCAAAGAGGAAAAGCATTCAAATGTTAATAATTTTTAAAAACATTTCGCTTTATCAAATGTAATTCTAGAGATTTTGATTTTGTTACTTTTTTTAGAGTGCATATGTCTAATGCATATTTATACAAATCAAAGTTTCTTCCAGACTCAGTGAGTTTCCCTAGACAAATGTTTAGCTACATATCCTTTCTTGTTACATCTTTCATATAAAGCTCATCATTGTTTACAAGGAGAAAGCTATTTACTAAGAAGAAACAATTCTATCAAAGTGAAGCAATGCTTCTAACTTCTCTGTCATATATATTTCCCCAGATACCGATGTCCTGAATTACCCATTTTTGATTTTGAAGAGGAATGAGCGCATTAGAAATCCTCTACCGTTAATCTATTCTCTTTGCTTTTTTGTTTTGCATCCTTGCCTTTATTTTGCAAAAGTTATACTTAGATGATACTGGAGAGGGAGGGTGACAGTCAGTTGGGTGTTAAAGCATCAGGCTAGAAACCAGGAGACAAGCCAGCTGGGTGATGTTGGGCCACTCACTTCTCTTTCAGCCCTAGGAAGAAGGCAAGAACAAACTATCATCCACCCGACTAACAAACCCAACAAAAGCAGGCACCCTCAGGAACTTTAAAATCCCAAAAGCAAAATTTTATTGAGTACATGATTTTGGCACTGAAGAAAGCAAAACCAAGTCTAAATTTTCCCATGCAAGCCTGCAAAATTAAGGAATAGGTTTCACCCCTCCTCCCTTGGAACAGTCGTGTTATCCAGTTAGGAAGTGTCCTTTTGTTTTGATAACAGTCCATGTCTTGGCTGACACCTGCAGAAGTGCCTTTGGCTCTCACAGTTGAAGTCTGGAGCCTCTGCATTCCATCTCACCTTTCCCTCCCCACACTTCTTTGGCAAGCTGAAAAGCAATAATAATTACAAGAAGCTTAAGCATTTTTAAAATCTGCTTCCAAAAAAACCTTGCCAAGAAAATTGCAGGAACTTGTCCAAGCAGTTGTCTGGGGTCAATATTGATTGAAAGGAAGAGGAAAGGAGGAAAGAGGGAGGGAGGAAGGAGAATTATGGAGATGATAGAGATAGTCTTTTTGAATTTCTGGGTGGGAGGTGTTTAATTTAGAAGACATTAGCTTATGGGGATGCTTTATTTACTTTTTACCTACTTGAGATATATAACAGTATAGAGGATTCTTCAGTCTGATTCAAGATAAGCTCTTCCTCTGTTATGTCTTAGAAGAAAAATGCCAGTGTCCCTTATAATAATTGCTTAACACAACTAATTATGGCTTTGTGGGTCAAACGCAGTGGAACCTTAAGTCATGTTTTACTATAGTGCTTATAGTGGCCTAAAGAAATGGCCTTGAAAGTTAAATGCCCCACACAAGATGGAGTTTGTAGTACCAACAAAATGCATGCTGTCAAGCTTAAAATTCATATTTGTCCTTCAAGGGACAGGAGGAAGAACTTCTACTAAGACAAAAATCAGATGAAAGAGGCCAGAGTCTGGAGTAAGAATGTAAGATGAATAAACATCTCAGATAAGTTCCTCTGTAGATCACATGAAGGGAGGGAAGGGGGGAAACACATTCTGACTTGCAAAATTCTGTTACTATAACTTTACAATAAAAGCAGTACTGACCTACATGACATTGGATTCCTAGTCTGATCTGCCCTGAAAGGCAGATGTTTGTTTTTAATGAGAACTCTAGTATTGGAGTTATTCTCCACTTATGAATATCCTTTGGAGTAGTCCATTGTTGCATCAAAACCTTTAGAGGGCCAATTGCTAGTAGGCTTTCTCAGGCAGTGATGATTTGCAAAGATTTTACCAAGCTTAGTTAATCTTTTGTATTTTTTTTTTGTGTGTGTGTGTGTGGGCACATTTTCAAAGTAAGGAAGACTTCAAAATGTTATGAGAGTCTTCTGTGCTTTGCATCAATAAGAGAAATAGAGAAATCATGGACCTTGCTGATGATGCATTACAGATTGGAGTATACGGAATTCTACCTGGCAATTCAACATTCCAAGGAAATGATTGGATTTCATTTTTCCCTGTTTTCCTTTTCTGTCTGAGGATGAGCTGTTTTTGCAATTTAGACAGGATGGCTTTTCTTTACTTCTTTTCAATCAGGAGAACATTGGAGACGTCTGCTTGTTCCCTTGGAAAGTATTGAAACATGCAGGCCTTATTTCTTATCCAAGCACAAGCGAGGAGAAAAAAACTACGCCAAGCAATACAGAAGATATGTGTACTAAAATTTCCAGCAAATGAGCCTATATTTTTCCAGCTTTCAAGTCCTTGCTGGCAAGCCCATTAGGACATATATACGTTTTTGTGTCAAAACAAACTGCTTGATTGTGTGGCAGAATTGACAGATGGTGGGAACATCTCGCTTCTATTCTACACCCACCACAGAGCTGTCACTGGGTGTCCAAATGACTGAAAACTGGCTGTAGCAGGATCCCAGATTATTTCTAATCAAACAAAACATTTCTTTTGTTAGCTTTCACTTGTGTTTCCACTTGCAACCTATAAAATAAATATTTCCTTGATACAAAGTGATAGCTACAAAATGCAATGCACTATAATTACAGAACGTGCCTTACAACAGAATGTGCATTCTTCCTTTTCTAACAGTGGATGTATTCATTATTGATGAATTGTGGCCGGTTAAAATTGGCTAAGGTTCCTGTATATCTCTTCTACTGCATGATCTTGTTTTAACAATACAATTCAGATATTCTCCTAGCACCTCATTATGTGGATCAGAGTTTTGTAGCAACAAGATAGTGCTGGATAGAGACCCTGAAGTCTTTCACACATTTTGACAAACATATTTGATCAACACCAGGTAGCTCAATGATGATAGATGATAGAATTAAGAGCCCAACACATTGGAAGAAGATACCAAATGACTCTATACCTGGTCATAAACTTTGGATTTGACTCCCTGTCTGCCTTCAAATTTAATTGGGTAACTTTGGACCTGTCATGCCAACCATATCTCACTGCTGTGCTGAAAGGAGGGAAAACCATCAATTAAACTATGAACTACATGCTGAAAACTTCATTTTTGCAAAAGAATTACTCTGTTCTGCTATTCCATGCTATCAAAAGCAGAATTTAATAGCATTTTTGTAACGAACAACAAATTTTGTAACTTAAAAGCAATGGATACCAGTTGAGGGAATGCACAGGGCTTTTATCTATCTGTATCTAGTCATTTCAGTCTCTTGTCATCCTGGTCCACAATTTGCAGTTTCCTGTATTCTTTGAGATGGAAAGTCAGGTTGGCGAGTTCATCAGATACCTGAAGTGAGGACTTCGTAACCTCTTTATGGCACACATTCCCTCTCACACAGAAATACACATCATCTGATTTTTTGTACCAAAAAAAGCACTTGACTTTTTGCACGCTGAAAATTGACATTTACCAATGTATTGACTGCTGTGGAAACCACTTTGCAGGGCTTCAGTAGGTCATGGTTTATCAAAGAAGAAGTTCAAATCTTTTCTTACAATTGCAGCTTTTGAAAAGAATTTCGTGTCATTTTTGCTTTCTGGGAGACTCTTGAGATGAATGAATGGATTTTAAAATAACGATAGGCAGTGCCCATCTTTCAAATTGATTAAAGAAAAAAAGGCTTTCAAAATTTCTTTAAAAGAAAAAAAAAGGACTCTCACACGAAACTTGGTCTTCTTACACCTATCTAGTTATGGGGTGATCATGGGGCTTCATCAAAGTCCTGATTGAAGAGTGTCTCAGGTGTCTGTGGCCTTCTCAGTTTCTGTATGAATGTGAAGAATCTTCAAAGCCTATTTGCTTTTCAGTTATATTTTGGAAACAACTCTAGGATCTAAACCTCATATAACTCAAGATCAAGTCAAGTTCATTCATTCATTTAGTAAACACAGATTCTGCATTTTTTAAAAATCATTTACTGGAGACCTAGCAGCATATTTTTAGGGGAAAAATACCTATTGACATTAATCAGCATTACTGAAAATAAAATATATGAAAACCAAACCAAACCAACAAAGCAGGAGGCATTGAACATAGAACAAAACTCTTTATTCATCCAAATTAATTGATTTCCCCCCCCAAATGCTATAAAAAGTCAAATAGTTTTAGAACATCAAAACTGATGGATGGGAGAATCAATAGTCCCAACTTGTTTTTCTCAATTTTTGAGTGAAGAATCAAAAATGTATAGTGCTAGGAGATATTTAATAACAAAGATTGTCAACAGGGAGATAATTATCCTTCCTGACCAACCCCCTATTACATTGTTTTCCCTTTTCTCACTATTTCAGTTAATCAGATGAATGAGATTTAACTTTTCCCTCTATAACTTTTTATGAATACAAATGCAGCACAAAAAAACATTTATTAAAGAAAAACAAACAAACCTTTCCTTGAATTAATATATTTAGCAAACGTGGAGGATGAAATTGGTGCTGGGTGCAAAATGATTAAGTGAGTTGTGATAGAAACAAGAGTATCTGCATTTCATTTTCCTCCAAAGATTAAATCTTTCTCCATTCTCTGACGTAGAAACAGCATCATCCTCTTTCTATGGTGAATTCATTTACATTTCTTTAAAAATTATCTTTTTCTGAAAAACTTTTGTGTAATAATTATTTACATAGTTTTAATCAGAACGGTATTTTGAACAAAGGTTGACTGGTGGTCTTTTTAAAAAAAAAAACACACCATATTTTTAATTTATTTATTTTGCTTTCTGGAAGAACTTTATTTTTGCAATTTAGATCAATGCTTCCCAACTCACACATGGCTGCATAAGTACACATGTTATTTTAGGTGATAATATGTACTAACGTTTATTCTAATTACTGTATTTGCTTTCTATCTCGATGCATGGTAATTATTAAATGTGATTATTATAGCTATGATAAGGTTTAATTTTCCACCCTGTTCTCCAGGAACAGACTAACAATCCACCAATGAATGAATCTGAGAAATGTTTTGACTTGATGCTGAAACGGTGGATTATGAATTCTTATTTAAAATAAATAAAGAAGCATAACATTTTTGAGTGCCAGAAATATCAGGACTGTAGGCTATCTTAATGTTCATAATGAGTCCTCCTCTTCTTCATCTTCTTCTTCCCCACCCCACTCCTCTTCCCACTCCTCCTTCTTCTCTCATATAGCCCCAAGAAACCCAAGAGTGCTAGAAGGAAGTGGGGTTCCAGCACAATGTTATTTTGTTGGGTAACAAGTCTGCAAGAAATTAACTAAGCTCAGAGAGCACCAAAAGCCCACAGTTCAACCCTGAATTACAAATATTCTCTTCCACCAATAGAATTATTCTATGGGAAATCACCGATTCCAAGGAACTACCACCCTTTTCTCGCCATGTTCCAATGCTGGTGTTTAGGCATCTTTTAAAATATCTGCTTATGTTGGCTCTTTCACAGATGCTAACTCTTTTTAATGAAATGTTTTGATCATGCTTTAAAATGCTTTGGCTTTTACTGCAAGAAGCAGTGTATTGCTGTTATTGCTGCTGTTATTATTATTTCTTTGATTAATAGCAGCATAGCACTGAACTGAATTAATTTTAGCGTACCTTCAGGATCATCCAAGTTATTTTCAAACTGACCTATCATTTACAGGGAGGAACAACAGAGCTCTTTCCACAATTGCTCTTTGTTCTAAGGAGGTAAAACAACCTCACACTGGAACTCCACACAGCCATCTTCACACATAAAGGCACAAGTGAGAAAGCTCATTAGTATTTAGCACCTAAGAAAACAATTCCTTTAAAATCACCCCCCCCCTTTTTTTTTTCCTGCTAAGTCCTCCCAACAATTCTTTGCTGTTAAGTATCTGTACCATTATGGAAGTGTAACATAACATCTTTTACCCAAAGAAATACATTAATATATTTGTGCAACAATAAGGCAAAGTTTGAGAAGCCTTATGAATAGATCTGGGTAGAAAAACATTCTCATTGTACAGTAAATGAACACTACTTTCTCCCCACATACAATATTGATAACAACCCCTGACTATCACCTTTCCACTCCCCTGATTATTTCGCAGGGGTGCACACAGCTTCAATGGGATAGTCTGATAGTGTAGGACAACAGCAGACAGAACTGGGAGCTGGAGTTAGGTGGGTCATCAGCCCAAAGTCATTACGTTTCCAAAAACAATCCAAGTCAAACCCCTCTTGAATTCCTTTGACCCTTATCTGGCACTAACTTGCTATTGAACTTTAGTTGACTAGATTCTTGTGTAGAGCCTTGATCAATAAATCTGATCTGCATCTTAGTGTATGGTTTTAGTTCTTTGCAGATTATGACAGTAAATAATTATATAAAAGTTGATCCACAATACAACAATTTCTTACTTTTGTTGCTTCTATGGCTCTTCTAGGGATGGGTGAATTAACCAGACCTCAAAACCTGGCCAACTTGATGAAGTCTTCTCTGACTTTGAAACGCCAAATATATATTTAGAGGCATTATTAACTAAGTAACCTGATATGTATATTGCAAAACTGAAAGAAGATGAGAGATTTAGATTTAAAGGTTGGGACAAGTACCCTTTGTCTCACATGTGGACATTGTTCTTAAACAAGGTAGAAATATCTACATAATCTCCAGCCAACATATTCCACTACAAATGTCTCCTCCATGTATTTGTTCCACAAAAGCCCTTCAACCCCATGGAACAGTGGTCATGAACCAGTGGGCCAGGGACCATTGGTGGCCTGTGAGAAAATTTTGACGGTCCGCAGAGAAATGTCACCCCCAAAGCAATTAATCTAGGCTGCGCAGGAACACAAGGCTGAATCACTTGCATTGCAAACATGAGGTAGTGAGGGGAGGGGGGAAAGGCAGAGGGGGGAACTTGCCCCACTCATCCCATGTGCCTTACCTGGCCACCGGGCTGCTTCTTTCTGCTTCTTTCTTTTTCTGCTTTTGGCTGCATGCAAGGAAAGCAGCAAAAGTCTTTCTTTCTCTCCCCCAAACACTGCCAGAAATGAATCTTTGGGACCCTGAAGGGATCCTGCTCCAAAAGGCTGCACTGGTGTGACAAGTCTCACAAAGACTTATTTCTGGCAGAGTTTGGGGGAGAGAAAGAAAGACTTCTGCTGCTTCTGCTGTTTTCCTTGCATGAAGCCAAAGTCTCTCCCCCCCCTCCCCAAGAACGGAGCTGGAGATGGTATCCTGCGATCCCAAATAATGAATGATCACTCGGTAGGAAAACAGGGTGGGGAATTTTCCTGCAGATTTTCTCAGGAACTGTTGTCTGCAAGATTTAAACTCATGATTTTGGTGGTCCCAGAGATCCAAAAGGTTGGTGACGCCTGCCATGGAATACTTTGTTATGAAATATCCCCATACTTTTATTCTGTGTAATTGGCAGTTCTTAGCTGACATGGGTACTTTTGAAATGTTTTAATGGATCAGACCTGGCTAATGTTTGTATGAGGAATCACCAAGAAAATCTGATGGTTGCAAATATACGTGCTGAAATGTTGAGTCTGATTTTGTTTTCCACTTGCAGATGTTTCATTATCCACTTAGGTAATGTCTTCAGTCCTATAATCTTGTAGAAGTAAGGCTGGTTAGTTTATCGTGTAACAAATGAACCAGCATTCCTCATTTATCCAAAACCATAGCACTGAAGATGCTACCTAGGCAGTAATAAAATGTTTGCAAATGAAAAATAAACAAACCCCAAACTTGAAAAACCGTAACACCTTTATGGACTTATCTAGCATGGACTTATCTAGATAATTCCCTGGAATCAAGCTTGAGTTGAGGGACTCTTAATTTTTTTCAGCTTATGATCAATCAGAAACATTCATTCAGAAACAAGAAAAATTCTATCTGAATGAGACTCCTTAGTTCATACTCAGCTACTTACTCTGTAGTGATCAGCAGGTATAGCTTTTCACAGCATGGTGGAATTCAAAACTACCTACTATTACCTGCAGTGATAACTCACTGTTACAGACTAATTTTTTCCTTTACTTAGTCCTTGGCTTTCTGGTTGTACATGGATTTGCCCATAGTTTTAAAGGCCATCTTCAAAGATTTTCTATGCAGTTTTTAATGAGAAATAATCTCAGTCTCATGCTATGAAATGTACATGCATTATCACTATTAAAAAAAACAACCTTCTGGCTCACAGAAGGCAGCACACATCAGAAAGAAAGTTGTTCAGAGGGGGCCACAATAGCAGGGCAGGAGAGGGGAGTCAAGCTCAAAAGGGGAGAGTTGACTTTATTTAAAGAAGGGATCTTATGCCACATGATTCACAGATAGCAAGACTATAATCTGGATGAAAAGTCCACAAACTGAGCCAAATTTCTCAGAGTTCTTTCTGGTGGACAAATTGGATGTAATGTCTTTTTTTCCCTTCCATTTCCCCTCCTTCCAATGGAAGTAAACTGGAGATTCCACACACATCTCCAAATACAAGAAGTAATGAGCAGAAGATAATTAAAGAGAGATCCAACCTAGAACTAAGGATAAATTTTCTGACAGTGAGAAATCAGTGGTGGGATTCAAATATTTTTACTACTGGTTCTGTGGGCGTGGCTTGGTAGGTGTGACTTGGCTTGGTGGGTGCAGCTTGGTGGGCGTGGCAGGGGAAGAATACTGAAAAAACCCCATTCCCTCCCCACTCCAGGGGGAATATTACTGCAAAATCCTCCCTCCCCACCCCAATAACCTGCTTTCCAGCTCCGTTCTCCTGCTCAGGGGAACAAAAGAAGACCCAGCTGATCAGCTGGGACTTGAGAGGCAGAGAAGAGATGGGGGCAGGGGTAGTCAGAAGTGGTATTCCAAATGACTCAAAATTTCCACTATCGGTTCTCCAGAACTGGTCAGAACCTGCTGAATATCATCTCTGGTGAGAAATCAGTGAAATGGCTTACCTCCGGAAGTTATGGTTGCTTCATCACTGAGGTTTTCAAGAAGAGACTAGACAGTGATTCAACTGCAATGGTGCTTAAGCAGGGGTTTGACTAGAAAACCTCCAAGGTCCCTATTATTCTATGTTTTAGTTTTTCATTCAGTAACATTTGGGTGCCCTGGAAAGTTCAGAGAGGTTTTTTTAATTATTGATTTTTAAATTATTTATTTCCCAGTTTGTATGCAGTGTACTTCTTGGAGTCCAAGGGATTAAATAATATTAAAAGCAGAAACATACAATACATATCATGTATCTTGTACCATATTATAAAATACAAAATCATAAACAACAGCTTAAAATTTCCATCAGTAACTGAAGGTAGAAATGAAAGCAGTGTTGTATCAAGATAATGGAAGCTCCACCTCTTCTGTAATGTTACACCATATACCAAGGGATGAACTACCAATATTTCTGGATTATCCGTAAAGCAACATATATATTTTTATTAATCAGCCCATTTCTTTCTTTTTACCATGCTTTGGGGCTCCTACTCTGCTAAACATGTAAAAAGCTGTGCCAGGCTCTTAATTGCTGAGTGTAACCCTTATATAAATAAATTCCCATTAGGATGATTTCTTCTCAAGGAGATAAAGACTTCATATCAGATTCTTGGAAAGTAAATAAGTCAAAAACTACACCATATGTTTATTAATGAATTCTTTAAGATGTGGTCTTTTAGAGCTATTTAAACCTCTAATGCCAGGTTATATCAGGTTAGGGGATCGCGTACCCGCTGTCTCCAAGTGGTAGTGCGCTCCGACCCTCCTGACCCGTCTGGCAGGCCTGGTTGTGCAGAGTCTCAGGCCCTGAGTACCCAGTTGATGTTGTGCAATGCCAGGTCCGTTGTTAATAAGGCCCCCCTGATTTACGACCTTATTCAGGAGGAGGGCATGGACCTGGCTGGCGTCACCAAAACCTGGTTGGGCCCAGAGGGTGGTGTTCCTCTGGTGGAGATGTGCCCACCAGGTTTCCAAGCATTCCATCGACCAAGGTCTCAGGGAAGGGGTGGTGGGGTGGCGGCGATTATTAGAGAAGTTCTTTGTCCTAGGGAGGCCACTGTTCCTCAGACGGCTGGTTGTGAGTCTCTCTTTGTGAAATGGGGGCAGGGGGTTCAGAGGGACCTTTTGATAACGTACCTGGCTCCCTGCCACGTGTCATCGGCCCTGCCCGGGCTCCTCGAGGTGATAGCCAGGCTGGCAGTTGAGACCCCTAGGCTTTTAGTCATGGGTGATTTCAACCTGCCTTTGCTCGGGGAAACCTCTGGGGTGGTTCGGAAGTTCCTAGCTTCCATGATGGCCATGGATCTGACCCAATTAGTTTCTGGCCCCACTCACACGGGGGGACATACACTGGACCTGATTTTTGCCTCTGGTCAGTGGTTGAATGATCGTTCTGGGGATCTAGTTATAAAGCCCTTGTCATGGTCCGATTATTCTCTTCTTAGACTTGACTTCTGTGCCACCGCCCCCCCATCGCAGGGAGGCGGAACCAAGGAAATGGTTCTGCCCCAGGCACCTGATGGATCCTGAACGGTTCCAGATGGAGCTTGGGCCATTCCCTGAAACTCTGGCTCATAACTCGGCCACAGACTTGGTGGCCACTTGGGATAGGTTGGCCGCTGAGGCTCTGGACCGAGTTGTGCCTTTGTGACCTCTGACTCGGCACAGATCCCATTTGGCTCCGTGGTTCATGGAGGAGCTGAGGGGGATGAAGTGCCGGAAAAGACGTCTGGAGAGCATCTGGAGGACCAGTCGTGCCAAGTCTGATCGGACACAGGTGAGGTCCTATATTACGACCTACCTAGTGGCAATAGAGGCGGCGAAACGTTCGCATTTCTCCGCCCTTATTCCGAGGGCAAGCTGTTCCATTGGTGGATTGTTCTTACTAACATTGACAGAACTTGACATGAGAAGTCATATTGGCATAGTTCAGTTTTCCAGGGAGAAAAAACATTGTTAGCAAAGATCAGGGTGAGCAAGAATCAGAATAACAGAATAAGTTTAGCCCATACAGAATACAGAGTCAGAAGCAGAGGTGGTGTTCTGACCAATTCTGGGTAGCAGAAATTTTGAGTAGTTCAGAAAATGGGCAAATCCCACCTCTGACTGGAGATTTTACAGTATCCTTCCCCTGACACACCCACCAAGTATGCCCACAGAACCGGTAGTAAAAACATTTGAATGCCACCACTGGTAGGAAGGGACCTTATGTTCTGACATAGGCTTCCTTAGAAAGCATAAAACACAATCTTAGTTCTGGCAAAAGCCTCTTTTATTTCCATGACTGTGAATTACGTTCATTCACAGCCTGCAAGGCTTCACAAACAGTCTTTCAGGGGGATGTTTATAAATACCCACCTTATCGCACTTGTTCTCTTGCCAGAGAACTAATTGCCAAACACAGGGCAAGGCCAAACTTGACACAGAGTCAAAAAGAACTTTTCAAAGCTTGAATCAACCAGATGAACTAATTGCTTCCTGCAAAAGTTCATGTCCTGTTCGCTCCTCTTTTATGTCCTATGGGAGGGGCCAATCATCTCTGAGGTGTGGCCTTACTCCTGAGTCGATCCTGCTTTCTTAATTGTTCTTGTCTTCTGGTAGCCCTGTGCATGCCCAGGCTGGAACCAGTTCCAGAAACTCCCCCACCACACTGGTGTCTGAGTCTGAAGGCAGCTGATGACTGCCAGCCTGCCCTCGCCCCATCCCTGCCTCAAATGCAGACCCCTCGTCCGAGCCCTCCTCAACCCTCCAAGACTGGCCCAGGTTCCTCCCCAACCTCCTTGCTACTGTCCAACTCTGTTGACAGTTCCGTCAGCTGCCGGAGGGCCACAACACCTTAGAGGCCTTCAAGTTCCTATTCAGGCAAGGAACCCGATACCATTTCAGACAAATGCTTGTCCAATCTCATCCTAAAATCCTTCTGTGATGAAACACCTACAACTTCTGGAGCAAGCCATTCCATTGGTTATTTTTTCTCATTCTCAGAAAGTGTCTCCTTATTCTAGATTGGTTTTCTCCTTGATTAGTTTCCATCCATTGGTTCCTGTCCTGCCTTTGGGTACTTTGGAGAATTGGTTGACCACTTTCTCTGTGGCAGCCCCTCAAATATCGGAACATTGCTATCAGTCTCTCGCCTGGACTATTGTACTGCCCCTTACCTGGGGCTCCCTGCAGGGAGCATCCGGAGACTTCCAGTTGGTGCAAAATGCAGCCGCGCGGGTGATTATGGGGGCGTCGCGTAGCGCCCCTGTGACCGCCTCTCCTGCGCGAGCTGCATTGGTTGCCGATGGCTCTCCGGGTTCGCTTTTTAAGGTGCTAGTTTTGACCTTTAGGGCGACTCCCTGGCATGGCCAAGGTTACCTTCAGGCCGCATTTCTTGCCAACGTTCTCCAACAGGGCCGGTGCTTTCCCCCCTGGGAGGGTCTGCTCCGGGTTGCCGTCGGGCCGCTATGTGTCGTCTGGCCGGCGCCAAGGAGTAGGGCCTTCTCTGTGGGTGCCCCGCCCTACTGGAATACTCTGCCACCGGAACTTCGTTACCGGGCACGGACCTGAGGGCCTCAGGTGCGCGCGTTAAAGACCTGCTCTTTGAGCAGACCGGCATGTGCTGAGATAATGATTTTAAATTTGATCTCCATTTTTAACTTTAATTGGGTTTAAGGGGCTATCATGTCTCCCTAGTCCTTCCCATTAAACTAGAAACTAAATCAATTTCTTGACTGCATGTTTTACATTACACTGTCATGTAAGAGCAATGCTTCTGTGAGATGCTTAGCACTTTTTAAAATGCTGCAAATTTCAAATACAGTTCTTATTGTGGGAATTTTTCTCTTGCTAGTTTTTTGCTTTATTTTGACTTATTTTTAGTTCATCAGGTTTAATTGCAAAATGCTTTAGGCAAAGTATGCTAATCACATGAATCTTTCTTTGACTACTTTTGGGCTGTAGTACAACTCTCATCACTTCTTGCCTTGAGATTATCCCTAACTCATTCCTGGCTATTTTATTCCTTTTTTATTTTTCTTTATTTGAAATGAAGACTGAATCTCAGTAGTCTTTCTCCATAAGCTAAATTGCTCTTTTGCTCTTTCAGCTCCCCCCCGCCCCGCCCCCCCAACATTCTGGAAAGGTCTGCTTGTGCATTTGTTTGGAAACACCAGGCAATTGAAGAAGCAGAGAGAAAAATCTTGGGAACGTAGAAATGAATTTGTACAGAAGACGAAGGAAGATAGAAGGTGAGTGGGTGGGAACAACAGATAATAAAGAGGAATAATCAGTCAGGATTGAAAGAAATTAAAAAGAAGAAACAAAATATACAGCGGATATTTATGCACTGCAACATAGCACAATAGGTTGAGAACTGCTACTGTATTTAAAATTTGAGACCAATATTTTTAAGGGGATGTAATAATATGTACAAGCTTTACTGAACATTGAATACCTAATTAACTGTTCATAAGATCACACAATTTTTCTTTATGCTTTATTAAGTAAACAAAAATCCAAACAAACAAACAAAAACTGGTGGCATTAAAGAAAATCAGAATAGCACTACATCAGAGATGATACAACTGGAATTCCTGGCATTTGCTAGCTTTGATGAAGATATGCATACATACAGCCCAGGGTTACACAGAGAAATTCTACTGCATTTTCCCAAGATTCTTATTCATTTTGTTAAAAGAAAATTTGCTTTCCTTCCAATACAAAAGAGACATCAAGAAGAGAACCAACATAGAACTAAGGAGAATTTTTTAGACAGTTAGAACAATTAATCAATGAAACAGCTCGCCTCCAGAAGCTGTGGGTGCTCCAACACCAGTTTTTAAGAAGAGATTAGACAACCATTTCACTAAAATGGTGAGCAAGGGGTTGGACTAGAAGACCTCCAATGTACCTTCCAATTCTATTATTCCATTATTCTGTCTTAGGTGTACAGTGTGGTGTGCTTGCATTTAATCAGTGAGGAAGTGGCCAAAATATGTGTCTATACACCTACATTATTAACATCTTAAATGATATGACAATCTCTCCATCAGCCTGCCAGCTCTTTGACTTCTTATATCCCTCTTAGATTCCAAGAAAAGTTGCCATCAGTGGAAATTGCTCCACATTCCCAGAAATGCTGCTGGCATCCCAGAAATGCTGCTGGCATGTATGAAAACAGAAATAAACAACATCTACATACCATCCAAAATAGGCAATCTAAAGACCAAAATGAAACAAAAAACCCAAAATACCTACTTACCAGAAATTAACACTATGAGCAGAGATTAACACTAGATCAACACTAGATAAACAGTATACAAATCAAGGAACTAGGGTATTGACACAGACAAACAAACAAAGAGTAAACAATAGCCTAATCAAGGAATCACCAAGAAGAACACCTCCATCAATACTGACAGGTCCAGCCACTTGCATATAATCAGAGTGTGAACCTCCTTCCCTTCTAGCACTGCTGATGTTAGCTAGTTGGGTAATGAAACATCTGCAAGTAAACCACTAAACTCAAAGAGCACCCAGGACATCATAGGATGAAAACAATGTTGTATCATCATTGTAGGTTTCACCTCTTTTGGGTGGGCACATGAAATCATGATCAATTTGGATCGCCAAATTGGGAATTATACTACAGGGCAGCAGCATTAGTTTGGCTAAAAGATTGGA
Source organism: Bungarus multicinctus (assembly GCA_023653725.1). Taxonomy (NCBI): domain Eukaryota; kingdom Metazoa; phylum Chordata; class Lepidosauria; order Squamata; family Elapidae; genus Bungarus; species Bungarus multicinctus. The sequence continues at coordinate 7,834,849 of CM042841.1, forward strand.
TTAATTTAAAGAATAAAAGAATATTAGTTATAGAAGGTCATGACCTTCAAAGGGGGTGGCATGCATTTCTTTGGGAAATAGGACCTACAAAACAAAAATATTTTTATAGACATTTGATCAGAGATTCGCTGATATACAATTGGATCAAGGTTAAAAAGAAACATTATATAAAAATCCCAATTTGGCTATCATTAATGGAAGCGATGATTCACCCAAATAACCTAGATCTGAATAAAATGTTAAAATATAAAGATCTATTGGATATAAATGGAAATTTAAAAACAAAACAGGAGCTCCAAGAATGGCTACTAATAGATTGGTGGGCTTATCTTCAAATACAAAGCCGATACAATAAGGATATAAAAGACTATGGAATATATTTGAAACCACAACAATTAGATAAAATCTTATTAGGACCAGATTAAAAAAATATTACTAAAATTTATAAGTATCTCTTAGAAGTAGAACTGGAAGAAGAAGTCGTGAAAGGATGTATTTCTGGGCTCAAAACATTGGACATAATATAAAGTTAGCAGATTGGGAGACTATATGGAATAGAAATCATAAATTAACAAAATCAGTAACATACAAAGAAAACACATATAAAATGTTTTACAGGTGGCACTTACCCCCTTCGAGATTAGCAAAAATGTACCCTAAACTGAATCCCACATGTTGGAAATGTAGAAAAAAAGAGGGAATATATTATCATATGTGGTGGTCTTGCCCAGAGGCTCGAAAATATTGGCTTAAAATCCAAAAATGGCTACAGGAAATTACCAATGAATAATTAGATTTAGAACCAGAGCTCTTCCTATTGGGGATCTTCAAAAAAAAAAATGTAAAGACTACAAAATACTTATTATTACATATATTGACTGTAGCCAGGATTGCTTTTGCTCAGTGCTAGAAACAGTCATTCACACCTGTAGAAGAACTGGTTATACAAAAAGTTATGAATTGTGCTGAAATGGATAAATTAACATTGAGTTTAAAAGATAAGGAATCTTCAATATTTTATAAGGTATGGGAACAATGGTACAATTGGATAGATCGGAGACAGACTAAGGATAGATGATTATTAAATATAGAACATAGAATAAGAATATAGTTATGTATAAACTATCACTATCGCACAAATGATTGCTATATGATAATGCACCACAAACAGCTGTTATTGAATTTTATACTTTTTAATGTTTTTTTTTTGTAATAAAATTCAATAAAGTTTTCTAAAAAAAAAGAAATCACAATACACATACAAAAGGAACAGGACACGTGTCATGGGGGTATAACACTACTTTAACCAAACTGACTCATTTGATGCAACCCCCACATTGCCAGTAAATGCCAGTGTGCACATAAAGCATGCATGTATTTGTTTCAAAAATTCAATTCATATTGGGTCTCTAGAATGAATCTTTTTTTCCCTAAAGCTGGATCCAACCATCAGATGGAATTGGTTGCCTCCAATTCAAACCTGATGATTCCAGGCTTCCCCTCTCCCACGAAGAAATCAACTCAGTTTCCTTGTTTCATTGATCCACTGAAACCAGAATCAATTTGATTTGGCAATCTGACTGGGATTGATGAATAGGACTTGTTCCTCACATCCTAAAGTAGCATGTACTGCCATCTTGTAGTAGTAAAGTAGGATCAACAATGCTTGATGATAAATTTTAAAGACATGTAGGAAATATAAATAGCTGTTTTCACAAGGGAAGAAAAGTTTGATCAATTACATGACAGATTTCAGAATGGAATAAATTTAATCCTCCTTATAATTGCTGATACAGAATGAGTTTGCACATACACTGAAAGTTGACACTGTATCTTTCATTATTCTTAACAGTCTGGAAATTATTGGATTTGTATTTTCAGTCCATGCAAGATGCCATGTTAAATAAGACTTACACACAAACACTCTCTCTCTCTCTCTCTCACACACACACACACACACACACAAACACAAAGAGAAAGACACAAACATGTAGTAAACTAATTTTAGTTCTGTTCGGTATCTAAGAATGTTTTGAGAGAAGGCACATTTTTCACCAAAACACTCTGCTTTCTTTTTGTCACATTTCCTTATTTGTTTTCCTCTGCAATATTTCTCTATGATAAACAAAAGACATTTGGAACTGTTCTGTTTTTTCCCCCAAGCTGCTCACTTCCATGAGAAAATGATTCCTGTCCCAACGTGTACTTTTCTCACTGTTCTTTTCTGCTTCTCCAGTTTCATACAGCTTCCTCACAAAATTAGAGACAACTTCTATGTATCATGCACAATCTTTGCATAATAATGAAAACACTAGCTATTTCATATATGCTCTTTCTTGCTGTGGCTCCTATAGAAGAGCAGGGGTTAGATCAATATTTATTTATATTTATTTTTAAAAAAACTCTGCCTAATCCAAACAAGGATTAGCAATCTGTGCAATCAAGTTAATGCAAAAAAGACATTATTATTATTATTATTATTATTATTATTATTGTTATTGTTATTGTTATTGTTATTGTTATTATTATAGTTTCACAGAGTCTGTCTAGTCTGGATTTTGCATTCCAAGCAAGTCCTCCTCCAGGATCTGGGATAAACAGATGTTTCATAATATTAAAGTATCATCACAGAATGTAAGCTGTTCCAAGAAAGGCTGCCCTTCGCAATTGACAGATGGTGATTTTGCCAATGCCGATGCTATGGAAGTGAGGCTCCAGATGCTTTGGGATTGCACTCAAAGCACTTATTACTATTGGTACTATCTTTGATTTCTTTTGCTACAGTCGTCCTACTTCTATTTGCAGGTCTTTGTACTTTGTGATGCTGTTTCCAGCTACTGCCATGTTTACTATCCATGTCTACTATTTTTGTCTTTCTTATTGACAATTGTTATTGTCAATGATTATGGATTAGATTAAAACCACCAGTTCCATTCCATTAGGGGCCATATGTCAGCTGAATTGATATTGCTTTGGCTAGCCTTCAGAAAGTCCTTACTGAAGGTTAATCGGCACCATTGAGGGAGAATGTTCCATAAATAGCATTAGCACTTAGACTTACATACCACTTCATAGTGCTTTACAGCCCTCTCTAAGCAGTTTACAGAGTTAGCATAGTCCCCAATAATCTGGAACCTCATTTTACCAAGCTTGGAAGGAGGGAAAGCTGAATCAACTTTGAGCCAGGGAGAATCGAACTACTGGCAGTCAGCAGAATTAGCCTGCAATACTGAATTCTAACCACTGCACCAGCATGACTCATAAAATAGAGGTGACTGCTCAGAAGGCCTTGTCCTGGCCCCTTACCCAAGATACTTTGGGGGCAGGAGCAGGGATGGGCTGCTGGGGGTTCGCAGGGGTTCGGGAGAGCCCCTAGCTAAGATTTTGTGTAGTTCGGAAAACTTCGAAACCCCACTCCTGACTGTTTTGGATGCAGGTAAGTGCAGAGCCTCCCAGAAGTTTGGGAAGGCTGGAAATGGAGGGCCAACTAGGCCACACCCATCATGGTCATGGCCACCCAGCAACCAAGCAGAGAACTCTTTGCTAAAATTTTTGAAGCCCACCCCTGGACAGGAGATCCTCAAATTGGTTTTTACAATGCTTCCTTATCTGCTTGTCTGTATTTTGTGACCTTACTCCCTGAATAGGAATGGAAAGTTGAGTCTCTGACCTTAAAAGAACCAAGGGTATTATTATATGGAAATAATTCCAATCGGACTGTAGAGATGAGACCAATTGGGCGACAATCCAGCTGAAGCAAATGTTGGTATGAACCACTTATGGCTAATATATGGTGATAAAGCCTTTTCATTTGTTAGGATTCTTTTAATTCCGCAGATTTCAGAATTCTCTGAGCACAACTATGTCTTCAGTTTGTGCACAGATGATTTCATTAGGGGTACATAAAGAGCACCACTCAGAGAAATTACTATTAGGATGTGTCAGATTAACTCTTACCTTGTTAAGCTTTAGGAAAAAGAGCTATAATGATTTTTCAAGAGAGTCTCAGGATGAAACAGCTACGAAGAGTGAACCTGTCTCCTAGTTTTTATTTGACGTTCAATCATTCCTTAGCTATTGGCATTTTTTGTACTTAGAGTAATTGTCAGGCTACAGAACTTTTTCCCACTCAAACAATAAGAATGAACTTCTGAGAACCAAACGTATCAAAAGGAATCCTTTATTGAGATGAGACAGTTCATGTAGGAATTCAAAGCAGCGTCTGAGGTCTCTCAGGCATACAGCGATAGATAAGGGAATTTAGAATCCCTCCCCCCTATCTCAATGTTTATTTAGGGAAACAAAAGCCAATATGTTATTTCCCCTCCCTGGGGAAAAGGATCCCATTCCTCTGGGATGGGATCCTTTCCCTTTAGGAAGGTTCTTTCTCACGTACATTTCCCAAGACGTACCTAACTCCCCCCCCCTTTTTTTTTTTAGAACGGACTGTTTTTGGAGATTGCCCAGAGCACTTCACTGTGGAGTTTTATGGTCTTCTCATCTCCTGGCTATGCCACTCAGAGGTGTTAGGTTCTGGCCATCTGGCTTCCCTCCCTCCATTGTATCATGTGTGGGTGTGCAAATTCGATATAAGGTTAAATATATTCAGGTTACATCAAGAAAAGATTTCTTTATCAATCCCCCCCCCCCTTTTCTTCTTCCTCTGAAGAAATGAGATACACGGATCTGACAGTAATAATTGTGATTGTATATTGCTTCTATTGTTTCTGTCTAAATTGTAAAAGGAGACTATACACTGCTGAACCCTGATTTTCTTCATATTAAAGGGGAATGTAACTTACTCTAAAAAAAAACAAAAGAAAACACATTCATAGTCACTTTCTCAAAATAAATATTCTTTGAACTCTTCTCTTAAGTTAATATTTGTCTAAAAAGAAAATAAAGTTCAGGACTTTACCCCAAATTTGAGAGTGGAGCTCAAATGGGAATCAGTTTTAATTCTAGAAATCTAAAATGGGTCAATTTCCCTTAAAAAGGCAACTTATTGAAATTCTCTAGAAACCCCTTTGGAATTTACATCACCGAATTTTCCTCAGCGAAAGAACAGAAACAGAGAAAGTTGTGCATGTTTTAAAGGATTGCTGTTCCCCGCTTTTTCCTTTTTATAATACATCTTCACAAGAGGGATGGGATATTATTGCATTCTGGTTGCTGTATATAGAAACAACACAACTGAATGTATGGCAATTTTCCCAAATATGAATACCATACAGCACAGACTGATAACTCAAAACTGACATTCTATGCAGAGAATCCTAGGAAGCTAGTATTTTTTTTTCTAACAAGGATTTTTTAATTAAAAGAGAAATATATTCCATTTTTGAGGAAATAGTGGTATAAGTTATTTTTAAATGTTTCAAAAACACTCAAGATGCTTTTTAGAGGAACATTTCTCTCTCTCTTCTCTCTCTCTCTCATCTATCTATCTAATCTATGATATCTGTGAAGAAGGACAAAATGGCAGGGGATTCAAATTATATCCCTGTAAACATCTTTACTTCACAGAGAAAGAGAGGAAAAGCTCTATTCAAGGTGCCAAATTTGGAAGAAAAGGAAAAAGAGCCATCTTATTCAAATTTTGCATGTCAAATACATCTCCCAGGTTCAGTTTTTATCTAGTAGTCACTTTTCTAATTTGTTTGTTGTTTCTTTTAAAAAATTTCTAAACAATGTCCCTGGCCACTCAATTAGCAAACCTCCTTAGAGCACACTTTTTGGCTACCCACCTGTTGTTTAGAAAAGACACCATCTTGTATTTGGCATTTGTAACTGTCAGTCTGACCTGCAGTGTAATCTAGCTTCTATTTGGTGCTCAAAAGCAGATTTATTCATTTTTAGACCACAGATTATCAATACTTTTCCTCCCCACTTTCCTTCACAGGAATGGATTATTCTGTCAGAGATAAAAATGTGTCACATATAAACACACATTTGGCATAGAAAATGCATGTTCTCAAAGCATGACCCCATATTCAGGACTCTTATTTTTAGCAGTGCAACAATGTTTGTGTGTCACTTAATGCAGTCTTCTCAACTGATGGGTTACCTTGCTATTTTCTGACAGACTTATCAGCTTGATGCAAAAGTAAGTTGAATGCAAAATAATGCCACTTTCAGAGCTCGTTGTGAAGGCTGAATTTCTTTGATTTGTTTGTTTTAAGACATTAAGTTTGCCTACTTAAGGAGTTATGCCTGGAGGTTATCAGGTTCTTTTTGCAAAATTCTGGCCATCTGACCTGGCCAGAGAAAGAGGAAAAAACGGCTATGGTGGTCAACTCTCAATCTGGCTGTGCTGAACATTGAAAACATAATTTACTAATGTTTTGCAAGCTGCAATAATGTAACAGCAGTTTAAGGGAGGCTAATTTACAGCAGAATTATTTTTCTCCCTTACTCTGGTAAAAGAGAATAATGTCTTTAAAATGAAACCCAGCTTTCAAATCCCAGCGCAAAGATAAATATGCTCATATTCCGCAATAAAATATGGCTAAAACTGTATTGGGTTTATTTTTTATTTCCAATGAATGCTTTTCTTTTATACCATTGTAGTATTGTAGTATGTTTTATCTTATACATATAATAATGTTTAATTATTTAAAAATGAGTTGTATGCTTATTTGTTGCCCAACCTTATATCAGGTAAATTTATTTCAGTGTTTTCAGAAGTCATGGCATTACAAAGTTTGAGAACCTCTGACTTGATGGACTGTGAAAATATGGCTAACATTAAATTGGTGTCCTTGATTTTATTCTTGCCTCCAAGTGGGAATTTTTGGTTAGTTAAATCCCACTATTTAAGAGAGAGATTTTTGGCAATGATATTTAATAATATTAAGTGTTGTGCTGATAATTTCTTTGCAATTCTTTTATCATGTCTCATTATTATTAATATTTAAAATTATGAATAATTATAAATATTTTTAAATGATGCATTTCTATTATCATTTTCATAAGTGTTGTTCTTGCACTTGTGAAGAAGCCAGTGGTCTCAGGGTGTAAGTGTAGGGGTCTCTTGTACAATGATGGAGAAATTGTAAAGGTAACTGGGTCCCTGTCTGAGGCCTTTACAGAAAAAGAAAGGTCCATAGCATACAATCTTGTTTTTCTATAGTGATATGTGGAATGATCTTGGGAGACTGTTTAGATAATAGTCTCATAAATGAAATTTGAGTTTGAAGGATGAGGGATGATGAAAGCACCTCAGAAAGGACTCTCCCTACTTTTGGGGAGATTAAAAGTGAAGGAATGATGCCTAGTGTATTATAGCGACAGGCTAGAAATTGGGAATACATGAGTTTTACTTCCGGCGTAGACACAAAATCAACAGGACTAGTCATTCTCAGTCCTAGTGTTGAAAGAAATATCCTTCTGGGTTCAGTTCCAAGTGGGGAAAAAGACACTGGAAACATGGAGGCTGCTTGGAAAGTTTAATGGTGTACAAGACCACATGGCCTGGAGCTCCAGAGTGAGAAGGAAGGATGATCACATCCTTCGAGGTGAGGAGAGACCCTTATATAAGCTCTGTTGGGCCCCACCTTAGTGTTTCCTGTTCCTGTGCAAGAAATGAATCCCATTGGCTGTCAGACTCCCAGGGGCAACTCTGTAGGCTGTCCTGAGTTCCAGGCTTGGTCTAGTCTTGCTGGGTGATTATACCCTTGGTCTAGTCTTGCTGGGTGATTATGCTTGGTGATTATTTCTATAGTTTTTACTTGGAGTTCCTTCTTATGTAAAGTATTCTGGCTCAGGCCTTAATGGCCCACCCATTAATAAAGGTGGGGGTGAGATTCTGCTTCTGGGGTGAGTTTCTGCTTCTTGAGTTTCTACTTTTTTTAGGAGAAATATTCTGCCTTTTTAATATTTCCTAGACTATTTCAATTTTTCTAGGAGAGGGGTGGGTGCTAACTTCCTACACTAGGAAGCAGGCAATAGCAAACCACAATTGAAAAACTTTGCCAGAAAACCTGTAGAAACCAGCCCTGACTAGAAGTCAAAAGCTGAATATACAAATAGAAATAGCAATAGCACAGACTTATATACCACTTCATGGTGCTCTCTCTAAAACAGCAGTCACCAACCGGTGGGCTGCGGCCCACTGGTGGGCCATGAGAAAATTTTGGTGGGCCGCAGAAAATCTCAGCCCCAGAGCACTCCCCCACAAGCAATTAATCCAGGCTGCACAGAAACACAAGGCTGAGCAGCCCACATGGCCTGCAGGAACCCTCCCCGCCTACTCACTGTTTACCCGGCAAACTTGCCTGCTAAGTTCTAGTTTTCCTTTTTCTGACCATCATCTGTTCTGCTGTGCTGGGAGATTTAGATTAGCTAGGAGGCAGGAAATGGTTGGATTTCTTGCTTTCTAGCTAGTCTTTAGATCTTTGGCTCTGCTTTTAGGCACAGCCAAACCTCCCTTAGGACTGAAGGTTCTATTATTCTGTGCAGACTCACAGCAAGCAAATTTTATGTGGCAGTCTGAGCTAGCCGATGGCAGATAGATAGATCACTGAATGATTCTGTGAGCAACTCAATCTGCCTGCCTGCTTTGTCTGATTTTGGGTAAAAGTTGCTCTTTTTTAATAAAGATTTCAATATATAAATATTTATAATATTTACATACAAGCCATGCCCAGCCAGTCACATGACTACCAAGCCACACCCACAAATTAGGCCATGCCCACAGAACTGGTTAGTGGTCCCTGGGATTTAAAATTATGAGTTTGGTGGTCCCTGAGGTCCAAAAGGTTGGTGACCCCTGCTCTAAAAGGTTTACCGAGTCAGCCTATTGCCTAGGTCTTCTTTTTATCGACCTTGGAAAGATGGAAGGCTGTGTCAATCTCAAACCGGTCAAGATCAAAGTTCTGGCAGTTGGCAGAATTAGCCAGCATTTACTGCTCCACCATAGCTCTCTCAGTGATACCATAATAATAAAAATAAGTATTTTGAGACTTGCATGATTCTGTTAATGCAGCCTTACAATAAAGACAGAACTAGTAATCATAGTCACACTTCTTGTCCATATTATCTTGAAGATCCTAAGGGCTTTTGTTGGTAGAGCATGCCTGTATCTCCACCTCATTATGCTACCAGGCTAATTTTGGGGTAAAGAACTGTCTTGAGCCCTTTTCTCTGACTAGACTATTTTTAAAAATATGCAAACCAGGCTCTAGCACAAGCTTCCACATATGAAATACATACAGAATTGAGAAATGGTCACTTGGTAAGTTTTTGGGTTGGGTTTTTTTTGGGGGGGTAATCTTTTTTCCCCTCCTCTCTACTGAATCCTTTGGGTTCAGATTCAGTGAAATGAAAAATTCCTATTGGAATTTTTTTTTGCAAATATTACATTTCGGAATCCTAGGGTAACATATGGTGAGAAATATGTGCATCACAATATAAATCAAATCATGGATTATCCCTTCTTCTTACATTAATTTTCTCCAGCCCAGGAGATTTTATTTTTACACCCAATCATTTATCAAGGATCATTGTTATTCCATTCCTTGAAGAAGTGCAATCTTATATAATTGTAAGCTGGTTCCCTGCAGAAAACAAACTCAGTTAGCCACCTCTGTAAATCCTATTTACAGATTAAATAAATGTGATCCTGGCTCTCTTCATTTATTTGCATTTTGCATATGTATTTTGACTCTGCAAAGAAAACAGACACAGCAAGATACATCTGTCATTCCCATAGCATAATCTTCTGAAAACAGTTTCAAAAATGAGGGTTGATACTTTTGGCTCAGGATTATTGATGGGGTGAATGAGTCTCTTTGTACACACATCAGAGAGTGATGATAAGTTTATAAAAGTCTGGCATTGTCACTGACACCCCCAAATTACCTGTCAACTGTCCAATTAGGGAACTCAAAACAAGGAAACACTCTTGGGAGAATTGAATTCCCTATAAGTAAAATTTTATTGGATACATCATATTGGTACTGAAGAAATTAAACCAGCTCTGGTTTCCTGTGCAGACGCTTGCCCAATTAAATAATACTTTCTCCTTCTCGCCACCCCTGGTTGATCACATTGTCCAATTATGAGACAGTCTTTTGTTTGAGAACAGTCCATCTTTTTTTCAAGCACCTGCAGCAGTGACCTTGCTGGTTGTCATGATCTCTGCATACATTCTCCACAATCCATTTATTTATTTATTATTTATTAGTTAGACTTATATACCGCCCCCTCTCCCAAAGGGACTCGGGATGGTGAACAGCCAAGATAAAAAACACACATACAGAACACATGTACAATATGACAATATTAAAAATTAAAAGAATTAAATACAACGTGGCTCTAATTAAAAATATAAAACAAAAAGTTAAAAGAGATTAAGAACCAGGTTAAAATTTAAAAAACCCCTAGGCCAGTCCGGCTTGCCAAAATAGATGAGTTTTAAGCAAACGACGGAAGGTCATGAGATCAGGGACGGCCCTCACCTCCGGGGGTAATTCATTCCAGAGAGGAAAATCCATTTCCCCCTTCTCTCTGTTCATTGGCAAGTTGAAAAAGCATTAGGTTTGAAAGAAGCAAAGTGATTCAATCTTGACACTATCAACACTTGTTAGTTTTTCTCAATCTTCAACTTCCTGATCATTTGTGCCTATTTGCTATCAGATTCCAGAGAAGGAGTGGAAAACTTGTCACCATCCAGGTGATTTTGGACTCCAATTCTCAGCAGGTGTAATCAATGTTCATTGAGCTGGGTGGAAAATGCAGTCCAAATACACATCTAAATTACTACATGTAATAATAAATACTACAGAGCCATGATGACACAATAGTTAGAATGCAGCCTTTCAGGCTAACTCTGCCCACAGCCTGGAACGTGAACCTGACCAGCTCAAGGTTGACTCAGCCTTCCATCCTTTTGAGGTCAGTAAAATGAGGATCAAGATTGTTGGGGGCAATAGGCTAACTCTGTAAACTACTTAGAAATGGCTGTAAAGCACTGTAAAGCAGTATATGTCTAAATGCTACTGCTATTTTAAATGTCACTCACTGTCTAGATTTTGTAAAACATGTTCAAGTATGCTAAAAAAAACTAGTTGGGTAGCTTGTGGATCACAAAACGTGTGCAACTCAACCATTATGTTAGCAAGTATATTGTTGAGATGTTATACTCTATACATTTTTGTTTTGTTGAGCTGGGTTTTGGATTTCTCCTGTCATATGAACCCAACCACTAAAACATTCACAAAATGAAGTATATTTTGTGATAGATGCTCTTTGGACATCTAAAGCTGTATTTTGCCTGAGGAGGAAAAATATTTTATTGTTTTGTGAATGGATCCATAAGAGGAGTATCTACACAGAGCAAGGCCAGCTAATGAAATAACGGTGATACCTCTAGTTTAGTGTTTGTCGACCTTGGCAACTTTAAGATGGGTAGACTTCGTCTCCCAGAATTCCCTAGCCAGTTGGCTAATAATTTTAGGAACTGAAGTCCACCAATCTTAAAATTGTCAAGGTTGAGAAACACTGGTCTAGACAAACAATAATAATTAATAATTAATTTTTTAAAAAATATAATCCAATATATCTTGATATTGTGATTATTGCTTAAAATGTCTTTCTTCCTTTGTTCAAGATTATTTATAGAAGATTTGTTTTTCTTTTCAATGTAACTTGTGGAAACCTCAGATTTCCCCTCTTTGCATCAATTTCTCTTTTTTTAGTGGCACTGCTTCAATGGTAATGTTTTATGATTTCCCATCTGCTTTTGTTATGAGAAGGAAAGCTAGGATGGAGCCCAAATAAATAAGAGACATCCATATTGATTTCAATTCCTGTCCTAGAATCAAATGCACCCACCAAACCAGCTTTGTTTACTGGCATTGTTCTTATTTTCTTTTTGGTTTTGTTTTGTCCATGATAATGAGCTTCTGTATTTCATTTAAAAATAGGCACAGATTAATGGAATGTTGACAGCAAAATTACCAAGAATAAAAAAGCTGCCTAGAAGTCTGTATAAAGTCCATTCTTCAAAATTCACAATCTCTTGAAAGAACTATTTGCATAATAAGACATGACAGGCAAGTTATTATCATGAATAATCAAAGATTGGTGTACTTTGAGATCCAAGTATAAAACTTTACATTCACTAAAAAATCTACTTCTCCAAGAAAAAAAATTGTTCTGCCTTCGTGGCTTCACCTGGAATTATTTCCACCCAACTGGCATGTAGAAAAATATATTAATTATGTGGACCAACAGGATTGTGCTATGGAATTAAGAAGAAAACAAAACGTATTGTCAAAATAGTTTGATTTTTGTGACAAGCAGTTAATGAATGCTGCTATGGAAATGAAATTGAAAATGAATGTTCTAACTTGATTAGAATGCTTCAGGGCTTTGAGAAATGATTTGCTACTCAAAATCCAGAGTCTAGAATAAAGAATATCCCTCAGCCTCTAGGGCACACTTACATTTTCTTGAATTTCACTTAAGAAATTAGTTTACACCAAATAAGGGCATTCCTGATCAACATTATCCTTTAAATATGTTGTCAGAAATTCATAGCATTTCAATGTTAGTCACTATGGAATCTCTCTTTTTCCCTACTCACAGGAATTAATGGAAGATTAATCAAGCAGGAATAAATGATCATTAATGAACCATTATATTTTTGTTCATAAAGATTAGGGGTATAGAAATGACAGATTTTTGGATACCATTGATATATAACTTTCAGATCTACCAAATTCTAATCAGGAAGAGGCATAGATACTTGCATTACTCGAGAGTGTTATAAAAATAATTAAAGTATCTTTTTGATAATTGTCTTCATATTAACAATTGTCAATTCTTGCACAGACGGAATACTATTTGGCAAATGTGATGTAATTAAAAAAACCACTGAAATGAAAAGTAGAGAGTGAAACTGAAACCAGCAGTTACAACAGGATTATTATCTAGCCTCTTCCTATTTTAAAATTAAATTTAAATTCATATTGTCTTGTATTTTATATTTCTTCCTTTGTTGTATGACATCTTTTGTGTTACACAGTTCCAAAGCAAAGATTGTTTATTCTTTACAGCGAAGTCTTAATCTTCGAGAGAGCATATATTGTTTTGTGATGAGTTTAAAATGTAGCACCAATTGTTTTCATTTGTTTTACAAAGATGCTTTAATTTTTATTTTTTAGGTCAAAAAAATCTACCACTGAAATCTTTTTATTGCCAGCTGCCTCTAATTCATGAAAAACAACATGAATATAACTTAATGTTTTAAACATTCCTCTAAATAAAAAATTCAATAAGTAACTACAGCTCCTATAGGTTTAGATTTTCTATTTTATTTACATTAAATATATAATTAAACTACTCTTCCAAGTACTGAAAGAAACAATGTTGGGCAAATAACTCACATTGCAAATTAGGTCAAAATTGTTTAAGGGAAATTGCTCAAGTAGTATGCATCTCCCATCCTGATGATCTTCTGAATATTTTTAAAGACCTAACTTAGATTTCTCTTCAAACTATACAAATATTTGACCTTTTCATTATTCCTTTTTTTGTTTTCCTTTAAAAAAAATAGTTTTAATTATGTTCCATATACATTGTAGAAATGGAAAATAAGAAAAATATGTTTTACAATAATATTGTTGTTAGTAATAGTAGAGAAAGTGATGATAGAGTTAATGAAGTATGAAAATAATCAGGTTCGCAAGAAGGAACAGGTTCCGTACAGGACTTTTTGGATATTCCTAGATTTGAACTTTGGAAGGAAGATCTAGAACAAAATGGAATCATTTATCAATAAAGTTTGCCATGAATAAAGTAAGTAAGATAAGAGAAACTCTGAACAGGAGAAGCCTGTGTATAGGGACATCTTTAAGGATCAGTAGGGGATCAAAATAGTTTGTAATGATGTAATTGAAGACCCTCATGCCTTTCTATACATATTGCATGGATCTGTGTGAAAATGGATGGATTGAGGATCTCATGGTTGTAGCTACTCCTGTATAGGACCCTGCTCATGAGCACTAATGTTCTGGTCACCTGACAATTGGACTACTGCAATGTCTTCTACCTGGGACCATCCTGTCAGTGTATTTAGCTGGTGTAACATGCAGCTGTGTGAGCAGTTATGTGTGTCACCAATAAAGAGAATTTTCATGTCCCTGTCAGAATCTGATTCCGAGGGGGAGGCCGAGCAGCTGACAGGGAGTGGGAGTGTGGCTCCAGTGGCTGTGGAAGAAACTGGGGAAGGGCAAAGTCTGGCTGGGAAGAGCAGGGGAGAGGTAGAGAAAGGGAAAGGGAATTCAGAGGAAGATCCCAGGCCCACCCCCTCTTCATCCTAGGGCATGCAGGGAGGAACAGAGAAGGGAGCAACTTGAGTTGCGTGGCTTATAGGGGAGGAAAGGGTCCTGATTCCCTTCACAACAGATAAATTGTGAGTTATCTGTTATTGTCGAGGCTTATCTGGGTTCCTGGCGTCTTCCCAACTGCATGTGTTTTGCTGGCCTTTGAAGTCTGCAATTCCTTATCCTGCCCTGTCCAGTTAATTACTGCAGCATGGTTTGTGTGGATTTTTATTTACAGTTTGTATGTACTTTGTTTTCGGACTGAATTTCCTTCATTTAAAGAGTGTTCTTGGGAAAGTTTTTTCTCCAGCCGAAGGTAACTGGACATTGGGGGCAAAGTTGGAGGTGTTAAAGGGATTTTTCTTACTTATGTTAGTGTGTTGCCTTTGTGACACACCTTGGGTCATCACAAGAATACTTGTAGCTCATGGTTGAAATGGAGGGTCCTTGTTGCTATCTGAGCTTGGTTGTTTTCTTGCAGATGTTTCATTACCCAAAGCAAGTAACATCATACTAGCATGAATGATATTACCCTAGTTTGGGTAATGAAACATCTGCAAGAAAACAACCAAGCCCAGAGGACTCCTTACAGTTATTTGTATTTCTGGTAATATGCACATGACATCTCTGTTGAGGAAGCTACATTGGTTACCAGTTTGTTTCCAGGTCCAATTCAAGGTCCTTGTGTTAGAAACAAACTATTGTGCCCATATTGTGGAATCTTCTCCTTCCAAAGATGAGGTGGGCCTTACCAATCTTGAGCTTTCAAAGTCCGCTCAAGACCTGATTATGCCAGTAGGCATGGGGACTCCCAGAGACAAGTAAATTCTTGAGGTGGCTGCATTTTAATTAACATCCCTCCATCCAGTGGTGGGATTCAAATAATTTAGCAACTGATTCTCTGCCCTAATGACCAGCTGGGTAGGTGTGGCTAGGTGATCATGTGACTGGGTGAGCATGGCCAACTTGATGTCTTTGTTTTCAGGATAACCTTGATTATAGACCCAGTTGGGCAAGGAGGAAATGGAAGCAGCCCATCAACCCTTCTTTGGCTTCTGAGCCTTCTTAAATCAAAGAACATTATCCATATAGCTTAGCCTTAGAACACAGAATGGAGAAAATCTTTGGAAAAGAATAGATATAGAGAAGAATAGGTAAATTAAAATAATAGATAAATTAATTAAATAAACGAAGAATAGATAAATTAAGCCATAAATAAATTCCTGGATGGAATTTACTGCATCTGGAAGATCTCTTGATTTTAATGGGTGTTAACCCTTCAGGTAATTGATATATCCAATTTTGAATTGGTTGCTTTGATCAGTTGTTCCTTTAGGGAGTACTGTTTGCTGAAGGTATGCATTGTTTTGTATTCTATAAACTATTTAATTGAAGGATGCCAGAAGTTTTGGAGATTCATCTCAGATGGAAAACAACCATATCATGTCAATAAATAAACCAGTCAGTCAGATTACAAACCAGAATGTTTCAGCCTCCATTAGTCTCTTTTTCTATTTTAGTTCTGCTTTTATAGTTTTTGATGCCTTTTAATAATTGTCACTTCTGCCCTCATGATCTCCTGCCTAGACTATGCCAACACTCTCTACATGGGGCTTCCCTTGAAGTGCACCCGGAGGCTCCAGCTGGTGCAGAATGCAGTCGCGCGGGTGGTGTTGGGGGCTCCTCGGGGCTCCAATGTTACACCGCTCTTGCGTGAGCTGCATTGGCTCCTAGTGGTCCACCGGGTGCACTTCAAGGTCTTGGTTACCATCTTTAAAGCGCTTCATGGCTTGGGACCAGGATATTTGCGGGACCGTCTCCTGCCATTATCAGCCTCCCGTCGGCCAGTACGCTCCCATAGAGTCGGCCTCCTTGGGGTGCTGCGGGCTGGACAGCTGGCAACCCCGAGGGTGCAGGCCTTCTTGTTGGAGGCATCCTCCCTCTGGAACGAATTATCCCCGGAGATGAGGATCATCCCTGATCTCCTGACCTTCCGGCGTGCGTTGAAAACTTATTTATTTCATCAAGCCGGTCTGGCCTAGGGGTTTTTAGGATTTTAATCTGGTTTTTATCTAGTTTGGCTTTTAAACTTCTTATAAATTTCAGCCTTTTATATTTGGTTTTTTTAACTGTTCTTAATTTGTATTATCCTCTGTATTTTAATTTGGCTGTGCACCGCCCTGAGTCCTGTCAAGGAAATAGGGCGGTATATAAGTACAATAATAAATAAATAAATAAATTGTTATCTGATTTTAGGTAATGATTACTTTATTTATTTTACTGTTTTATTGAGTTGTTGCTTGCTTCCTATTTATTGGAAAAATAAATAAGTAAAAGGACTGTGCAAAAAACTATTTTATTTGAGAAAATTCCTTGCAAAAATTCCTTGCTGCCAGAAATCTCCACAATGGCTATATGAATGAAATCAGGCTTAACTCCAGGAAGTCTTTACCTTTACTTTGTAAATAAATGAAATGAAATGAAAACCCAAGGTAGAAATGAGACACAGAATTTAAGGTGCGAAAAGGGACAATCTGAGAGAAAGTACAAAGGTTACTCCTTTGTTAGCCTTGATGGCATTTTTAATTCTTAGTGTGTTTGTATTATTTCAATTAGTCTGTCACAATTCCTCATTATGGTTTCTAAGCATCTGAAGCTGCCTAATTAAAACTTAATTACCGCACATGGTAGAAAGTAAGACTTTTCATAGTCTTCAGAATGCAAATAATAATAGTAGCAAAGTAATTTTGCATTATATTGCATTATAACTTCATTGTCACAAGCATTCTAAATGAATTGAAAGTAAAAAAGCAGATTATTTTTTAATTCCTGACACCCCCATCCCCCCATACCCCCACAACTATATATATAGTTTTATGCCCCTCATCCCCTTTCCTTTTTATCAAAGCTTAACATTCAAAGCCCACCCACTCCAAAAATTCTGCAGCTTACTTTTGTGTTATAATAACAAAAAATATTAAGTAATGGGTTGTTTTTAAAAATAGAAGATTTTAGTGATGGTGGCATATGATTTTTTTTTTAAAAAAAAAACTTATCATGTGAGTTAGCCAAATCCAGTCTAAACATCTGGCTCTGACTATGTGACCAACCATAATAGTAATAAAAGCAAAGGTAGTGTGAATAGGAATAGGCATCTTGGGTGCAATCCCAAAACACCACTCGAAGATCACCGTCATTGACAAATTCACCAGCAGTCAGTTGCCAAAGGCAGTTTACTCAGAACACCTTACATCTTATGACAATATCTGCAACACCATCAAACATCCATGTCTGCCTATCCCAGATACTTGAGAAGAACACCATACGTGGACAAAAATGCCAAATCCAGTCTGAAAATCATGCTGACTATGTAACCAACCATTATAACAATAGAGAACTCACATCAGTCTTGTTTGGAAATTATGAAACTTGTAGCTTAACACCTGTGAAGGTTTCAAGCTGTTCTGACCAAAGGCTTCTGAGATCATAATTAAGCACAAGCGTAGTTAAAACAGCTCTTGTTTTATTTCAATGCTGGGAATTATGTTCATTCCCAGCCCGTAATGAGTCCCAAACAATCCCTCGAGATAAGCACTCACCTCTCTCTCCTTTGAATTGCTGCCAACAACTAAAGTGCCAAATGAACTATAAAAACCAACTGAAGTACAAAGTTCACACAGAGCTTCAAGGTTTAATCCAAACAGAACGAACGACTTTGCTGCCTGCAAAGGTTTCATCACCTTTGCCTATTCTTTATACCTTATGAGAGGGGCAATCACCTCCAAGCCTTACTCCCAAGTCGCCCCTTTTGTCTCAGCTGCTCTTGCTTTCTGGCAGCTCTGCGCACATGCACACTGGAACAGGCTCCCCTTGTTCCTCTGCCTCACTGCTGCCATCTGGAGGCTCTGGAGTCAGCACCCCACTCCCAGATGGTCTTGGCCCCATCTCTGCATTGGATGCAGGACCATCGTCCAAGTCCTCTCCAGACTCCTGGACTGGTCCATGTTCTTCCCCACTGTCTGATTTTGCTGCTGTCTGCACAGGCTGCTGGCGAACCACAACACAAGTTTACCTCAGAGAGCATTCCATGCTACCTCCTTCCATCTTTTCCTTTTCCTTTTCCTCCTGAATGATTTGTCCTCCTGCAAATATAAAATTCTTGTAATTGTTCTCCATCTCATCTTTTATAAACAAATATTTGGCATCATAACTCGGTCTGCTGAGCACTCATTCCCCACACCCCATTTTTCACCCTGTTAAAGAATAATTGAAGGTCAACTTACTGGAAATAGTGTGTGATACAACAATTTTAATATTCAGCTCTGGCATCGAATACATTTAGCAAAACTCAATTTGTTTTTCCCTTCATTTTTTACTATCTTTAAAAAAAGCCATCATTAGGAAAATGATTCTAAAATAGACTGCATTAATCACAATATGTAATTAGCTGTAAATACAAAATAGCCAATTATTGTAAATCTTAAGAATATTTGTTTAATTTCATTTCTATATAATTTATTTTTTTATCTTCAAGAAGTAATTTATATACAATAGTGTCAGTACATTTACAGGTGGCAAATATACCTGAATTCTGGGCAGTAGGTTTTTTTAAAAAGATGAAGAGAAATAACAGGAGCAAGGGCAGAAAAGGTCAACCAAGGCTTAAGGAGGAGAAAATGTAGCTGAAATGTTTATGGATGGTTTTTATTTTACTAGCCAGGTTACATATGCAATGATTCCTAGAACATAGAATTTTAGGGCTGGAAGGGACTTCAGAGGTCATCTAGTCCAACGTCTTCACAAGGCAGGAGACCTCATACCATCCTGGTCAAATGGCTGTCAAATATCTTCTTAAAAACCTCAAGCACTGGAGCAGTCACAACTTCTAAAGGCAAGCAATTACACTGATTAACTGTTCTCACTGTCAGGAAATTTCTCCTTAGTTCTAGATTGAATCTCTCTTTAACAAGCTTCATATATATCTATCTCTATATCTATCTGTCATCTCTATCTATCGCTATCATCCCTATCTCTACCTCTACCTCCCTCCCTCTCTCTCTCTCCTTTTACCTCTACCTTTCTATCCCTCTATCTTATCTCTATCTCTACCCCTTTATCTCTATCATCTCTATCTCTCTATCTCTACCTCTCTACCTCCATTTCTCTTGATATAGATATAAATTTCTGGATCCCTTCATAAGTGGATTACTGCCTTCCTGTCAAGCAGGCAACAATTAGTAAAAATAGGAAATGCCTTATCAAACCCTGCACAAGTTAATAGCGGTATTCCCCAAGGCAGCATTCTAGGACCCACACTCTTTACACTCTATATACTGTAAATGATCTTTGTGATCACCTTATAAGTAACTGCGTTCTCTTCATTGATGATGTAAAAATATTCAACACCACTGACAATGGTACCATTCTTCAAAGCAACCTTGATTATGTGTCTGAATGGTCAAACAGTTGGCAACTCCAAATATCAACCAACAAATGCTATGTCCTACACATTGGTAAAAAAAATCAATACACCAAATACAAGCTAGATGGATATGATCTCATTGATGACCTTCACTCTATCAAACACCTTGGAGTTCTCATATCGAATGACCTAAGCGCCAGAGCTCACTGAACAACATTGCAAAACAGACTTTAAGAGTTGTTATAATTACCTATTAGAGATAGAACTAGAGGAAGAAGTAGTCAAAGGGAATATGATAGCTTGGAGTAGGAATATAGGATGCAGCATTACTTTAACAGAATGGGAAAAGATTTAGACCAGAAATAACAAAATTACAAAATTGGCAACATATAAAGAAAATGCTTATAAAATGTTCTACAGATGGCATCTTCCTCCTTTGAGACTAGCAAAAATGTTCTTCAACATGAATCCGAATTGCTGGAAGTGCAAAAACAAACAGGGAACATTCTACCACATGTGGTGGTCCTGTATAGAAGCCC
Organism: Bungarus multicinctus; assembly: GCA_023653725.1. NCBI lineage: Eukaryota > Metazoa > Chordata > Lepidosauria > Squamata > Elapidae > Bungarus > Bungarus multicinctus. Next base: position 7,855,140 of record CM042841.1, read on the forward strand.
AAAGATATTGGCGGAAAATTAAAAAATGGTTGGAGGAAATTACGACTGAACAGATTGAACTCAAACCAGAATTCTTCCTACTACGGATATTCAACAGACAATTCCCCAAAAAAGTAAAATATATAATATTACACATACTGACGGTAGCTAGATTGGACAATGTTGGAAACAACCTTATACTCCAACAGAGGAAATGACTATTCAGAAAATAGTAAGTTGTGCAGAAATGGATAAATTGACCCTAGCACTTAGAGACAAAGAAACATCAGAATATTATAAGAGTTGGAATTGTTGGTATGATTGGATAGAATGAAGATAAATAAGATAACTTAAGTTATCTTATTATCTATAAATAAGATAAAATAAGATAAATAAATAACTATAAACTATAGAGGAGGATGAGCTATAACTTTAGTAACTATGTACTTGCACTAAAGTTTAATTGTAAATATGATACCAATAATGATACAAATAAGGAACCACAAACTGTCGATAATGGAACTGCTGTTTATTCGTTTTTCTTGTTTTTCTTTATTTTTCTATATTGTATACGAGTGCTGTTCATTTATTTTAATTGTAAACTCAATAAAGTTTTTTTTTTTAAAAAAGTTGTCAATCTGATCTTACAAAGCTTCTCCTCTGGTAATACTGATTTGCAAACTAGGGCATACACAACCTTTGCTAGACCAATACTTAAATACAGCTCTGCTGTCTGGAATCTGCACTGTACATTAATACAATTGAGCGAATCCAGAAGTATTTTACAAGAAGAGTACTACACTTCTCTGTTCGCAACAGAATACTCTATACCACCAGACTTGAGATTCTAGGCTTAGACAACCTTGAACTATGCTGGCTAAGATTGGACTTAAATATAATACATAAAATCATATGTTATAATGTCTTTCCAATTAATGAATATTTCAGCTTTAACCATAACAACACAAGAGAACACAACAGATATAAACTAAATGTAAACCACTCGAAACTCGATCGCAGGAAGTACGATTTCAGCAACAGAGTGGTCAATCTCTGGAACTCACTACCTTATTCTGTTGTCACATGGTCAAACCCCCACTCTTTTACTCTCTATTGACCTCACCCCATTCCTAAGAAGTCTGTAAGGGGCATGCATAAGCGCACAATCGTGCCTACCATCCCTGTCCTATTGTCCCCAATTATTAGTTCCTATTTCAAGTATTTAAACTTTAAATGTTTATTCTTATTTCTTATTGTGAGCGTTTGACAAAATAAAATAAATAAATAAATACAGATATATCTATACATCAATAAATCTAGATCTACTGAAGACTAGATCTAGATAGATCTAGACTAGATCTAGATAGAACTAGTGCAGCAAAGTACAGACCAGTGAATGTGAATGGCAACAAAACAGTGTGGCAGAACATCAGACAAAGGGAGGGGAGAGGCAATAACATGAACTGAGAAAATCAGGGATATCCAGTAGTGGCAAGAGAAAAGCAAATAGGAAGAGAAGATTAAAAGACAACAATTACAGAATACAATATAAAAAAATAAAAGCCAAGTAGACAATAACAAGTACAGAACCGATAAAGGTAGAGAAGAAAGGGAGCTTGCAAAAGGCAGGGAGGGAAAGGATTACAAGAAGGCAGGGAGGAAATGGATAATAATAGAACATTCCATTACAGAATAAGAACGAACCTTGCACTTAAGCCCCCTCAATGCTAAAAATTTTAAAATTTAACATTTTCAATGTTCTGCTAGAACTTAAAATTTTTTAAACAGACATTTCTGAATTGCTAGAACTTTAAATCCTCAAACTAGACATTTTTTAAAAAAAGATTTTTATTTTTTAAGACATATACAAACAAAACATAAAAACATAAAACCATCTTCCATTTTATATACATACAGTGTGTCAGTTGGTTACAAATCCTTTGTGCTATCCTTTTGTAGTCATCACTCACAATTTATATAAATTCTCATGTTGTCAAGCTAACATGTGCTTATATATTTGTCAGTTATTTAAAAAAAATAGAGATTTTTGAACTGCTAAAACTTTAAATTTTTAGCTAGGCATTTTCCCCTAAATTTGAATTTTTTTTAATTTTTAAAACATTTATTTAACATACATTTAAAACAAACAAATCAACATATATGTATGTACGTACGTACGTATGTATATGTACGTACGTATGTATATATGTATGTATGTATGTATGTATGTATTTATTTACAAGATTTATATACTGCCCCCCTCTCCCTGCTGGACTCGGGGCGGTGTACAGCCATTAAAAAATACAATAATAACACAATAATTAAAAACAATTAAAAAGATTAAATATGGCTGAATAATGTGGCTGAATAATAAAAACGAGATAAGGGTTTAAAAATAAGGACTAAAACCAACTAAAACCGAATTTAAAACCCCATAAAACCCTAGGCCGGACTGGCTTGATGAAATAAATAAGTTTTTAACGCGCGCCGGAAGGTCAAAAGGTCAGGGATGATCCTCATCTCTGGGGGTAATTCGTTCCAGAGGGAGGGTGCCCCCAAAGAGAAGGCCTGCATCCTCGGGGTCGCCAGCTGTCCAGCCGGTGGCACCCCGAGGAGATCCACTCTATGGGAACGCACTGGCCAACGGGAGATCGATGGTGGCAGTAGGCGGTCCCGTAAATACCCAGGTCCCAAGCCATGGAGCGCTTTAAAGATGGTAACTAACACCTTGAAATGCACTCGAAAGACCACCAGGAGCCAATGCAGCTCACGCAAGAGTGGCGTAACATAAGAGCTCCGAGAAGCCCCGCAAATCACACACGTGGCCACATTCTGCACCAGTTGGAGCCTTCAGGTGCTCTTCAAGGGGAGCTCCATGTAGAGAGCATTCGCATAGTCTAGGTGGGAGATAACGAGGACGGATGTGACTGTGTGAAGCGCATCCCGATCCAGAAAGGGCCGCAACTGGTACAGACCTGATAAAAAGCCCCCCTGGCGATGGCTGCTATATATTCTTCTAACGACAGCCGTACATCCAGGAGGACACCCAGATTGCATGCCCTGTCTGTGGGGGCAAGAATTCCCCCCCCCCAGCCAGTGATGGAACTAGCTGGCTGTATTGGGGTGCCGGAAAGCACAGCCATTCGGTCTTAGCGGGGTTGAGCTGAAGCCTGTTCCACCCCATCCAGCCCCACACAGCCTCCAGGCACCAGGCCATCACTTCCACGGCTTCGTTGGGGTGACCTGGGATAAAAATGTACAGCTGAGTATCATCAGTGTACTGATGAAACTCTACCCCAAAACCACAGATGATCTCACCCAGCAGCCTCATATAAATGTTGAACAGCAGGGGCGAGAGCCCCGACCCCTGAGGAACCCTGCAGATCAGGGGCCTCGGGGTCGATCTCTGCCCCCCTGCCAACACAAATTGCGAACGGTTGGAGAGGAGGGAAGAAAACCACCGCAAAACAGTGCCCCCCACACCCAATCCCCCAGCGCCGCAATAAGATACTGTGGTTGATAGTATCGAAAGCCGCCGAGAGATCTAACAGGACCAGGACAGAGGAATAACCTCTGTCACGGGCCCTCCAGAGATCGTCCATCAATGCGACCAACGCCGTCTCCGTGCTGTATCTGTATGTATGTATGTATATATATGTATGTATGTATCTTCTAAAACTTAAGGACAACAGTATGCTTCCTCCCTTGATTGGGGCTTACCAGGGTATTATAACACAAGAATATATGGTTCCATCACTGGCTGTGGGGGGGGAACTCTTGCCCCCACTGAGAGGGCTCGCAATCTGGGTGTCCTCCTGGATGTGCGGCTGTCACTGGAAGATCACGTGGCGGCCGTTGCCAGGGGGGCTTTTGGCCAGGTCCGTAGGATCTATCAGTTGCTGCCCTTTCTGGATCGGGATGCGCTTCGCACGGTCACCTCCGCCCTGGTGACCTCCCGCCTAGACTATGCCAATGCTCTCTACATGGGGCTGCCTTTGAAGAGCATCTGGGAGGCTCCAGCTGGTGCAGAATGCAGCCGTGAGGGTGGTACTGGGGGCTCCTCGGGGCTCCCACATTACACCACTTCTGCGCAAGCTGCATTGGCTCCCGGTGGCCCTCCAGGTGTGCTTCAAAGTCTTGGTTATTTTCTTTAAAGCGCTCAATGGCTCGGGACCGGGATATCTGCGAGACCGCCTCCTGCCATTATCGGTCTCCTGCCGACCGATACGCTCCCATAGAGTCGGCCTCCTCGGGGTGCCGCCGGCTGGACAGCTGGCGACCCCGAGGATGCGGGCCTTCTCATTGGGAGCACCCCCTCTCTGGAATGAATTACCCCCGGAGATGAGGGCCATCCCTGATCTCATGACCTTCCGTTGTGTGCTAAAAACTTATTTATTTCGACAAGCCGGACTGGCCTAGGGGTTTTAAATTTTAATCTGGTTTTTATTTTTCTTAATTCCTTTGTTTTAAATTTTCGTAGAGCCAAACATATCTAATTCTTTTAATTTTTAATATTGTGATATTGTATATATGTTTTATATATGTATTTTTACTCTGGCTGTTCACCACCCCGACTCCCTTTGGGAGAGGGGGCGGTATATAAATTTGATTAATAAATAAATAAATAAATAAATAAATAAATAAATAAATACTCATTCCCCTGTATCGCTGATCTCGATGAGAACCTGTGGCCTAATGGCAATTACAACTGCCTCACATGTAATACTTCCCAGGTTCGAATCCCAGTAAGGGTATGGCTAGCTGACGAGAGCTAAGTAGCTCGAAATAGATCTATACTTGTCTCCCTTATTTAATTATTTATCAGCTCAAAAACCTAACACACACACACACACAAATATATATATATATGTTTTCTGAGGTTTTCGCGGGTATTTGTATGTGGATCTTTGGTTATTCGGATTTTCTCCCACGTAGAATTGAAAATATCTAGGCGACATTTCAATGAGGTCTCATTCATCATCTTCAGGCTTGTGTCTTCGGCTTTGTGCTTCTCGGAGTATGTATCTTTGGTTTTATGCTTACTCCGAGAAGCACAAAGCCGAAGACACAAGCCTGAAGATGATGAATGAGACTTCATCGAAGATACTTCCAATTCTACGTGGGAGAAAACCTGAATAACCAAAGATCCATATATATATATATATATAAAGAGAGAGAGAGAGATTTTACAGCATATATTGAGCAATGGTTAATTTTTTTTTCTTCATCTTTATCATTGACGTGATCTACCTTGTTACAATAACTCCTTCGTCCTTTTAATGTTTTAATTTCTCTATATAGCTTGTGATTAAATGCACGTCTTCTGTCATTTCCATAACTTATCCAAGTATCAGATGTTACCTTTTCTTTAACCAATCATACCAAATGTTCCATATTTCATAATAGTCACTATCTTGTTTATTTTTTAACAGTTTGGTTAGGCTATCCATCTCAGCGCATCCATGTATTTTTTTTAATTACCATATCCTCTGAAGGAATGAAAGACAGTTTCCAGTTTTGTGTGTAGGTTATTCTAGCCGCAGTTATGATATGCAAAATTAAATATTTATATTTTTTATCCATGTTTGAATCTATCATACTTAGCAGAAAGGTTTCGGGTTCAAGTTATAAATTTTGCTTTGTTATATTTAAAATCCAATTTCTAATATTTCTCCAAAATTTCTGAGCACATGGGCAAGTCCACCACATGTGAAAGTATGTTCCTTGTGTGTAGTTACATTCCCAACAGTTGGGTGGTAGATTGAGGAACATCTTAGCCAGTCTCGCAGGAGGTAGGTGCCAGAGATGAACCATTTTATATAAGTTTTCTTTATACGAGACTGACATGGTTAATTTGTAATTTGTTTGCCAAATATGTTCCCACTTATCTAATTCAATACTATGACCCACATTTTTAGCCCAAATTATCATAGATTCTGTAACTGTTTCTTCTTTTAATTTATAGTCCAAAATATATTTATATGTTTTACTAATTGCTTTCTTTTCCTCTCCTAGCCATATTTTATCTAATTCTTGTGGGGTCATATTGAAGCCAAATTGTTCTCTATCTTTTTTTTAGTGGGTTTGTATTTGTGCAAAGGGTTCCCCATGCTATCTCCTTTCCTTGAATTTGTATTTGGTTCCTATTTGTAAGCTCTCCAATGTCATATAATAAATCTTTATACCTAACAATATTTTCATAATCCAATACATTTGGATGTGTGACTGCTTCCAATGTAGATAGCCACAACGGAACCTTTAGGTAGTGGTTTTTTAAAATCTTTCCCCAGATATTAAACAACACATTTCTTACATGATGCCTTTGGAAATATGAATGTTGTTTAGATTTTCCATCCCACATGAATTTTTTTAGTGATTTGTTAAAATATCAAATTTCTAAATTGGACATTTTTCCCTTTTAAAAATCTGAGGGAAAACCTTCTACATTTTTATTTTCATTTTTTAAAAAATAAATTTTATTAATTTTACAATTAAAATAGACAAACAACACGTACATAAATATGAGAAAGGAAAAGGAAAGAAAGAAAAAAGAGTAGAAAGAAAAATCAGAAAACAATTAAAAACACTTTCATCCTCGACAGTTTGTGGGATCTGCATATATCTATATGTTTTTGTAGATTTTCATGGGTACAGGTATAGGGGAGGAGGGCGATACCATTGTCCTGCTCTATGTCTCGGTTTCTGGGGGGGTGTCTCCTTTAGGATTAGGTTAGTAATTGTGTTTCTTTGGAATCTGTTGGAAATTAATTAATACTCTCAATCTTACACAGGAAAAGACCCGAACACACCAAGACCTACATCTCTCTCTCTTTCTCTCTAATCCCTACTACAGTTATAATATATCTTCTTTTGCCCTTTATTGTGTAATCTATCTTTGGTCTATCCATTCGTATCAGCAGTTCCAGCTGTTGTAATACATTGATGTTTCTTTATCTTTTAATGCCAAAGTTAATTTGTCCATTTTTGCACAACTTGAAATTTTTTGAATAATCATTTTCTCTGGTGGAACATGAGGTTGTTTCCAACATTGTGCAAAAGCCAATCTGGCTGCTGTCAAAATATGTACTATTGTATACTTCACTTTTTTGGGGGAATTGTTTATTAAAGATCCCTAATAGGAAGAATTCTGGTTTGAATTTGGTTTGTTCTATTGTAATTTCTTCCAACTATTTTCTAATTTTCTGCCATATTTTTGAGCTTCTGTACAAGACCACCACATATGGAAGAATGTTCCCTCCTTTTTTTTGCATTTTCAGGAATTCAGACTCAGGTTGGGGTGCATCTTCGCTAGTCTCGAGGGGGGAAGGTGCTATCTATAAAACATTTTATAGGTGTTTTCTTTGTATGCTACCGATTTTGTGATTTTATTATTTCTACTCCAGACCTCCCATTCTGTTAAGGTGATACTACATCCTATATTCCTACTCCAAGCTATCACATTCCCTTTGACAATTTCTTCCTATAATTCTGTCTCTAGTAGGTAATTATAAAACTTTGTTATATTTTTTTTATCTGGGCCTAATAAGATTTTGTCTAGGTGCTGAAGTTTATTATTGATTCCAAATTCTTTCTTATCCTGTTTGTATCTACTCTGGACTTGAAGATATACCCATCAATCAATTTGTAATTCCTGGTCTTGAAGATCTTGCCACAATTTAAAATTTCCTTTGCACATCCAATAAATCCTTATATTTAATCATCTTAGTAATATCCAAATTATTTGGATGAATCATCGCCTCCATTGTTGAAATCCAGATCGGTATTTTTAAATAATGTTTTTTCCTTATTTTCTTCCAATTAGTCAGTAATTAATCTCTAATTAGGTGTCTGTGAAAATATTTCTGGCTGGTTTTCCTGATGTCCCATAAAAAAGCATGCCACCCCCTCTGTAAGTCGTGGCCTTCTAAAACTAATATTCTCTTATTATTTAAGTTCGCCCATTCCTTCAACCATACTAAGGAGGCACACTATAGTACAACTCCCAGTTTGGAAGTGCCAACCCTCCCCTGCTCTTCATATCTTGCATTGCCTTTAAATTTATTATCGGTTTTTCCCCTTGCCAAATGAATTTTGTGATTATCGTTGAGTTCTTCAAAATACTTTTTGTGTACTTTAATTGGTATCATCTGAAATACATAGAGGAATTTTATGAGAATGGTCATTTTAATAATAGCAAACCTACCTAACAGTGAAAGTTGCAGTTTACCACATGTTTCTAAAATTTAAGTAAAATTACCCAAACTGTGCATGTACTCTATGACTCAAAGGGAATTGGAGGAAATAAGAAAATACATCAACAAAAATTTAAAACAAGGATTCATCACTCCAGAAAGATCTCATATGGCCGCGCCAGTGTTATTTCGTGAGAAAAAAGATGGTGGATTGCATCTGTGTGTGGACTATCGAGGCCTGAACGCTATATGTGTAGAACCATTGTATCCATTGCCATTAATGAAGGACCTACTGGCTACACTGGCAAAAGGACGAATATTCACAAAACTGGATTTGCGGGAAGCATATTATAGAGTACACATTCGAGAAGGGGATGAATGAAAAACAGTGTTCAATTGCCCTCTTGGCAGCTACTACTATAATGTCATGCCATTTGGGTTGCAAAGGGCTCCAGCAGTGTTCATGCAGCTGATAAATGAAGTGCTGCATGAATTCTTATATTGAGGTGTTTTGGTGTACTTGGATGGTATTTTGATTTATTCTGATTCCAAACAGGAACACATTAAATTGGTAAGACAGATACTTAAGAAATTACTGGACACCCAAGTTTATGTAAAATTATCAAAATGTGAATTTCATACTAAACAACTAGATTACCTAGGTTACCATATATCGGTACATGGAGTGGAAATGGACCCCTAAAAAGTAAAGACAATGTTAAAATGGCAAACTCCGAACACCAGAAAACAACTACAAAGTTTCCTGGGGTTTGCAAACTTTTACAGACAGTTTATTGCCTGCTTTGCTGAAATTGCTATGCCATTAATGGATCTATTACACATTAAATCTATAGGAATTGAAAACCCAAAACCAAACACTACATTGCAGCGGACTAACGAATGTCAAATTGCATTTGATAACCTAAAAAGTATGTTTGCAAAAGAACTAGTATTGAAACACCCCAATGTAACTCTAGTATTTATTATTCAAGTGGATGCCAGCGATGTGGCAGTGGGTGCTGTATTATTGCAAAGAAATGAGGAAGGTCCCATCCAACCGTGTGCGTATAAGTCCAAGAAATTTACTTCCACTGAGAGTAATTGGGCAATTTGGGAGAAGGAGGCATTTGCCGTTTGTTGGTCAATGTTAACCTGGAAATATTTATTGGAAGGGAGTTCACAACCGTTTGAAGTGTGGACCGATCATAAAAACTTAGAAGCCCTTCAAAACCCACGTCGGCTATCACCGAAGCAAGTACGCTGGGCAATACTCTTCAAGAGGTTCAACTTTACCTTAAAATATGTTCCATCAGGGAAAAACTTTATGGCAGATACGTTATCACGACTCCCTCAGTATAATAGTGTACGCGAAAATATAATCCAACCATTGATACCCGGTCCTAATAGAATAGAATCATTAAGATCCCAAATCCCTGACCACAAACTTACCAACAGTATTAGCAGACGATACTTGGTTTGTAAATAACAAAAATCATATAGAGATGAAGAATGGAATTGCATGGAAAGGACAGAAACTACATGTACCAACCATATTAAGATCAGTAGTATTAAAAAAATGTCATGATGTTAAAAGGCAGATCATTATGGGTTCCTAAAAACACTACATTTAGCGAAACGGCAGTTTTGGTGGCCAGGTATGAGATCAAATATAGACACTTACGTGAAGTCCTGTCCTGTGTGTGTAATAAATAAAACAAAAATTGGAAAGCCTGAAGGACTATTACAAATGGTATCTGAACCACTGAAACCCTGGCAAGATAGTGGTATGGACTTCATAATCGATCTGCCTGATAACCACAGTTACACAATCATATGGAGAGTTATTGACTTGTTCTCCAAACAGGCACATTTTATCCCATGTAAGGGAATACCATCAGCTAAAAGATTACCTGAATTATTTATAAAACATATATATCAATTACATGGAGTGCCACAAAGGATAATATCCAATAGAGGAACACAGTTCACGTCAAAATTCTGGAGAGAATTCATACATCTGATCGAATCAACACAGGGGTTGAGTACGGCATAACATCCAGCTACCAATGGAGCGGCTGAATGTAAAATGCCAGCATCGAACAATACCTTCATTGTTATATTAACTACCAACCAAGTAATTGGGTGGAGCTTATACCATATGCAGAGATAGCGTATAATAATACGGTACATAGCAGTACAGGCTATACTCCGTTCCAAATAGTTAGTGGTATGGAATTTGTACCCATACCAGAGTGGCCCCACAATGACAATGAAAATGTATCAGAAACTACAACTACCTGAGCTGAGAAAATACGTAAGCAATGGGACTCAGTCAAAATCGCTCTGAGAAAAGCGCAACAAACATATAACATCCAAACCAATAAGAAAAGATCCACTCAAACACAATATAATATTGGAGACTGGGTTTATCTCTCAACCAAATATTTGCATCTAGGACTTGCTAGTAAAAAACTCGGCCCAAAATACATTGGTCCGTTCCCAATCATACGAATAATAAATCCTGTGACAGTTAGTCTAAGGTTACCTTCTCAATTTAAGCGAATCCACCCTGTTTTTCATCTCAGCCTTCTAAAACCTGTGGATATGACACGATTAGAACCAAGATTAAATACCCCGGGACCGATTAGAGATGATCACTATGAAATTGATGAAATACTTGATTCATGTCATAGACGTGGAGTATTACAATATCTCATTAGGTGGACAGGTTACCCTTTAGCGGAGGCATCATGGATACCGCATACAGATTTGTGTGCCACATAGTTAAAAAGACAATTCCATAAAAAATATCCCACAAAAGCAAGAGGGAAGGATGCGGTGAAACATATACAGGTTATTAATAATACTCTTTCTGTTGCAGAAGGAACAATGGTAGAGGGGGCCGCATGTCGGGCTTCCACGGTTCCACTGACTTGCATCTGACATGAAGCCCGATGCGTTTGTTGGAGCAGGGAAAGAACATCTGTTTCTGCCATTTCATCCTGATCAGGGAGGGGCATCTGATCCCGGCATGTGTAACCCGTTGCTTTGAATGAGGAAGATCTTCCTATCCGACACTTTTCCAGCTCAGTTAAACCGAAACTGACAAGTGGTTATCTCTATCACCAAAGACATTAAACAGGGATGGGAGTGGGGGATAGTTTAGCCCTTTGAATCCTTGTTTGAATAATGCGAGACAAGCAGGCTAATTAAGGGCAATCCTGATGGAAGTATGATACAGATCGTTAATGTTTACTTTGTTATGTTTAGGTGGGTGGGGTGGCAGCGCGCAGGGATAGTGGGGAGAGCGGATGCTATTTAGAAACACAGGATGGAACTACAAGATATATTGCGCTGAGATCTCAGTGCTGACTTTATTTGGAATAACCATTGTTGCCGGGTTTAAGGAAATAAGAGCAAATAAACCTTTTCTATTCACACCCACTCGTGAGTAACCTAGTTTATTGCCAAAATTTCCACTTAACATAAACAGAGGCTTACACTAATCAAAATAATAAAACCCACAGATTACTACCCTTTCTACTACTACATGTAGGCAGTGGTGGGATTCAAATAATTTAACAACTTGTTCTGTACTCGAATGAGTTCTTCCAACAACTAGTTTGCCAAACTGCTCTGAAAGTTAACAACCAATTCTCCTGAAGTGGTCCGAACTGGCTGAATCCCATTACTACATGTAGGGACGAACAGTACAAAAACGGACTTGAAAACAATATTGAGTACAGTTAGGCAAGAAAGGTTCAGATTAAAAGAGTTAGAACTTGCAGGTCACCTAGTCCAACCCCCCCACCCAAGCATCAGACCCTACACTATTTCTGACAAATGGCAGTCCAATCCCTTCTTGAGCCTCCAGTAATGAAGCTCCCTGTAAGGCTTCCTGAAAGTATCCATGATATCAATCACTCAGAGACATATTCTCTCCAATTGATTTATTTAGGAACAGATCTAGTACACCTAAGGCAATTTCCCAAAGTGAAAGTATTTTCGCATGTTACACAGAATCCACTTTCTCTCCTCCCACTTCTACACTTCATAAATCATGAGAACCAATTAACTGCAACTGGAATTTCTTAATATGACATGCAGAATAACCTTGAACTTTTCAACTCCTCCACCCCCCCCCCCCTTGAATTATGTGGCAGCTGAATTTCAAAGCTGACACTCCCACAACTTCCAAAGGCAAGCTGTTCCATTGGTTGATTGTTCTCACTGTCAGAAAATTTCTCCTTATTTCTAGGTTGAATCTCTCCTTGATCAGTTTCCATCCATTATTCTTTGACTGGCCTTTGGGTGCCTTGGAAAGTAGCTTGACACCTTCCTCTCTTTGGCAGCCCCTCAAATATTGGAACACTGCTATCCTGTCTCTCCTGGTCCTTCTCTTCACTAGACTAGCCAACTGTTTTTCATATGTTTTAGTCTCCAGTCCTCTAATCAGCCTGATTGCTCTTCTCTGCATTTTTTCTAGAGTCTCAATATCTTTTTTAGAGTGTGGTGACCAAAACTGGATGCAGTATTCTAGTGTGGTCTTACTAAGGTTTTATAGAGTGGTATTAGTATCTCAAGATATTACATTAGTATCTTGATTGTATCTCTCCGTTTATGCAACTTAGGACTGAACTGACTTTTTTGGCTGCTGCTGCACACTGCTGGCTCATATTTAACTGGTTGTCCACTAAGACTCCAAGATTCCTCTCACAGTTACTGCTATTAAGCCTGGTATCACCCAGTCTATATGTGTACTTTTGGTTTTTCTTACTTAAGTGTGAATTTCATTTTGTTAGATAGGGCCCAGTATTCAAGTCTGTCAAGATCCATCTGGATCTTGAGCCTATCTTCTTGGGTGTTAGCTATTCCTGCCAGCTTAGTATCATCCGCAAATTTGGTTACATTCCCCTTCTATTCCCTCATCTAAGTCATTTATGAAGATATTGATGAGTATTTACTGCTTACTTCCCTCCATGTAGACATAGACCCATTAAGGACTACTCATTAAGTATGGTTTGTCAGCCATCTGGTAGTGATGCTCTCTATCCCACTTTTCTCTTACCAAGAAGTAGGTTGTAGTCTACTTTGTCAAATGTCTTGCTGAAGTCTAATTATGTCCACAGTATTTCTAATTATGTCCACAGTAAATCTAATTATGTCCACAGTAATTCGCTGATCACTAATTTAGTCACTATGTTGAAGAATGAAATAAGATTGGTTTGGCGTGATCTGTTTTTAACAAACCCATACTGACTGCTAGTTACTACTTTACTCATTTCTAGATGTTGGCAGATCTGTTTTTTTATTATCTTTTCCAGTATCTTCCTGGTATTGATGTTAGGTTGATTGGTCTGTAGTTTCCTGGGTCTGTATTTTTCCCCCATTTTTGAAGATGGGAACCATATCAGCTCTTTTCCAGTCCTCTGGTAGGTCTCTGGTACTCCAGGATTTTTGAAAGATGTGGTACAGTGGTTCTGAGATGATATCTGCCAGCTCCTTTAAATCTCTGGGATGTAATCCATCAAGTCCTGGTGATTTGTATTCATCAAGATCAGATAGGTATTCTCTTACTAATCTTTTGCTTATTTCAACTTTTGTTACTAGTCTATCTTTTGCAGTTATGTTTTGGTAGGTTGGGCTATAGTTTCTTTTTGCGTGAAGACCAATGCAAAGAGTGAGTTAAGCAGTTCTGCTTTCTCTCTGTTGCCTGTTACTTCCTTGCTGTCTTCTCTCTTTAGTGGATCGATTGTTTCCTTGATTTTTTTTCTTGTTATTTGTATGTTGGAAGAAACTTTTTTGCATTATCTTTAACTTTTGTTGCAAGTCTTTGTTCATTCTGAGTCTGCTTTCCTGACTTCATCTTTGCAGATTCTGGCTATGTGTTGATATTCTGCCTTAGTTGTGTGTCCCTTGTTCCATTTTTTGTACTTGTCCTTTTTATCTTTCAATTTGCCAGAGAGATCTTTGTGCAGCCATGCTGGTTTCTTATTGGATTTATTGTTTTTCTTTCTCAGTGGTATTGTGCTGGTCTTGGCATTTATGATCATATTTTTCAGAATTTCCCAAGATTCTTGAGTTGTTTTCCCCTTTAGGATTTTCATCCAAGGAATCTTTCTCAAGTTCTTTCTGGGTTTATTAAAATCAGTTCTTTTAAAATCGAAGACTCTGTTATCATTATGTTCTATTGCTTGTGTTTGCATTATGTTGAATTCTAGTATGATATGGTCATTCTCACCCAAGGTTCCTGCAATTTTAATTCCCTCTATCACTTCTTTTCTGTTTCTAAGAATTAAGTCCAGTATGGCTGTCCCTCTAGTTTCCTCCTCTACCTTTTGGACAACAAAGTTGTCAGCTAGGTTGGTTAGGAACTTATTTAATTTCTCACTTAGTACAGAATTAGTCTTCCCATTGATGTCAGGGTAACTGAAGTCCCCCATAAATATTGTAGCGTGTTTCCTATATATATTTGTTAGTTGGTTAGCAAAAATGACATCTATTTTTTTATAAAAAGAAAAAAAAAACTGGTTCAATATGCAACTGACTGGCCCTTTTTGATTACAGAGAATAACCCCAATTAGTGGTGGGTGGCTGCTTAGATTATTAATAAAGTTGGGTATCAAAGTCAAAATACAAGGGTTTTTTTAACTTAAGAATTTCAGTAAATGCTCTTGCACACTGTGTTTATGTTTTTTTTAACATTGATTTTTTTTTTTAGACTTTGTTTTCTACTGATAATTGTAGGCTTATGTGTGGGTGGCTTACAAATTGGCTGAAATAACTTAAATACATAACTTCTGAAGTATCTTCAAGCAGTTAACAATTGGATAACAGGAAATTTTACTGTAGAAGATGGCAGTGGGGAATTTGCCATTTCAATAGCTTTTTCCGGACTTTGTACATTCAAATTTGGAGAGAGTGCTCAGTTGTAAGATATTGCCAAGGATTTTCTGTTCTCTATCATTGATGTTGAAAGAGGACTTCGATGTTGCTATTATCTGCAGAGTGCAATATATTTCAAAGAGTGCTTATCAATTCCTCATAGAACGCATCCACTGTCACTTATGTTTACCATCTAATATTTCAGCCCTTGTTCCTCTGACAACTAACTACTGGAAAAGAGCATAAAAGTTCAAAAAGCTTCCATATTTTCTACTCTCAACAAATGGGAAGTTACATTAAATTTCCTATCAACCATATTGGTGAAATAATGCTGAGACCAAAAATAGAAGTGAAGGGTTATGTCCATACAATGAAGGTCTTAGAAACATTGATAGATATTTTTTTCCACTGAGAACTTCAAAGCTGCCTGCATGTTCACACACAAAAACACAGACCTACAGAGAAAATATTTCTCTGCTTCTAGTTTATTCCACGTTGTCTTTGGCCGTTCCTGCTTCATTAACCATTAAAGCAGGGGTGTCAAACTTGATTTCATTGGGGGCCGCATCAGGGTTGTGTTTGACCTTGGGGACTGGGCTGGGCATGGCCAGCTTGGAATAACTTGTATGATGACCCAGGGTGGGATACAAAATAAACACAGTCACCAAAAACAGGTGAAGCCTCTTTTATTTCTTCACTTTTCTTCCAAGCTCCAAATATCCTTGATTGGAGACAAAAAACTCCCACACAAGCAGTTACAAGAAGGAGGAAATGCCATTTAAATTATAAAGAGTAAAAAACAACACAAACCAGGCAAGATAAGGGCTGGAGGATGTCCACAGATAACAGAACACACACTGGGAAGGACGCCAAACTCAGAGAGGAACCATAATATTTCCACGCTTTGTTTCCAGCACTCACCCATAAGCATGTCCATCCTCTTATCCAGTTGTCACAGCTGCAGCCCATGAAGAGGATCAAGGCCCTCTCCTCCCAAGTAGACCATATCTCTCCTTTATCCATTCTTCCTTGCATGCCCTAGGATGGATAGGGGATGGGCCTAGGTCCTCCTCTGACTGCCCAGCTAGACTCTGCCATTCCCCAGCCTCCTCCACAACCTCCGGAGCCACATTTCCACTCCCTGTTGCTGTTCCTCCTCTCCCTCAGAGTTAGTCTACACCAAGGGTGTGACAACTTGTGTCATGGGCACCTGTGGTGGCTGAAGTGCTCTGTTAGCAAAAATGGGCTCCTGAGCTCCGTTTTTGGCCACAACAGCCTCCTGCATTCCTCTACTAGTGTAGCTCCTTTTTAACTGGCACAGGGCTGCAGGAGGCTGTTGTGGGCAAAAATGGGAGTTGGGAGGGTCACATGCAGCCTTCCTGAGCTCTGTTTTCACTGGCAAAGGCACTGCAGGCCAGTCTTTTGCTGTTTCCAGGGTGGCCCCATGGGCCAGATCTAAGAACCTTGCAGGACAGATCTGCCCCCCGGGCCTTGAGTTTGACACCCCTGCATTAAGGTGTTCATTTTTGCTGTTGTTTTCAAAACAGTGAATTTCTTATGGGGTGAGGTTGTGGTGGTAATGGTAATGGTGGGGTGAGGTTGTGGTGGTAATGGTGATGGAGAGAGAGTTAAGATGGCGACCGGAGGAGGTCGGATTGAAGAGCTCCGCCGCGACAGCCGAATGGTGGGGTGAGTTCCCCCCCCGGGTCCTCACCTGTGGCAGGGGTGGCGAAGGGACCCGTGGGGGGGTGGACGATCCCTGAGGCCATGGTGCGGCGCTGTGCCGGGCGCTGTGCCCGGTGGTTTGCGGCATGGTTGGAGGACTGCCGCCGGGGCTGGGGCTGGGGCCGTTGTAAAGGCCCCAGCCGGAGCTGTAGTTACCGCCGCGGTTGGAGCGGTTGGAGCCAGGGCTGGAGGACGGCCGCCGCGGTTGGAGCCGGGGCAGTTGGAGGACTGCCGCCGCTGTTGGAGCCGGGGCTGGAGGACTGCCCCCGCGGTTGGAGCCGGGGCTGGAGGACGGCCGCCGCGGTTGGAGCCGGGGCAGTTGGAGGATTGCCACCGCGGTTGGAGCCGGGGCTGGAGGACTGCCGCCCCGGTTGGAACCGGGGCGGCGGGAGCCGGAACGGTTGGAGCGGCTGGAGCTGGTTGGAGAGGTGGGAGCCGGGGCCGTTTCTGGAGCCATTTCTGGAGTTGCCGGGACTGTCGGAGCTGTCGGAACTGCTGCCGTGGTTGCAGCTGGAGCTATTGTCGGGGCTGCTGCCGCGGATGGCCCTCGGGCGGCGCTGGTCTCGTACAGTCGGGCCTGGAGGCGGAGGAGTGGTTTCAGAGCGGCCGTGGAGGCTGGGGCCGTAGCGGGAGACCTTCGGGCGGCGGCGGCAGCGGCGACCGTGCTTTTTCCATCTATTCGGAGGCGGCAAGGGCAGTCTGGACTGGAGGCCGGAACTGTTGCGAGAGGCCTGCGGCCCCATTTTTACCATCTTTACCATCTTGGGGCCAAGGCTCGATGCTGGCCCCCCGGCCCCAGCGGTGGAAGCAAGGGAGGAGACTGGAAAGACTATGGACGTGCCCCGAATGGTTTCGATTTGGACTCGGGCCCCGGCCGGTTGGTTCCCAGCTTTGCCGGGGTCAGCTAAAGAAGAAGACTCAGTCCGGGATGCTATCCTATTCCGTGGAAGATCTGTGGGCCCTGAGATGTGTCCCCCTGTCTCAGGAATGGCCCTCTACTCTCTCGAAGGCCCATCTCAAGGACGGATCTTGGGATCCGGAGAGATGGTGGGGTTGTAGGAAGCGTGGGAGGGAGGGGTGTTTAAAAAAATTCTTAGTTAGATTTTTAAAGGGGTTAGGAATGTCCGGGCGGCGGTTGGGGGACAACTCGCTGGGGACTGGGACCAGGCCGTGGGTTAGGCGTGGCCGGAGAGTCAGGGTCCGGATAAGGCTGTATTAAGGATGGGGGGGTTTGCCGGGGAGGGTGAAATTAAACCTATTAGTATAGTGAGTGGGAGAGGCAGATCTGGCAGTTATAGGGGGCCATATTCTGTATTGGGAGCGCGTCCCCGCTGTTTGTCTGCTGTGGCGCGCTCCGACCCCCTTGTCATCTCCCGTTCCCCAGGGGGTCTGAGCGATCAGGCCCTGGGCCTTTGGCTGATGTTATGTAACGCCAGGTCCGTTGTTAATAAGGCCCCTCTCATTCACGATTTGATTTGTGAGGGGGGTGCGGACCTGGTGGGTGTTACCGAAACCTGGCTGGGCCAGGAGGGGGGAGTCCCTCTGGTAGATATGTGCCCAGCCGGGTTTCAGGTTTTTCATCGGCCGAGGGCCCAGGGGAAGGGAGGGGGGGTTGCGGTGGTTATTAAGGAGGATCTGTGTCCGAGGGAAGCCACTGTGTCTCAGACGACCGGGTGTGAGCTCCTTTTCATGAAGTTCGGTCCCAGGGTTCAGGTGGGCCTGCTGGTCGCATACCTGGCTCCCTGCTATGCGGCAGCGGCCCTGCTTGAGCTCCTTGAGGTCATAGCTGGCGTGGCAGTTGGGACCCCCAGGCTTATGGTCACGGGGGATTTCAACTTGCCCTCTGCCGGCGGTGCCTCGGGGATTGCTCAAGAGTTCGTGGCTTCCATGACGGCCATGGGCCTGACCCAGTTAATTCGGGACCCTACTCACGTGGGAGGTCACACCTTGGATTTGGTTTTCGTCTCTGATCAGTGGCAGAGTGATTTGGGTATAGGGGACATAGTTGTAGAACCCCTGTCATGGACTGATCACTCGCTCCTGAAGCTCGACTTCTGTTCCACACCCCCTGACCGCAGGGAGGCGGAACCATTAAAATGGTACCGCCCCAGGCGCCTGATGGACCCTGATAGGTTCCTGACGGAGCTTGGGCCATTTCCCGAAGCTCGCACACACGACTCCGTTGAGGGCTTGGTCGCCACCTGGGATAGGGTGGCTGCTGGGGCCCTTGACCGGGTCGTGCCCTTGTGGCCTCTGACCCGGTGCCGATCCCAAGTGGCTCCTTGGTTTTCTGAGGAGCTAAGGGAGATGAAGCGCTGGAAAAGACGCCTAGAGAGTAGTTGGAGGGCTAGCCGCTCTGGGTCTGACCGAACACTATTATGATCTTATATTAAGACGTATTTAGTGGCGATAAGGATGGCGAGGAGGTCCTACCTCTCCACCCTTATTGCGTCCGCGGAAAACCGCCCAGCCGCTCTGTTTAGGGTGACCCGCTCTCTCCTGGAGGTGGGAGCGCGCGAGGACCCCTTGCAGGGGCGGGCTGAGGAGTTTTCTAGGTTTCTGCAGGACAAAATCGCTCAGATCCGGGATGAGCTGGACTCCGACTGGGCATCTCCGGATGGGAGGGCGGGGGGGGATATCGGTGAGGTCAATTGGGTTGAGTTCGACCCTGTTACTTTGGAAGACGTGGACAGGATACTGGGGGGGCTTAATGCCACCACTTGTTTGCTGGACCCGTGTCCCTCCTGGCTGGTTTTGGCCACTCGGGAGGTGACACGAGGCTGGTTCCAGGGTATTATAAACGCTTCCTTGAGAGAGGGGCTGTTACCCGCCACCTTGAAAGAGGTGGTGGTGTGGCCCCTCCTCAAGAAACCATCCCTGGACCCAGCATTGTTATCTAATTATCGTCCTGTCTCCAACCTTCGCTTTGTTGCGAAGGTTGTTGAGACTGTGGTGGCACGTCAGCTCCCGCAGTACCTGGATGAAGCGAGTTATCTCGACCCCCTCCAATCGGGTTTCAGGCCCGGGCACAGCACGGAGACGGCATTGGTCACATTGGTGGATGATCTCTGGAGGGCTCAGGACAGGGGTTGTTCCTCTGTCCTGGTCCTGTTAGATCTCTCAGCGGCTTTTGATACTGTCGACCACAGTATCTTATTGCGGCGGTTGGAGGGGTTGGGGGTGGGAGGCACCGTGCTGCGGTGGTTTGCCTCCTTCCTCTCCGACCGTTTGCAATTTGTGTTGACAGGGGGGCAGAGATCGGCCCCGAGGCCCCTACTGTGTGGGGTGCCTCAGGGGTCGGTGCTCTCGCCCCTGCTGTTTAACATTTATGTGAAGCCGCTGGGTGAGATCATCCGTGGCTTCGGGGTGGAGTTCCATCAGTACGCTGATGATACTCAGCTATACATCTCCACCCCGGGCCACCCCAGTGAAGCCGTCGAAGTGATGTCCCGGTGCCTGGAGGCCGTGCGGAATTGGATGGGTCGTAACAGGCTTCGTCTCAACCCGACCAAAACCGAGTGGCTGTGGTTTCCTGCGCCCAGATACAGCCAGCTTGTTCCTTCGCTGGCCGTGGGGGGAGAGGTTTTGACCCCCATGGAAAGGGCACACAATCTGGGTGTCCTCCTGGACGTACGGCTGTCTTTAGAAGAACACATTGCAGCTGTCGCCAGGGGGGCTTTTTATCAGATTCGTCTGATCTACCAGTTGTGGCCCTTTCTGGATCTGGGCGCACTTCGCACAGTCACTTCTGCCCTCGTCATCTCCCGCCTGGACTATTGCAATGCTGTCTACATGGGGCTCCCCTTGAAGAGTCTCCGGAGGTTGCAGTTGGTCCAGAATGCAGCCGCACGGGTGATTGTGGGTGCCCCTCGGAGCTCCCACGTTACACTGCTTCTCCGCAGGCTGCACTGGCTTCCTGTGGCCTTCCGGATTCGATTCAAGGTGGTACTGATGGTATTTAAAGTGCTCCATGGCTCGGGACCTGGGTACTTACGGGACCGCCTACTGCCATCGTCAACCTCCTGCCGCCCAGTACTCTCCCACAGGGTTGCCCTGCTTGGGTTGCCGCCGCCCGATCGCTGTCGGCTGACGGCCCCAAGAATTCGGGCTTTCTCTGTGGGAGCTCCCTCCCTATGGAATGATCTCTCCCCGGAGATACGGGCCATGACGGATATCCTGACCTTCCGCCGCGCAGTGAAAACCCTATTTTTTAGACAGGGTGGCCTGGCCCAGTAATTGGGTTTCGGTTTTAAATTTAATTGGGTTTTAACGGTCAATTTTATATTTTTAATTTTTAATTAAATCCCTGATTTTATACTTCTAAATTTTCAATTAGATGGGATACAGCCGGACCAATGTATTTAATATATTTTTAACTGTATTTATAGTATATTTATTATGTGTTTTTTAGTAGGCTGTACACCGCCCCGAGTCCCTTTTTGGGAGAGGGAGCGGTATAAAAGTTTGATAAATAAATAAATAAATAAAATGGTGTCCTTCATGTTCTTGTTAATCTTTTGCTGGTTAAATCATCCCAATGGCGCACAGTTAAGACCTTGCTGTTCAAGCAGGCCGGTCTAGCCAATTGAATCGTTGGGGTTAAATTTTTTAAATTTAAAAAATTTTTTCTGATGGGTGTTGTTCTTAGCCATTTTAGATCATTATTTATTTTCATTATTTTCATTTCCGTTACTTGTACTGTTTCGTTGTTGAATGTACACCGCCTCGAGTCCCTTTTTGGGAGAGGGAGCGGTATAGAAGCATGAACAAATAAATAAATAAATAAATGTAGGAAGCCCCCCCACCCCACTGAGAATGAAATGTTTTGGGGGATATTAAAAGAGGCAGAATATTATATTTCCCCAAAGGAGAAATGGAGAAAAATCTTAACAAAGTCTTTCTGCCATAGGAAAAGAGTCTCAAGCAGAAGCTTGAAGAGGGTAGGATTTAGGAATGCATATTTTGTACCCATTTGGAAAGACTGGGCCAATCTATTCCTAAACAAGCACCATCAGCTACAGCTCCCACAGAAGGCTGAAGCTGATGGGATTAAAAAGTAGAAAAACACCGGACCCAAACCCAGAGACCTCTTTGAGCCGCTCTGCCTAGTCATGGCCAGTTGTGGGAGTGGAGTGCTCACTTCCTTTAAAGGGGACACCACCCTCTTTTGCCAAAAGAGGCAGGAGGAGAAAGCACATGGGACAGAACTTCTGGTTTGAGCTTCTTCGGCGACAGACTGAAATCCGTGATCATGTGCAGTTTCAATCTGTGCTTGCCTCTGGAGCACCCTGAGCCAGCTGGTTTCGGGGCTAAGCCACCACCTAGAGGTGGTGAAGAGGGGGGAGACTGCCAGCAGGGTCAAGGAGAGCCGCATCTCTCCTCCCATTACTCCCTTTCCTGAAGGCGGTTGTAGTGGTGGTCAGAAATGGCCACCTCAAAGAAGAATTCGACTGGAAAAGAATGTGCAGGAGGAAGATAAGAAGAGAAAGTTTTGGTGGACCGGATTGAACTGAAAAAGCAACAATGTAAGGTACCCTGGAATTTGAAATATAAAAAATAACATTGTTCCTAAAGAAGATTTTGAAGCAGCAAAGGAGAGAGGGAAGGGAAAGGATTTGGCTTTTTTTCCTTCCCTTCCTTATACTGACAGCTAAGTAAAAAATTGACAAAAATCCACTTTGACATCAGTAGGCATTTAAGCTGAAAATCAAATGTCAAAGGGATAATAAAGACTTTTGGATACTCAAAAATCTTTAAAAGAAGGAAAGGAGAGAAAAGGAAAGAATAAGAATAAAGAATAAAAGGGCAGGATCTGGAAAAATGGAGGAGACTGCCTGGAACTAAAAGAAACTTACAGTGAAACATTAACAAGATTCCTAAAGATACATTCTAACTGAAACTTTGTAATAAAATAATAGGACGCCAGGAAGAGAAAGTGGAAAAAGAAGCAAGAAGAAACAGTTCTGGATTATTTGGATTACTTGGTGATTTTTGGATTTTTGACTATTGGATTTAAATGACTAAAATCAATCGGGTGGTTATTTAAAAGTGTTTAAAATGGCATCACTTTTGGAAGAACTGAAAATGGAACTTAAAAAATACAAAGAAGATGCACAAGAAGGAAGAGGTTCTTTTATCTTCGTATTTCAATTCTTAGAAATGGAGATCTGGAACTATGAGAAACAACAAGAAACACTTGTAGAACAAGAAGGTTGGGACAAAGAAGAAGCCATCTTTAATGATCAAGTAATTTTATGTGGGGAAAAGAAAGGAAAGGGAGGGGGGGAAAGAGAGTGGAAAGTTTAAGATTTGAAAAGACAACCCCCCAAAAAGAATAGTTTGAAAAATAATTACAATATTAGGAAACAACAGAAGAGAGGATGACAGAAGAGAGAATTAGAAGTAGAGAGACAAGAGGGCAAAAAAGGGAGGGAGAAGAAGAGGGGGGAGAAGGAAAGGAAAAGAAGTTATAAAAGATGGAAACAAGATATAAAGAAACAGGGAAGATGTATAAGGATTGAAAGTATATGCCTATTTAGAGATAATGGGTGAAAATTTAATTGAAAAAGGGATTCTGCAAAGGTACATAAGATAGTATTGTTATATTACAAATAGAAATAATTTTTAGAAAATATGAAACAATGTCTGATTAAAATGATGGATAAAATACTTATAGTAATGCAATGGAATGTTTGTTGATAAATAAAT
The DNA here is from genome assembly GCA_023653725.1 of Bungarus multicinctus. NCBI lineage: Eukaryota > Metazoa > Chordata > Lepidosauria > Squamata > Elapidae > Bungarus > Bungarus multicinctus. The sequence continues at coordinate 7,878,629 of CM042841.1, forward strand.
GAAATAAAGTGAATGAGAGAATGAAATCAGGAAAGGATGGGAACGTGTTAATTATTATTAATGATTTATAAAAATATAAGTGAAGAGAAATATGGAAAAAAAGAATTAATTATGGAAAGTTTATAAGTGTTCCCAAGGAAGTATGATACTCAATTGAAAAGAAACGTTAAAGAAGTTAAGATTGTAACTAATATTAATGATAGAAAAGGCATAAATTGAAGTTTAAATAAGAGTTGAATGGATAAAATTAAAAGATATAAAGGTGTCATAATCCAATTAGTAACTATATAGGGAAAAATTTGTTTAATGAGAAAAGATAATATGAAATTGAAACAGGACAGACAAAAGTATAAATATAATGATTAGAAAGACATTGAAACTTAGAAAAAGATATATAATTGAATTTAGATATGAGATAATTAAAATAAAGTTGAGAAAACTATGGGAAGGGAAAAATTATGGAGAAAATATTAAAATAGTTATGAGATATGGAATAGAACACAAAGAGGAATATGAAATTGAGTTTATGTCTGTATGAAGAAGTGATAACCCGGGATCATGCTATTCTCAAAAAAAGATGTTTTATTTGTATTATGTTTTTGTGAAAACCCAAATAAAATTTATACTAAAGAAAAAATGTAGAAAAACACCTAAAGACTCCTAAAATCTACAATCTACATACCCCACCCAACTCCAAGGACAGGACAGGACCTCTCAGTCACAATGGGAGCCAGGCAACAATAATTAGAATACTAAAAAGGCACAGTCAAAGTATATTTCACAGGCATCTCAATCCCAAAGCCCCAAAGATTGTATAAAAGCCCACCTATCCCAACACCATTGTGTCAGCCACCCCAGAAACATGCTGATGTCACTGAAGTTTCTGGCATCCAAATAAACAGAGACCTTCTTTCCTTGCAACCATTTAATTTTCAACATCCAGCACAAAGATGATTAGAGGACTGGAGGCTAAAATATACAATGAACGGTTACACAAACTGGACTTGGCTAGTCTAGTGAAGAGAAGGACCAGGGGAGACACAATAGCAGTGTTCCAATATTTGAGGGGCAGCCACAGAGAGGAGGAGGGGGTCAAGCTATTTTCCAAGGCATTCGAAGGCCAGACAAGGAATAATGGATGGAAACTGATCAAGGAGAGATTCAACCTAGAAATAAGGAGAAATTTTCTGATAATGAGAGCAATCAACACATGGAACAGAAGTTGCCTTCAGAAGTTTTGGGAGCTTCGTCACTGGAGGCTTTCAAGAAGAGACTGGACTGCCATCTATCAGAAATGGTGTAGGGTCTTCTGCTTGGGTGGGGGGTTGGACTAGATGACCTATGAGGTCCCTTCCAACTCTTTTAATCTGTAATCTTTCTCCTGGCTTGGAACTGGCTTGGATTTTTCTTCCTACATCAGGAAGATAGCAATCGCACTTAGACTTATATACTGCTTCACAGTGCTTTACAGCTGTCTCTAAGCAGTTGATAGAGTCAACATATTGCCCCTAACAATCTGGATCCTCATTTTACTAACTTTGGAAGGATGGAAGGCCAATCAGGATGGCTGTTTAGCTTCTGCTCAGAAACATCCAAGAATGGGAAGCTAAACATCTCTGGGTAATAGATTATGTTGTTGAATTGCTGTTCTAACCTTTAATCAGACTCTGCCTACCTGTGTCTGAAATCTATCATTACTCTAAAATGAAAAGAGAATAAACTTTTTTCTACATGAGGATCCTCAAGGATAACTCTGAAAAATAATGCTGTACAACTCCAAATGTCAAGATTCCCCTGGCCACCGCCCAGGAAAGTTTGGATGCCCAGCATTATGGCATTGCTGTTTAAACATGAGTGGTGGTCAATTGAAGTATAATCCCCCTTTTGAAAAAGATCTCCACATTTGATAACCTTTTCAAAAGATGAATATGTTCTTTGTTGAATGACCTACCTCCCAAAAGCTTGCCTTTTACACAGATAACTAATTTGTGCCCATTCAGTGAACTGCATTTTCCTTCAGAAATTTTAAACTTGATTTCAGTATCTGCAGATAACAATTGCAGGCTTATTAATGAGTGGTGGAATAAATTATTATGTATTGCTGTTTAAACCAAAATATCAGAATAAATGAAGTCCTCAATGCAAACAGATAACAGGAAAAGAGATTGTATAAAGAGATGGCCCACAGATCTGTGAACTTTTCCCCTAGACCTTTATTTTATACAATTCTTTTGTATTAGGGAGGTGATCCATGTTGTCATTTGATATTAACCTGAGAGCTTTCATTTTCCAAATGACTGCAGGATTTATTTCGGTTCAGACTTAATAGATGGCCGGGAAATAGTTATGTCCCTTTATTGTTTGAACTAGCACAATACAAGAATGCTTTGTTCTTAAATGACATGAAACATGTTTGTCAATTGCTGACAATCCAAAGAAGAAGAAATAAAATAAAGGCCTGATAAAATACTCAGGATGTTCAAAGTTATGGACCTGTATTCCAATAGTAGGTATGGGCTGAATTTTTGGGTTGACCTCATTCTCTCTCAATCCAGCCCACCTTACAATGTTGTTACTATGGGGCAAATAGAAGGAGAAAGATGTGTTGGATATGTATTTATAAAAATAATAAAGGTTTGATATAAATAAATACATTTAAAAAGAAATGGGCTGAATTTTTGGGTTGATCTTGATTCAGTCATTCTCTCTCAACCCAACCCACCTTACAATGTTGTTGCTGTGGGGCAAATAGAAGGAGGAAGATGTGTTGGATATGTATTTATAAAAATAATAAAGGTGTGATATTTAAAAAAATGGGCTGAATTTTTTTCCCTCTGAGTCCCCAGTGAAGTTGAAATGATCAATTGGATCTTAATTTCGTGAAAAGTTTGTATTCTTCTAATGTTTTCCATCTTTTTTGTGTTTTTTTCAGATTGCTTGGTTCTTTAACAACTTTACTTTTTGTCTTTCTAGTCTACCTAGTTGGTTGCAACACCATTCATCTCTCTTGTTCTCACTGTCCTTTGAAACAATTGTGACATCACTGTAACAGATGAAAAATTACAGCAGGAAAAATGTATGGGTGGCCAGGCAAAGTCAATCATTGTCAATTGAAGGGAGGACAACGGAAGTTTAGAAAGAAGAATGGGGCTGAAACAGAACCAATGTTTGGTGAATGCCCTCCCTCTTTTCCCCCCTAACCATGTAAGTTTCCAGTAAATGAAAGCAGAGATGCCCAAGAACTCCCAACTGGACTTGCTTGCCTTTTATTCTTTGAAAACATTTCGCTTCTCATCCAAGAAGCTTCTTCAGTTCTAAGACCAAGGACTATGTTTGAGCAAGCTAAGGAAAACCAGAATTGAATTAAATTTAACTACAACAAATAAAATTCTTCCTCAGATGAACTTGCAGAGTGTTAAAGATAAAAGTGGGAGGTTCTTTGTGTTGTGAGAATGCACCACTGCCAATGCGTTCAACGATCAGATGGTTTGTTTGTCTTCCTATGATATGTTGAGACAACAAATGCATTTCATTTTTCACTTCTACATGTTCAATACCTTTTGCTTTTGTTCACTTCAAAGACATTTTCTGGAAAAAAATTTTTTTTTTCTGGAGAGCAAAAGTGTAGGAATTGCAGAAGCTATTGTATGTCTGAACTACCCAATTAACCTTACAACTAGTCAAACAGAATAAGACTAAACCAGAGGATGAGACAATAAGGAAGGTACTAGCCTGTGTGGAAATGCACAAACTAACATTAAAAATAAAAGATAAAGGAGACAAAGAATACCATTTAACATGGAATAGATTCTAACATTTGTTAGAAACAGGTAGAAGTTGGAAGGGGAAAGAATGGTGGACATGGAAAGAGATGCTATTTTTAATACTGATATAGGAATGTAAACATTAGAATAATAGATAAGTTGACATATTAGAACATGATAGTTAGAAATGATTGTTTAACACTAGCATTGTTTATATATGTGTGTGTGTGTGTGTGTTACTCTCTTTTTACTTTTGTTTTATGGTATTTGGAATTTTATTTATTTATTTATTTATTTTAATTTATTTGTCAATCAAGTATTAGATAACATTAGAACATGATAACATGACATGGATACAAATAAAAGGGAGACATAAGGACAGGGACGGTAGGCACATTGGTGCGCTTATGCATACCCTTACAGACCTCTTAGGAATGGGTGAGGTCAACAGTAGACAGTCTAAGGTTAAAATTTTGGAGGTTTTAAAGTTTTGGAATTCCAGGACAACCACACTGTATTCAATATATTCAATATATCTATATGTAAACAATAAAAATATGTTTTAAAAAACAAAAAAATAAGACTGAACCATGCTCCTTCTACAAGAATACAAGCATGGTTCAGTCTTATTCTTTTGTTTTCAAAAGTCAAAATGGTGCCACAAGGGTTGTTTTTCACAGTGGTGGGAATCAAAAATTTTTACTACTCGTTCTGTGGGTGTGGCTTGGTGGGTGTGGTGTGGCTTGGTGGGCAAGGCTTGGTGGGTGTGGCAGGGGAAGGATACTGCAAAATCCCCATTCCCTCCCAACCCCACTAACCTGCTTTCCAGCTCTGTTCTCCTGTGCAGGGCAACAAAAGAAGATCCAGCTGATCAGCTGGGACTCAGGAGGCAGAGAATAAATGGGGTGGGACCAACCAGAGGTGGTATTTACCAGTTCTCCAAACTACTCAAAATTTCCACTACCAGGTCTCCAGAACTGGTCAGAACCTGCTGAATACCACTTCTAATTGGATATCCCCATGGCATAGAAGATAACTGTACATGACACTATATATTATAGCATACAACTTTGCACAAATTGCCCTGGATTCACAGCACAGGTTATTTATTTATTATTTATTATTCATATTTCTATACCGCTTCCTCTCCCAAAAAGGGACTCGGGGCGGTGTACAGCCTACTAAAACACACAGAATAAATACAATTTAAATAGAATTTAAAACTAGATTAAATAAACAAATCCGGCTGCATCCCATCCAACTACAATTCAAACATTTAAAATCAGGGATTGATTAAAAATTTAAAAGTATAAAATTTAAAAATTAAAACCCAAATTAAGTTTAAAACCCAAAGACCCTTACTGGGCCAGGCCCGCCTTTTTGAAAAATAGGGTCTTAACTGAGCGCCGGAAGGTCAGGATGTCCGTCATGGCCCGTATCTCCGGGGGGAGATCATTCCACAGGGAGGGGGCTCCCACAGAGAAAGCCCGCACCCTTGGGGCTGCCAGCCGACAACGATCAGGCGGCGGCACCCCAAGCAGGGCAACCCTGTGGGAGCGTATTGGGCGGCGGGAGGTTGTTGATGGCAGCAGGCGGTCCCGTAAGTACCCAGGTCCCGAGCCATGGAGCACTTTAAATACCATCAGTACCACCTTGAATCGAATTCGGAAGGCTACAGGAAGCCAGTGCAGCCTGCGGAGAAGCGGTGTTACGTGGGAGCCCCGAGGGGCACCCACGATCACCCGTGCGGCTGCATTCTGAACCAGCTGCAACCTCCGGAGACTCTTCAAGGGGAGCCCCATGTAGAGAGCATTGCAATAGTCCAAGCGGGAGATAACGAGGGTGGAAGTGACTGTGTGTTATCATTCTGAACCCCCGAGGCCAAATCAATGAGGCCAAATCAATGCTTGTCATGCTGCTCATATTGCTTGCAAGTTTGCTGAGCTGAAGAGGGAGTAAAAATTGATTGTCGTTCTGGTGAGAAGTTGGAAGTTGGTCCAAAGTTCCTCCAATCTGGAGATGCTGCCATAGTTGACATGATTCCAGGCAAGCCTGTATGTATTGAGAGCTTTTCTGACTATCCTCCTCTGGGCTGTTCTGCTGTGCATGACATGAGACAGATGCAAGTGGTAGCATTCAGCCAGTTTGCACCACTTCAAGAGATCTGGTTGTTAAGTTTCTGAGCAGTTTGGTGAACTGGTTGTTGGAAGAAATCATTAGGGCAGAAAACCGGTTGTTAAATTATTTGAATCCCACCATTGGAAGACGGTTTCTGTTGGTGTCATCAAGGCTGTTGACAAAAAAAAGGCAGGTGGTGCTGGCAAGGTCACAAATTCGGCCCAGAAGGCTAAATGAAAATTCTGCACAACTCTACTCTCCTAGGCTTTGCAAGTTGAGGTAGCACATGAATAAGACTCTAATGCTGAATCCTTAAGATAAATACATTCAATCCTTTTATAGGGACTGTGGTCTCATTTAGCAACTGTAGATAGTAATGACTTTGATGGAAAAGTAACTTTGTGACTTGTCCTTGAATTTACAGTTAGTCCTCTACTTACAACTATTCATTTAGTGACCATTGAAGCAGGGGTGGGATTCAACTGGTGTTACTACTGGTTCGGTGACTATGTTTTGTGCCACGCAAAGCAGCTGAGGTTGAAAAAGCAGGAAATAAAGGACAGTAAAAGCCCGGGCAGGCAGATGGGCCAAACAGCAGCAAACACAGAACCGGTTCGATGTCTGCTGCTCTTCAGAGCTACCGGTTCTATAGAACTGGGCAGAACCAGTAGCATCCCACCCCGATTTGAAGTTACAAAAGTACTAAAAAAGTGACTTATGGCAATTTACCATACTTGCAGCACCCCATTGTCACATGATCAAAATTTGGGTGCTTGGCATGTATTTATGATGCTTGTTAAGCCAGTTTTGCTCCATTTTAGGACCTTTCTTGCTATAGCTGATAAGGGAATCCCTACTGTTATTAGTAATATGGTTGTTAAGTGAATCTGGCTTCCCCATTGATTTTGCTTGTCAGAAGGTCGCAAAAGGGGTCACATGACCTCAGGATTCTGCAACCGTCATAAATATGAATCAGTTGCCAAGTGTCTGAATTTTGATCACATGACTATGTGGATGCTGCAAATGGTTGTAAGTGTGAAAAATGGCCCTAAATCACTTTTTTTCAGTGTCGTTGTAACTTCGGTCACTAAACAAATTATTGTAAGTTGAGGACAAAGGTGGTATTCAGCAGGTTCTGACCAGTTCTGGAGAACTGGTAGCAGAAATTTTGAGTAGTTAGGAATACCACCTCTGACTGGCCCGTCCCCATCTATTCTCCGCCTCTTGAGTCCCAGTTGATTGGCTGGGTCTTCTTTGGTTGCTCTGCACAGGAGAATGGACCTGGAAAGGACTATCTGTACTGAGGCGTCACATGGTAACCAGACTTACTTTCTGGTTCATTTGAGTCATTTTGCCACCCGTCCAAGTGGCTTCTTCAGTCTGAACAAGTTGGTTAGGGGAATCTGAGTAGACAGAGGGTCATTGACATGTGCCAGTTCCTAAAATTCCCACAGAATTGTCTGCTGATTGCCTTCTACATATCTCCCGCATGCCCACTCTTTTCTTTCTCCATATATATATTTTTGAAAACATTTAAACAAGGAGTATAAAAACTAATACAAACTAATATCAAAGGAAAAGAAAAGAAGGGAATTTTTTAAAAAAGCAAACACCCACACTGTATATTTTATTAAAACATTTCATCAAGAAGATAAAAACTAAGACAAACTAATATAAAGTAAATGTAGTGCTTCCCTCAGAATGGCTACCGGCAATCGAGACTTTCTATCCCTTTCCCAGGTGACAGTCTGACCTGGCTCAGGAAACCAACACACTATGGAGGGAGTTACAGGAAATATTGTTGCCTCACTTGGGCCACGTAAGAGGCTTGGCCAGTCTCCCTCTCGTAGCAGCCAGGATAAGCCTCTAGGCCCATGGTAGCTGTCCTCTCTTTTCCCTCTCAGTCCTGTTTCTTTTTCTGCTACTCCAAGCTCCCTTCTACTCTCCCTGCTCAAGACCATATGTCTCGGGGAGTGGGGGTGGGGAATAGCCTCCATTATGCCCTCTTCCTGTCCCCATCTAGGGATGTGGCCCCAACTAGCCAGCCCACCAGGGAATGCTGCTAATGGAGCAAGCTACAAAAGGAAGGAAACAGAAGAAGCAGCAAATCAAAGAAAAATCAAAAGGTACAAGAAAAAAGCTGAAGAAAAACCTATCTATATATCTATATCAATATTTCTCTATCTATCTATCTATCTATCTATCTATCTATCTATCTATCTATCTATCTATCTATCTATCTATCTATCTATCTATCTATCTATCTATCTATCTATCTATCTATCTATCTATCTATCTATCTATCTATCTATCTATCTATCTATCTATCTATCTATCTATCTATCTATCTATCTATCTATCTGTTGTAGAGCGACGGAATAACTCAGGCAGAGACCAGGACAAGGCTTCAGCTTAACTTTTTAATAACAGGGAAAGAGGGTTACCGCTACTGCCGCGCTAACACGGCAGCCAGCTGGAGCGGCAACAGCTGATGCCGTTTGACAGCCGCCTTTTATAGCCGGCTGTCAAACAGCTCCAGCCAATGGGAGAGGTCCGTGCTTCCCGCTGGAAGCATGGACCTGAGTGAAGACTCCGTCCATACACAACACTCCTCTCTCCCAGTGAGGAGCATGCGTAGTCCTTCAGATACACCGGACGCCTGCGAATTCATCCGGAGCTTCTAGGCTCCGTCAAAAATGGCGTCGAGTTGCTGTCTGGTGCCTTCTGCGTGTCTTCGAGCGACGGTGAGGCTGCTGGGCTGTCTGGAGCTGGGTCTGCACCTTGGTCAGCTTCCCCATCTGGTAGGTCATCGTTCCCGGTGGGTTGGAAGTTGGTTTCGTCGAATGGTGTGGTTGCTTCTGCAGGGGGCTCGTCTGGATGACCTCTGGGTGCGGTGCTCCAATGCTTCCTCAGGTGGTCCACGTGACGCCGCCAGGTCCGTCCATCAGGTAACTGGACTCTATAAGACTTGGGACCAGTTACTGCTATCACAAGCTCCGGTAACCATAGTGGTTGCCCAGCAAAATTTCTGACAAACACCTTGTCATTTATCAGGAACCCTCTATCTTGGCTGTTTGACCCAAGGGGAAGCAAAGGGGCATAATTTGGGTGCAGCCTGTCCAAAGTGGTCCTCAGCCGGCGTCCCATTAATATTTCGGCTGGTGACCTATTAGTTGAGGCACAGGGTGTAGTATGTTGGCTCAATAGGTATTGGGCCAGCCTGGCATGCCAGTTAATAGGACCCAATCTTTGTAGCACTTCTTTGGCAGATCTAACTGCCCTCTCAGCCAGCCCATTGCTGGCAGGATGAAAAGGGGCTACTAATATATGCCTGATGCCCAAACTTGCTAGAAACATCTCAAACTCACAGGAGGTGAATTGGGGGCCATTGTCGGCTACGACAGAATCAGGAAGGCCATGAGTGGCAAACATCCTAGTCAGTGCTTTGCTGACTGCTTCCGTAGTGGTGAAGTGCATTAGAGTTAATTCCACCCATTTTGAATATGAATCTACTACCACCAGGAAAGTGCACCCATGGAAGGGGCCTGCTAAGTCTATGTGTATTCTGGACCAGGGGCTGCCTGCTTCCTCCCAGGTCCGAGGGGTGGTTGCTGGTGGTAATGCCCTGGTGGCCTGGCACGCCTGGCAGGAATTTACCCATTTAGAGATTTGGGCATCCATGCCTGGCCACCATACGTAGCTGCGAGCTAGGGCCTTCATTCTCACAATCCCTGGGTGACCCTCATGCAGCACCTTTAGTATCGGGGTTTGCAATTTGTGGGGAATGACTACTCTGGTTCCCCATACTAAACAGCCTTGCAAGGAGGAAAGTTCCTGCTGGCGTAATTTGTAGGGTAGGAAGTCTGAAGGATAAGGGGCCGTAGGCCACCCCCTCCCTACCCAGTCCAGGACTTGGGATATTACCTGGTCCTTGGCCGAATGGGCAGCGATGTCAGCAGCAGTGACTGGAAGCTTGAGTTCGTTGATAAGAAAGACTGTGGTTGCAGGTGCTGGGTCCACGACTGGCATTGGCAGGGGACAGCGGCTGAGTGCATCAGCATGGCAAAGGCTTTTCCCGGATCGATGGATTAGAGTGTATATACGCAGCCAGGAAAACCGTCCATCTGGTCATCCTTGGGGACAAAAGCTGAGGAGTCTGTTTAGTGCCGGATAAAATACCTAATAGTGGCTTGTGGTCAGTAATGAGTTCGAAATGATGCCCGTAGAGGAATTCATGGAACTTCTTCACTGAAGCCACTGCAGCCAAGGCCTCCTTGTCAATCTGGCTATAGTTGCGTTCAGTGGAAGATAGTGTCCTTGAAAAGAAAGCTATAGGTGCTTCTGCACCATTGGGCAGTCTGTGGCTCAGGACAGCCCCAATTCCGAATGGAGAAGCATCGGCTGCTAGAATGAGTGGTAAGTTTTTATTGAATTGAATTAAGACGGCCTTTGAAGTTAACAATGACTTGACTTGTTTGAAAGCAATAATTTCCCTTGGTCCCCAGTGCCATGGTGAGTTCTTGTCTAAAAGTCTATGAAGGGGCTCGGCAATAGAAGCTTTATGGGGCAGGAACGAAGCGTAGAAATTCAAGAGGCCCAGGAAAGCTTGAAGCTCAGTTTTGTTAGTAGGAGTAGGCGCATCGTGAATGGCCTTGACCTTTGACTCAGTTGGGTGAATACCCTTGGCCTCAATCTTGTAACCTAAGAATTCCACTTGTGGAGTGGCTATGGTACATTTTTCCCTTTTTAGTTTGAGACCAGATTGTCTAAAACGGTCAAGTACACCTCTGACCCTTTGTAGTAATTGTTGTAGATTGGTAGCGGATACCAGAATATCATCAAAGTAAGGCACAACGCCTGGCAACCCTTGCAGGATTCGTTCCATAAGGGACTGGAAAATTCCAGGGGCCACACTAACTCCGAATTGTAGGCGTGTGCATTTGAAAGCCCCTCTGTGGGTTACTATTGTTTGCAGTTCAGCAGTTTCATCATCAACAGGAAACTGTTGATACGCCTGGGACATGTCCAACTTTGCAAAAATGGATCCAGGCTCAAGGGAATGGAGTAAATGTTGTACCACAGGGACTGGGTACGCACTAACTTGTAGATATTTGTTTATGGACGACTTGTAGTCTGAGCAGATCCTCAAGCTTCCATCCTTTTTTAACGGTGTTACTATGGGGGTTTCCCACTTTGAGAAGTCTGTAGGTTTCAGTACGCCCTGCTTGATTAATTTGTCAAGTTCCTTGTCTAGTTTAGGACGAATTGCAAAAGGAACTCTGCGGGGCTTCAAACGAATTGGTACTGCCTGGGAGTCTACCCTGAAGGATATTGGGGTTCCCACGTAGCAGCCTAGGCCCTCACTGAATACATCTGCATAGTCCCTGAACAGGGATTCAACTTCTGAATTGGAAATGGCGTGGATTCCCCCTATGTGGAGGCCCAGGGCTGGGAACCAATCTAGTTCCAATAGGCTTGGGAGGACGCCATCCACTATCACTAGAGGCAAGTGACCCTTAAAACCTTGAAATTGGACAAGGAACTTGCCTTTTCCGATGACAGGGATGGTTCTGCCTTGGTAGTCCCGAAGTGTTAGGTTGCAGGCTGGAATTTTCTGTCTTGACATTCTGGGGAGTAGCTTCTTTAAGGTGTCCCACGAGATGATGGATAATGCAGAGCCGGTGTCAACCTCCATTCTGCAGGGTCTACCTTCTATAGAAACAGTGACACTAATTTTGTTAGATTTATTTTTTTTTATTTTAGACTGATAGCATGTGAAACAGTCCTCAATTTGTCTGGGGTATTGAATGAGCTTCTGTGGCCTTTGTGGCTGGTTGAAGGTTTTTCCTGCCTGACAAATTTTGGCCAGATGGCCTTTCTTTTGACACCTTAAACATATGGCATTCCTGAATCTGCAGGATGCCCTGAGGTGGTTGCCCCCGCAGCTTAAGCATAAGGTTTGTAAATGTGGGGTTTGGCTTATACCTTGCCTGAACTCTTTTTGATTTGCGTTGGGCTGTCTGAGGCGGTTTACCTCAGTAGCCTCTTCTGGGCCATTTTCTGTGGAGGCTTCCTCAAAATATACTGTTGGATTTTCTAATCTGCTGGGTTTTCCCTGAATTTCAGCTGCTGAGAGTGCTGACAGCTCAGCAGCCTGGGATTCCTCTATGGCTTGCTTTAGGGTTAGATCCCCTTTGGCTAATAAACGTCTTTGTAACTTGGGGTCTCTAACGCCACAAACCAGCTGATCGAGCAGCATATCGTCCAGGTAATCTCTGAACCCGCAATGCAAGGCAGCTGTTCTCAGTGCTGCCATATAATCACTAATTGTTTTCCCCTCTGTTTGGATGCGCCTTCTGAAAGCATGGCGCCTAGCAATTCTGGAAGGCTTAGGGGAGTAGTGATTTGAGAGAATTTCTTGCAGTTCCTCCCAAGGGATAGTCTTAATAGATCTAGGGGCCAGTAATGCTGATGCAGTGTCAAAAACCGTGGCTCCGCAAAAACTTAGGAAGTAAGATTTCTTCCTATGCTCAGAAATTTCTGACAGGTCTAAAGCACCTAAAAAGCAGTCAAACCGGTTCTTGTATGACTCCCACGTCTCAGCGGTCGGTCTGAAGGGCGGGAATGCAGGATTCGTAGTCATCTTCTGTCAGCTGTGAAGTTTTCCTCAGGCAAGTTAGAGACGGCGCTTCGCGGCTGGAGTCAGCAACTCTGTAGCGATTTCAGCTCTCAGATAGTGATTTCGCTCCTTTCTTTCTCTTCCTTGCCTGGCTTGCCTTTATTTAGTATCCTGTCCTCGTCGCCAGTGTTGTAGAGCGACGGAATAACTCAGGCAGAGACCAGGACAAGGCTTCAGCTTAACTCTTTAATAACAGGGAAAGAGGGTTACCGCTACTGCCGCGCTAACACGGCAGCCAGCTGGAGCGGCAACAGCTGATGCCGTTTGACAACCGCCTTTTATAGCCGGCTGTCAAACAGCTCCAGCCAATGGGAGAGGTCCGTGCTTCCCGCTGGAAGCACGGACCTGAGTGAAGACTCCGTCCATACACAACACTATCTATCTATCTCTATATATCTGTTTCTGTCTCTGGTGTGTGTGATGCATGTGAAAACAACAACAACGTATCTTCAAGTGCATAATGGTGGCTCTGATTTTTGACATTTGAACACTCCCTCCCCAGTGGATGTTGCAGGGTCTTGAGACCACTATCTTGACTTTTGTTTTGAAAAAAAAAAAAGTCTTATAAAGGACCCCTTCGCACTGCCCAAAAGAAATGAGCAATTGCCAAAGCTCTCCTGCACTTACAGGAAGTCAAAGGAGAAATTGAACAAGATACAATCTTGCAGCTAACGAAGAACACCTGGGCAGGGAGGGAAAATGCTCATTTAAGGGTTGAAGCCCATCCTTCATGGCTCCTGCTCTTGAGGCCTGTGTGTGGGCCAAAAAGTCCCTGGAGCTGCTTGTCATGACATGATCTTGGTTTTCTCTCCATGTTTCTTTGGCTTGACCAAGAGTTTGACCAGTTTATCTTTCTTGAACCAGCATTGGTTTAGCTTCAAGCCAGATTTCTCCTCATGGCTCTGACTGAAGAAGGCCAACCAAGCTCAGAAAATATCATGAGGAGAATAATGGACCTTCCAAGCAGTGGCGGAATTCAATTTTTTTTACTACTGGTTCTGTGGGCGTGGCTTATTTGGTGGGTGTGGCTTGGGTCACATGACTGGGCGGGTATGGCTTGGTGGCCATGTGACTAGGATGGTCATGTGACTGGGTGGGTGTGGCCAACTCAATGTCACTCATGTCAAGAGGTGCCGCGCCTGGCCCCTCCCCTCCCAGCAATTCCTTGTCACACCCAGCCTCAATGTATCTGTAGTTCTGTAAAAATGTTGTTCACCTTTTTTTGACTTTATTATCTATCTATAGATATACTTTCATGGACCACTGAAAGGAGGAAATGGCTCACATGCTTTGCCCAAGAGGATGATAGGCAACAGGCTTTTAGGGGGCTGCCAGAAAGAGGGGGGGGCAATGTATTTTCCAAAGCACCAGAAGGATGGAAATTTAACACAGAGAGAAGCAACCTAAAAGTAAGGAGAAACTTCCTGACAGTGAGAATAATTAATCAGTGGAATTGCTTGTCACCAGAAGTTCTGGGTGCTCCAACACTGGAAATTTTTAACAATAGACTGGACAGCCATTTCTCTGAAATGGTATAGAGTTCCCACAGAGTTTTCCTGCCAGAGCAGGGGGTTGGACTAGAAGACCTCCATAGTTCCTTTCAACTCTGTTAAATGCACCTGTATTTATGCTCTGGACTATTGACATGTAAACCCTGAAAAATACCTGGGCAAAAGAAAGGCAGTAAGATCACTTTAGGTGTAGGGACAGTGCAAAATATTAATATATGATAAATAATGGAACAATTAAAAATAATACCACAGAGTATTCTCTCTCCCCCTTTCCTTCTTTATTTCTTTCTCTCTCTCTTTCTTTCTCCCCCTTCCTCTTTCTTTCTTTCTTTCTTTCTTTCTTTCTTTCTTTCTTTCTTTCTTTCTTTCTTTCTTTCTTTCTTTCTTTCTTTCTTTCTTTCTTTCTTTCTCTTTCCTTCTTGCCCTTCCTCCCTTCCTCTTTTTTCTTTCTTCCTATTTTTCTTTCTTTCTCTTTCTTTTTTCCTCTTTCTTTCTTGCTCTTCCTTCCTTTCTTGCTCTTTCCTTCTTGCCCTTCCTTCCTTCTTCCCTTCCTTCCCTCCTTCCTTCCCTTCCTTGTCTCTATCTCTCACACACACGCCTCTTTTCTGAGAAGGACTTATAAGCGGGGGGGGGGGGGGGAAGCCATATGAATGTTGGTTTGACATGCTATGAATTGAGCCAAAATCACCTTACCAAGAATTAAAAGACTCCTGTAGGCTCTGGGTTACTAGATGATGCTATCTGCTTGGAGATGGTCACCTATCAACTGCATGATCATGTTGCTGGATGCTTGAGGTGCTTTGCATCAAAAAGTGGAGCTGGTCTTGCTAATTTTTTGTCCCATGTTCCAAATCCGCAAAACCTTTCCCTTTGCTTTCCCTCCGCTTTTCTGTTCTGCTGGGCTGGGAGGGAGGCAGACGCGTTCCGAAAGGGAGGGGGAAAGCAAAACCTTTCCCTTTGACGGCTCTGCAGGTGGGGATCCCGAAGGCAGTGGCAGCGGCGGCCCCAGCTATGGTAACTCCGCCGGTGTTGGTGATGGTGGCCTGAGGACCTCGGAGACAACGACGTCGGTGATGACGGTCGGGCCGGGCGCTGCCCGGTTCGGTGAGGGTGCCTGGTTTGAGGGCAGTGATGGCCCCAAAGCCTGGGGTCTCGATGGTGGTGACTTCGATCTCGGTGGTAGTGACCCCGGCCCCAGTGACTGGTCTAATTCGAACTTGACCTCGACCTCGTCGATGACAACAATGCCGCCATTGAGGGTACAGGTTGCGGCCAGTGGACTGTGGTGCCGGGGTGGATTGGGCCCAATTTGCCAGGTTCTTCCGCCGCTGCCCTCGGACATCAGAGGGATGTTCGGCCAGATGCCATGGGACAGAACCGATTATTTATACGTCGGTGGATTTGAGGGCCCTAAGAAATGTCCCCCTTTCTTGGAGGTGGCCCCCTGGACTTTTGATGGCCTACCTCAAGGATGGATCTTGGGATCCTGAGAGGTGGCACAGCCGGATGAAACATCATAAGGACAATTCCAAATTGTTTTCATTTATTTTTAAATTTTTACTGGAGTTAGGGAGGATGACCAGGTTGGGTTTGGGGGACAACCCTCCTGAGATGGCCAGACCAGGGGTCAAGCGTGACCAGGAGGACTCGGGGTTGGGGGGGTTGGATCGTGGATGGGGGACTGTTCTTGGGATGGAGGGAGGATGGTTATTGGCACGGTCAGCGGGAGAGGCAGATATGGCAATGACAGGGGGCCGCATCAGGTTTTGGGAGCCCGCCCCTGCTGTCTGCAGGTGGTGGCATGCCCTGACCCCCAGGTCATTTCCCGTTCCCCGGGCTGTCCGAATAATCGGGCCCCGAGCCTTCGGCTGATGTTATGCAATGCCAGGTCCATAGTTCATAAAGCCCCCCTCATTTATGATCTGATTTCAGAGGGGGGAGCAGACCTGGCGGGTGTTACCGAAACCTGGTTGGGCCAGGAGGGGGTTGTCCCCCTGGTGGAGATGTGCCCACCCAGGTTTCGGGTTTTTCATCGGCCGAGGGCCCAGGGGAGGGTGGGGGGGTTGCGGTGGTTATTAGGGAAGATTTATGTCCTAGGGAATCCATTGTTTCTCAGATGACTGGATGTGAATCCCTTTTTGTTAAGTGTGGTTCTGGGGTTCAGATGGGCCTTTTGATCACATACCTGGCTCCCTGCTATGTGACATCGGCCCTGCCTGAGCTCCTCGAGATTATAGCCAGCCTGGCAGTTGAGACCCCCAGGCTTATGGTCATGGGGGATTTCAACTTGCCTTCAGCTGGCGGGACCTCAGGGATTGCTCAGGAGTTCTTGGCTTCTATGAGAGCCTTGGGCTTGACCCAACTAATTAGGAACCCCACTCACACTGGGGGTCACATCTTGGATTTGGTTTTTGTCTCTGGACAGTGGCAGGATGATCTAGGTATAGGGGACATGGTTATTGAACCCCTATCATGGTCGGATCATTCGCTCCTTAGGCTGGACTTCCAAGCCACACCTCCTCGTTGCAGGGAGGCGGAGCCTATAAGATGGTTCCGCCCCAGGCACCTGATGAACCCGGATAGGTTCCTGATGGAGCTTGGGCCGTTTCCCGGTGTTCGAACACATGACTCGGTTGAGGACCTGGTGGCCACCTGGGATAGGGTGGCAGCTGGGGCCCTTGACTGAGTCGTGCCCTCGTGGCCTCTGACCCAATGTCGATCCCACTCAGCTCCATGGTTTTCTGAGGAGCTGAGGGAGATGAAGCACCGGAAAAGACGCCTAGCAGAGTGGTTGGAGGGCCACCCGCTCCGGATCTGACCGAACACTGTTGCGGTCCTATATTATGACCTATTTAGTGGCGATAAGGGCGGCAAAGCGTTCTCACTTTTCCGCCCTTATCGCGTCTGCAGGAAATCGCCCAGCCACCCTTTTTGGGGTGATCCACTCCCTCTTAGAAGTGGGAGCATGGGAGGATCCTTTGCAGGGACGGGCTGAGGATTTTTCGAATTTTCTGCTGGATAAAATCATTCAGATCTGGGATGGGTTGGACTCTGACTGGGCAACTCTGGATGGGGAATCGGGGGTGGAGTTTGGGGAGGTCATCTGGGGAGAGTTTGACCCTGTGACCCCCGAGGATGTGGACAGGATGCTGGGTGGGCTTAATGCTACCACATGTTTACTAGATCCGTGTCCCTCCTGGCTGGTATTGGCCACTCGGGAGGCGACAAAAGGTTGGTTCCAGGGTATTATTAATGCTTCCTTGAATGAGGGGTTTCTGCCTGCCACCTTGAAAGAGGCAGTAGTGAGACCCCTCCTCAAGAAACCGTCCCTGGACCCAACTTTGTTATCTAACTATCGTCTGGTCTCCAACCTTCACTTTGTGGTGAAGGTTGTTGAGAGTGTGGTGGCATGACAGCTCCCCCGGCACCTGGATGAAGCTGTCTATTTGGATCCACGCCAATCAGGCTTCAGGCCCGGGTACAGCACGGAGATGGCGTTGGTCGCGTTGGTGGATGATCTCTGGAGAGCCCATGACAGAGGTTATTCCTCTGTCCTGGTCCTGTTAGATCTCTTGGTGGCTTTTGATACTGTTGATCACAGTATCTTATTGTGGCAGCTGGGGGGGGGCTGGGAGTGGAGGGCACTGTTCTACAGTGGTTCTCCTCCTTCCTCTCTCGACTCTTCGCAATTTGTGTTGGCAGGGGGGCAGAGATCGACCCCGAGGCCCCTTATTTGCGGGGTTCTTCAGGGGTCGGTGCTCTTGCCCCTACTGTTCAACATTTATATGAAGCCGCTGGATGAGATCATCCGTGGCTTTGGGGTAGAGTTTCATCAGTATGCTAATGATATTCAGCTGTACATTTCTAACCCAGGCCACCCCGACGAAGCCATTGAAGTGATGGCCCAGTGCCTGGAGGCTGTGTGGAGTTGGATGGGGTGGAACAGGCTTCAGCTCAACCCAGCTAAGACCGAGTGGCTGTGCTTCCCAGCACCCTGATACAGCCAGCTAGTTCCTTCACTGGCTGTGGGGAGGGGGAAATTCTTGCCCCCACAGAGAGGACGCGCAATCTGGGTGTCCTCCTGGATGTAAGGCTGTCGTTAGAAGACCATATAGTGGCCGTCACCGGGGGGGGGGTGGTTTGTCAGGTCCGTAGGATCTACCAGTTGCGTCCCTTTCTGGATCGGGATGTGCTTTGCATGGTCACATCTGCTCTCATTATCTCCGACCTAGACTATGCCAATGCTCTCTACATGGGGCTCCCCTTGAAGAGCACCCGAAGGCTCTAACTGGTGTAGAATGCGGCCGCAGCAGGTGGTTTTGGGGGCTTCTCAGAGCTCCCATATTACGCCATTCTTGCGGAGCTGCATTGGCTCCCAGTGGTCTTTCGGGTGCGTTTCAAGGTGTTAGTTACCATCTTTAAAGCGCTCCATGGCTTGGGACCTGGGTATTTATGGGACCGCCTACTGCCACCATCGATCTCCTGTCGTCCAGGGCACTCCCATAGAGCAGGTCTCCTCGGGGTGCCGCCGGCTGGACGGCTGGCGACCCCGAGGATGCGGGCCTTCTCGTTGGGGGCACCCTCCCTCTGGAATGAACTACCCCCAGAGATGAGGACCATCCCTGACCTTTTGACCTTCCGGCGCGCGTTGAAAACTCACCTATTTCATCAAGCCGGTCTGGCCTAGGGTTTTTATAGGGTTTTAATTGGTTTTAGTTTTTAAATCCTAGTTTGATTTTTATCTCTCAGCCACGATATTTAATCTTTTAATTGTTTTTAAATATTGTATTGTTACTGCATTTTTAATTTGGCTGTACACTGCCCCGAGTCCCGCACGGAGAGGGAGCGGTATATAAATCTAATAAACCTAACCTAACCTAACCTTTGCTTCCCCACCCCACTTTCTGTACTCTGCTGGGCTGGGAGGGAGGCATTCGCACTCTGAAAGGGAAGGGTGGGGCAACTGAGCAAGCAACAACTGAGAACCGGTTCGGGGGTGTGGCCAACCAGAAGTTACTAACGGATCAGCGACCCACGCCTAATCACCGGTTGAATACCACCTCTGCTTCCAAGCAAAAACTCAACGAGGGGACAGATGGCTTGGCCTGGGCCAACAGGTAGGAGGATGCTTCCTTGAAACAAACAGACAAACAACAAACAAACAAACTCCCAAAACAATCATTGCCTATCTGTGGAGGCAAATGAGAGAATGAGAACAAGAGTTGTTTATTATTATTATTATTATTATTATTATTATTATTATTATTGTTGTTGTTGTTGTTGTTGTTGTTGTTGTTGTTGTTATTATTATTATTATTGTTATTATTATTATTGTTGTTGTTGTTGTTGTTGTTGTTATAATTATCTGTTCTAAAGCCCCCAAATCCTTAAGATGGAGAGATATCTCTTCAAGCTGTGCTGTACTAGCAGTCTTGGTTTAGTGACTGACTACTTTACCAGCTGTTCACAATAATGGCAGGGATGGAAACTAACTTTGAAACCAGTCCTCACTTTTATGACTTTTTCAGGTCTGTTAATGCAAAGGAAAGCTGAAGTGAAATTGCAATGTTTCACTTAACAACTGAGTTGCCCATTCCAAGTGTTGGTCGCTAAATGAGAACTGCTTACAACTTCTTAAAATCTACTCATCTTGTTCTAAAAAATGCTGAATATTTATTCTAGGAAGCATAGCTCTACTGATAAATCTGGGATTATGTGAAGATAAGTACCAGCAGGGATTGACCACTTAATAATATATCCTTGATATCCTTTTAAGTGCTTCTTATTCTGAGTGAGCTCAGAAAACACCTTTTTGCACCTCAACTCTAATTATTTTGACTCTTTTCAACATTCAATAATGCCATTTAAAGGGCATTATAGCTATTAGGAGTTTAGATAATATATATATATATATATATATGAAATTTAATCCAGTTGAAGAGAATACATTTATGCATCACAACATAGTACTCATCTACATTTTTGCTTTACATCCCATTATAAAATCCATCACATTTTCCATGAATCTTAATAATATTTAAAAGAGCATGCTTTATAATTTGCATATCAAATATCATGCATACCACTTCTTGTAAAATGATATTTCTCCAATTTGTTTATCCAGCAGATACATTTTTATAGAAACTTTCAACTTTTGCAACCTGACCTGAATAAATATCTCATGTTGTATTTGAATAGAAAGCCTATCCAAGTTTTTACAGCATTGAACAATAATGTTTAACTGCCAGCAGCAAGAGTTTAATGCATCATATATTTTTTAAAAAAAAATTTATTGAATATATGTAACATAAACTTGTAGAATATGCAACCTTTTTCCTAGACTTATTTTTAAGGGATTTCCTCCAGAAAATTCAAAAATATTCAGATAAAAACATAACATTCACTTGGTTATTTGTGAAACATGCATCATTTTAGAGAAAACGTGAATATTTTTTGCCATTTCAGAGGTTTGCCAACTTTCTCTGAAACAAATCACAGCGCTAAATTAAAGCTTGTTACACAGTTTAACGCCCATCTTATCGCCTCTTCAAAAAAATAAAAACCAAAAAAACCTTTTATTGCGTCTCTATATTTCTTGTGTCCCTCACCCATCCTTTCTCAACCCTGACAACTTTAACATAGCTTGCTGGAGAATTCTGGGAGTTGGAGTCCACAGATTTTAAGTTACCAAGATAGAGAAACATTGTCCTACCTTCACTTTGAAAATTTAATGTAAACTAGGCATAAAGCTGTGCTTCTTATAAACTACAGGTAGTTCTCGACAATGGTGGGATTCAAATATTTTTGCCACCGGTTTGGTGGGCATGGCTTGGTAGGTGCGCATTGCATGCGTGGACACACTTTGCGTGCACGCGTGTGCCAAACACGAACTTTGCACAGTTTCAGTGGCATTTGCGTACGTGCAGAGACATTTGTACAGATGCAGAGGCATTCTATCTCACCTCTTGCAAGCCTGCACGATCCCGGTCACTTCAGCAGCTGCCGCACAGCACCCTTCTGTGCCACGCAAAGCAGTTGCGCTTCAAATTCAGCAGATAAAAGTGAGTATGGGAGCCCAGGTGGGCCCAACAGCAGAGCAGCAGAGAGAATCGGTTTGCTCTCCGCTGCTCATCATTGCAACCAGCTCGCCAGAACCAGGCCGAACCAGTCGAATACCACCACTGGTCCTCGACTTACAACCTTTTGTTTAGTGACCATTTGAAGTAACAACAGCACTGAAACAAATGACTTATGACCATTGGTTTTTTTACTCTTACTACCATTGCAGTATTCCCCTGGTTATGTGATCAAAACTTGGATGGTTGGCAACTGCTTCATATTTATGATGGTTGCAGTGTCCCAGGGTCACCTTTTATAATCTTCTGACAAGCAAAGTCAATGGGGAAGCCAGATTCACTTAATGAACGCTTTACTAACAACTGCAGTGATTCACTTAACAATTATGGCAAGAAAAGTAACACAATGGGGCAAGATTCAATTAAAGTCTGTCTCATTTAGCAACAGAAATTTTGTGCTCAATTTTGGTCATCAACCAAGGTCTACCTATATCTAACATCCAGATCCCATGCTAGAGGGAACATCCAAAATTTGTGATCCATGAAGTTGTCTGTGTTTGCTCAAAGTTTTGCATTGTGTACATGGGCATTTTTCAAACCCACATGATCAAACGTAGTATGGCTGTTTAAACCGTTTGATAATGATGTTTTGAGACACACAATAAAGTGCACAAAATATATATTTTCATGCTCAAGCCAAATCTTTATCTGTGTGATGACCGGGGCATGGCACAAAGGCAACACAGTCAAATAAGTGATAAGAGTCCCTTTATTATCTCCAACTTTGCCCCCAATGTCCAGGTTACCTTCAGCTGGAGAAAACTCTCCCAGGAACAGCCTTTAACTGTAGAAAATTCAGTCCAAAACAAGATACATACAAACTGTAACTAAAAATCCAAACAAACCAACCTGAAGGAATTAACTTGACAGGGCAGGAGAAGGAATTTCAGACTTGAAAGCACAGCAAAACTCACAGTTGGGAAGATGCCAGGAACACAGATAAGCCACGACAATACAAGATAAATTCATGTTTTTCTCCCAACAGCTTGCTGTGCACAGCTTCCCTTTTTAAACACTATGCTCCCAGCTGCAGCTAATGAAGGGAATCAGGGCCTTCTCCTCCCTCATAAGCCATGCAACTCATATTGCTCCCTTCTCCATTCCTCTCTGCATGCCCTAGGATGTAGAAGTGGTGGGCCTGGGTCTTCCTCTGAATTCCTTCTCCTTTGTTCTACCTCTTCCCTGCTCTGCCCAACTGGACTGTATCCTTCCCCAGTTTCTTCCACAGCCAATGGAGCCACACTCCCATTCCCTGTCAGCTGTTCAGCCTCCCCCTCCGAATTAGATTCCAACAGGGGCATGACAGTCCATGCAAGCCTTTCTGGAAGTTGGTACTGCCTGTCTCTCCTTCATTTTTCCTCCTGTGCATTCAACAATTTGCTCAATTCTAGAAAGTAAACAATTGCAAGAGTGGGCAATTTCATAATGGCTTCAGTTGTTTAGATCCTAAAAAAAATAAATTACTCATTTCTTGAAAAGTCACAGGGAAAATATAACACACGTTGACAGTTTTGTCTAAAAGACAGAATGGCTATGTCTGTGTGGTTTCTTTTATTTATTATTGGTTCACCTAATTTTGGTTCATTTATTTATTTATTTTTCAATTTTATACAAAGTTATCTGACTCCACAATGATTCTTCCTAACTCCCTTACTAGGGCAATATTTTTGGTACATCCATTCTTATGTGAAAACCTTTTAGGGAAAAAAAAAAAGCAGCTCACCATGGATGAGCCACAGTTTATACAGAAGGAAAATGTTTTCTTCATCCAAGGAACAAACATCTGAAAACAAAGGAAGCAACCTCATTCAAAACCAGATTATGTTTTCACCCGTTCTACTATTATGAGACTTTCAAGAAGAGATTAGACTGCCATTTGTCAGAAATGGTGTAAGGCATTTTAAATGCTTGGGCAGGGGGTTGGATTAAATGACCTAGAAGGTACCTTCCAACTCTTTTAATCTGTATCTGAATGTATTCTGACAGACAGCAACATTTGGTAATCTTAGACAAAAATGTTCTAACCTAGCTACGGATTGAAACTTTTAAGACATCTTCTAGCTGGTGGATCTGTGACCTTTTGTGTGTAAAGCATCTTCTCTCCTACTTCAAACATTTAAGCTTATTATTTTTCCTGAGAAGTGAAGTTGCCTGCTGCAATTAAGCTGTGTGCAACTAAAGCCTGAGTACAATTGCTATATGCGGCCCAATTACAACTATAATTGCAGCCCAATTACAACTATAATACAGCAGGATCAACTTAGAAGAATTTAAGCAAAATTTTTAAGAAGAATCTTTTAGGTTTCCTGCTGTGTGCCAAATGCTGACATAAAACAGGAGTCAGTAAACTTGAATTCAGTTTCTGAATAAAAATCTTTATCTACTGGCTATTTACCTAATGGGTCAGTCATTTGGACACCACAGTCCTAATGACTGACCCATTTAATATTGTAGACAATGTCAAATCTTGGGAAACAGCTTTTCCAAAGGAACAGTGTCAACATGGCTTCTTAATGTTAGGGCCAGATGAAGCTAGATCAGCATTAAGGTAAAGGATCTTATCTATAGAAGTCCAAAAGAAATAATGGCTTTTTCACACAATATAATTGCAAATAACTAAATTTTAGTTTTGAGTACAAAACCCAGGTGTTTCCAAATGGAAACAATATACATTCTTCTCTTTAATTAAGAGACAACTATGCCGACTCCAACCTTGAACCTTCTTAAAAAAAATCCTTCCCAGAGTCTATGATGGGTTTATAAAGCACATAAAGTCATGTGACATGTTTGAGACCCTTTCCATAGAATTTCTCACTTATTCTGACCATGTCATGAGCTTGAATTCACTGGAGAAAGCAATTATCTTGGGAAGAGTTAGCAGTAAGGGGAAATCAGGCCACCAAAGAACATGGTAGCTGGACACCATCAAAGCTGACACCAGCCAGAGCATAGAACAACTCAAAGAAATAGGGTGTCATTCCCCTGTCAGAGTCTGAAGAGGAAGAGGAAGACAACAGCTGACAGGGAGTGGGAGTGTGGCAGTGGAGGAAACTGGGGAAGGTCAAAGTCTGGCTGGGCAGAGCAGGGAAGAGGTAGAACAAGGGAGAGGGAGTTCAGAGGAAGGCCCAGGACCACTCCCTCTTCATCCAAGGCCGTGATGGCGAACCTATGGTACGTGTGCCACAGGTGGCACCCAGTGCCATTTGTGCCGGCATGTGAGTCACAGGCAAACTTACCTCACTGTCCATGTGTGCCTCACAGCTGATTTTTGGGTGGTTCGAGGCCTTTTTTGACCTCCCAGAGGCTTGAAAAAGGCCTCTGCAAGCTTTGCAGTCTGAATAATAGGCCTGTTTTGGCCTGCGAAGCCTGCAGAGGCTTTTTTCAAACCTCTGGGAGGCCAAAAAAGGCCTCAAACCACCTAAAAATCAGCTGTGAGGTGTAGTGCAGGTAAGGGGGTGGCAGGGGAGTATTGCGCATGCATGCGCAGGGGACATGGGGGGGGGGACACATTGCCTTCTGGGTGCAGGCACACAAGCGTGTTTGTGCAAGGAGCCCAAAAAGGTTAGCCACCACTGTCCTAGGGCATACAGGGAGGAATGGAGAAGAGAGCAATGTGGATTTATCTTGTGTTGCCCTTATGCCACACCCTGGGTCATCACATAGATCGGAAGGTGTGGAGAGACCTGGCCCTTAGAATCGCCAAGAATCAGATACAACTGAATGGATAACATCATAATCATTGACTGGATTCATCACCACCACCATCATAATCATCATCATCATCACATCATTATCGACTGGATTTATAATTTATGCTAACCTATAAACCATGATTAATAACAAACATAATTCCCAAAGAAGAAACCTGTATATCCTAGAATAGCGGTTGCCAATCGGTGGGCCGCGACCCACTGGTGGGCCATGAGAAAATTTTGGTGGGCCACAGAGAAATCTCACCCCCAGAGCACCCCCCCCCAAAGCAATTAATCCAGGCTGTGCAGAAACACAAGGCTGCGCAGCCCACATGGCCCGCAGGAACCCTCCCCACCCACTCACTCCTTACCTGGTAAACTTGCCTGCTAAATTGCTATTTTTCCTTTTTCCGACCATCATCTGTTCTGCTGTGCCAGGAGATTTAGATTAGCTAGGAAGCAGGAAATGGTTGGATTTCTTGCTTTCTAGCTAGTCTTTAGATCTTCAGCTCTGCTTTTAAGTACAGCCGAACTTCCCTTAGGACTGAAGGTTTGCTTGCAAGCAAATTCAGTGCAGACTCATGGCAAGCAAATTTGAGAGACTGAGCTAGCCAATGGCAGATAGATAGATCATTGAGTGATTCTGTGAGCAACTCAATCTGCCTGCTTTGCCTGATTTTGGGTAAAAGTTGCTCTTTTTTTTTATAAAAAATTCAATATTTACATACA
This sequence comes from Bungarus multicinctus, assembly GCA_023653725.1. Lineage (NCBI taxonomy): Eukaryota > Metazoa > Chordata > Lepidosauria > Squamata > Elapidae > Bungarus > Bungarus multicinctus. Next base: position 7,904,258 of record CM042841.1, read on the forward strand.
TGGTGTGTTGTGAGTTAATTTCGTGAGTTTGCTTGCTAGCAAATTTTATGAGTTTGCTTGCAAGCAAATTTTATGTGACAGACTGAGCTAGCCAATGGCAGATAGATCTCTGAATGAATCTGTGATTCTGTGAGCAACTCAATCTGCCTGCTTGCTTTCGTTGATTTTGGGTTGCTCTTTTTTTAAAATAAAAAATTCAATATTTACATGCATGGTGTATTGTGAGTTAATTTTGTGAGTTTGCTTGCTAGTAAATTTTATGAGTTTGCTTGCAAGCAAATTTTATGTGACAAACTGAGCTAGCCAATGGCAGATAGATAGATCTCTGAATGAATCTGTGATTCTGTGAGCAACTCAATCTGTCTGCATGATTTGCCTGATTTGGGGTAAAAGTTGCTCTTTTTTTATAAAAAATTCAATATTAATATAAATATTTATGATATTTACATACAAGCTATGCCCAGCCAGTCACATGACCACCAAGCCACACCCACAAATTAGGCCATGCCCTCAGAACCAGTTAGTGGTCCCTGGGATCTAAAATTATGAGTTTGGTGGTCCCTGAGGTCCAAAAGGTTGGCGACCCCGTCCTAGAATATATCAAGATGTCTGCAAGATGTCTGTTAGATTTGACTAGCAGAGTTAGTGATATCTCTCCCTTCCTTCCCCCCACTCTCTCTTTGCTATGCTACCTATTTCCTTTGTGTAGCTTCGGTTTTCCTCCTTGCTTTTTAAGGACACTGAATCATCCACAATGAAGCTCTTTTTAGAAAGGCACTTCTCAAGTAATTTAATGTTCTCAAGTACATGATGCATTCAAAAACTGCAAGAGGTTTTTGCATAAGCTTTTGTTGCTCTGACTATGCCTTCGCTGTGCAGAAGTTACTCATTCCTTACCCTTGAGAATCTCTTCCCCCCCACCCCTTTCATTTTGTTCTGAAATGAAAACAAGTAGCCACAAAGTTGATTCGGGTGGTATTGATTAAAATTTATTTTCTCCCAGTTGAGTCAAATTGATTTTGTTCACATTATTAATTCCCTGATATAAAGACTTTCTGTGAGAAGCTTCTTGGAGAAATGGCTATGTGAATGAACCTAAATTAAAATGTAACTGAAAAACTTGTTTTGCCCCACTGAACTTAATAAATAAAGTGAGATCATTGATGCTCAGTGCATTATGACAACCTAATAATACCTATAGGGCATTTAGTGATAATCAGGGACGGAAACATCTCAGATTGCAGCTAAATGTTTGAAGCTTGCATCTGGGGATTTGCATCTGCATATGAAAATTATTCTTCCCAGCATGGTAGCCTCAAACAGGTCAGGAATAAATGCAAGTCATCGCCACTCCATGTCAAATTGCATCCAATCAGTATCAGAGTATTCTTAGAAGTACAGTTCTTCATCCCAATTATAACATACCCGTCATGCTAATAGGCAGCAAACAAAGTGCCCATTAATGAGGCTTTTCCAACAGAATGATGCATCATGTACTAAGATATTCTTCCTATGACAGGTAAGAAACGAATAACTGAAAATGCTCTTCCTCAAATAAACAACTAATTATAATGGAAAATTACTATATAACTAAGGCGACTGCATGCTTCAAAAACCATCCACAATGAGCACTTCAGATCTTGTGTAAATATGAACCTGAAAGGGATATCTGCTTTAAGAAATCCCCTTATTAAGTTAATCTGAGTCTTCAAGGAACACAACTTTCTTTCCTGATTCACTCAAAAGGGAGCAAAATATCATGGGACTTTAATGAATAATGGAAATGTTCTGAGTTTGCAAGAGATCTTGCAGGACATGACTGGGCTGAGCATCATAAGTTATGAGTTCCTTCGTGCCCATAGTCCAGCCCACTTTGAATTCCTGTGACTCTTATCTACTGCCAATTTGCTTAGGCCATTAAGAGTTCAGATTATTGTAGAGAGCTTAAGTTTGCAATAAATATTTATATCCATTTGAACTGCCTGGATTTCTTGATTTCTCTGGCATCTGACAGATTCAAAGCAATCTTCTAAATCATGTTTAAAGTGTGCATGGACTGATTTAGTCACCTGTTCTTATCAAACCATGTTTCACTTGAATTTCTTTCTTGACCAAAAAGAGATATGAATTAGTTTAGAAGAATTTGGGGCTGTTCTGATTTTTTTTACTTCTGCTCAACACATTCATTCATTCATTCAAAATCCCAAATGACAATGGGCAACTCACAAAAATAAAAAGCAACTTAAAAAAACAAGAACAGATTACAAAAAAAAAAAATCCCTACAAAATAATTACAAGGAAATAATCTAGGAAATACATCAAAATATAAAATTCCACAAGTAGAGGATGCTTATCCACCCTACCACAAGCAAGATTTTCAAGGCTTTCCAAAATCCAATCAAGGTGGGATCCAGAATGATCACATTCTAAAGATCAGAAGTTGCTACAGAGACAGGGACCTGGAATAGACTAATAGATCTGTTGTATCATACTAGTAGAAACCATGAGAGACAGGTAATCTCTCAAATAACTGGGCACTATGCCATAATCCACATTATCTTCATGTGAAACTTATATATGACACAGGAGGCTACAGTACAAAAAGAATAGGATGAAACAAACTGGCTATAGCTTGGCAAAGGAATGTGACATAGTTGTATAATCCCTCTTTATTTATTCAACCTATATACTGAGCATATAGTAAGGGAAGCTGGCTTGGAAGATGATAACGGTTTTAAAACTGGAAATTCCCTTGATCTAGAAGGCTGCAACAGCCATAACAAGTCAGCCTATGTGGGATTGAACTGGAATTACTTTCTCCCAATCCAGAATCATCTAGCTTCAACAACCTTTGACTATATGGCAGTGATCAACAATTTCTAAACATCTGAGATTCTAAGTAGAAGTATGCAAAATGTTTGATGATTTTGGGCCTTAGGATAACCATTCTGTCTTATTCTGAAATATCAGAAATGTTCCAGCATCATTTTACCCACATAGAAAGTCTCATAGTATCCTGTTGGAACAATCCATTGTGATGCATGTTGTAATTATTCAAGACCTGAAATCTGTCTTTCAATTATTTATCGGAGAATACTAGCAGTTGAAATATTCAATTCAGAAGATTTTTTGAGTGAGGTGATTAATATTGAGAAGAGTTACAAATCATGAACATACTGGAACTGTCTGGGTAAGATTCTAGCAAGTAAGAAATTTGTAGCTTCTTTTTCATGAAAATATCTTTAGGCTTCAAATGGGGAAGGAATTCAGCATTCTGCTCATTGTTAATGTATACATTTCCTGTACCTGGTTAAACAAACTGTTACAGAGCAGAGATAGTTTCATTTTAGAGCCTGGACTGTTTTGTATCAGAAATAAGAGATTTCAATTAATTGCTATATAATGTACTATTGTAAAGGCTGTTTTCTTTAACAATCAGCTATGCAATCATGAAGAATGATTTCTTGTTTTATTAAACAGAGTTTTTTTAATTAATCTCATTATGTTCAAGATGCTTCTTATTTGAAAAGAATTATCTCCTGGAGATTTAGAGATATAGTAAGAAAGGATAATGTGGAAGGCAGGAACATGTTCATGGTAACCCCATTTTGAGTTTTCTCTCATCTCTTGCTTCTTCATTGAAAAGCTAGCCTCAAAAAAAGCTAACCTCAAAAGCTAGCCTCAAAAGAACCCTTTTCTTGTGGGTTCAAATGACATGAAGACCCCCATGATGGTAAATATCTAACAAGTAATCCTTCATATGATGGGATAAGCTTGGTATGATCTTGACCACAAATAGCTAAGTATGCTACATGATTGTAAAGTGACATATTTATTTCTTTGTGTGGACTTCAGCTCCCAGAATCATCCAGCCAATAATATCCCATAGTTGATGGGGAATTCTGGGAACCGAAGTACATAAGTCTTAAAGTTGTTATGGTTGGATATCAGAGGTGGTATTCAGTAGGTTCTGACCAGTTCTGGAGAACCAGTTGCAGAAATTTTGAGTAGTTCGGAGAACCAGCAAAAGCCATCTCTGACTGGCCCCACCCACAGGTGGGATTCTACCAATTCTATCTGGTTCTGTAGAACCCCTTGTTAACTTTCTAAGCAGTTCAGAGAACTGGTAGTTAGAAGCAATCTCCTTTTGTTTTTTTCCACTCTTATTACATTCTTGGAAGACAGCCTAGACTTCCTGTCTCTGGAGCTTCTGAGGTTTTCTTAAAGGGGAAGCGTTGTTTTAAGATTTTTACACTGCTATTGAGAGGAAATACTTCCCTGGACAATCGGTACTTTGAAGAAATAATTGAATAATGAAGGAAAGCTTTTAGTGACAGGGAACCAAGATGAGTGATATTCAACAAGCCTTCTTGGCTAGCTAGAAAGATTAACATTCAAATATGAGTTTACATACTCTTTCTGAGTTTTGGTCTAAAACTGTTTTTTGGTAAAGGTTAATTCTGTGCTTGGTGAAGTTTAATCCTGTGTTTATTGATGGGATAATTTTCCCTATTCAGCTTCCACAAGCAACAGCTACTGTTGTGATTTAATTATTTGTATTGTGTTTGAATTTTTTCTTGCCTCATGGTTTCTTTTTCTGTCTGGGGAGGGGGTCTTCCTCACTGCTTTAGTATTATCTGGCACTGTCCTTTTGGGGTATACTTCCAAGAGGCAGGATGCAAGCTTGGCACTGATTTTTTTACTGCCTTTCTGGGGGGAATGTGACCTTTCCTTAAATATGGATGATTTCCTTAGGATATCATTCCAGATTTAGGTGAGTGAGACCACCTCATCCAGGTGAGTGAGACCCGCTGATATTTTTAAATGGTGCAAATGGATCTAAGGATTGCTTCTCCTGGGTGTGCTTTTTCTGGAGAGCTTAAATGACCTCTTTGCTAAAGAGTTTTACTTTATGAGCAAGAATTGGCTGCTTAATAGTTATCACTGCATTTTAACTATTTCCATTCCTCACGGTGCTCTGTCACCCTGCCTGATTTGTAAAACTCTGTCTTGCAGGTATTTTTAATCTAATGATTGGTATTTAAGGCAGCTTTTTGCAGGCAAAGAAGCTTTTTGTATTTTTGTACAGGTAATCTTTGACTTACAACAGTTCATTTAGTGACCATTCAAAGTTACAATGGCACTGAAAAAAGTGACTTATGACCATTTTTCACACTTATGACTGTTGCAGCATCTCCATTGTCATGAGATGCCAGGCAAGGAGAAGCGCCCCTTGACATGAGTGATGTCGAGCTGGTCACACCCACCCAGTCATATGACCACCAAGCCACACCCACCAGCTAAGCCACACCCACAGAACCGGTTGTTAAAAAAACTGAATCCCACCCCTGGCCCCGCCCCTATCTATTCTCTGCCTCCTGAGTCCCAGCTGATTGGCTGGTTGCCCTGCACAGGCGAACAGAGCTGGAAAGCAGGTTAGTGGGGTAGGGAGGGAAGGAGATTTTGCAGAAACCTTCCCCCAGGAGTGTGGTGGGGATGGGGAATTTGCAGTATCCTTCCCCTGCTATGCCCACCAAGCCATGCCACGCCCACAAAACTGGTAGTAATTTTTTTTTAATCCCACCACCTGTTGGATATCCCTCCCAAATAGTATTGCTGACATTATGCAAGTTTCTTTTCAACTTTTTGGGCAATGCTTTCTACTAAACCATTCTTATTGGTTGTCCCTAATGCACTTCAAGTTACGAGTTTAAAGATTTAAAGTCAAATCAAATAACAGGTAAAAGGGACTATGCATTTATCTTTCTTTTCCTTCTTTTAACCAACATTTCCTTTGCTAAAAAGGGAATTCTTTAAAAGGACTGAAGACATATCATGTTGTATTTTTGTATTTATGATATTTGTTTAACTGGAGGACTCTGAACAATTTACAATATCTCTTAGACTAAGAAGGTGAAAATCAACATGAAATAAACTAATAAATTACAGGTAATAATCTCAGTCCACTAAAAATAGCCAAAAGGGATTCATTGCACACTTAACACATACAAGGGATAAAGTTGGAACCCATTTCCACAAAGAAAATGGTTTCAAATTTCTAAAAGTAATATGAAACTGCCATGTTTCTATTAATTACTTATCTAACAAGTAATCGATGGTGCAGTGGTTAGAATGTAATATTGCAGGTCAGGAATTTGATTCTCACCAGCTCAAGGTTGACTCAGCCTTCCATCCTTCCAGACTCAATAAAATGGGGACCCAGATTGTTGGGGGCAAGATGCTGACGTTACAAATTGCTTAGAGAATGCTGTAAAGCACTGTGAAGCAGTATATAAGTCCAGGTGCTGTTGGTATTGTTATGTTCCTTTATTTTGTTTGATTTGACTTCTGGTCATTGCAAATTCCAGTGAAGTTAGAATACTTCAACTTTTCTTTCCTTTACAGACCTGCAAAGGTCATAAATGCAAGGAATGGTTCTACAGCTACTTTTTCATCACTGTTGTAACTGCAAATAGTTCCTAACCAAAGAAATCATTAAATGATTACATTGTCGATGGCAAGCTGAGTTTTCTGAACTCACAAAAAGATACTTTTCCACATTGCCATTGTTTAATAATGTTGTTATATCACAAATGATTTCATTATTATTGCTCTTTTCCTCTTTCTATTTAAGATCTCTTCCACTGAATGAGGGCAAAAGCTTAGTGGATAAATAAATGAATGTCTTAAGTCACATAGAAATGCAACCCTTCCAGGAGCATAAAGATTAAAAGAACTAATTATTAATTATGTTTGCTAGCATCAGGGCAAAGGCAGTGATTACCAGGATCAGAATAATTTTCTTTTCCTCTTCTTTGTGACCAAGAAACCAAGAAACCTGAGCAGATGAAGTGAAGCTATTTAACCTTTCTGTCCTAAGAATTTGTCAGTTCAAAACACCCTTTTCCAGTTGTGTTTTCAGCAGTGAGGTGAGAAAAAGAAAGTTACTCAAAGCTCATGGTTTGAATCCCAGTGAGTCATCAATCTCCTTTCTGGATGTGCCTCATTCTTCTATTCTATTCATGGGTGTATGCCATCTTTCAAAACAGAACTGTTTCATATAGATGGTTGTAAATGCTTTAAAAATCAACGTTGGAAAGAAACAAGTTATAAATTATAAAACTACAAAATGAACAGATTCTTAAAGAGTAATACATAGCATTGCCTTGCTTTTGTAAACTACCCTGGAAACATTGATAAAAGGTATTTTTATTTTAATGTGAGAAAAAATAGCTTGGGATAGATTATAATACATTACAAGTAAGATATTAAAAGCATTTTAAAAGAATAAAAACGATCTGTTTTTTTAAAAAAATCCATCATTTATTAGTAGTGTGTTGTGTAAAACCAATCAACAAGCCTTAATTTGCTATGAACCAAACTATCAATGTAATTGAATATATAATTTTTTTCTCCCAACAAAGGCAAAAATAAAACTACACATTCAGATCAGATACCATAACAGAGACCTTATTCTGGGTCAGTCAAGCTAGCTAGATCTATATTAAATAATTAACAATTTCAAGTTATAAGTGCCTTGAATTCAAATGGTTGGAATGCAGTCTAAAACTAACACTTAGCCCATTTTTCTGTGACAGTTTTTGGTTCTTGTCTCTACAATTGTGCATAAGAATAATGCTGAAGTCTTTACTCTGTTGAAATTTTGTTTACAAGTCTGTTCCATTTTTGTATTGAGTGCCTTTACTTCTTCTCTTCTCCTTCTTGATCTTGAGTGTACTTAGTTAATCCTTTAACCATCTTTAATGTAAACTGAAGACAGGTCTGAACAAAACAGACCAAAATATTTTGTTAACCTATCCATTCTAAAACTGAGCTAACAAAGCTATTTGTTTTTGAATTTTGCTCCATAAAATGACTTGGTTTAATCAATAGGCTAAAACAATGACAAGTTCCAACAAATTAATGGATCTTGTTCTTCCTAATCCTACAAAAGCCACATATAGAATGTGAATCCAGTCACAATATATTGATTCTAGCTACCTCACTAAGCTTTGTTTGATATCCATGGTCCTAAGTAAAATCTTGCCTATAGAAATGCACACAAATAAAGCAGGAATGATATTCTGTGTTGTTTCTTTTAATTACTGGGACAATAAAAAGTACTTTTTCCCTGGCATATGCCTAGCAATGCTAAGAAAGTCATAAAACTCAAATAGCATTTAGGAAGAAAATGGCTGCATTACTGTTAGTCTCTTTCCAGATAGATGGAAATTAAAGAAAAGGATATTCTGAATAATTATATACTAAAGGACTGTTCAAAGCTGTTCTCCAAGGGGATTCTTTCTAGTTCAAAAAGACATCAACACATATCTCCAGGCCCTTGTTAGTTCTTCTGAAAAATGAAGTTTTTACATTGTTTTATGGTATACCTTACTAACTGAGCTATAAATACTGGTCAAATTATTAGCTCAGTGGAATCATCCAAGTAAATTGCTTTTAAAAAGGGAAAGTTGTGTCTGGAAAGGTGACACCTTCCCACACAATTATTCAATGATCTATTGTTAGTAAACATCTAAGTCTAATTTTTTGGCATTGTTTAGTGGTTTCCTGGATTATGTCACTCCAATACCATATAGGTCTTTGCTGCTGTTGTGCTTAAAAAAAACAAAATGAAAGAAATATCCTTCTGGGTTCAGTTCCAAGTGGGGAAAAAGACACTGGAAACATGGAGGCTGCTTGGAAGGTTTAATGGTATACAGGACCACATGGCCTGGAGCTCCAGAGAAGGATGATCACATACTCAAGGTGAGAAGGTCAAGAAAAAAGGGCTGAGGCACTGAGAGTGCTGGGTTTTATACCCTCTGTTGGGATTTGAATTGGAGCTTGTATTCTAATTGGTTGTCAGATTCCCAGGGGCAACTCTGTAGGCTGTCCTGAGTTACAGGCTTGATCTAGCCTTGCTGGGTGATTATGCCCTTAAAAGGGCTTTTGGCAATTTCTATAGCTTTACCTGGAGTTCCTTCTTATGTAAAGTATTCTGGCCCAGGCCTTAATGGCCCACCCATTAACAAAGGTGGGGGTGAGTTTCTGCTTCTTGAATGAGTTTCTGCTTCTTGAGTTTCTACTCTTTTTAGGGGAAATATTCTGCATTTTTAATATTTCCTAGGCTATTTCAATTTTCTAGGAGAGGGGTGGGTGCTAACTTCCTGCAATCCCTCTTTTTATTTTCAAAACATGTGAGAGTTTTGACAAAATATTAAAAGGTGATCAGATCAGGGAGACTTGATGGGTGCTTTTAATATATTTTTTTTCTGATGCAAAGGAAAGGCATTGAAAAAGAGGTAACAGAAAAGGATTCCTTCCGTGGCTTCCAAAAGCTTTCAACCATGAAGGTCTAGCAGCCTGGGAAAACTTATGTTTTTTTTTTTTAAACAGTATCCAATTTTTCATGCCAAATAATTTTCAGATGTTTGATATACTTTTTGTGAGCTTCCAGTCAGGTTGTAAGCACAAGCCTTTACATTCTTCACAACCTTTAAATTACAGGCTGCCCATTTCCAAGGTTATGGTTACTACCTGCCTAGCTCTTAGCTTTCAGGGTTTGTCAGGCCAAATTGAGGTTAGCCAGTGTGCAACCAGGCTATTCAGTATTTTTAAAATTACATACAATGAGCCCTGGGACTTCTACTCATGAGACCACCAGTGCAACATATCCTGCTTTACTGGGCAACTGGGCAGCATCATTTGTGAGTCACAGTCAGGACTTGGGGTTTGGAGATCTCTTGTCTGCTATCTCTTCAAGAATTGCCTGAGGGAGATGCCCTCTCCCCCCTGGAATTAATAGGGCAATATGACTGCTTGGGCCTTAGTGCCTCAGACCAGCAAACAAAAACAAAACAAAAAAACACATTAAAATTGAAGCTAGGAGCAGCTTTGCATGAAGGTAGGTGAAAAGGGTTAGCCTCTATCTAATTCTAAATGGTGTGTCTCTACGTATGTGCCTGTGTATGCAGCTAGTTTTACAATACAGATAATACAAACATGTGGACAATTTTCCCTCCCACCAGACAGAAGTACAAGATGTTCAGAATTTGCTGGGCCAGCCACTCTCAAATACAATCCTTACATGAGTACATCAAACTGGTTACAATATAAATGATACAAGAAGGAAAACATTACAATGGATTTCACATTACAATGAATTTTCAGTTACAATGAATTTCCACCCTCCCCCCATAATCTTTCTAACTGTCTTCTGGGGATTAAAAAGAGTCTTTTAGTCTTTTACTGGTCCATCTCAGGGTCCTTTCCTTCACATCTCTGGGTGGCATAGGCTTGGCCTGGTGGTATGGGTGGTCAATCAGGCTTGGGAAGGTCTGTCAACTCTGGTTTGCTGTAATGACTTTCAGTGGAGGCTGGATCCAAACCCAATTCCTAGCTCCAATGGATGGAATGTCTCTAGGGGGCAACATCTGCTTCTACATGTGGCAGGGCTGAAAGACACAGAACAAGGGTCCCCTCACCCCTTCACTGGTAATTCTACCAGGAAAGGCATTGTAAAAGGATTAGAGATTTTGGTGTGTGTGTGTGTGGGGGGGGGGGTAGATAGCTTGCAGGCATGGTTTGAGGATGAAGAAGAATAACACATCAGTATTGCAGTTACTAAACAGATAAATCAGTTTCAACAAAATGGAGACACAATAGATGAGAAAAGAAAAAACTGGATTCACAAGCTTCAGGAAAAAGGGTAAACAGGTAAAATCATTTAAACACACAGTAAATGCTATGATGAAACTTTTCTTGTAAATGAACTTAAAACATTCACTAATAACCTTGGGTTTTTCTTAAAAGCACAGAGAAGAAAGAAAATTGACTCTGTTCCTCATCCAGTCTAGTTGGCCAGACCAGACTGGGAGAAGACAATTTCACGCAGTCTTAACAATTTAAAATTAATATCTGAAGGTGTCAGAGACACTTAACAGTTGCAACAGTTACCTCGAGGACACACAAAGACTTAGACATACACACGTGCATGCGCGCGCACACACACACAGAAACAAGGACACAGAGTGGAAAACAAAACTCTGAGATTTACATACACACTGATTATTCCCACAATAAATCTCTCAGTTAAATTGGGGAAGGCATAAATCTTAAGGAACAAACCATGTGGTTGTATAGAAGACAGAGAGACAAAAAATCACATGGATTTTTTTTTAAAAAAAAAATCCATGTGATCCTGTTTATATATTGCCCTTTTAAGTATCTTTATTTACCATATTGGTCTTCCTGTATCCCTCAGCAAAGCCCATTCTCTACATGTACATTTAGCTTTTTTCTTGCTCATGCCGGCTAGGGTCAGCATCTGCTGTTCATCCCAAGCCTCCAACAGCTCTCCCAGGGGGGTTCCATTCCACTCAGGACCCTCGAACTACCACTTCCCATGTTCCCCTTCCGATGTGGGGTTTCACACTTTAGCCTAGTCAGGTCAATCAGTGAACAGTTTCAGACACAAGAAATTCAAGAGCAAGAAAAAAAAAGGTGTCTGAGGGAGACTTTGGTCATTGCACCTCGCGCAACAAAATCAAACACTATCTTTAAAAAGAAACACAAAAAACATTTTTTACAAAGTATTGCACAAAGTATTCCATAAAGTATTCCACAAAGTGTTTGACAAAGTACACGCATTCCCCTTTAAAAAAACACAAGAAACTCTCTCTCTCTCTTTTCGCCACAGTTTTTGGACTGGGGGTATGCTGCCTGTGCAGACTTCTTTCCTCTCCCCCCAAAAAACAGTCTGTGAGACTCTCTGCCCCCCCCCCCCCCGCAGATAAGTACTGGTACTCCACCTCTTTCCTTCAGGCCCACGTTTAACGGATCTGGAAGAGCTTAAATCCAGGAAAACTTACTTCTTTTCTGTAAGCAAGTAGTGGTACTCCAATTTAGCATCCAAATTACACAATTACCTAAAATCTGAGGTTTGCTTTTGGGCTATACTGGACGAAAAATGACAAAATTTTTCTTCCCTCCCTTCAATCATAACCCGCTCAGCTTTTCCTCTTATATACAGAAGGTCCCACACTCTGATGACCCCCCCCCTTGCTCTTCCTGTCTTGATGATCATGGCTCTGTAGAGCTAGCAACAGACAAGAGGGCAGCTAGAGGCCTAACAAAGAAATGAGATCCAGCAGCTGTCCAAGGGTGAAGCCACTCACACACACACACACACACATACTCTTCTCTAACAAAAGGTCCTGTGCTCTGGCAAAACCCCCTTGCTCTCCAGACTTTTGGTCTTTCTGCGGTTAGGAAATGCACAGAGGAAGCAAGATCCAGTTGTGTTTGGGAGAAGTACCCTCTCACACACATGCAAACATACACATATTTCCAATGCTTTAAAATTAGAATTCAGAGGTACTCACTTTCCTTCCAAACAGCCTTTGAGCTCAAGACTCAAAACCCCTTTAAAACCATTTTCCCAAAGGCCAAGGTCCAGGAAAACTCACCCACAGACTCAATGGGTCTGTTCGCCAGCAAGGGAACCTTACCTGACCCTGGTCCATTGGTTAGGTTAGCTTGGAGTCCCATGTGCTTGGGTGCCAATTGTTGAAAGAAATATCCTTCTGGGTTCAGTTCCAAGTGGGGAAAAAGACACTGGAAACATGGAGGCTGCTTGGAAGGTTTAATGGTGTACAGGACCACATGGCCTGGAGTTCCAGAAAAGTCTGATCACATACTTCAAGGCGAGAAGGTCAAGAAAAAAGGGCTGAGGCACTGAGAGTGGTGGATTTTATATCTTCTGTTGGGATTTGAATTGGAGCTTGTATTCTAATTGGTTGTCAGACTCCCAGGGGCAACTCTGTAGGCTGTCCTGAGTTACAGGCTTGGTCTAGTCTTGCTGGTGATTATGCCCTTAAAAGGGCTTTTGACAATTTCTATAGCTTTACCTGGAGTTCCTTCTTATGTAAAGTATTCTGGCCCAGGCCTTAATGGTCCACCCATTAACAAAGGTGGAGGTGAGTTTCTCCTTCTGGGGTGAGTTTCTGCTTTCTACTCTTTTTAGGGGACATATTCTGCCTTTTTATTATTTCCTAGGCAATTTCAATTTTCTAGGAGAGGGGTGGGTGCTAACTTCCTATAAACTAAAAAAAAAGTGCTTCATACTGGGAATGAACACACAACAGAATGAGGTGAGGCAGCTAAATTGGTTGCTCAGGCTTTATTGAATTCGTGCACTAACAGCGAATAAACCACTCAGCGTGAGGCAACAGCTGTTGACCTGTTTGACAGCTCCTTATATAGTCGGCTGCCAAACTACTGGCCAATCAGGTTGGGGCTGGGGGCCACCTGCTGGAAACCGGACCAGAAAGGAATTTCAGAACATAGCACTCCTTCCCACCTCGACAGTGCATGCATAGCCTTTGAGGTAGGCCAGGCACCGCCAGATCCTAGTTGATCTGCGCAGCGATGGCTCGTTGGACTGCAGCGGGAACCTCTTCGGCTGGAACCTCTTCGACCGGAACCTCCGACTGCTGCAGTTGGACCTCTGCTGGTGATTCCTTGACCCATGGCCTCTCTGGTGAGTGTGGCTGCTGGTGTGTCATTGGTGCAGACGGTCTTGTGTTGGTTTCTGAGAACTCAATGTTCTCCCTAGTTAAAACAGCTCCTGGCCTCAGGTTCCCTTGCCCCCTTAGTTGATTAATGTGGCGCCTCCAGGTCCGGACATCCTCTAACTTCACATTGTACGAACATGGCCCGGTTATGCTAGTTATGGATGCTGGTAGCCACAGGGGATTACCAGTGTAGTTCCTAGCGAATACCTGGTCCCCCACATCAAACTCCCTAATGTTGCTATGCAAGTCAAGGGGCTTGTCTGGTGTATAGGCAGGATGCAGTCTAAAACTGTTCTAAGTCTTTGGCCCATTAATAATTCTGCTGGGCTATGATTTGTGGATGGACATGGAGTAGAATGCTGAATTAGCAGATACTGGGCTACTCTAGTTGGCCATGGCCCTGGGCCCATCTTTGCTAGAGCCTCTTTCATAAATCTTACCTCTCATTCTGCCATACCATTACTAGAGGGATTGAAAGGAGTAATTAATGCATGTCTTATGCCTAAACTAATGAGAAACAGCTCAAAACTTCTTGAAGTAAATTGTGGCTCATTATCTGATACAATTAGATCAGGAAGCCCATGGGTGAGAACATCTTTTATAAAGCTAAGCTGACAGCTTCAGATGTTGTAAAGATCATTAAAATTACCTCAACCCACTTGAAGAAAGCATTTACTAAGATGAGAATGGTCTGGCTTTGGAAGGGCCCCATGAAATCAATGTGCAGGCATGACCATGGACCTCTGGGGACTTCCCACTCTCTTACTGGGACTTTTGGGGGTAATGGCCTAGTTTCTTGACACTGCTAACATCCTGACACCCATTGCCTGGTCCATCCCTGGCCACCACACATAACTTCGGCCTAAGGACTTCATATGAAAGATGCCCGTGTGATCCTTGTAGAGTGCCTCCAGTACGTGCTTTTGTAAGGATGAGGAAATTACCACTCTACTCACTCCCCCATAGTAAACAACCCTTGCTGCAAGACAGCTCTTGTTGCCTTAATTTGAAGGGATGACAATCAGCAGGCACAGACCCTTGTGGCCATCCCCTTTTCACCCAGTCCAGAATTTGGCTTAAGAGTCTGTCTTTAGCTGAATGGGAAGCAATGTCTGCAGTGGTCAATAGGAAGTCCTGATGTTGGTCAATGAGGAGGATGGGTTCCTCAGTCTCCTGGTCCTCTGCTGCAGCTGGAATCAGGCACCTGCTGAGGGCATTAGCATGGCTGAGGTGTTTGCCCGGCTGATATGTCAGTTGATATGTCAGCTGCCCAAAAAAAAAACCCCACCTTGTCATTCGAGGTGAAAGTATTTGAGGAGTCTGTTTATCCCCAGCAAATAAGCCTAGTAAGGGCTTATGATCCATGATAAGTTCAAACTTATGTCCATAAACTTACTCATGGAAACGTTTAATGCCAGTAATGGCAGCAAGGGCCTCACAATCTATTTGGCTGTAATTGCGTTCCGCCGGTGATAGGGTCCTAGAGAAAAATGCTATAGGGGTCTCAGAATCATTAGGCAGTCTGTGACTCAAAACTACCCCTACTCCATATGGAAAAGCATCGCATGCTAACACTAATGGTAAGCATTCGTTGAACTGTATGAGAACAGAGTCTGAAGTTAACAAGTCCTTCACAGTCTTAAAAGAGCTAGCTCTTTCTTGCCCCAAACCCAAGGAGATTTTTTTTTATCCAAAAGTCTGTGTAGGGGTTCAGCTACTGATGCTTTATGAAGAATGAAAATGGTGTAGAAATTCAGGAGGCCAAGGAAAGCCTGCAGTTCAGTTTTGTTGTTTGGAGTGGGAGTGTTTTTTATGGCCTGGACCTTAGCTGTCATGGGATGAATTCCAGCAGCATCGATCAGGAAACCTCAGGAACTCCACCTTAGGTGCGCCCAAATGGCAGTTACTCTTTTTTAGTTTCAAACCTATTGCCTGGAATCTCTTAAAAACTTCCCTTACGCTGTCTAAAAGTGCCTTTTCATCTCTAGCTGCTACAATAATGTTGTCAAAGTATGGAACAACTCCAGGGATGCCTTGTAAGAGTTGTTCCATTAGGGACTGGAATATCCCAGGGGCAGCACTAATGCCAAATTGTAGCCTATTGCATCTAAATGCTCCTCTATGTGTTACTATGGTTTGGGCTTCTGCGGTGGCTGAGTCCACTGGCAGCTATTGATACGCTTGAGCCATGTCAAGCTTTGCAAAATGATTTCCATTACCCAGTGAATGCAACAGATGTTTCACCACAGGCACTGGGTATGCGCTTTGCTGTAATGCAAAATTCAGGGTTGACTTATAGTCAGTGCACACCCTGACCGATCCGTCAGCCTTGAGTGGCGTGACAATTGGGGTCTCCCAGGGAGCATGATCTATTGGCTTTAATACCCCTTGTGATATAAGCTTATCAAGTTCAGCATCGATTTTTGGGTGGAGTGCGATGGGCATTTGCCTAGCTTTCAATCTCCTAGGCATAACTGTAGGGTCTAAATTCAGCTAAATAGGTTTTCCTGTATACCGTGTTTCTCCAACAATACGCCCCCCCAATAGGAAGACCCAGCGTGTTTTCTAGGCATAAAATGAAATTAAGCCCCCTCCCAAATTTAGGCCTAGTTTAAAACATGTGAAATTGGGGGGAGGAGGAGGGGGAACTTACCGAATGGCTAGGATGACTTTTCGGGGGTGAATTACTTTCTTTCCTCCCCTGCGCACCCTCGCCTAGGGCGCCACATGGGCAGCTATGCCTTGCCATCAGCCACTCCTAATGGTAAATCATGGTGGAGCACGGAGGGCTCCCTACTCCCGCCAAGTGCCTTTGCTGCAGACCTGCGTCAGCAGGCAGGCGGTGTCAGTGTGGATGTCCGCCGGCAGCATTTCAGCCGCTTCTCAGGTCTCTGTAGCTTCCATGGTTCCCACCAGTTCTGGCGCCTCTCTCGCCAGCGCCGTCTCCAACAATAGCGGCTGAGTCACTCCTGCTTTTCCCCTCTCCCTGTAACAACTGGAAAAAAAATATTATGAGGTACCTGGGAGCGCCGTGCACTGCATTTTGGTTTAATCCTGAGTAGCTGGTTGGCATGAGAAGAGCCGAGCGAGCATCTCTGCTGCTGCTACCTTTGGTGCTCCAGCCTCGGGCTCTGCAAGTTTCCAAAAGACTCGGTGCACAGACCTGTTCCTGCATTCCAAGCGCGTCCAGGCCGAGTTGCAGTTGTTCCTCTCTTGCCAGCGCCATCTCCAACAACAGTGGCAGCAGCGGCGGGAACCATGGAAGTTATGGAGGTGGCTCCCCCACCTGAGAAGTGGTTGAAATGCTTCCACAGTTCCCACCGCTGCTGCCGCTGTTGTTGGAGACGGCACTGATGAGAGGGACAGCTGCAGCTCGGCCTGGGTGCACTTGGAATGCAGGAATGGGCTGCGCACCGGGACTTTTGGAAACTTGCAGAGCCCAAGGCTGGAGCACCAAGGGTAGCAGCAGCAGAGAAGCTTGCTTGGCTTTTCTCACACCCAACCAGCCACTCAGGATTAAACCAAAACGCAGCGGGTGGCACTCCCAGGTACCTCAAAATGTTTTTTTTTTCCCTGTTGTTGCGGGGAAGGGGACGGGGGAAAAGCGGGAGCGATTCAGATGCTGGTTGTTGGAGACGGCACTGGCGAGAGAGGCACCAGAACCAGTGGGAACCATGGAAGCTACAGAGGCCTGAGAAGCGGCTAAAACACTGCCAGCCGACATCCATGCTGCCACTGCCGCCCGCCCGCTGACCTGGATCTGTAGCAAAGGCGCTTGGCAGGGGCAGCGAGCCCTCCATGCTCTGCTATGTTCAGCCATTAGGAGTGGCTAGTGGTGAGGCGTGGCTGCCCACGGGGCGCCCTAGGTGAGGGTGCACAGGGGAGGGAAGAAATTAATTCACCCCCGAAAAGACATTCTAGCTGTTTATTCAGGACTCAAAAAAAAAAAAAAAAGACCTGGCCTTATTATATGAGAAACACGGTATTTATCTAGGTCATTGTCAAAAACACTAGCAAATTCCTTTGCCAGTGTGTCTATGGTGTCAGTGCTTTGTCCATCTGTGGCGTGCACTCCACTGATGGCCAAACTTAGGGATTCGAACCACTCAAGGCCCAGTAAACTTGGCAATGCCCTTTCCACAACTGTTAGTGGGAGACAGCCTTTGAATTGTTTGAAAATTACTGTCACTTAATGAGACACAAAATGGGAATTGTATTCCCTTGATAGTCTCTTAATGTGAGGGAACAAGGTCTTAATCTTTTCTTTGCCAGTTTTGGACACCAACCTTTTGATTGTGATCCAACTAACCAATGACAAAGAAGGTCCTGTGTCAACCTCCATTTGACAATCCTGTCCCTCAATTTTCACTGAAATATTTTTTTTTCCTTTAGTGATAAGTTTGTTTGCCCTACTCTGGGGTTGATGTGGCAATTATCTCTTTGGATGGTGAAATACTCTTCCCCCAACTTAGGAACTTTTCTAGGGGTCCCCTTCATTTGCCCTTGTTTTTCCTGGACTCTGTCATCAGGCAGGATCATTCTGCACTTCCTAGTTAATGGCCTCTCTTTCCGCAGCACTGACAATTTGCAGTTCGAAATCTGAAGGCTGCGCATGGATGGTTCCCTCAGCACACTATGCAGGATTGTGCCTGGGCTGTTTTTGTGGATTGCCAATTACTACCTGACGCAATGTTCAGCAGGTGGATGACATCATCCCCTGGTAGATCGAGGTCTTCCTCTGTAGCCTCTTCTTGGTGGACAGCTAAGGTTTTTCTCCCTGAAGCTGGGCTGCTCGCACCATGAATCTCTACAATCGACTTGTTGGATAGCTCCGCAGCGCAGGCTTCATCCAATGCCGATTGTAGTGTCAGGTCAGGCTTTGCTAGTAGTCTGCACTGGATTAGGAGGTCTTTTAATCCACAGACTAACCGATCCAGCAAGGCATCATCCAGCTCTTTAAACTCACAATGGAGAGCAGCTGTTCAGAGACCTGCCATAAATTAACAGTTTTCCCCTTAGCTTGCTCGCACTGTTGAAATGCGTGCCTTCGGGCAATTCGTGAGGAGTGGGAACGTAATGGTTCTTAAACTTTGCCCATTAATGCCTCCCAGGTGACAGAATTCAGGGGCTGAGGTGCTAACAGAGCTCTAGCTGTGTCAAACATTTGTTTGCCACAGAAATTTAGAAACAGCGCCCTTTGCCGGCTGCCTGTCAAATCCACCAGATCGTTTGCCTCTAGGAAACAGTCAAAATGCTCAATATGTGACTTCCAAGTCTTTGTGGATGCGTCAAATGGCGCAAATCAATTTAACGCTGCCATTCTGAACAGCTTCACAGAACTCTTGATCCTTAGGCAGGTGGCTGGTGGACTTTATTGAGCTCCCTCAACGGGACTTTGCTCTTTTTGTATGTCCTTCTGGCTTGTTTGGCTATCTCTGCCACAGTGATCAGCTCTTTCGGTTACCCCATAGGAGGAGTAATGCCTCGAGAGTGTAAATCCCACCTTTGTCGCCAGTGCTTCATACTGGGACTGAACGCACAACAGAATGAGGCAAGGCGGCTAAATTGGTTGCTCAGGCTTTATTGAATTTGCACGCTAACAGCGAATAAACCACTCAGCCATGAGGCAACAGCTGTCAAATTACCGGCCAATCAGGTTGCGGCTGGGCGGCCCCTGCTGGAAACCGGACCACAGGGGGAACTTCAGAACATAGCAAAAAGATTTATTTCAAGAAATGATTGAGTATTCCCTTCTTTTAGACCATGATGGAATTATTATCCAAGTGAACCAATCCAAGGCAGGATGAAGGTTCTTTCATGAAAAACAATTGATTCAATGGAAGAGAATATTTGTAGCTCAAGTCCTTAATGTTCACTGATCTTGGTTGTTTTCTTGCAGATGTTTCATTATCATATCATTAGGAGCTGCGGTAGTGCAGTGGTTAGAGTGCAGTACTGCAATTTGGCATTTCAAATCTCACCAGGCTCAAGGTTGACTTCAGCTTTCCGAAATTGGTAAAATGAGGAACCAGATTGTTAGGGGGCCATAGGCTGACTCTGCAAACTGCTTAGAGAGGGCTGTAAAGCACTGCGAAGCGGTATATAAATCTAAGTGCTATTGCTATTATCCAACAAGTAACATTTTCAATGCTAGAAGAGAGTGGGAATTGGGGTTACTCACTCCCTTCTAGCACTGAAAGGGTTACCTAGTCAAGTAATGAAACGTCTGCAAGAAAACAAAAACAACCAAGCTCAGAGAGCACCAAGGATTCCATAAACTATGGACTGTAATCTGTCATGGTAATGGAGTGTGAATTGGCAAAAATACAGTATGTTTTTTTTTAATTCTCCAGCCTAGGTCTAGAAAGAATGAATGAATGATATGCCCAGAGTCTTGTTTCTTGATTTTCTGATCATAGTCCAGTACCTTAACTACTACAACATATTGGTATGCTGTGTGTTTGTATGTGTATGCTATATGTGCACAATACAAAAACTAAGCTTTTATCTGACAATAGGAAAGTGACCCATCTTTTAATGTTAACTAGAATAGCAGTGAAAAAATAAATCCTTTATTGTAAGAGATTATCTGTCAAGAATTGAGATATATTTATATGTTCAAACTGATTAATTGCATACAAGTAAAACAATATATGCGTATTGATAATTCTTACCAAACAGTACAATACATTAATCATTTTTCAGATGGCAAAATGTAAGATATTATATAGCCATTCATTCATCTCTGAAATAAAGATTACACTAATTATTATTATATGTATAATCTGTACGGAACCATCTCCCATTAACTTCAGAAAAACATATTCCCAGGTAATTGAATGTATAATTGTGGACACAATAACTTTCAAAACCTTAACAGCAGTTGTGAATGTTTAAACTACTTTCTATTGTAATTCATAGTGTTTGAAAAATATAATGGTTGATATTATATCAAATATAATATATTGATATATTGAATGATAGATATTGTGGTGATAATCCTCAATTTACAATCACAATTGAGCCAGAAATTTCCATTGTTAAGAAAGTTGCCAAGTGAATTTTGCCCCGTGTTACAACTTTGCTTGCCACTGTTGTTAAGTGAATCTGGCTTCCCCATTGACTGTCATGCTCTTGGTAGAGTCGGACTCTGAGGGAGAGGAGGAACAGCTGACAGGGAGTGGAGGTGTGGCTCTGGAGGTTGTGGAGGAGGCTGTGGAAGGGCAGAGGCCGGCTGGGCAGTCAGAGGAAGAATCAGGCCCATCGCCTCTTCATCCTAGGACACACAGGAAGGAATGGAGAAGAAAACAACTTGGCTTACGAGAGAGGAAGTGGCCACGATCCCCCTCATTGGTTGCAGGTGGGGAGAATAGTATATAAGAGAGACGGTTAAAACACAGCGTTGCCAGAAGCAAAGCATGTTTTATTTTGGGCTGAAGTTATCTTGGTTGGCATTCTTGTTATCTCCTTGAAGTTGGTAATTACTTATCCTGATCCGTTGTGGAATTTCCTTCATTGTAGTTTGTTTTGGGTTTTTTTATTTCACCTCTATCTACTCATTAAGTTCGGACTGTATTGCTTTCTTTTGAAGACTATTTTTTTATCTCCAACTGAGAATTATTGAACAATGGGGCCGAAGGAGGCATTAAAGGACATTTATTTATGTTTTGGATTTTGTTATATTTGTGTTACATTCAGGGTCATCACATTGACTTTGACATATATCCAATGCAAAACTATGAGCAAAGACAAGGAATTTCATAGCAAGACACATGGATCACGAACTTTGAATTCTTGGATGTTCCCTCTGGCATGGGATCTGGAGATAAGGTGCAGATAATCCTCAGTTTATGACCAAAATGGAGCCCAAAACTTCTGTTGTTAAATGAGAGTTATTATTTGAATTTTATCCTAATTTATTACCTTTCTTGCCATTTCCACAGTTGTTAAGTGAATCACCGCAGTTGTTAGTAACACAGAAGGTCACCAAAGAGGATCACATGATCGCAGGGCACTGCAGCCATCATAAATATGAGTCAGTTGCCAAATGTCTGGATTTTGGTCACATGACCATAGAAATGTTGCACCGGTCATAAGTGTGAAAAATAAGCACTTTTTTCCCCCAACTTTGAATGTCAGTAAATGGATGATTGTAAGTCAAAGGACTTCCTGTATCTATCTATTATAGTTGTAACCAAGGAGGAGTTAAAAGTATAGAAAAAGTATTTAAAAAGGTATATAAAAATGCATTGCTCGGTGCTCGTGGTTTTTCAGAAAATTTAATTCAACAAAGGTAAAAATTAAAATTTACTTCCACTTACCTTCACTAAAAATGTGGCTCTCTTCCATTTACTCAATCTCAGCTATTAAATTGCCTTTCCTGTAGCTACAATATTTTCCTGAGAACAGGTTGCTTTTTAAATGTTAGTCTTTTGAAATAATGCAAAATGTAGTTTTGTTGTAATTCACAATCAGTTTTTAAAATTTCTTTTTCTGCAATTTTTGTAATTCACATTGAACACCAGCAGTATTTGCAGTAGGGCTTCCATGCAAGATCACTATTGGAATCTGGTAGGAGAGAGAATGTATAAACTATTGGTTTAATTGTGAATGTATGTTTTCATTTTGTCATGGTGGTCGACATGTTTGTATTGCTGGAACTGTTTTCTAGAATTCAAATTCAACATTAAATGTGTGTATTTTTAAGAAAAAAGAAAAAGGAGAGGTTTCAGAACAGGTGGAGATTTTGACTATTATACAGATTGTTAGCATGTGTGATGCATCAGCTAAGAATATTCGACTAGGACAGGGAGATGCATGGAAAACTGCCAATAAATGGCCATTTCTAAATCCTTTTTTTCTGTAAACAGTGGGAAAGTTGGCAAAGAGAGATCAACTCTGGAGGTCCTTTCCAGATGAGGAATGAAAAATTCATCAGTTGTAGCTGTCTCGCCAATGATGCTCCATTCATGGTAAGAACCAAAAAGGAAGCAACTGGGCAGAATTTCAAAAGTAAATTGCAAGAGGCTTTAGATCTCCTAGAAACAAAGCCTTTATAATCCCTACATCCTGAACACTTGGGTCATCCCTCCCATCCCACCGGTTTTGATATTCACCACATCTATGCAAAGCCTAATTAGTTGGTTCAATTTTGGTCAAAGGTTTTGCCTTATTAATGTTTTCATGCTCCTCATGCTGGCCTTGAGAGACGACAACATATGCTTCCAAGCTAAACAGTGTCTCATTAGCTCTGATGCCAAGTGTCATAAACTCTGCACCAACTGAAGCCGACTCTCATTTAGCGCTGGCGTTGATTGTCTTTTCACCTATATAATTAGAAGCTGCTTTGCTGCATTTTTTATTTTTTTTTGCAAAATGATGTGAATCTGGGGTTGAACATGTGATAAAATACAATGCTGGTTTTTGCTGCTGAATTTATCTCTCTCCAGTACTGTCTCCGTTCTGTGTCAGAGCTATCTCTGCCTCCTTGCGTCTGTGTTGCTGTGTTGTTTTCCAAGAAGCTAAGCTATGTTTCAGTTACATACAGAAGGTGGGGACTGACAAAATGGGAGAAGCTGCTTTAGTATGCACATCACGAGTTATACTGCAGGGAGCAAGCAGTTATTGCACACATGAGCCAGGATAAACACTTGGTTACTCTCCTTTATAAGCACCTCTTCCAACAGGGAGAGGAAATAAAGTGGGAGGAAGCAGCAGCATTTGAAGTAACCTTTTCCAAGGAGCAGGTAGAGCCACTAGTAGTCTCTCCCCCCATTTCTTACTAAAGAGACATGTGTTATTCCTGCTAAGGAGACGAGGCAGCATCTAAGGGTACAGACTTAAGGGGAGTAGCAACCTATCACAGGTAGGAAGCACTTTTTGACATCTTTCTTGTCTTGGCTACTTTTTTCCTTTGCAAGGGCTCACTTTTTTAGACCTTCTGTCATGTTGGTGATGGTATTTCCTATTCTGAATAGAAAGGACCTTGAGGAAACCTTCAGGTGTTGCTCAGATATGCGCTCGTACTCTTGAGTGCTCTTTAAAGTGGAAGAATGTGCCTTTTCTCACCTGGAAGTAGGGAGTGCATTCTGAGTGCTAAAATGCAGCTAATGGAACTGCAGCTGTTCTCTTCTTCTAAATGAGTCCATGTCACAAAGTAGAAATGAGCCATTTTCAAAAAAGGAACAGCTGCTATGCATATATACAGTTAGGAAGAAGCATTGTTGCTTTCCCTCCAATTTACTACAATAAATGTCTGTGTGTTGTGAAGGAAGAAAGCATGCTCTGGTGTACTTAAAATTATGTTAAGAGTTAATGTATTTAATCTATTTTCACAGGAATGAATTAATATTTCATCATGAGTTCCGCAAAGTTTTGTCTGGGACAGTTTTGTCTTCTCCTGCAGTTGTTCTTTGTACTCTTAATGAAAAGTGTTTTGGATCATTTGATTTTGCAATTGTGAAGGAGGAAAGAGAAAAAAATACAGGATGTATGGAAAGCTGCTGGTGTTTTTTCAGAAATTTTATTTTAGTTTTGGTTTTATTTTAGAATGTGCATATGACATTAGATTGTTCTTGCTTATCCTGAAGTTTAACAAAAATGTTTCTTTTGGACAGAAGTGAACTGAATGTTTGCTGAAACTTTTTCATATGCATCGGATTTATACAAGTAAAAATAAGGATTTTTTGATGGAGCAGTCCTACTGGATATTTAAAAAAATGTTAAAACTATTGCTGAATTTTTTAAAAAGCGTATTTTTAAATATTAATGTATTGCATTTTGATATAATATAAGCTTGGACATTTTGCTAAACAACAAACTCAATTAGCCTGTTTTCAAGAATATAACAGAATGTACATAACATTTGACTGTTTCAAAATGTAACAGCAAGCCTGTTATTTTAATCAACTTTTTAGAATACAGTTTCTATTTAGAATGCAGCTACTACTTCTTAATATTTTATGTAATGCTCAGACTGGTTTTCTTAAAAGTTGAAGGGATCTGTTATATTTCAGATAGGAGTTTAATTGAGTAGAAAAAACACTTCATGACAAAACACTAAATGATTTTTGTCACTGTACAGTTCATAGCTTCATTTTAAAATTGTGCTTATAGGGAAGTTCCTATGAAATATAGCATATCTTAGAAGATACACGTATAGCTTCAAATAATCCTATTAATAGGATATTGTTAATACATAACCAGTAATGGCTGGTAAGCATAGGGTGTCGCTACAATCGTCTTTAAGAGCACCAACATGAGATTGGATCAAATATGTCTTTTGTCCTATTATGTTATTTAAACTGATTTTGCAAATAGCAACACTTAAAAACACCTACTAATAAGATACCAATGTACACAATACAAGCCATTATATATACTATTATTTGATGCCCCATAAATTCAAAATGCATGTCTACATTCCGTAAAACATTGAAATGACATATTTGCTACCCTCTGTTAAGAGTGATGCCTTAAAGTTCACCGAACTGTATATAAAGCAGATTTTGTCAATTTGTTTTCAAGGTACTTTCCTCGTAATATAGTGCAATGCATGAAAAACACCAAAAGATATGCAGAAGCTTTAAGGCATGTGATATCTCTAGTGTTTTAAGAGTTTGTTTTTGAAAGCTTCATTCAAGGAAAGGAGAAAAATAAAATTCTAATTCTTGCAATATTATACAAATGTCTGAGGAATGAATACAAGTATTTCCATGGTTCAAATAAAACAGACCCACATATTTTGATTATTGTTGTGAGCTTGCCAGAATGATTTATACTTTGTAAGGTGTTACATCTTTTTTTTAACAATTGAAACCTTACATTTTCATTTTGTAGTTCAAATCTGTGCACCCAAGAAAACTTTTATATTTATATGCCTTTATCTATGTAACTTATATTTTATTGCAGCCCAGGGTTTCTCAGCTGTGCAAACTTTAAGATGTGTGGACTTCAACTTTCAGAATTCCCCAGCCAGCCTTGAAGTCTACATATCTCAACATTGTCAAGACTGAGAAACAATGGTGTAGACATTTTGTAAGATCTGGATTCAGGTTTTCATAGCAACACATTCTTACATGGGTTGAAGCATAATTGAGCAGTGACTACTGTCTTTTGACAATTGGAACTGATATTTTATATCAAACTGGGAAGTACATCATGTAGTAGAACTACTTAATACTTTAGCTACCCTTCAATCCCTCTAATATTTTTTTCGTGTTTAAACTTTTTTTTGGAGTATAGAATAAAATACAAAATATAAAAATGAATAGGAAGATACTGGATGGGGGGAAGGGGAAAGAGAAGTGAGGAGGGGAGGGAGAGAAAAAAAAGAAAGCATTGACTTCTGACTCCCTCTGTTGAAGTAAAGTAACTGCAAACCACAACTTTTTGCTTTTCCAGAATAATATAAACTAGCCATTTTTATAACAACAAATCAATCTAATTGGTAAAACACAAAATCAAAATTTCATTTTTCTCCATCTCAAGCACAAAGTCTTCATATGACAAAGAAAAGTACTTATATTCTTTTAATCAAAACAGTCAATTTAGCCATTTCTGTCAGCTTCCAGAGTCATTCGTCCATGGTGAGAATCAAAATATCTTTCCATTTTTGTGTCTACAGACGTTTTGCTGCTGTCAACATGTATAAGATCAAAATTCCAATTTTTTTCTCCAAGTCTTTTCCCATTAGACACAAAAGAAAATTTTCTGGTTTCATCATTATCTTCGATTTAAAAACTCTCTGTATTAAAATATGACTCTTACTCCAAAATTTCTTTGCTTTATCAGATGTCCACCATAAATGATAAAAAGAAGTCCCTACTTTACTCTTACACTTCGAACATTCATTTGAAATACCTTTATACATTCTAATCTAAATAACTTATCCGGTATTAAATACCAGTGATACATCATCTTATAGAAATTTTGTTTTAAATTATAGTTTAGTGTAAATTTTAAACCTTTCGTCCACATATTTTCCCATTGGTCAAGCATCACATTATATCCAAAATTCCTTGCCCACTGAATCCTTCAATGTTTTACATGTTCACTTTCCAAATTTCAGTAACGTTTTATAAATCTTAGCAATAATATGTTCATCACTACCATACAATAAGATTTCCAATTCATTTTTAACAAAATCAAACCCATAACTCTTTCCATCTGTTTTAAATCTTTTTTAGTTGTTGATATGTAAACTAATGGCAAATATAACCTGCTCATTCAAGCTCTTCCCTTGACTTTAGTGTAGGGTCACCAGAGTTGAAAGATAATATTTTACCATATATCCACCAGTCTGGTTTGGCCACCATTTCTTTTCTAAAAAAAGATTCCTGTTGGGAAACCCAAAGGGCAACTTTGTAAAGAACATTGTTTTATATTTATTCCAAACTTTTAGTATAAATCTTAGTAACTCTTAGATTTATTAAAATCAACATTAACATTAACTTTATCATACCATAGATAATTATGCCATCCAAGTGTTAATCTATGGCCCTCTAATTCAAGTAGCCTCTTGTTCTGGAAGTTCACCCACTCTTTTAACCAGGCCTGACAGCATGCATCGAAATACAATTTCAAATCTGGTAAACCCAAACCTCACCTTTCCTTAGCATCTTGCAATAGCTTGTATCTAATTCTTGTTTTTTTCCCTTGCCCTATAAACTTGGAAATATCCCTCTGCCATTATTTAAATGGATTACCAGTTGTGAGTATTGGTGGTGTCTGGAATTTAAAAAATGCATCTTTGGTAACATGTTCATCTTAATTACAAAAATCCTACCCTATTAATCTGTCCTGTCTCATGCACATAGGTGAATTTGTGGCTGTGCAGCAGACAGATAATTCCACAAAACATCCATAACAAAGTATATTTATTGGTACATCAGGTATCTTCATGACTCACATTTGTGTTGAAGCTCTTCTATAATGACCAATCCTTTGTATATCAGCATACAGGTAAAAGATAGTTATTTTCCTAACCCATCATGTAGTGATAGAAAGAAAGCTGTTATCAGTCCATGAGTCCGGGCAAGAATGGAGGGCAACTTCCCTCAACCCCTCGAGGGTCAATTTAGTGACCAATCAGGATTACAGATATGGCCACGTGACATGAACTACATTTCCCAGGATACCTTTAACTACATTTCCCATGACGCATTCCCTTAAGGGGACAGCTCACAATTCCTAAGTGACTAACCAATTCCCATAGACTGGCTGGGACAGCACACCTAGTGATAAATGCAGTTTGTCCTATCTTTGTAAGTCCTGTTTAATTTCCCTCCAAAGAGGGATATAATTATTTTGAAACAGTGTTATATTTGAATTGTCAACATAACCCCTAAGTCTCAGTCCCCAGGTGTGCCTTGTGAAGAGGGGTGGGGTGCTCTCCTCCCGAGTTGTTGGGTCAGTCTCGCCTTCTTTTCACTCTCTGTGCTCAAGGATCAGGAAGGGGCAGTCCTTGCTCATCACTTGAGCTCAGCCTGTCATGTTCACTGCTTAGCCTCTCTTGGTCATCCTGCCCCCCTTCCTCCTTGCCTACAAGCCATCCCAATCCTGAAAGGCCCTGGCCAGACTGGACCTGCTCCTCCTCATTTTCTGCCCCCTTGATCTCTGTCTGCTCCAGTTCCTGGTCGTCTTCTTCCGCAGATTCAGGCTCCGACAGAGGATGATAATATATTGACAATACAGTCTAAATGACAATATAGTAATTGCATTTCTACAAATTATGCTTTTTATAGTTTTCATTGTTTTAGATGCCTTTCATGGGGCTTTTGTTGTATGATTTGATTATGTTTTTGTATTTTGTGTTTGGGTGTGTGTGTGTGTGTTTAACAAGCTGCCCAAGGCCATGTATGTGAAATAAGTCACTATATAAATTGAGCAAATAAATACCAACTTGTCTATGAACTTTTAATGTCTTTTATTGAGATCTTTAATGTGATCTGGAAAGATGTTTTGTATGTTCTCAAGCAGAATGCAAAGCTAAGATCATTTAAATATAACTTAAATAGCTGAAAACATATTGGTGGATAACCATGGTATATTGCTCGTGTGTTTTCTATTCTAATAAACACGAGAAACTGAAATCAATCAGTTCTTCTGCAATGCCATCCATTATTACAAAAAGACAGACATGTCCACCTAAACTAATGAGCAAAGTAAATCATAATTTGATATTTAAACTCTGCTATAAATATGAACTGTTGCAGTTCTCTTGAGTGTCCAGTAACTCTTGATGCACATATTTTAATAATGAGTGTTTTCCAAAGCAAAAACTTAAATATAGTTGCTTCCCTACTAATATATGATCATAAATGTTATAGTAATGATGAAGCTATTAGAATTTAATGCATGTTTGGGGAAGAGATTGAAGTAGGCGATGAATTATAGGCTCATCTATATTCCTGAAGATGTTCCTAATAATGCTTTTCTGCCCTTTTATATATTGACTTAAGTCAACAGAAACTGAAGTTTGTGAAGAATTGCAGCCTGTCTCTGATACATTTTCTCGAGAGTCATTTCAGCAACAGCTTTCCGAATGGTGACATTTGCTACTTTAAGAACTGCTCTTTGTCCATTCTTGATTAATTTTAGATACCAGGCCAAGGTCACCTGCTATAAGTAGTTTCTGATTATCATAGATTGATTCAGTGGGGCATCTATAGGCACTTTGTTCAGTAAATTAATTTTCTACCCAGGTAAATAGAGTAAACATTCCATTCACCTGTTTTAACAAGAATAAAAGAAAAATTGTTCTATCGCAAATGATGAGAGTGAAATGGAATCCGATCCTTACCAAGAATTCTTGCTAAACAAAGATCCACCCCACAAATAAAGTGAGTGAGTGTTTTTTTCTAACCACTTGAAACTTAGGAAACTTAAATTTTGTAACAGCTAAAGAATAGTATTGAAAAATTTCAATATAAAAGTGATGGGTAATTATGCACAACCAAGCAGGATATGGTTAACAGTGCTATAGCAAGTACTAAAATCAAAGTTATAAACATATACAATAGGCAAACTTAGTCTGAAGAAAGATGAAATAGATAAAAGCAAGTCAAAACTATAACATTTTGTTTGTTTTTAGTTTGTTATAAGATAGGTGGACAGGAACAAACTTCAACAGATAATTAGGATTGCAGAAAGAACAATTGCAACCAGCCTGCCTTCCACTGAGGACCTGTATATTGCAAAGTATACAGAAAGAGGGCTGAGAAAATATCTACAGGCCGCTCATATCCTGGACATAGTTTCAATTTCTCCCCTTAGGACAGCACTAGAGGGCATTGCATGCCAAAACAATTAGACACAAAGACAGCTCCCCACCCTCAATGCCATCACCCTGCTAAACACCTAATTCCCATAACACTGTATTATACCTAAATATATATTTATCCATGTAGCAGGCTGTATTGCTATTATCCTTCTCATCTTCTCATCTTCCTCATCTCTCCTACTACCTTCTATTTGTATCTTGTGATTTATCACTTGTTATTTGAATCTTATGATTTATGTTTGTCTCTTATGATCTATGACTTACCACTTTGTTGTTTGTCTGTATACTGAGAGCTTATGCACCGAAGACAAATTCCTCGTGTGTCCAACCACGCTTGGCCAATAAAGAATATCCTTATAAATGTTATAAACAAACAAACACTAACTTCTTGAATTTTGTCTGCCAAAAGTGTTCTCTCTAATTTTCTTCTCTTTCATCTATCTATATCCAAGTTAGAAATGCCTGGATCTTGAGTGATGTGTTCTCTTCCCCAAGAGTGATTGATTATTTATTCATTAAACTTCTACCCTATTGCAATCAAATGATTCCTGGCACCTTATCTAGAATATGACAAGTTAAAATATCGACAGTTGGATAAAGGTCCAAAACAAGGGCAATCAAAAATAGCACAAAAATACGGCACCATATATGTCTATGGAGATTCTCAGTCATCCAGGTCAGGGGTAGGGAAACTTGGCTCTTGTATCACTTATGGACTACAACTCCCAGAATTCCTGAGTGAGCCATAAAAGGTCCCCCATCCCTGGCCTATAAATGTACACTATATTTGTATATTAAACAGTTGCATTCAAGTCAAAAATTGATTTCCCTCACAACTGGAAAACCAGTAAGCCAGGGATGGGGGAACCTTTTATGGCTCACTCAAGAATTCTGGGAGTTGAAGTCCATAAGTGATAAAAGAGCCAAGTTTCCCTACCCCTGATCCAGGTCATGGTTGTTTTGTTAAAAGGCAATTGGACTTTCTTTGTTTTTCCTTAAAGACGTTTCGCTTCTCATCCAAGAAGCTTCAGTCAGAACTGAAGAAGATTCTTGGATGAGAAGCAAAACACCTTCAAGGAAAAATAAAACAAGTACAGTTGCCTTTTGACAAAGCACCTTTGGGACATGGTATCATACATTAAGAAAAATTCACCCCCAAATAGTTTGGTCTTCTACATTCTCCTAAAAGACAGCAAGAAGGAAGATAACCTGTTTTCTGTCAGATGGCTGTTCCAAACTGTTGCATTTGCAAAGAAACACAGTGCCTACTGAGCCATCTGTTCTGCTAGAACATCTTGGAAGAGTGGGACTATACATAGCTACAACCTAGATGTTGGTCATGCTGATACTGATTGTAGAAAGAAGTCTTGTAGCATGAAGTCGTAAAGCCAAATACTTGGTTTTCCATTTTAAATTAAGTTTTCTATTTGTTTCAGTCTCATTTGATGCTTCCACTCATTAAAATATTTGTTTGGAAGCTAGGAAACATTTGAAATAGCTGTATTAGAAAGCTACAACTTGCAGGAACTTTAAGCAAAATCCTGTTTTATTTATCTATATTCTTTTAGTCGTTTTTAATCCTCTCTTTTGTATTTGTTACAGACACATCCTTTAAAAATGTCTAATTGAAAGAATGCATTAGTTAGCTTGTAACCTTTAGGGTCAAATGTTAGGGAGGTTGATAACCAATAATAATCTGACTTTTTTTTGCTTCAATTAATGAGGGACTTTGCAACTCACAACCTTTGAGATTTGTTTACAACCCTGGATTGCAAAAGAACCAGTAACTGCCAGAAATTGGCTAACGATTTATTAGTTTTCTTTTTAAAAAATCTGCAAAATAAAGAAGCATAGTTAGAAGTGGTTTGCTTACCTTATATTCTTCCTATGTTATGGGTGTACTTCCTTCTAGTTTCATTATGGTTAGCGGGGAAAAATCCAGCATGATACAATAGTAGTAACATCAGTGTACAACATATCATGCTATCATGGCATTATATCTCTATCAGTAGCTAAAGAGTAGGGTTTTTTCAATTAAAGTAATTTTAACATTTGATGAATTGTTAATGGGTTTGTATTCTCACTGTACAAAATATTGATTTGAACTCTGGGCTAGTGTTGAGCCAAAAGATACTGAAATAAATTGATTGATTGGTCTTGAAGATTTTTGACAGCTGAGGAAATTTGCAATCACAGATCATAATGGAGATTAAAAATTGGAGCTCTGAAGGTCCCATTGGCATCAGTGGGGATATCCATATAATCCAAGCATGTTTTCTTAGATATCTCATTGAGTTCACTGAGTTTATCTTTAAAAAAAAAACCCAAATATCTAGAATGTGACCTCAAAACCAGGGTTAAGAAATACCTTTTACCAAATTGTTGTCCAATTCCCACAACCTCTCGTCAGCGTGACCAATGATGGGAGTGAAGAGAATTTCAGTCCAATAATAGTTTGAGAGGTACTCATTGCCCCCTTCTATTCAAAAGTCTAACTGTAGAGTATAACCCATTCATTTCACTTAACACTTGGTTTAATTTTCAATTAAACATGTCCTCAGATAGAATTAAATGTGGCATTTGGTGGCGTATATATAATTTTGTGTCTAAAGGTAGATTAGCTCGATGCTTTTCCAAGTTTTTACAGCAGTTACTAGTTTCAATGCACTTACAGTTCTAGCCTAAGGTAGTCCCAAAGATGATTTTTTCAAGAGGCAACTGGACTTTCTTGTTTTTATTTGAAGATGTTTTGCTTCTCATCCCAGAAGCTTCTTCAGCTCTGATTAGATGGTGGGGAATGGAAGGATTTATACTCCTTGCAGACAGCTGGTCATTTGCATCCTTTTAGAGAGTCATTGAGGCACTGTGGTTCATAAATGCATGGTATTACACTTTATTTATTTTATTTTATTTGTCAATTGCTTACAACAATAGATTTAAGTATAAACATGAGTAAAAATACAGAAAATAGGTACGATTAAATGGGGACAATAGGACAGGGACAGGAGGCACAATGGTGCACTTATGTATGCCCCTTACAGACCTCTTAGGAATGGGGTGAGATCATAGGAGAACATACCCACCACGACAAGGTTCAGCAGTCCATCTGCATTTGAAAGACAAAGGCCACTCTTTTGAAGACAGCAAAGTCCACATTTTGGACAGAGAGAATCTCTGGTTTGAAAGAGGGGTCAACATCCCTCTCTCAACAGAAGGGAAGAGGTACGATTTCATCTGTCTCCAATCTATAACACAGTCCTTTCAACAGTTTCAAGAAGGCTCCACATCCATTTGTACTACTCAGGTGATCATGAGGACACAGATAAACCTCCAAGTGGTCTCAATAACTCTCTAAAAGAGTGCAAATGACCAGCTGTCTGCAAGAAGTATAAATCCTTCCATTCATCCAGTCAGAGCTGAAGAAACTTCTTGGATGAGAAGCAAAATGTCTTCAAAGAATAGCAAGAGAGTGCAGTTGCCTATGAAAACACCTTTGGGACAACGATGACCTGGATGATTGAGAATCACTGTAGACATTCAGTGTAAGGTAGATTTTCTGTTTCAAGATCCTCCTAAATGTCGGACTACATAATTCTCAATAACACAAATTAATGACTTGATACAGGAATATATCAAACATGACAAAGGTAATAGGACCTTTAATTGCATCTGAAATCTGGAAAGCACCAAAGCAATTGAGGTTATACTATTGAAACATTGCAATATTTCCCAGTACTTTGTCACATATATTTTTTGCCAATGTTATACCTTTGTTTTTAAATGGCAATTGTATGAAAAATAGCAAATCTTACCACATCTGGTGCCCTCCAATTTCCCATTCAGAATTTTGTGAGTTCTATGCTATACCGCATGCTTCTTCAGGAACAAGCCAAGAGAGAGTGAAATCTCTAATATTGTCCAACCTAGGATAGATAGACCAATGTTCTCTTCAAGATGCTAATGCCTGATTGCTATTAGTCTTGCCCGGTTCAGTTTTCAATTCACACAATCATAAAATTGAAGAGTTGGAAGAAATCACATGGATTACCTAATCCAACTCTCTGCCATGTGTATAAAAATGACAATATAGCAGTACGTTGAGCATCTGTTTTTGAATTTTGATTTTTTTTTGTATAAGGTCTGAAAGAACTGTGGAAATAACTATTTTATAGTTGTTTTGAACAATCTAGGAAAGGTGGCTGCCCAGTTTCTTCTTATAAAACATCCAGACATGGAGAATCCACAATCTCCATTGTAAATCAGGAAGTCATTTTGCTTACGTTTAAACAAAATTAGATAGCTTCAACTTATTTGTGCCTCCTTGTTTTTATTTTTTATTTTACTGCTTCTTGCTTTACAATATGGATGAGCTACTGTTCAGTCTATTCCAATGTTCTGAATGTAGCACAAACCTTAAATCCTTTAGTATTTTTGAGATTGATGGTTAAAAACTCAGGGGTGATTTATGTACAGCAAATCAACCATAAATGTAGTTATTTCCACAATTCTCTCAGACCTTATAGGAAAAAATATCTAAATGCAAAAACAGCTATACACTTTTCAGCACTTGATGTGCTACTATGCAATATTACAAAAGGTTTGTTGTACGATAGTGACTTTTATTTAAAATGTTTTATATAATTTGACGTCTTTCTTTTGGCCTAATCTACTTTAATTTGCATTATTTTTCATCCTTCTGCTGATATTTCTGGGTTATACTAGTCAAAATTTTCATGCTGATTAGATTTAATTAGAATGGATAACCATTTTCAAAAGTTACTAAAGCTAGATGCAGTTTAAAATCAAAGTTTGATTATTCTATCTCACGGGTGCAGGGGTGGGATACTATCAGTTTGGACTGGTTCTATAGAACTGGTTGTTATGATTCTGTGCAGTTCGGAGAACCGGCAAATCGTGCCCCTGGCTGGCCCCTCCCCTCCGTACCCAGTCAGTCCTAATTGTGCATGCACAAGATTGTGTGCATGCTTGACATTGCTGACTGCATTCTTCCCCACCCAGTCACTCCTTAAGGTATTTCGTTTTTTCCCCTTCTGATGATCAGTTGTTCCTATGATCAGCTGTGCTGGGATTCCTCTCGCTTACGTACTGCTTCGCTCAGGAGGCTTCCCTGAGGCCCAGGAGGCCCCAAAATGGAGAGTGGGGGGGGGGTTTGCATGCCTCCTCCAGGCTCTTTCTTCCTGAGCCTCAGGGGGGGCTTCTGGGAGCAAAAACGCCCCCCAGGAGGCTTCCCTGAGGCCCAGAAGGCCCCAAAATGGAGCGCAGAGGGCTGCTGTGGATCCTCCCATGCTCCATTTTTTCCCTTCCTGAGCCCCAGGGAAGCTTTTGGGAGCAAAAATGTCTCCCCCAGGAGGCCTCCCTGAGGCCCCAAAGGCCCCCAAAATGGGGGAGAGGTGCTGCAAAAAAGAGCCACACCCACTCAGTCCCATGACCATATCCACCTAGCCATGTTCACCTAGCCACGCCCACAGAACCGGCTGTTACAAAATGGATGTCAAACTCATGGCATCATATTGCTGTCATGTGACTTTTGAGATTTTTTTCTCTCTCCGGCAGAGCTGGGGTAAGTGTGGCCTATGCATGATGTATCCAGCCCACAGGCTGCCACTTTGACACCCCTGTAATCGATCTCTTCTTCTGTGATGGAATGTGCAGTTGGAGAAGTGAGGAGGAACCTGTAGAAGAAGAACAGGCAGAACTGGAGGAATGTTACCACAAATGATTCAAGTCCAGCCCCACTGTTCCATTGATCCTTATCTAGTCCCAATTTAGTGCTAACCGTTAATTGACTTAGTTCTTGCATATAGACTTGAGCAATAGATCTTCTAAACTGCAACTTAATGTGGTTTTTTTTTTGTCTTTTAATGACCCCACAATCCCTCGCGACGGGGTGAAGTCAGGGCAACTGAATGGAGCTGTGTGTTTACTAGCCGGATGCCCTTCCTGTTGCCAATGCAGAATTCGCAGCAGAAATTTACTCACTGTGCCCAAAGAGAGAGAAATATCTGCCCGTTTACCTAGTATTGAACTCACAGCCCACTGATTGTGAGGTGAGAGCGCCACCTCTAGGCCACTGCACCAGTCAAACTGCAACTAAGTGTTTGGTCCTGATCATTTGTGTCTGACAGAATCTCAGCCATTACACTACGGTTTTCTAAGGAGGAGGTAGAATGTTCCAGAGAGGGGCACAAAATAAGGGATTGCACAGTCCTGAACTGGATGGGAGAGGGAGGAAAAGATTATAGGACAATGGTGGCTAAACTTTTTGGGCTCCTGTGCCAAAAATTATGCGTGCACTTGCATGCTCGTGCTTGTATGCTAGTACCCAGAAGGCAATGCACATGCCCCATGCCCCCTACCCATGCATGTGCAATCCCCACCCACCCACCCCTTACCTGCTTTGTGCCTCACAGCTGATTTTTGGCTGGTTTGAGGCCTTTTTCAGCTTCCCAGAGGTTTGAGGGAGGCTTCTGCAGGCCTCTGCAGGCTTTGCAGGCTGAAAACTAGCCCTGTTTCATCACTTCCAGTATTTTCGGAAAATCAGAAAGTGATGATGAAACGGGGCTAGTTTTCAGCCTGCAAAGCTTCAGAAGCCTGCAGAAGTCTTCCTCAAGCCTCTGGGAGGCTGAAAAAGGCATCAAACCAGCTGAAAATCAACCGTGAGGCACGTGCATGTGCAGTGAGGTAAGTTTGCCTGCAGCTCGCGTGCCGGCACAAATACTCTGCTTGCCACCTGTGGCATGCATGCCCTAGGTTTGCCATCATGGTTATAGGGTATGGCTATTCTAAACCTCCATCCAATTCAAGACTGTGCAATCTCTTTTTGGGGACTATCTCTGGAATGTGCTACTTCCTCTTTAGGAAGTCACCATGCAATTACTGAGATTCTCCCCTCATTTCTTCTCCAATTGTACATTCCATGACATCTTCCTCTTAACACTAAAAACAACACAGGAATTATACAAAATAGTTTTTTTTTTAAATTCTTAACATTTATTTAACCCTTTTAAAATAGGTTCTATATTTGTCCATGGTCTGGTGGGGGTGCTGTAAACAAAAGGAAGTTTCATGGTTTTAATTGGAGAATCTGCATGTGTAAAATGCAAATTTTTCACTTCTTAATTCTCATGTAGGTCAGCACTATTTTTACTGTGAAGCTAATAGTAACAGAATCTTGCAAGTGTGATTATACTTCTTCCCGTTCTTCTCTTTGTCTTCATGTGAACTAAGGGAGAAATTATCCAAGATGTTTATTCATATTATATTCTTGGCCTGGATTCTTGGCTCTTTTTATATGACTATCCCTCAGCAGTGATGCTTCCTCCTGTCTGTCAAGGCCATTTAGAACAGAATAACAGAGTTGGAAGGGACCTTGGAGGTCTTCTAGTCCAACCCCCTGCTCAGGCAGGAAAACCCTATATCATTTCAGACAACTAGTTTTCCAATTTCTTCTTTAAAACTTCCAGTGTTGGAGGTAACTTCTGGAGGTAAGTTGTTCCACTGATTAATTGTTCTAACTTTCAGGAACTTTCTCCTTAGTTCTAGGTTGTTTCTCTCCTTGATTAGTTTCCATCCATTGCTTCTTGTCCTGCGTTCAGATGCTTTGGAGAATAGCTTGATTCCCTCTTCTTTGTACCAACCCCTGAGAGATTGGAACACTGCTATCATGTCTCCCCTGGTCCTTCTTTTCATCAGACTAGATATATCCAGTTCCAGCAACTGTTCTTTATATGTTTTAGCCTCCAATCCCTTAATCATCTTTGTAGCTCTTCTCTGCACTCTTTCTAGAGTCTGAACTTCCTTTGCCCTCTATATCTAATCTCTGCCCCTCCTTAAAAATGTCACATACAGTACTTACTTGATAACCCCTGCTTGCCAAAAATGTGCTCTAATACCCATTTATGCTCAGCTGAGACATTCTACTTCAAAGAACGAAAAGCGTTCTCTTTAGAAAACATATGCCTTCTGGTTGGTATTTGGTACTAAACATGGATGATAATGGTGGAAGGAGTGCTGTAAGAGAAGGAATGGCAGAGCCTGGGGATGGAGTCAAAAGAAGAATTAGCCTGGAATTGCTGATTTACGTTCTCAAAAGTAGACTAAATCACTCTTGAATTCCATTAACCCTTAACTAGTACCAAAATAGTAGTGACTGTCAATTGACTAGATGCTTGTGCATAGGCATGAACAATAAATCAATTTAATTGGAACTTAAGGTATGCCCCTGATATTTCCCAGCTGACAAATGCCCTAGGAAAATATGTTTATTTATATATTTTATTTATTATTATTTTTTGCCACCACCCATCTCCTTTTGAAATGACTGTGTGGTTGTTCGTCTTTGCAGACTTGAAGATACTGCTAGTATAAAGTTGTACACCCTAAGTGAGCTCTTGGCCATTTCCCCCCCCCTCTCCATTTAATTCTCCAAAACTAAAAACAGAAAGAGAAAGTTAAAAATAGTAGCCTTGTGTATAATTAACAGCAAGACTTTTCTTTCTGGATGGATGAAAAGATTTGGTCTGTACTACTCAGTGTGAATGGATACTCCCTGAAAATCAGTTGCACTAATTAGCAGTATCCTGTTTTCCAATTAAACAGAGGGAGGTCAGCTTTTAATGACCTTGTGCACCATGCTAAAGTATAGATGACATCCTATGTAATCTTTGTTATTTGGGGGTGGAGACAAAATCCATGTAGTGATTTTGACCATGTAACCTTCTTTGTTGTAGCTCTCCATTGATCAACCACCTATCCCCCAAAACATGGACAATCCTATAGTAGGGGTCTCCAACCTTGGCAACTTTAAGCCTGGCAGACTTCAACTCCCAGCTGGCTGGGGAATTCTGGGAGTTGAAGTCCACCAGGCTTAAAGTTGCCAAGGTTGGAGACTCCTGTCCTATAGCATTCAGAACTAGATGGCTCTCACTTATGATCACCTAAGGCAAGGGTCTTCAAACTGGGCAGGTTTAAGACTTGTGGACTTCAACTCCCAGAATTCTGGAGCTAACAGGACTGGAGAAGGAATTCTGGGAGTTGAAGTCCACAAGTTTTAAAGCTGTCATGTTTGAAGATGACCCCTGACCTAAGGGAACATCATACATTTAAAACAAGTTTATTACTTTTTTTGATACTGTAGTCCAGAAGCTTCAGTTAAATTCAATGGCTCCTTACTCTCATTAGCACCCCTGTGGACATAAAGGGGCTGCCCTACAGAAGTCTACAAGAGATTGCACAATAAGGGATAAACAAAAAATAACAATAGCAACAACAAAGTGCTGTAATTTGCATAGCATGGGCTGGGTAGAATCCTAAGCCAATAAATAGACATCTATAGAATAGATAAATAAATCACCAGGTGGATCCTCTCCACATTTTTGCCTTAGTGTCACCGAACGGAATGAGTCTGGTTGTGTTTCTTTCTGTTTGATTTTTTTGCTTTTTCTCTTAATCATTCTTTGAAAGCGGAAAACAAATCTTCACAGATTATCCAAGAGCCTCTTCTTAAGACACCCTTCCTTCATCATCATTCTGCCATTCTCAATTTTTCCTCCTTTTTCTTTTTCTATAACCTTTTAAAAGAACCCCTGTGTCTCTTTTTTCATGGTCCCCTGGAGGATAATGAAATCGAAAGTTGGAGACAAAAAATCTGTATTCTATAAACCTTATTTTTAATCCTTATTTTGAGATTTTGTTTAATCTGCATTTTACTCTTTATTTTATATTTTGAATTGTATTACCAATTTCCCCCAGCAAAAATCATTACAATTCATTGTGGTTTTTGCTATTCTCCAAGGAAATTATTTAAACGCTTTGATTCTGTGTGCTTTATGTGTATCAATAGAGACTCTTTAAATTGGAAGATATTGTTAATCTGGCAACTATGTTTAATTTACCAAAACACTCTTTTGAGCCATTGTTTAAAGTTTCCTTAATGAATATGTATTAGGAAATGACCCATGCTCCTAAGCATTTCTATTAACCATATATGTCTATCCAGTAGTTAAATCCAACTGCATTTAATGGAATTTTTACAACTGCCATATCCTTGAAATTACCAGGAACTTGATTCAGAGGAAATGTCAACTTTTTAATATGGGGTCTGAAGTCAAAACACACCTTATTTTCATCAGTATTCAGTGGCTTTCTTTTTATTCTCCTTTACACATTGCTATCTTATTGCCACAGCTATTTCTTTGACTGGATTATGTGGTTGGGTAGATTTCAGTTTGGTTTTATTTGGATTGCATTTTGAATGGGTTTTAATTTAGGTTTGTAAGCTGTCTTGAAACTCCATAGTAGAGATAAGAAATAAGGGATGGGAGAAACTTATTCATTGTCAGATATGCTCCCTCACATTCATTCTGGATCACTTCCATATTCATCAGCTATTTTTTTAAAAAAAAAAACAATACAAAATGTTTTGCATTTCGGTGACATATTTTAAGCTATTTTCTCTCAGTTTTGAGCTAGTTCCCTGTGTACTTTAATTAGTTGTTGGGGAACAACAGTGTATCTTGTTTAATACATCTATTTAGCCACTGGAGAAGCAGACACTTTTCTTATACAGCTATACAGATAGTCTTCAACTTATAACAGAAGTGGTATTCAGTGGGTTCTGAACAGTTCTGGAAAACCGGTAGCAGAAATTTTGAGTAGTTGGGAGAATCGGCAAATGCCACCTGTCAGATCCGTGTATCTGTCATTTCTTCAGTGGAAGAAGAAAAGGGTGGTGGTGGGGAGACTGATAAAGAAATCCTTTCTTGATGTAACCATTAATTAACATTTAATCTTATATTGATACAATGGAGAGAGGAAACCCAGATGGCCAGAAACAATCACCTCTGAGAGGCACAGCCAGGAGATGAGAAGACTATAAAAATTCCACAGTGAGATGTGTCTGCGGAAACTCTGAAAAAGTTCGTTCTAAAAGGAGGTGGGGGGTGGAATCTGGTATGCTTGGGAAACTGTGAAAAAGATCATTTCTACAGAAGGAGTGGGGGAAATTAACATACTGGCTTTTGTTTCACTAAATACACATCGAGAGAAGGGGAGGGGTTCTAAATTCCTTTATCTATTCCGGTATGCCTGAAAGACATTAGACACTGCTTTGAACTCCTACATGAATTGTCTCATCTCAATAAAGGATTCCTTTTAATACATTTGGTTTTTTTTTTTTTTTTAAATATTTTTTTAATTTAAAAAGTAAGAAAACCTTTCACTCTACTGAGGAAAAAGAGACAGCTGGGATGGAAGAACCAGAGGAGTAACCCTCACCCGGGGTAATCGTAAACCCGGGTGGAAATAGGAGCTGGAGGCCCTATCGAATCAGGAAGAATGGGGCGAGGAGCCACTGGCTGACGACTGAATGAGATGGTACATAAATTGCCTAGTGAGGGAAGCCCTGGAGAACCTCGAGGCGAGGGATGCACCAGGACAACAATGCAGGAGAGCAAGGGAACCAAAAAATGAGAGAACCCAAGCCGCCATCCTGGATCCAGCGGAGATTGAGCAGCCATACCAGGTACCCAATCCTTAAATGCCCCAGATCAGGGGATTAACCCTGGCCAACCCAGAGACATACAACTGCAGAGGAAGATCCCACCCTTGGGGGTAAAATTCGATGGAGACCCACAGAAACTGGGATTTTTCCTGACACAAGTGCTCACCTACATGCAAGAATATGGGTGGGATTTCCCAACCCAGGGGTCCCGAGTACGAGTCATCACCCTGGCCCTTGAAGGGGCAGCAGCCAGATGGATGGTGACACTCCACAACATCAAAGCCCCAGAATTAAGGAACCTCGATCGCTTCATGATGGTCTTATGCCACCACTTCAAGGACCCCCTCGCTGATAGAAAAGCCCGCGACCACATTACAGTCATAAAACAAGGCCGTTGCCCAGTAGCGGAATACAGCAAGGAATTTCGTGACCTGGCCAGTCAGGTAGACTGGCCAAAGGATATCCTAGTCTGTTGATTCAAAGATGGACTAAATGATAACCTATACACTGCCTGCTGGCTGCTGTGCTCTAGAGTTACAAATACAGTTGGCTAAACCAAATAGACCACATCATACATTAATGAACCAAATTAACCCAACCACAAATTTTATCCATCTCCACTTTCTTGAAAGCCCACACAAATCTTCTTTTCAAAATTTCCTCTGTCTATACATGTGCAGAAGTTGCTCTTAAAAAAAACAAAACTATCATAAACCAAATAGCAGTGAAGGGTGCTGCTATCTGCAGAAATATTTTACTCAGTTAGAATAATTGCCCATTAAAATCAATTGCTAAGGTTGCCCATCTGTGCAATGGAAAGGCAAGCAGCTGGCTTCACGGTCTATATAGGAAGCATAAATGTTTGCAGAATGTTAAATACCTTTTCAAGACTTTAAAAAACACAATCCTTCCTAGGATTCTCTATTATATAATTTCATAATCACCAGTCAGATGGCATCAGGGCCAACCTTACTTTGCATTGCTGGATTTCACTGAATCGTTTAATTCAGAACTATTCTCAGGTTAGGTCCATTTAATTATCACAGGGAAAATGTTAAATCTTTAATTCTCTTCATTTGTTTCTGCTCCTGCTTGTTCTGAGAGGCCAATTGTGAAAGTCTGCCAAGGCTGGTCTGAACAACTAAATTGTTGCTTCTTGATGAGAAGGTTAATGCAGGAACTCCAACAAAGCCCTATGGAAGAGCAGGCCTCTTGGCTCAGTAGTCAAAACAGCACAAAACTGTAATCTACTTCTATATCCCATTAAACAAGATGCTAGTGAGGACAATGGAGTTAAGAACATGATGTTTATATCTCCATCTGTTGAGCTGTTGCTTCTTTTCTTAGATTCTGAACTCTTCTAGGAAGAAAAAGGAGTCAGAAATAACAGTAGAAAAACTGCTTTATGAACCTCAACAAGTGTCTTAAAGTGGGGATGCTTTTTCCCAAATAGAACAGATCTTCAAGCTGAATGGAATGATTCAGGAATCATTCCATTTAGCACTAAAGTTCAGCAGCACTAAAATTAGGACAAATCCTGAGTTTTCCTCAGAAAACTCTATATTGTGAGAGGTTTTTTTAAAAAATTACAGTGGTGATGAATGCCTCATTGGGAGACTGGAAAAAAACAGGTTAGGGATAGATCATAATGGATGAAATCTATGTATGTGATTTCTAAGAGTCAAAACAATTTGATGGCACATAATCAATTTTTCTAAACTGCATAATTGATAGAACCAATCTAAATCTACATTGATGCAGACTAGTTCTAGACTGACATGACTCATTTTCCAGCCATTAAGATGGGCAAAAATAGGAAATAAAATAACATATAAATTAAATTAAATTAAAATGGAACCATTTATCCAGAGAATCATAAATCTGTAAGGAGAAATATGTTTTTGTGCAAGTTTCCTTTTTCCCATAACAGGAGAAAGATGGAGAAGACTACTTTTAGAAAACTTGTAAGAAAACATGTTGCAAATAAGTCATTTTATGTATTTATTTATAAATCCCTTGTATCTGACCCTCCTTATGCTCATCTTTGACCATAATAAAGGCTGATTTGATTCATGTTGAGAATTCAGCCCTACACCATAAAATAGCATTCCTATTGAGACTTTCGATATAATGTTAAATGAGGAAGGTTAGAATAGAAGAGTTAGCAGGAGATTTCTTTCTAATGATCTTTTTAAAGAAATCTTTTTTTGGCAGGGACATTTCTACTTGCAAAAGTTGGGGGCATTTTAAATAATACTAACAGTTGAGGAAAATCTGTTTTTTTAAAAGGCATAATTTTCCCCTATGGTGTTTGCAACAAAATATTTCCCTCTCTTCCACACAGCCAATTGGATTAATGTTCATATTAGATAATAATTCAAAGGGAAAAGACCATTGGATATGGGAGTCTCTCAAAGAACTGACTACAACTCTTATTATTTGAAAGACTTTCCTTAAAGCTTAAGAGGGGAAGTGTTAGTCATAGCATAACCTGTTTAAGCCTTATCTGAATATTATATTTTTTTATTATCCAGCTCTATCTCAAAAAATTTTTTTTAAAAAAAGTTCTCTACTACTTTTTTGAATAAATTCAAAAACTCAAAGGAAAATCTTTGTGAAGCTCCAAAATGCAGCAGACCTGCCCTGAGACTTTCTTAAGCCACAAAATTCTTTCTCAAACCATTGTGTCCCCAAAGAGTATTGCTGCTGTTGCATTCATACAACAATGCCCCATTGTCTCCTTGTATACATCATTTGGTATACAAAATAGCAAAGTTGAAAGCGACCTTGAAGGTCTTCTAGTAACTAGTTACTAGTTATAATCTAGTTCAACCCCCTGCTCTAGCAGGAGACCTTAGGCCTTCGCAGACAAATGTGGTCCAATCTCTTCTTTAAAACCTCCAATGATGGAGCATCCACAACTTCTGGAGGCAATCCTTTCCACTAATTATTTGTTCTCCCTGTCAAGAAACTTTTCCTTAGTTCTAGGTTGGATCTCTCTATAATGTTCTTCATCCACTGCTTCGTGTCCTGTCCTTGCTTTGTTGCTTTGGGAACATAGTTGACTTCCTCTTTTCTGTGACAGGCTTCTTACCTATGCTTTTTGGGTGCTTCTTCCTCACTGAGCTGAATTTGCACTTTTGGAAAGTGAAATCTCCTCTCAGCATGTGAGAGCAATTGCTGTATTTGAAAAGGAGGGCCTGCTTTCATGAACAGCAATTCAGTTCAGCAGGGAAGAAATGATTAGGGGGT
Organism: Bungarus multicinctus; assembly: GCA_023653725.1. Lineage (NCBI taxonomy): Eukaryota > Metazoa > Chordata > Lepidosauria > Squamata > Elapidae > Bungarus > Bungarus multicinctus. Next base: position 7,948,887 of record CM042841.1, read on the forward strand.
AAAGGTGGAAGAAAGAGAAGAACCTGAATGAGAATAGCACAATAATGAAGACACATGAAGAGAATGATAAATTGCTGCAGAGGGGTAACAGTTGGGGAGACAAGTTGCAAATCACCTCTGGTTAAAGGTATGATAGTGTAGACACCCCAAATAAATTTTTGACAAGATTAAAACAAAATATTCAGGAAAAAATATGTACTATAAAAACTAGAGTCCATTTCACTGATACACTTTCAAAATTAGAGGTTATATTCAAACTTGCTTAGCTTAATCATGATTAATTACATGCTAAGATATGAGTGCCTGCTTCTAATCCATAATCTCTAGATTCACAAAACACTTCCAGCCAACAATAAAATAAGAATACATGTCCCTGTCCCTCTATCTTGCCCTCTTGACTAGTTGTTTTACCCAAATAATATTTGCCTTTTGATAAACTTTATGTAGACTGAGAACAGTGGTATACACTGAATGGATGGAGATCTGGATTGATTTGTGTATTTTAGTAGGAATTTTTGAAAATGAACATATCTGTTCTTAATTCCAATAGAAAGGACTTAAAAATGAATGCAGGAGAAAATAAAATGAAAACATCCATTCATATCAGTCTGATTTTCAGAGAGTTCCAACATTAGGGTTGTGTCTGTAAGAAAGGTATGTTCACAGCCCAACACATCCTTAGGAACACCAAGTCAGGGACATCCTCTATAATGAATAAAACAGAAGAAAACATCTTTCTTCTTCCAATCCCATCTTCCAGTTCCATCTTCTTGGATTAACCATTAGCTATTCTTGGGCAGGAAGAAGATTAATGGACTTCCTTGTCAGTCTTGTTTGAACTACAGTGTATATAGGGTTTTGTCTGCACAAACACATTTGAGTCAGAAGGAGAAAGAGAGATGATATAAAGATGATATATACCACATTTCAAATTATAATATAAAATATTAATGTAATCAACTTTATTTATCAAACAACCTAAAAATAAGGAGAAATTTCCTGACCATGGAACAATTAATCAGTGGAATGGCTTGCCTTCAGAAGTTGTGGGTGCTCCATCATTAGAAGTTTTCAAGAAGATACTGGACAGCCATTTGTCCAAGATGGTATAGGGTCTCCTGCTTGGACTAGAAGACATCCATAGTCCCTTCCAACCCTGTTATTTTTTTATTCTAAGATACTTATCTTTGTGCATGTGTCTATATATATGTGTGTGTACCTTCAAGTCAGTTTTTTCACAGTTAGAATCTTTGTACCATCTCCAGGATCATGTCATCAAAATTCAGATGCTTGGCAACTTATGACCATTTATGTGTCCCAAGGTCATGTGATGCCCTTTTGTGACCTTTTGACAAGCAAAAGTCAATGGGGAAGCCAAATTCATTTAACAACCATGTTATTAACTTATGAACTGCAGTGATTCACAAGGAAGGCAAGGAAGGTCATAAAATGGGGAAAAACTCACTTAACAACTGTCTCACTTAGAAATTTTGGGCACAGTTGTGGACTACCTGTACTCTGTTAATGACATTATTTTGCTATGAAAAATTAACCTGTCTCCTCAAAGCTCCAGAATAGTACTTAAACATAAATATCAGAAGATTGAACTATGCAAAATGTAAATTTGCATACTATCCTACTCACATTCTTGATATTTAATGGTAAATAGTGGACTAATTTTAATTGGGATCTGCACATGAAGAGGAAGTAAGTCTAAAATTCTTCTGTGCATTTGTGTACATGTTTTAATTGTTGTCTTTAAGCAGAATTATTTTAAACAATCCACTCCATTGAGGTTAATACAAGGCTGACAATAGGTAGATAATTTATGCATTATCTACTTTAGTCCAGAGTGTGTTAAACTATTTAAATATGAAACAAAATTCTCTCTTCTCCAATTTGCAAAGCATATCTTACAGTGCAATAAAAAAGTGACATAATGGCATTCTGTTTCTTTAAAGAGAGATTTAATGAGATTTGATGGTAAAGGGACTTTAGCAACAATTAAGATCAGATAATTGTTCCTTATTAAACTCTTACTGCTTGATGATTCAGTCAGAAAAATAAACCAAAAATGAACCACAAATAAATAACTAGGTCTTAGAAATTAAGGGGACTATGTTCTTAATAATTTGGAATTCTTAAGAATTGTCTTATTTCTCAACACAGTGAAAAGGATCCTAAAACACCTGAAATGTTTTATTCTATAAAAATTAATTCAGATTAAAATAGGTCATTACAAAAATGGAAAATGACCTAAATTTAATAAATACTGTGGGATTTTAAATTGTAAGCTCTCATGATTTATCTATTATTTACTAATATATTTTTTATTAGGCAGATTGATAATAAATACATAATTTACAGAGTTCTAAGATCTTGGAAGATATTTCAGTTTGTAAATTGGTTTAGGTTATCTGTGATTGAATTATCACTTTTACCATATAGTCAGCCAATTTATAAAAGATATTGAATATTATTGAGGATTAAAAAAACATTTTGCTCCACACATTCAGATTACTTGGTTTATATCTCATCTCATCTTTTCTCTAGAGATATTTCAAGCATTCTTCTCACCTAATCTTCAGTTCTGAATTTTGGAGAAGGATGCATTTGATGTCTTCCAATATCCAGTTGTTTTTTTAATGCTTCATTTTACTGGGAGTGTATTTTATACTCTGTGTTTAGGCTAATTTCTGTCTTTCTTCCCAATTTTATATTACTGTTGTCATGAACAAAGCACCAACTTTATCAAGATAGATTTCAGCACAGGAACATAAATATGTTTATCCAGATAAAATTGATCATCCAGATTAGATCTGTCCTTGACTACATACATGTTCTGGTCACCTTAATTTTAATCTTGATAATAGTGTGCCAAAATGATGCCTCAAATACAGCAAATTGCAGAAGGAAAAAACATGGAAAATATGGGTGGGAGGAAAAAAGGGTATGAAAGTTGAATCTAGGTACATATTCCAATTTTAAAATATTTTAGAAATCCTCTAAATTAAATGAAAATTCAGAAGGAATGGAAAGCATGTAGAGAAAAGTAAGTGTCTGATCCTTATTAATGTATGGGACAGAAATGGTCATAACTGATCAAAGTATTGATTTGCTATAAACAGGAAATGTGAACAGATTTATTTACAAAATTTGGAGGCTTCCTTGAATGTGAACATAATATTGTGATCTTTTCTCCCTTAATTTTTAGCAAATATATGATTATCATTTCCTAGAATGCAAAATGTTTTATGTATTTTTGACTTTAAGAGCCACACTGATTGAGTCAGTGTGAATTTCTGCAGTGGGCTTGACCGGAAATAATCAATAAATTATTTTTTTTAATGCCTAACTTTAAAAAAGAGATATTTTCTTTTTAAAGTATATCCTTTTTATAGTGCAATATTTATTTGCTTCCAGTTCATTTAAGATCCCCAGAAAAATTGGTCTGATGCTCCACCAAGCAGCGTTTTGATAATGGATTTCATCTCCAGATTAAGCTGTAATGTAGTTTGCTGGTCTAAGGCTTAAAGCATTCTGTGAATTCATCTAAAATAGTTTATAAACCATATTTATCATGTATTAAAACTGCCAACTTCAATTGATGCAACAGACCATGGTTTAAAAAAACCAACACAACACAATATTGGTATTGGTTAATTTATCTAAATTGTTTCTCCTGAATGATACCAAGTTGTAAGGTTTCTATGTAGGAGAAGTCCATTCCCCCGTTTTCTTCTTGACCCTTTTCCTCAGAGGTTTAACAGATTTAACAGATTCACAGAATTGGAAGGGACCTTGTAGGTCATCTAATCTAACCCCCTGCCCAAGCAGGCGATCCTACACCATTTCTGACAGATGGGAGTCCAGTCTCTTCTTGAAAACTTCCAGTAATGAAGCTCCCACAACTTCCGAAGGCAACTTCTGTTCCATTTGATTGATTGTTCTCATTGTCAGAAAATTTCTCCTTATTTCCAGGTTGAATCTCTCCTTGTTCAATTTCCATCCATTATTTCTTGTCTAAGGTACTCTGTCTTGCCTTCTGCTAAGGGCTGGGGTTGAACATTAAGTCAAATATCTAGGATATTGCTCCAGTATGTGGCAACATCCAAAGAAATAGGAGCCAATGCAGCTCCTATTTCCAATTTAACTTAATTTAAAATTAAATAAAATGAACCAATGAAATGTGTTATGATTACTTTGATTTGTCTGACTTTCTTCTTCTGTTAAACTAAACAATATAATTTGGAGCTACTACTCCCTAAGGTTGGGAGTATAGTGGGGTTTTTTTCCCTTACTTATTTCAGGGCCTAAATTTTGCAACTTCTGCATGCAAATAAGTGTTCTGCTACTTATTGCTGTGGAAAGAAAGAAGAGAACCATCCTTTTTCCATCCTTCTCTCTTGCTAAAGCCGTTAACAGGTGGGCCACTGATAGGTGATCCCTCTGCCTTGTTGGACATACTTATGTAATTGGTCTGCTGAAGTTCTCAGATTTGATGTCTGTCATTCCTTGAAAACTGTTCTGCCTTTCTGTCTTGCATTTTTGTGACAAGATGCATTCAGCGCAGACAGTTGTGCAAAATGTCTCAGCACCTTACAGGGATGCTGTTTTTGCTCCATTTAAACCAACTTGGCCGTCTATAATTTGATTCCTAGAAGTCAGTGTGAAATAGTAGGTCTGCTTGACACCTGTCAGTCAGATGGGACATAGCTTTGAGAAGTCGACTTTGGAAGGGATAGAAATAGCACTGGTGATATTATACAGTTCTGCAAGTTCGTGAAGTTTTCTCCCCACCCTTATATCGTTTTCTCATTTGCTTTTACTCCCATCTTTTTATCTCTTCTTTTTTTCCCTTCTGAATCCACAAGACAATTCTTCTCTAATTGTTGTTTATTTGAACAATTCCCAGTTTATGCTTTGCCTTTTTTATGTTCTCTGCTTTTGGATACATACATATATACATACATACATACATACATACATACATACATACATACTTACATACACACATATACATACATTTACACATACACACATATATACATATACATCAATGGTGCTATTCTACTGGTTTGGTCCAGTTCTGGTGTACCAGTAGCACCGAAGATTGGCGGAGACTTAACTGGTTCTCTCTGACGAGCTGCTGCCGGAGCCACCCGCCCACCTGGGCTCTGACCTTTATCCTTCGCTTTTGAAGCACAGCTGCTTTGCGCAGCATATCAGATTGCGGTGTGTTAGCTGTTGAAGTAACAGAGATTGCAGGAGGTGAGTAGGAAAGCCTCTGTGCATGCGCAAAGTACATATTTGGCACACATGCACATACAAAATGTGTGTGCGTGTGCAAAGCGCGCCCATCAAGCCACACCCACTGAACCGGTGGTAAACCTCTTTGAAACCCACCACTGATATACATACAATACATAGAATAGAATGAGTGGGAAGGGATCTTGGAAGTCTTCTAGTCCAGCTCACTACTCAAGTATATCAGTGGTGGCTAACCTTTTTGGGCTTCTGTGCCAAAAATTGGGCATGCGCTTGCATGCTCATGCTCGTGGGCCAGCACCCAGAAGGCAATGTACACCCCCCCCATGCCTCCTACGCATGCAAGTGCAATCTCCACCCACCCACCCCGCTGCCCCCTTACCTCCACTGTGCCTCACAGCTGATTTTCAGCCGGTTTGAGGCCTTGTTCGGCATCCCAGAGGCTTGAGAAAGGCTTCTGCAGGCTTTGCAGGCCGAAAACTAGCCCCATTTTGTCACTTCCGGTATTTTCGAAAAAATGGGAAGTGATAAAACAGGGCTAGTTTTTGGCCTGCAAAGCCTGCAGAAGCCTTCCTCAAGCCTTTGGGAAGTCGAAAAAGACCTCAAACTGGCCGAAAATCAGCTGTGAGGTGCGCACATGTGCAGTGGAGTTAAGTTTGCCTGCAGCTCGCATGCTGGCACAAATGGCTCTGTGTACCACCTGTGGCATGCATGCCATTGGTTTGCCATCATGGACCTATACCATTTCAGACAAATGACTGTCCAGTCTCTTCTTAAAAACCTCCCGTGATGGAGCACTCATGGTTTCTGGTGGTAAGCTGTTCCACTGATTAATTGTCCTCACTGTTAGGAAGTTTCTCCTTGATTCCAGGTTGCTTCTCTCTTTGATTAGTTTCCAACCATTGTTTCTTGTCTTAGCCTTCTGGTGCTTTGGAAAATAATTTGACCCTCTCCTCTTTGTGGCAGCCCCTCAAATGCTGGAATACTGCTATCATGTCACCCTCAATTTTATTTTATATACATATGCATATATAGACATATATGTGTTGTGGCTCCGACTCCCGAGCCTTTGCTGTCAGAGAGAGAGGACTTGGAAGATGAGGGGGAGGAACTGGCAATGCCTTCCTCCCCAGGACCTTCCTCCCTGCCAATGCTTTCCTCCCTGGTAATGCTTCAGGTTCCATCAGTCAACCGAGAGGAACAGCCTGAGGTGAATCAGAAGGAAGGCATGTCGGAACAGCCCCTGACAAGGAGTGAAAAGGAGGAGTCTTGGCTCGACCCCAGGCAGCGTTGTAGGGAGAAACGTGAGCAGCAATGTAGGAGATGTGGGAGGGTCAGAAAGTGAGCTGAGTCACTGAGCCACACCCCACAGGGGATAAAAGTGGGTGTGCTTTCTCTTTAAACTTTGTATGGGACAAAGTTTAACTTACTTTAGACTTTATTTGTGGCTATGTTGGAAGAATGATTGTTTTGTGGACTGCTTTGCGAAGTAAAAGTTCCAATTCCCTCTGTGTGAGTAAGACTTTGATTTACAATTGTTGCCAGCTCGGACTTGGCAGGCAGGACGTAGTGGGATGCCAAGAATGTTATCAGTTACATTCTTGAGGATTTGCTCTGCGAAGTTTGAGCCAGCTTGCCTGTCTGTGTTTGTGTGTGTGTATAATCCCTTACCTTTTGGGGGAAAGGGAAGGGGAGACAGAATATATGTGTATACATATATGTATTTGTGTATATTCATTTTTTTGTGACTTTTCTCATGAAGTGATTTGCAATTATGCTTGTAAATATTAATTACAGTATATAAACCTGGTGGTGCAGTTGTGGCGTAGTAGTTAGAATACAGTATTGCAGGCTAACTCTGCTCACAGCTTGGAGTTCAATCCTGAAGGGGCTCAAGCTTGACTTAGCCTTCCATCCTTCTGAAGTGGGTAAAATGAAGACCCAGATTGTTGGAGGAAATTGCTGACTCTTTAAACCACCTATAAAGAGGGCTATAAAGCATTATGGTGCAGTATATACATCTATTGTTATTGCCACATATTGGCATTAATTAGACCTCAGCCTGCTGGTAGCCTTTACAAGTGAGGAAACAAGAGGTCAAAATTCTTATATTCCTTTGAAACCTTACTCAAAATTGCTTTTCTTTTCCAACTTTCTTTGTAGCAGGATATTCTAGACTTTCTGGAATTTCTGATTCTACCCAGTTTGACATTTACATAGGTGCTCATCTTCCAACCAACTCTGGGCAGCTCCCAACCAAAAGTTTAAAAAGTATGAAATCTTGTTAAAATTATAAAACTAAACCCATTAAATCATTAATAACAACAAAGACCAGGCACCAAGTCAACCTTCTCTATGTGCAGTTTCCAGTCTTGTCCGATCTTGTTTGGAGAAAAAGCCAGGTCTTCAGAGCTTTAATGGAAGGTTACATTAGGCTGGAAATATCTTCATTTTACAAGCAAAAGAGATCTGCAATGCCAGGGGCTGTTGATAAAGGGACTCTCTAATGTAGAGAGGGTAGAGAAAAATGTTTCCATCCTTCAGTTGCATCTATGAATCACAATATCTTAATATATTCCCTTTCCTATTGCATACCCTCCAGTGTTAGATGATTGATCATAGAAATATCTTTTCTTTCTACCTCCAGCCCTGTGTACCTTATCTGGACTTGCTTGGCTGTGCTGTCAATCTGAATCTCTTTGTTCTTTATAAATAGAAGTTCCTGATGTAGACTTAGTCTATGAGCAATAGAGTATTTTATTTCTTTATCCATTCATTCATGAAATGTATATGTCTGACCTTCTCACAAACAAGTGTTCTGGGTGGCATAAATAGGGGCAAAAGAATTAGCAAATGCAAAACAATTGTTTTGTTTATTATTATGAAAAGCAATAAAAAACAAGGCTAAGAAGAAGAATTAGACCAAGAGCGTATATTAGTAACAATTATGATTTGTTCTACTTTGGATTAATAAATCACAATTGCTGGGTTTATACGTGCTAGTTCATAAGCAATTTTCATACTATTATCTATCTAAATAAATAAACTATAGTTTACAAATTTGTTTGAAATTGTTTTAATTTGTTTTTAATTGTATATATTGTTTGTTTTTAGTTGGCTGTGCACCGCCCCGAGTCCCTTTTTTGGGAGAGAGGGCGGTATAGAAATTTAATAAATAAAATAAATAAATAATAATGACTGAATTTACATCACATATTCATTTAAAAAAAGTTAGATTATAGTTTCAGTGTGACTCATAGTAAATGTCCCACCAACCTTTGTTTGTACAGTTTTGGTATGAGTGAAATTTCTTGTTTGGTTTTAAAGTAGCTGCCTACTATTGTACTGAAATTTCCCTCAAGTTTTAACAAAATTGTGCTTAAAGCATGCCTATCTTTTTGGACAGATAATCTATAAAAATTCTCAAGGTGCTATTGTGGATCTACGTCTCAAATCCCAGGGATTCCGTTTTACAATTTGACGATATCTTCTAGTTGCCAGAAGTCCATTTGAGACCTGAAATATTCATAAAGAAAAAGACATGCATGAGAACTGAAATATGCTGAGAAATACTTCTGAAATATTCTCCCGAGAAGCAGTGTTCCCCTGTTGCAATTATAGCAAGTTAGAATTAAAGCACATTGATGTACATCAAAGCACAGAGGTTTGCTTGATTACAAGGGATGTTTCCAATTTTAGTCTTTCATCATCTGCTTTTGAAACAGGACTATTTTGAAGTATCAAGCAGGTGTGCCATCTTTGTAACACATCCATTAAAAAAGAAACATTCATTAAAAGAAATCTAAAGCAAAATAGCTAAGACAGAGCCAAGTGAAACATCATTTGTTTTAAAAAATGCAATTATAAAAAGAAAATAGAACCCACAGCGGACAATAGCATTGATCTTTAGGACAGATGCAAATATATATACTCTCTCTCTATGTGTGTGTATGCGTGTGTGTATGTATATGTATGCATGTGTCATGCCCCTGTCGGAATCTGAATCAGAGAAGGAAGATGAATAGCTGACAGGGAGTGGGAGTGTGGCTCCGTTGGCTGTGGAGAAGGCTGGGGAAGGGCAAAGTCCAGCTGAGCAGAGCAGGAAAGAGGTAGAACAAGAGAGAGGAAGTTCAGAGGAAGACCCAGGCCCACCCCCTCTTCATCCTCGGGCACGCAGGGTGGAACGGAGAAGACAGCAACGTGGGTTGCATGGCTTATGGGGGAAAAATGGACCCTGATTCCCTTCATTAGCCACAGCTGGGAAGTGAGTTTAAAAGAGATGCATGATGAGTGCGGCATCTGCTGGGAACAAATGTGAGTTTATCTTGTGTTTGGTTATCTGCCTTCCTGGCATCCTCCCAACCGTGTTGAATTATTGCTGGTCCTTCAAGTCTGGATTCTCTTCTCTTGCCCTGCCAGACTAATGACTAATAATTTTGCCTTGTTTGGACTTATATTTATTTATTTATTTTTATTCAATTTATATACCGCCCTTCTCCCGAAGGACTCAGGGCGGTGCACAATCTACTAAAACAACACATATACAAAAGTTAAAATAGAATTAAATAAGGGCTGCTACCGAATCTAAAATCCCAACCTTAAAATTCATTACTTAAACCCCATTAAAATTAATTTAAGATCAGCCCAGGCCGGCCTGCTCAAAGAGCCAGGTCTTCAAATCATGCCTGAACACCCACAGGTCGGTGGTTGTTTTCAACTCAGGGGGGAACCCATTCCAGACAGCGGGTGCCCCCACAGAGAAGGCCCTATTCCTCGGGGTCACCAGGCGGCACATAGAGGCCATCGGGACCCGAAGGAGGCCCTCCCTGTGGGAGCGCATAGGTCAATGGGAGACTACCGGCAGAACGTGGTCTTGCAGATAGCCTAGTCCGAAGCCATGGAGCGCTTTAAAGGTCAAAACCAGAACCTTAAAGCGCACCCGGAAGGTCACCAGCAACCAATGCAGCTCACGCAGGAGAGGCGTCACATGAGAGCTTTTAGATGCCCCCATAACCACCCGCGCGGCCGCATTTTTACCAGTTGCAACCTCCGGGTGCTCCCCTGGGGGAGCCCAATGTAGAGGGTATTACAGTAATCCAGGTGGGAGGTGACCAGGGCATGAATGACCGTGCGTAAGGCATCCCGATCAAGAAAGGGCCGCAACTGGCGCATCAGGCGAACCTGATGAAAAGCCTCCCTGGAGATGGCCATAATATGATCTTCTAATGACAGCTGTACATCCAGGAGGACGCCTAGATTGCGAGCCCTCTCTGTGGGGGCTAAAATCTCACCCCCAATAGCCAGCGATGGAGTCAGCTGACTATATCGGGACGCCGGAAACCACAGCCACTCAGTCTTGGAAGGGTTGAGTCGAAGCCTGTTCTCACCCATCCAATTCCGCACAGCCTCTAGGCACCGAGACATAACCTCCACAGCATCATTGGGGTGGTTTGGAGTAGAGAAGTAAAGCTGAGTGTCATCCGCATAAAGATGACACTTTACTCCAAAACCACGGATGATCTCCCCCAGTGGCTTCACATAAATGTTGAACAAAAGAGGGGAGAGGACTGACCCCTGAGGCACCCCACAAATGAGGGGCCTAGGGGTGGACCTCCCCCCCCCATCAACACAAATTGCAAGCGGTCAGAGGAAGGAGAAGAACCACCGCAAGATGGTACCTCCAATTCCCAACCTCTCCAGCCGCTGCAATAAGATACTATGGTCGACAGTAATCAAAAGCCGCCGAGAGATCTAATAGGACCAGGACAGAGGAATAACATCTGTCATGGGCCCTCCAGAGATCATCAACCAACGCAACCAATGCTGTTTCAGTACAGTGCCCGGGCCTGAAGCCCAATTGGAAGGGATCTAAATACGTCGTTTCCTCCAGGTACTGAGGGAGCTGAAACGCCACCACACTCTCCACAATCTTCGCCACAAAGGGGAGGTTGGAGACTGGATGATAGTTATTCAAAAGCGCTGGGTCCAGGGCAGGCTTCTTGAGGAGAGGCCGCACCACTGCCTTTTTCAGGGCGGTAGGAAGCGATTCCTCTCCCAACGAAGCGTTGACAATCCCCTGGAGCCAGCCTCGTGTCACCTCACTGGAGGTAGAAACCAAACAGGAGGGACATGGGTCCAACAAACATGTGGTGGCGTTCAGCTGCCCCAGCAACCTGTCCACACCCTCGGCGGTCACAGGATCGAACTCCTCCCAGATAACCATCTCAAGACTTGCCCCGGCCACCTCCCCTGGGACCATCCAACTGGAGTCCAGCTCGCTCCGAATCTGAGTGATTTTATCATGCAGAAATCAGGAAAACTCCTCTGCCCTGCCCTGCAAGAGGTCTTCCCGCACTCTTGGCTCAAGCAGGGAACGGGTCACTCTAAACAGGGCAGCAGGCCAATTTTCTGCTGATGCAATAAGGGCGGAGAAGTGCAAACGCTTGGCCGCCTCTATTGCCACTGTGTCCGGTCAGATTCGGTGCGACTGGCCCTCCAGACGCCCTCCAGACATCTTTTCCGTCACTTCATCTCCCTCAGCTCCTCCATAAACCACGGAGCTAGATGGGATCTGTGCCAAGTCAGAGGTCGCAAAGGCACAACTCGGTCGAGAGTCTCAGCGGCCAACCTATCCCAGGTGGCCACTAAGTCTTCAGCCAAGCTGCGAGCCAGAGTCTCAGGAAATGGCCCAAACTCCGTCTGGAACCACTCAGGATCCATCAGGCGCCTGGGGTGGAACCATCTCCTTGGTTCCGCCTCCCTGCGGTGGGGGGTGGCAGCACAGAAGTCAAGCCTAAGAAGAGAATGATCGGACCATGACAAGGGTTTTATAACTATATTCCCAAAGCTACGATCATTCAACCACGGAGCAGAGACAAAAATCAGGTCCAGCGTGTGTCCCCCGATGTGAGTGGGGCCAGAAACTAGTTGGGTCAGGTCCATGGCCGCCATGGAAGCCATGAACTCCCGAGCCACTCCCGAGATCTCACCGAGCGAAGGCAGGTTGAAATCCCCCATGACTAAAAGCCTAGGGGTCTCAACCACCAGTCCGGCTATCACCTCAAGGAGCCCGGGCAGGGCCGATGATACGTGGCAGGGAGCCAGGTACGTTATCAAAAGGCCCATCTGAGCCCCCTGACCCCATTTCACAAAGAGGGACTCACAGCTGGCTGTCTGAGGAACAGTGGCCTCCCTAGGACAAAGAATGGCTGCCACCCGCCCAAACTGTAGTTGTAACTATAGTTACAGTTTCTGTTGACCATGTTTTTCTCTGCAACCAAAGGCTGTTCCTGGGAGAGTTTTTCTCCAGCCAGAAGGTAACCAGGACGTTGGGGACAATGTTGGAGCTAATAAAGGACTCCTACTGATTATCTGACTGTGTTGCCTTTGTGTCATGCCCCAGTCATAACAATATTTGTGTGTGTGTGTGTGTGTGTGTATGTTTGTGTGTGTGTAAAATGTACAAAGGTAGCGATTACTATTTGTTTGGCTTTATATTGGTTGGTGATTTTGGCAAAAGAAAAGAAAGGGAGTGCATAGCTAAAATAATGAGTTCTTGTGCATATATTATTGAATAAAATCCACATTTTATATATATATAAATAGGGAGATAAAAGAGGAATCTTCTTTCTTTGCACCGTGCATTGTTCTATGACTGCTCACATATGTTTCTACCATAAAGAAGAGTGTTAAATGATGGGATCAAGAATAACAGATTTTTTTTTCCTCATATAGTTGCTGGGAATAGGAAGAAGGGAAATTACAAATTCTTTTCCGGCTTTGATTTTGATCTAGGCTTACCAGAGAAGGGGCCTTTGAAGCTCAGTTTTCATATGAGGGAAAATTTTAAATGCTTCTGAAGTTCATTTCTGAGCTGGTTTGGAAGAATTCTGGCACTAGCTCTAAAAAGATAAACACATCCATGCATTAAATTTATGGCCTAAATCTTCACTATTTTGATCTTTGTAATAAGCACTCTGCTTGAAAATCTCTCTCTCTATATATACTAAAGCCAGGAATGAGACAACTCTACAATTTACACTAATGGGAAATTCCATTAAGAAATATCTCCAAATAACCAAAAGGAAAATGTTAACTTATAGCTACATCTCCCAAAGCAGTTGAACACCATTAAAAAAAAAATCTACGCATTTGCCTTTAACCATCAGTATCAATCATAAATTCCTGTGCATTTTATAGTGCTTTAACCTACAGAGTGTTTAATTCTGAATAATGAAGCATTTTAAGAAGATCTGAATATACTGCACAAAAGTGAGTTTTCCTCAGTTTCATATGCATTGTCTGCATTGTCTTTGCACCCACATGATGTTGGGTTAAATTAGGGCCACAGATTTTTTAATAAAAGTTTTTAATAAAAGATTCACAAGGAGTGAATTATAGTGTATGATACTGCTAAAATAAGGGCTGTTTAGCATCCACCTGTCTCTCTTATGTTTGAGGTATGTATAATCCACTTCACAATTCTAAATATTCAAATATGGCTTTTCTCCTCTTTCTAACCATATTTAAAGCCCTGTAATAATAGATTTAAGCAACAAAGTATTCAATATATAAAACCTTTAATGCACATATAGTGACTTCCTCCCCCAATCCTACTCATGTTAAAAATACCAAAGCATCAAGGTATAATTATAGATTCTTACAGAGGAATTCTTCTTGGCTTCTGGAGCATCAATAAGAAAGGTTCAGACTCTAAAAAAACAGTATGATATTTTATTTAAGGTGTGCACTAAAGCTGAACAGAGTCAAGTTCATCTCCATTTCAGCTAAGAAATTTGGATAAACTTTGTTGTTGTAGTGGAGAAAAATTGGAAAGAATGATAACTGTTTTGAAAGCAAGAAAGGAAGGAAGGAAGGAAGGAAGGAAGAAAGAAAGAAAGAAAGAAAGAAAGAAAGAAAGAAAGAAAGAAAGAAAGAAAGAAAGAAAGAAAGAAAGAAAGAAAGAAAGAAAGAAAGAAAGAGGAGAGAAATAGAGGAAAGAAGAAAGAAAGAGGAAAAAGAAGAAAGAAAGAAAGAAAGAAAGAAAGAAAGAAAGAGAGAGAGAGAGAGAGAGAAAGAAAGAAAGAAAGAAAGAAAGAAAGAAAGAAAGAAAGAAAGAGGAAAGAAAAAGGAAAGAGAGGAAAGAGGAGAGAAAGAAAGAAAGAAAGAAAGAAAGAAAGAAAGAAAGAAAGAAAGAAAGAAAGAAAGAAAGAATACAGCAATATCTCAAGACAATTATACTTGACAGAGCTAGGGATATATAAAAGGAAGAGATATTTACCCTACAGCTTGGGTTAAAAATGTACGAATCTTAAAGAGGTCAAGGTGTGTTGGAAGGCTCAGTTGTATATTAATTATTCAGATTAAAAACTTTCACATCCCATCCATTACATGCCTTTGTATGTCTCTTTCTATAAGGCAGAGGAGGGGGAACAGATACCACATGCCCCTCTGAGGTCTGAGGCCCTTCTCCCTCTTGGAATGGAAGCCCAATCCAGCCTTTTTCTGGAGGGCAATCAGTGTGCATCTTCTCTAATATAAACTTCAAAACCTGTCACTTCTGGAGAAAAAGTATCCTTGATTATCAGTCAATTGTTAGGCAGAAGATGAAGTGAAGGTGACGATAGCAACTTTTTTGTTCAAGATTCAACTTGGCTAGCAGACGCTCTATTTTTGCTTCATGTATTCTTTTACACATACTTAGAACAGTCACCACTAGCAATTATTACACGGTGAAGTCCTTTGTCAAAGAAAATTACATTCATCATAGGATCCATACCGAAGCAGAGCCATTTAAAGACAGAAAACTCTACAGATCATAGCTTACATTAATTAATTTAATTCCTTTTTTATTATGCCATAACATCCCAATGTCAAGGTGCAGAAAAGCATTTTTTTCATGCCTGAGCTCTTAGATACTCAGCATCTCCATATCTCCAAAAAGCTGTGACTAAAAAGTTCACTTGTAAAACTGAAATGAATCTCTTACTCATTACCGAAGATGAAATTGACCTTGAGGTGGTTAATGACACTTTGACCACACAGTCTCTTCTTTACTTACCGGTCTTAAAGCCAATAAAATGCCTCTATTCCTTTTGCACAGTGTCTGAAAAATGTGAATTTGATTTGTGTTAAGCATCCTTTATAACAGCTGGTTATCCAGTACTTGGACACAATCCAACAAATGTAAAGCAATTAGATTTGCTCTTATTTGTTTTTTCCTTTAAAAATAAGAGTTGGGAGGTAGGTGTTCTCCGGAAATATGCTTAGAGTTGTATTTAACTAAAAAAAAGCTGTTTACAAGAATAATGGTTTATATATTAAATATTATTTTTAAACATCTGAATGGCAACCACTGTCTTAAAAATAATTTTTACTGTCTCATACATTGGAGAATGACAAGTCTGAGAAAATGCCCTGTAAAATATTAATATATCATCTAAAATACAGCAACATCCTAGCTGGATTTACCTGTTCTGCTAACCTGTAATTTGTTGCAGTTATAGTTTCTTGTCAAATCTATAGTGGCAGATGTCTGTAACATGAAGACATAAACAATGGTTAAAAAAAAATGCAGTGGATTTCATGCTACATCCAAACAAAACAAACTACAAAAATGAGTTTCTGTAATGGATAAATGTAATAATTTGATCTTGGACAGAATTTTCTGAAGATTCAAGAAAATAATCTAGTTTCCGAAGCCTGACTTGTCTAAATCCAAACAAACACCAAATACTTTCTTCAAAATGACCTTAAGTATTCTTTTCTGAAAAAAGAAAATATGTTTTACAAAGAAGAGCAGCTACTTTTATTATTGCTTACTTATGGGCTGAGGGTTTTCCTTAATGTACTCTGAGCTTTATTGTTTTTTTGCCTAGTTTGTAGAAATGGTATTCAGCAAGTTTTGACCAGTTCTGGAGAACCGGTAGCGGAAATTTTGAGTAGTTTGGAGAACCAGCAAATACCACCTCTGATTGGCCCTGCCCCCCTCTATTCTCTGCCTCCCGAGTCCCAGCTGGTCTCCTTTTGTTGCCCTGCACAGGAGAACAGAGCTGGAAAGCAGGTCAGTGGGGTGGGGAGGGAATGGAGACTTTGCAGTAACCTTCCCCTGCCACGCCCACCAAGCCATACCCACAGAACCCATATAAAATTGTTTCAATTCCCACCACTGCTACTTTTGGGTAATGAAATACCTGCAAGAAAACATAGAACATCATCAGAGTTGGAAGGTACCTTGGGAGGTCATCTAGTCCAGGAGTCGCCAACCTTTTGGATTCCAGGGACCACCAAATCCATACTTTTAAATCCCGAGGACCACTAATACTAGTTTTTTAAAAAAGCTAATATATTTAAAATAATTTTTATATGAAATATAAATTTAATTTAATATATAAATATAAATTTAATATATAAATATAAATATAAAATATAATACATATATATAATTTATATTTATATATTAAATTTATATTTATATATTAAATTTATATATGTATGTATGTATGTATAAAAATTATATTTAATATAAAAATTATACACATACACGCACACTTATTTAATTATAACAAAAAATGTAAAGGCTTAATGATAACAAGTTAAACGTTCCGGGCTGGAAGCCTCCCCCCACCTGCACTTTCCAAAGAGACAGAAGAGCCTTTCTGATGCCAGGTAGAGGATTGAGAGAGCTCAGATCTGCAGCCAGAGAAAAGCTGGTGGGGGGGGGAAGATGGCTCTTCCAGCCAGACCTGGAGACAGGCAAGGAAAGGTGTCCCTGGGGGCACTTTGCTCGCTTTAGTACTTCGCTGCCAAACCCAGCCACAGCCAGTGATTATTTGGGGGCGGGGGAGGGAAAGAGAGAGAGAGAGAAAGCATCTCTCTCATTATCAGGGGAGGAAGGGCGGTGAAACAAAACTCACTCTTTCACCGAGACTTACAAACACCAATCTACTGCGTTCCAGGAGATCTTAAAAACCACCAAATGCTCCCACTTGCAATTCCCGCGCCTCCCAGCTCAGGTCCCTGAGATACACACTCCCACACACAGCAGCGGTGGCAACAACAGTCCCCTCCCTCAGCACCTGCTGTCAGCTCTAGCTTTGAATCCCTCCCAGCTCTCTCTTTTTCCTCCCCCCTGCATCCACATGCAGGCAGGCAAGGAAAGGGAGACAGAGCCATGTGCAGCTCTCCACTTTTCCAGCCCTCACTGCCTCTCCCAACTTCAAAGCCTCGGAAACGCAGGCAAAACCACCACAGCGGTAGCGCCCTGAGTTGCTTGCTTCTCCATTACTGCCTCCTCCTCCTCCTCCAGCACCTCCTTCTCTGGGTAGGGTAATTCTTAACTAACCGAGCATGCTAAGGCAACTCAGGATGTTACCGCTGTGGCGCCTTTGCCTGAGTCTCCAAGGCTTCGATGTTGGGAGAGGCAGCGAGGGCTGGAAGAGCGGATAGCTGTGCATGGCTCCATCTCCCTTTCCTTGCCTGGCTGGATGTGGGGGGGGAGGGGGAAGGAAAGAGAGATGGGAGCAATTCAAAGCTAGAGAACTAATCGGGAGAGCTAACAGTGGGCATTGGGGGTGGGACTGTTGTTGCTGCCGCCGCCGCCATGTGCTGGACCTGGTTGGTGCGTGCATCCCAGGGACCTGACTCCAGGGTCCCTCAAAGAGCTGGGAGGCGAGAGAACTGTGTGGCCCAGATTAATTGCTTTTGGGGGCCATATCTTCAGCGGCCCACCAAAATTTTTCCATGGCCCACCAGTGGGCCACGGCCCATCGGTGGGCAACCGTTGATCTAGTCCAACCCCCTACTCAAGCAGCAGACCCTATATCATTCCAGACAAGTGGCTTTCCAGACTCCACTGATGGGGTACCCAAGCCAAGTTCAGAGAGCACCAAGGACCCCACAGCTCTTCCCCTTCTCCTTCTATCCTCCTCCACTCTGATAACTTTCCTCCCTTTTAGTGTTGATGATGTTATCTAGTTTGGGGTAATATAACATCTGCAAGTTCAGAGAGCAGCAAGAACCCCTCATTTCAACCCTGAGCCTTATAAATATTCTCCTTTATTAGTACTTATGGGGATAACTGATGATACTTAATATAATATATTCTATTTAATATATCTAAGCATAGAATTCATCTTCTATTAATCCCAATCTGCCTTTATAACATTAGTTTACATTATTTAATTAGTAGCATGGTGATATTACTATTCCACTGGGATGGAGGAATGCTGATGATGTTGTTTGCTATACTGTAAAAAGAAGTACAATAAAAACCTCAAGTGCCATAAGAAATGCAATAGTCAAATGTATAGGACTTGCCACTTGCCTAATCCTAACTCTAATCCAAGACTGAAGGAAGAGCCACATTTTTACAGCTCTTTTGAACAGGCTAGGGCAGGGGTATCAAACTCACAGCATCACGGCATCATCACATGTCATATTGGGACTTTTCCCCCGTTTGCTAAGCCAGGCATGGGCGTGGCCAGTGTGTGACACATCCAGCCCATGGGCTGGGAGTTTGACAGCCCTGGGCTAGAGTGAAAACTATTCTGACCAAGGCTTCCTGAGACCTTAATTAAGCACACGCTTAGTCCAAACAACTCTTGTTTTATTTCAACACTGTGAATTATGTTTATTCCCAGCCTGTAATGAGTCCCAAACAGTCCCTCAAGATAAGCACTCACCTTTATCTCCTTTGAATTGCTGCCAACAAGTAAAGTGCCAAATTAACTGTAAAAAACCAACCACACAGAGCTTCAAGGTTTAATCTGAACGGAGCAAGCGACTTTGCTTCCTGCAAAGGTTTCTTTACCTTTGCACTTCCTTTATACCTTAGGGGAGGGCCAATCACCTCCAAGCTTTACTCCTGAGTTATTCCTTTTGTCTTAGTTGCTCTGGCCTTCTAGCAGCTCTGCGCACATGCGAACTGGGAATAGGCTCCCCTTATTCCTCTGCCTCACTGCTGCCAGACTCTGGAGGCTCTGGAATCAGCACACAACTCCCGGATGGTCCTGGCCCCATTTCCGGGTTTCCGAAGATGGCGGCCGCACGCCTCCGTCGGTGTTTTCTCTGGCCGTGGCGGCTCCGGACGCGGCCCCCCATGTCCCCCAGGTCCCCCCACCAGTGGCAGATGCGGGGGAGGACCGGGGGAGGCCGGCAGGAGTCATCAGAGGCCTGGTCGGGGGTGTGCTGGAGCCGCGGGACCAGCGTGGAGGACGGCGCGGATGGTGGCGCGGATGCGGCCCCTGCGGCGCCGAGTGGATCCTGGAGGCCTCGGAGGCCTTTCCCGGCGGCCGGCGGTGCTGGATGAGGCCCCCGGTGGCGCTAATTGCGCCGGGGGCTGCGGTGGTTACGGTGGATTCAGCGGCGGCGGCGGAGGTCGCGGCAGCTGTGGCCTAAGCGGCGGCAGCGGCAGCAGCTCCAGCGGTGAGGGCAGCCTCGGAGGTCGCGGTGGAGGCCGTGGTGCCCTCGGCAGTCGTGGCGGCGGCGATGGCGGCCTCGGCGGTCGCGGCGGCGGCAGCTTCGGTGGCGGCGGTCGCGGCGGCGGCAGCCTTGTTGGTGATTGCGGCAGCGGCGGCAGCCTCGATGGTGGTGGCGGCGGCCTCCGCAGGCAGCATGGTGACATCTTTAATGCTTTGGACGCCGATGGACCCAGCGGTCTCCCGGGAGGGAGCGGTGGCCCTGGATTTCCCGGGGCGGCGCAGACCTGGGGGAGCCGCCTGGGGGGCCCTGGACTGGCCTCAGCGGCCTTGAGACCACTGAGGCCCTGGAACAGCTGCCGCGGCAACTCTGGAGTTCCGAAGGGTCATGAAGAGGCCCTGCTGTCCCTGGCGAGGCACGACAGTGTGGCAGGCTCAGCGGCCTCGCTCGGGCCGCGGCGATCTTGGGGGGCCCCGACCAGTCCGGAGGTGGACCCACTGTGGACATGGCGGGCCCGGTCTGGACTCGGGGCAGCCCCTATGGCTTTGAGGATGACGCGCAGACTGGTGGTTGGACGGCGTTGTGATCGTTCTCCCCCCCTCCTTGGGGCCCCCACCTGTGGCAGGGGTGGTGGGCCCGGGGAGGGGGGGATTGACTTTGCCTGTGACTCCTCTTCCCCCGGGGGTCCCATCAGTGGCAGGGGTGGGGCGGCTGGAAGGGAGAGGGGTTTGCCCCAGTCTGCTTGGACTTCTTCATCACAGAGATCACCACAGAGACCATGGACGCTGCGGGACCGTCGGGGTGCGGTGGCCGGGGCCACGGATTTACTCAAGGGCGGAACTTTGGGCCCTGAGGGATGTCCCCCTCTCCCTTAGGTGGCCTTCAAGACTGTCGAAGACGTTCCGCTATGAGGGATCCTGGGATCCGGAGCGATGGTGGGGCCGTGGAAGCTGGAGAAATGGAAAGAGGAAGCGCGGGAAACCCGGGATTGGCAGTTTTTTAATGGGGTTTTTTAATGGGATAAATGGATCCAGGGTGGGCAGGGGAGACAGCCCACATGGAGTTGGGGGCAGCCGGGCCGGCCCGCGTGCCTGGGGGGCCTCGGGGGTTTCCGTGTCGGGGTGGCAGACTGGGGGTGGGCAGCCGGGGGCTAATTTTATCAGCACGGTGACTGGGAGGGGTAGATATGCTGGGGGTAGAGGGCCGTATCCAGTAAGGGGATCACGCTCCCGATGTTTGCAAGCGGTAGCGCGCTCCAACCCTCCATACCCATCCTGCAGCCCTGGTTGTCCGGATTCTCAGGCCCTGAATACCCGGCTGTTGTTGTGCAATGCCAGGTCCGTGGTTAATAAGGCTCCCCTGATCCATGATTTGGTTCAGGAGGAGGCCGCGGACCTGGTAGGTGTCACCGAAACCTGGTTGGGCCCAGAGGGCGGTGTTCCTCTGGTTGAGATGTGCCCACCAGGTTTCCTTTCATTTCACCAGCCTAGGGTTCAGGGAAGGGGTGGAGGGGTGGCGGTGCTTATAAAGGAAGCCCTTCATCCTAGGGAGGCCACTGTCCCTCAGACGGCTGGCTGTGAATCTCTATTTGTGAAGTGGGGGCAAGGGGTTCAGATGGGTCTTTTGATGGCGTACCTGGCTCCCTGCCACGTCTCATCGGCCCTGCCCGGACTCCTCGAGGTGATAGCTGGGCTGGCGGTTGAGACCCCCAGGCTTTTGGTCATGGGGGATTTCAACCTGCCATCGTCCGGTGAAACCTCGGGGTTGGTTCGGGAGTTCTTGGCTTCCATGACGGCCATGGACCTGACCCAGTTAGTTTCCACCCCCACTCACATTGGAGGACACATGCTGGACCTGATTTTTGTCTCTGGGCAGTGGTTGAATGACTGTAATTTTGGGGAGTTAGTTATCACACCCTTGTCATGGACAGATCATTCCCTCCTTAGGTTGGACTTCCGTTCCACCCCCCCCCACCGCAGGGAGGCGGAACCACCTAGATTGTTCCACCCCAGGCGCCTGATGGACCTGGAGCGGTTCCAGAGGGAGCTTGGGCCGTTTCCTGAGTCTCTGGCTCACAGCTCGCCTGGAGACCTGGTGGCCACCTGGGACGGGTTGGCCGCCGGGGCTCTAGATCGAGTTGTACCCCTGCGACCTCTGACCCGGCACAGATCCCATTTGGCTCCGTGGTATACGGAGGAGCTACGGGAGATGAAGTGCCGGAAAAGACGTCTAGAGGGCATTTGGAGGGCGAGCCGTTCTGAGTCTGACCGAACACAGGTGAGATCTCATATTAAGACTTACCTTGTGGCAATAGGGGCGGCGAAATCTTCGTATTTCTCCGCCCTTATTGCGTCAGCAGAAAATCGGCCTGCCGCCCTGTTTAGAGTGACCCGCTCTCTACTTGAACCGAGAGTGCGGGATGACCTCTTGCAGGGTAGGGCGGAGGAGTTTTCCCGATTTCTGCATGATAAAATCGCTCAGATTCGGGAGGGGCTCGACTCCACTTGGACGGTCCCGGGGGAGGTGCCCGGGGCAGGTCTTCTGACTGTTATCTGGGGGGAGTTCGATCCTGTGACCGCCGAGGGTGTGGACAGGCTGCTGGGGGGTCTGAATGCCACCACCTGTTTATTGGACCCGTGCCCTTCCTGGCTGGTTTCGGCCGCCAGGGAGACAACACGAGGCTGGCTCCAGGGGATTGTCAATGCTTCTTTAAGAGAGGGGGTGCTCCCTGCCGCCCTGAAGGCGGCAGTGGTGCGCCCCCTCCTCAAGAAGCCTTCCCTGGACCCAGCTATTTTAAACAACTATCGTCCGGTCTCCAACCTTCCCTTTGTGGCGAAGGTTGTTGAGAGTGTGGTGGCACGTCAGCTCCCCCAGTACCTGAAGGAAGCTACTTACCTCGATCCGTCCCAATCGGGCTTCAGGCCTGGACATAGCACTGAGACGGCATTGGTCGCGTTGGTTGATGATCTCTGGAGGGCTCGTGACAGAGGGTTCTCCTCTGTCCTGGTCCTATTAGACCTCTCGGCGGCTTTCGATACTATCGACCATAGTATCCTGTTGCGACGGTTGGAGGGGTTGGGGATTGGTGGAACCGTCCTTCGATGGTTCTCCTCCTTCCTCTCCGACCGTTCGCAATTTGTGTTGGCGGGGGGGGAGAGGTCCACCTCTAGGCCCCTGCTTTGCGGGGTGCCTCAGGGGTCGGTCCTCTCTCCCCTCTTGTTCAACATTTATATGAAGCCGCTGGGCGAGATCATCCGTGGTCTTGGAGTGAGGTGTCATCTATATGCAGATGACACCCAGTTGTACATCTCTACTCCAGACCACCCCAACGATGCTGTGGGGGCTATGTCCAGGTGCTTGGAGGCCGTGCGGGATTGGATGGGCGGGAACAGGCTTCGGCTCAACCCTGGAATACTCTACCTGACTCTGTGGTTTCTTCCCCAAACCCCAAAAACATTAACCTTAGACTATCTACTATTGACCTCACCCCTTTCCTTAGAGGTCTGTAGGGGGCGTGCATAAGCGCACCAACGTGCCTACCATCCCTGTCCTATTGTTTCCTTTCTTTTATTTTTTTTCTTATATGTATCCATGTATTCATAACTATGTTTTTACTTATACCTATTATCTTGTAAGCAATTGACAAAAAAAAATTAAAAAAAATAAAAAAAAATGCTAAGATACAGACATCCTGCTGCCTAGGTTCCATCAGGTGAGACTACTCAATGGGATCTGGAGTCTGTCATCTCTTCTCAGTTATATAGGCCTGGCAGAACCTACATAAGACAGATGGCTCTTTCAATAACCAGTCAGCATGTAGGTTTTTTTTTAAATTTATATTTATATGCCACCCTTCTCCAGAGACTCAGGGTGGCTTACAGTCTATGGAGCACCATGCTAAGTGCTTGGCAATAGCCTTCATTCCATTGTCTATGCCTGCTTATTACTAGGGCTTTTGGCCCCCACAAGCGGCATTTTTACAAAGTCAGCTTCTTGCCCCCACAATCTTGGGTCCTCAATTTACCTCCCCCGAGAGGATGGAAGGCTGAGCCAACCTTGAGCCTGGTGGGATTCGAACCTGCACTAATTGCAGGCAGCTTGCACTAAGTGCTAGATGATTAACAGCCTGCACCACCAAGGCTCACCACCAAGGCTCACCACCAAGGTTGCAGGTCAACTCTGCAGCTCAAGCAAGAGTATTGATACTGTTCATTTCATGTCTCACTCAGGAGTTAAGCAGTCTTTGGTAAAATATCACCAGGACCTCTATTTTAACTAGCTCACTGTACGGCCTTGAACGAATGAGAAATGTCAATACATCTGATCATTTAGAATATTTTGTATGGGGTTTCCTCTATGGCTCTCAATTGTCTGCATTGACCCTTTCTTAGAAAAAAAAAATCCCTATGAGGGAATTGCTTTGAAACTCAATGGGATTTCTCCTAGGTAATTCAAGCAGTTGTTGTAGTTATCGGGATCAGAGCTAGAGAGGTGAGATTCCATTTCTTCTTCCTGGGCACTCTGCTCAAAAGATCCATCTCAGCTTCCCTACATTACTTGGATGAAAACATTTCAAATGGATCCAACTAATATCTTTTCTTTTATGTACACTGAGAACATTTGCACCAAGACAAATTCCTTGTGTGTCCAATCACATTTGGCCAATAAAAGAATTCTCATTCTAATCTAATTCTAAAATAAACAGGGAAGCCAGATTCACTTAACAATCATGTTACTATTTTAACAACTGCAGTGATTCTCTTAACAGGTATGAAAGAGAGGCTTTAAAATGGGGCAAAACTCACTTAACATGTGTCTCACTTAGCAACTAGAAAGTTTGGGACACAATGGTGGTTGTAGGTCAAGGACTATCTGTATGTATGTTTCCAAAAATGGATACATTTTGCAAAATGGAAAACTACCTTTAAATGAGATATTCTCTTGGTCTCAGAGGAGGCATGATACATCTTCTTTTATATCAGTCCTTTGCTGAAACATCACAGATGCTGCATACCCATTGGCCATGGTTTTTCTAGCCTGAGACTTGTCCAGGTT
This sequence comes from Bungarus multicinctus, assembly GCA_023653725.1. Taxonomy (NCBI): domain Eukaryota; kingdom Metazoa; phylum Chordata; class Lepidosauria; order Squamata; family Elapidae; genus Bungarus; species Bungarus multicinctus. Next base: position 7,973,628 of record CM042841.1, read on the forward strand.
CTGTTCTTGTCTGATACAAAAAGAAGAAGAAAAATAACCAAGCCACTGAAGCAAATGATCATAGGCAACAGAGTGAAGGGCCCAGAAGAAATGTATCTGAAAATCTCAGTGTAATTACTTGCAGAGGATGTCTAGCTCCATCACATCAAACTGCTCAACTGCATCTTATGACAGCGAATACACACACGTTTCATAAAAAGCATTCTGATAATAGGCTTGGATTCTCACACAGGGGTATCAAACTGGCAGCCCATGGGCTGGATGTGTCATGCACAGGCCACACCCACCCCGGCTCCACGAATGGGGAACACATCGCAAAACATCACGTGATAACAATGTGAAACAGCAAGTTTGGCACCTGTGTACAGGCAGCTTTGTTTGCTAATAGGAATCCACAAAAAACAGTCATAGATTTCAGCAGAAGTGGAATCATGTGATTGCCTGATGAATGAGCATGCCTACAACAAACATCTGCTTGAAACATTTTTAAAAGGAAACATGCAAGCAGAGTATATATTTGGGATGTTGCAATTAAAAACACAGGATGTTTTAAAAGAAAATGAATATTAAAGCTACTGTATATGCAAAGCTATGCATTAAGACATCTTTTGTGACAGGCTTATTAAGAAGATGGTAAACAACAACAAATGGGAATCCGCCCATGAATCTTAATATTTGTAGAGTTGAATACTGTGACAACAACCAGTTGTTTTGGGAAAGCTGATGCAGTATATAAAATAAAACTGGAATGAGTTATAATGGAAGTATCTGTGAAAGAGAAAGGAGAAGATAACAAGTTTGGGTCCAATGTCAGGAGTATTTTCTGTGTAAATGTAGGAAAGAGAAATTGAGCTGCACCCCACTGTAGTGCCAGGAGCAGAGGATGTGATTTGATTGATAGCTGAGAAAAATTATCATGCAAGAATAAAAAGACTGAGCTTATAGATAAAGGGCAGCAACAGCATCTGAGTTCATGAGCTGAATACCCAATCACCGGCCTGCAACTGGGCCATGAATAGAGATGTAAGACTTCAGCTTGAAAATGTCTTCAGTATCAAAAGGTCAGTGGTTAGACTATCCATTCACCTGGTGGTTGATTGTACCTTATTGCCTGTTGCTGATAACTCTGGGCTTTGACTCTTGGACTTTTGCTTCTGGCCTTCTGCTAGCCTTTGGCTCTCTCAATATTTGCTTTCAATTAATTTGTGGTATCTGAGCACTTCCTGTATTATTTTTTGTCTTAATAATCTTATTGTGACAGATTGTGTGCAGGCTGGGAGAAGGAAGGGAAGAGAACAAAGAGATAAACAATCAAGATATAGCCTCAAGCAAGTCAGTTATCGCCTTATTTCATATCTGGGAAGAAGTGTTTTAAAGCACTCTAAAAAGATTCTACCTTAACTCACTGTAAGGAAGGCTAGGAAACTCCTCCTAAGTTCCTGGGTCCTGCTCAGCAGCTTAGAGTTGTCAGATACAGCTAATCTTCTCATCCTTTGTTACTTTGATTTTATTTTGTAAGCTGGTGAGATCATGCAAGACTGGGTTTTATGGTAGTTAAAGCATCAAGCATGAAACTGGGAGACTGAAGAGTTTCAGTCCCACCTTAGGCATGAAAAACTAGCTGGATGTCTTTGAGCCATTCCATCTCTCTCAATCCTAGGAATGAGGCAATGGCAACCACTTCTGAAAAGCCTTACCAAGAAATCTTGGCTTGTTTAAGCAGTTTGGACATGATTGAATGGAAGGAAGGAAGAATAAAAACCTAGAGACTAGAAGCTGGGAGATGAGTAGGGAAGAAAAAATGAATGGTGATTTCCCACAATAAAGTGAAAATAATGTAGTATAAATTTCAGGCCCCAGATCTATATTTTGCCAACAGTATTGTGCCATCAGCAATAACTTCTTGAAAAACTTCTAGGTCTAGCTGGACTTGCACATCACTTAAAGGTAGATTAGAAAGTAAATAGACCTAGTCTATAATCTGGCCAGTAGAGAGAATTTAGATGTGTTCTTTTTGTTTTGATTTGGAAGTGATTTTTAATTGCTGAAGTAAGTAAGTGCAGTAAGAGCTGACTTCACACAAGAATTATCTCCTTGTTTGTAGCATTGGTGTTTGGTTCTGGATGCCATATGATCTATGTTACCCTATTTAATGTTTCACTTGGGACCTGTAGCTCAAGGTTTATTCTAGAAACTGCTTGGAAAAGAAAGGGTCTTAGCTTAGGTAGGGACAATGAGACAATCATTTTCTTTAAATAAAGAAAATGCAAAACTTTGATAGATTCTATCAGATTGAAAGGCATTGCCAAATTACAAAATTGTTGGCATTGCAAAATTGTTTACTCGGGATGTCTGATTCCAAAGAGCAACTTCTGCTTGTTCCAGCAGCAAGAGAAAGAAATTAACTTTAACTACTGTTAAACCTGGGATGCTGATTTTTCTGATGTGCAAATTCTTACTTGGTACTTCAAAACCTTTTTTTCTGGATAAGTGCTTACTTCCATCACATCTTTCGGGATTCTTTCTCCCAGAAAAAGACTTTGTCATTTAAAATACATGCTTTGTATCACAGGAAAGTATTTAATCAGGTAGCTAAAGGGAGATGATGGCATATCTTCAGTTTAAATTAAACTCTTTGTTTTGCTGCACTTACAAGGTAAATCAGCTGTGAAAGGTGCAGACATGTACCATGTATTCAGCATAGAACTATCATCTTGTGCCACAACAGATTGTGCCATTTGGGGTTACAGTTTATCAGTCTGGCACACTGAGAATTTTCATAGCAATTGGACATTTATCTTAGCGTCTGCCTTTATTTATTTAAATCTGCTGTTTCCAAAGATTTGACTTTCTTTTGAGAGACTGCATGGAATTTGGGCTTTTCAAGATGGCAATTATGAATGCATTTAAGCCACTAGGTGAATATCATTGTTATTCTTAAAACTCTGAGTATCTTCCTGACAAAGATTTATCAGCTTTTGGTGCCTTCTGACTTTGTGAGCAGACTGTAACATAACAAAAAGTGCTTCCCCAAAGAACAATGAAAATAACTTTCAACCCAGTGGTTTAAAAAAAAGAGAGGGCACAGTGTTATATACATGACCAAATATGGCCAAGGAGTGGAGTCAGCTAATAGACTCCACTCATTGGCTGCCACTGGCGGGAAAAATGAAGTTCCGTCAGTAGCTGAAGCTTTGGACAGCGCCGGCTATAAAAGCGGGCTCCTGCTGCGATTGAGCGGCTTTTTAAACTAACTGCTAATAAAGTCTGCTTGCCGTTCTTGCTGTGTCCTGCCTGTCCTTCCCGCGTGAACCTATTCTAACACACAGGGCATAAAATCCTGATATTAATGTTTGAAATCAATGTCCCAACGTTGCTTTTTTAGGAGGCAACCTGACTTTCTTATTTTTTTCTTTTGAAGATGCTTTGCTTCTCATCCAAGAAGCTTCTTCAGCTCTGACTGGATGATGGGGAATGGAAGGATTTATACTCCTTGCAGACAGCTGGTCATTTGCATCCTTTTAGAGGGTTGTTGAGGCCACTTAGAGGTGTATCTGTGACCTCAGGATCACCTGAGTAGTGCTTCTGGTTCCTGTAGTCTGCGAATTTTCTTTGTTTGAGTTTGAGATCAATTTTTTTTTACCTTCCTCATGTATGTTCTCAAGAGATTCCTAGAATGAGATTATGTAAGGAAGGTCAGTAGTTCCTCCTGCTGAGAACTTCTAAAGCACAAGTGGTTCTCCCATTCTCTGGGTATAACTTTTCAAAATTACAAAATGTTTACTGCTAATAAATTGAGTAAAGAATGGTCTTGAAGGATTATTTCATTATACAAAATGAGCAAACCTGAATTTTAATAATTACTTTGGCAATTAAGATGATATATTTTGCAGATCCAGAATGCCAGTCTCTCTGCTGAGGATGGAGAACTGATAAAATCTTCATAAAAGAACTTCTTAGAGGACTTGACAAAGAATTAAACTGGTTTCCCAAGAAAAGGAATTTCAAGAATTAGGATGTTCCTATATTGTGCTCTCATTAACTCTAATAGTAAAAGGACATAAAATGGTATTAAGTTTATATGAGAGAAGACATGTTTAATTTTCCCTTGGTCCCAGACTAGGATTTAGGATTTAGATATTTTCTAAAAACCCAACCATTTTGATAGGGAGAATATTTTTCTAAAATCCACATTCCATTTAACTTGTCTAACAGAAGTTCACTTTGTTCTGCATATTATAGATAAGAATAGCAGTGCCTCTGCTGAAGTTAAATCCAAACCAGAAGTGTTAATGATACAATAAATATCCAGTTTTATGGCTCTAATATATTTCTGCAAGCAGAATGACATAATTTCATTTTAGGACCTCTAAGAAAGGGGTTTGTTCTTAAGTAATAATGGTGAGATCTACTCTCCATCTCATGCTTTCCTTTTAAAAAATATATAATGTCATTAATAGTTTTTAAAAAGAAGATAAAAATTAAAGCAAACCCATAAAGAATAAAAAGAAAGAAAACAAAGAGGAAGCTGAAAGTGAAAGGAAAAAAGTGAAATAAAAATAAAAAATAAAATACAAAGCAGTAGCTTCCAATCCTTCAGAGTAGTTACAAAGTTCAATAATAACTATAAAGTACTTCTTTCTCTAAAATTAAAACGTATTTCCCTTCTTTCTATAATCTATTCTGTTTAATCATCAAAACCATAACTACAAATTCAGTTTGGCAATCTCAATGAGTTCTATCAAACTTTGTAAGAACTGGCACCTATGTCATGTGCCATCAGCTCTTCTCTTGGTTTTATTTTGTATAAAATTTGTATTGTATTCTCCCTGAAAAAATTCTAGTATGATAATTTAGCCATTTGTATTTGCCTATTATTTCTCACCTAGAAAAGCTGCTTGTGTTTAGAACCACAAAAGTGTTTTAAGGCACAACTTGGGTTTGTATCAATTCTACATTCTCAATATGGCACAACTCACATAATGATTTTTAAAATGCATATTAACCTTGACATTACTCATCCCACATGTTCCGTTTGCCACTAAATCACACAAATTAATGGTCCCAAAGTTTTAATTTCATTTTATCCCCAAACTTTGCATTTCTAATGGTGTTTTCTGGCAAGAAGCTGATTTATAATAGAATCCCCTTTTTACTTTGATATATGTTCAGAGTGCTGTACGTATCTGGTTACCTTTCCAATACCTTTTTGTGCATTATAACCACGCACACAAACACAATTTGAGGTGACTTAGTCATTATTTTTCTATGTGTTTTACAGTAAATGAGGTTATATGTGTCTAGAGTTTGTCAAAATTTTGGAAGGAATGCAAAATGTCAAAATGATATTATTACAGTATAGAATTCCAACTCCTTTATTAATATAGAAAATAACATAAAGCAAAAGTAGAAAAAATACCACTCAGTTCTATGATAGAAATATGGCATTGTACTGTGCAGCAGTGTAGGAATCAAATATTTTTACTACTGGTAAAAATATTTACCAGTAGTAGGGGAAGGATACTGTAAAATCTCCAGTCAGAAATGGTATTTGCTAATTCTCTGAACTACTCAAAATTTCCGCTACCGGTTCTCCAAAACTGATCAGAACCTGCTGAATACCACCTCTTCTGTTCAGGATTGTTGTCCTGATTTCTGACAATGATAGATGTTAAATTAAGAAATCTTTCCATTTTAAAAATATTAGCTATTATCTGACTAGTGACAATACAAATGTTGGGCATTACATTCATTGACAAAATTTGTTTGGGCTGGTAGAAAGAAAGATTGAACAGAATGCCCTGTCTACATAATGGTGCTCTGTTAGAGTTCCAATCCATGTAAAACTTTCCTTACTTTTATAGTATGGTTACTGTTACAAGAACTCTGCACTACTTTCTGGAGAAACTGTGCTTGGGTTGATATGGAATGCATGTATGTACAACTTTTATGAGCTCAAGTTACTTCTTTATCTACAAGAAATCTCCTGTAATTTTTTTCTTCTTCTCATCTTCTTTCAGTATATTGACAATAACTAACATCTCTCGAAGTCAAATATTACATACATTGAATAGGATTTTTTTTTTACCACCAGAACTGAGAATGCTTGTTTTGTGACATGGGCGGCTGTAAAAATTTGAAAAATAAACCAACAAAACACATGATTTTATCCCATGTTTTTTTTTTATGCCTGTGTAGCTGACCTATTCCAGTTTCTATGTCAATCAGTTGACTTTATGGTTGATATCTAAGACATATTTCCATGAATCAAAGACGTTTTTTAAATGTTCTGTAATTCATTTATAGTAAAGAACAAGATTTCACTTCTGAATAATAAGGATAATAAGGTAGATGCAATTTTAAATTCTAGGGAGAAGATTTTGTTAAAAATATTCTGATTTAGATTTAAATGGACCTGCCTTTTTACACCTTGATTCAATCTCTATTTCAGTTTTATATCATACAGCAGCATAATTGGGTGAGGTTACCATATATATGTGAAACTCGAAAAATTAGAATATCGTGCAAAAGTTCATTTATTTCAGTAATGCAACTTAAAAGGTGAAACTAATATATGAGATAGACTCATTACATGCAAAGCAAGATAGTTCAAGCCATGATGTGTCATAATTGAGATGATTATGGCTTACAGCTCATGAAAACCCCAAATCCACAATCTCAGAAAATTAGAATATTACATACAATCAATAAAACAAGGATTGTACATAGAACAATATCAGACCTCTGAAAAGTATAAGCATGCATATGTACTCAGTACCTGGTTTGGGCCCCTTTTGCAGCAATTACTGCCTCAATGCGGCGTGGCATGGAAGCTATCAGCCTGTGGCACTGCTGAGGTGTTTTGGAAGACCAGGATGCTTCAATAGCAGCCTTCAGCTCTTCTACATTGTTCGGTCTCATGTCTCTCATCTTTCTCTTGGCAATGATCCATAGATTCTCTATGGGGTTCAGGTCAGGCGAGTTTGCTGGCCGATCAAGCACAGTAATCCCATGGTCATTGAACCAGGTTTTGGTGCTTTTGGCAGTGTGGGCAGGTGCCAAGTCCTGCTGGAAGTCCAAGTCCTGCATCCCCATAAAGCTCGTCTGAGGAAGGAAGCATGAAGTGCTCCAAAATCTCCTGGTAGACGGCTGCGTTGACTTTGGACTTAACGAAGCACAGTGGACCAACACCAGCAGATGACATGGCTCCCCAAATCAACACAGACTGTGGAAACTTCACACTGGACTTCAAGCATTGTGCAGTGTGTGCCTCTCCATTCTTCCTCCAGACTCTGGGTCCTTGGTTTCCAAATGAGATGCAAAAGTTGCTCTCATCAGAAGAGGACTTTGGACCACTGAGAAACAGACCAATTCTGTTTTTTTTTTAGCCCAGATAAGATGCTTCTAATGTTGTTTTGTCATTCAGGAGCGGCTTGACAAGAGGAATATGACATTTGAAGCCCATGTCCAGGATCCGTCTCTGTGTGGTAGCTCTTGATGCACTGACTCCAGCCTCAGTTCACTCTTGTGAAAGTCCCTAACACTTTTGAATGGCCTTTTCCTGACAATCCTCTCCAGGCTGCGGTCATCCCTGCTGCTTGTGCACCTTTTTCTTCCACACTTTTCCCTTCCACATAACTTTCTATTAATGTGCTTTGATACAGCACTTTGGGAACATCCAACGTCTTTTGCAATTACCTTTTGAGGCTTTCCCTCCTTATGGAGGGTGTCAATGATGGTTTTCTGCACAACTGTCAGGTCAGCAGTCTTTCCCATAATTGTGATTCCTACTGAACCAGACTGAGAGACCATTTAAAGGCTCAGGAACCCTTTACAGGTGTTATGGCTTAATTAGCTGATTAGAGTGGGACACTTTGAGCCTAGAATATTGAACCATTTCACATATTCTAATTTTGTGAGATTGTAGATTTGGGGTTTTCATGAGCTGTAAGCCATAATCATCTCAATTATGATAAATCACAGCTTGAACTATCTTGCTTTGCATGTAATGAGTCTATCTCATATATTAGGTTCACCTTTTAAGTTGCATTTCTGAAATAAATGAACTTTTGCACGATATTCTAATTTTTCAAGTGTCACCTGTAATCAAGATTAACTGTGGCCTTTTATCTAAATGTAGTTGATAGTAAAATATCCTTAAAGTCACCATATAAGGTTCCTAGTTTCAGTGTAACCGTACTTATTTATCTTGGATTACATGCTAGAAATGGCAGTATTTGAGAGAGACTTCTCTGGATATGTTGACTGTATCTTCTCTCATGAACTTCATGGGGATTATAATGGAATTTGTTATTTTCAATTATGCATGTCTTCCCTGGGATTTAGATAAAAATGTGTGTGAGGTTTGCAAATCCATATCAGCTCCTCCCCTTGTAAAACAAAACTGAACCCCAAAACCCTTTAAATATATCTTTATCATACAGAATGTTATAATATAGCTGCCACTATTAAATCCATGTTGTTAAGAGTATAAGAACAGTCAGGTTAGATCAGAGTAAAGGTATATTTGCTCCAGAATTCTGTTACCATGGTGATAAACCAGATGCTCTGAGGTAGTTCATAAAACAGATCAGAGCACAGTAGCATCTTCTCTTATGCCCAGAAAATATAGAGCACCACATCATCTACGGGGGCCAAATTGCTGCCTCTAAAAACAAAACCTCATTAAATTCCTTTCATATTGGTGACTCACCTTTGCATTTAATCCACGTTCAGTCTTAAGTATTCCAGTGGAAAGGTGGGAATCAAATAGAACAACACACACACACACACATGTTGTACTCTTCATTGTTACATATGCTTAGTGTATTTGCAAGACTTATAATGAATAATTATAATAGGTATATTGAGAATGAAGATAAATAAGTACTGTATCAACATCTAACAATATGGCATTGTAATAGAATTTAATTAAATGAATTGTACTTCAGCTTAAAATAAAAAAACACTTAGAGGCTATTTTCTTCTTTTCACACTTGGGAATGGTCTCTCATTCTTAACACACTCTTCTGCAGATTTACTCACACTTTATCTTTTACACATTACTCCCACGCTTTAAGCTAATTCATTCTCTCTTTCTCTCTCCCCCCTTTCTCTCTCTCTCTCTCTCTCTCTCACACACACACTTAGTTATCCAGCACCTGAATTTGCTCTACAATCTAAAATCCAGGACTTTTCTTTTCTGCTTATTTTTTGCAGATTCCTTCCTCAATTTTCTCAGTTTTATTTGTTCTATACAAGTTAGGATCTCTAAGCTATTCTCTGATGGTTAGAACAATTAATCAGTGAAACAACTCACCAACAGAAGTTGTGGGTGCTCCAATACTGGAAGTTTTTTTTTATTTAATTCTACATATACACATCAATATATAAACAGTGTGGCACCTAAGCATCATACATTTTGGTGCAGACAAAAATAATAACATTAATCATATCTCTAATGTTAATATACACATTTGTAAATTATAATCTTTCATTATTTAATTGTTTAATATTCCAATACATTCTTCTAATGCCAATCACCATATTATTTAAGTATACATGATTTTTAATTATTCATTTCCTTATTTTATTTTTATTTTAAAAAAGCCTCTCTTTTGATAAGCAGTGTGGTTCCAGATTTTTATATTTTAATACAAACATGATCATACATATTCATCTTTCTTGTTCAGTTTCATTTCACATTATTACTTATTAATATTAATTTCATTAAACTTATTTTATCCAATTTCAGTTCTTATTTCATTTTTCTTGGGATATTCTCATATCTTAACAATATTATCTAAGATTCTTATTTCATTTCTATGTTCATTGCACATATTACTTTTATGTGTCACATTTGCAATTTTATCAATTCTTGTATTAATTCTAGAAATTGTCACTTTTAATTATCAATTTGAGCTTACCACCTTCATTCTACATGAATAACGTTATTTTCCTATCTACTAGATATCAGATATATTTTATGTCAGATTCATCATGGTATTCTTTTCTGAATCATCTATATATTGCAAAAATATTAATCTAGTCAATTAATTATAGAAACTGATATTAATATTTCCTTTATGTTTCTCATAATTTATACATTGCTAATTATCAATTAATATTCTTATAATAAATTCACATTTCCATATCTATTTCATTAAATGCCATGTAATGATAATTATTAAAAAGAAAAGAAAAATATCAGTTCCAATCTTATCTAGTTTCAAATATTTATTCTTATATATCACAACACATTACCTTGCAGAATCTTCCCTATCCTTTTTTACCCTTTGTCTCTCATTCTCCTAACTACATAATTCCTTTTCATTCTTGTTTGCTTCCTGATTATCTTTATTTTCTGGTCCTTTCTCTTAGTTCCGATTTTTCCCATTATTATTTCCCTCCATTTCTCATTCCAATTATTTATTTTGTTCCCCCTCCCTCTCTCGATTTTTCTTCTGTAATTCCTTCTTCTGCTTTTTCCCTTTCCTTTGTTTAGTTTTCCGAACCATTCCCTCATTCATTATCACATCAAACCACAAATTTTTAACTTTAAATCTTTTTTCCTCCTGCTTAAATGATTGTTGTTCTACTTGATCTTCAAAACTGGTTTCCTCTTTATTTAACTCCTCCCCCTCTGGTTCTCTTTGTTTTTCTTCAATCTGAATCATCATTTCTAGTTTTTGTAATATATTGCTGCACATTTCCAAGCTTACTTTCACCATTTCTTTCATATCTTGTAGATCCAGTCTCATTTCCACAAATAATTCCCCTATTGTGTATGCTGCTCCTTTTTCCCCCTCTTCCTCAATAATTATATCCAATCCAAATATCCAGTAGGTTGTTTCAACCAGTGTCTTTTATATTTAATTTCAACAATCAATGTCCATAAGTCTTTGTTTCCAGTTTCTTTTCCAACTTTCCCCCAAAGTCAACATTTCTTTGCTCGCTTTGAAGTGGAGACATCAGAGACAGATAAAATACAACCACCAGCCAATTGTAGCCCCCACTTCATTGTGGAGAAACAGGAGGTGAGGAGCATTCTGAGTGCTGTGGACCCTAGAAAGGCTGCTGGTCCTGACGGTATCCCTGGCCAAGTGCTTAAAGACTATGCTGATCAGTTGGCTGGAGTCTTTACCAGGATCTTTAATCGGTCTTTATCCCAGTCCACTATTTCATCTTGTTTGAAGGCTTCCATCATTGTTCCACTGCCAAATAAGTTCCCTATCAATAACCTCAAGATTACAGACCAGTAGCACTCACTCCTATCATCATAAAGTGCTTTGAGAAATTGGTCTGCCAGCAATCATTTCCAGTCTTCCACATACATTTGATAAACACCAGTTTGCATACAGAAGAAATAGATCTACAGAGGACACTATAGCCATCACTCTTCACACTGCTCTGACACATCTAGAACAGCAGGAGGGCTATGTGAGGATGCTTTTTGTGGATTTTAGTTCTGCATTTAACACAATTCTTCCACATAGACTAGTGTCTAAATTTCTGGATCTTGGACTTTCTTATTCAATCTGCCTTTGGATTATGGATTTCCTGTCTGGCCACTCACAGAGGGTCAGATTAGGTAACCATAACTCTTCAGCCCTTATTCTTAACACTGGTACAGCACAGGGTTGTGTGTTGAGTCCCTTACTCTATTTTGTTTATGTGCATGACTGCATTCCCACTCATGCCAGTAATACTATTGCTAAATTTGCAGATGATACAATAGTGGTGGGACTCATCTTGGGTGGGGATGAGTCTGCCTACTGAGATGAGGTGGATCAGTTGCTTTTGTGATGAGGAGACAATAACTTGGTCCTCAACACCAGTAAGACCAAGGAGCTTATAGTGGATTACAGAAGGAACAGATCATACATCCAGCCCTTGCTTATCCATGGAGACCGAGTGGAGCAAGTGGCCAGTTTTAAATTTCTGGCTGCTACCATAAAAGAGGACCTGACCTGGTTTGCTCACGTTGCAGCTCTGGTCAAAAGGGCCCAGCAGAGATTATACTACCTGAGATTTCTCAGAAAACAACAACTGAATGAAAAACTGCTGGTAACCTTCTACCACTGCACAATAGAGAGTATTACTGCACCTCAATATGGTTTGCCAGTTGCACAGTGGCAGATAGGAAAGCATTCCAAAGGGTTAATGTCATTGGCCAGAAGATCATTGGTTGCCCTCTCCCCTCCTTGGAAGAGCCTTATAGCTCCTGCTGCCTTAAGAAAGTTCAAAACATTCTCAAAGATCCATCTCATTCTGGGCATTTTTTTTTTTTTGAACTATTACCATCTGGCAAATGGTACAGAATAATAAAAACAAGGACAAATAGGCTGAAAAACAGCTTCTATCCCAGGGCAGTAGCTCTTTTGAATTCTACTCTATAGTGCAGTGTTGGTGAGGTGTTGGGGGATTTCAGTTCAATGTTTGGAGTGTGAAGGAAGTGTGTTTGTGTTTTCATGGTCATGATGTGCCCTGAAGATGGTATTTGATTTTGTTGTACGAGGTGCAATGACAATAAAGTAAACTAAACCAGGTAGTTCCAAAGCAATTTTTTTCAAATATCTATCCCTTGTGATATTCTGGTATTTCACTTTTCAGGGTTTTTATTTTATTATGATGGAGTTCCTCTTATTTTCTTTTAAGTTCCAAGTTCCAATTTTAAAAAGACCAGACACTTTTCAAAAAGTCACTGAAGTTTTTCCTGTACCATCAGGTGGCACTCTCAACACTATTTCCACTTTCCACCCTTTCTTTCACTTTTCCCCTTTTTTAGTTATAAAACTTTTATTAATTTCATTAATTTTAATTATTAACTGTTATTTCTTTTCAACACATTCAGTTCCAGCATTTACTTATGCCTATTTAGTGCCAAAAGTCCAATAGTTATCCAATTTAGTTCCCAAGCCTTTTGTGCTAAAATATTTTCCTCTGAATTTTCACCTCCAGATTTGTTCATTTCAATATTCAAAGTCAGTTTCCTTCCCTTTCTTGCTGATCACTGCTTCTACACACTTTCATCCAAAATTGTTCTTTGTTTCTTAATTCCAGGGTACCTTAATGTTCATGTATTTTGCCTGGTTCACACTCCACTTTCTACTTCACCATTCCAGCACAGCCTTAGTTTCCCAGACTGCTTCCCGTCTTTGTGGTGACCATTTTGACCATTGCTGCAGCTTGTCTTTGGAGGGGGTTTATTTTGTCAGGGAGGGGAGATGCAGCTCCCCTCGACCCTCCAAGCAGTTCCCCCTTTCTTCACCACCCCTCCAGGGTGGTTCTGGTCTCAATTGGGATCCTCCAACAAGCGAGCACAGAGCGAAACTGCACATGATTGCGGATTCTGCTCCAACTCCGATGGAAGAGCAACCAGAAGTCCCACTGGAAATTTTAAAGAAGAGATTGGACAACCATTTGTCTGAAATTATATAGGATTTCCTGTCTGAGTGCAGGGGGTTGGATTAGAAGATCTCTAAGGTCCCTTCCAACTCTGTTATTATATTCTAAATCCACATCCTTTTGTCCACATTTCATTCAGCCAAGAGGTGCATGCATTGTAATAATGCACACTTAGGATGCCAATGGCCATAATCAAATCAATAACTGCATCCTGAAAACTTTAAAATAGAAAGCTACAAAATAGAATGATGAAAGCACAATTAACATCACTTATCTTTTTTAAAATTAATTTTTAAATAGCAAATATCTATGGAGATTCTCAGTCATCCAGGTCATAGTTATCCCAAAGGTGCTTTTTTCAAGAGGCAACTGGAGTTTCTGGTTTTTCTTTGAAGATTTTCTATTTTCTAAAGCACCTGCAGGCCAGACAAGGAATAATGTATGGAAACTGAACAAGGAGAGATTTAACCTGGAAATAAAGAGAAACTTTCTGGCAGTGAGAACAATCAACCAATGGAACAGCTTGCCATCGGAAGTTATGGGAGCGCCATCACTTGAGATTTTCAAGAAGAGTTTGGAGTGCCATTTGTCAGAAATGGTGTAGGGTCTCCCACGGATTGGACTAGATGATCTACAAGGTCCCTTCCAACTCTGATATTCTATTCTAAATCCACGTCCTTTTGTCCACATTTCATTCAGCCAAGAGGTGCATGCATTGTTATAATGCATACGTAGGATGCCAATGGCCATAATCAAATCAATAACTGCATCCTGAAAACTTTAAAATAGAAAGCTACAAAAAAGCTGAAGAAGCTTCTTGGATGAGAAGTGAAATGTCTTCAAAGAAAACAAAGAAAGTCCTGTTGCCTCTTGAAAAAGCACCTTTGAGATACCTTTTAAACAGTTTATATTGAAAAATTCCAGAAGGAGAATACAGTCTCTTTAAAATTAAAATAGATCTCTAAAATTGGTCTCTAAAATTGGATGGAGAATGTAATTATAAATTTAGTGTGTTGCACAAGCTAGAAATGATGCAGGATGAATTATTTCTTTAAGTGGTGGAAACATCTCCTGAGATCTAATAATGAAAAAACATATAGTCTCAGAATAATATAATTGTTGTACTGTGCATCAGTTCAAGGTCTTTTGTAAATATTTGGTTCATAATTTTGACTCTGGTTGACTTCAACTGAATTTCCAAATCAGACTGAGTTTTCTAAAGGAAACACAAGGAAACTCCAAACCAGTATGGGTTAATATGGAGGTGGCCTTTCATACATGGATGCTGCATTTTAAGCCTTGGATCAGATTGATGATTCAATGGACACAACAGTACAAATTGAACTGGCAATTTAAATTAGATTTACAAAGGCCTACTGGTTAGCAATTGAGCACTTACTGAAGCTTATGGATACTTCATAAGAATATCAATATGTGCAGCACACTGTAATCACTTCAGCTTGATGCGAACTATGGCAGAGACCAAATTGCCAAATCTGTCTGACTCAGCAAAGGTCATAGTTATTTAAATATACTCCTTGTGTAACTGCTACATGAAAATCCAGGTGTACCAGATACTTCAGAAAAGAGTATAACTCCTTAACCTTAAACACTTTCTGTTAACCAAACAGCATTTCTGATAGGGTCAGGCTTAAGGTTTTCAAAGTAGTTGACTGTAGAAAGCTTAATATTCTAAAATGGGGAAGGAAGGAAAGGTCAATAATTTGCAAGCTTTCCAGCAGGGGTGAACTGCTGGGGGTTCACAGGGGTTCAGGAGAGCCTCTAGCTAAGATTCAAATCCCACTCCTGGCTGACCCTGCCCACCCCACTTTTCCCCTCCCAGGAATCCATATTGGATGCAGGTAAGTGCAGGGTGTACGTGGAGGCTCAGGGAGGGCAAAAACCTGGCCTCTTGGAAGTTCAGGAAAGCCAGAAATGGGCCAGTTTCCGGCTTCCAAAGAGTCTCCAGAGCCCATGAATGCCATTTTTATCCTCCTGGAAGCTCAAAGAAAGCCTCCAAAGCCCAGGGAGGGCAAAAATGCCATGGTGAAGGAGGCCAACTAGGCTATACCCACCATGGCCACACCCATCCAGCAACCAGGCAGAGAACCCTTTGCTAAAACTTTTGAAGCCCACCCCTGCTTTCTAGCTGTCGGAAGCCAGCTGGGAAGCTTGCAAATGATGATCACATGACCCGGAACACTGCAACTATCATAAATCCATGCTGGTTGTCAAGCATCTTAATTCTGATCACATGACCATGGGAATGCTGCAATAGCTCTCAGTAAAAGGAGTGGTCATAAGCCACTTTTTTTCAGTGTCACTGTAACTTTGAAAGATCTTTAAATAAATGTTTGTAAGTCAAGGACTACCTGTTATCAGAAAGGCTGCAGGGATTCTATCTGAACAAAGCAAAAACTTTATACGAGGGCTAAGATTCATTTTCTGAAATCTTGAAAGACAGCATTACTGACAGTTCATGGACAATTTGCATAATTTCACTAAATTTTCCACACCAAATGTCTTTGAGGGAAAGGAAGACAATCATCAGATAGACAATCCTCAGTGAAATTTATAATTACCTGTCAATAGTTTCATAATGAAGCAGGAAATGCATTAGACCTGTCCGAGCATTCGTTATCCATAATGTATGTTATCAGTGCTATATTTGAGAGGCAATTAGATAATGTGACTTCAGACACATTTGGTTTCGGTTTTAAGTGCGGTTTAGTTGAGATTGATCCCAAGAAAATGCAGGGAAGGCAAATTTTGGGCAATTTCTGTTCTTTTGGAGCTCATTTTGATGTGGGGGAAAAATAAGCATTTCAGTAGTGAAGATTGAAAATAAATGCTACATTCTATTTCTTTAACAACAGGAAGTCAGCGATATAATTTAAAATACAACAAGTCATAAAACATGAATATAAAAGAGAAGGAAAACAATAAAATATGTTGAGTCCAGTAAAAGTAATCTTGCCACTATTTTTTAAAAAGAGAAATTTGGCTTCTAGAAATTGAACATGCAAATAGAAATGAGGGATAATTCCATGGATTGATCTACCTTGTTCCATCCCATATAGGCAAATGAAGATATTAGAGTGTCTAGCTGTGTCATTTCCTGGTATTCAGCAAATGGCTATCACTGTGTTAGTTAAAACTTAAGACTATTCAGATTCAGACTCTATTTATTTATTTGTCAACAGCTTACAAGATAATAAACATAAGTATAAATACAGGAAATGGGTATGAATAATTCAGGACAATAGGACAGAGATGGTAGGCACGATTGTGCACTTATGCAATTATGGGTCTGTTCCTCTCAATTTCTTCACAGAAGTCTCCTTGTGTGAATAGAACAAAGAGAACTACACATATAAATTATCTTGAGCTCTTAAGAGAAAGGTGGGATATTGTCAGGACAAAGAATCAGGACCATTCATAGGGTTGCAGCATAGAAGAATTATTCAAGCTTATACAGAAAAATCTGGTCAACTGAATTTCAACACTAAATTGATGCCAGATAAGAGTCAACAGAATTCAGGAGGGTTGAACTTGGTCCACTAGTGAGAACACAATGACTTTAAGCTGATGACATGTTTAACTCTACCCCCCAGCTCTGCCTGCTCTTCTCCTACAGATATAAATCTAATAAGAATATAAAATAATAAATGAAATACATTTGATGAAACATAGTGTAGTGGAATATAGTCTGAATTTCCAGGAGGAAGGAGCTGTGCTCCAGAGCATAAAAAGGCAATGGATCTTGGAAACCTTGGTAGAGAAGAACAGCCTTAAAATAGCTCCTCCTGAATGATTTACAGATTATATCTACAGTTGTGCAAATAGTTGCTTTAGTCTGGCAAGATTCTGTCTATAAGTGAAGAACATGAAAGGAAACTACTCAGAAGTAACTCTGCATATTGTTCTTGCTTCTTGGGGACTGATAGCTTGCTTTTAAAAGTTCCTTCCAAGAAACAGTGTGGTTGAATGTGGCAAATGCTTGTATGAGCCATGGTGGCGCAGTGGTTAGAATGCAGTACTGCAGGCTACTTCTTCTGATTGTCAGCTGCCTGGAATTTGGCAGTTCGATCCTCATCGCCTCAAGGTTGACTCATCCTTCCATCCTTCCGAGGTGGGTAAAATGAGGACTCAGATTGTTGGGGCCAATAGGCTGACTTTGCTTAGAGAGGTCCATAAAGCACTGTAAAGTGATATTTAAATCTAAGTGCTATTGCTATTTGTTTAGGGTGTGGGTGTCTGTGTGTCTGAATATTCTGATTTTTGTTCCATTAGTCTGTTTCTATTTTTAATATAATCTTTATTAAATCTTTGAAACAAGAGGGTAAAAGCTTACACAAATGAAAAGTAAGAAAGAAAAAAATAATTATATAAAAGAAAGAGCAAAAGGTGCAAGAAAAGAAAAAAATGAACAAAAATAGAAAAAGAAAGAAAATATAAATATAAACCCTGCTTCTGATAGAAGACAATATCCCTACTTTCAGACTCCTATGGGATCCCAAGGGAATTCTTCCCAAAGGTGGACAGCAAAGAAAGCTTTCAAACAATGGAAATATGTATAACAGAAAGCAACAACACTTCTTTAGTAATTTTTTTTTGTCACCTCCAATGGCAAGATAAACTAAAAACAACATCACCAAGATAAATGCTGAAGGAATTCTAAAGTATCCTGGGAATAAAACAAAAAACTTTTGATAACTGAATGATGGATTTTGCAGCCATGTTAGTCCCAGCAAGAGTTTTGTCACCTTAAATATTCATGCCGAATGTTAAGCAATTCAAAACAAAACTGCATATACTGGAGCCCAACCTGAACACCATCATTGACAAAAATTCACCACTATCCAATTGTAAGGCAGCTTTACTTGGGACAGTAACCTCTAACACTATAAACCATCAGCATCTGCCTATTCCACATCTTTGGGAAAGATTTGATAGATGGATAAAAATGCCAAGTCCAGTCTGAATATCTGAGCTGATTTTGCAAGGAATAATAATTCGAATAATTTTGCAGAATAATAATAATGGCACTGAGAGAGGAATGAATAGGCACAGTATATGATTGACACAAATCTGTCCTGCATTGAATCAGTGTATGACCACCATTTCTGAATGTTGACAATTCCTCATGGCAAGGATGGCCAATTTTTCAGGCATCTTTGTAAACCTTGTTAAGTGTGCTGCAATGGAAAAGAAGGTGCCTGGTGAATGGGACTCAATTCCATTGGAAGGAACACCCACTTTTTCACCTATTTATTATTCTATAACAGATTTATATAGCCACCCATTTCACAAAACATGACTCTGGGTGGTGTACAACTATAAAATGAACAACATAAATAAAGGATGGATTGGAGGAACTGTCAGGTGCAAGAAGTTAGGAACCAGGATAGAGTTCAAAAACACCATGAGTTTATTCCATGCAACTTATACACAAGAATAGGTACTACTAATGGTTAAGGCAAATTGGTGCCAAATAAAAGTCAATGGACTTCAAGGAGGCTGGACTTAGGTCCCTTATGAGAGTGTAGGGACTTCAAACTGATGATGCATTTGACTCCAACTTCAGGCTCAACCTGGTCATCTCTACATGAACTGCAACCATTTAGCATCACATTTATTCTCTGATCTCATTCTTGAGCTATTCTTCATTCTAACACTTTGATTTCTATAGGTAGAGGGCTGTTTCCAAAAAAGAAAACTGAAGTGTTTCAGGTGCCTTTACAAATTAGGCTACATATAGGAATTCCCATCACCCCCAGGGGTTTCATTTGCCCATTTCCAGGGGTGGGATTCAAATTTTTTAACAACCGGTTCTGTGGGCATGGCTAAGTTGGTAGGACATGGCTTGGTGGTCATGCTATTGGCTGGGCGTGGCCAACTCAATATCACTCACATCGAGGCACGCATCTCCTCGCCTGGCCTCTCATGACTGTTGGGATGCTGCAACAGTCGTAAGTGTGAAAAATGGTCATAAGTCACCTTTTTCAATGCCATTGTAACTTTGAATGGTCACTCCACACAAGCAAAGTACCAGCAAAGGAGGGGAAAAAAACTCCAGAGAAGTTCCTGAGACAGGAAGTCTAGTCCTGCCAAGAATGTAATAAGAGTTAACAGAGAGGCAGTTTCTGTAAGCAACACCAGAATGTTTCCTTCTTGCCTTCCTTACAGGATTAGGCCAGTAATTTCTTCTAACAACCGGTTCTCCAAGCTGCTTAGAATGTTAACAACCAGTTCTAGCGAATCGGTGTGAACTGGTAGAATCCCACCCCTGCCCATTCCTATACACTTTAACCACTGTATTACAATGACCCCTAAGGAGGCAAGTCATGTATTACCTCCACCTCTAGGGAAATCTGGCACAATTTGGAAGAAAGTTTGCTAAGTAAAGTACAAGGTTCAATTTCTAACTCAGTTCCTAACGGACAAAAGTGTTAAACTATAGAGCTGTTCCTTCTCTTCTTTCAAATTGTTGTGTTGCTAATTAATTTGCTTTTCCCTGGTGCAATTAATCTGGAATATTAAAGTTAAATATATTATGGGCTCTAAATTTAATTTAGGAAAGACACAGAATTTTAAGTTATCCCTTGCTGCCTAGTTCATATTTATACTGTAGTCATGTAATAATACATTCAATTTAACTCTTTAACTCTACAAAGAGCACCTTTGCTTTAAATCTGTCTCTATCAAAACCTGAAGACCATTTTACTGTATCGGCACTCATAGTTTCAGAGATCGGTCGGTCAGAACTGCAGAGAACCTAAGGAATTGTCTTTTGATTTCACTAAGATCAAGTGTTGCTCAGCAACCTCCTGGGCTTTTTAAAAGCACACTGACGTGCCTTCTTTTATGTTGGCTAACTCTGAACAACAGGGTAGAGGGCCCATTAGCCATCTCCTCATCTTTTGTGTAAGTGGGGGATAGAGTTACTATTGCTGAAATAAGATGAACTCTAATCTCAGAGCTTCTGAAAGTTCTCGGGATCAGTCAGTTTCTGCAACAGGAAGAATGTTGCTTCTCCTCATATGCTGACTAGGATAAAAAAATCTGCAGAAGTGGTATACCTAGTTTTCCAAGGATTCTCTCCTGTAATTCTGGATGGAAGGAGGATCTTTGGAGCGCACTCTCAGGGTCTTTGGAAGGCTGTACTAGAAGATATGAGATACAACAATGTTCCTCCTCTTTACAGCGAAGAAGATACACCTTCAGAAAAAAAGGGTTTATTTGCCACAGTCACTTCATAGTTAGTTTCCAGCAGTACATGGAGTAGATTGTATTGACTGGATCCAAAACTCTCTTGCTCCCCAAAGTAACACTGTTCTGCAATTAAATATCTGTGGAGATTCTCAGTCATTCAGGCCATAGTTATCTCAAAGGTGTCTTTTTTCAAAAGGCAACCAGACTGTTTTTTTCTATGAGGAAGAAGAAGAAAATGTTTAGCTTCTCTTCTAAGAAGCTTCATCAGTTCTTCGTTCTGCAATTATTTTCTTAGTATCTTTAGGGCTCTGTATGCAAGAAACTTTCCTGTCTTCCTATCTTATTCTCAGGAAGCTTGAGGGTCTTGAATCAGGGGTGTCAAACTCAGAGCCCATGGGGCTGGCCTGGAAATATCAAAGGACCGGTCTGCGGTGCCTCTGCTGGCCAAAATGGGCTGCGTGGAGGCCCCACAAGGCTCCTGCATGGCTCATTTTTGGCCTCCCCAGGAATAGGAATGGAATAGAAGACATGGAAGGGACCTTGGAGGTCTTCTAGTCCAAACCCCTGCTTATACCATTTCAGACAAATGTTTGTCCAATCTTTTCTTAAAAATTTCCAGTGTTGGAACATGAGCCACAGTGGCACAGTAGTTAGAGTGCAGTACTGCAGACTACTTCTGCTGACTGCCGGCTGCCTGAAATTTGGCAGTTCGAAACTCACCAGGCTCATGGTAGACTCAGCCTTCCATCCTTCCAAGGTGGGTAAAATGAGGACCCAGATTATAGGGGGCAAGAGGCTGACTCTGTAACCACTTAGAGAGAGCTGCAAAGCACTGTGAAGTGGTATGTAAGAGTGCTATTGCTATTAACAATTTCTGGAGGCAAGTCATTGATTCATTGTTTCTCCTTAGTTCTAGGTTGCTTCTCTCCTTGATTAGTTTCCATCCATTGCATCTTGTCTTGCTTCTTAGGTGCTTTGGAGAATAGCTTGACTCCCTCTTCTTTGGGGCAGCCCCTGAGATATTGGAAGACTGTTATCATGTCACTCTGAGTCCTTTTAAATAAACTAAACATACCCAATTCCAGCAATCATTCTTTATATGTTTTAGCCTCCAGTCCTCTAATCATCTCTTCTCTGCACTTTCAAGAGACTCTCAAGCACCTTTTCATTAATCCCCATCTCCTCTCTAACCTCACCCTACCAAACCTTATTAGGTAAGCCTAACTAATTCCATAGGAAGACGAGAACTATACTGCTGTAGTCTTGGGAATATTTTCTCATTCCCACACTCAATGTCTATCTCTGCTTCTCCAAATCCTTGGTCCTCCAAGTCCAAGATTTGGATCTCAGGCCAGACACACAAACCTTTTGTCTCTTATTCCTGTCTCAGAATTTAGTCATAATATTTTTCCATGCCCTTCATCTTTTAATGCCTTTTAAACATTGCTGCTCCTAGAAGAGAGGTTTACAAAATTTTAAGAGCTTAATTTCCACAATGGCAAAAAAGAAAATACATCAAGTGCACATAATTACATATTAAATACATAGTACTGTCTTCAGTAATTGATGAAAACTATTCAAATGTAACAGAACATTATGTGTGCTGAGGGGAAAATGTTTTTCCATTAAAATCTCTAGGAATCATTCCAAAGCAGCAAACACATGATATTTTCCTTTATGAAATCTATCTTCCATCTTTTGACATAATATTTTTTTTTGTTAAAAAAAAATTAAGGGCCAAATTAAACATAATGCTAAATGTGTTACTCAGATTGTGTTGAACGTAGTAACGATGTTCTATACCTTGGAAACATCACAATGAACGTATCACAGATGTCTTATTTTTGAAGTGTATCTAGAAACTCCAAATACACCAAACCTGAAAAATTATTTATTTATTTATTAAACAAATTGATATAGCTACCCATCTACCAAAAAGAAACAAATTTAGCTGCCTTTTGTTGTTCAGTCACTAAGCTACATCCAACCCCATGGATCATTGGCTGCTTACTGGTACACAAAGTTGGATCGGGGATGTTTTGAAAAAAATTGCAGTAATTTTTTTTGGCTTTTTTTTTATGCAATGTAAGGTATAATTTCTAAAAACCCAAATAGCTTAAGGCTTGATTGTCTATTTCCCATTACGATCTCTCTAGAGACTGTGTGGTCCTTTCAAGGGGTTGCCAAAGCTTTACTTTATTGATTTATAACCAAATACCAAAAAGTAAGGGAACAAAAACACAAGCCCAATGTAAGGTGCAGTCAAAAAGCAATATAAGGAAGGAAAATTGAAGAAAATGATATAGTACAATTGAGATTATCCATGACGCTCTAAAATCAAACCTTCTGATGCCTCCCAGAGTGTCATATACAATATATCACTTGGTCTTATACGCAAAGCTCCTTTAGGTATTATATTTGTCTTCTACTGATTTAATTCATATATCATGCTAAGCTACAGTCCATGATTCACATAGCTCAATGCTCAGCCCAGGACAAAATGAACCACAATAAATGAAAGAACTCCTGATGTTGGGAAGTAAGCAATAAAAAGATCAAATCAGTAAGTGGTTTAGACTGATGCACTCACATGTCATGCTCTCCGCTTTTAATATGTCTTTCTTTAGTTTGACCCTTTGAACAATTTCAAGGCTGATTTTATTTCTTATTTCTGTTTAATTACATTAGAGCTGTCACATTGTATGTATTTTTGTACTCCATTTGGTTATTAGTAGCCTTGAGTATCCTCATTAGATGGAAAATTAGAATGCAATTTGTTTATGTACATAAATAGATTTGTGTAAGGCAGCTTTCCACAACACTTGTGATTCACTCTTTTCTATAATGTCAATAAATTCATTTTCCTTGATGTTTTGAAGAGTCCTGTTAGACAATGGCACTTTTCAGGTTAAACACATTTAGCAACTGCAGGCAGCATTCATTGCTTTCAAAACTACTTTCTCTAGGAATTCAACGTTACTAGCAAACCCCTCTTTGATACTTCTTTTTTACCTATAAGTAGCTTACATCAGCAGAAAAATCACACGCCTGGGAGACCATAACTATTGGCTTAGCCTCATTAGAACTAAAGTGACACTGAGCTGTGCCAGGAATACTTTGCTTCTGTTTACAGGAGAGTAAATGACAGATTAGTTTGCAAAGTCACGATTTCAGAGAACAAATCAGAGGAGGGAGGGAGTTTGCAACCATTCCACTTTGGAACAGATATTGTAGACTTTGCAGCCAAAAAGCAATAAATAAATGGCTTGATTAAAGTGCCTCCTGGACACGTAGAGAGCGGAATGACCCTTAGTTGCCATAGAGAACAGCTGCCTTAAAAAGTGATGTGTTCCCTAAGTGAAAATTGATACTTCTAAAGTTCCAAAAAGGAAGAAAGAAAGCTTGTTATCTCCAATATTCAGGAAGTATGCCTTCATCTGTAATGTACAATATACTCCCCCATACCCACCATTATTGCTATTGTGGTTTTCCAGCATTTCACAAATGTTATGCTACAGGAGTTGTTTGGAGCAATCTCTTTTTATGCATCAAATGTTGCTTTTGAAGGTAGAGGCTATTTTATGGCATACAGTGCATTGGGAATTGGATCAGATCTTGGACATTGCTATAACATAGAAAGATGATCTATTCTAACATTTGAAAAGCAAAGGATTTGCAGAGATGGATAAATTGATATTGAAAATAAAAGATAAAGGGGACACACAGTACTATTCAACGTGGAATAGGTTTTATCAATGGTTAGAGATAAGAGGTAGAAATTAGATGAAGATCGATCATTGTTATGTATAAGTAAAATATGAATGTTGTTCATAATTACAAATATGTTAGTATGATTAATATGATCATAAATAAGCTAATACAATTATAGATATGGTTATAATTACTATGTGTATTATAATTTACTATCAGTATATCTATTATTTTTCTTTTTTTTCCTTTGTAAAATGAAATGCCCGGACATTACTCTGTATTCAAATACTTATATATAAATTTTAAAAAACTTGACTTAAAAAAAAAGAAAGCTAAAGGATTTGTTGATTATCAAAATTTAGCAAGGGGATGAGCTCCTGTTACTTGTCGCAGCTCCTGATCACCTAGCAGTTCGAAAGCATGCAAATGCAAGTAGATTAATAGTTACCATTTCTGTGAGAAAATAACAACTTTCCCAGTGTCTTTGGCCTGTAGCCATGCTGGTCACATGATCTTCAGACTGGCTTCCTTGGCCAAGAAATGGAGAATCAGATATGACTGTTAGGGAAAACCTTACCTTTTTAGTAGTTATGTGCATAAGGCAAACAAAGGTCTCAGGGGAGAACATTCACAGTTTGGGGATAATGTAAAAGAAACTCTAACAGGAAATCTTCAGGTTTGAAGCCGGGGAACCAGTTTCTCAGTCTCCATAAGCCATGTGGTAACACATCCAATTGGTTTTGGGAAGGTTGTTTCTGCTATGTTTGGTATAGTTTTTGCAAAAATGCTCCATGCTACAATCATTTTCACTAGAGGCATTTGTTGTATAAGGTGCATTCCTAGTTTGTAGATTTGGTCTATTGTTGGAAGGTGAATTCTTAGGGAACTTTTATCCAATCTAGTCAGTGGTGGGATTCAAAAATTTTTACTACCGGTTCTGTGGGCGTGACTTGGTGGTCATGCCAGGGGCGGGTTACTGCAAAATCCCCATTCCCTCCCCACGCTACTAACCTGCTTTCCAGCTCCATTGTCCTGTGCAGGGCAACCAAAGAAGACCCAGCCAATCAGCTGGGACTCAATGGGAGGCAGAGAATAGATTGGGACTGGGCCATTCAGAGGTGGGATTTGCCAGTTCTCTGAACTACTCAAAATTTCTGCTACCGGTTCTCCAGAACTCGTCAGAACCTGCTGAATATCACCTTTGAATTTAGTCCAATTTATTATTTGGGTCTCCAACTTTTATCCAATTTGTTCTACTCCAGTCAACCTCTTACTGAACCTAGGTCACATTCAAAAGTAACAATTTCTTTCTTGATATTAGTTGGTAAGGAACAATAAACGTAGCTACAATTTGATACAGTTTCAATTACTTAAGAGTCAACAAAGTACACACACATACAACCTTATCTGAGTCCCATAATAAAACTTTAAAGAGTAAAAGCTATATTGAGCATTTACTTGTGAACATTTATAGCAGATAGGAGGAATCACACACCATTTTATTACACTCTATTCATTCTTCAGTGTCTCTAGATGTTTCAGGTTCAAGATAAGAAAAGGGGGTATCAGTTTATATATGAGGAGTGAGGTGGAAGTCAGGCTGATGTTGGAGGTATTACTTGTATCAGAACAATATTAACAATATTGAGGTGAAATGGGATCAAGCAAATTTAATAAATAAAATAAATGTAAAATATTCAATTAATGTCTACTTCAATCACCATTTGAATTCCATAACCCATTCTAATTCATAAATACAACTAGACATTTTTATCTGTACTTTTTATGAATGTTATGATATATAAATATATACCTGATGGATAAACTCTACATTATAAGTTAATGTATATTGGATTCAGGTCTATGTAACCTTTTGAATGAAGCAGCAAGAAAAGATAAAAAGAGAAATTATTAATGTTTTGAAGAGAGATGTATAAAACTGTAAGATTAATTTTAAATTTTTAAATTACAATTAAATCCAATTAAAATTAATTTAATAGGAGAATAATTTAACTTTAAATCAAATTTAAAGTGTAAGTTGGTCTAACAAAACACTCTTCTCAATTATATTTCAAAGAATACAAAGTTAACAATAGGTCTTTGGCCGTCTCAGAAAAAGAATATAATAAACCAATAGGTCAACTCATAAAATATTTCTATGGTGTTTTTAGAGTTGCCAACAGAAAGGGAGGGGAGAGCAGTGTAGCAGATTGCAAACTGAAACTGAAGCATTCCATAAATGTTTTCAAAGATAGTAACTAGGTGACTGAAGTTTCTGCCGTGCAAAATTCTAACTGGAGAGCATGATTGATGACTCTTGGCTATGGATGTGTCCCATTGGAGAATATGAATTACGTTACATCCAGGGGGCGTGGGGGAAACCAGGGTCAAGGGTGACAATGAATGATGTATCTCAGAGTCGGCTACACCCAGGCAGTGCCAGGCAATTTAACTCCCAATAAATCCTTTTGAAGTTTTGGAAGTTTGGCTTGAGACTCATGATTTAAATGGGGGTAACTGCCAGAATCTTGACAGAGTAGCTGCCCCAACCTGATCCCTCACAAAGAGAGAATGGTAAGGTGAAGTTCTGGAATGGTTGAAGAGTAGCTAGCAAGATGCAACCTTGCTGGTTGTTTTCAGCTTTGTTTTATGACCAGTTATATCCATCAGCCATTCTGTGAATATGTAAAGTGTTCCTTACAGTCCATTTTTCAGTGACTACAACATGGTTTCAAAACTTTAGGGAACCATTTCATCTCATTCCCCAAACCAGTAAGCAAATTTACAAAAATTGTGTTTGGTTGGAGGTATTTTGATGTGTACTTTTGTGATTTTTGTGAAGTAGTTCTCTAGAGGCAGATGAATTTGGAAAGTATTCTAGTTCTCATTAAATCACCTTCAACAACTCATCATCCTGTCTCACAAGGTAGATGCCAGTGGGAATACGGCTCTCTCCAATTTGAAGCAGATGTTTGATTTTTTTTGTTAGACCACTATCCAGCAGATTTGTCAGTTCCTGGCATATTTGCCCGTGAAAGAGGAAAGCTGTAAAAGACAAAAGTTCCTGCAGTAATAAAAGTGGACATTAATCTTTATAAATGATATTGATTTTGTGTGTAAGCCAGTTTTCTGGCCCAGCATCAGCTATCACTTCAGCCATCAAAGGTCTCTTTGAAGTCATTGCATTGGGACATTGGGACAAGAAAGAGGCAGCTCCTGCTGTGTTGTGAAACATTTATAACTTTTTGAAAAAAAAAAAAGTAAAACGAACTTTATTTTAGTAAGGACCTCATATATAATAAAAAATAGAGTGCATATCAGTGCTATTTTATTGAAGTTTTAAATAAATTTTGCTATTGGCATAAAATATTGTAGAACCTTCAACAGATTAAACTTCAAAAGAGATGATAGGCTTTAATACATTCTTCTATCACACTGCCATTTGATAGTAATTTCATAAATCCCTTTTACAAGTGCCCCAATGTCCACAGATTAAAAACAGAATTTATACAATGGTTGTAATTTCTACAATTCCTATTACAGTTCTTGTGATGGAAGAACTGCCTCTGTTACAATTTAGAATAGGGCATAATACAAGGGCCTGACTGCTAAGGATGACTAAAACTGTCATTATTATTTTTTGTGCTGCTCTTTCCATTTATCATCCCAGACACTGACTTGATCCAAGTTTCTAAGTTCTCTTTAGTCTATCTTCATTAAGTATAGTAGTCTTCTTTTACAATGTAACCCTGATGTTATTAAGGCACCAGTGAAGGAAACTTTAAATTTCTTATGCTTCTAAACTATGTCACTGGGGTATTTTGAAGGTACAATAATTTTTGTCCATGTGCTTAGGAAAAAGCACAATAAACATTATTGCCTGTCCTGGATCTTTATGAGGTAATAAGAGAAAAGAACACCACTCTAGGTTATTGACAAATACTTGGCTCAGAAGCTTCATACATAAGCTTTGTGCTAGCAGATGCCATCGTTTATGTAAACTATCAAGTAGCCATTTTTAGTATGTTGTATTTTAAACTTAGACTATTTTCTTGAGATTATAACTTCCAGGCACTTGATCAAGCTGTAGTTTTAGGACAAGTTTTACCATTCTTTATAGAATGTATTAATTTTGGAACTGCAGTTTAGACATTTCAGAGTGCCATTCTTTTATTTGCCTTTTCAAAAAATGTTTTTGTCAACTTATATTATACTAAATAACAGTATTGAGGTGTGAATTTTGCTCACAAGGGAATCCACAGATAGTCCCAATTCAGGTCAAGAGAGATATTTCCCTGGTGGTAACCAGGTTTCAGTGAGCAGAACAAAACACATTGTCAAGTCTAAGGCAGAGTTTCATTATTTCAAATAAAGTTAATAGCCTGGAGACACAAAAGTGTATTAAATACCATTGTACTTCTTTTAGGGTTTGAGCGAGAGCCAGTTTTGTGTAGTAGTTTAAGCAGCAAGCTAGAAACTATGAATTCTACTCCTGCCTTAGGCATGGAAGGCAGCATGGGGAACTTGAAGCCAGTCACTCTCTCTCTCAGTCCTGAAAGAAAAAGAAAATGTTGCCAAGAAAACTGCAGGGACTTCTCCAGGCAGTCAGGAGGAATCAAAAAATGGTTTGAAGGCACATGCACATGCATATACAAACACACAAACCAATGGAAGTGTTAATTTTTTTTACTACCAGTTCTGTGGGCAGTGGCTTGGTGGCCATGGCTTGGTAGGCATTGCAGGGGAAGGATACTGTAAAATCCCCATTCCCTCCCCACCCCACTAACCTGCTTTCCAGCTCCGTTCTCCTGTGCAGGGCAACAAAAGAATACCCAGCCAATCAGCTGGGACTCAGTAGGAGGCAGAGAATAGGGGGGGAGGGGCCAATCAGAGGTAGGATTTGCCAGTTCTCTGAACTACTCAAAACCGGTTCTCCAGAACTGGTCAGAACCTACTGAATACCATCTCTGATACAAACACACACATATTAATTGTTCTCCAATAGATTCTTTTATGGTTGAGGTGCCCACCTGATCATATTCAATATTGTTCAATCCCAATTGCCTGCTAAAAATGGTTACTTAGGAATGACATAATGTTAACAAATAGAGCATCCATTTCAATTCCCCTCTTCATTTATGTTGACACTTCATCTTGTTTCTCCTTCTTCATGTACATTGAAGCATCCCTGTTTCTCTGAAGATAAAATTATAATGCTGGTATAGGTTGAAACTCAAGTCTAGGATTATGTGTGAATTTCCAGACCAAAAAAAAATCAAGAGCATTGGGTTCCTTTGAGTAGAATCTTTTTGGTGTCTTTTTCTCTTGTACAACTGGGGCATAACATATGGATACTCAAATATCTTTATTATAATAACTGTTCTGTCCAATTTGATAGACTGTAAGAACTTTTGTTTGGCCCCTGATGTGATGACCCAGGGCATGGCACAGAGATAACACAAACAGCTGGCGGTGGAAATTGGCCCTTTTGTGCTCCAAATCTACCCCAAACACTCCCACGTTTCTGACAAGTCCCGGAGCAGGGTGATAATAACCCCACACACAAACCTCAAGCAGCCTGTGGCTGCAATTAGTCCAGCCCAGGGGCTGTCAGCACCAAGGCTGCATGGCAGAGGTGGTACTCAGTAGGTTCTGACCAGTTCTGGAGAACCGGTAGTAGAAATTTTGAGTAGTTCGGAGAACTGGCAAATACCATCTCTGACTGGAGATTTTACGGTATCCTTCCCCTGCCACGTGCACCAAGCCATGCCCACAGAACTGGTAGTAAAAAAAAAATGAATCCCACCACTGCTGCATGCCAATAAATCCGAAATGTATTTGACAAAACAAGAGCAAAGAAATGAGTTCAGGGAGCAAAATATCCAGAACGCCACATAGGAATGCAAGGATTCTTGGCACATTCAAACATCAGCACACAACATTTCAGGAACTCAGCATTTATTCCCAACAAATGCTCCTCCCCACAGCATCTCCTTAAGTCTCATTCCCCAGGTGTGCCTGGTAAAGCTGGGCAGGGCATTCTCCTTGTGAGTGGCCTGCTCCGTGTAAGCTGATCATGCCTCTTCTGCAGTCTCTGAGCCCTTGAATCAGTAAAGGGTGGTACTTGCTCCTCATCTGAGCTCTGCTCCTCCCTGCCTGCAGACCTTACTAATTCCAAAAAGCCTTGCCTGGACTGACCCCATCCTTCCCCAGTTTCTTCCAAGGCCAACGGAGCTGCCCTCTTGCTCTCTGTCAGTTCTTGTTCCATCTCATCTTCCCCTGCAGATTCAGACTCCGAGGGGGGCATGACACCTGTTTTTTTTCTTTATTTTTCTTCTAAAATACAAGCATGATAAAAGATTATAATGGCGCCGATACAATAAGGATATAAAGGACTATGGAATATATTTGAAACCACGACAATTAGATAAAATCTTATTAGGACCAGATTAAAAAAATATTACTAAAATTTATAAGTATCTCTTAGAAGTAGAACTAGAAGAAGAAGTCGTGAAAGGATGCATGATTGCCTGGGCTCAAAACATTGGACATAATATAAAGCTAGCAGATTGGGAGACTATATGGAATAGAAATCATAAATTAACAAAATCAATAACATACAAAGAAAATGCATATAAAATGTTTTACAGGTGGCACTTACCCCCTTTGAGATTAGCGAAAATGTACCCTAAACTGAATCCCACATGTTGGAAAGGTAGAAAAAAAGAGGGAACATATTATCATATATAGTGGTCTTGCTCAGAGGCTCGAAAATATTGGCTTAAAATCCAAAATTGGCTACAGGAAATTACCAATGAACAATTAGA
Organism: Bungarus multicinctus; assembly: GCA_023653725.1. Lineage (NCBI taxonomy): Eukaryota > Metazoa > Chordata > Lepidosauria > Squamata > Elapidae > Bungarus > Bungarus multicinctus. The sequence goes on from CM042841.1 coordinate 8,004,788, forward strand.
TTTAGAACCAGAGCTCTTCCTATTGGGGATCTTCAAAAAAAATATGTAAAAACTACAAATTACTTATTACTACATATATTGACTGCAGCCAGGATTGCTTTTGCTCCGTGTTGGAAACAGTCATTCACACCTGTAGAAGAACTGGTTATACAAAAAGTTATGAATTGTGCTGAAATGGATAAATTAGCATTGAATTTAAAAGATGAGAAATCTTCAATATTTTATAAGGTATGGGAACAATGGTACAATTGGATAGATCGGAGACAGACTAAGGATAGATGATTATTAAATATAGAACATAGAATAAGAATATAGTTATGTATAAATTATTACTATCGCACAAATGATTGTTATATGATAATGCACCACAAACAGTTGTTATTGAATTATATACTTTTTAATGTTTTTATGTAATAAAATTCAATAAAGTTTTCTAAAAAAAAAAAGATTATAATGGCATAAGAATATCTATGTACTATTAAAACTCTGATTCCTGTAACTTTTAACTAGGTGAAACAGTGCATCACAGTGCCGAAACGAGATACCTCAAATGGGTTAAATTGCAGAATGTATCCAAAATCGAGGACTCCTGTGGAATTGCAATTTGATGAATTTGATAAAATACTTTATGACATAAAAATTATTATAAAACATTTATGACATAATACAAAATGTCATAAAACATTTCCTGGGCTGATGTTTGACTGTGCTGTACAGCTCAATGTGAGCTATTCTTAGGCAGAGACATCTCTGATTATATCACAGTTTCTCCAAGTGAAGAAAATACATGAGAAGATCTGTCACCGTTGAGTCATTGAGGAATCGAGTGAGGAAATATATTGGAAATGATAACTCAATGGCACATGGGTTGTCTAAAGGTAAAGGCTTCCCTTGTCCAGTCATGTCGGTGTCTAGAGCAGGGGTGTCAAACTCAAGACCCGAGAGCCAGATCCGGCCCATGAGGTGCTTAGATCTGACCCATGGGGATGCCCTGGAAATAGCAAAGGACCGGCCTGCAGTGCCTCTGCCAGCAAAAATGGAGCTTGTGAGGGCCACGTGTGGCCCCCAAGCTTCGTTTTCACTGCCAGAGGGTTGCAGGAGGCTGTCCCAGCCAAAAACAGAGCTCAGGAGCCTGTTTTTGCTGGCAGAGCACTCAGGCCACCATAGGCACCCCCCCATACAATTGATATCATGCTAGCCACACCCACCCTGGTGACATCCCCCTGGCTCTCCCGAGGTCAAACACAGACCTGATGCGGCCCTCAATGAAATTGAGTTTGACACCCCTGCTCTAGAGAGTGATTCATCTCCAATTCTTAGCCAAGGGAGTTAACATTGTCTGAAGATATTTGCATATATGCAGATATTTAGCTTCCCACCAAAGTGGTACCTATTTATCTATTTGCATTTGTATGCTTTCAAAATGCTAGGTGAGCAGGAGCTGGGGCATGTATGGGACTTCATCCCATCACATGGTATTCGGGTCTTGAACTGGGTTGTTAGCTTTCCAGATGACAAGTTCAGTGTCTTTAACAGGGGTGGGATTCTACCAGTTCGGACCAATTCAGGTGAACCAGATGTTAAAGTTACAGCTGGTTTGCCAAATCAGTATTTCAACCAACTGGCTGGCCCCTCCTATCCCAGGAGTCTCCATGTGGCCCATTTTCGATGGAGGTAAGTGGAGGGTCCACGTAGAGGATCTGGGAGGGGGAAAATGGGCCTTCTGGAAGTCTGGAAATGGGCCTGTTTCTGGCTTCCGAAGGGCCTCCAGAACCTGGGGGAAGCCATTTTTGCCCTCTCAGGGGTCCAGGGGAGGCCCTGGAGGCCCACCGGAATCCGGAAACAGGAAGTTCCAGTTGGCCCCACCCACCATGGCCACACCCACCCAGCAACTGGGCAACAAACCGGTTGCTGGGAGTTTTGAATCCCACCCCTGGTCTTTAATCACTGAGCCATGCGGCTCCCTTGGGTTGTCTGGACTATAAATATCAAATCTGGTTATATTAAAGAAGTTCTCTCTACTCTTGGAGTTGAGAAGTACTCTTGGAACTCTTTGTTAGACATACTTTTTTATCATATTTGTTTATACAGCGTATATACAGCATGACTAGATCCCCTCTTGTTCTTTTATGTGTGTGTGTTTGTTGCGGAGTGAGTTAGATTGTAAGCTGCTCACAGTCAGTTGGAGTCAGGTAGTATCAGTTCCACTAAGTAGTCCAGATGAGGAAATCAATTTCACAGAAAGGCTGAAACTAATTTTATTGAGATTGGCTATAAAAAGGGAATCTGGCAAAGTCTGATTGCGTTTTATCTTCTTCCCTTTTTTACATTCCAGTGAATTAGGGAGGCATCTACCTGAACCGTTCCAAATATTATCTTTTTGTTTTGGACTTTAAAAAAATGTTTCAGCCACCTTTGCCCATATATCCTAATCAAGGTAATCTTCTTTAGTCTCTACACGCAGTGCCTAAACCGAACAAAGTAAAAAAAAACTCTAGTAACTAATAATAACTGAGCAATAAACGGAGTGTAATTAACATGCAAATTGTGATTTTATTTTCTTTAGGGCCTAGATTTATTAGGATGCAAGGCAACTCAAAATATCTTTGGCAAAATTGCATTTCCATGTCTTTATGAATGTTTTTGAAAGAATTTTTTAAAGGAAGCTTGCAGAATTAAGAGAGTAGGCAAACAAATATAGATACAATAAAGAAACAATGGGAATTGCCACACTCTTTCATTGAAAAAGAGAACTAATTAAACTTGTTGCATTAATGTACTGCTGATAAAAACTAGCTTGATGTGCCTTGTAGCATTATTTCAAGTTGCTAAAAGAATAATAGTTATGAGAGCAAAAGCCCTGAAGCAGACTGAGTTTTGACAGGCAGTTAGGTTTTAGAAGAGCAGGACTAGGAACAAAATGCTCTCCTGGAAATAACTGTCTGCTGAAAAGAGGTATGTATTTGAAGAGTAACAAGCTGATATTAGAAAAACCAACACCCTCCTTTATTACCTCTTTCCCTCTTTCATTGATATATAGATAGATATAGATATATTTGTGTGTGGGTGTGTCAGAGTACACACACATCTTTTATTTTTTTAAAAAAACTAATGTAAAATTTACAAAGGCAGAAAGAAAAAAGGGAAAGGGAAATCAAAGAGAAAGATAAAAGTGCCAGAAAGGAAAAAAGAAAAAGAGAAAAGGTGAAAAGGATATAAAGAAGTAGCTTCTAATCTTCTTCACCACAGTTATAAGTAGAATTAGAAATTTATCTCTAAATTTACAATGTCTCTCTTCTTTCCATAATTTATCCTATCTAAACGTCAAAACCATAAACCATAAAATCCTTTTATTCCCTACAAAAAGTCCCTAAGTGATTTCTAGTCAGAAATAAATGTAGAAACTTACTTTAATCAAAATAATCAATTTGACCATTTTGGCAAGTTCCATCATCTTCATCAATCATTCGTCCACTGTAGGTATTGGCAATTTTTTCTGTCTTTGTGCTGAAGTGCGGGCTGATCCCACTTATCTGATATTCCCTAGGCAGCATCTCTTCCCCCATTTTCCAAAATAATTGCCAAGGTCATTTTCACATACTCTTACAGAAGGTTAGATAAAAATCCTGCCTATATGCCTTGCCTAACAACTAACCCACTACCCATTTATTGAGAAGTCTTCAACAGTAAAGTCTCCATGTCTGCTTGACTCAAATATATTCTGCATTTTTTAATGTATGTATGTATGTATGTATGTATGTATGTATGTATGTACTAATCATCACCAACAACAACAACATGGCAACCAAGGACACAAATTAATATATTTCTGCACTTCGTAGAGATTGGCTTATTAAATACTCTGTCTCAGTGCCTGCAGGAATAGCCAGGTCTTCAAACTTTTATGAAAGACCAAGAGGAACAAAGCCCAGGTGGGTATCTGTTTCACGGCAGGTGCCATGACAAAGAAGACAAATTTCCTAGGTCCCATTAAATGGTTCTGCTTAGGAGAAGTGAGTAGAAGTGTGCCAACTCAGATGGACCTACTGAGATGAGAACTAATGGGAAACAGGTGCTTTTGCAAGTAATTTGGTTCTGTGCCATGAAGGCTTTTATACATAAGAGCCAGCACCTTGAAATATAGCTTGAAATCTACTAAAAGCCAGTGCAGCCCACATAGTAATGATATAACTCCTTGGTGTCATTTGTCTGCTGTTGATGAAGTTTGAAATGGAATCCAAGTGATTCCGTAAGAAAACAGCACTTCTCAGCTACCAAAGCTTTTTTGGGGAAAGTATTCTTTGAAATTTGTATTGCTAATTGTAACTTTCACTACAGCCTTGAACCAGGAAACCTCTCCCTTTTCCCTAGTTTTTTCTTGTCTACAATAAGTGTGACTAGAGGAAAAAATATGACTTCTCTGAGAGCAATTTACTGGCCTCATTTGAAGAATGCTATGGTTTTGAAACAGAATCATTGCTTTCCATCTTGGGAACAAAAACTGAAAGAATCAGAGAAAAAATACTGAGTGTTAGAAATTCTGTTTATATATAGCACCACAGAGCAAACAAAGAGTACAGTAACCATGTGCTTTACTGCTCAACTGTTTTACTGTAATAGGAAATAGGAAAAGCTACAGCACATTTTCTGGCTATTTGGTAACTAAGGTCACTGTCAATCTCTTGCATTTATCTTCAGAAATTTTCTTCTTCACTTTGAAAGTTATTTCCCCACCTTCCTTATGCTGGTCTTTGACCATAATAAAGGTTTGATTGATTAAAGAAAATGTTTATTTTCCATCAACACAGAAAGAAAATACCAGGCGCAGGAGGGACTATTGTATTAAGCTCAGGCTGTGACAAAGAATAGCAACACAAACTCCAAGGAATCCATTCCTTTCTGCAAATATAATATCACATTGCAGCAACAAGCAACAGCAATAGCACTTAGACTTATACACCACTTTATAGCGCTTTACAGCTCTCTCTAAGCAGTTTACAGAGTGAGCCTATTGCCCCCAACCATCTGGGTTTTGTGCCAAATTTGTATTTTTCTGTGCTGCTTCTTTTGATCTGAACATCAAGTACCTGACATCTGACTCACAGAATTTTAGGGGAGATAAATAAATACTAGTATGCTAGTACAAAAACATAAGGAACATGTATTTGGAAAGAACAAAAATGAGGCTGAAACAGAGTGGAATTCAGCCAGTTCGCATTAGTTCTGGAGAACTGATAGCAAAAAAATTGAGTAGTTCGGAAAACCAGCAAATACTGCCTCTGACTGACCCTGCTCCCATCTATTCTCTACCTCCCGCAGTCCCAGCTGATTAGCTGGGTCTTTTTTTGTTGCCCTGCACAGGAGAACGGAGCTAGAAAGCAGGTTAGTGGGGTGGGGAGGGAAAGGGATTTTACAGCATTCTTCCCCTGGAGTGAGCTGAAAATATGGATTTTACAGTATCCTTCTCCCTGCCACACCCACAAGCCATGCCCACTAGGCCACACCTACAGAACCGGTAGTAAAAAAAATTGAATACCACCCCTGGGCTGAAACCACTCCTGTAGTTGATTTGAGATGAGGCTTTGCTTTTTTTCTTTTTTCTCTCTTACACACCTCTATTTTCACCTCTTGGTTAGCAAAATCTGCTCCCTTACTTTTGTAGGTGCTCCTTCACTGTCAATGGCCTGTGTAAAACTTCCAACATCAATGGAAATGTAGTACTCGTGCAAGCTCTCATTTATTTAATGTACTATCCTAAAGTGGTATTATTTCCATCTGCAGTAGTAGACCTTTATGTATATCCCAGCCATGATGGCTCAATACTGCTAGTTAACTCTGCCCACAGCCAGGAGCTCGATCTTGACCAAGGTTGACTAGCCTTCCATCTTTCTGAGGTTGGCAAAACAAGAACACAGATTGTTGGGGTCTATATGCTGACCTTATAAACTGCTTAGAGAGTGCTGTAAAGAATTATGGAGTGAGTCTAACTGCTATTGCTATCTCAGACTTCATAAGAAAGAGTCTGTAGACTTTTTGTTTTTATGGAATACTTCACTTCCCTAAGGAGCCCCCCCAAAAAAGATTTCTTGACTGACACTTCAGAATAGACTTCTTTGAGGTCTATGCAGTGACCAGAAAGTCCTATCTTTTATTGGAACATATCAAATTGGCAATTTCTTGGTGGAAAACCAGATCTAGGTTCTCACCGGTTTTACATCCAATTAAAAGTTAAACTTTGTCACTTCCTCTCAGAGTCACCCATCACATGGTCCAATCAGCATGGAGTCCAGTTGTTAGGTGATCCCAGTTACCTCCTTTCAAGCACCTGCATCAACGTCCTTGATTCCCAGGAGAAATAATTTTAGTTTAGCTACAACATCCCAGCTATCTCTACAACCCCTCCCCCCGGCCCCTTCACTCCAGCCCTGAAGCTATGAGAAGAAAACTCGCTAGAGAAAAGCTACAAAAGAAAAATGGCCACAGTTCAGTCAACTTCAGGGTTGACACTCTACCGGAATTACACATTGTTCCACACATCTAAAAGAATTCTCAAGGAAGTCTCCATGCATTTTTTTCATGCATCTTTCCTTAATATACATGTACATACATCTGTTCTGACCCAGCTCCTAAAACATGACAAATCCTCTGACATGAACTCAAAAGATTCCTTTCTTAGGAATGCCGGCAATCCTGGCAAAAAGTTTCTCTTGCAGGCTAACAGGTCTGTCCGGCCAGAAGATAGTTGTCTGCTACACCTATTCATCTCTGTCCCCTGCCTTTTATCCTCAGAGCAAAGGTGGGGCTTCGCTAGCAGCAGTGGCTCTTCTTTCCCAAGGATCAGCCCACAGATTTCCACTGCTCTCCTCTCCTCTGCCTTCTGCGCAGCTGTGTGTCAGGCACTGGACCCAGCTGTTTCTCCTCTTCCTCATCAGCCACTTCCAGACCTGGGGGCTGCTGACTCTCCATCTGAGGGCTGACGGACAGCCCTGGTTCTGCCTTTCTCTCTCTCTCTTTCTACCAGCTCCATTCCCTCTTCCCCCTCGGAGTTCCCAGGTTGCCTTGATGCTGATCCTGATTCCCACACCTCCTCCTTTGATTTGGTTGCTGGGGGGCCGACAGGCCACAGAAGTATCTTTATTTCATTTTCATTTCATTTTATTTGCATTTATATGCCGCCCTTCTCCGGAGACTCAGGGCGGCTTGCAGTCTTTAGAGCACCATGCTAAGTGCTTGGCAATAGCCTTCATTCCATTGTATATACCTGCTTATTACTAGGGCTTTTTTTGCCCCCCCCCCCCCCCCCAAGTGGCATTTTTTACAAAGTCAGCTTATTACCCCCAACAGTCTTGGGTCCTCAATTTTCCTACCCCAAGAGGATGGAAGGCTGAGTCAACTTTGAGCCTGGTGAGATTTGAACCTGCACTAATTGCAGGCAATTGAGCTAAGTGCTAGATGATTAACAGCCTGCACCACCAAGGCCCATACATGTCATTGTATGTAGGTTTCTCTCCAGCCTAACCATTGTTACATGCTGCTTCCTGCAACTTTAGCATACCCATTTTAAAATGGAAAAAAGGTTCCAGTGTAGAATTTCCTGTTTTCTTTGTGCAGAAAGTGCCTGTCATGATGGATTCTGTTTTGACAATTGAACCAGTCTGCTTGAAAACAAACCTGTGACAGGGTTTTTTCCCCCTTTCCTCCAACTACTGATTCTTTTGCTCACTTGTTAATGTAGAGAATGAATACATTTCCAATGGTTATCCAGAGAACTATACTATCAGGAAAGGTGAGGTTAAAATGTTGCATTGGAAATAACAACGTAGTAAATTGAAGAAGTATAGCGAATGAAATAAATCTTCCCATTCTAGTTGTTTTTGCAAGTGTTGTTTAGGCTACTAAAAAAATGTTGGTTTTCCTGATCGGAATGAGAATGTCAAGCACTGGGGAAATCAGGAGATTCAGGCAGTTCAAAATGAGCATGAAGATTTATTGCAAGTTTAAGCTCTGCACAAGAATCTGGCCAACTGGCCATTATGGGAAATGAGCGGGAGATAAGAGAGGCATTCAAGGTAGGCTGGACTTAGGCCTCTCAGGGGCACTCAGGGACTGATGACTTATGATGCATTTCACTGCTCCCTCGGGCTCAGCCTGGTCATCTTCTTACAGAGAGGACTTCTATCAATGCACACCCCAAGCTACCTCTATTCCAATCACAACTGGCCTTAAATGCAAGCTACTCAATGCAAGAAGCCTTGTAAATAAAATACCTGAATTTCTCCTCTTACTAATTATGGCTAAATTCAACATTATATTTGTCTGTGAAACATGGCTCAATGCATCTCTCTCTGACTCCATTACCACAGTATGAGACTATCATGTTTACCGATCAGATCGCGAAATCCGTAGAGGAGGTGGTGTTGCTATCTTCTATAAAAAGTCCTTACATCTAAAAAACATCCAAGTTACCCAGGAGCTTGCTCTTCCTGAGACCATCGTCTGTGAACTGTCCTTAAATGTCACATTTTGGTTCTTTCTTACTTTGTTATAGAGCCTCTGATTATGACATCGAACATGCAAAGAAGCTAAATACATTACTAACATGGGCAGCATCCTGCCCACACGCTTTTATCTTTCTTGGTGACTTCAATCTACCTCATATTACCTGCAACCTTAACAAATGTACAACTGAACCTACACATGGAATCTTCTACAATGCAGTAACAAATCTGGGACTAGAACAACTAGTAACCAACAATACTAGATTTAACAATTGCCTCGATCTCATTTTCTGCAATAATTTGAATTGAATTTACGGAATACAAATTAAAGAACCCTTTTCCAACAGTGACCACAACATGATTGAGTTTTGTCTCAACATATGACCACACAAAAATCATCAAAATGATGGAATTCCCAATTATAACTTCAAAAAAGGCAACTATGATCTTATAAATAATGATCTCTCATCCCTTGATTAGCAATTTATATTCTCTGGATGCAATACTGTAGAAGACCATTACAACATATTTTTACTTGAAGTCAAAAGAGTCATCAACTATATGTACCAATAACAACTCCCAAAATCAGAAATAACAAATTACCCAAAACAATAAGGAAGCTTCAATCCAAAAAGAAATCACTTTGGCAGAAAAACAGATCTGGTCATGTTGCCAACTTCAAAAACCGATACAAAAATTTATGTCACCAGACAAAGACTGAATGCACCAATTATCACATTAAACACATTAAAAAAAAACCTTCTACGCACCAATTCCACCCGCGCTTTCTACAATTTTATAAATAACAAACTATAAGACTCAAGGTCCATCCCACCCTTGAAAGGACCCAATGGTAAAGACTGCAATGACGACACTATGAAAGCCAACCTCTTTAGCACATTCTTTGGCTCAGTATTTGTAAACAGCAATGGATCATGCCCAGTATTTCCTAGTCGAACCACAGACAACTACAATGATCTAATACATATCAATTTTACAGAAGACAATGTTGAAAAAGCACTACGTAATCTAAAACCATCTCTATCTATTGGACGGAGGGAATATGTGCCTACTTCTTAAAAATGCTATCCACTGCCATAGCCGAACCTCTAAGCATAATCTTTGAAAAATCTTTCAGGACCAGCTCCTTGCCAAAACTATGGTCACAAGCCACGGTCATCCCCATCTTCAAAAAGGGAGACCCCAGCCTAGTTGAAAATTACAGACCAATCTCTTTATGCTGCATCACTTGTAAGGACATGGAATCAATTATTAACCAATCCATCATCCTCTACTTAGAAATAAGCAACCTACTTTCTAACTAACAATTTGGTTTTAGGAAAAAACTATCCTGTAATCTGCAACTCTTACACTGCAAAAACATATGGACTACACAACTCGATCAGGGCAAAGCAATAGACGCAATCTACATAGACTTCTGTAAAGCCTTTGATTCAGTGGTACACGAAAACTACTCCGAAAACTTAAATATTACGGTATCTCTGGACAACAAATGGTCAAAATTGGGAGCGTCCTATCAAATTCTGTACCTGTCAATAATGGAGTCCCCCAAGGCAATGTTCTAGGACCAACTCTCTACATAAATGACCTCTGTGATCATATCAAGACCAATTGCGTTCATTGATGATGTAAAGCTATTCAACACCACAGACAATACTGCTACCATTCAAAAAGACCTTGACTATGTATCAGAATGGTCAAACAAATGGCAACTTCAAATCTCAACATATAAATGCTCTGTCCTACATATTGGCAAAAAAAAATCAGAAAATAAAATACAGGCTGAATAGTCAAGACCTTGTTGATGATCCAAACCCTGTCAAGGATCTTGGAGTACTCATCTCTAAGTGCTAGAGCCCACTGTAACTACATAGCAAAAAAGGCGTTAAGAGTTGTTAACCTAATTTTACATAGCTTTTTCTCTGGTAACATTACACTAATAACTAGAGCATACAAAACATTTGCTAAACTAATACTCGAATACAGCTCATGAGTCTGGAATCCACATTACATATCTGATATTAACACAGTTGAGAAAGTCCAGAAATATTTCACAAGAAGAGTTCTCCACTCCTCTACTCATTGCAGAATACCTTATGCCAGCAGACTCGAAATTCTAGACCTAGAAAACCTAGAACTATGCCTCCTTCGGTCCGATCTAAGTATAGTATGTAAAATCATACATTGCAATGTCCTACCTGTCAATGAATACTTCAGCTTCAACCATAACAACACTAGAGCAAACAATAGATACAAACTCAAGGTTAATCGCACCAACTTGATTGCAGGAAATATGACTTCAGCAACAGAGTGGTCAATGTCTGGAATACTCTACCTGACTCTGTGGTTTTTTTCCCCAAATCCCAAAAACTTTAACCTTAGACTGTCTACTATTGACCTCACCCCTTTCCTAAGAGGTTTGTAGGGGAATGCATAATCACACCAATGTGCCAACCATCCCTGTTTTTTCGGGGTGAATTAATTCCTCTCCCCCTGCCCAACAGCAGGTGGGCAACAGCAGGTGGGCAGCAGCGGTGTGGATGTCAGCTTTGGCAGGGCATTTTAAATTGCAAGACCTTTGGCGCCTGACACTTGCTGCTTCCTCTGCCGCTCTTGCTTTTCCTTCGCTTACCTCCACAGTTCCCGCCAGTGCTGGCGCGAGAACAGCAGCAGCGCCAACGGGAACGTGGAAGCATTTCTCCTGCTGCTCGGGTGTGTGAGGAAGCCTCCTGTGTGTCTTCCACATTCCTGCCAGCATGACAACAGCAGCAGCACCGGCAGGAAAGTGGAAGCGTTTCTGCTGCTGCTCAGGTGTGTGCGGAAGCCTCCTGTGTGTCTTCCACGTTCCCACCGGCACTGCTGCTATTCTCATGCCGGCGGGAACATGGAAGACACACAGGAGGCTTCTGCACACACCCGAGCAGCAGCAGAAATGCTTCCACATTCCCGCCAGCGCTGCTGCTGTTCTCGTGCCGGCAGGAACTGTGGAAGCCATGGAGGCAGCTCCCCTGCCCGAGAAGCAGCAGAAACGCTTCTACATTTCCTGCTGGCGCGAGAACAGTGGCAGTGCCACGCAGGGCACTGTTAAAGTCAAGTTTCTCCCCCCGCCCTCCCCCCCAGCATGTTTTAACCCCCGCCCTCCCCCCCAGCATGTTTTAAACTAGGCCTAAATTTGGGGGGAGGGGCTTAATTTCATTTCATGATTAGAAAACATGCTGGGTCTTCCTATTGGTGGAGGCCGTATTGTTGGAGAAACATGGTATGTATATGTATATGTATATATTTGTGTGTATGTGTGTGTGTATGATTTTTCTTATATGTATCCATGTATTCATAACTATGTTTTTATTTATACCTATTATCTTGTAAGCAATTGACAAATAAAAATAAATAAATAAATTAGCTGGACAATATGTCAAGGATATGCACCTTCACTTTTCTCATGTGTTTACTTATTTAATATGGACTAGAATCAGAGATGGTATTCAACAGGTTCTTTCCCATTTTTTGTGGGTAGTTTTTAATTTATTTATTGTTTATATAATTGATATAGCCACCCACTTTGCAGCAGTGACTGATTTAATAATCATGTTATTCTCAAATAGTACTACTAATAGTAATTAAAACCACATTACATATCCATCAGTAAGAATTAAAACTAACAAATCCCAACCTCAGGGCTGTTTTAAAAACAAGGTATTTACTTGAAAAAAAAGATACTGTATTTACATACACTCTTTCTAGCCATCCTGTATCTAAATGAGCACAGGAACATACCTGCGCACCAATGAAATTTCATGCACTTTCTTTTTTGAATAATAATTGGGAAAACACATACTTTTAAACTGTATATGCAAGTTAATGTGAATTGAATTTTTATAGATAGCAATATTTGTTTCTTTCCGACAGAACAGGGTTGGAGTTGATCCAGTCCTTGAGTTATTTGTACAAATAGTAAAGGCGGGATGCAAATAAATAACTAATCATATACATTTGGTTATGAGGGTATCATTTAAACAAACAATATTGGAAAGAAAGTTCTGCCTTCCCACTCTTATTCTGCAAGGAGGCACAGAGACAACCTTCCCTGTTTCCACTAGCGGTAGTCTTTGACTTACAACCATTTGCTTAATGACTGTTTAAACGTACAATGGCACTGAAAAAAAAAAGACTTACAACCACTCCTCACACTTACAACCATCATAGCATCCTTGTGGCCATGAGATCAGAATCCAGGTACTTGGCAATCGTGTATATTTATAGCAATATCAATAGCACTTAGACCTATATACTGCTTTATAGTGCTTTACAGCCCTCTCTAAGCATCAGCCTACTGCCCCCAACAATCTGGGTCCTCATTTTACCCACCTCAGAAGGATGGAAGGCTGAGTCAACCTTGAGCCTGGTGGGATTCGAACTGTCAAATTGCAGGCAGCTGGCAGTCAGCTGAAGTAGCCTGCAGTAATGCACTCTAACCACTGCATGACTATGGCTCTATTTATGATAGTTGCAAGAACCCAGGGTCATGTGATTGCCATTTGTGACCTTCCCTTGTTGGCTTCCAACAAGGAAAGTCATTGGGGGATGCTGGATTCGGTTAACAATTCAATTAAGCAGAGCAATTCACTTAACAACAAATCAGTAATAAGTCACTTAACAACTCTCTTGGTTAGCAGCAGAAATTCTGGGCCCAATTGTGGTCATAAGTCAAGGACTACCTATATTTTGGCTTATTTTCCTTCCCTACCTACCCTTGTGCTCTGACACTTGCCTTGCACTTCCTTCTCGCACTCTGCCAGTATGAATGAAATTTTTCAGATTGTGACTTGAGGGCAAGATAATAGAATATTTTATTTATTTATTAGAAAATTTATATTGCTGCCTGTTCACACATGGCGACTCAAGGCAGCTTACAGGAGTATAAAAGCATTCTCTCTCTCTCTCTCTCTCTCTCTCTCTCTCTCTCTCTCTCGCACACACATATATCACTAATAAATGAAAATAATCAAATAATAAATTAATAAAATAATAAAATACACCCCCCCCACCCCTTACTCCAGTGACAACACATCACACCAGCCATTTAATGGGCTCCATCCTGCTCTGGGTTCCTCAGGCCCACTGGCAGAACCAGGTTTTCAGCACGTTCCGGAAGAGTGGGGGTCACCACGGAGAAGGCCCTTCTTCTGGGTCCCACCAGGTATATCTCCTTAGTGGATGGGACCCTCAACATTCCTTGCCTCCCCGCTCTGGTGGATCAGGTAGATGTGACTGGTAAGAGACTGTCCCTCAGATAACCTCATAACCTAACTCAGATCATTCAGAATTTTTGGGACACCGAAACATAATAAAATAAATAATACATAAGAAAACTGTAAAGAGAAATTTTCACTTAGGGAAAGATCTGCAATAGTATAATTATATTGTTATTATTGGCTGATTAGCATGCCTCTTGCTCTTTTGAAATTTCTAGAATGTTTTTTTACATGTGCATAGATATAGGGTGTGTCAAATTTTTCAACTCTCAATTTCCAAAAATTAGTAGGGGTGCTCAAAAGTTGTGACATGCCTTGGGGATTGTAAAGATATTTTGCTTACTTTTATATAATTTAGATGTGCTTGGTAAGAAACTACATAAATATCATAATTTTTTAATATTTTGTTTTTTCATTTGAGATTGGCAGGAAGCAAAAGGAGAAAAAAAAAGATAAAGATTAAATAAAACTGGGTGTTTTTAAGACGGACTATTGAGATCAGATGTCATACAACCTCAGATTTTGTTGCTCAGTTTCCCTCCCATCAAATAATAGTGACACAGGTCCTGTAGAGTTTTTTTTTTAAAGGAACAGAGAAATATATAGTCATATTAATAATGAATCTCTCCTTTACTGTCAAATATCTGGAGGAATAACTCTTTGTAATTCTCTGTCAAAGGTAACAAATGCCTTGAAATCAAACTTGAGAGGCAAATGCCTTACAGTGCTGTCAATATTTTGAACCTTTGAAATTCTAATTTAGGACCAACTGTTGCATCAGTAAGGCGCACGCATACACAGAGAGAGAGAGAGAGAGAGAGAGAGAGAGAGAGAGAGAGAGAAATGCTATTGGTTTTTTAAGTTTGGAGAGGAGGGAAAAAATGGTTATAAGAAGATGGAATTTGCTTACACTGAATTATTAAAGCTGGGTTTGACTTTGTAGAGACTAAACTATTTTGTGCCACTACTTGTTTAAAACTAGCAGTGTTCAAAAAAATTGCCTTGCTTTTTAAAATGAATTTTTATTCACTTGGATGAAAGAATTTACTTCTGGAAAAGATTTTCAGAGAAACACTCCTGAGTGTGATACCATACTATTTAGTAACCAACTGCCCAGGGGATGATTTGTGGGTGTTTGCATGTGTGTGTTTGTGTCTATAGGAGACAGCCTTCTTAATTTCTATTGAATCTCAGGAGAAGGGATTAAAGAGGAACTTTTTGGGCATGGCAGTTTCAGTCATAGACAATTTCCTGTCTTTAAGAAATTACTAAGTATTTTATCTTTCCCTGGATAATTCATCCCTAATTTTGTGGCCAAGAAAAACTAGTTTACTTAAAACCTCAATGCTGGGCAATTCTGATTTCTTCCCCAAGTGTCCTCTTCCTATCTATCCAGTCTTATATTTTTGTGTAACCCCATGTAGAAAATCAAACAGATTAAAACCCATCACATGCCTATCATTAGTCAGGGTTATTCTGCTCTAAGCTGCTAGGGAACTTAACTTCTATCTTGGTCAAGAGAATTTATAAAATGGATTCCAAAAATTTATAAAACATCCATGTTTGGTTAATAAAAAAGATCTACTTTGTGGACCTATCTAACGGTGGATGAATAGAACTAAACTATTACTAATAATATGAAATTAGGTAAGATGTTGATTGCATAAGATTTAGATAGTGTTATTCTCAAAGAGCACATCTTTTATTATATGATAGTTTATAAGACTTTTAATTGAAGCCATGGCCAACCTCAACCTGACATTCTTCATCCATTTGGTTGAAGTCTCTTTACCTATTCAAACATCTTTCTTCCAATTTATCTGAGCATCCAGATCCTACTTTTGCCCTGTGACATAGATAGAAGTTGCATGCATATATTTACTTTATCTATGTAGCAGCCTTTAAATTCAGACCTTCGGAATGAATGGAAGATTGGAAGAGAGGAAGATGATTTAATCATTGATCCTCATTTGTGCCTTTTAATATTTGTGGATAGAGAAATTCCGTAAGGGCAGGATTCTGTGGTGCAGTGATTAGAATGCAGTACTGCAAACTACTTCTGCAGCCAGCTGCCTACAATTTGGCAGTTCAAATCCCACCAGGCTCAAGGTTGATTCAGCCTTCCATCCTTCTGAGGTGGGTCAAATGAGGATTCAAATTGTTGGGGGCAATATGCTGACTCTGTAAACAGTTTAGAGAGAGCTGTAAAGTATTATAAAGCGGTATATAAGTCTAAGTGCTATTGCTATAAAGGGAATTCATAATGGAAGAATCATCATTTTCTGTGCTGGGTTTGCACTGACAGAGAGTATACTGGTAATATTTTTCCTTTCCTTTTTAACATTTTCTTTCTTACAATCACAATGAAGTAGGTAAAAAAAATTACACACACACACACACACAAACACACTAGATGCATTGCTAATATATTTTCTGATATATTCAGCTGTAGTAAAAAAGCTTTAGATAGTCTTGAACTTAAGTTTTCCCCAATGAATTCTTAACTCACTCCCACACTGCCTCTGTTTTGTCCTCTTCACCATTAGATATACTAACAGTTCCATTTTATGGCCTAAAGCCATTAATAAAATATTTTCAATGGCCTGTTTAGCAAAGGCATAATAAACTTATAAGAAGGTACACAAAGAGATAGGAAGCACATACCCACCCCAAAAGGACTGTATCAGCAGATATGGTATAGGGTTGTGAGAGGAAAGTTATTTATTTATTTAAAACATTGATATAGCTGCCTATCTTCAAACTAACCTTGGGAAGCTCCTCATCCAAAATTAAAAGACATATAAAATCATTTTAAAAAGTATTAAACTCAACTATAAACCACAGAAAAGATTAAAAACAAAAAACCAACTGGTGCCAACATGGCAACATCTAATTTTTCCTCAGGACCTTGTGGAAAAGGACTTCAAAGTATTTAAAGTCTTTCATTTTTAAACCTGCATTTTCAGAAGCCTTTCAGAAGGATATTCACCCTATTTATTAGGTGAACAACAGATGTATTTTCTTGGGTTTGACACTATGTTCCACTGGAAAATTTTGCTCTTCTCTGCACCCTTTCTAGAGTCTCAACATCTTTTTTACATTATGGTGACCAAAACTGAATGCAGTATTCCAAGTATGACCTTACCAAGGTATTATAAAGTGGTATTAGCCTTGATCCATTTGACTAGAGTATTTCACCTGCTACCATGTTTCCTCAAAAATAAGACCCGGTCTTATTTTCTTTTGGGCCCAAAAATAAGCACCAGGTCTTATTTTGGGTGGATGTCTTCTTCAGCTCTGACTGGATGATGGGAAATGGAAGGATTTATACTCCTTGCAGAGTTGGTTATTTGCATTATTTTAGTGGGTGTTAAGGTCACCTGAGGGTTTATCTATGTCATCGGGGTCACCTGAGTAGTGCAAATGGGTGTGGAGCCTTCTTGGAACTGCTGAAAGGACTGTGTTGTAGACTGGAGATAGATGATGTTGTATCCCTTCCCCTCTGGTGAG
This sequence comes from Bungarus multicinctus, assembly GCA_023653725.1. Taxonomy (NCBI): domain Eukaryota; kingdom Metazoa; phylum Chordata; class Lepidosauria; order Squamata; family Elapidae; genus Bungarus; species Bungarus multicinctus. Next base: position 8,022,072 of record CM042841.1, read on the forward strand.
AGAGGACTGTTCGATTTTGACATAGATGGCCTCTTTGACCCCTCTTTCAAACCGATGAATTCTCTCTGCCCAAAATATGGGCTTTATTGTCTCCGAAAGAGTGATCTGTGTCTTTTAAATGTAGATGGACTGCTGTATCTACTCCTGATGGGCTTGTTCTATGTTGTGCCATGCATTTATGAAGTTGTTTCGTTCCCCTAAAGTACAGATCTGTACATGACTCATTGCATTGTACTGCATATACCATGTTGTTCAGTTTCTCTCTGGGTGTTTTATCCTCAGAGTGGAGAAGCTTCTGCCTTAGTGTATTCTTGGGTTTGAAGTGTGCCTGTATGTTATGTTGGCTGAAGATCCTCCTGAGCTTTTGCGATATGCCTGAAATGTATGGAATGACAATGTTGCTTCATTCATGGTTCTTGTCATTGTCTGTCACAGAGGAGCTCCTGCAGGGTCTTTTTTGAGATTTAATGAAAGTCCACTTGGGATAGACACACGTTCTGAGGGCTCTCTTGATGTGTTTTAGTTCTTTTTCTTTCCCATCTTTGCTGGTAGGCAGGTCTTCAGCTCGGTGGTGTAAGGTTCTGATGGCTCCCATTTTGTATTCTAGTGGATGGTGGGAAACAAAGCAACATTGTCATTCTGTACATTACAGGCATATCAGAAAAGCTTAAGAGGATTTTCTTCATCCTTACATGCTCAATGTTCTGCCTCAGGAGACAGAAAGAAAAAAGGAGCATTTCTCCAAATTATTTCGGGGGGGGGGGAATCCACCCTTTGCCTTTCAAATTTTGCCACTTCTCTGCTTCCTGTTTGCCAGCACAACTCCAGGTGATTTTTGTTTTGGCAGGGTGCTGAGTTGGCTCCACATCCAGTTGCTTGGGGTGACTTGTTCTGCACCCACCTGGCCATGCCCACCAGATGCCCCCCACCTGGCTACTTGTGGTTGGTCCACCTGACCACTCCCACCCAGCTACCCCAAGTCAGCCACGCTGAGTCATCCATGCTGAGCCAGTTGCACCTAATCCTTTGCACCGACCTGGCCATGCCTAGCCACCCATGCCAACCTGGCGGCACTCAGATGGCCACATCCACTGAGTCACGCCCACCTGGTTGCAATGAGTTGTCCCATTCCCAACTCAATGGCCTTGAAACAGAGATGAGCACTGCCCCCTATAGTTGGCAATGGGTAGCAGAGTAAATTCCACAGGGACTTCTCTATCAGCTGCCTGCCTGCCTATCTATCTATCTATCTATCTATCTATTTATCTATCTATCTATCGATCGATCATCTATTCATGTATATGTATATATACACACAAACATACAAAGGTTTTATAATTTGGAATCTGAACTCACATTTTACAGTAAATTATAGATTGCTTTAACCATCGTTCATTCATTTTTGCCACAATAACTAAATTTGCCTAAATTGATGGGTTCACCAATTAATTTTCTGTCTACTAGTTTTCTTGTGTTATGTCATGAAAGGCTGAGGCAACCCAAATCCCCAGTTTCTTTCCTTGCTTTGAAGTAACTAGAAAGTTTCTTCTTTTCAGCAAAGTAACACATTACATAATTGGCAGATAAAAAGGCATGAAATTATGTGAGTTAATGACAAAGAAATGAATGAGACTGCCTTCTCCTCATATCAGTGTTCCATCATGCTTAAAATAATTTACGTTTCAAGCAGTTTTGAAATTAGTCCTCCACTTAATGATCCTAGACTGGATATCTTTCTCACTGCAGGTTAAATCAATAATTGGGTTATAAAAAATAATCAAGGTCACAATGAAGTAGCAACACAAAAGAACTTCAAATATACTTTTCACTCCTTGTCTCTTCCCTTTCTGTTGAATATTAATGGAGAGGAATCTGCACCAGAAAATTTAATAGAAAAGTCAGCTTTTTATGATAGTAAAGAAAACATTTGAGAGGTTGATCTACTCTTCTTGCATGATGAATGACCTAATTTACTCAAAATTGGAGCACAAATAGTCCATAATGCAGCTGAGAACCTTGGATCCTTTGTTGAAGTTGTTAATGGTTATCATTAAAAAAGTAGTTTACAAAAAGCTGATGATTTAAGGTCTTCATTTTGTAAGCTAAAACAAGGAAATGCCACTTATGCCTTAATGTGATACATTCATCCAGTCAGAGATATCCAGTCTTTGAGATCAGGTACTTATGATGAAGTTTCCCTCAAGCATTGCTGGCTTTGTTTTCCAAAAATGATCTCTAGCTCATTGCAAACAATTGCCTATTTTCACTGTTGAGAATATAGTCCCTCGGGTATCCACATTATTCCAGTTGTGCATAAAGATAGACTATTCTTTATTATAAAATCAAAATAAATTCAATTCCTGACTGAAGAAACCAGTGAGACAGAGATTAACATTTGGAAGGGTAGCAATGAAAGCCCTGGAAAAGACAGCGTCTGTCCTAACAAAGATCAAAATTATATAGACAATGATTTTGCCAATCTGTGCCAATCTAATGACCTGGAAGAAGGATTTTGAAGAAGCAGGATAATTTGTGTGTTGATGCTTTTGAAGTATGGTTGGAGAAGACTCATGATAATACTTTGAATAGCCAAGAAAACAAACAAATCCAGATTTCTCACTCAAGGCACAAATTTATCCTAATTAAAACATATTATGCAAGGGCCTAAGACTCTGGAGAAATCTACAGTGCTGAGAAAGAAAGAGAAGAGGATCTTTATTTTTTTTATTAATAAATTTTTGTATTAATAAATTTTATTAAGTTTCCAAATTTTAAAAACATAAAACAAAACTTTATACATTGTTATCAACATCAAGACATCTTTTGCTCACATTTTCAGTATATTCCTTTACCATTACATCTTACTCTTACTATAAATCAATATCTTTTATCCTTATATCTCAATCTTCTCCACGGTGTGTTTACATATTTACATATTCCCTCATTCTTTTCCTAATTGCCATTTTATTTTATTTTTATTTCTAAACCACTCATACCAGCCATACCAGGCCCTATAATAAATTGAATCTTCTCTGTCTTTTATTTTCATCGTTAGCCTGTCCATCTCTATACAATCTATTATTTTTTTTTATAACCATGCCTTCCGGTGGAATCCTTTTTTCCTTCCAGAGTTGTACGTACAAAATCCTTGCAGTATTGACTGCCAGTAGGGGAGGAAAGCAGAGTGGATCAACCAGCTATTATAAACACTGAAGTAAAAACTAATCTCTCTTTTTTTTTAATGTATACACATTCCACATAGAACCATAGAATGTATGATTTGGAAAGGACCACAGAATTTAACATATCTAGTCTGCAGCCCAAAGAAAGAATCTGTTACTGTAGCATCTTTACTATTCAGGCAAGCAACCTTGAACTCTTTCTACACTTACATGAAGGAAAAAATGCCATCTTTTGAGGCCATGTGTTCCACTCCTGAACAGTTGTGTTAACCAGAATCTATTTCCTTGTAATTGAAATCTGCTGGCACCACAGTGAACAATTCCATCCCATCTTCTTACCTGTCAGCCCTTCAGATTGGTTCTCTCAACCTTCCTGCTGCCTTCCTTATTCAGGGCTGGAATGTCATTGTTATGACACTGTAATTAACCCTGCAGTCTATTAATACGACAGCTTGAATAAATTCTAAGTTACTTCATTTGTGTTATTTTTGCCTGCTGTTTCTTTAACAAGCAAAAGACACTGAATAGCGCTAGGATAAAGTAAATTCTATTATGTTTCTAATTCTAAAGATGATTGTCCATCACAGGGCAGGGAGCCTTTTTTTAAAAAAAAAAAATCCTAATTTTATCTTGGTTAAAGTATTTGCCTGTTTTTCATTTTTTTAATTCTCACATTTGACCTGTTGAAGAGATCTTATAGCAATCCTCCCAATTCACTCATATCCTTATTCAGTGTGCATAAGATGCATAAACATAAACCATGGTTTTATCAAACACTCTGACTAGCAAGCTAATAAAATCCTTGGTTGTATAAACCGAGGCATAGAATCAAAATCACATGAAGTATTAGTACCACTTTATAAAACCTTAATAAGACCACAACTGGGATACTGCATCCAATTTTAGTCACAACAATATAAAAAGATGTTGAAACTTTGGAAAAAGTGCAGAGAAGAGCAACTAGAATAAAATAGAGCTTGAAGGGATCATGGAGGTCTTCTAATCCTGTCCCCTGCTCACATAGGAGAACCTAAGGAGAACTAAGATGATTAAAGACCTGGAGACTAAAATATATGAAGAACCATTACAGGATTTGGGCTAATCTAGAGAAAAGAAGGACTAGGGGTTGACATGATAGCAGTTTTACAGTATTTGAAGGGCTGCCACAAAGGAGAGTTAACTTATTTTCCAAAATACCAGAGGACAGGACAAAAAACAATGGATGAAAACTGACCAAGGAGTAACTACCTAACAGTGAGAACAATTAATCAGTGGAACAGCTAATCTTCAGAAATTGTGGGTGCTCCATCACTGGAGGTTTTTAAGAGTACTGGACAACCACTTGTTTGAAATGGTAGAGGGTTTCCTGCTTGAGCAGGAGGTTCTCAAAGATTCCTTCCAGCTCTATTCTGAATTTGAATTTGAAAATTCACTGTCTCTGCTTTGCCACAACCCAATTTACATCCTATGTCAGTCAACCCACTCAGTGTGCCTGATGACAGGAATGCTTATGCCTTTTAAATAAAATGTGTTAGCTGGAAAAGGCCCTACCAGATGCCTTATAATTTAATGGGCTTGTTATGTAAGTAACTCACACTAAAATACTTCAATCACTTTTATGGAGCAAGGGAAGACTAATGGAGACCCACCATTTCCATTTTTTAAGCTAACAAGTTGTGGCATTCTCACAAACTAAGTTTAGAAAATGTCAAACTGGAACTTCCTACCATTAATTCATTACAATATTTAGTTAATGGGGAAATTGTTTTTTTTTTTTTCATCCAATAATTTATCTTTTAAAATGGAAAGGTTTAGCTTCATAACTTATATTCAGAATTTTTGCATGGATTACAATCAAGTGATTATATCTTAAATAGCAGATCTGGATACTGAATAGTAAAATGAATTCAAGTTAGTTCCTAACAGCTTGGGGCCCTGGAAGGCAACAGTGAAGTGAATCCCCTGCCTGCCAAACATTGCTTTACTTTCAAAATCACAGAACTTTTTTTAGGTTTCAAATAAGTTCCTTTCAGGCGTGATTTAATATTCTACTTCGCTGGAAGGCAGATTTAATAGGACCCCTCATAAGGAATACATTTACCCTTGTGGTTTAGGATAGGCTAAAGCTATTGGGCATATCCTGTCATATTGCAAATGTTATATAAAGATCTGTGAGGGAATCATATTTTTTTCCATTAGCAAACTTTCCTGGCCATTAGGATAAATTCTTGCTTACTTGTGGGCAGGAAACCTATTATAAAATATAAGACAGTAAATCTTTCTATATTGGGCTTATCATGGTAAAAGATGATAAGATAAGCCAGCAAAACAGAAAAGTAGTAAATAGTCTCTCACCACTTTTACACAGTACTTATCTGATTTAATATGTTAATGTCTGTTTCATTATGTATATTTTATTGTCTGGACAATTTAATGCTTGTAAGCTACTTTAAGTTGTTGGCCTTTGGCTGTAATAAACTACTAAACTAAATTATGAAAACATCAGCTGAGTTCCATATTTCACTGAGATATTGAATGCTTTTGAAAATTTATGAGTAAGATTTTAATGTCTAGCAGAGAAGAATATATCAAGAAAGTATACTGAATGGTCATATGTGGAAACTGAAGGAACATACTTTATTTTTTTATTTTATTTATTTATTTTTGTCAATTGCTTACAAGATAACAGGTATAAGTAAAAACATAGTTATGAATACATGGATACATATAAGAAAAATAAAAAAAAATAAAAGAAACAATAGGACAGGGACAATAGCACATTGGTGCGCTTATGCACGCCCCCTACAGACCTCTTAGGAAAGGGGTGAGGTCCATAGTAGACAATCTAAGGTTAAAGTTTTTGGGGTTTGGGGAAGAAACCACAGAGTCAGGTAGAGTATTCCAGACATTGACCATTCTGTTGCTGAAGTCGTATTTCCTGCAATCAAGTTGGTGCGATTAACCTTGAGTTTGTATCTGTTGTTTGCTCTAGTGTTGTTATGGTTGAAGCTGAAATATTCATTGACAGGTAGGACATTGCAGTGTATGATTTTATATACTATACGTAGATCGGATCGAAGGCGGCGTAGTTCCAGGTTTTCTAGGTCTAGAATTTCATGTCTGGTGGCATAAGGTATTCTGCAACGAGTAGAGGAGTGGAGAACTCTTCTTGTGAAATATTTCTGGACTTTCTCAACTGTATTAATATCAGATACGTAATGTAGGTTCCAGACCGATGAGCTGTATTCGTGTATTGGTCTAGCAAATGTTTTGTATGCTCTAGTTATTAGTGTATTATTACCAAAGAAAAAGCTACGTAAGATTAGGTTAAGAACTCTTTAACGCCTTTTTGGCTATGTAGTTACAGTGGGCTCTAGCACTTTGATCATTAGAGATGAGTGCTCCAAGATACTTGACAGAGTTGGATCATCAACAAGGTTTCAGCCTGTATATTATTTTCTGATTTATTTATTTTTTTGCCAACATGTACTTTTTAAAAATCTACATGCATGAAATTCCAAGTGCTAGATAATGAAGCTAATTTATTGAGAACATTGATTATTGATAGAGTCTGGCTGGTAGATTCTACCAAGCAATGTTTCTTTGGAGCCTAAAGATACAAATTAGATAGAAATCTAGCAGTAGGGTTGTGGAAACATTCATAATTGGTCCTCCTAATTTGGATAGCTTCTGGTTAGAGACAGAAATCCATGTAATGATTTTAGAATCTTACATATGTGTCTGAGTTGCCTAAGTTTTGGTTTTGTGATTAATGCTTCCAGTCAACATTCTGATTTTTCTTCATCTAATATTGAATGATTTATTCTTCTTGCCGTCTGAGATTTATTTTTCAACAACTTTCTCAGGGACCATGGTTCCAAAGCATTTTTCTTTCATTTGGTATTTCTGATGATCCAGCTTTCCCTATCATCATTGCATTGATAATACATACTTATATTATCTTTATAGACATAAAGCTTAACCAATTTAGTTGCTTTCATATTCTGCTATAAGTGCTGCTTCCTATCATTTATAGAAAAAATTCAATAGGCAGATGAGGTGGCCTGATGCACCAAATGTTTTTTTTAAATATCCATAATTTATTCTGTTTTAAAAAATCATTAGACTCTAATCAGTAAACATAAATACATATTCAGAACTCCTTTACTTATTTCATTATCCACTCATTATGATATCAAGTATTCTTCCCTTTTCCAATCCAGTTTATAAATCCAACAGTTATTATTTATGCTTTGTTGGAGTCTGGATTGCAAAATCTTGAATGTTATGTTGCCTACATGTGAAATAAATGAAATAGTTCAATAGTTTGGGGGCATTTTTTTTTATTCTGGCCATTTTGGGGAAATTGGGATATAAATTAATTTTTTTCTGTCCTTAACACTGCTGCGTTTTCCCTGTCTGCTTACAAATGCACTTTAATTGCATCATGTTCTAAACAATACTGCTATTTCACCAATTTTTTTTTAGCTTTGTTGTTAAAAATATTTTTTTACATATTTTTTTAAGACAAACATATACAAACAAAAACATAAAAACATCTTCCATTTTATATACATACAATGTGTCAGTGGGTTACAAATTTTTTGTGCTATCCTTTCGTAGTCATTACTCACAGTTCATATAAATTCTCACATTGTGAAAGTAACATATGCTTATATATTTATCAATTATTAATCATCCATGACTAAACAGTTTATTCCATCATTTTATATAAGATATTCCAAATTTTATTTTAAAATTTATATTGTACTTTCATCCAATGGTTATATATGTTTATATTATATTTTATATCAATCTATTGAACTTCTATTACAAAATTATCTAATCTATTTACATTACCATGTCTTTTTGTCCAACCATTGATAAAACAAATCCCATATCCTATAAAATTGCTTGTCTTCTTGCTTTCTAATTTCAAATGTCAATTTATTCATTTCAGCACAGTCCATAATTTTCTTAATAACTTCCTCCTGCATAGGTATTTTTTCATTCTTCCAATTCTTAGCAAATACAATTCTAGCCGCTGTTAAAACATTTACAATAAAATATTTAATCTCTTTGTTGTATATTTCTGGTATAACTCCCAATAAAAAGATCTCTGGTTTAAAGTCTATAAGTCAGATCCATGGATCTGACATTTCTTCAATGGAAGAAGAAAAAGGCGGGGGGGGGGGGAGAGACTGATAAAGAAATCCTTCTTGATGTAACCTGAATATATTTAATTTTATATCGAATTTGTATAACCTACACATGGTACAATGGAAAGATGAAACCCAGATGGCCGGAACCTATCACCTCAGAGAGAGAAAGCCAGGAGATGAAGAGAACATAAAAATTCCACAGTGAGATGTGTCCTGGGAAACTGAAAAAGATTGTTCTAAAAAAGGGGTGGGGAGGAATTAACATGTTGGCTCTTGGTTTTACTAAATACACATTAGGATAAGGGGAGGGGTTTTAAACTCCCTTATCTATCCCTGCATGTCTGGGAGACCTTAGACGCTGCTTTTAACCCCTACGTGAATTGTCTCATCTCAATAAAGGATTCCTTTTTGATACGTTTTGATACGTTTTCAGAAGTTCATTCTAGTTGATTGAATGGGAAAAGTTCTGTAGCCTGACACTATATATTTTTATCATTTTTTCCAACCATATGTGGATTTTAGTCCAATATCTTTTTGCATCCGAGTATGTCCACCACATATGGTAATATGAACCAGGTATCTGATGACATTTCCAACATTTATTCGATTTGTTCTTAAACATTCTCACAATTCTTGTCAGGGGTAAGTGCCAAATTTTCTTTATATGCAGTTGACATTGTCATTTTATAGTTTTGAGACCACAGTTTTTGCCATTTCTCTAAATCAATCCCATATCCAAAAAATTTCCCCCAAGGAATCATTTCTTTGACTTGTTCTTTCTCCAACTTAAATTCTAATAAATGTCCATAAAGTTTTTTATTTACCTTTTCATCAGTACCCACCAAAATTTTGTCTAAATCAGTCAACTTATCATAGATACCTTCTGTTTTAAAATCTTTATCAAATCTAGATTGTATTTGCAAATATGAAAACCAATTCATTTTTACACCTTGTTCTTCTAACACTTGCATAGATTTAAGTTCACCCTTTTCATTCAATATCTCACCATATCTAACTGTTTGTTCCTTTTTTATATATTATTGGATAAGAAAAAGCTTCAATAGTAGATATCCATAATGGAATTTTTAAGTAATATTGTCTTTTTATCTTCTCCCAGTTCAAAAACAATGCCTCTGTAATGTAATGTCTTCTAAAATACCCCTGTGTTTTAGTTCCCTTATACCAGAGGAAGGCATTCCATCCCAACAGCAAGTCATGCCCTTCTAAAGTCAATAATCTACTGTTCCTTAATATTATCCATTCCTTTACCCACATCAAATTTGTTAAAAATATTTTTGAGGTCCATTTAACCTCAGTTTCCAGCATATCTGGTTAAAATGGTCAAGCATTTGTATGCATGATTGATTCTAGAAAAAAAGACTTTTAGTACAATTTGGTATGTTCATGCTCCTTCTTTTTTGTATTTTCTTTCTGAAATACATGTTTGCATTCATTATGCCTGATTAATGCATCAGAGTTACCCTTAATTTCTGTAATTTTCTTGTCTTTCCCATTCAATTGTTATCCTCAATTTCTTTGCGCTGTTTTTGCTGATATATTTTCTTGTCTTTGGAAGTAGAATTTAATTGAGCCAATTTTCTTATTTTTTTCCCTTTCTACATACTTTGCTATTTTTAATAATATCTGTAGATAGGCATTTTACATTTTTTTTAATTTTTGCATTTCAAGATATTATTGTTTTCCTTTCTTTTAACGATGTCACAAAATCATCTACAGATTCACTTCAGAAATTCTATTTATCAAATCTAGTCTGTTAATTCTCTTATTGTCTCTGCCTAACTCTATAGAATATTAGTAAGATTCTGATGGTTTTATTTCTTTTCTCTAAAATAACTGTTAGTTTTGCAAGAAAAAGTTTTTGATCTAAATCATATGCAGGACCAGGTCTTCTTTTTGCTGATTGAATAGAGTTTTGCTTACAATGTGTATAATCAATTATGTAAATCATAGGGGTATAAATAAAATATATAGCCAAAATATATAGCCATAGTCAGTGCTATCTCTTTGGTAATGTCATTTTTTTTTTTTAAAAAGTTGAAATAAGATATTCATTGTAGACATTGAATTTTTTTAGCAGAACTCCATTAGTCTATCTCCTGCTGTGCTTTACATTGTGAGATCAATTTTTTTCTGTAAAATTAGATGTTATTTTACTTCCAACTTTTGCATTCCAGTCTCCTAAAGTAAGGAAACTAATTTGGAAAATGTCAGTGTCTGTATTATTATTATGCAAATTATGTAAATCACTTCAGTTGTCAAAAATTATGGTAAATTTTCTACGATGGAATTTTCTGACTCTGGGTATGAAAACAGACCTTTGCAAAATATTATAGAACAGGAATTTTTTGTGGTACCAAATAAATAATGACTATCAGGTGCAAGAAAGCAGGTGCTAGAATAGGGTTCAAAAGTACTGAGTTTATTCCATACAACCCTTACACAAAAACTACTAACAGTCAAGGCAAAGTGGTGCTAGTTAAGTCAACAGACTTCAAGAGGTGAGGGGAGCCTGGGCTTAGGTCTTTTATGGGGGTGCAGAGACTCCAAACTTATGATACGTTTAACTCTGCCCTCTAACTCAACTTGGTCATTTCCTACATCACCCCATTAAACCAAAACTTAATTAGGAAAAGCATTTGGGGAGGTTGTCTTAAAAATACTTGTGGATAAATGGGGACCAGGGAAGGGAAAGAAAATTTTCAAATACTAATAGCAGCAGTAATCCTGCTTTTTAGACTGTGAGTTGATTAAACGAGCATTTTATTTATTTATTTCACATATTTTACATATCCTGTTATAATGCTTACTTTAAGATGAAGTGTTAGCAGAAGCCCAGAAAATTAAGTTAATTGTATAAGTAATGATTAAATTAACCAGTGGTCAACATGGTGTATGAATAAAGCATAATTAAAAAATCCATATTATAATTTAGTTTGATGCATAGCTCTAACAGTATAAAATTTGTTCAATACTACGATTCTTTTTTTTTAATATAAATTTTATTTAGGTTTTCAGAAAAACATAATATAAATAAAACATCTTTTTTTGAGAATAGCATGATCCTGGGTTATCACAGACACAAACTCAATTTCGTATTCGTCTTTGTGTTCTATTCCATATCTTATTACTATTTTAACATTTTCTCCATAATTTTTCCCCTCCCTTGGTTTTCTCAACTTTATTTTTAATTATCTCATATCTAAATTCAATTATATATCTTTTTCTAAGTTTCAATGTCTTTCTAATCATTATATTTATACTTTTGTCTGTCCTGTTTCAGTTTCATATTATCTTTTCTCATTAAATAAATTTTCCCCTGTTGTTACTAATTGGAGTATGACACCTTTATAGCTTTTAATTTTATCCATTCAACTCTTATTTAAACTTCAATTTATGCCTTAGAATTATAACATTCAATATAGTAAATAACTTCCAATCGAATTCTGCTTGGTACATTATTAAAATACACACTATGTTCTTATATATATATATACACATATACATATATATAACACAATATATATATAACACAATATATATGTGTACAATATATATGTAACAATATATAACAATATATACTACAAAGTGTATATATATATATATATATATTTGCTTTCGGAGATTTTCGCGGGTATTTGTATGTGGATCTTTGGTTCTTCGGGTTTTCTCCCGCGTAGAATTGGAAGTATCTAGGCGACGTTTCGATGAAGTCTCATTCATCATCTTCAGGCTTGCGTCTTCGGCCTTGTGCTTCTCAGAGTAATGTGAGCTTGCAGCTGCTTCCTCCTTTTAACTACTAGTGGGGGTGTGACTTGATTGGGTGGGGGCTTGACTGTGTTCTGATTGGGTGGGGGTGTGTTCTCATTGGTTGGGGGTTTGGCTGTGTTCTGATTGGTTGGGGGGTTGGCTGTGTTCTGATTGGCTGGGGGTGTGTTCTGTTCTGGTGGGGGTTTGGTTGTACTCAGGTTAGTCTCAGTTGCTGGGGGATTTGAGCTGGTGAGCTGTGATCCTGTTGTTTGGCTTCGCGTTCGTGGTCGTGCCACATCTTCATGGTGGGCGTCAGTTCCCTTCATGTATGGGTTGGGGGGGTTGTTGCAGGTAGTGATGCAGCTGTGGTATGGCTTCTGGTCCGTGGTCGTGTTTCATCTTCTGTGTGGGTGTGAGTCTGCTTTCTGCGTGGAAGTGTGGTGGTAGTTTCTTGTGTGGTCCTCGTGGGTGTGGGTCTGGTGTCCTTCTTTATGTTAGGTACTTGTTTGTTTGTACTCAGGTTAGTCTCAGGACACCAGACCCCACCCAAACCACGGACCAGAAGCCATACCACAGCTGCATCACTACCTGCAACAACCCCCCCCCAACCCATACATGAAGGGAACTGACGCCCACCATGAAGATGTGGCACGACCACGAACGCGAAGCCAAACAATAGGATCACAGCTCACCAGCTCAAATCCCCCAGCAACTGAGACTAACCTGAGTACAACCAAACCCCACCAGAACAGAACACACCCCCAGCCAATCAGAACACAGCCAACCCCCCAACCAATCAAGTCACACCCCCACTAGTAGTTAAAAGGAAGAAGCAGCTGCAAGCTCACATTACTCTGAGAAGCACAAGGCCGAAGACACAAGCCTGAAGATGATGAATGAGACTTCATCGAAACGTTGCCTGGATACTTCCATTTTTACGCGGGAGAAAACCCAAATTACCAAAAAACCACATACAAATACCTGCGAAAACCTCAGAATATATATATATATATATATATATATATATATATATATATATATATATATGTGTGTGTGTGTGTGTGTGTGTGTGTGTGTGTGTGTGTGTGTGTGTGTAGATTGTGTATGTTTGTAGATGTGTGGCTGAGTATTGGCTGTGTGTCTATCAGCCTCCTGTGTTGTAACGACTTGGTAATGGGCTGTGTGATGACCTTCTGAGTTCTAATCTTGTGACTTCCTAGGTTTCTAGATTATTATTCCCAGTGTGTGTTATCTATGGATATCCTCCAGCCCTTATCTGGCCTGGTTTGTGTTGCTTTTTTCCTTCTTCTTGTAACTTTGTGTGGGAGTTTTTGTCTTCCGTCAAGAATATTCGGAGCTTGGAAGCAAAGTGAAGGAATAAAAGGGGCTTCATCTGTTTTCTGTGACTCTGTTTTGTATCCCACCCTGGATCATCACAGGTCCTTTCCAAATTAAGCAGTAGTCAACATGGTATGTGAATAAAGCATGTGGAAAAGAACAACAGTTAAGAGTTCCCAGCGACTTTAATCCCATACTCCATCATCTTAGGTCTTCTTTCAGAAGACAGACAGTAGAAATATTCTAGTAAAGGTGACTAGGTTCTTCTTCTTCTTCCTAGCGTATTCCCACAGATGCAGGATTCAGTTTTCGGATCATTAGCACAGTCAGCTGCATCCTCAGGGTGCAGGCCCGTGGCTTGCATGTCTTTGTTGATGGTGTCTTGCCATCTCTGTTTTGGATGCCCACAAGTCACCGGCCATTGACTTCTAGTTGTAGGTAGTCTTGGCAATGGTGGAAGGTGCTGCTCTCTGGACATGTCCATACCAGCAGAGCCAGCCTTCTCTGATCTTCTCTATAATTGGTGCCACACCAAAATGCTGTTGAATAGTGTCATTTGTGATGTGGTCAAGAAGGGAGATGCCCAATATCCAACTGAGCATTCACATTTCCATGGCATGAAGATAGCTTTCAGTCCTTGTTGTTGCTGCTCAGCATTCAGTGCCATACAGTGCAACAGGGCAAATGGTTGTCTTGTAAATCTTAGATTTAAGACAGGCTGGCATTCATCTATCATATAACATACAAGTGAGATCGCACCAATGCATCCAGATTGCATTCATCCTTGCTTGCATCAGCATTGATGTCACCATTGCCTTGGAGATGGGATCACAGATACTGAAAAATGTCCACTTTCTTTAGATATTCTCCAGATGACTAGGTCATATGGATAAACTAAAAATGTACACACACACACACACACATACATACACATACATACTCACAGAGATGGGTTCCATCCAGTTCTATATAACCCCTTGTTAACTTTCTAAGTAGTTTGGAGAACCGGTAATTAGAAGCAATCTCCCTTTGTTTTTTCCACTCTTATTACATTCTTGGCAAACAGCCTAGACTTCCTGTCTCCGGAGCTTCTGAGGCTTTCTTAAAGGGGAAGGGTTTCAAGATTTTTACACTGCTCTTGAGAGGAAATACTTCCCTGGACAATCAGCACTTTGAAGAAATAATTGAATAATGAAGCAAAGCTTTTAGTGAAAGGGAACCAAAATGAATGACATTCAACAAGGTATCTTGGCTAGCTAGAAGGATTGACATTCAAACATGAGTTTACATCTCTTTCTGAGTTTTGGTCTAAAACTGTTTTTTGGTGAAGGTTAATTCTGTGCTTGGAGAAGTTTAATCTTGTGTTAATTGATGGGATAATTTTCCCTATTCAGTTTCAATAAGCAACAGCTACTGTTGTGATTTAATTATTTGTATTGTGTTTGAATTTTTTCTTGCCTCATGGTTTCTTTTTCTATCTGGGGAGATGCTCTTCCTCACTGCTTTAATACTATCTGGCACTGCCCTTTTGGGGTATACTTCTAAGAGGCAGGATGCAAGCTTGGCACTGATTTTTTTTTACTGCCTTTTGGGGGGCATGTGACCTTTCCTTAAATCTGTGTGATTTCCTTAGGATATCTTGTGAAGTGAGTGAGACCAGCTGGTATTTTTAAGTGTTCAAATGGATCTAAGGATTGCTTTTCCTGGGTGTGCTTTTTCTTGGAGAGCTTAAATTACGTCTCTGCTAAAGGGTTTCACTTTATGAACAAGAGTTGGCTGCTTGATAGTTATCACTGCATTTTAAATATTTTCATTCCTCAAGGTGCTATGTTACCCTGCCTGATTTGTAACTCCAGCTTGCAGGTATTTTTAATCTAATGATTGGTATTTAGGACAGCTTTTTGCAAGCAAAGAAGCTTTTTGTATTTTTGTACAGGTAATCCCTGACTTACAACAGTTCATTTAGTGACCATTCAAAGTTACAATGGCACTGAAAAAAGTGACTTATGACCATTTTTCACACTTATGACTGTTGCAGCATCCCCACTATCATGAGAGGCCAGGCAAGGAGAAGCGCCCCTTGACATGAGTGATGTTGAGTTGGCCATGCCCACCCAGTCACATGAACACCAAGCCACACCCACCAACTAAGCCACGCCCACATAACCAGTTGTTAAACTGAATCTCACCCCTTCATACACACACGCACACACAAAATCAGAGGAATTACTAGGCTAGATAACAGTGAAGGAGGAGATGGAGTTAACAGCTGGCTGTATTTATGATATTACTTCTCCTATCAGTTGCAGTTGGAATATTGTTTCCTTTTGAGTTGCCTTTTAGGGGGGATACTGTGTCTGCCTTGATTGTTCCACCAGATAAATAAGAACAATCAAAGAAGACCCTAAACACCAACCAAAGCTAGTAGGATAAGCTACAAATAGCAGGAAGCTCTATGCAGTGATGATATTACCTTTCCTACCTAACAACATATCCGCAGAAAAACAATTCACTTCAGAGAACACCAAGAACCCAACAATGTTCCATTTTCTTCTTTGTCAAGTTGGCCTAAATGGAAGGAGGAAATAATTTCCTACAGTGTGGGCTTTGGACTACAATATTGATCAGGAAGATATCTTGCAAATATCACCACATATGTGCAGTTTTGAAATCCTCCAGATCAACATTTTTTTCGACCTGTGGAGTTTTTCCCTGTGATCTAATTATATAATCATACTTTACAGAAACCTTCTGTGTTTTTTTTTTTTAACCAAGACAGTAAATTGCCAGTAAATTGCAATCTTTTGCAAACTGTAACCTAATCGTTTCTTTTGTAAATCTTTTACATAAACTTCTGGTTGTTATTGTTTTGTGTGGTTTTGTTTTTAACTGAACTGTATGGCAATTTGTTTCCATCAGAAGATAAAATTATCTCTTCTTCAAGGTTGAGTGGGTGTAATTGCCCATCATATAAATCTCTTGTCAAATAATGCCCTCTGGCAACATGACATTAATAATTGTTCAATTACCTTTAAAAAAAAGCCTTCCAATGACCAGACTCATAATAATGGGGCTTTACTAATAGGTAGGATTTTAAACGCATAGGGGAAAATATTTTGCTATAGAAGATAAGTTTAGTTTTCTAATTAAGATATGCCTTTCTCCCTCAAAAGTTTGAAATGATTGTAAAAATGCTTTTCATCAGCTTCCAATTAATTGCACTTTTGCTGAACTAAATGCTCCTTGGTGAATAATTAAGAAGGAAATACTGTTATCTGTAAAAAAATACATTTATCTATGACTGGAATAGCATCAAGTTGTACAAATAAACTTCTTTGTTGTAAATGTACAAATTCCTTGATACAGACCTTGCAATACAATGTCATGCTTAATGCTGAATGTGCTCCTCCAGAGATGTCTATGATCCTATAATCTTTGCATTTGGATTGCAAGCTATTACTTACTTATTCTTTTTATTTTATTTTATACCTAGCTATCCAGTCTGAAATAATTCAAATACAGTTTTATTTCAAATAAAAACCTGGTGAATTTTGCCATGAGATTCATGATGACAAAGCCAGAAGAAGAAAACTAAAGTTTAATCAAACACCTACCTCAGACTCACATATTGTACTGAACTTTAATATGCTATTTTGGATGTTGCACATTGTGAATAGAGTCTGCTCAGTGCAGTAGGTGGTGCTCAATTTGCAACTGCTCATTTAATGACCACTCACAGTTGCAACATATGGAAAAAGTAGACTTGTGACTTTTGCTCACACTTATGACCATTGAACCCCTTTGTGGTTTCAAAATCACTATCTGGGCTCGTGGAAACCAGTTCACATTTAGGACTGTTTGCAGTGTCCAGTTGTCATCTGATTGCAATTTGCAACCATTTTTGCTGATTTTTGACAAAAAATCTATAGGGTATGCAGGATTCATTAAACAGCTCAATGACTATATTTATCATCCATCCATCCATCCATCCATCCATCATAACTGCTTGCTAGCTATTCAATCAATCAATCAATCAATCAATCAATCAATCAATCAATCAGTCAGTCAGTCAATCAGTTTATCAATTTATATGGCTGCCCATCTCAAATTCCTGACTCTGAGTGGCTAACAGTTTGTAAACATCATAAAATATTTAATATAAATGTTTTAATATAAAAAAGCACATACCTAATCAGCAGCCAAGGTAAAACAAAGAAACCACCCAACCAAAACAGAACCAACAAAAATAGTCAACGTTATCATTGAGTGACTCTGCCCTGCATCCAGAATCCTGAGTCTGGTGACACAACCATAACCTTAAAGCCTTATGACAAGCCAGCAGAGTCTTGGGGTTATTCCAAAGGGCAGGTGCTATGATAGAAAAGATTCTCTTCCTGGGCCTTGCTAGATGGCAGTCTGAATAGATGGGACCAAGCTTGGCTCTCCTTGACAGACCTGATGAGATGAATAAACATAATTGGGGAGTGGTGGCTTTCCCAAATAACTCAGCTCCATGCCATGAAGTTCTTTATATGTCATTAATAGCAAAAGGTGGAAGGTAAAGGTTTCCCTGTCCAATTCAACTCTAGGGTGCAGTGCTCATCTCTATGTTTTGGCTGAGGGAGTCAACATTGTCTGAAGACCTTTTCCATGGTCATGTGGCCAGCATGACTATACGCCAAAGTGCACAGAATGCAGTTACTTTCCCATTGAAGTGGTACCTATTTATCTGCTTGCATTTGCAAGCTTTCAAATTGCTAGATGAGCAGGAGCTGGGGCAGGAATGGGAGCTCACCCCCTTGCATGGCACTTGGGTCTCGAACCCAGACTGTCAGCTTTCAAGCTGACAAGCTTGAATTAAATCCAAAAACATTACCAGCAACCTATGCCTAGCATGCACTGAAGAAGTGTGCATAATTGCCCATATTGCTCTGTTCTATACAAGCTGTAGTTTCCTGTGAGCAGACTATTGCATGCATGGCAGTAATTGCTATACAGCAGTTATTTGTTCTGAAAAATGAACTTTCACCAGAGTATAATAAGTGTGATCAAATTTAAAACTTGTGATATTGCTATATAACTTACAGTCACTTGCAAAATCAATATAGTCACTTTTAATTTTATCCTGCTACCCTAAATTTTGAATTTTTTGACAGATTTCTCAAAATTATCTCTTGGTTCCCCAGTAATAATTCACATTGATTGTTTTGTATCTGATCAAGTGAACAGTAATAAACTACTGGATTAAATGCTGCTAAAGTCAGCACATATACACATATTGTCTTATCAAAGATTTCTTGCTTTTGAATCAAAACATTAAAAGCTTCAATTTCTTTGTTTCAAAATGGATTTTAGTTTCTTTTTTAACAGGAAAATATGGATTTGGCTAAAATTATAGTATGTAATAGATTATAGTGGTGTCTTAAATTCTTAAGGACAAAGAAAGGCTTGGCCAATGAATGAAGAAGGATCTTTTCAAATGGTTCATTAGCTTTTTACATGGAGAAGAAAATAATTCCTCCTGATTCCATTGTAGATAGCATAGCCTACCTGATTAACAGATTAACAGAGTTGGAAGGGACCTTGTACTATAGGTCATCTAGTCCAACCCCCACCTAATCAGGAGACCCTATACCATCTCTGACAAATGGCGGTCCAATATCTTCTTAAAAGCCTCCAGTGATGAAGCTCCCACAACTTCTGAAGGCAACTTCTGTTCCATTGGTTGACAGTTCTCACTGTCAGAAAATTTATCCGTATTTCTAGTTTGAAGCTCTCCCTGATAAGTTTCCATCCATTATTCTTTGTCTTGCCTTTGGGTGCTTTGGAAAACAGCTTGACCCGCTCTCTGTGGCAGCTCCTCAAATATTGGAAAACTGCTATCATGTCTCCCCTGGTCCTTCTTTTACTAGACTAGCCATGCCCAGTTCCTGCAACCATTCTTCATATGTTTTAGCCTCCAGTCCCCTAATCATCCTGGTTGCTCTTCTCTGCGCTTTTTCTAGAATCTCAACATTTTTTTTATAGTGTGATGACCAAAACTGATGCAGTATTCTAGGTATGGTCTTAAGGCTTTATAGAGTGGTATTAGTACCTCACTTGATCTTGATTGTGTCCCTCTGTTAATGCAATTTAGGATTGCATTAGCTTTTTTGGCTGCTGCTGCACACTGCTGGCTCATATTTAGCTGGTTGTCCACTAGGACTCCAAGATCCCTCTCACAGTTACTGCTATTATGCCTGGTTTCACTCAGTCTTTTGGTTAGGGTTAGGTAAGACTTTACTTTTCTCTACATTGAATTTCATTTTGTTTAGATAGGGCCCAGTATTCAAGTCTGTCAAGATCCATCTGGATTTTGAACCTATGCTCTAGCATGTTAGCTATTCCTGCCAGTTTAGTATCATCTGCAAATTTGGTAAGTTCCCCTTCTATTCCCTCATCTAAGTCATTTATGAAGGTATTGAAGACTGGGCCTATAAACTCAATTTTCTTTTTTTACTACTTGGTGGGCATGGCAAGGGAAGGATACTGCAAAATCCCCATTCTCTTCCCACCCCACTAATCTGCTTTCCATCTTCGTTCTCCTGTGCAGGTTAACAAAAGAAGACTCAACCAACCAGCTGGGACTTGGGAGGCAGAGAATAAATGGGGGCGGGGCCAGTCAGAGGTATTGCTGGTTCTCCAAATTACTCAAAATTTTCACTACCGGTTTTCCAGAATACCATCTCTGGCCTATACATGTTAATTATGGATATCTGCAAAAGAAAATAAATTTGTCCTTGCAGAATTCTGCTGTCCACCTTCAATCCATTAATTGATTGGACAGGCAAGGTCCAATCACTGACTCTCTTATCCTTGTATCTTGAAAGTCTAAAACTTAAAAGGGAATTAGTCCTGAAGGTAGCACAGACTTTGTCTACATCTTTGGAGAGCCCAAAATATCCCTTTAAAGAACTTCACGTAAACTGAAGCTTCTAGTCAGTGAAATGATTTCTTCATTCAGAAATGGGGCCTCTGTCATGCAGAAAGTGTTGTATCAAGGAGGATTTTCTGATATAGGCAATTCAACATCTTGCTTTGATCCTCCTCAAGTGAGGAACTTTCAAAGCCCCACATTTCTTACTTTGTTTTGTACCTCTGTTCTCTTTCTCTCTCTAACATTAAAAAGAAATATATACATTACGATAGGGAGCTCAGGCATCATGCTACATCTTGTTGTCTCAAAGCTACTTTCCCCTTGTTGTATTTTAAGCATGCTTGTTGTTTTCCTTGTTGTATTTTAAGCATATTAACTTCTAAGCCACAATTGTCTCAATTCACACAAAACATTAAATGAAATAAACCCTGCAGTGGCTGAACATATTGTGTGTAACAGGCCATCTCATACTGCTTTGTGTATATTGTACTAGGCTCCAGTTGGGTTCAAATATTCGATTTAGGTTGACAAGTCAATTGGACCTGAAAAGTCAATGAAACTAAAAAGGAAAAAAAAAACTCTATTGTATATTGTCACAATAGTTGATCCAATTTGAAAAGCCAAATTGATTGAATTGCCTCTAAATCAAATCTATGAACTGAAAATTCTTAGACTTCTAATTAGTACAGTTCTCTATCCATCTCAAATGCTCCTAGCAGGAGACTTTATCCACCCTGCTGTCAGCAATACTTTCTCCATCCTATGTCTTCTTAAGCATAAGTTCTTCACAAACCTTTCTCTCCTTTTTCAGCACAAGAAAGAGGCTTAGTTTTAGAATTCTTTTCACTTGGAAAAGGTCAGCTTCCAAACCGATTAACATATGTGTGAGATATCTGATATGTATTATCTCCCTACCCAGGTTTTTCATTGTGCAGAAAAAAGGAGACTTTCAGAAGCAGAGAGAGAGAGAGAGAGAGAATTTGCTTTAAGGCAACTGGAGGACAGGGTAGATAGAAATAGGGCTGATAAAATCCGTAACTCCATAAATGATATTTAAAATATATTACAATAGCATCTTGCTTTTAAAATAAATGTTGCATGAAAGATTAGCATTCCTTGTCCAATCAAAGGGTTGGAAGGTGAAGAATGAAACAGTGCTGGTTTTGTTTTAAGCATGGATAAGCTTTGTATCCAGTTAGGAAGCTGCAATCTCATTCTTATTTTTTTTCTTGAAGAGAACCACAGTTGAAAGTATAATGCATTCATAAAATGG
This sequence comes from Bungarus multicinctus, assembly GCA_023653725.1. NCBI lineage: Eukaryota > Metazoa > Chordata > Lepidosauria > Squamata > Elapidae > Bungarus > Bungarus multicinctus. Next base: position 8,043,711 of record CM042841.1, read on the forward strand.
TACAATTTATTTTGCTTCATGGCCAAAATTGAGCAGGGAATTATTTATTTTATTTTATTTTGATTTGATTTGTCAATCGCTTACAAGATAATAGGTATAAGTATATACATAGTTATGAATACATGAAATGGGTACATATAAGAAAAATAAAAGAAACAATAGAACAGGGACAGTAGACATGTTGATGCGCTTATGCACATCCACTATAGACCTCTTAGGAAAGGAGTGAGGTCAATAGTAGACAGTCTAAGGTTAAAGTTTTTGGGGTTTGGGGAAGAAACCACAGAGTCAGGTAGAGTATTCCAGACATTGACCACTCTGTTGCTGAAGTCGTATTTCCTGCAATCAAGTTTGGTGCTGTTAACCTTGAGTTTGTATCTATTGTGTGCTCTTGTATTGTTATGGTTGAAGCTGAAATATTCATTGAGAGGTAAGTCATTACAATGTATGATTTTATATACTATACTTAGATCAGACCGAAGATGGCATAATTCAAGGTTTTCTAGGTCTAGAATTTCAAGTCTGGTGGCATAAGGTATTCTACAATGAGCAGAGTGGAGAACTGTTCTTGTGAAATATTTCTGGACTTTCTCAACTGTGCTAATATCAGATACGTAATGTGGGTTCCAGACTGATGAACTGTATTCGAATATTGGTCTAGCATACAAAACAGGTTTTGTATGCTCTAGTTAGTAGTGTGATATTACCAGAGAAAAAGCTACGTAGGATTAGGTTAACAACTCTTAATGCCTTTTTAGCTATGTAGTTACAGTGGGCTCTAGCACTTAGATCATTAGAGATGAGTATTCCAAGGTCCTTTATATAGCTTGGATCATCAACAAGGTCTTGACTATTCAGCTTCGTATTTTATTTTCTGATTTTTTTTGCCAATATGTAAGACAGAGCATTTATTTGTTGAGATTTGAAGTTGCCATTTGTTTGACCATTCTGATACACAGTCAAGATTTTTTTTGAAGGATAGCAGTATTGTCTGTGGTGTTGAACAGCTTTATATCATCAGCAAAGAGAACGCAGTTGCTCTTAATATGATCACAGAGGTCATTTATGTAGAATATGAAAAAGTTGGTCCTAGAACACTGCCTTGGGGGACACCATTATTGACAGGTACAGAATTTGATACGACATTCCCAATTTTGACCATTTGTTGTCTGTTTGACAGGAATGCTTCTATCCATTTATGCAGTTGTCCAGAGATACCATAAGATTTTAATTTTAATAGTAGTTTACAGAAGTTTATGTAGATTGCGTCTATTGTTTGCCCTGATCGAGTTGTGTAGTCCATATGTTTTTGCAGTGTAAGAGTTGCAGATTACAGGATAGTTTTTTCTGAAACCAAATTGTTTATTAGAGAGTAGATTGTTTGTCTCTAAGTGGAAGATAATGGATTGGTTAATAATTGATTTCATGACTTTACAGGTGATGCAGCATAAAGAGATTGGTCTGTAATTTTCAACTAGGCTGGGGTCTCCCTTTTTGAAGATGGCTTGTGACCATAGGTTAGGCAAGGAGCTGGTCCTGAAAGATTTTTCAAAGATTATGCTTAGAAATTCTGCTATGGCAGTGGATAGCTTTTTTAAGAAGTAGGCACATATTCTGTCTGGTCCAATAGATAGAGATGGTTTTAGATTGAGCAGTGCTTTTTCAACATTGTCTTCTGTAAAATTGATATGTATTAGATCATTGTAGTTGTCTGTGGTTCAGCTAGGAAATACTGGGCATGATCCATTGCTGTTTACAAATACTGAGCCAAAGAATGTGTTAAGGATGTTGGCTTTAATGGTGTCATCGTTGCAGTCTTTACCATTAGGTTCTATCAGGGATGGGATGGATCTTGACTCTTTTAGTTTATTGTTTACAAAATTGTAAAAAGCACAGGTTGAATTGGTGCATAGAAGATTTTCCTCTTGTTTAATTTAATAATTGGTGCATTCAGTTTTTATCTGGTGGCATAAATTTTTGTATCAGCTTTTGAAGTTGGAAACATTACCAGATTTGTTTTTCTGCCAGAGTGATCTGTTTTTGGATTGAAGTTTTCTTATTGTTATGGTAATCTGTTTTTTGGGGGGAGTTGTTATTGGTACATATAGTTTGATGACTCTTTTGACTTCAAGTAAAAATATGTTGTAATGGTCTTCAACAGTATTGCATCCAGTGAATAGAGATTGCCAATCAAGGAATGCGAGATCATTGTCTATAAGATCATAGTTGCCTTTTTTGAAGTTATAATTGGGGATTACGTCATTGTGATGATTTTTGTGTGGTCGTATGTTGAAATAAAAGTCAATCATATTGTGGTCACTGTTGGAAAAGGGTTCTTTAGTTTGTATTCCATAAAATTAAATTCAAATTATTGCAGAAGATGAGATGGAGGCAGTTGTTAAGTCTAGTATTGTTGGTTACTAGTTATTCCAGTCCCAGATTTGTAACAGCATTGTAAAACGTTGCATATATGGGTTCAGTTGTACATTCGTTTAGGGTCCAATTAATATGAGGTAGATTGAAGTCACCAAGAAAGATAAAAGTGTATGGGCAGGATGTTGCCTATGTTAGTAGTGAATTTAGATTGTTTACATGTTCAGTGTCATAATCAGGTACTCTGTAACATAGTAAGACTCAAAATGTGATATTTAAGGATAGTTCACAGATGATGGTCTCAGGAAGAGCAAGGTCCTTGGTAACTTGAATGTTTTTTAGATTTAGGGACTTTTTATAGAAGATAGCAACACCACCTCCTCTATGGATTTCACGATCTGATCAGTATGCATGATAGTCTCTTACTGTGGTAATGGAGTCAGGGAGAGATGCAGTTGAACCATGTTTCACAGACAAATATGATGTCGAATTTAGCCATATTTAGTAAGAAGAGAAATTCAAGTATTTTATTCACAAGGCTTCTTGCATTAAGTAGCTTGCATTTAAGGCCAGCTTAAATAGCTGGAATTGAGGTAGTTAGGGGCATATGTGCCTAGTGTTGGGTGATGGTGAATTGGTTGAAGTAGGGTTGTAGTTGAAGGTTAAAGCTGAGTTGCGGCTTGTGTGACTTACTTTTGATACAGTCAGCATGGTAGTCAATGTACAAGTCCTTGTCTCCATTGTCTAGACGTTTTTTGAGTTCTGTGCGGAGTACACGGGAGTGGGCATGTTGCTGTATGGTTAGGTCAGGGCAAGAATGGAGGTTCTTATAGTTGGTGTTGCTTTTGGCAAGTGAATTTATAATATTAATCAATTTTCTTTTGCTTGATTCATTTTTGCAAATGACCCTGCAGAAGCATGGGGCCACAAAGCCATCTCTTTTTTTGAACTCTGGGCAGATGCGGGAAAGAATTAAGTGCTGTCTGTAGCTACAATAAATACATAAAGCATTACAGTATGTGATGTTTTTCTCCCATTACTGTTCTGAAAATGCCAGGGAAAATGTATTTCTACTAAAACTGTTTTCAAAAAGAAGCAAAGTCACTATTTAGAAAAAGAAATGGAAGAGGACTTTAAAAAAAAGTTTTTTTTAAGATAATCTAAATTCTGGTCTGGATTTCTAAGCTCATAATGCTATCTTTAGTTAATAAGCAGTCTGAAGTCAGGTATTGTGGAGCAAGCTATATTATGGCGTTGGTATAATAAATTAATTTTAGTTTATTTATAAACTGTATAATAGTGACAAGCAGCCTTTGGGTATTTTACACGTTCATTATGATCCAGTAAGGCCCGCCTCACTCCAAATCTCATCAGAAAAGCAGTGTCATCTTCAGGACCAGAGGTGGTATTCAGTAGGTTCTGACTAATTCTGGAGAACTGCTAGCGGAAATTTTGTATAGTTCAGAGAACCAGTAAATACCACTCTGACTGGAGATTTTACAGTATCCTTCCTCTGCCATGCCCACCAAGCCATGCCCATACAACCAGTAGTAAAAGAAATCGAATCCCACTACTGTTCAGGACCACAGAGATAAGCCTTTTGTAGGAGAATACCAAGGAGAGCCCGAGGGAGGAGTCATGAATCCCTTCGCACCCACAAGAGATGAAGTCCAGCCCACTTTATCATCAATTTGTTTGGACCATAAGTAGTTCAGATTTTTCTAGAGAGCTTAAGCTTGCAATAAAGCTTGCAATTTTTTTTTAAATTAAAAATTTATTTTTAAAACAAACATACACAAACAATACATAAAAAACATAAAACCATCTTCCATTTTATATACATACAATGTGTCAGTTGGTTTTGAATCTTTTGTGCAATCCTTTCATAGTCATTATTCACAATTCATATCAATCTCACATTGTCAAACTAACATATGCTTATCTATTTATCAATTGTTAATCATCCATGACTAAGCTATTTATTCCATCATTTTATATGATATCCCCAAAAATTTTTCTAAATTGTATTATGCTTTCATCCAATGGTTATTTATATATGTCTACATTATGTTTTATAACAATCTATTAAGCTTCTATAACAAAATTATCTATTCTATTACTTTACCATGTCTTTTTATCCAACCATTGTTAAAACAAATCCATATCATATAAAATTGCTTATCGTCTTGTTCTCTAATTTCACATGTCAATTTACTCATTTCAGCACAGTCCATAATTTTTTTAATAACTTCCTCCTGCATAGGCATTTTATCATTTTTCCAATTCTTCACAAATACAATTTTAGCCGCTGTTAAAACATTTACAATCAGGTATTTCAGCTCTTTATTGTATGTTTCCGGTATGACTCCCAATAAAAAGATCTCTGGTTTAAAGTCTATATGTTGTTTTATTATTTTTTCCAACCATGTGTGGATTCTAGTCCAATATTTCTTTGCGTCCGAACATGTCCACCACATATGGTAATATGAACCAGGTATCTGATGACATTTCCAACATTTATCCGATTTATTCTTAAACTTTCTCACAAGTCTCGTCAGGGGTAGATGCCATCTGTAAAACATCTTATACAAATTTTCTTTATATGCAGTTGACATTGTCATTTTATAATTTTGAGACCACAGTTTTTGCCATTTTTCTAAATCAATCCCATGTCCAAATTTTTTCCCCCAAGCAATCATAGTTTCTTTAACTTTTCCTCCTCCGGTTTAAATTCTAATAAATGTCCATAAAGTTTTTTAATCACCTTTTCATCAGTACCCATCAAAATTTTATCTAAATCAGTCAACTTAATCATAAATACTTTCTGCTTTAGAGTCTTTATCAAACCTAGATTGCATTTGCAAGTATGAAAACCAGTTCATTTTTACACCTTATTCTTCCAATGCTTGCATAGATTTAAGTTCACCCTTTTCATTCAATATCTCACCATATCTAACTGTTTGTTCCTTTTTATATATTATTACATAAGAGAAAGCTTCAATGGTTGATATCCATAATGGAATTTTTAAATAGTATTGTCTTTTTATCTTCTCCCAGTTCAAAAACAATGCCTCTCGAATATAATGTCTTTTAAAATATCCCTGTGTTTTAGTTCCCTTACACCAGAGGAAAGCATGCCAACCCAACAGCAACTGTTCCTTAGTGTTATCCATTCCTTTACCCACATCAAACTTGTCACCTGGTAATATAACTCCCAAATGGACAAAGCAAACCCTCCTCTTATTTTTGCATCTTGTAACAATTTTAATTTTATTCTTGCTTTTTTACCCTGCCAAATATATTTCAACACAATTCTATTTTAATCTTCAAAAAACTCTTTCCCTAGTCAGATAGGAATTGTCTGGAATAGATATAAAACTCTAGGCAATACATTCATCTTAATTGTAGATATTCTCCCAATCAACGATAGTTGCAGTTTTTCCCATTTTATCAAGTCTGTCACAATCTGCTGTTTGAGTTTAACATAGTTATCTTCCTTCAATGTGTTACATCTTGGTGTAATATATATCTCTAAATACTTAACCTTATTCGTGACCTGTATTTTTAAAATTTCTTCCAACTCTTTCTTTCGTCTTGCTAACATATTCTTTGTTAATATCTTTGTTTTATCTTTATTTATTTTCAAACCTGCTACTTTTCCATATTCTTCTATTTTTTCTATTAATTTAGGTGCTGTTTCCAGTGGATTTTCTAATATAAATACCAGGTCATCTGCAAAAGCTGCAATATATACTCCTCCTTTTTAATTTTCATTCCTTTTATTTCTTTTTCTTCTCTGATGTTCCTATTCAACACTTCCAATGTTAACACAAACAGCAGAGGTGACAGTGGACAACCTTGCCTTGTCCCTTTTCTTATATCTGTAGATTTTGTTAATTCTCCATTCACCATAACCTTTGCAGTTTATTCATAATATACTGTTTCAATGGCTTGAATAAATTTTTTGCCAAAGCCCATTTGTATCAATTGAAGTAAAGTAAATCACCAACTCACATTGTCAAAAGCTTTTTGTGCATCTAAAAACATCAAGGCCATTTGCTTCTCGGGGTGTGCTTCATAATATTCCAAAGTATCCAAAATAATTCTCACATTGTCTTTGATTTGTCTCTTTGGCAGAAATCCATTTTGGTCAATATGGATGAAATTATTTAAGTATCTTTTTAGTCTTTCTGCCAAAATTGAAGCAAAGATTTTATAGTCTTGGAGGATCAAGATCGCCCGTTGTACCTCCACAACGCCAGCTCCTCCCTCAATCAAGCTTGCAATAAATCTTTATACCCATTTGAACTGCCTGAACCTTCTGATTTTCCTGGTTCTTGACACCTTTTCTGTGGTTGTGTTTGCCTATGGAACAAGCATTCCCCTAAAGTCCATACAGCAGTTTTATTCAACTTTGGCAATATTGAGATGTGTGGATTTCAACTCCCAGAATTCTGGGAATTGAAGCCCACTCGACTTAACATTATTAAGATTGAGAAACAGGACCATATAATGCTGATCTTGGGGTGTTTCTAAAAACCTTAAGATCCAGTAGGGTTTGGAAAGATGGGTTGAGATACTGCTCCTTAATATATGTCATTATTCATTATTGTTCATATGGGGAAAAGTTTAAGAAGGACATTATATGATCTGGGTCTCCACAATGGAGGCACTGATACATCCTAATGTATTGTTTTCTCTGATATGGATGCTTGATGATTCTTCATAATAATTTATTATTTTCAGGTTTGGGGGGATAATATGTGCACCACCTGGCAATGAGATTGGAACAGCCTCTCACCTCATTCCAGTAATTAAATGAATATCCCTTGATTATTTTGCTTCAATCTATTATACTTGCTGATGGAGAAAAGTACCCATTGTTTCTAAGTATATTAACAGAGACCCAACTTGAATCAGACCAGGAGACCATCTTGCCCAGCATTGTGTCAAATAGTGACCAATAAGGATATACAGCATTTGGGAAATTTAGAAGCCTGGACTTTTTCTTATAATCACTATTTCAGGTACCAGTGTAGGAAGAAATATCCATCTGGTTCAGTTCCAAGCTGGGAGAAATAAACACTGGAAACATGGAGGCTGATTGGAAAGATGATTTAATGATCAAGCAGAACCATCAGACTTTGTGGTTCTGGTGCAGCTGATAAAATGGAGTTGAGAGTGGGGGGGAGTTTATACCTTCTTTGGGTTTTGTATTTGACCTTCCTGTTCCTATGCCAGAACATGTCCTTTAATGTTCTATTGGCTGTTGTCAAATTCCTATGGGGGTCATGTAGGTGTTATGTATGGGTCCCAACTGGCTCTATAGGTAAAAGAGGAAATGGAAATCCTAGGTGCTTGTCTGAGCTAATCTGGTCAACCTCTGGCTTATTGTTTATCTGAGCTCCCAGGTGAAGTTTGGACTGCTCTGGGATACTGCAATGAAGGGGCTTGTGTTCTGAAAGGGTGTTGGGCAATTCTTATTGTGTTTTAATGGCTTTCATTCTATGGTGGATCTTGCATGAAGGGCTGCTTCTAATCCTACTATTCTGCCTTTGTTCAGACTTTGCTGCAGGGAATTTCAAAATATCCTGCCTTGAATGGATTTCTGCCTGCAGTATTTGCTTTGCTTATGAATAGAGCTATTTATCCTTATCTTCCCTTTTCAATAAGGTCTTTATCTCTTAAGTGTTGGCATCTGCTGTGGACTATTAAGAAAGACTTGAGGGCTACTTCCAGCTTCTAAAAAAATGTTTTTCCATTTCTCCTTTAGGGAAATATACGTTGGTACCGCCCCAGGCGCCTGATGGATCCAGATAGGTTCCTGATGGAACTTGGGCCACGTCCCGACGTTCGAGCACATGACTCGGTTGAGGACCTGGTCGCCATCTGGGACAGGGTGGCAGGTGGGGCCCTGGACCGGGTCATGCCCTTGCGGCCTCTGACCTGGTGCCGCTCTCACTCGGCCCCTTGGTTCTCCGAGGAGCTGAGGGAGATGAAGCACTGGAAAAGACGCCTGGAGAGTATTTGGAGGACTACTCGCTCCGGACCCGAATGAACACTATTACGGTCTTATATTAAGACCTATTTAGTGGTGATAAGGGTGGCAAAGCGTTTTCACTTTTCCACACTTATTGCATCCGCAGGAAACCTCCTGGCCACCCTGTTTAGAGTGACCTGCTCCCTCCTGGAAGGGGGAGTGCGGGAGGACCCCTTGTGGGGACGGGCTGAGGACTTTTCGAATTTCCTGCTGGATAAAATCACTCGGATCTGGGACGGGTTGGACTCTGAATGGGCAACTCTGGGTGGGGGGTTGGGGGCAGAATTTGGGGAAGTCATTTGGGAGGAGTTTGATCCTGTGATCCCCCGAAGACATGAACAGGTTGCTGCGGGGGCTGAATGCTACCACATGTTTATTGGACCCGTGTCCCTCCTAGCTGGTGTTGGCCACTCGGGAGGTGACACGAGGTTGGTTTCAGGGTATTATTAACGCTTCCTTGAGTGAGGGATATCTGCCCACCACTTTGAAAGAGGCGGTGGTGAGACCCCTCCTCAAGAAACCAGTCCCTGGACCCAACTTTGTTATCTAATTATCGTCCTGTCTCCAACCTGCGTTTTGTGGCAAAGGTTGTTGAGAGTGTGGTGGCACGATAGCTCCCCCAGCACTTGGATGAAGCTGTCTATTTGGATCCATGCCGATCGGGCTTCAGGCCCGGGCACAGCACAGAGACAGCATTGGTCACATTGGTGGATAATCTCTGAAGGGCCCGTGACAGAGGTTATTCCTCTGACCTGATCCTATTAGATCTCTCGGCGGCTTTTGATACTGTCGACCACAGTATCTTATTGCAGCGGCTGGAAGGGTTGGGAAGTGGGGTGCACTGTTATGCGGTGTTCTCCTCTTTCCTCTCTGGCCGTTCGCAATTCGTGTTGGCGGGGAAGCAGAGGATGGCCCCGAAGCCCCTGGTTTGCAGGGTGCCTCAGGGGTTGGTGCTCTCACCCCTTCTGTTCAACATTTATATGAAGCCACTGGGTGAGATCATCCGTGGCTTTGGGGTAGAGTTCCATCAGTACGCTGATGATACTCAGCTTTACATCTCTACCCCGGGCCACCCCAATGAAGCCGTCGAAGTGATGACCCGGTGCCTGGAGGCTGTGCGGTGTTGGATGGGGCAGAACAGGCTTCAGCTCAACCCATCTAAGACTGAGTGGCTGTGCTTCCCAGCACCCTGGTACAGCCAGCTGGTTCCATCACTGGCTGTGGGGGGGGGGGAATTCTTGCCTCCACAGAGAGGGCTTGCAATTTGGATGTGCGGTTGTCATTAGAAGACCATGTGGTGGCCATCGCCAGGGGGGCGTTTGATCAGGTCCATAGGATCTACCAGTTGCGGCCCTTTCTGGATCAGGATGCACTTCGCATGATCACTTCCGCCCTTGTAACCTCCCGCCTAGACTATGCCAATACTCTCTACATGGAGCTGCCTTTGAACAGCATCCGGAGGCTCCAGCTGGTGCAGAATGCTGCCGCGCGGATGGTATTGGGGCTCCTCGGGGCTCCCATATTATGCCACTTCTGCGTGAGCTGCATTGGCTCCCGGTGGCCCTCCAGGTGCGCTTCAAGGTCTTAGTTATTATCTTTAAAGTGCTCTATGGCTCGGGACCAGGATATTTGTGAGACCGCCTCCTGCCATCATCGGCCTCCCGCCGACCAATACGCTCCCATAGAGTCGGCCTCCTTGGGGTGCCGCCGGCTGGATGGCTGGCGACCCTGAAGATGCGGGCCTTCTCATTGGGGGCACCCTCCTTCTGGAACGAATTACCCCCAGAGATGAGGACCATCCCTGATCTCCTGACCTTCCACCGTGCGTTGAAAACCCATCTATTTCAGCAAGCCGGTCTGGACCTATGGATTTTTAGAGCTTTTAATTTGGTTTTTAACTTTCTTAATCCCTTATTTTTAATCTTTTGATATGGCCAATGTATTTAATTCTTTTAACTTTTAAATATTGTATTTGTATTTCTATATGTGTATTTTATCTTGGCTGTTCATCGCCCCAAGTCCCTTTGGGAGAGGGGGGCGGTATATAAATTTAAATAAATAAATAAATAAATAAAATATTCTGCCTTTTTTAATATTTCCCAAAATATTTCATTCTTCTAGGAGGGGAGGGAGCTTCCCATACCAGCAAACAGCCACTAAAACTAGTACTATTGACACAGACTGTGCCTCCATGAATTTGTTCAGTCCTCTTTTAACATGGCTATGGTTACTGTGGAAGCAAGTTTCTCTGTTTAACAATGATGTGAGTAAAGAAACAATTTGCTTCTTTTTGATTTGGAATCTCATTGCATTGTATTTTATGGGATGACCCTGAGTTCTAGCTTTGTAAGTAGTGGGGGAAAAAACCTCTCTCTATTCACTTTATTTACTCTTTGTGTGATTTTTTTAATATCCGTGTTGCAGCTCTTCCTATTCTATTTCATTTTTTGCTAAAAAGGCTTATAGTCTGAAAAGACAGAATGCTGTTACAGTTTTTGTTTGGTTTTGCTGGTAATTAGTCAATGTGATTGCGGATATTCCTTTGAAAATGTTGTTTGAGAAAAATCTAACACATGTGTGTTGTACATTTTAAATTGCTCCTCTGTGATAACACAGAAGGTGTTTTATATTTATATTATCTATTATCTGGGGTATCTTAAAGAAAAGGTCAGAATTGTAAAAAAAAGTCAATCATCTCTTCAATTTTTCTGTAATATATGAGCTGGCAAGCTTGTTAGCTTAGGTAACCCCTTATATGTATGAGATGATTGAATATTTAATCTAGACATGTGGAATTTGCAGGGCACAATATAGGCATCCTGAGACCATATTTCTTCAATTATTTATTGTTTTGATGGCTGCTATGCTGCTTGAACCAGATGTTCTGAAGATACAGGTGGGAAACTATTTCAAAATCTAAATGTGAAGCACAGACATTGGTTTCCACAGAGAGAGACGATTAAGGCTCCATGGCCACAAAAACATCTTGGTTATGGAACTAAAGCCACATCATGTTTTCTGCATTGAAAATCCTTCTAGCATGACTAGAAGGGAGATTCTCATAGATTCCATATCTTCCATAACTTCCTTAACATGTTTCAGAAGTGGGTACAAGAATTAAGAAGATAGACTTTAAGATTATGGGTTGCTTTCCCTTGAATATGAGAAATTAGTAGAACTTACATAATAATTTCATTTGCCTTTTAAACCTTAGAAAGGAAGAAGGAATCATACTCTAGAAAAAGTGCAGAGAAGACCAACCAGGATGATTAGGGGACTGGAGACTAAAACATATGAAGGAACTGGGTATGGCTAGTCTAATGAAGAGAAGGACCAGGGGGGCATGATAGCAATGTTCCAATATTTGTGGGGCTGCCACAGAGAGGAAGGGGTCAAGCTGTTTTCCAAAGCACCTGAAGGCCAGACAAGGAATAATGGATGGAAACTGATCAAGGAGAGATTCAACCTTAAAATAAGGAGAAATTTTCTAACAGTGAGAACAATCAACCAATGGAACAGAAGTTGTCTTTGGAAGTTGTGGGAGCTTCATCACTTGAGACTTTCAAGAAGAGATTGGACTGCCATTTGTCAGAAATGGTATAGGGTCTCCCGCTTGGGTAGGGTGTTGGACTAGATCACCTACAAGGTCCCTTCCAACTCTGTTAATCTGATACTATTTCTCAAGAATGCACAGATCTCACTCTAAGCCCCCGTGGCACCTTGTTCCGACCAAAGCATCTGAGACCGTAATTAAGCACATGCTTACTTAAAACAACTCTTGTTTTATTTCAACTCTGGGAATTATGTTCATTCCCAGCCTGTAATGAGTCCCAAACAGTCCCTCAAGATAAGCATCCACCTTTCTCTCCTTTGAATTGCTGCCAACAACAAAAGTGCCAAATGAACTATCAAAAAACAACCGAAGTACAAAGTCCACATAGAGCTTCAAGGATTAATCTGAACAGCACAAACGACTTTGCTTCCTACGAAGGTTTCTTCACCTTTCCCTATCCTTTAAAATTTATGGGAGGAGCAATCACCTTCCAGCCTTACTCGTGAGTTGCCCCTTTTGTCTCAGCTACTCTTGCCTTCTAGCAGCTCTGCGTACACGCGCACTGGGAACAGGCTCCCTTTTTTCCTCTGCCTTGCTGCTGCCAGAATCTGGATTCTCTGGAGGCAGCACCCCTCTCTCGCAGGGTCCAGGCCCCGTCTCTGCATTGGATGCAGGACCCTCATCCGAGTCTTCCCCAGATTCCCAGGACTGATTCCCTTTCTTCCCCACTGTCCGATTCCGTTGCCATCTGCACCGGCTGCCGGCGAACCACAACACAATTTTTGATCCACCAATCTGCTTGTTCATATTGATTGTTCTATTTATGATATCACAATGAGATTAAGGAATTTAATAGTGCTTGGAACATGTTTTATGGCTTTTCTGCAGATCTGAACTGAGCCTGTCTGGAATTTTCCGTTAACTATTTTCCCATTCCTCAATTTATTTCTCTTGTAGAGGGGCATAATTTATACCGGCTCTAGCAAAATGCATTTCTTTATTAAGAGAACACAGTATAAAGGTAGTCCTCAATTTACAACCCAGCCCAACATTTTTGTTGTTAAGCAAAACATTTGATACATGAGTTTTGCCCCATTTTTTAAAGACCTTTCTTGCCACAATTATTAAGGGAATCACTGGAGTTGATTGATAAGTTAGTAACCTAGTTTTTAAGTGAATCTGGCTTCCCCATTGACTTTGCTTGTCAGAAGGTTGCAAAAAGGGATCCTGTGACCCCAGGATACAGTTACAGTCATAAGTATGAACCCGTTGCCAAGCAGTCCGAATTTTTTTTTTAAACAAAGTTTTTATTTTTTTATGACAAACATTCAAATAAAACATAAAACCCTCTTTCAATTATATACATACAATGTGTCAGTTGGTTGCAATCTTTTATGCTATCCTTTTTTTTCCTCCTTACTCACGAATTATATAAATTCTCACCTTATCAGTCTAGCTTGTGCTTATATAATATCAATTATTAAACATTCATTTGACTAAAATATTTTTCCATCATTTTATATGAGATATTCTAAATTTCATTATGATTTAATCTTATACATTCATCCAATGGTTATATATTTTATATTGTATTCTATATCAATCTATTAACTTTTATTGTAAGGCTTACTAATCTATTTTTTTACCATGTCTTTTTGTCTAACCATTGATAAAATAAATCCCATATCATATAAAATTGTTTATCCTCTTGTTCTCTAATTTCAAATGTCAATGTACTCATTTTGGCACCATCCATGATTTTCTTAATAATTTCTTCCTGCATCGGTATTTTTTCATTTTTCCAATTCTTAGCAAATACAATTCTAGCCACTGTTAAAACATTTACAATCAAATATTTGAGTTCTTACAATATATTTCCAGTATAATTCCCAATAAAAATATCTCAGGTTTAAAGTCTATGTGTTGTTTTGTCATTTTTTTCAACCATGTGTGGATTATAATCCAATATCTTTTTGCATCCGAGCACGTCCACCACATAGGGTAATATGAACCAGGTATCTGATGACATTTCCAACATTTATCCGATTTATTCTAGAACATCCTCACAATTCTCGTAGGGGGTAAGTACCACCTGTAAAACATCTTATACAAATTTTCTTTATGTGCAGTTGACATTGTCATCTTACAATTTTGAGACCACAATTTTTGCCATTTATCTAAATCAATCCCATATCCAAAAATTTTTCCCCATGCAATCATTGTTTCTTTAACTTGCTCTTCCTCTAATTTAAACTCCAACAAGTATCCATAAAGTTTTTTGATTACTTTTTCATCAGTACCTGTCAAAATTTTATCTAAATCAGTCAACTTATCATAAATACCTTCTGTTTTAACATCTTTATCAAATCTAGATTGTATTTGCAAATATGAAAAACAATTCATTTTTACACCTTGTTCTTCCAACACCAAGCGTCTGAATTTTGATCACATGATCATAGGGATGCCAAAGGTCGTAACTATGAAAAACAACCTTAAGTCCCTTTTTTCAGTGCCATTGTAACTTTGAACGGTCACTAAATAAACCATTGTAAGTCAAGGACCACCTGTATAGAACTGTTGCAGAAAACTATGGAAATATACTTGAGAAGGAATGCATGGGCAGTTAAATAGCAATAGCACTTAGACTTATATACCGCTTCACGGTGCTTTACAGCCCTCTGTAAGCAGTTTACAGAGTCAGCATATTGACTCAAACAATCTGGGTCCTCATTTTACTGACCACAGAAGGATAAAGGCTGAGTCAACTTTGAGTCAGTGAGAATCGAACTGCCAAAGTGCAGGCAGCCGGCAGTCAGCAGAAGTAGCCTACCACTGTGTCACTTCCTGGTGGTTAGAATGCAGTAAAATAAATATTAGCTTAGACCTGAAAGAGAGGAGAGGGTGAGAAAGAAACCAAATAAATTCCTGTCTTGATGCTCTTTGGCATGAGATAGGAGGCAAGTAGAAACTCATTCAAAGATTTGACATTGTGCTATTGTACGATGCAGCCATAAAGCAGAATTCCAGTACTCTTCATGGAGTTTATTTCCTGGTTTACTTTAAGAGCCTGACAATAGTGCAGCAATCCAGATCCAAACGGCAAAGTACGACTTATTCTATACACTAAGTTTTTCATTCGCATTTTGCCTTTACTTTTCTGACCTGAAGAAGTGCTTATAAAATAGAGATAAATGTGAAATTCAGTGGATTTCACTTCATTTTCAGACTGCGCATTAACTAGTGTCTGAAATATGAGCCAAATGAAAATCACAACCATCACTTCAAGGGGCTTGAGAAATTTGAAATACCTTTTTCCATTTGTTTGTTTGGTATTTCACATCTGTATCTAATATTCAATCAAATTAGGAAAGAATGGAAAGTAATGACAGAAGTTCAAGACCTACAGATTTCCTCCTAGTATTGTTGCCTGCTAATCTGTATTTTTTTTAGTAAAGAGAAACAATTCCACGTACAAGTATTGAAACAGAGATACATGTCATTGCCTAAGAGTCACCTGCATTCCCTGCCCCCCCCATCTAAATAGAAGTCTTTCTGTTCAGTTAGGAAATATGTCACTTTTGAAATAACCTTTAGTCGCAAGCTTGTCATATTATTAGTTGACACCCAAGAGTTCAAATTCCACAGGAGGGCAAAACTCACCTTCTGAAATCTGCACACATACATTACTTGTTACATTAATACCCAATTTCACAGATTCATGACAAGTATAGCTTGAAGACATGATGCCACTAAATCATTCTGCTAAGGAGAAATTGAGTAGCTGACTGTAAAATGTAATTTTCAAAAAAATACTTTGAAGGATCATTACCCAATTTTGGAAGAATCTGCAATTTCAAGGATATGTGATACTAGACTGAAAGTTAGAAACCTGGGGAATGGTATGGGTTTATTTCATACCTTTACTTTGATTACACACTGAAACATTTACATTAAAAAAAATAATCTTCTAATAGGTTGAATACTTTTTCTTCCCATTGAATAATGTAAAAATATATTATAAGCATGTTATGATTTATTATGTGAGAAAATCATGAAAATATAAAAAGAATAAAGTGAAATCAGTGAAATAGTGTTTGTGGAATAAAATCATGTCAGGTTATATAACAGAAGCAGAATTTGTGTTCCAGTTGTGTCCAGCCATCAACATTTCAGCCATTAAAAGGATCTTTGAGCTAAGACAGAAATTGTAGCGAGTAAGGTTCAACTTTAGTTCAGACTGAACTAATCTGAATTGAAGGACCTAAATTGTGTGATCTTTTCAGCCCGAAGAGAAGATGATAGGTTGACCTTCTCATATTATGATTTCCTGAAGACTAACAACTATCTAATTTGGGTTGATCCCCAAGGTCTACTAAAACTTTATTCTTTGAAGATGTGGAGACCACTCTTCAATTATAAGGGACTCTTTATAATTTACAAAGCTATTATTATTGTGAAGGTGCTGTAATAAATTTGTTCACTGAACCACCGCCTCAGTCTCAACTTGATTATGGTGACAGGGACATCTCTAATGGCTCTTAGTGTGTTTCTATTTATATTTACAGTAAAGAAGGGATCTAAAAGTCTGAGGATTAAGAATCTAGTCACTTACCCATCCTTTCTTGTGCTCCATCAAAATGTAACATTGCGATTCCCTCATATCTTCTCTCCCTTGATGGGAGAGAAAGGAAAGCATAACTAAGCAGAACGTAGTACACAAAATTGTCTGCTATAACCTGTCAATGACTACTTCAACTTCAACTTCAACTACAATAACATATGGAAAAACAATAGATACAAATTCAAAGTAAACCGCTCCAACCTCGATTGCAGAAAATACAATTTCAGCAAAAGAGTGGTCAATGCCTGGAACTCACTACTTGACTCTGTTGTTATATCCTCAACCCACCCCAAATTTAACCTTAAACTGTCCATCATGGACCTCACTCCATTCCTATGGGTTCTGTAAGGGAGTGTGCATAAGTGCACCAGCATACTTACCATCCCTATCCTATTGTTCCCATCTATCCATTTATTTGTACTCATGAATTATGTATATACTTATACCTGTTTATACTTATATGTTTATATGTTATGTTCATACATATACTTGTTTTCTCATACATGCTTGACAAACTAAATAAATAAAATAGAAACAGTAATCTCCATGTGCCTCTGAACATAGACTAACATAGATGTTAGTCTTCAGTTTTCTCGAACCAAAGCTAGGTTGGGATCCATGTGAAAATCAAATGAAACCATGTTTTCTTGCATGATTCAACCTGCAGCTGAATTATAGGGAAGCTCTGAAGAAATAAGGGCAAGGATCAGTGAGAGATGCTATAGACAAAATAAAATTTAAAACACAGAATGGATGAGAGGACTGTAGGGAAAAAAAAATAAGGCATATTGTTTCCCTTGTTTGATCTGTCTCTGAGCAGGAGGTGTTCAGATCCAGTCTTCCGTGTGACATTTCTAATGGAAAGAAGTCAACAAATAGAGCATGCTGCTTAGGAGAAAACAGATTGTTGCTTCTCCACAGTAAAATGGATAAAGAATGGATTAGATTATAAGAGTGAAGAGGATACCGAGCTCACTGATATAGCTACCATCATGAAAAGACCTTCATAACTCATATTTCTGGCATCTCAGGTATAGATTTTAACTGGAGAGGAGGAGAAAGTATGATCGTGTACCCTTTGGATAAAATGTTTTTGAGTCAATCAATAGCCATTCTGTGAAATAGAGAATCACCTTTAAGTACAGATACTTCCCAAGCCTGCTTTGGCTTGTAAATAAAGTCTCTTTTTATGGTGAACTGTAGGCAGACAATTCAGTGAAACATCCCTAAATACTTGGCAGTGGGAGCACATCTGCGCTATCAAGAATGATGGGGAAGTTTAGACTTGTTGGAGTTTTTTAATCTAATTGATTTAATATTCCATGCCGCACACATTGATTTTCAGAGTTCATTGACTTTGCCATGGATGGTTGCTGACTGAAGCCTTGTCATGAATAATTTGGACATAATCTTAGCATATCTGATCTTGTGAAAGGCATATGTAATTTATTTAAAACATGTGGCCCTCCAAAGCCTTTTCCATCATGTCAACTCCCATGAGTGGTGTTACTAATTTTAATATCCAAGTCAGACTTTTAGATTTCAGAAAGAAATCTTCATATTTTATCCAAAAGGAACAGACCACAAACACTCTTTTGACCTCCTGGTTACAAAATACGTACATGATGCTTTGATATTGTAATTTTAATATAATTAAAATGTTCTTGCATTTAAAAAGCATAATCAATGCTCCGGTAGAAGAAATAAATCCTGGTCAAAGCTGTGCTAGACAACCTAGAGCAAATATTATAATCCTGAGAAGAATTATCTTGTTGGTAAAATGAAGACCCAGATTGTTGCAGACAATATGCTGATTCTTTAAATCACTTAGAGCAGGGGTATAAAACTCAATTTCATTGAGGGCCGCATCAGGGTTGTGTTTGACCTTGGGGAGCCGGAGTGGGTGTGGCTGGTTTGGATGTGGCCAACTTGACGTCACTCTTGTTGGGGGCGCCTGTGAGGGCCACATGAGCTCTGTTTTCGGTTAGGATGGCTTTAAGCTTTTTGCACATTCCACTGGAATTTAGCCTGATCTGAAACTGAAGGCTATCCCATACATTATTGTTCAGATCTAGCATTTCTCCACATGCTGTGATACAGAGCTTAGCACGGTTTTGAAAATGTGTTTTACTATGAAATATATCCAGAAAAGCATATGTTCAATTAAAATGTGGCTTTTAGAAGAGGAAACTTGTGACAATTGACCACCAGGAAGCCATAAACTCAGGTCATTGCTTTCCAGTATCCCCATGTTCCCACAAGCCCAAGCAAGTGGGATTGTGATGGGAAATATATAACATTTGCATCTTTTCCTGCTGAGATTGATTATGATAAATGACTCTTTCCTGATGAGAGTGCATTTTAGGACTGAATGCAGCTGTAAACTTCTCCAGGGTTTAGAGACAAGGCAAAAGCTAGAAACGCTGAAGTTTCTTGAAACCTGTAAAGTTCCTATTTTTTCCCCCATGGCCAAGCATTTCTTTCTAACAGTATAATTTCTGACACTAGGATAACTACTTGCATTGGGTGCTGTTTTCAAGAACATTTATAACATCCATGACCTTACTTTGACCTTGAAAAAGGAAATTAGTGTTTAGAGTAATAGAGTTGCAGCTTAAAATGTTCAACTGAATATATAATTATACTTAAGAATAATCACACGTTATCTCTAGGTCAAATGCACCAAATAATGTTACACATAATTTATTCCTTATCAGTGCCACATTTCTTCCATTTATTGTAGTCAAGAAAACTGATTTCTTGATTTCTTCTTCTCCTTTTAAACATTATACTTTAATAAATAAAAATTAAGTTTGTAGCTTCCTTCCTTCCTTCCTTCCTTCCTTCCTTCCTTCCTTCCTTCCTTCCTTCCTTCCTTCCTTCCTTCCTTCCTTCCTTCCTTCCTATTTTTGGCAACAACTTCCAATCTAGTGTTTGGAACATAACTTTCCATAACTTAATTAAAAGCCTGCCTCACTGCTAAACCACCTTAATTTTATTGCTCTGGTTTTCAAATTTGAAACACTGTTTACCAAATAATGCAATAAAGGAGTAGAAGTTCATTACAGTAGCCAATAAATAATAATGTAAAATGTGAGATGCAGCAATAAAAAAATCAATGTAAAATAATTCATTTATGGGGGCAAGCATTTATTTTTTTAACTATTCAGGCACCTTTATTATGCCAAAATCATAGAGGTGATTTGGGGCTGTAGGTGACAGAGATTTTAGATTTTTTGTTTTTAAATTTCCCAGGATAAATGTAAATTGGCACACAGTTATTCCCACAAAACCAGCATTTCCCAAACTTGGTAGTGCTATGCTCACACCCTTCCTTTGTTCTTTAGCATGTTCACACACAACAACAACAACAATAAATTAATAATAATGAGAAGGTAAAGATCTTGTGGGACTTTTAAATAGAGATGGATCATCATTTAGAACAAAACATGCCAGATATCACAGTTGTTGAAAATTGAAGCATACAATTATTGATATCACTGTACCAGGAGATGCCAGAGTCAAAGAAAAGAACTAGAAAAAAAATCATAATATATCATGACCTGGCCATAGAGACTACGGTATTATGGATGAAACATGTGACAGTGATACTCATTGTCATCAGGGCACTTGGCACCATGTCCAAGAATCTTACAAAATACATTAAGTAATTACAGCTTCCTGCAATAATATCAGCGAAACTGCAAAAAACTGCGCTTACTTGGAATAACATACATTTTAAGAAAATATTTGGTCAATACCTAGGATGCTGGCAGTAATCTGTATCAACCATCAGCGCCAGCCAATAATATTTGTGATACATTATAAAAAAGATGTTGAGATTCTAGAAAAAGTGCAGAGAAGAGCAACCAGGATGATTAGGGAATTGGAGATTAAAACATGAAGAATGGTTACAGGAACAGGGCTTGGCTAGTCTAGTGAAGAGAAGGACCAGGGAAGACATGATAGCAGTCTTCCAATATTTGAGGAGCTGCCACAGGGAGGAAGGGGTCAAGCTGTTTTCTAAAGCGCCTGTAGGCCAGACAAGGAATAATGGATGGAAACTGAACAAGGAGACATTTAACCTGGAAATAAGGAGAAATTTTCTGGCAGTGAGAACAATCAACCAATGGAACAGAAGTTGCCCTTGGAAGTTGTGGGAACATCATCACTTAAGACCTTCAAGAAGAGATTGGACTGCCATTTTTCAGAAATGGGTGTAGGGTCTCCCTCTTGGGCATTGGGGGTTGGACCAGATGACCTATAAGGTCCCTTCCAACTCTGATTATCTGTTATCTTTATGTTCAGTTGACTGAGTTTCATGTTTAATGAATAAAAGGGAAGTGGGGAAGTGTTTGACTAGTGATTTGTGATACGAAACCCAGCATAGTTATCTCGTTTGCTGTGTATACTGTTGTTTTTTGTGTATAATAATATCAATATCAATAACAACAACAACGATAATGATGATGATGATGATTCTGCAATAGTGGAAGAATCTATTCCATTGTCATTCTTCAAATAAAAAAATAATTTAAAACAACTGATTTCTATCATTGGAACAAAATAAAGCAGTTCTTGTTCTTCGCTCAAACAGATCATTATCTTGGCCCATTGTGTTCTTTGTGATAACTTTCCTATTATGTAATCAGAGTTGGCAATTAGTATAAATTGCATCCTGCACCATAAACATAATGGGAGACTGGCAGAATGGCTCTTTCTGTCTTCAAATTGCATTGAGGAGGAAGACAGATCACAGATTAAAATGGTCTTCCTGATCGAGTGACACTTCAACAAATGGAGGACACTATGGATTTTCACCCCTAACTCTACTCAGCTTCTTTTCAAACATATCTTAGTTGGCAGATTTTTTTTCTTATTTCCTTAAAGTAAATTCAAACTTCTCTTTGCCCATTGGATAACTGCAGATCCTTCTTGATAATTGCAAGAATCTAGGACAAGAAAATTAATGGCAAAAATGAGGCAGTTCTTCAAACACTCATTCCCAAAGGTTTAAAACCTGATGCATTTGTCGAAAACCTTTTCTTTAATCTTCCTTGCTAGATAATCCATGCATGATGCTCCATCATTCTTCAAGAATGACAAAATATTATATTTTATGGCTTTCTTTGTAGATGTTTCCCCATATAGCCAGCATCTAGTGACTGGCTCTCAATCAAATTTTTGCTGTTGAAATAAGAGGAAAAAATGATGTCAAACTGTTCTGACAAATATCTGTTCAGAGTACTTGATATACTTTCATTTCTTGGATCTAGCAAAGAAACCCAATCTTCCGTTTATTGAAAAATGAATAGATGAAGAAAAATGGACTCTCTTTTTTGAGGAAAGGGCTTTTTTTAACAAAATAAAATAAAATCACTCTAAAGAAGCTTGCCTGTATGTCAAAACCAGATATCACTGCTTTTTTATGGGATAAAGGGTAGATTAAAGTCATAGTCAAGATGAAAAAAAGGAATTTTCATTCAGGACAGTGACTTTCTTTTTTAAAAAAGAAAAATCTGGGAAAAGGCTGAACTGTTAACAAATAATGTCTGGGCAGAATAGAAGCTGACAGATTTTTCTAGAAGAAAGAAAAAGAGAGAGAGAGAGAGAGTTCACCCCACCACAACCACAACAACAAACAAACAAAATACACTCTTTTTCTTTTTTTGGCAACTCCTGCACACAAAGTCTTTGCAGGGCACTAAGAAGAAAATGTCTGATTTTCTGCTCTCAAATGTGCAGCCATTATAATTATGTGTTATATTTTATTTTATTTTATTTATTTATTTTTATTTGTCAATTGTTTACAAGATAATAGGTTTAAGTAAAAGCATAATTATGAATACATGGATACATATAAGAAAAATAATATATACATATACATATACATATATATGCAGGTCTTGGCGTGTTCGGGTCTTTTCCCATGTAAGATTGGCAACCTTTTGACAAGATCTCACTCTCACTAACGTATTAATTTCCAACGGATTCCAAAGAGACACAATTACCAACCTAATCCTAAAGGAGACACCTCCCAGAAACCGAGACACAGAACAGGACAATGGTATTGTCCTCCTCCCCTACATCAATGGCACCACAGATAAAATCAGCAAAATTCTCCACAAACACAATATCAGGACAGCCTTCGGCACTGACCAAAAAATAGCCAACATCCTAAGAAACCCCAAAGACAAGATCCAGCTAGAAAACCAAGGAGTTTATGAAATACCATGCAACAATTGCCCAGCCACATACATTGGACAAACCAACAGGAGAATAAATGCACACATCGCAGAACACAAGAACGCAGTCAGAAAAGAAGAAAATTCATCCTCCCTTTTCCAGCACCTTAAAGCCACAGGACATGAAATTAATTTTGAGGGAAACAATTTAATCTCCAATACTGAACACTTCAAAAAGAGAATAATCAGGGAAGTCATCGAAATAGAGAAACACCCCTCTAACATGAATAAACGGGACGATGCCTCCCGCCTACCAGACATTTGGAAACTAGCCCTTATCAACAAACGAGTCCCAGCCACGAAAACCAACACTGGACCCACAACAACACATGACGCCACCACCAATCTTCCTCATCAGACTCAAACCCAAACCCACCCCATAGACGAAAAGCAACCACCATCCAGAAACCAGATCACAGCTACATCACCAGTTGCTATACACCCCGACCCCAAAACTAAGCAAACTGACACACACCATGCACACAGAGCCAGGCCTCAAACTTGGAGCCAAACCAAAACCCGGAACGTCACATCACAGCCACCCGCTCAGGATATCACATCACAGAACTCAGGAGGCTACACCACAAAATCTCAGGATGTTGCAACACAGCCAATGACCAGGAGATTACAATACAAGACCCAGGATGTCACAAGATTAGAGCTCAGAAAATCATCACACAGCCCAATTCCCAAGTCGTTACAACACAGGAGGCTGATAGACACACAGCCAATACCTCAGCCACAAATGTTCTTAAGAAAAAGCCAGCCAATCTGCAAACATCAACTCCACCAACCAGTCAAGAAATGACAACATAGCCAACCTCCCCACCAGTATATATAGGGAGACAGCAGCTTAGATCATGTTTTGCTCGCACAAGCACAAAGCTGACAACACCAGCCTGAAGATGGCGAGTCAGATGTCATCGAAACGTTGCCAAGATTCTCTCCATCTTACATGGGAAAAGACCTGAACACGCCAAGATCTGCATACCTGTACCGATGAAAATCTACAAAAACATATAGATAGATAGATAGATAGATAGATAGATAGATAGATAGATAGATAGATAGATAGATAGATAGATAGATAGATAGATAGATATAAAAAGAAACATTAGGACAGGGATGGGTAGGCACATTGGTGCACTTATGCACGCCCCCTACAGACCTCTTAGGAAAGGGGTGAGGTCAATAGTAGACAGTCTAAGGTTAAAGTTTTGGGGGTTTGGGGAAAAAACTACAGTCAGATAGAGTATTCCAGATATTAACCACTCTGTTGCTGAAGTTGTATTTCCTGCAGTCAAGTTTGGTGCAATTAACCTTGAGTTTGTATCTATTGTTGGTTTTAGTGTTGTTATGGTTAAAGCTGAAGTATTCATTGACAGGTAGGACATTGCAGTGTATGATTTTATATACTATACTTAGATCAGACCGAAGGCGGCGTAGTTCTAGGTTTTCTAGGTCTAGAATTTTGAGTCTGGTGGAAAAAGGTATTCTGCAATGAGTAGAGGAGTGGAGAACTCTTCTTGTGAAATATTTCTGGACTTTCTCAACTGTGTTAATATCAGATACGTAATGTGGGTTCCAGACTGATGAGCTGTATTCGAATATTGGTCTAGCAAATGTTTTGTATACTCTAGTTATTAGTGTAATATTACCAAAGAAAAAGCTACGTAAGATTAGGTTAACAACTCTTAACGCCTTTTTGGCTATGTAGTTACAGTGGGCTCTAGCACTTAGGTCATTTGAGATGAGTACTCCAAGATCCTTGACAGGGTTTGGATCATCAACAAGGTCTTGACTATTCAGCCTGTATTTTATTTTCTGTTTTTTTTTTGCCAATATGTAAGACAGAGCATTTATTTGTTGAGATTTGAAGTTGCCATTTGTTTGACCATTCTGATACATAGTCAAGGTCTTTTTGAAGAGTAGTAATATTGTCTGTGGTGTTGAATAGCTTTACATCATCAGCGAAGAGAATGCAGTTACTCTTGATATGATCACAGAGGTCATTTATGTAGAGTATGAAAAGAGTTGGTCCTAGAACACTGCCTTGGGGGACACCATTGTTAACAGGTACAGAATTTGATAGGACATTCCCAATTTTGACCATTTGTTGTCTGTTTGACAGGAATGCTTTTTTCCAATTATGCAGGTGTCCAGAGATACTATAAGATTTAAGTTTTAGTAGTAGTTTGTCATGTACCACTGAATCAAAGGCTTTACAGAAGTCTATGTAGATTGCATCCATTGCTTTGCCCTGATCGAGTTGTGTAGTCCATATGTTTTTGCAGTGTAAGAGTTGCAGATTATAGTATAGATTTTTCCTAAAACCAAATTGTTTATTAGAGAGTAGGTTGTTTGTTTCTAAGTGGAGGATGATGGATTGGTTAATAATTGATTCCATGACTTTACAGGTGATGTAACATAAAGAGATTGGTCTGTAATTTTCAACTAGGCTGGGGTCTCCCTTTTTGAAGATGGGGATGACCTTGGCTTGTGACCATAGGTTAGGCAATGAGCTGGTCCTGAAAAATTTTTCAAAGATTATGCTTAGAGGTTCGGCTATGGCAGTGGGTAGCTTTTTAAAGAAATAGGCACATATTCTGTCCGGTCCAATAGATAGAGATGGTTTTAGATTGCATAGTGCTTTTTCAACGTTGTCTTCTGTAAAATTGATATGTATTAGATCATTTTAGTTGTCTGTGGTTGACTAGGAAATACTGGGCATGATCCATTGATGTTTACAAATACTGAACCAAAGAATGTGTTATAAAGAGGTTGGCTTTAATAGTGTCATCGTTGCAGTCTTTACCATTAGGTCCTTTCAAGAGTGGGATGGATCTTGAGTCTTTTAGTTTGTTGTTCATAAAATTGTAGAAAGTGCTGGTGGAATTGGTGCGTAGCCTTGTGAAGATTAACCCCCCTTTTTCAACAAGAGTGAAACAAACAAACAGATTTAGAATGAGCTCAAAACTTGTAGTCTTTTTTGTAATATGAAGCTGAAATCAAAATGTGTCACTAAATTTTTTGAAATGCAATGGTCTTCTGCAATGCTACTACAGCGTTCACTTACAACCAAGATTGTTAAATCTGGGCTGTTTTCTAACCCAAGGGAGAAATGAAGTGGACCAGACACACTACAAGTCACAGTAAAATAGAAACTATACAAAGTGGCAATAGATCTTGCAAAGGAAGAAAAAAATGTATATGTGTGTTCACTCACATCCCAGAATGTTGTTCTGTTAGAGTAGTATGGAGATAATCTTGAAGAAAAAGTGCAAGAACTGTTGAGTAGATATCAACACAATTTTGAAATAAATAAAGAAACTCAAAATAATCCTGCCTTGAATCTTTTTGGTATAAGAGAGGACAAAGGGTTATGCTGTCAGGTTTTCAAGATTCTGTGCATATATTTAACATATTTAACAAGCAGCATTCTTGAAAACCTTGTTCTGTTTTCTAATTTGGCCTGTCAAAGGGCTGATAGATGGCTTGAGTTTCTTGAAGAAAAATCAATAATAGACCACATTGTTTGCCCCCAAACCTCATTATATATCATCTTGCTCCACCCTTTCCTAGAGGGTGTTGATTATTTTCAGTCAATGGGCATCTATTCTGCTTGTAGAAATCAACTCCCTTATTTTTTATGAGTTGTAACTTCTTGCCCAATCTTCCTAAGACAAGGGTCTCCAACTTTGGCAACTTCAAGACTTGTGGACTTCAGCTCCCATAATTCCTCAGCCAGCTTTCCTTCTGGGAGTTTGCTTCTGGTTGTTGAAGTCCACAAGTCTTAAAGTTGCCAAGGTTGGAGACCCCTGTCCTAAGAAACCAGTTGACATCTGCTAGCACATATTTGATTTTTTCCCCTTAAATTTTGTTGAACTTTTAAATTTCCTCTTTTGCCAATGGAAATTAACCAAAGACTTGGCCATGAAGGCACAAAAGCCTCCAAGTGTCTCTAAATCTTTTCGTTTTGGGATTGAAACAATTAGCCAAAGAGATTGCTCAGTGTCAATGGTTTCCGTCATTATTTCTCACATAAGGTTTTTGCAACTACATATATTCCTTCAGTGATAAATTGCATATCCAATAATTTCCTGTTTGGAGCAGAAATAAAAACTGTCCTGCTGATAACAAGAAAAGAAAAGGTTGATTTATTATTTCCACAGGCACAATGCATTGCTAAAATATTATGAAACAATGCCATATAAATCAAAGTATCTCTGATTAATAATTGCTCCTTATTAATCTTATTCTTCCAAAAATGCCATACTTTACGGAACAAAAGAGCTGAATTTCATGTGGATATCATTTAGGCCAATGGTCACCAACCAATGGGCCAGGGACCACTGGTAGTCTGTGAGAAAATGTTGGTAGTCTACAGAGAAATGTCCCCCCAAGCACTCCCCCCAAAGCAATTAATCTAGGCTGTGTGGGAACACAAGGTTGTGCCACCCATATGGCCCAGCCACTCACTGGCCCCCACCCTTTGGCTGAGCGCAAACCTTACCTTGAGTAAAGGCACTTGAGCTGGAACTGGAAGGTAAGACCAACGGCGGGGAAGGGAAATCCACCCCAGGGTGGCTTGCTAATATTGGTGGGAAAGTGGGTCCCATATTCCAGAGCTGCAGTAGTCATCTGGAGCAGCTCCTCCAGTCCATGGCAGGCCAGTGCACCTGGGTGGAGGAGCAGCTGCTCCAGGATGACCAAAGGGCCAGTCCTGTGACTACTGCAGCTCTGGAATATGGGACCGACTTTCCTACAATGTCAGCAAGCCACCGTCAGTCAAAGTTCATATGAGTGTTCCATGGGATTTAAAATTATGAGTTTGGTGGTCCCAAAAAGGTTGGTGACCCCTGATTTAGACTACAATCCTAGATACGAAGTATAAGTAACTGTTAGATTCTTGATGTGTTGAATTACATTTCTTAATATCCCTTAGCTTTGTACATGTGGTCTCCCTGAAGTTATTGTCAGTGAAATATCTAGAAGATATCAGTCTCTTATTCCTGCCCTACATTTTTATTTATTTATATATGTATTTTATTGAGAATATGTGCACAATTCTACCCATTGATCATACATAAATCTCATTCAGTGCAACTAAGCTTAGTTGGATTGAATGAGATTTATGTATGAACAATGTATAGAATTGTGTTAGCCCTCCATGTAAAATTGAAAGAGATTTTGCTGCCTCCCTGAATATATCTTTCTGTGCTCAAGAAAAGGCCTCAAAAGGGATTGTTTGGATGAAAGAAATCTGTGAAAGAAAACTCTCACAAAGTAGATCCTTTGATGATAAGCGAGGATGAACACAAACATCCAAATATGTTTACAGTCTCTTTTTCAGATAATAACATTGAGCATATAAAGATATTTCCAGTTCTTTCAACAATTTCAGTAACCTCTTAGTTCTCTGCATGTATAAAAGTCTCTTATGGCTACTAAAATTGCTGAATGAACTCTCACAGCACAGCAAAGAGGCTGTGTTGCTTTGGAAAGCAACTTCAAAAGAACATTTGACACAAAACTGAACAACCCTAATAGGATAGCTCCTATTCCTACAGTATGTATATGTAAGTAGAACATTAAGCTTTCATCCATTTATTGGGAGATATTCATCAGAAATAAAGAAGAGATATATTTCTATATAGGATATATTGAGAATTAGATCTTTGAGATGCAAAAAGAGATGATTTGCATAGCTACTTCCCCCAATATTCCTCCTTCCCATATTTTAGATGTTCTCTTCAATTAGGATTATGGGGACAGTGGTTCAAAGTCATTGGGAGAGATACCAAATTTGGAACAATATCTTATTGTACAAAAAGTTTCCAAGCAACCGGACAGCACCTTGATTGGACCATGTGACTGATTGTTAGGGAAAGGGGAAAAACTTTTAATTAGATGAAAAGTATGGGAACCTTTAGAGGGTTTTCACCAGTCTGTGCCCATATGATATATCCAGTAAACTTGTTCTTTGAGGAATTTGCTTGCTTCAGAGTTCTGTTTGCTATGGGTGTGTTACTTGGAATCCTGACACCTGTACTAGTGACTATGCTCTATCACTGGAGTTGTTTAAGAAGAGATTGGACAGCCATTTGTTTGAAATGGTATAGGGTCTGGAATGAAATGGGATAGGATAGGATAGAATAGGGCTGGAAGGACTGGAAGGAGCTCAAGCAGGAGAACCTATATGATTTCAGATAAGTGACTGTCTAGTTTCTTCTTAAAAACCTCCAGTGATCGAATGCCCGTGATTTCTGAAGGCAAGATGCTCCACTGGTTAATTGTCCTCACTGTTAAGAAGTTTTTCCTTAATTCCAGGTTGCTTCTCTCTTTGATTAGTTTCCAATCATTGTTTCTTGTCTTGCCCTCTGGTGCTTTGGAGAATAGGTTGACTCACCCCGCTTCTTTGTGGCAGGCCCTAAAAAACTGGAATACTGCTTGATCTCCTGCTTGAGCAGGTGGTTGGACTTGAAGACCTCTGAGGTCCCTTCTGACTCTGTTATTCTGTTATGCTGATGGGGGGGCGGGGTGATTAGAGTGGTCATCCAAAATATCTGGAAGCACCTGGATGTTCTACTCCTCAAATAAACCAACAAAACAAAAAATGACTCAGAGATTAGAGGCCACCATTCTGCCCTTCCTGTCCTCTTTCTTTCTATTTCTTTCTGAAAGTTTTAGAGTTGGAAAGTACCATCAAGTTTTCAGCATAGCAACATATGGCAAGTCTGTAGAGGCTTCATTACGGAGCTGTCAGTGCAGTGGTGCTTGCTCTGTGAAGCTTAGCATGTTTAATGGTCTCGGTGGAACAGGAAGGTATCTGCCCCATGTCCTTGGTTATGTCTGTTTTATGAAATGATCCGCTGCTTGTAGATGAGCAGAAATCTCATCTACGGAAGACAAGAAAGAAGACAGAATAATTGCATTCCTGGCATATTGGCATGTATACCTCGAAGCACACTGAATTTAACTGAATGCACTGGGTGAATATTGCTGCGATTTAGGTTATGGCAATGCCTATGATGGATTGATTTGACTGATTGATTTGGGTGGCCCTGTGTTTATTTACTGTAATTTGAAAAAAAAAACATTTTATCTCTTAGGGAGTCTTAGGATTAGATGTTATTCTGTCTGGTAAATGGAACGCTTTGCTGTGCCTTCCCAATCTGAAAAAGGTTGTGAGATGAGTTTCATTTGATTTATCTCTTGGGATTTATTGAAGCATAGGAAGCCAGAGAAATGGTTAGTGAGGGGATTCTATATTGAAATATGGATCCAATTCCCACACCTTTTATAGTTAAATAAGTGCAAAAACACCAGTCTTCCCTTAAAAACGATCAGATTCTCTGCTACATTGAAATACATTTTGGAGGCAATTTTTTCTTTTATCAAATTAAATGAGAGTTGGTCAAAAAAATAATAATAGTATTGGACTATAACTTGGAGCATCTTAAATATGAAAAGACCATTTTTTTTAAAAAAAAAATGAACAGATGATGAAATCACTCTATTTTCCCAAGATGTAAAAAAACCTGTTACTCACTAAATTAGTTTCAATTTTTATTCATCCTTCTCTGGTTCAGCTATTACAGTTCTCCTTCAAAAAGAATAAGAATAATTTTCTTGGTTATGTGCAGAGTTTATTCAAACATAATTGTGCGGTGTCTTCAGCCTACACTTAAGATGCTTAAGATGCTGCATTGGATTAATAAAACAGTTTTTTTCAAGGGAGCAATTTTAGAGCATTTGAGAAGCATGTAATCATTGTTCCTATCCTTTTTTTAAAAAATCACAATGTAGCATATATATTTTACAGATAGGAAAATATATATTTTTTGATGGTGTTATTTGATGGCATTCTGAAACTTAGTGAAACTACTCTATCTACACTTTAAAAAAAGGTTTTCTGTTTTTAAGTGTAGAGTAGTTTTTTTATGAATATGTAGAAGTGCTCTTGCTCTGAACGTTGATTTTCTGACAATGTGAATAATCAACCAATGGAACAGCTTGCCTTCAGAAGTTGTGGGAGCTTCATCATTGGTGATTTTCAAGAAGAGATTGGACTGCCATTTGTCAGAAATGATGTAGGGTCTTCTGCTTGGGCAGGGGGTTGGACTAGATGACCTTCAAGGTCCCTTCCAACCCTGTTGATCTAATTTAATCTGATTTAGTTGTTTGTTCCTGAAAGCCACATCTCTGCTTGATTGTCTTCCATTATTGTCAATGCTTAATTTCTCTCAATGATAGTTTTCTCAATGCGTGAGCTGCATTGGTTGCCAGGGGCCTCTTGGGTGTGCTTTAAGATTTTAGTGTTAACTTTTAAAGCGCTCCATGGCATCGGACCAGGATATTAAACTTTTAAAGCGCTCCATGGCATCGGACCAGGATATTTACTGCCATTTTCCTCTCACCGTCCGGTGCGCTCCCACAGGTCTCCTGTGGGTCCCGTCGGCATCTATGTGCCGGCTGGTGACCCCGAGGAATAGGGCCTTCTCTGTGGGGGCGTTTGCCCTCTGGAATGGGTTGCCCCCGGAGTTACGTATAGCCACGGACCTGGGGACCTTCAGGCGTGCCTTGAAAACCTGGCTCTTTGACCAGGCCGGCTTGGGCTGATTTTAGATTTGGGTGTTTTACTTTTTTATCAGATTTTAGGGTTTTAGGGAAGGGTCTTAATTGATTACAGCCAGGGTCTTAGTTTAATTTAGTTTTAATTTTTCACATATTTATTGTTTTAATTGTATGGCTGTGCACCGCTCCGAGTCCTTCGGGAGAGGAGCGGTATATAAATAAATATTTATTATTATTTATTATTATTAGAAGTTTTAGTATGAGTTAATTGTGACATATTTAACACAAGCATGTCATAAACACATAGGAATGATAGTTTTGTTCCTGTTATATCAGAGGTGGTATTCAGCAAGTTCTGACCAGTTCTGGAGAACCGGTAGTGGAAATTTTGAGTAGTTCAGAGAACTGGCAAATATCACTTCTGACTGGAGATTTTACAGTATCCTTCCCCTGCCATGCCCACCAAGCCACGCCCTCAGAACCGGTAGTAAAAAAAATTGAATCCCACCACTGTGTTATATCATGGAATCACTGAATTTGTATCATAAATGGTGCTAAATATAAATATTCCCTTTGAATAGTTAAGAAAGGATGATTGGTCCTCCTTCTCACACCTCTCCCTTCCCACCCACTTAGTTTAAAAACAATTACACATCATTGCTGTAGACTTGCTCTGTGATACTCTTAATTATATTAGTGAGATGGTGGCTTTAAAATAGCAAAATGGAATACTTGATCCAATCTACAAATCTTGACTGGGATAGAATTAGCCCCAGACGTATTCAGTTTCTTTCAGAATTAAATGAATTTTATGCACTAGACTAACTCATCTTCTGTTAACTCTTTAAACTGGGGGATATAGGTGTTTCTGAATTCTATTAAAAAAGCCACTCAAATGTGGCTTCTCTAATTACTTATCTCTATAACTACTTAAATTATCAATTCTATACCATCACAAAGGACAGTAGGAAAAGAGCAGAAATCGGTGAAAGCAGATATGGTACCATACAGATGATTGGGAAATGAAAAGTACTTTGCCTGTGGTACGATATGTGAGCTGCAAAATTCAACCAACAACTAGATGGAAATTAAAAGATTCAGAAAACATTAATTCTTCATTTATAAATTACATCATCCATGTTTAAATCAGAGGTTTCCAACCTTGGCAAGTTTAAGCCGGGAGGACTTCAATTCCTAGAATTCTGAGAGTTGAAATCTGCCAGGCTTAAAGTTGCCAAGGTTGGAGGCCCCTGATTTAAATGACAATCTCACACAGCTGAGTCACAAAAGTGAATTGATCAAGTGAGAGCAAAAATACAAGATACATCCATGGCCTTCATTTTAACAAGTTTGATGTTAGTTGCTTCTTAGAACTGGAGTCCTGACCTTTTGATCACTGGACACTTATGAGATTTTAAGAGCACGCTAAGAAAATGACTGTGCTGAAAGGGTTGTAGGTTCACCAAATTACTAGGTTTACCAGATTCAAAGTTTTAGCAGATTCCCCCCTTTTTTCTGCTGAGGGCAACATAGCTATCCTTTTTGGAGAAGAGATAGAAGGCAGATGCATTCTGACTTCTGTCTCCTGAATTCTAATCTTTCACTAAAAAGGGAGACTTTTCACCCAGCATGGTAGCCTGCCCCTTCTCCTTTCCTGCCTCTGTGTTTTACAGTCTGAGATTATTGAATTTCCTGTTATTTATTGAGTCTGAGCAGGAACTGCATTTGCTGTGCATTTCTCCCCCACTACTTCAGTTGAGCTGGTCACAACTGGACAGATAGCAAGATAGATTTTGAGCACTTTGAAGAAATGTGTGAAGGGGAATTAAATGAGGGCACATTGGCTCAGTGGTTAAACCCATTTGTCTGCTGGGTTCAAGACCCAGGCACTCAGTTCATTTTCTACAAACCTAGATTATGTTGGTTTAGTTTATTCATCAAGTGAAATCATGATGTAGCATTTTGCTTGTTCAGTTTTATACTGGTATGCAAGGTGATGATTGGTTAACATCAAGTTAATGGAACTCTTCCACTTTTTACCTCAATTGCTGCTTGATATGGCTTGATTGAACAACCGACCATCATGGTTTAGCTAAATCAAACCACAGTAACTGATTCAACCAATACATCTTTAAAATGTCCAGGGGTGCAATGGCTGAGAGCTTAAAGATGCTGAGCTTGTCAGCTAGAAAGCTGACAACGCAAGTTTGAGACCCAAGCACCAGTTGATCGGGTGAACTCCCATTCTTGCCCCTGCTCCTGCCCACCTAGCAGTTCAAAAGCATGCAAATGTGAGTAGATAAAGTAGGTACCACTTCAGTGGGAAGTTAACAGTGTTCTCTGCACCTTGGCATATAATCATGCTGGCCATATGACCATGGATATTGTATCTGGACAATGCTGGCTTCCTCAGCTAAGAAATGGAGATTAGCACAGTCCCCTAGAGTCAGATATAACTGGACAGGGAAAACTTTTACCTTTATCTTTATTTATAAATATCTATCCAATAATAATTGCTCTCTAAGCTTAAATTCATTTTAATATTCTTCTCCAACTTGTGACTTTCAGACCACTGTTTGCAACATTCCCAATAATATGATAAAGTTTAGGAATCTTTAGTTGGGAAAGATTCATCTATCATAATATAATGCACCACTTTGCAATAGTGGTCAGAAAAAAGAATAGCAGAGCTACAATGAATGAAGAATTCTTAATATTTTTTTAATCCCAATTTTTAAAATCCCAGTGTGCCTTAAGGAAAAAGAAAACAATATAGAAGGAGCTGGTCTTTGAAGATTAAAAAGAATATTGTATTTTAATTTTTTTAAAAAACGCTTCACTAAAATTGGAAAAATTACAGAACCATGGCCAGTTATTTCCATAATTGTAGTGATTTCAGTTCAGGTTGGGGTAGATTATGCTTAGTTTTAAAAAATGAATTTGATATATAATGAACCATGCAAAATTAATCTTAACAGGAATTTCACTCTTACCAATAGTCCAATCAAACTGTATTCCTATTTGTCCCCTTTATTTCCTCTTCTGTGTTTTCTTTTTAAAGAAAAAACAACTTTTTAACTAAAAACTTTTCTGTTTCAAATTAATACTCCCTATGAGTTTACCCCCACCCCAGCCTGTTCTCTTCCTTTGATTGAATCTAATTTTGAAATGTTAGCCCTCCAACAACAACCACATTAATTAAGAAATTGAAGAGATGTTTCACTTGAGTGGAAGTTTTGCCTGAGGAAATCCAGAATGTATAAAATGTACATTGTTTTAATGAATGCCAACATTTATTGGCATTAAGCTTTGCTTCAAAAAATAGTAAGCTGTTGTTGCCCGTAAGGTGGAAAAATAAAGTCAGTATCAGTATCATGATTTCAGATATGTTCGTATTCTCACAGTGGTGGTTAGCATGGATTTTTAGATTAGATCACATCATGGTACAATCTTTGCCCATATGTAATTTCCCAGCATACAAATTTTTCATCTCTGGAAAAAAGGTCCTAGAAAAATGATAGGAAAAGTAGTTTCCCTAAAAAGATGTATTACTAAGTTGTTGAGAACAGGCAGTATTTACCAAACAAATGGGAAGATTCTTAGATGTATTTGGTCTTGTCCTATCCTTTAGCTCCCTCAGCCACTGAAGAATATCCACTAGAAGACCTTGAGAAAAAGCTTTTGCAAGTGTAGTTGTAACCATGGAGAACAATTATAATCACTGAGAAATATTGCCCAATTGAATCAGATGTCTCCAAATGTATATACTGTATGTGTGTGTGTGTGTATATGTATGTGTGTATGTGTATGTGTATGTGTATGTGTATGTGTATCTCTTTCTTTCTCTCTCTCTGTCTCTCTCTCTCTGTCTCCCTCTCTCTCTGTCTCTCTCGCTGTCTCTCTCTCTCTCTCTCTCTGTGTGTGTGTGTGTGTGGTGTGTGTAACCTCCTGAGTTCTGTGATTTGATATCCTGAGCTGGTGGCTGTGATGTGACGTTCCAGGTTTTGGTTACACCACAAAACCTCAGGATGTTGTAACATAGCCAATGACCCAGGAGATTACAACACAAGACCCAGGATGTCACAATAACAGAACTCAGAAGGTCATCACACAGCTCATTACCCAGGTCATTATGACCCAGGAGATTATAGCACAAGACCCAGGATGTCAAAACAATAGAACTCAGAAGGTCATCACACAGCCCATTACCCAAGTCGTTACAACACAGGAGGCTGATAGACACACAGCCAATACCTCAGCCACATATGTTCTTAAGAAAAAGCCAGCCAATCTGCAAACATCAACTCCATCAACCAATCAAGAAATGACAACATAGCCAACTCCCCCACCAGTATATATAGGGAGACAGCAGCTCAGATCATGCTTTGCTTGCACAAGCACGAAGCCGAAAAGCACCAGCCTGAAGATGGCGAGTGAGATCTCGTCAAAACGTTGCCAAGATACTCTCAATTTTACATGGGAAAAGACCCGAACATGCCAGGACCTGCATACCTGTACCCGTCAAAATCTACAAACACACATACAGACACATATATATCAGTATATATATTACTATTTTCCCAATTTGTACTCATTTTTCCCATTTGTTGGGGTTCCTTTACATTCACATCTTCACATTGCTTCTCCAATGGAGTGATTGTAACCTAGAATAAGAAATTGTTTGATTAAAACTGAGTGGATTAATTCAATCTGACAACCCTTAACCCAGCCTTCACAAACCAGTACTCCCAACAACATATTCGGATTAATAAAGAATGTGAAATGGTGGAACCTATAATCAAAGTATTGTGAATTTACAATGGCAGCACTCTGCAAACCATGTTGGCATCTAATTTATTTACTATTAAATTGACTGGCTATTTTATTGCAGGCTAGCTCTGCGTGGGTTACAAAATGAAAAAAAAAATTTTTTTACAAAATTGGACACAATACAAACTAAATAATATAAAAAAGATAAAACACTCAACCCTAACTAATAAATAAAAATAAAACATCTGCAAGGAGTCAGATGGCTGGTTGGAGTTTAGATCAAGCTGAAACTCTCATAGAACATTGGCTAAACCAGCATTGTTTAACCTTCAAGACTCCCAGACAGGTAGACTGGGGAATTCCTTCTCAGCTGGCTGGGGAATTCTGGGAGTTGGAATTCCCCATCTGAAAGCTGCCAAGGCCAAGCAATGCTGAGCATTAGGAGCAATGAGACAGCTGCCCTCTCCAGAAACTATAACTGCCTGTGATCAATTAATTATAAACACCAGTCTCTCTCCTCCACCCCTCTCTCCCTTTCTTCCTCTCCCTCTCTGCTTCTCACTCCTTCCCCTCCTTCCATTGGTATTCATATTGAGACTCTTTCTTTGCTGGCTGTCTTAGCCAAATGGTTTTCTGTGCATGCCTATGCCAACTGCTGAAAAAAATCTGGAAGCACCTATTTTTTCCAGAGGGCATGGTTGCCTCTTCAAAGAGTCTTCTTTACTCAGATCCAGAACTCTTTGCAGTGCTACTCTTCAAATCTGCACTGGTTTAAAACTTTCTGGGAAAGAATTCTCTTTTCTTTGAAGTATGCTTTCAGCAACTTTTCACTTATGGTTTCTCTCATTTTCAATCAGCCATCAGCTTTCCCCCACCACACCCCAAAACTCCTTTCTAATTTTTATGTCTTTTGCTGCTGCTAACTACTTTTTCTCAGTTGGTTATCTCCATCTGTCATTCAATTTAACTTTGCATACTCTTTCATTCCAGTCTGTAGCTGTCAATCATTCCTGCAGTCAGTCTTTTGTTACTTCTGTAAAGCATTATGGAGTTAATTTTTTCCCTCTGAAAGGGGAAATGCAAGCTGTATTATAAAAAATGAATTTTACCATTTTTGTTCCAACAGATAATTTCTTTTTCATGCGCACTCTCTTCCTCTCTTTTTTTCCTTCCCTTTCCTTTCACAATTTATAACTTGAAGCAAAATTATCACTTTTATCTTTGTTTTTTCTTTGAATGTGACATTTTTTAACATTTATTTTCTTTAAGGCTGCCTGTATTTTCATATAGTGCTAATTATAGTTTTAGATTAACTTTGCAACTTAGCTTAATTGCTTCTTCACAACATTAGAAGCCTTAAAGTTTGCAAGTTCTCTGCATATATTTTCTGTCCTTTTTTCCTCAGTTTAAAATGAAACAGTTAAAAAAAAGTCTTGGGTCTAAATTGAGTTACTCAACAGCCTCAGTTGCTTTTAATAATATTTATTACCCATTACAAAATAATAATAAGGTTTTAGGCTGCTCTTGTTTGTCCTAGCAATTAAAACATTTCTGTGTACCTCTTCCTTAGAGAAACCAACAACTTATTTTGCTGTAGGAAACCCCATTGCATGGAAATATAACACAGGTTCTTAATTGCATTTTTTCAAATTATGTCCCAAAACTTCTTTCTCAGTAAAAGAATTGTGTGTTGTTGTGTGTAGGAATCAAGACTCAGGACCACATGAAGATGAGACAAGCTGCTTTCTTTATTGTCAGGTTGAAAATAAGAAGAGCTGTCTGCTCTATTGCCAGAGTTTGTTCTATTTATATTCATAGTAGCATACCAGTGGTTAATTTATACACTATACATCTATTTAGACAACCTTTGTTACTATCTGCTTAAGCAGTTTATACATTCATCTCTAGTTAAGATTAACTCTAGTTAAGATTAACATAAGCTTCAGTTCCTGTCCTTTGTTCCGTCTTATCTGGGTGTTAAGGTCTTGTTTTCTCCAGGTAAGCATGCAAACGTTTTCTCCAGATAAACATGCAAATGTTGCACTTTGCACGGAATATTCTTTGTCTGAGGTTTGCCATCCAAGACAAGAATATCCAGAATGCACAATGCCTACAGTTGTGGTTGTTGTTAGGTTGCTTTAGAAATCTTTTGGTGATGTTCTTGAATCTGTTGCATTGTAATGGATTGGTAGAATGTTTTGGGTCTTGTTATCTTCTGCTTCTGTGAAGCTTTTGCACATCTTGTTCCAAAAAGCCAGTAAAAAACATTTGTTATCTATTTTGTTCAGATTTATTTTAGGATGCAGAGGTGCATAGAAACTTATACAGTATGTCAGGCATTTATACATATATGGCCATCTCATCATGAGTAATATTCAAATGGTTTCTTGAAATGTTCAACTTCACTATGAAAATCAAACTGATTTGATTTGGAAGTTTGAAATTATTCAGAAAAATCAATCAGATTCAATTCAAGCATCTGGATTTATATAATCCAAATGTCAAGCACCAAGGAAATCAGGAAATCCAGCAGTTCAAATATGTATACATTTATTATAAGCTTAAACTCTCCACCAGAATCTGAACTACTAAGAGCCAAGAAAAATTAGCATGAGATAAGAATAGGAGCAATAAAAGGTGGACTGGACTTAGATCTCTGTGTGGCATGTAGATCTCTTGTGGGCATGTAGACTCATGGCTGATTACGCATTTGACCCCTCCCTCTGGCTCAGTCTGGTCACCTCCTACACTAAACCCATCTGAAATTTAGGTTTGATTTAAACCATTCAAGCGAATGTGCAGATGAACAGAAAGTAATTGCATGTATTCAACCTGGACCAAATTGATTTGAGTGCATTTGAATCCAGCTAATCCAACTAAGAGAGCTACAGGTAATCCTTGACTCACAATCACATTTGAGACCAGAATTTCCATTGCTAAGCAAGGCACTTGCTAAGTGAGTTACACATGATTTTACAACCGTGTGGTTAAGCAAATTATTGCAGTTGTTAAATGAAATATGCAGTCATTAAGTAAATCTAGTCTGTCCCATTTGCTTGATTGAAACTGGGTGGCAAGTTACAGGTGGCGATCATATTACCCCAGGGTGTTGAAACTATCATAAATACATATTGATTGCCAAGCTCACATGATAATCTTGATCACATGATCCTGGCATGCTGCAATGGTGATTAAATTCAAAGATGGTCATACATCATTTTTCCAGTGCTGTAACCTAAACAATTAGTAACTTAAAACAATTGGTAAATGTAAGATCCCAAGAAAAGGACTATCTGTATTTAATTTATTGAACTAGTTTGATGGTTCACATTGGTCTGAACTGCTTTTGCCTATCAAACAATTTATAAATTATTATCTATGCTTAAATGAAATTACAAAACCCAAAAATTATGAATAATAGAATATGAACAAAATAAATAAAATAGAAACCAAGATAACAATAATTTTAATTATGAGAAAAAAATATTTTGGATCCATTTCTTAAAATGCAAGGTGAACCTTGGTTACATGTATTTTGAATGAAGTTATTTTTTTCATGGGCCATTTTTTGGGGGGAGGGGTGTGTCTTTCTAGAATTCTTAGCACCTGGCTCTAGTTTGTTCACACAAAACTTTTTATCAAAGCTTTTATGTAGAATTTCTGGAATTCACAAGGATTGTTGCCCTGATCCAGTCAACTCAGGAAAGCCTAAAAGCTTTTTCACAAACTATACAGACTGCAATTCTGAATGGACAAAGGGCTTTTCAGAGATTTTCAAAAATGGCATGGCACGATAAACACATTTTTAAAAGACCTGCTGCTATTAATCATTTATGAAAGCGTGTGAAGTTCCATCAAGGGCATGGGGGGGAATGTCCACTTTTTTTTGCTGGACTGAACAATTCTTTGATGTGAATCACAAAATATATAAAGGAAACTCTAGGAATATAGGATGTTGTTTGATTTCAGTTGAGATCATTGGTCCTGTCAGATCAATTGGGCATGTGACTAAATACATTTTTTTGCAGTTTTAAAATTTATTTATTTGTCAATTGCTTATAAGATAATAGGTATAAGTAAAACATAGTTATGAATACATAGATACATATAAGAAAAATAAAATATAAAAGAAACAATAGGACAGGGACGGTAGGCACGTTGGTGCGCTTATGCACGCCCTCTACAGACCTCTTAGGAAAGGGGTGAGGTCAATAGTAGACAGTCTAAGGTTAAAGTTTTTGGGGTTTGGGGAAGAAACCACAGAGTCAGGTAGAGTATTCCAGACATTGACCACTCTATTCCTGCAATCAGGTTTGGTGCGGTTAACCTTGAATTTGTATCTATTGTTTGCTCTTTTGAATTTTCTGAATTCCTGAGGCTGGTCATCTTTCTGTTGTACCTGGGTTTTTCTTTTCTTCAAAGCTTCAGTGCTGACACAGACTAGAGTTGAAGTATATGGAGGGGGGTATAGAGCAGTGGTGGGATTCAATTTTATTTACTACTGATTCTGTGGGCGTGGCTTGATGAGCATGGCATGGCTTGGTGGGCATAGCTTGGTAAGCATGGCAGGCAAAGGATACTGCAAAATCCCATTCCCTCCCCACCCCACTAACCGTTCTCCTGTGCAGGACAACAAAAAAAGGCCCAGCCAATCAGCTGGAACTCAGGAGACAGAGAATAGATGGGGATGGGGCCAGTCAGAGGTGGTATTTACTGGTTCTTCAAACTACTCCAAATTTCCACTACCGGTTATCCAGAACTGGTCAGAACCTGCTGAATACCACCTCTGGTGTAGAGATAGCTGGGGTGCTGTAACCAAAACAACATTCTTTCCCCTGGGAACCAAGGTTGAATGTGTAGGTATTTGGGAGATGTTTGGGAGGTGGAGACTGAAGCCACCCTACTGTTTGGACTGTGTGCTGATTGGACCAGTGACTGAGACCTCTGGGGAAGTGACAAAACTTTTGTTTTTAATGGGGGGGGGGAGGGAAACTGGATCCAGTTTTCACCAGCATCGTGCCAATTTGACATACCCTAATCAAATGTTCTTTGAGGAGACCTCTTGCCTCGGAGTTCTTTCATTTGGGGTTGTGTTACTTGGGACCCTGACAAGATGTGCTAGAAAGTGACACTGCTTTCAGAGCTTAAGTCAACGTTAAAGAAATTGGAAGACAGATTTCATTACAGTATTAATATTAACAGTACCTTTTCTGTTTGTGCTGGAGATGTGGGATATGATATCATGGATTCAGCTAAGCATACATCAGACCTAGCTGCCTGAAAGGATGTAAAAGATGCATTGAATTCAGTAAAAAGTCTGATGCATTTAAAACTTCCTGCTATGCATGACTAATGTGAAATTATCTATGTTTGGGTAGGTACAGTATGTATATATTTATAAATATGTCAGGGATGCTAACTGTCAGAAGCAACAGGAAACATTTATTTTGAATCCCTACAGAACAGCTTTTTTGGGATACATTTTTGGATCCATTAGTGAAAATGTAAGGTTAAGATATACAGGCAGCCCAATATGAGCGAAAATGGATTGCCTCAATTGCCAGAGTTTGTATGATATGATGCAGCTGCTCTAAGATTAGTAACAAATGTAGGCTTTCAACTCCTGATCACATTTCCGATTACACCATTGGTAGTGTCCTCCTCCTCCTTTAGCTAGTAAATCAAAGGTTGTTGTCAAAAGCACAAAATGAAATTTCCTTTGGAACTTTTATTGGGCTGTTCATGAAGAGGAGAGAAAGAAATGGCAGATGCCCCAAAAGACATTCCTTTGATGTGAAATAGCAGCAGCATCCAGTGAGAATATGCTTTTTTGTGTGGTTTCGTTACTTAGAATCTTCATGGCATGGTATGATATTATCGCCTCTAATAAAAGGTAGAACATAGAATAATAGAGTTGGAAAGAACCTTGAAGTATCTTTTAGTCCTAGGTTTATAGATACATCTCTCTTTCTCTTTCTCTCTCTTTCTCCCTCTCTCCTTCCCCTCCCTTTCTCTCTCTCTCCCTTTCTCTTTCTTTCTTTCTTTCTTTCTTTCTTTCTTTCTTTCTTTCTTTCCTTCCTTCCTTCCTTCCTTCCTTCCTTCCTTCCTTCTTTCTTTCTTTCTTTCTTTCTTTCTTTCTTTCTTTCTTTCTTTCTTTCTTCTTTCTCTCTATTTCTCTCTCTGTATATATACACACACACACACACACACACAAACATACACACAGATATATCTAACTCTCTATCTCAGTCTTTATATCATCTCTGTCGATCTCTAATCTATGTTTTCATTCTAATCAAATCAAATCTCTATCATCTCTCTCTGATCTATATCTATCTATATCTATCTATCTCTACCCTATAGAGATAGATAGATATAGAGATAGAGATAATATAGATAGAAATAGAGATATGTTTTCCAGTAAGTGTACAGTAGTTAGTCGAATGTTGCAGAAATGCTGATCCATTTTAGACCATGAAATCCTGGAAAGGAAGAGTCTCTACCAACTCTCACAATCAGTTAAAAGAACTAAATAATTTAAAGTCATTTTCAGAAGAGTGTTTACATAGTATTGATGCTGATAGTTACACGTTTTATTTTTACATTGGCTGCCTTTATCTATTTTGTACTACAATTGCCACAATTTTAAATTTATAGGGACGTTATTGGAATTACAATTTAATACACTGCAAGAGAATAGAATGAAATGAAAGTATGCCTAGATGGAAGATTTAAATTTTTATTTTTTAAAAAATAAGTGTCTCACAGGAAATAAATTGTGTTCTCAAAGTCATATTTCATATGATATCCAGATTTGTTCCCATTTCCTATATTTTTCATTCCCCACTTTAAAAAACAAATAATATAAATGTTTTTTCCTTAGAGGCACAAGTCTAATATAAATTAAGGGGTGTGGTTTTCTTTTGGGGGGTAATTTAGAAAATGTATTACATTAGATAAAATTTTTGTCCTTAAAATTGGCCTCATCTGTGCCCTTGCCTTCATTAGTTGGTGGAGAAATAAAAATACAAAACACACAGCCAAATAAGTCTATTTTGTTCTTATTGGAATCACATTTTAAATGCTCTTTACATATTAAGATATGCACATTACTTGGGTTTCATGGTTTAATTATATTTTAGAAAAACTCACCTGGGAGCTATTTGTCCAATGAAAATGTTTTCTACTAACATCTTATTAAAGTAATAATCTGCAGCGTAGAATTACTGGCCATATGCATGTTGCCAAAAAAAAAAGTT
Organism: Bungarus multicinctus; assembly: GCA_023653725.1. NCBI lineage: Eukaryota > Metazoa > Chordata > Lepidosauria > Squamata > Elapidae > Bungarus > Bungarus multicinctus. Next base: position 8,087,149 of record CM042841.1, read on the forward strand.
ATTGGAATAAATTCTATTTTTTTAAGCAAGTGTCTGGACAGACATTAAAAGAAAACATCTGGATAAATTTGTCAGATTGAGTTCATCAATATTCATCAAGTCATCTGTATTTGTGTTGCATCCCTCACTGTGATTAACTTTGATGACTAAACTATTATTAATTATGAGAACAAGAAGATATAATTCAAGCTGGGTTTGAAGGCAAGCAAATGGAGAAACATTTGATTTAAATAAGACATAAATACAGACATAAATTATTCTTGGGCAAAGAATTCTCCGGCATTTTATTTTCCTAGCAGTTTTCATTTGCATCAATGAAAGAAAATTGGTTTAGAAATTCTTCCAAAGGAGAACTGAAATTCATATAATTGTTACTTGTGGAGTACAGAATTCTTGAACTCATTTATGGATGAAATGGCAAGGGAGGGTGTATGAAGGTTCCTAAGAAGAGTTTGGACAGCCATTTTCCCAGAATGATATAGGATCCCCTGCACAAACAGGGGGTTGAAGAGGGACCATGTTATTATGGTTATTATTACTTTGATGTTTTTATTATTATTATCATGATCATGATCATCATTGTCATTATTATTATTGATTTAATCTTCTATTCACAATTTTGGACTGGTAAAAACTTAACAGTTCAAATCCTAACAAAGAATCTAACAGCTATTAAGGTAACATCTGAGTATTTAGGTAGTTCTGAGTAAAGTGGTTTTTTTACACAGTTAGATGATGATGATGATGATGATGATGGTGATTACCGGTATGATGATGATTATGTTTTGCATATATTCTGAGAGCTTATGCACCAGAGACAAATTTCTTGCATGTCTAATCATATTTGGCCAATGAAGCTTTTCTATTCCTATTCCTATTCCTATTCCTATCCCTATCCCTATCCCTATTCTACTCTACTCTACTCTACTCTACTCTACTCTACTCTACTCTACTCTACTCTATCCCATCCCATCCCATCCTACAAGGAGTGTGTATGGTGTCCTTTTCAGGTGCAGGGAATCAAGAACAACACAGTGAATTGTTCAAAGCAATTTTTATTGCTGTTTTCCTATAGATAGGAATCAGACTAATGCGCTATCAGAGGTGGTATTCAGCAAGTTCTGACCAGTTCTGGAGAACCGGTAGTGGAAATTTTGAGTAGTTTGGAGAAGTGGCAAATACTACCTCTGAATGGAGATTTTACAGTACCCTTCCCCTGCCACGCCCACTAAGCCACGCCCACAGAACTGGTAGTAAAAAAATTGAATCCTACCACTGTGCACTATGATGTGCATATCCATTAGCTAAAAACAGTGAAGATTTGTGGAGGATCTCTTCTGGGTTTCTTTCTATATACCAAAGACTCAAAACTCGTTGGCCTGTTCTTGTTCTTGCAACTCGGTGTCAGATTCCACCACAATCCTGCTTTCACAAGGAATGTGCCCTGTTTTCACAAGAAGTGTGCATAGGCATCCTTTCACTGTACAGTTAATTCTCCATTGATTCCCTGGGCTCCTGTTAAAATCTAGATGAATGGCTTCCATAGAATACTTTCAGTTGTAGGAATACTCCGCTGCTAAGATGAATTTTGCTTTTGGGAAAATGTTGAATTTCTCCATTTCCTGAGCAAAAAATAAAACTTGGGGAAACCATCAATTTATCTGCACACAAATTGCATGCAAGTTTTGACATGTTGTTTATGTTCTGCTCTAATCTAATAAATATTTAGAGCACAGTCAGAGGGATAGAGCAAAAGATATATAATCATTCGGAGTTGATTTGGATGCAGGTGATCTCCGTTTCACTTTTTAATATTTTCAGATAAAGAATAAGCCATTTTGAGGGGTGTCTGTCCGTCCATCCATATCACTGATCATCTATCTATCATGTTAGTTTTTCAATATGTCTGTCCGCCTGCTATCTCTATCTATCTATCTATCTATCTATCTATCTATCTATCTATCTATCTATCTATCTATCTATCTATCCTTGGTGGTGCTGTGGTTAGAGTGCAGTACTGCAAGCTACACCCACTGCAATTTGGCAGTTCAAATCTCAACACGCTCAAGGTTGACTCATCCTTCCATCCTTCCGAGGTCAGTAAAATGAGGACCCAGATTGTTGGGGGCAATATGCTGACTCTGTAAACCACTTTGAGAGGGCTGTAAAGCACTATAAAGTGGTATATAAGCCTGTGCTATTGCTATTGCTATTGCTATTGCTATCTATCTATCTATCTATCTATCTATCTATCTATCTATCTATCTATCTATCTATCTATCTATCTATCTATCATCTATCTATCTATCTATCTATCTACCTATCTATCTATCTATCTATCACTGGCAATCTATCTATCCATCTATCTATTCAAAGGCTCTTAATACATTCACCATCCAAGGCTTGAGAAAATAGCTAGGTTTTGAGGGTCTTATGAAGGGCTAACAGAGGTGGGCCATTCTAATCTTCGAAAGGAGATTGTTCTTCACTACATAAAAAGCTAATCTTCTGGTCCCCACCACCTGACATTCTTTTGGCTGATAGGATTTTGTTGTTGGTCTGCATTGCTTTGGAAGAAATATGTTTGTAGCTGGATGACAACCGTTGAGTGGACCTGTAGGAAGTGGTGGTCCAGGCCATAGACTAGAGAGCTTAACACATTTGCTGTCCCACTGTCTATCTTTCATTTCTCATATTTCAGCTAATCATTAGAAATGGCAGGTAGATTCTTCTTGACCCAGTTTATACTGATCACTTGCTCAACCTGGAGATCAGGTACCACTTTCCGAGAAAGAAATTATGTGTCATGCTCATCTGCAAAGGAACACAGCAAGCTACATGGAGCAGTGTTCTCAAAATATGGGGACTTACAATTTCCTAAAGGTTTAAGATTCTCCACACTTAGTATTATTCTGTAAGTCATAGGCACTTCTGAATTTCTCCTAATGTGTGCCATTTTTAAAAGCTGTTTTCCTTAATATAAACCATTGTGAGTTATTACTTAATGTAACCTTTTCATCTGTACTTTTCTTCAGTGTATAAATAATTGCAATGAGTGGAGAAATACATCACAGAATTAATGTAGATCCTGCCCAGGGCAATACCTTTTCGCTAAAATTGCTTCATCTTACAAGCTGTTCTGTCATATAAGTTTTTCCCCATGTAGAAAAAGCAACATATCATTGGAGAAGGGGAAAAGCCATCTCTTTGGAATATATTTTTTGTTGCATAGAATGAAATAATCAGCGGAAGAGTCTGTAAGATAATGGTCATTACCAATCATTTGGTAATGATTGAAGACCAAGGATACAGGGAGAGAGAGACACAGAGAGAGAGAGAGACAGAGACAGAGAGAGACAGAGAGAATGAAAGAAAGAAAGAAAGAAAGAAAGAAAGAAAGAAAGAAAGAAAGAAAGAAAGAAAGAAAGAAAGAAAGAAAGAAAGAGAGAGAGAGAGAGAGAGAGAGAGAGAGAGAGAGAGAGAGAGAGAGAGAAGGAAGGAAGGAAGGAAGGAAGGAAGGAAGGAAGGAAGGAAGGAAGGAAGGAAGGAAAGGAAAGAAGGAAGGAAGGAAGGAAAGAAAGAAAGAAAGAAAGAAAGAAAGAAAGAAAGAAAGAAAGAAAGAAAGAAAGAAAGAAAGAAAGAAAGAAAGAAAGAAAGAAAGAAAGAAAGAAAGAAATACACAATTCCCTTCTCATCATTATGGGTGTCTGCCTAAATCTTGTTTTTCTCTGCCAAAGACTTAGGAATTTGAAGGTTCTGCACATTGTCTTAGCTGTTCTTCTTTGGCCAAAAAGATTTTCAAATACTGATACCTATTATTTATACTTTGATTTCTTTTAAATATTGATTTTATTATATATATTTTGAATATTTATTATTACTATTTTATAGTAATAACAATAACAAAAATAACAAAGTAATAACAGTAACAAAGAGCAACAGGTAGCTCTGGACTTTGAACAGTTTGTTCAAAGTTACAAAAGCACTGAAAAAAGTGACTGTTTTTCACACTTACAACCCTTGCAACTTCCCCATGGTTCCATGATCAAGATTTAGATGCTTGGCAACTGATTCACATTTTTAATGGTTAGTGTCCTGGGGTCATGTGATCACCTTTTATGGCCTTTGGACAAGCAAAGTCAATGGGGAAGCCAGATTCGCTTAACAATTGTTATAAACTTAACAGCACTGATTCAGTTAACAAATGTAAAAGAAACCTTGTAAAATGAAGCAAAACTATTTAAAACAACTGGCCTTAAATGCAAGCTATTCAATGCAAGAAGCCTTGTAAATAAAATACCTGAATTTCTCCTCTTACTAAATATGGCTAAATTTGTCTGTGAAACATGGCTCAATGCATCTCTCCCTGACTCCATTACCTCAGTAAGAGACTATCATGTTTACCGATCCGATCGTGAAATCCGTAAAGGAGGTGGTGTTGCTATCTTCTATAAAAAGTCCCTACGTCTAAAAAACATCCAAGTTACTCAGGAGCTTCCTTTTCCTGAGACCATCATCTGTGAACTGTCATTAAATATCACATTTCAGTTCTTACTATATTACAGAGCTCCTGATTATGACATCAAACATGCAAACAAGCTAAATACACTACTAACATAGGCAGCATCCTGTCCACACACTTTTACCTTTCTTGGTGACTTCAATCTACCTCATATTAACTGGATCCTAAATGAATGTACAACTGAACCCACACATGCAACCTTCTACAATGCAGTAACAAATCTGGGACTAGAACAACTACTAACCAACAACACTAGACTTAACAACTGCCTCAATCTCATCTTCTGCAAAAGTTTGAATTCAATTTATGGAATACAAATTAAAGAACCCTTTTCCAACAGTGACCCACAACATGATTGACTTTTGTCTCAACATACGACCACACAAAAATCATCACAACAACCGGAATCCCCAATTATAACTTCAAAAAAAGCAACCATGATCTTATAAACAATGATCTCTCATTCCTATATTGGCAATTTCTATTCTTTGGATGCAATACTGTAGAAGACTATTACAACATATTTTTACTTGAAGTCAAAAGAGTCATCAAACTATATGTACCATTAACAACTCCCAAAACCAGAAAAAACAAATTACCCAAAACAATAAGGAAGCTTCAATCCAAAAAGAAATCACTTTGGCGGCAAAACAAATCTGGTCATGTTGCCAACTTCAAAACCCGATATAAAAATTTATGCCATCAGATAAAAACTGAATGCACCAATTATCACATTAAACAAGAAGAAAACGTATGCACCAATTCTACCCGCGCTTTCTATATTTTATAAACAACAAACTAAAAGACTCAAGTCCATCCCACCCTTAAAAGGACCTAATGGTAAAGACTGCAATGACAATACTATTAAAGCCAACCTCTTTAACACATTCTTTGTAAACAGCAATGGATCATGTCCAGTATTTCCTAGTCGAACCACAGACAACTACAATGATCTAATACATATCATTTTACAGAAGACATTGTTGAAAAAGCACTGTGCAATCTAAAACCATCTCTATCTATTGGACCGGACGAAATATGCGTATACTTCTTAAAAAAGCTATCCACTGCCATAGCAGAACCTCTAAGCATAATCTTTGAAAAATCTTTCAGGACCAGCTCCTTGCCAAAACTATAGTCACAAGCCACGGTCATCCCCATCTGCGTCACCTGTAAAGTCATGGAATCAATTATTAGCCAATCCATTATCCTCCACTTAGAAACAAACAACCTATTCCCTAATAAACAATTTGGTTTTAGGAAAAAAACTACCATGTAATCTGCAGCTCTTACACTGCAAAAACATATGGATTACACAACTCAATCAGGGCAAAGCAATAGACGCAATCGACATAGACTTCTGTAAAATCTTTGATTCAGTGGTACACGACAAACTATTCCTAAAATTTAAATCGTACGGTGTCTCTGGACACCTGCATAACTAGATAGAAGCATTCCTGTCAAACAGACAACAAATGGTCAAAATTGGAAGCGTCCTATCAAATTATGTACCCGTCAACAGTGGTGTCCCCCAAGGCAATGTTCTAGGACCAACTTTTTTCATACTCTACATAAATGACCTCTATGATCATATTAAGAGCAACTGCGTTCTCTTTGCTGATGATATAAAGCTGTTCAACACCACAGACAATACTGCTACCCTTTAAAAAAATCTTGACTATGTATCAGAATGGTCAAACAAATGGCAACTTCAAATCTCAACAAATAAATGCTCTGTCCTACATATTGGCAAAAAAAAAATCAGAAAATAAAATACAAGCTGAATAGTCAAGATCTTGTTGATGATCCAAATCCTGTACATGATCTTGGAGTACTCATCTCAAGTGCTAGAGCCCACTGTAACTACATAGCCAAAAAGGCATTAAGAGTTGTTAACCTAATCTTATGTAGCTTTTTCTTTGGTAATGTTACACTAATAACTAAAGCATACAAAACATTTGCTAGACCAATACTTGAATACAGTTCATCAGTCTGGAACTCACATTACGTGTCTGATATTAACACAGTTGAGAAAGTCCAGAAATATTTCACAAGAAGAGTTCTCCACTCCTATACTTGTTGCAGAATACCTTATGCCACCAGGCTCGAAATTCTAGACCTAGAAAACTAGAACTATGCCGCCTTCGGTCCGATCTAAATATAGTATATAAAATCATACATTGCAATGTCCTACCTGTCAATGAATACTTCATAACAACACAAGAGCAAACAATAGATATAAACTCAAGGTTAACCGCACCAAACTTGATTGCAGGAAATAGAACTTCAGCAACAGAGTGGTCAATATCTGGAGTACTCTACCTGACTCTGTGGTTTTTTCCCCAAACCCCAAAAACTTTAACCTTAGACTGTCTACTATTGACCTCACCCCTTTCCTAAGAGGTCTGTAGGGGGCGTGCATAAGCTCACCAACGTGCCTTAGGTCCCTGTCCTAATGTTTCTTTTATATATATATTTATAGTTATTACACCACTTTTTGGACCATAAAGAACATGGATAAGACAATCAGCTGTTATTCTTACTTGCCATTACAAGCTTGTGAAGCATAATAATATAACTTTTAAACTATTTTCAGAAAAAAAATGCTTTAATGGAAATCAGGATTATGCTCCTTTGGTTTAGTACATCTTAAACTCTTTATTCGACAATTGGAAAACATTATGATGTTCTTTCTTCATCTCTGTTAAGAAAAGTACAGTGTAATGTTTTTTAAAAAATATTGCAAATAAAATCCTTGAAGATATCCAGTCAAAAACAAGGAGAATCTAAAACTTCCCTGCTGTTTCAGTCCATCCCACCCCAAAATGAAGCAGCTGCAGACATTTTGGCATTATTTGGTGCCATTATAGCATATGGATGGATCTTTTTTGAATTGGATTTTGAAGCGGCTCAAATTGAATTAGTTTTGCCACTGAATTTAGAACAACAAACTGAAAACGAATCATCCATCCTTTGAATCTCGGATCCCCAAACAGAATTGAATCAGGGCTGATTTGCAGAATTATAAATATCAACATTTTAATGTGTAGTTGATGTGTCAAAGCAAGTTGCCAAAAGATCCTTCATGTGCTGCCACTGCAATTTCAGAAAGAAATGGCATATGCAAATTACATTAAGAAGTTGGTATGGTGGATTCTGAGCGCTTAGAGCTGAATCAATTCATGATTCATGTCATTTTGCTGAATTAGAACCTTTGAAAGGTCACCAAGCTACAACAGTGAGGAAGTCTCAGATGAGTATCTACCAATAAGGCTAAAATTATTGCCCTGTAAGAACTCTTCATTTTCTAGATAGGATTTTATGAACCCTCTTTCTCAAGAATGGACAGGCTATCTATCTATCTATCTATCTATCTATCTATCTATCTATCTATCTATCTATCTATCTATGTGGTGGAATTCAAATTTTTTTACCACTAGTTCTGTGGGTGTGGCTTATTTGATGGGTGTGGCTTGGTGGTCATGTGACTGAGTGGGTGTGGCCAACTTAATGTCACTCATGTCAAGGGCTACCTTGCCTGGTCCCTCCCTTCCCAGTCATTCCTTGTCACACCCAGCCTCAACTTATCTATAGTTCTGTAAAAATGTTGTTCACCTTTTTTTGACTTTATTATCTACATACTATAGATGTATTTTCATGGACCACTGACAGGAGGAAATGGCTCACATGCTTTGCCCAAGAGTGTGATAGGCAACAGGCTTTTAAGGGGTTGCCAGAAAGAAAGGGGGGGAATGTATTTTTCCAAGCAGCAGAAGACAAACAAGAAGAAATGGATGGAAACTGAACAATGAGAGAAGCAACCTAGAACTAAGGAAAAACTTCCTGACAGTAAGAACAATTAACCAGTGGACCTGCTTGTCCCCAGAAGTTCTGGGTGCTCAATCACTGGAAATTTTTAAAAGACTGGACAGCCATTTCTCTGAAATGGTATAGGGTTGCCCCTAAAGTCCCTTCTAAGTGTTATTCTGTTATTCTTTCCCAGGACCTCTACTCAGAGTTTGGCATCCTCAGTTTTCCTGGCTGAGCAGGGGGCTGGACTAGAAGACCTCCAAAGTCCCTTTAAATACACATGTATTTAGGCTCTGGACTATAGACATTGAATGCATGTAAACCCTGAAAAATATGTGGTAACCCTGGGCAAAAGAAAGGCAGTAGAATCACTCTAGATGTAGGGACAGTGTAAAATATTAACACATGATAAATAATGGAACAATTAAAAATAATAGCACAGAGTTTTCTCTGTCAATCTCTCTCCCTTTCTTCCTATTTCTTTTTTTTCTCTTTCTTTGTTTCTGTATTTCTCTCCTTCCTTCTTTTCTCTCTCTCTCTCTCTCACACACACACACATCATCCCTATTTCTTTTTCTTTCTTTCTCTCCCTTCCTCTTTCTTTCTTGTTCTTTCTTTCTTTCTTCTCTCAATCACTCTCTCTCATACATACACCCCTGTCAGCCTTCATTCCCTCTCACTCCAGCCACTTTACTCACAAGGGGAAATGAATCCAGCATTGAGAAAGTTTTGCAAGTTAATCAACACGCATTTGCACAGCTCATTCAAATTTCTCTGTGGCTGGATTTCCTCCCCCCTCCTCCATTCTCTCTCACTCCAGCCACTTTACTCACGAGGGGACACGAATCCAGCATTGGGAAAGTTTTGCAAGTTAATCAACACGCATTTGCACAACTCATTCAAATTTCTCTGTGGCTGGATTTCCTCCCCTCCCTCCTCCAGCCTTGATTGCCTCTCATTCCAAACACTTTACTCACAAGGGGAAGCGATATTTCTAGTGTTCATGAAGAATCCAGCCTTGGAGGTTAATGGACCACTGCTCAGTCATGTGTTTTCAAGTGGCTGATTGAAAATGCATGGCTAGGGCGGAGGAGCAGTCCTCCTTTAAACTGGGGCAGCGAGCATCGGGTGGGTGGGGCAAGCGAGTGAGTTGAAACCAGACGACCGGGTTGGGGGCGTGGCCAGCTAGATGTTGCTACCGGTTTGGTGACCCACGACAAATTCTTGCTACCGATTCGCACAAATAAGTGAGAACCAGCTGAATACCACCTCTGATATATGTGTGTGTGTTTTGTGTGTGTGTGTGTGTGTGCAGATCTTGGTATGTTCGGGTGTTTTCTCATTTAAGATTGAGACTATCTGGGCAATGTTTCGATGAGATCCCACTCGCCATCTTCAGGCTGGTGCTTTCGGCTTTGCTTGCGAGTGGGATCTCATCGAAACATTGCCCAGATAGTCTCAATCTTACACGGGAAAAGACCTGAACACACCAAGACCTGCATACCTGTACCTGTGAAAATCTATGAAAACACACACACACACACATATATACATACATACATACATACATACATACATATGCATATTCTATATGTATATTCTGGCTGTTAAACATCCCTGTAAACTTTTCATGAATCATTTAGACAGATTTGTGAAGTGCCTGGTTTTCAGAGTACAATCTGCATCACTGAACAACATTTAAGAATTATCAAGACTTTACAGATGTAATCTCTATCTCTCTTTTTTATTATTATTGTAAGATTTTTGGGAGTATTATTTCCAAGCACTGGAATTTGAATTATTTTTGTTCGGGGGAAGGATGATTGAGACAAATTTGTCAGAGTGGGGGAAAGAATGCAATTGCTATTTGCCTCTATACATCATTGAAAAATTGGACTTGTGGAAGTAATAGAGTCCTACATGCTTATGTATATAGGAAAAGATCCATGGAATTAAGGAAGCTTTAGCAGCAAAAAGAAAAGGCATTGTTAGGTTGATGTCATGTATCTTAAAAAGCTTGGGTATACTTCAAAGATTTATAATGCTGAAGCAGAATTCATCAAAAAGTGAACTTCATTTAGTATAATAAGGCTTGAATTATATTTGAATTTGTAAGAGACAACCAAGCTGAGGGAAGGATCAAACGTGTCATAAGTCTTAAGTGCTTTTGCACCCACAAGAGATCTAGGTTGAGCCCACCTTAAATTCCTTTGACTCTTATCTACCGCCAATTGGCTTTCACTGTTAGTAGTTCAGATTCTTGTAGAGAGCTTTAGCATACAATAATCCTATATCCTTTTGAACTGGACTCTTGATTTCCTGTACTTGACAGTGTCCTCTTAAACTATAAAAAAGTATATTTAAACTTACTTATACTTTATTTATTTGGCCAAGTGTGGTTAGAACCACAAGGTATTTGTTTCCAGTACAGAAGCACTCAACACTTGTTGCAAAACAACAGAATATAATAATAATGATAACAATGATAACAATAATAATGTAGTGTACAGCCAATAAAAGGAGAAAGTAAAAAATAATAAAGGGCATAAATAATGCTACAGCCACACTCTATGGGTACATACACATTATGTATGTATGTATGTATGTATGTATGGATGGATGGATGGTATGTATGTATGTATGTATGTATGTATATATATAAAACTTAGTAGTCACTGTAGTTTGTCAGCTGCAAAAATTAGGTGTTCAGCAGAGTGATAGTAAGGAATCTGTTAGTTTTATATATCACAGTCAGGAAGTGTTTTAATCATTATTGTGGAGTCAATTGCAATTGGCTGTGTTTGTGCAAACAAACCACAACCTATTGTTGGGTTTGTTTGACCTCTGATCTGCAAACTGATGATGATGACTGCTTATGGCCTCTAGGTCATGGCTGACCTACGTCCTCTAATCTAGAGCCACATTTGGCCTTTGATTTTTTTAGTGAGACAAGCACTTTTCTTGTATGGTGAAGGGAACCACATCCTATTTATCATTAGTTGCTTAGACAGGCGTATAAATTAAACTGCTTTAGAATATATAAGAATTGTTGAAGACTTCTGCTCATGAAATTAGATCCAAAATTGGTACATCCCAAAGAGCATTTTCAAACAAATTGATTTTTAATGTCACAGAACACTGTGTGCTTGTGTGTTTGTGTGTGTGATTTAATCAACTTAATTTATTTTCAGTGAAATCTAAATTAATGACCCTTCATATGTCACAACCAGACAAAGCAGAGAGTTGCTTCTTTCGGGGTAAACAAGATCACCCTTTCCTCCCCAGGCCCATAAAAGCATCTGTTAACCTGGGCTGATTTCCATTGAGATCTAATGGAATTAAAGTAATTAGTGGACTAACTTGTCCTATTTGATTAATTACAGATTTAGAGTAATTTAAAGTACAATTAATTTAGAATACAATTAGGCCTACTAAGAAGTAAGTCCTCTTGGGATTGTGGTTTTGGAAACTAGTGGAATCTCATGTTTTACCCAAAGACCTTCTCTGTTGGATTTCCAGCTAAAATGCAGAAAATTCAAGCTGGGTCATCCTCATTTAATCCCAGAAGCCTGGAAGGGATAAAGAGTTGCAGAGGTCAGGAGCTAACTCCACAGATTTTCCTCCTTTCTCTCTGAAAACTTTTGCATTTGTTCTAGCTATTTAATTAAATATTGTGGTCACAAAAGCAAAACACAGAACAAAGTTTTCTTTTGTGAACGAGATGAGGGAAGATAGCTGCACACATACACATACTAATTTTCAGATGGCATATTGGCATCTTCAAGAGTGTGGATCTAGTCCAGTTCCATCTGTTTTGGCAGGCTTCTTATACTCTGGCTATGTCTGCTGGAAAAAAAAACATTTTGATGGGTAAAGTTAAGAAGTTGTATTCCTCTAATTTTTCTTCCTGGCAGATTAATTTACAGATCCAGCTTTGTCTGAACATTTTTTGCCTCATCCTTTTAGCACAACACTTCCCTGAGTTTGATCCTTTCGCTTTTTGATCTTCCTTTTTCTTCTCCCTCCCCATTAAAAGTGGATATTTCTTTCCAGAATATTACACAAAGCCAGCCCTCAGAATGAGCAGGTTTTCAGATCCATAACATTTATAGGAATTACACTTTTTTAAAAATGGGAGGGGGGGCTTGTAATTGAAGCACAGTGTGCATCAACACTCTTTAGGCTTGTAATTAACCTGAGAACCCTCATTAACCAACAGGACACAATGGGGAATAATTGTTGCAGTTGATAATTCACACTTGGAGTTTTGTCAGGCAGCCAGCCAATGTCAGACTAACACTTGCAGTTTCTAGTTATGATTAGTTTTTATCCCCTTGTGTGTGATTACTATTACAAAATGAAGCTTGTCACTCTGGGAGTGAAGAGGAAGGCTTTGCTTTCTAGTACACATAGATTGTCTTGCAACTTTGAAGAAACATCTTTAAAGGAAGAGATCTGGGACATTGTCCTATGACAGATCCATTTTTTAATTGATCGGCTTAGAGGGCTAGTTTTTCCTATTTATCCCCCTACACTTTTTGCTCTAATTCCAGTTAGATAATTAATCCTCAATTTTGTCTTAACTAGGTGCGTAATACCTACTATATACTTGCCCAGTGAAAGGAACCCCTTTGTGATCAGTTCTGTGGAACTCTGCCTTTACATTCACGCATGCTCACAAGGTCAGAGCTCTATAGACTGTGTCAGGTGGTGCTTAGACTTAGACCATTAATATAGAGAAAAGAACTTTTACTGGAATTCAAGTGCTAACATCAAAATAATTCTAGACCTGAGGAATTATGTGCAAAAAACACACATACAAGTGATGGCAACGTTCCCACCCACAAGAGTTCAAACTGTCCATCCAATTGAAGATGTGCATAATGTCATGTGGGGCATCTTCAGATGGTGATGCAGATATCTGGTCATTGACCTTGGCCTATTTTGATAAAGACCTGTAGTTGCACAGTAAGCAGGCAAGTAGGCATAAACAATAAAGTTTTTTCCCCAAGTTATATAGTTTGTTCCCTAAAACCTCCAGCACATTTCCCACACCCATAAAACCCAATTATTTCCTCCTCCCCGCATTACTATGGCAGCTGAAAGATGCAAGAGAAAGGAAAGGAATCTTGAAGGCTGTTTGTTTTGTCTTATTTTTGATCCCCTGAGCATAATAAAATTTTGCTGTTGTCATCACCTCACAGAAATCAGAAGAAATGATCTTGTGTTGGAAAAAAGGGGAATGTCATAGAAAGAAAAATGGTCCTGCAAGGAAGATTTGAATGATGTTGGCATCATTCAAAGACATTGCTTGGTCTTCATGTATAATATGCCTCTTAACAGGCTCTACATGGATTAGTCTGATTGTTCTCTCCATGGTATAACTTTTTATTTTGGACTGTATCTCCTGGTAGGGTCAACCTTTAGAAGGAAGGAATAGTCCCACCTCCTCTGAGCCTGGATTTTGATGCTGCCTAAAAAGAAGTTCTGAAGAATCTATTGTAGATTCCATCAAAGATCTCTCTCTCTCTCTCAAACTAATTGACTTTGAGGTTGACTTTGTGTTCATTAGGAACTTCATCTTCCATGGGGCATGAACCGATAACATAGCTTAGGTTGCGGTGGTTATTAAGGAGGATCTGTGTCCGAGGGAAGCCACTGTGTCTCAGACAACCGGGTGTGAGCTCCTTTTTGTGAAGTTCGGTTCCAAGGTTCAGGTGGGCTTGCTGGTCGCATACCTGGCTCCCTGCTATGCGGCAGCGGCCCTGCTTGAGCTCCTTGAAGTTATAGCTGGCATGGCGGTTGGGACCCCCAGGCTTATGGTCATGGGGGATTTCAACCTGCCATCTGCTGGCGGTACCTCGGGGATTGCCCAAGAGTTCATGGCTTCCATGACAGCCATGGGCCTGACCCAGTTAATTCGGGACCCTACTCATGTGGGAGGTCACACCTTGGATTTGGTTTTCGTCTCTGATCAGTGGCAGAGTGATCTGGGTATAGGGGATATAGTTGTAGAACCCCTGTCATGGTCGGATCACTCGCTCCTGAAGCTCGACTTCCGTTCTGCACCCCCTGACCGCAGGGAGGCGGGGCCATTAAAATGGTACCGCCCCAGGTGCCTGATGGACCCTGATAGGTTCCTGATGGAGCTTGGGCCATTTCCCGAAGCTCTCACGCACGACTCGGTTGAGGGCTTGGTTGCCACCTGGGATAGGGTGGCTGCTGGGGCCCTTGACCGGGTCGTGCCCTTGCGGCCTCTGACCCGGTGCCGATCCCAAATGGCTCCTTGGTTTTCTGAGGAGCTAAGGGAGATGAAGCGCCGGAAAAGACGCCTAGAGAGCAGTTGGAGGGCTAGCCGTTCTGAGTCTGACCGAACACTTCTACGATCTTATATTAAGACGTATTTAGTGGCGATGAAGGTGGCGAGGAGGACTTACCTCTCCACCCTCATTGCGTCCGCGGAAAACCGCCCAGCCGCCCTGTTTAGGGTGACCCGCTCCCTTCTAGAGAGGGAAGCACGGGAGGATCCCTTACAGGGACGGGCTGAGGAGTTTTCTAGTTTTCTGCAGGATAAAATCGCTCAGATTCAGGACGAGCTGGACTCCAACTGGGCATTTCCGGGCGGGGGGGCGGGGGTGGATATCGGTGAGGCCAGTTGGGTTGAGTTCGATCCTGTTACTATAGAAGACGTGGACAGGGTGTTGGGGGGACTGAATGCCACCACCTGTTTGCTGGACCCGTGCCCCTCCTGGCTGGTTTTGGCCACTCGGGAGGTGACACGAGGCTGGTTCCAGGGTATTATAAACGCTTCCTTGAGAGAGGGGCTTCTACCTACCGCCTTGAAGGAGGCGGTGGTGCGGCCCCTCCTCAAGAAACCGTCCCTGGACCCAGCATTGTTATTAAATTATCGTCCCGTCTCCAACCTTCGCTTTGTTGCGAAGGTTGTTGAGAGTGTGGTGGCTCGTCAGTTTCCCCGATTCCTGGATGAAGCGAGTTATCTTGACCCCCTCCAATCGGGCTTCAGGCCCGGGCATAGCACGGAGACGGCGTTGGTCGCGTTGGTTGATGATCTCTGGAGGGCTCGGGACAGAGGTTGTTCCTCTGTCCTGGTCCTGTTAGATCTCTCGGCGGCTTTTGATACTGTCGACCACAGTATCCTATTGCAGCAGTTGGAGGGGTTGGGGGTTGGAGGCACCGTATTACGGTGGTTCTCCTCCTTCCTCTCCGACCGCTCGCAATTTGTGTTAACGGGGGGGCAGAGATCGTCCCCAAGGCCCCTGCTTTGTGGGGTGCCTCAGGGGTCGGTGCTCTCGCCCCTGCTGTTTAACATTTATGTAAAGCCGCTGGGTGAGATCATCCGTGGCTTTGGGGTGGAGTTCCATCAGTACGCTGATGATACTCAGCTGTACATCTCCACCCCGGGCCACCCCAACGAAGCCGTCGAAGTGATGACCCGGTGCCTGGAGGCCGTGCGGGGTTGGATGGGTCGTAACAGGCTTCGTCTCAACCCGGCCAAAACCGAGTGGCTGTGGTTTCCTGCGCCCAGATACAGCCAGCTTATTCCTTCGCTGGCCGTGGGGGGAGAGGTTTTGACCCCCGTGGAAAGGGCACGCAACTTGGGTGTCCTCCTGGATGTACGGCTGTCTTTGGAAGAACATATTGCAGCCGTCGCCAGGGGGGCTTTTTATCAGATTCGTCTGATTTACCAGTTGCGGCCCTTTCTGGATCTGGGCGCACTTCGCACAGTCACCTCCGCCCTCGTTATCTCCCGCTTGGATTATTGCAATGCTCTCTACATGGGGCTCCCCTTGAAGAGTCTCCGGAG
Source organism: Bungarus multicinctus (assembly GCA_023653725.1). Taxonomy (NCBI): domain Eukaryota; kingdom Metazoa; phylum Chordata; class Lepidosauria; order Squamata; family Elapidae; genus Bungarus; species Bungarus multicinctus. The sequence continues at coordinate 8,103,306 of CM042841.1, forward strand.
GTTGCAGTTAGTTCAGAATGCAGCCGCGCGGGTGATCGTGGGCGCCCCTCGAAGCGCACACGTAACACCACTTCTCCGCAGGCTGCACTGGCTTCCTGTGGCCTACCGGATTCGATTCAAGGTGGTACTGATGGTATTTAAAGTGCTCCATGGCTCGGGACCTGGGTACTTACGGGACCGCCTGCTGCCATCAACAACCTCCCGCCGCCCAGTACGCTCCCACAGGGTGGCCCTACTTGGGGTGCCGCCGCCCGACCGTTGTCGGCTGGTGGCCCCGAGAGTTCGGGCTTTCTCTGTGGGAGCTCCCTCCCTATGGAACGATCTCCCCCCGGAGATACGGGCTATGACGGATATTCTGACCTTCCGGCGCGCAGTAAAAACCCTGCTTTTTGAACAGGCCGGCCTGGCCCAGTAACTATGTTATTTGGTTTTAATTAATTAAATTAGGGTTTTATTAGTTTTAATTTTTAACTTAAATTTTAATAGACAGCCGATTTGGTTATTTAATTTATTTTTAATAGTATTTATTATATTTTTATTGTATGTTTTTAGTGGGCTGTTCACCGCCCCGAGTCCCTTTTTGGGAGAGGGAGCGGTATAAAAGTACGATTAAAATAAAAAATAAAAATAAAATAAATAGCTGAAAATATGCAAAAATGTCATCTCCACCACAATTTTCTATTGTACTTGCAATCAAACCTAAGGGAAGGTTTTAGTGAATGTTTTTAGTTGGATGTGGAGTTCCATAATATTGGAGCAGAAAAAAAATGAAAGTTACAGATACAATTTAGAATTGACTTTAAAAATAATTCCAAAGGAAATATTGCAGAAATAGCTTGGAAGAAATAAGATAGCTTGTTGGTTTATTAAAAGTAATATACCGAATTAAGCAATATTCAAACAGAATCTGCAGGACTTTATATTTTCTGCCTTTTTTTAGCTGGGCGCTGACATTATAGAGGGGAAATTCATTTATTATCTTCACTCTATATACTGTACTATATACTGAAATCCTCAAATGAATTAAAAAAGAAATCTATTTTAAAACTCTATAAGGCTTCTCTCTTGTTCTCATAGACTTGCACACACAGACACAAATACATACACAACATAGACACAAAAGGAGTAGCCATTTATTTTACTAATGAATGCTGCACTAAGATCTAAGATTAATTGGAAGCATCCTTTGTAGTTCCCAACAAATGAATCAAGTTTCTAAAATACAAAGTGATAGTTACGCTCAAAAATTCTCTTACATTAAAGTATGTCACTATTATAAAAACCTTCACTGGGAAAATTTAAATAAAAAGAAATGACATCAGAGAAATAAACAAAAATGTATGTCAGGCTACAGAACTTTTTCCCATTCAGTTTATTTATTTATTTATTTATTATAACATTTATATACCGCCCTTCTCCCTAGGGACTCAGGGCGGTGTACAGCCGAATCAACCCCAAACAATACAAAAGTTAAAATACAATTAAATAATAGGCTGTTAAACTAAAAACAACCCTCCCCCTAAGAATGTTAAAACCCTAATTAAAACCAAATTAAAGGAGACAATTAAAACCTATGTTAGCCCAGGCCAGCCTGCTCAAAGAGCCAGGTTTTTAGCGCGCGCCTGAAGGCCCTCAGGTCCGCGCTGGTGCGTATCTCAGGTGGCAGAGTATTCCAGAGGGCAGGGGCTCCCACAGAGAAGGCCCTACTCCTGGAGGCCGCCAGACGACACATAGAGGCCGACGGCACCCGGAGAAGGCCCTCCCTGTGGGAACGCACCGGTCTGTTGGAGATCACGGGCAGAATGCGGTCCTGCAGGTAACCTGGCCCAATGCCATGGATCGCCTTAAAGGTCAAAACTAGAACCTTAAAGCGAACCCGGAAAGCCACCGGCAATCAATGCAGCTCGCGCAGGAGAGGCGTCACATGGGAGCTATGCGACGCCCCCATAATCACCCGCGCGGCCGCATTTTGCACCAGTTGGAGTCTCCGGGTGCTCCCCACAGGGAGCCCCATGTAGAGAGCATTACAGTAATCCAGGCCAGAGGTGACAAGGGCATGAGTGACTGTGCGCAGGGCGTCCCGATCCAGGAAGGGCCGCAACCAGTAAATCAGGCGAACCTGATAAAACGCCCCCCTGGAGATGACCGCAATATGATGTTCTAATGACAGCCGTGCATCCAGGAGGACGTCCAGATTGCGAGCCCTCCCTGTAGGGGGCAAAGTCTCTCCCCCAATAGCCAGCGAAGGTGTCAGCCAGCTATATCGGGGCGCCGGGAACCACAGCCACTCGGTCTTGGATGGGTTGAGCCGGAGCCTGTTTCCGCCCATCCAATTCCGCACGGTCTCCAGGCACCGGGACATAGCCTCTACAGCATCGTTGGGGTGGTCTGGGGTGGAGATGTATAACTGGGTGTCATCTGCGTACAGGTGACACCGCACACCAAGACCACGGATGATCTCGCCCAACGGCTTCACATAAATGTTGAACAAGAGAGGGGAGAGGACCGACCCCTGAGGCACCCCACAAATAAGGGGCCTAGAGGTGGACTTCTCCCCTCCCGCCAACACAAATTGCGAACAGTTGGAGAGGAAGGAGGAGAACCATCGCAGGACAGTTCCCCCAATCCCCAACCCCTCCAACCGCCGCAATAGGATACTATGATCGATAGTATCAAAAGCCGCCGAGAGATCTAATAGGACCAGGACAGAGGAGAACCCTCTGTCACGGGCCCTCCAGAGATCATCAACCAACGCGACCAATGCTGTTTCGGTGCTATGCCCGGCCCTGAAGCCCGATTGGAACGGATCGAGGTAAGTCGCTTCCTCCAGGTACTGAGGGAGCTGACGTGCCACCACACTCTCAACAACCTTCGCTATAAAAGGAAGGTTGGAGACTGGACGATAGTTGTTTAAAACAGCTGGGTCCAGGGAAGGCTTCTTGAAGAGGGGCCGCACCACCGCCACTTTCAAGGCAGTAGGGAACGACCCCTCTCTCAAAGAAGCGTTGGTAATCCCCTGGAGCCAGCCTCGTGTCGTCTCTCTGGTGGCCGAAATCAACCAGGAGGGACACGGGTCCAACAAACATGTGGTGGCATTCAGACCCCCCAGCAGTCTGTCCATGCCCTCAGCGGTCACAGGGTCAAACTCCCCCCAGATAACATTCTCAAGACCTGCCCCAGACACCTCCCCCGGGATCACCCAATTGGAGTCCAGCCCGTCCCGAATCTGAGCGATTTTGTCATGCAGGAATCGGGAAAACTCCTCTACCCTACCCTGCAAGAGGTCATCCTGCGCTCTCGGTTCAAGCAGAGAGCGGGTCACTCTAAACAGGGCGGCAGGCCAATTTTCTGCTGATGCAATAAGGGCGGAGAAATGCGAACACTTCGCCGCCTCTATCGCCACAAGGTAGGTCTTAATATAAGACCTCACCTGTGTCCGGTCAGACTCAGTGCGGCTCGCCCTCCAAATGCTCTCTAGACGTCTTTTCCAGCACTTCATCTCCCGCAGCTCCTCCGTATACCACGGAGCCAAGTGGGATCTGTGCCGGGTCAGAGGTCGCAGAGGCGCAACTCAATCCAGAGCCCCGGCAGCCAACCTATCCCAGGTGGCTACCAGGTCTCCAGGTGAGTTGTGAGCCAGAGATTCAGGAAATGGCCCAAGCTCCCTCTGAAACCGCTCCGGGTCCATCAGGCGCCTGGGGCGGAACAATCTACGTGCTCCGCCTCCCTGCAGTGGGGGGTGGCGGAACAGAAGTCCAGTCTGAGAAGGGAATGATCTGTCCATGACAAGGGTGTAATAACTAAATCCCCGAAATTACAGTCATTCAACCACTGACCCGAGACAAAAATCAGGTCCAGCGTGTGTCCTCTTATATGAGTGGGGGCAGAAACTAATTGGGTCAGGTCCATGGCCATCATGGAAGCCATGAACTCCCGGGCAACCCCAGAGGTTTCACCAAGCGATGGCAGGTTGAAATCCCCCATGACCAAAAGCCTAGGGGTCTCAACTGCCAGCCCGGCTATCACCTCAAGGAGTCCGGGCAGGGCCGATGAGACGTGGCAGGGAGCCAGGTACGCCATCAAAAGGCCTATCTGAACCCCTTGTCCCCACTTCACAAAGAGAGACTCATAACCAGCCATCTGAGGGACAGTGGACTCCCTCGGACAAAGGACCTCTTTAATAAGCACCGCCACCCCGCCACCCCTTCCCTGAGACCTGGGCTGATGAAATGCAAGGAAACCTGGTGGGCACATCTCTACCAGAGGGACACCGCCCTCTGGGCCCAACCAGGTTTCGGTAATGCCTACCAGGTCCGCGCCCTCCTCCTGCGCCAGATCACAAATCAGGGGGGGCCTTGTTAACAACGGACCTGGCATTTCATAGCAACAGCCGGGTATTCAGGGCCTGAGGCTCTGGACAACCAGGACTGCAGGATGGGTGAAGAGGGTCGGAGCGCGCTACCGCTTGAAGATATCGGCAGCGCGATCCCCTAACCGGATATGGCCCTCTACCCCCGGCATATCTGCCCCTCCCAACAACCGTGCTGATAAAATTGGCCCCCGGCTTCCCATCCTCCGTCTGCCACCCCAACACGGAACCCCCCGAGCCCCTCCAGGCGCGCGTGCTGGCCTGGCTGCCCCCAGATCCTCACGGGCTGTCTCCCAAACCCGCCTCGGATTTACCTAACCCCTTTAAAAAACCCATTACAAAGCTAAAAAACCCCGGCTTCCCACGCTTCTTCCGGTTCTTCCGGCCCCACCAACAAGAATGAATTTCTGAAAACCAAACGTTATCAAAAGGAATCCTTTACTGAGATGAGACAATTCATATAGGAGTTCAAAGCAGTGTCTAAGGTCTCTCAGGCATACAGGGATAGATAAGGGAGTTTAGAACCACTCCCCTTATCTCGGTGTGTATTTAGTGAAACAAAAGCCCCCCTCCCCTTTCTGTAGAAACGATTTTTTTCACAGTTTCCCAGGCATACCTAATTTCCCCCCACCCCTTTTTCTGAACGAACTTTTCCAGAGGTTCCCAGGACACATCTCACTGTGGAATTTTTATGGTCTTCTCATCTCCTGGCTGTGCCTCTCAGAGGTGATAGGTTCTGGCCATCTGGGTTTTCTCCCTCCATTGTATCATGTGTGGGTTATACAAATTTTATATAAGATTAAATGTATTCAGGTTACATCAAGAAAGGATTTCTTTATCAGTCTCCCCCCATTTTCTTCTTCCATTGAAGAAATGACTGATACACAGATCTGACAATATTGTAGCTTTTATGCTAGAAATGTTGTGCATTTGGGGAAATTTCACACAAAAGCTATAGATGTTAAGAAAAATTGTGAAAGCAAAAATGAATGCAGATACTTTACAAACCTTGAACATCAAAAAGAGCACTAATAATATATCTCTTGATATATATAATTATCCCAAGACATAGATAACACTAATAAAATGGAAAAGGACTTTCCCATTGCAACATGGTGCTTCTACTCTAGAGCCAGCATTCAAAACACACATGGGAATGCATGGTAAAAGCAAAATAGACTAAATATTAGCCACTTGGAGTTGTGTTTTGACTTAACACACAGTTTGTTCTAAACCAGGAATTAATGAAGTCAAAATAGTATTAGCTACTGCTTTTTAGCAACAAAAAAAAGCTGTAATTCATTTATGTTCTTCCTCTGCACATAGAATTCCTTCAAATTTCAAGAACCCTTCACAATAACCTGTTAAAATAATCCCATTAAGGGAAGCAAACTGGCAAGGTTGGATGTTTTAGAAAGAATCCCATCCTTACTCCTCATAATTGGTTTAACCTGTGCCCTAAAGCTAAAATATGCTCCCCAATGAAACCTTTCAAGATCCCAGGATGCTTCGATTGTGAACTATAGGAGCAGACCCCTCTCACAAAGACAAAATAAACCTAAGAAATGAAACCTAGGTGTTCATGAAAAATGATTAATGAACTTTTTGGATATCCTTGAGAAAATGGGTAGGTTTATTGTTAGCAACTCTGTTGAAAGGGATTCTATAAGCAATTCCAGAAGAGAAGCAGAAAAACAGTTCAATCTGTTTTTGACCCAGGATAGTTTTATGTTTTGTATTCATAAGCCTCTTCTGTTTTCTTTGTCTGTTAATCGGCTTTTCTCTTCTACTTTTTAAAATGTGTTGTTTTCTTTCACAACATGCATATTTTGGAGTACTATATGCATTTTTAAAACATGGACTTTGATAAAACCCTGGTATGTACAGTAAACAAAACCCAGGGAAATCAGATGGAGCAGCATGATTCGACTATATTATCATAGGGTATGTTTACAACAGTATCCTTTGTAATGTTTTCCTTCCATTGTTATATTGTGTGCACACAAAAGGATGCAAATGTTAAGTAGGCATCATATTTGAAAGAAGATCCTTATGTAAGCTATCTTGAGCTCTTAAAGAAAAGGTGGAATAAAACTTTAGGAAAGTATAAATAAATAAGAAGCTAAACTCCCTCTCGAAGATCTATACAGCCTTTATAGTCAATGCTTTATGTACAAGTGACTTTCTTATTTGAATATGAAACATTGCTTGTCTAAACAATCCTTCAATAAAGCCAGAAAAATTGGCTACAAAGTAAGGGCTGCCCTTCATTTTATTCCACTTGTCACTTGCAGGAAAACAAGTAATTCAGCCAAGTTTTATTTTATTTTATTTATTTATTTTGTCAAACAATTATTAGATAACAGGTATAAGTATAAACATGGTTATAAATACATGAAATGGATATACATAAGAAAAAAAGAAACAATAGGACAGGGATGGTGCGCTTTTACATGCATCTAATAAGTTTGCTTATTAGATCTGAGAAAATTTGTTTCTGTGTAAAAGCTAGGATGATGTTTGTTCTGCAGAAAATATATAAACAAACTTTCTAAAGGCTGATCAGTAAAGACATGCTTTGCTCTGTGCTTCCTTTAAACAGACTAGAAGCTTTGCTTCCATTAGCTCTTATTCAGTGACCCTTGGCATCAATGAGATACTGGTGGTGTGAATGTTTGGTGTATCAAAATGCCCTCTCCCATAAAAGGACTAAACTATTCAGCTATCTACATTTATTATACATTCAGTTATTTACAATGACCTACCCATTTTCAGCTGTGTCATATGTAAGCTTTGCCACAAATGGTTTATAAAAGTTCTTGTGGTTTGTTTGTTTGTTTATATTTATTTATATTCTGCCTTTACAAGTAGTCTTTGGTTTACAATCACAACCAAGCCCAAAGGTTGTGTTGTTAAGTGAGTTTTGCCCCATTTTACGATCTCTCTTGCCTCAGTTGTTTAAGTGAATCACTGCAGTTGATAAGTAACCCAGTCATAACTCAATAAAATGTTGAACAGGATAAGTAACCTAGTTGTTAAATGGCTTCCCCATTGATTTTGCTGATCAAAAGGTCGCAAAAGGGGATCTTGAGACACAACAATGGTCATAAGTATGAACTAGTTGCCAAGCATCTGAATTTTGATCGCACAATCACGGGGATGCTGCAAAGGTCATAACTGTGAAAAATGGCCATAGAGCACTTTTTTCAGTGCTGCGGTGACTTTGCACTGTCATTAAATGAACTGTTGTAAGTCAAGGACTACATGTATTATTTTTACAAATAACTCAAGGCATTGAATACCCACAATATTCCTTCCACATCCTATTTTCCCCACAACAACAACCCTGTAACGATAGCTGGCTATCATGGCTAAAGTGGGACTTGAACCAGAGATGGTATTCAGCAGGTTCTGACTGGTTCTGGAGAACTGGTAGCTGAAATTTTGAGTAGTTCAGAGAACCTTTGAAAAATCTTTCAGGACCAGCTCCTTGCCTAACCTATGGTCACAAGCCATGGTCATCCCTATTTTCAAAAAGGGAGATCTCAGCCTAGTTGAAAATTACAGACCAATCTCTTTATGCTGCGTCACCTGTAAAGTCATGGAATCAATTATTAACCAATCCATTATCCTCCACTTAGAGATCCTCCACTCTCTAATAAACAATTTGGTTTCAGAAAAAAAACTATTCTGTAATCTGCAACTCTTACACTGCAAAACATATGGACTACACAACTCGATCAGGACAAAACAATAGACGCAATCTACATAGACTTCTGTAAAGCCTTTGATTCAATGGTACATGACAAACTACTATTAAAATTAAAATCTTATGGTATCTCTGGACACCTGCATAACTGGATAGAAGTATTCCTGTCAAACAGACAATAAATGGTCAAAATTAGAATCATCCTATCAAATTCTGTACCTGTCAACAGTGGTGTTCCCGAAGGCAGTGTTCTAGAACCAACTCTCTTCATACTCTACATAAATGACCTCTGTAATCATATTAAGAGCAACTGCGTTCTCTTCGCTGATGATTTAAAGCTATTCAACACCACAGACAATACTGCTATCCTTCAAAAAGACCTTGACTGTGTATCAGAATGGTCAAACAAATGGCAACTTCAAATCTCAAAATAAATGTTCAAATATTGGCAAAAAAAAATCAGAAAATAAAATACAAGCTGAATAGTCAAGATCTTATTGATGATCCAAACTCTGTCAAGAACCTTGGAGTACTCATCTCTAATGATCTATAATCCTACATAGCTTTTTCTCTGATAATATCAAACTACTAACTAGAGCATACAAAATACTTGCTAGACCAATACTTGAATACAGCTCATCAGCCTGGAACCCACATTACGTATCTGATATTAACACAGAAGAGAAAGTCCAGAAATATTTCACAAGAAAAATTCTCCACTCCTCTACTCATTGCAGAATACCTTATGCCACCAGACTTGAAATTCTAGACCTAGAAAACCTTGAATTATGCCGTCTTCGGTCTGATCTAAGTATGGTATATAAAATCATACATTGCAATGACTTACCTGTCAATGAATACTTCAGCTTCAACCATACGACTTCAGCAACAGAGTGGTTAATGTCTGGAATACTCTACCTGACTCTGTGGTTTCTTCCCCAAACCCCCAAAACTTTAACCTTAGACTGTCTACTATTGATCTCACCCCTTTCCTAAGAGATCTGTAGGGAGCATGCATAAGCGCACCAACGTGCTTACCGTCCCTGTCCTATTGTTTCTTTTATTTTTCTTATATGTATCCATGTATTCATAACTATGTTTATACTTGTACCTATTATCTTGCAAGCAATTGAGAAATCAAATAAATAAATAAAAAGTTTAAGGACAGTCTGCCCCTCCACTTATCTCTTATAGTTGGATTTTGCGGTCCTTAATGTTGAAATAAAAAGGACAGCAAATTCACAAAGGCTACATCTTAATTCCCTTCCTTCAATATTTCAGGCAATGTGGCAGTTTCAGTGCACTTTGTGATTAGGGTGTCAGCCACTGCAGCCATTAAGAAGTTAAATTTTTCCCATCTTTGGTATATATAATGAAAAAGAAGTAGGAGGGGGATGAAAAATGCTGGCAGATATTCAAACTGTGGGATCCCTGATGCACTCTGAGCTTACAGATGTTTCATGTTAATGTTATTAACTACTGTAGGTAACATTATCAATTGCTCCATGCACTGATGATATTATCTAGTTGGGTCATGAAATGTCTCCAAGAAAATGACCAAGCTCAGAGAGCACCAAGGATCTCACAGTACAAATATGAAGTACAAATATTCTCTTCTATAAAATCCTGATATTATTCAGATGGTTCCCATTTTTAGGTGAAACACCCAATAGAAAAAAAGATGAGGCCCTTCCTTTCCCTAATCTTTATTTTAAAGTATAGGTGTCATGAAGCATTTGCCAAGCATGGAATATGTTGAGCTGTAAACTCATTTAATTAATTAAAAGGAATAAATATTCAAGTAATCGGACAATTTTGTTATCCCTTATTAAATAAAGTGTCACAATTCAAAAGATAGACTGTGCTACTTTATCTTTTTAAATGTATAATAAAAAATCCAAGTGAATTAAAACCTGGAAACTGATATTTCAAAAAAAGTGACATTTTTATCTAGACAAGGAAAAAGTGCAGGTTTTGTAATATACTACTTGTTTCAAACTTTTTTTTATTATTAGATTCAGGCTGAAGATAGTCAAGCCAGAAATAGTAAATTACCAAATCTTTTAAAATTTATTCAGAAAATTAATTTCAGAAGTATATGATAAATATAGTCACACAAATATTATCCTTATCTCTCTAAGTAGCAGTAGGATGATTTAAAATGTTATTTCAATGGATTGTACCAAAATGTGTGTCATTATATATCTTTTTTAAAAAATTAAAGGAGGAGAGAGAAAAATGACAGTGTTTAATTATGTTAGTGTTTATGTGTATCAAACCCTAGAGAATATTTGGAACAAAAACAGATGTGATTATTTTTAAAGAGAAATCTCTTACAATAATTGACAATAGTAAATAGCTTGAAATAACATTCTATTTATATGTACATGAAAACAAACCACATTTATACACTAAAAGGGTTTCAGCATTTCCCTGATGGCCAAGTACTGTACATGTTATTAGTATAGCAGCAAACATGATGGGGGTCAGGCTCGGAACTATGGTTGTAAAAGTGTTCTTTTTCTAAGAATTCTCAAAACATTGTCTAGAAGCTTCAATTGCTCCAGCACTTCATAATGAAACCCTATGCTCATCCCAGTGCTTTGTTGTTGGAAAACTCTAGGATAAGATACTTGGGCAATGGTTTGTGATGAAAAGCTGTACTGCCTGCTTGCCTCTAGGAAGATGATGCAGTAAGGAAACTCGTTAGGGTCACCAATTGTGTTTTCCAATTTTGCTTTGAGAATTTGCTGCCATAAGGAATGTTAGTAAGTTGGTTAACAAGACTAGTGAACAAATGGGAACACTTGATTGATTGATTCATTGATTAGTAATATCAATATCAATAGCACTTTGATTAATATACCATTTCTTAGTGCCTTATAGCTCTCTCTGAGCAGTTTACAGAGTCAGCCTCTTGCCCCCAACAATCTGGTTCCTCATTTTACTGACCTCAGAAGGATGGAAGGCTGAGTCAACCTTGAGCCAGTCAGGATCGAACTGATGGCAGTCGGCAGAATTAGTCTGCAATATGGCATTCTAACCACTGTGCCACCATGGCTTAATTATATGCCGTCACATAATTTTCAGCTTCTAGATCCACATAGAAGATTTTTTTCTTAATCTGTCTTTCAGGTCTTCCAACGACTACTCATCACCACTGTAATTCAGTCTTCCAGTATAAGCTTTTGTGAGCTGTAGCTCACTCCATCAGTTGGATTAGATTGGTCTCCAGAGAAAAAGGGCTAAAAAAATAAGCTCTTCAGAAGATGTGGTAAATCAGTATGGAACTGTGAGGCCCAAGCCCAAAGACAACTTCATGAAATTCAATCAAATTCAATCTTTTATTTCTTACATCAAGTGGATAGAATCTTGCCAGGTTAAAGCTATAACCTTATAAAGTAAAAGATGTACCCTTGCAGGTCCTAGAGTGCAGTTATGTTCAGCTCTTCCTCCTTCCACCATCCAGGGCAGTTTCTTAATCTAGGTTTCTCTCTGGGAAACCTTTGTGTTACTTCTACTGGATTCTCTCCGGGAAAGCTTTGTATTGCTAAGAGTCTCCTCCACTGCTTTTCCCATTGCACATTCCATCGTGAGAGCTATATCTTAAACTGCCTGCCTGGTCAAGGAAGGAACAAAACAATGACATGAACTTCATGCTGCAAATGTTTGGGGATATTAGGTGCTTCTTGGAAAATGTAGATCAGGACTTTTTATTCCCTAAATGGAAGCTTTGACCCAGTTGGGATGACTATGGGTTGCCAGAAATATTTTGACTGTGATAATGACTAACTGGATTAAAGTACATTGTGGAACAGAGCCTATTATTGCTAGGCATGAAGTTGATTCAAAGGAAGCTTAAGCCTGGCAAAGTATGCCTGCTATTCTGCTACCAGCTTTTGAAATTATCCTAGTTAAGATGGAATTTAGAAAATGCAGAATGATCCAACAGCAAATAAATAGGGAAAACATCTGGAGGTATTTACACATATGCAAATTAATTTACAAAATAAGTAGGTCAAAAAAAAAGGAAAGACTGGGAGCTTAAAACTCCAAACATTGATTCTAAAAGAGGAAACCTGTTTCCCCACAACATTATGGGGGCTTCCAATTTAATTATTAGGGGAGCTGGTTCATTGGACATAATCTGACCAGAGAAAATGAGACTAGCTGTTAAATTCTACTGCACCAGTCACCATACTGGAAGGGCATGTAGCTCAAAGAATCAAAAGGAGGTATTGTAAAGTAAATGTAATTATTTGTTTATACTCAAGGAATACAAATCCGTCCATTCCCCATCATCCAGCCAGAGCTGAAGAAGCTTCTTGGATGTGAAGTAAAATGTCTTAAAAAAAACAACACCCCAGAAACTCCAGTTGCCTCTTGAAAAAGCATCTTTGCAACCATGACCTGGATGACTGAGAATCTCCATAGACATGATGTTAACTGTATTCATTTTTAAAAACCCACATCTTTCTACAATGCTACAAAGAGAACTGGCAAAATAATGTGATAAATAAAGTAAGTAAAAGTTGTTCATTGTTCTGTGACTCCTGGAGTGTAAACAAGACTGAGCTTAGTGGAGTTTAATTATGACACATTTGTTGGTGGTGGAAAAGCAATATACAAGAAATAAAAAGGAACAAGATATTCTTGCATGTAAGAACAAGCTCTAGATATTAAGACTTAAAACTTAGCTAAATGGACACGAAATAACATGTAGCAGTGGTGGGGTTTACATTTTTTTTACTACCAGTTCTGTGGGTGTGGTGTGGCTTGGTGGGCATGGCGGGGGAAGGATACTGCAAAATCCCCATTCCCTCCCCACCCCACTAACCTACTTTCCAGCTCCGTTCTTCTGTGCAGGGCAACCAAAGAAGACCCACAGCTGGGACTTGGGAGGCAGAAAAGAGATGGGGTATGAACAGTTGCTATCAGATCAGCAAGTCTCCCTGAAAGTAGCTACATTTTGTTATATTAAAATTATAAAAAATATATAAAATTAGGCATAGCTACCTTTACTAAGTGACTACACAACTGATACTATTCAGCTATTTAGATCCACATGCCTTAGCTGTCACAGTTAATGAGATTTCCTTACTTATAGTCATTTTCCCATACGTCTATATGTAGGGAGGACATAATTTTACGGATTTGTCTCCAGTTGCCTTATTACACTGATGTGCAGATCAAGCTCTTTAATTCCAGTGTGGGAGTAACTTCCTCATGACTGATTTAATCACATGCAGATTAGATAGTAACAAAAACATTCTGATGTTTATCACTCTTCCTTTGTATCTATGACAAACTCCACTGCCTTCCTGAACATTAATTCTGAGATTGCTTTCTAAAATTTAGTAGAAATGGGCATTTGGTTATTACACCTATCCATTTATCAAATGCTTTACTATCCTAAAAGTCACACTGTTTGAGAATCTATTTAGATATTTTGGGGGCTTTTTAAAAAAAATGAAATTTGCTTCATTTTCATCAATATAATGGAAAAAAACTATAGAATAAGATTGGAAGCAACTTTGGACATCTTCTAGTCTTATCTAGCCTTATCCAAATCAGGAATTCTTATTCCATCCTGGACAATGGCTGTCTAATTATTCTTGAAAACCTCCAGCAATGGAACACCAGTGATAAAGTTGAACGTAAGAGAAAGAAGATGGGAAAGATTATCTCATCTAAAGAGAATGTTTCAAAGTTTTGCTGGAGCTCTGTGAAATTGACTTAACAGTGACCATTATCTATTTTACTTATTAGTTATTACAAATTTGTTCAGTTCAATTGAATTAATTGCTACTATTTAATTCAGTGACTACTTGAAGTTATGTGCTGCTCCATTTCCAACGTAGAGGAGGACAAAGATTATCTTGGGGAGTTTTTGTTAGCAAAGCATGAGGTCAAACTGGGAAAACAAGAATGAATGAATTTCCAGTTTGAGCTTCTTCGGTGATGGACTGAGATCCACGATCGTGCACGGTTTCGATCCATGCTTGCCGCCGGAGTGCCCCAAGCCTTCTGGATTCAGGGCTAAGCCATCCCATAGAGGTGGTGAAGAGGAGGGAGACTGCCAGCAAGGTCGAGGAGAACCGCATCTCTCCTCCTCAGCTGGCCATTACTCCCTTTCCTGAAGGCAGTTGCAGCGGCGGTCAGAAATGGCCACCTCAAAGAAGAACTCGACCAGAAAAGAATGTGCAGAAGGAAGAAAAGAAGAGAAAGTTTTGGTTGACTGGGTTGAACTTCACCCCACAAACTTCACCCTGTTTGCTTTGTATCGTCATAACAAATAATTGTTGTGAAACAATATAAGCTAGTAGGGCTGTGGCCATGTATTCGTGTTGCTATCTTTTGATTTCTGTTTTTAGATTTTTATGACATCCCAACACATCTACCCATTCATTCCTTATGTTTCTAAAGTGTGATCCTTTTATCTCTCTGTGTGGGAAAAGGTGTATGATTATTGTTTTTTTTTAAAACAAGGGATAATGAAATAAGACAAAATGACTAAGGAGGCAAAGAAGGTGCAACATGGTGTACCAAGTAACAAAACATTATGACAAATAATAGATTGAAAACAGTGCTTCTCCAGACAATGCATAACTCCATATCCTTGCAGTAACCCAACCTGGGCAATTTAGGTTTAGATAGGCAGTCAGGAATCAGTATTTTAAATAATGATATTCAAATTCACAAATGCAAATCCTTTATCCATTTTCTTATTAAAAAATGGTGGTTACTATAGAATTAATATCAATGTAATGACCATTGCTGTAAATATTTTGATCATTATTTTCTAAAATAACTTGTACTTAGGCAACACACTATTCAATTGAAAGGCTATAACATAAAAATAAAAATATTTAATTAAAAAAATGGTGGAATTTTTCTCTTACAAAATTTACCAATATTCTCTTCCCCTTTGAAAAAAAGATTCAAAAGGTTGTACTTGAAAAAATTACTTGGCTCAGTGCTCTCTTATATAGTATAACTATAATATATATTTTAAAGATGAATGCAATTGCCCAGGATTGGTTCAAGCAGAGGAATTAAGGTGCATATAAATAATAAATGCATAGGAATTGTATAAGAGAAGTAAATTACACTTTTTAGCTCCAAATGCCATGATATGTCATAACGAACTCTACGGTAGCATGAATGGTAGCTCTGAATTGAATTTATTGCCATCTTTTTCTCTTGGTTTGAAAAGTTCTTAAAATTGAATACATGCTAATCAGCTTTTGGTTGCAAAAATTGTTCTACAATTGTTAAACTTTATTCCAGGTTGTATCCAAAACTATCTATATAGGAAATGATATTTTATGGAAAGAGAAAATAATAATAAGAAAAAAAAATAATAAGAAAAAAATAATACATATAACTTGTACAACAATTTTCAAAAGAGCACAGTAAACCCCCATAAAGGTTGTGGCTGATATGTTTAAACAATTTAGTTTAAAACAAATCCTATGGAACGGAATACTATGTTTCTACATTGTATTAATGACATTATTGAGATGTGGTGATTTCTGTTTTTCATTCAACTCTGTTGTCTAGTTCGTCAACATATTTTACTCAGTGGTGGAATTCAATTTTTTTTATTACTGGTTCTGTGGGTGTGGCTTGGTGGGCATGGAAGGGGAAGGATACTGTTTTATTTCTTGGGGGGGTCTATGGAGATTCTTAGTCATCCAGGTCATGGTTGTCCCAAAGGTGCTTTTACAGGAGGCAACAGGACTTTCTGGTTTTTCTTTGAAGACATTTCACTTCTCAACCAAGAAGCTTCTTCAGCTCTGACTGGATGATGGGGAATGGAAGGATTTATATTCGTTGCAGACAGCTGGTCATTTGCATTCTTTTAGAGAGTCATTGAGGCCACTTGGAGGTTTATCTGTGTCCTCAAGGTCACCTGAATGGTGCAAACGGGTGTGGAGCCATCTTGGCTGCAGGATGTTTTTCTGCCCTAGGTCCCTTCACTGTTGAAGACCGGTGCAGGCTGTTGGGGATGAGTCTATGCTGTCTGCATCTCAAACTGAAGTGAAAATGGTTCCTGTAATCTGCAATGTTTTCTGGAAATCCGTTCACACCCCATACCACTTGAATGGTGCTCATCCCAAAGTGCATAGCTAAAAGTCTATGGAGATTCTCAGTCACCCAGGTCGTAGTTTTCCCAAAGGTGCTTTTTCAAGAGACAAACTATTTCTTGTGGGATGAGATTTGACTATGTGAGTTTTGAGCAAAGTATTTTTGGGGGCTCTGAGGCAGCAGAAGTATGTTTCTTGTTCAGCATTATTTTCTAATTAATTGGTGTATTGGTTGAAATACTGTAAAGTCTGGCCCACACCTCTGGGAGCAATAATGCTTTTCAAATCTATTATGAGATCCAACAACAGGCTTGGTATTTTTTTTTTTATAAAAATGAACGTCATCATCTTTTGTTTCAAAAGAATTAAGTTTTGATCAAAAATGGTAAAATACCTAGAGAGTACCATGGTGAGAATAATCCAGACTATCTGTTTAAAGAGAACAAAGGAAAGAGAACATGGAAAGGTCAATCAGAAGGAAAGAAATTAATGGCTTCACTTGTTCCTCTGTTGCTATTGTTTGTTGCTCAGATCAAGTTGGTACACAGAGAGTTTATATCAGAAATTCATTCTTTATAGCATGGTTAGGGAATTTGATATCCCTATAGCAGGGATATACAACCTTGGCAATTTTAAGACTTGTGGACTTCAACTCCTAGAATTCCCCAGACCCAATCAAAACACCCAAAATTCCAAGTTTGCTAGTTAGGTTGAACAGCTCAGAAAATTAAAAATCCCAAAAGGTGGCAATATCTGATCACTTCCATACTAAGAAAAACAGAGTTGGAAGGGACCGTGGAGATGCCCTGCTCAAGTAGGAGATCCTATACCATTCAGACAAATGGCTGTCCAATCTCTTCTTAATAACCTCCAGTGATGGATCACCCACAACTTCTGGAGGTAAGCTATTCCCCTGATTAGTTGTTCCTACTAACAGGAAATGTCTTCTTAATTCTAATTTGCATGCACAAAACGTAGTCACTGAACCGGTAGTAACACTGGTTGAATCGCACCTCTGCTGTCTACCAACTAGAAGTCAATGGCTAGCAACCTCATGGGCATCCAAAACAGAGATGGCAAGACACCATCAACAAAGATATGGAAGATGCAGGCCTGCATCCTGGAGAAGCAGATGACTGTGCAAAATGGTGTTCCATGATCTGAAAAGCAGACCCTGCCCCTGTGGGAATATGCTAGGAAGAAGAAGAGGAAGAGGAGAGGAGGAGAAGGAGGAGGGAGGGAGGGTCTTTCGCAACAAAAGGCAAGACGATACATTAATTTATTGGGCAACTAATAGTCATCCTTCCCACCACTAGCTCAGAGTTTTGCAATCTTGGCAAGTTTAAAGTATCTGGACTAGTATGGTTGGGGAATTCTGTGAATTAAAGTCCAGATATCTTAAAGTTGCCAAGGCTGAGAAACACTGCACTATATTATAATTCCAAATAGGATCTATTGTATTTAAATGTGGAATATGTAGGAAAATTATCAGACTAAAAGTTCAATCTCCAGCAGTATAGCAATATATAGAATTTAAGAAACTGAGCCTACAGAATGAGGGACTGTCTAGGATTGGCATGAAAATTAGAACCCGCAATTATCTGAAATTAGGTTTGTTGCTCACTGGTACAACAAATGCTTTTCATGCAGATGGTCTTAGCCAGGTGTGAGATTCTACCAGTTCGCATCTATTCGCTAGAACTGGTTGTTAATATTCTAGGCAGTTCAGAGAACCAGTTGTTAGAAGAAATTACTGGCCTAATCCTGTAAGGAAGGCAGGAAGGAAAACATTCTGGTGTTGCTTACAGAAACTGCTTCTCCGTTAACCCTCATTACATTCTTGGCAGGACTAGACTTCCTGTCTAGGAACTTTTCTGGAGTTTTTTCCCCCTCCTTTGCTGGTACTTTGCTTGTGTGGAGTGCCCATTCAAAGTTACAGTGCACTGAAAAAAGTGACTTATGACCATTTTTCACACTTATGACTGTTGCAGCATCCCCACAGTCATGAGAAGCCAGGCGAGGAGATGCATGCCTCGATGTGAACGATATTGAGTTGACCACGCCCAGCCAATAACATGACCGAGCTATGTCCACCCAGGCACATGACCACCAAACCACGCCCACCAACTAAGCCACACCCACAGAATCAGTTGTTAAAAATTTTGAATCCCACCCCTGGTCTTAGCTCCTTCTTTTCAGATGCATTTTCTATGGATTGTTTGAAAACCCAAATCAGGAAAAGCTGAAGGTTGGCAGATTTCTGTTCCTTAGAAAAGTCCTCCTTTGATCCCAACATAATCCATGATGGGTTTCTGTCCTATTCCAAAATACAATTGCATATTTTACCTCCTCAGATTGTATTAAAACCATTGACTACCTATAATTCTCTTCATCCTTCCTTTCACCTGATTCAACCTCTTCAAATGTGCTGAAAAAATTCCTTTAGGGCATTGACAGTTCTAATATCTAGCTGGATCGAAATCAAATAACGGAGCCATGAAAATGTTGGAAGCAAATGTGCAAGAACATAAAAAGGAATTGCCTTCCATATGTCAATAAAGGACGATACAATTATATTGGTTAGGGAATGTTTTCTTTCACCCTCTCAGGGTCAAGCTGCACATTATCTTTGGTGTTATGTACTCATTTTTAAACATTAAAAAACAGGTGCAAAAGTGCTCCAATCAGGAATAAAACATAGATGGGTCTAGTGTAATCTTTGTGGTAAAAAGTTTCCACGGACATTTTGGGGAGAGGAAAATGAACTTCTGCAGCAGAGGTCTCCAAAATTGGCAACTTTTAAGACTTGTGGACTTTTAACTCCCAGAGTTGAAGTCCACAAGTCATAAAGTTGCCAAGTTTGGGGACCCCTGTTCTACAGGAATGAAGTTTCAACAGGGGTCCTTCTTATCCCCAAGTTGTGGGTGCTCCAATACTGGAGAGGAGAAGAAGAGATTGGGCAACCATTTGTCTGAGCAGGGGGTTAGACTAGAAGACCTCCAATTCTGTTATTCTCTAAATGAAAGGCTGAGTCAATATTGAGCTGGTCAGAATCAAACTCTTGGCAGTGAGCAGAATTAGCATGCAATATAACATTGCATTCATTATATCCCACCTTTATTATTATTAGAAATAACTCAAGACAGCAAACACGTCCTCCTATTTTCGCCACAACAACAACAACCCTGTGAGGTGTGTTGGGCTGAGAGATAAGGACTGGCCCAAGGTCACACAACTGGTTTTCATGTCTAAAGTGAAACTAGAATTTACAGTCTCCTGGTTTCTAGTCTTAACCACTAGACCAAACTGGCTGTTCTTTCCAAATGTTAAGAACTGTGGATTTTTGGTGGGGGGATTGTTTCTGAATAGAACAACACTGGAAGGAGAAGTTATTAATTGATACATGGTGCCTATCAACATCTGAATTGGATTTTTTTTTTAAACAGAGGGGCGAGGAAACTTTCAAGAAACATGGTCAATTTGCATGGAAATTTTCTGTAGTAGCATAGTTTTCTAGGCCTTTTAAATTTGTCACAGTTATTAATCTATAAGTTACATTATTATTTATTAACTTAAAAGGAGGCATGCTACAAAGACCAGATTACAACATCCTTTCCCCTCCATGTACCTATGCATATGGCTAATAATGATGGATATTTACATTATTAATGTACTTTTTAAGAAGTACCCCCACATTTTCACACCAAGTATTTAACTGAAAACTAACATTGGTATAGCCCATGAATAAAAAGCAAGCGATAAGAAATTGTAATAGTATGTAATAGCATTTTCCAATAGACTTTGGAAAAAACTTTGAGAGAAGAGATGTTACCAAAGGAATGTTCAGATAAGAAACAGCCTAGCGCACAGATGGACAATGGCTGGGGCAAGAGATTCAAAAGAGACTTTTTCTAATTTCTCAGGGCTGTAAAAAAGATGGGGAGAATTTTATTTCAGACTGACTTTGCAGGATAAACCAGGATAAAGCAAGCTGGTTATAGGAGCCATGATGGCACAGTGGGTAGAATGCAGTATTGCAGTCTAACTCACTGCTTACTGCCATAGTTTGATTCTGATTGGTTCAAACCTTCCATCCTTCTGAGGTCAATAAAATAAGGACCCCGATTGTTGGGGGCAATAGGCTGACTCTGTAAACTGCTTAGAGTGGGCTGTAAAACACTATGAAGTGACATATAAGCCTAAGTGCTGCTATTGCTAAACTAATTCAATTTATTGTGAAGCTACATTGACAGAAACCTGCGTCAGATCCATGTATTTGCCATTCTTTGACAGAAGAAAAGGGGGTGTGGTGGTGGTTGGGATACAGTTAATTCTTTTCCGCTTGATGTAACCTAAATATCCTAATTCTTGCATTGAATCTGTATAACATTTTATACAATTTATAACTATTGCCTGGTACCCCAAATGCCTGGAAAATTCTCACCTCTTGGAGAGATGAGAAAGGACCATATAGATTCCAACACTGGAAGAAAACTCCTCAGTTGCTTTCTCAGAGGCGAGGGGAAAATAACATGTTCACACCTGCGGATTGGTAAAATCCACATAGGACTACGTGGAGGGGTTCTAATTCTCTTTATCTGAGTTGCATGCCCTGAGGGATATCAGACCCTGCTTTGAATGTTGGCTTTCTTTTTCCCTCTTCATTAAAAATTCTTTTTGAAATACAAGTTTTTCAAGACTTTATACTTAATTTTGAAGGAGGGAGAGTCTGGTCCTTATAACCTGCAAATATGAAAGTATAAAAGTACACTTCTCCTTTATCTCCTGTACAGTCCAAGAACTAGGGAAGATTTTTCTGAGCCTCCTATCTCAGCTACTATCCTGCTGAGGCTAATCCAACCATTCCCTTGGCAACGCCACTTTGCTCAATCTTTGAAGATCTTTCCCACGTATTATAGAAATGTCTCTAAGACTACTTGACTCTTTGATCTTTCTCAATCATCTTATCAATTGGTTCACTTCCCTCTCATTTCTTTCTCATCCATTCCTTTTCCGAAGGTGGAATTCCCACTGTTTCTTCACGTCAGGTCTCTCTTTGAAGCCAGCAAAATTCTCAGCATATTTTTCTCATAATTGGGCAAGGTCCAATTATGGAACCGGGATCAATGTGATTTCTTAAGTAGGTTTATGTGGCTGGATTCAACTCACCTTGTAAAATCAAAACTAGTCACACTACATTTTGCCTCAAGTGGATGTATGAACACAAGCAGTTTTTCAGTGGTAAATGAACTTTGTCTCTAAGATATAGCTGTGCTCTAGTTTAAAAGGAGTTATAAGCTTTAATAAATTATTATTATTTGGACTTTTTCTTTCTGTAGTCAAGTAACAGAACAGCTGGTTTATCCTGGCTTAAGGTTTTATTTTAAAGAAAATTATGTAGAGTCAGAACTGGTTATTATTTGAAGAGGGAACTATCTAGGCTGTAGTTTAGGTTGGAAATCAAACCACTTTTGCTCATAACTGTCAAGGAAATTGTATTGATGTGAAGGAAACAGTGGACTTTTGAGTTTTGCTACCTACCTTGAGTTTATATAGAAATGTAGAGGTGAAAGGATTTTAAGAAGTAATTGCATGTAGGGACAGTTGAGAAGTTTTAGAATTTCACCCCTCTGCAGATTCAAGGGAGGACCTCCTTGCTTTGATGATGCCCCACAGATTGCTCAAAGAGGACTACTCTGTGGGGGTCAAAATTAGAAGAAAGGATTCCCAAATCTTTCATTTTCATTCGGATCTAACTTCAGACCGTGAAAAGGAGGGACTAAGAATGATCACCATCAGAGGTGGTATTCAACAGGTTCTGACCACTTCTGGAGAATTGGTAGCAGAAATTTTGAGTAGTTTGGAGAACTGGAAAATACCACCACCAACTGGAGATTTTACAGTATCTTTCCCCTGCCATGCCCGCCAAGCCACGCCCACCAAGCCATGCCCACAGAACCAGTAGTAAATTTTTTTGAATCCCACCACTGATCACCATCAATATGTTGGAAAGTGCAGCCAATATGAGTCATTTCAATTAACACTAATGGTCATCACCTCTGTAACTTTTTGAAAGATTGATGGAATAATAGACTCTAGGCTGCATTCAACAAAATCTCTTTAACTTTTGATAAAGCTACATCCAGATTTTCCAGTTTCTCTGATAGCTCGTTTTTTCTTTGTTGTGCTTTTCTTCTTTCTTTCTTTCTTTCTTTCTTTCTTTCTTTCTTTCTTTCTTTCTTTCTTTCTTTCTTTCTTTCTTTCTTTCTTTCTTTCTTTCTTTCTTTCTTTCTTTCTTTCTTTCTTTCCTTCCTTCCATCCTTCTCTCTCTCTCTCTCTTTCTTGTTACAGCATATCTAGAGAGAGATTGTAAATGCTGGCCAAATTCACTTACACAATAGTTCTTTGGTTCTTCTTATTGTACCTTATTATTTACATTATGTACAAAGATATTTTCTTTCAAACTTCCTTTTAAAAACAGTGATAATATTTAGGAAGATGCTATGATAATAGCTTGTGGATATGATCCCAATAAATATCTAATTAGCATTAGCAATTTTATAGTACCTAGAATATTTTTTTTCTACCTTCCTAAATGCTTCTGAAGCAATGAATACTAGCAAAGTGTCTCATAATAATATTTCAGGAGAAACAAAAAACTGAATAGAGATGGAACTGTGTAAGATGAAAATTGTGTTAAAGAAGGATAAGTTGACTTATGGCTTGTCAATGTGTTGTTGAGCTTCTATTTGTATCAGTTCTATAGGCAAAGGTTCAAGACAGTGTGAGTTCAACAACATCCAATATTCCCACATCCACATTTCTGGTGCTAGAGAATTTATTAAGACAAATAATGATTCACAGGGTCAAAGCAGTGAACATTTCAGCCACATTTAGACTTTAATTTTGAAATGCAATTGCATTATGAATGTCTTACCAATTATATGACTATAGCACACAATCATGTTGTATCATAAATTAAAATATACTACATACTACCACTGTCCCCCAACCTGTAATATTACCAGCTTTGGGAATATTCAAGAAATGCTGTGAGTATGTTTAATAATTAAATCAAGATTTGAAATGTTATTTATTTATTTATTTGATTTGTCAATCGCTTACAAGATAATAGGTATAAGTATATACATAGTTATGAATACATGAAATGGGTACATATAAGAAAAATAAAAGAAACAATAGGACAGAGATGGTAGGCATGTTGGTGCACTTATGCACGTCCCCTATAGACCTCTCAGGAAAGGGGTGAGGTCAATAGTAGACAGTCTAAGGTTAAAGTTTTGGGGGTTTGGGGAAGAAACCACAGAGTCAGGTAGAGTATTCCAGACATTGACCACTCTGTTGCTGAAGTTGTATTTCCTGCAATCAAGTTTGGTTCGGTTAACCTTGATTTTGTATCTATTGTGTGCTCTTGTGTTGTTTTGGTTGAAGCTGAAGTATTCATTGACAGGTAAGTCATTGCAATGTATGATTTTATATACTGTACTTAGATCAGACCGAAGAGTATTAGTCGAGTATTAGTCTAGCAAATGTTTTGTTTGCTCTAGTTAGTAGTGTGATATTACCAGAGAAAAAGCTACGTAGGATTAAGTTAACAACTCTTAAAGACTTTTTGGCTATGTAGTTACAGTGGGCTCTATCACTTAGATCATTAGAGATGAGTATTCCAAGGTCCTTTATATAGCTTGGATGATCAACAAGGTCTTGACTATTCAGCTTGTATTTTATTTTCTGATTTTTTTTTGCCAATATATAAGACAGAGCATTTATTTGTTGAGATTTGAAGTTGCCATTTGTTTGACCATTCTGATACATAGTTAAGATCTTTTTGAAGGGTAGCAGTATTGTCTGTGGTATTGAACAGCTTTACATCATCAGCAAAGACAACACAGTTGCTCTTAATATGATCACAGAGGTCATTTATGTAGAGGATGAAGAGAGTTGGTCCTAGAACACTGCCTTGGGGGACACCACTATTGACAGGTACAGGATTTGATAGGACATTCCCAATTTTGACCATTTGTTGTCTGTTTGATAGGAATGCTTCTATCCATTTATGCAGTTGTCCAGAGATACTATAAGATTTTAGTTTTAGGAGTAGTTTGTTGTGTATCACTGAATCAAAGGCTTTACGGAAGTCTATGTAGATTGCGTCTATTGTTTTGCCCTGATCGAGTTGTATAGTCCACATGTTTTTGCAGTGTAAGAGTTGCAGATTACAGGATAGTTTTTTCTGAAACCAAATTTTTTATTAGAGAGTAGATTCTTTATCTCTAAGTGGAGGATAATGGATTGGTTAATAATTGATTCCATGACTTTACAGGTGATGCAGCATAAGGAGATTGGTCTGTAATTTTTAACTAGGCTGGGGTATCCCTTTTTGAAGATGAGGATGATTTGGCTTGTGACCATAGGTTAGACAAGGAGCTGGTCCTGAAAGATTTTTCAAAGATTATGCTTAGAGGTTCTGCTATGGCAGTGGATAGCTTTTTTAAGAAGTAGCCACATATTCCATCCGGTCCAATAGATAGAGATGGTTGTGCAGTGCTTTTTCAACATTGTCTTCTGTAAAATCGATATGTATTAGATCATTGTAGTTTTCTCTGGTTTGGCTAGGAAATACTATTGCTGTTTACAAATACTGAGCCAAAGAACTTGTTAAAGATGTTGGCTTTAATGGTGTTGTTGTTGCAGTCTTTACCATTAGGTCCTATCGGGGTGGGATGGAACTTGAGTCTTTTAGTTTGTTGTTTACAAAATTGTAAAAAGTGTGGGTGGAATTGGTGTGTAGAAGGTTTTCCTCTTGTTTAATGTGATAATTGGTGCATTCAGTCTTTATCTGGTGGCATAAATTTTTGTATTGGCTTTTGAAGTTGGCAACGTGACCAGATTTGTTTTTCTGCCAGAATGATCTCTTTTTGGATTGAAGTTTCCTTATTGTTATGGGTAATCTGATTTTTTTGTTTTGGGAGTTGTTATTGGTACATATAGTTTGATGACTCTTTTGACTTCAAGTAAAAATATGTTGCAATGGTCTTCAACAGTATTGCATCCAGTGAATAGAGATTGCCAAGATCATAGTTGCCTTTTTTGAAGTTATAATTGGGGATTACGTCAGTGTGATGATTTTTGTATGGTCGTATGTTGAGACAAAAGTCAATCATATTGTGGTCATTGTTGGAAAAGGGTTCTTTAGTTTGTATTCCATAAATTAAATTCAAACTATTGCAGAAGATGAGGTCGAAGCAGTTGTTAAGTCTAGTATTGTTGGTTACTAGTTGTTCCAATCCCAGATTTGTAACAGCATTGTAGAAGATTGCATGTATGGGTTCAGTTGTACATTCATTTAGGGTCCAGTTAATATGAGGTAGATTGAAGTCACCAAGAAAGATAAAAGCGTGTGGACAGGATGTTGCCCATGTTAGTAGTGAATTTAGCTTGTTTACATGTTCAATGTCATAACCAGGGGCTCTGTAACATAGTAAGAATCAAAATGTGATATTTAAGGATAGTTCACAGATGATGGTCTCAGGAAGAGCAAGCTCCTGGGTAACTTGGATGTTTTTTATATGTAAGGACTTTTTATAGAAGATAGCAACACCACCTCCTCTACAAATTTCACGATCTGATCGGTAAACATGATAGTCTCTTATTACTCTAGACTATACTACTCTTATTCATTGAGGTAGTGAATTAATCAGTGTTTGATTAAAATAATGAGGAAGTATTGAGAGTCTGCAAGTAAAGGGTTAATTGTTTTACTAGCAGCTGTTATTTACTGGGTGGGAGGGATTTATTGCTCTGATGGCTGCTGCTATTGCGCTGTAAACAATAGGCTTTAACAGGATGTTCAAAAGCACGCTGGATTATTGAAAGAGAGCAAAACTCGCTGAATTAAGACACTTTAACTACAATCAATATGTCTGTGAATAAGATTGTTTTCCAATAGTTTCCCAAAGTTCTTCAAGTTGAGTAGTAGTAAAAATACAGTCCAGAAATTTGGGCTAACCAATCCAATATGTCCTTTACTTTTAAAGTTACTTTAAGGTGCAATAACTTTTCTTTCTTTACTAAATCTGACAGTCACTCCCGATGGTTAATCACAGCTAATTTCCTCCTTTGAGTCCCACTTTCCAAGGAAAATTCCATTGCAGAAATTGGAGTGATTCTTACCAAGACTAAGCATGCTGTTACAAGAGCTTTGCTTTCTTTTTCACTTCCGTCTCAGCTGCCTATAAATATTCCTATTTTTGATTCAGCCATGTTGGCGATTCTCTTTTTAGTTCAGATGGAGAGGTTTCCTTTGGGTCAGTTGAGGAGACTCTCCTCTCCTCGCAACCACCGAAGCATCCCCTCAGCTTTTATCACCTGTCCAGAGTGACTTTCGGCTCCTAAGAGCCTCAGGGCTTGAAGAAATCGGTGGGACTTCACGGAGCTGCTACTCGTCTGCACCACCTCGTTGATGAATTCTGGGATATGTCATGTTATCCAGAAGATCATCTATTATATAGCTCCAGAAGGATTACATAGATGCATGAACAATTCTTCTGCAGGATCTTAATAACAACTCATTTATTGTAGTAATGGGCCTGATATGCAAGGAAGCATTTAAAGTTTACAGGGAAAATTCTCTGGATCAAATGTGATTAATGGGTTTTGCTGGGCTCATCAACCTCGTCAAGTCCACCAAGAAGCAGAGGAGATAAAAAATCATTTGCTTGGAACTATCTTCAGAAAACAGCCTGTGCCATGTGATTCACTGTGAATTGATAAATAAGCTTTCAAAATGATTTGGAAGAAGCATTTCAGAGCTCATGGGAGTGGAGCCTCTCTCTTTAATCCATTTTTTTTAGGTTTCCTTGTGAGCCTCAAAAACAAATCAAAACAACAAAGGAAGCAGCTGTTTTAAGCAATCCACTTATTGCAGTTCATGCAACCTTTTAAGCAGCCAAAGGATCCTAAACTTTTATAGACGAGGGTCCCAGCCCAATTTGATGTAATACAAGAATTTGCAGTGGGTCTGGGTTTCCCAACCCTAACATCCTTTATATGTATGGACTGCACCACAATTTTCAATAAAGAACAGGCTGAAAAGTGATGTCATGCTCCCTCAAAGCCTGAATCTGCCAAGGAAGATGAGCCGAAGCTGGAGCTGATGGCGATCAAGGGTGAGGCTTCATTGGCTTTGGAGGAATGTGGGGAAGAGCAGGCTGAGTCAACCCACTGCCCCTCAGGATTGGGATGGCTTGTTAGCAGGGAGGAACAAGGGCAGGATAACCAAGAGAGGACAAGCAATGGTCATGAGGAGCAACAGAGTTCAGGCAATGAGCAAGGACCGCCCCCTCCTGATCTGTGAGCACGGAGAGTGGAAAGAAGATGGGAACAGCACAGGCTGACCTGACTATTTGGGAGGAGAGTGTCCCATCCCTCTTCTCAAGGCACACATGGGGACTGAAGTTTAAGGAGGCACTATGGGGTGGGGCAATTTGTCAGGAACAAATGCTGAATTGGAAGAGTTTGGTGTGCCGGTACAGACATTTGGAGTTTGCAGGCTCCTTGCTTCTTCCTTACTTGTGAACTCAGTGCCTTCTTCCTGACTTAATTATAAAACAGAACAAGGTTTACCACCTTCACTTTGCCAGTTCCACAGTGGTAGAGGTGTTGCTGCAATAGAGCATTCTGATATTTGTTTAACATTAATGATGTTGTAAAGTCAACATGATATAAATAGCATATATTAATGATGCTGTAATATGATATCATATAAAAGAGATGTAGACATAATAATATGCAAAGTTTTTTTAACAAGCCTTGAGTACAAATGACTATAAATTGAACTTCTGTCTATTAGAAAAATTTCACTTCCAAAGATGTTTTAGTATGATACAGTAGATAATGGAGACTTTCTCATGTCAGTTTGGTCTTTTGGATCAAAAAGGGGTATGCCACACTATAAGAAAAACAAATTTAAGGTGGAAGGAAATGGAGAAGCCCAAACCTCGGGCTTCCACTATACTTGCACTTATTTTCAAGCAGAATATCAGAATATTCTGAAAGAAGAGAAGGTAGGAATTGAGACTCAACCGCCTTCTGTTGCCCTCTCTATAGGAGCATATTTGAACATTGTACAGAAGCTGGAAGCACATTTGCTTCACAGACCTTTAAGACTACGAGGACATAATAATCCCTTGTCAGACTTCAAACTAGGCTTGGCTGTAAACATTTACTATGCTCTGCAAACACTTAGTCTCTTCTTTAAAAATTGGTTTACTTGGCAGAAGACTCTCAGGTATAAGTCAGCTAGATGACCTGCATTATTGCCAACTAGAATGAAAGTGACAGATGCATGGAATATGTGTCTGTAATTTCAGGCTTTTTCCTCCCATGTGAGTGAACGGATACTTGCTTGTCCTTCTATAGGCCTTGGGAGGCTCCAGTATTGACTTAATGGTACACTTTGGCCTGGGAACTGCTGGTTTCTGCCTGACCAGTTTTATTACCTTTATACCCCTTCATTGCAGGAAAAAATTGTGAAGGCCACACACTTATGTAGGCATAGCTGGATGGAAGTATTTTGAGTGTGTTCTTTGATTGCTACTCCTGAATATATAAAGCTGTATATTTATTCAATTATAAAATATTGGGTTCTCATCTAATTGCCAGCTTTTAAGGTTTCCTTCATATTTTTGCAATAGGGACAACTTTGTTTCTGGATAGTTTATACTTCACTATTTAGCCTTGTACTAGATTATAAATGCACTTAGCACTATTCTCATAGTCAACAATGTTATGAAGAGGTAGCTGCATTTTCTATCTGCATTGAAAGGAACACTTGGGCAGTATGAGATGGTGGTAATCTGGTAAAGGTGATGAACTGATATTCAGAAATACTAATTATAGCAATACCACTAGCGTTTAGACTAAATATAATGTAGCAATTGTTTTTTGTATTCCTATTTTGTATGGGAAGCCACCTGGATCATGTTGGACCTTAAGAGATCTGGGTGTTGTAAGATGGGCTTTCAGAGCAAAGGCCATAGTAGCCATCTTCCAATATTTGACAGGCTGCCCCAAATAAGAGGTCAACCAGGGGTGGGTTTCAAATTTCTTAACAACCGGTTCTGGGGTGTGCCCTAATTTGTGGGTGTGGTTTGGTGGTCATGTGACTGGGGTGGGCATGGCCATGTGGCTGGTAACCCAAATTTAAGTGGTCCTCACTTAATGACCAGGTGCTCGCTTAGTAGCCAATTGCTTAGCAAGTGTTTTTTGCCAGTTTCCAAGGCCTGGGGAGGCCCAGGCAAGGCCAGAGCATGTGGCTGGCAACCCAAATTTAAGTGGTCCTCACTTAATGACCAGGTGCTCACTTAGTGGCCAATTGCTTAGCAAGTGTTTTTTGCCAGTTTCCAAGGCCTGGGGAGGCCTAGGCAAGGCCTGAGCAGGTGGCCATGTGGCTGGCAACCCAAATTTAGGTGGTCCTCACTTAATGACCAGGTGCTCACTTAGTGGCCAATTGCTTAGCAAGTGCTTTTTGACAGTTTCCAATGCCTGGGGAACCCTGGAGAGGGCAAGGTGAGGTGCGGGCAGCTAAAGGGAGGGCTGCAGAGGGATGGACGAGGCCAACTCAACATCAATTCTTTGCCCTAATGACTAAGTATTAAAAAAATATACCAAAACAAAAGCTAGTTTATGTCATGTCTTTAATGCTTAAATAATAAAAAGGTACACAAAACTATATTATTACAGCATTTTAAAATATTAATCAAAAACTATTACATAACAAAACTTTACAAAAAGCAATAAAACCTATTTAAAGTACTCCCAAATCGCTTTTCTATTATCGTCCCAAGTTACAGTTTTCTTGTGTTTAACATGATCATCATCAGCTGTGTGATGATGTGCCCGTAACCACTTCTTTACTATAGGAACAGGGTCCCATTCTTGCACAGGTAAGCCAATTAAGACTGATGGTCAGACGGTTTGTAATATTGGAAACTGTAAGGCGACTTCTGCCTTCTGAACATATGTTCATCTGCGAGAAGCCCCTTTCCACCTCTGCTGAACTGACTGAAATTTTTGTTTGGTCGAAATTTCAAATCTTCTGCAATACTAATTTTTTCTGGGAAACGTCCAGTCCATCATATTTTTCCCTAAAATTATTGTACTGCTGCAGTGTCCAGCAGTCAGGAAGGTTCCCTTCAATATCTGATTCAGCTCTTCCAGTACCTGATGATGTACTGGCTCTTTCCTCTGGTTCTGGTGTGGATGATGTACTGGGTTTGCTTTCTTTGATGGATAATGTGCTGGCTCTACTTTCTTCAGACTCCAATGGTTGTGGTTGTGACTCTTTTGGATCTCCTTTTGTTTTCTTGCCAAAGAAAGCAGACAAACTCATTTGCCTTTTCATCTTGGCAATACGCTGCAAAAAAAAATCAACAGTGGTTTGGATTCGATTGTTGTTGTAAGTTGAGTGGCAAAGGTAGTAGCAAGCGAAGAAAGCAGGCGAGGTATGGAGATCAGTAATATTCAGTTACCTTTAAGAGTCCCTGACACTATAGCTAGTTAGTGGTTAAAAGATGTTATGGAAGAGGAACAAGTTTCACCAGACAAGACTGAGATAGAACTGAAAGTGGATTTGAAAATGACACTCTATAAAAAAAATGTTGCACTGTGTATATAAAAGAATGGCTGATATTTTCATAAGTATAATTCATTAATTGAAAAAGAAACACTTAAAATGGAAATACTATTAAAAAACCAAGGGAGTTTGTTATTTTGTGCCAATAGTGGCACAAAAATCTTTCCTAGTCAAGACTACTTTCCTGGACCAACAGTCCCAAATGAAATGCTCTCTCTATAGCAGAGAAAGAGAGAGAGAAACCAGGAGAAGCCATGTTTGGTCACCTAACCTTTTTAGAATGTAGCTTAAAAATATACTGAAGCTTTTTACAGCCTTATGCAGATATATATAGTACAAAAAAAAGATAATAGTACAAAATCATCTAAGAAGTTAGATTACAAATGGAATTGATAGACACATTCACAGAGCAATACTGAATTCTTTTTCTGAAATGTATTCCTCAGTTTAAAAAACTGGAATATATGAATTCAATATTGGGCACTGCTAGTGTAGCTATTCAAGAGGATATAGTGTCCAGGTTAGGAAAAATGGTAAAGCAATATATAGATTTAAATTTTAAAACCAGAAATATTTTGTTGGTACCCACATAAAGAGAGTACAATACATATTTAATATTACGCGTGTTAACAGCAGCTAGAATTGTTTGCGCAATAGTGGAAAAATGAAGAGATCCCCATAGATGAAAATGAAATTAAAAAATTACAATGTGCAGAAATGGATAGAGATAAGAGGTAGAAATTAGGCGGAGAATGATCATTGCTATGTATGAAATACAGAAGGTTGATAATTATAAACATGATGATATAATTAACAAAATTAGAAATAAGTCAATACAAAGAAATTTAAATAATTTTTCTGTTACACTGTTGTACTTATTGATATTTGTTTCTACTTTGCTTTTTCATTTATGAAATATTTTATAATACTTTATAAGTATAATAGAATTACAGAGGCAAGGTAAAGTAAGGATATTTTGTTGTAGAATAGATTGGTGATGATGAAATGAACATTATAAAGTAGATTAAGTAGAAATGGTGATTTCCTCGCATAAAATGATGTAATATTAGTAGTCTAGTAAGTAATTAATAATAGTAATAATATAAATATATATAATGGATTTATGATATAAGGATTAATGCAAATTGGAAGGGAAAGTCTGCAGAGATTGTGCACAAGTGATTTGTACCAACCAACACACTATGTAACTGAAGATGGTTTATGATTATGTTTGTTTTGTTTATGTTTTTAAAAAATAAAACACTTTTATTTTAAAAAAATTCCATTTATGTATGCATGCAACTTCTTGTTACATTGATGTTGCTATATATTGATTTAAGCAGAAACATACAATGTATAACATCAATGTAACAAGAAGTTGCCTGTCTCCCTTTTGGTAAATTGCTTTTTTTATTTATGTATTTATTTATTTTTTTACTATCTGTTTTCATATTTATTAATCATAAAAGATTAATAAAGAAATAAATAAACACATAAATAAAATTATTTTACTATTCATCTTGATGTTTCTTTAAGCAAAGTATATTATAGTTATTTTATCTAATTTTTTAATGTTGTATGAAAAATCATACCTGGCACTTAGAATCAGATGCATATATCCATGTGCTGTATCACTGGGGCTGAAATTATTGTTTTGTTGCTAGCAGAATCTAACAACTTTTATAAAACAGGAATTTGTGTGATATGCAGTAGCAGTAAAGCCAAGCATTGAAAAATGGGCAATTGTGGCAATAAAGTAGTTGGAAGAGTGTATTGATTCTGTGTAAACTTTCTGTTAATGGATGGGTAATATTGAAATAAACTATTTTTGCATTATTGGATACAATAGTACAAGATTATGTATGATTGATTTTATGGAAGAAAGGTGGGTTCGAATTGTGAAACCATAAAGTTTTAATCAAGTGTTATCTAATGAGTTAATATAAAAATGAAAAAGATGCTTTTTCACCAATTTCTGCATGGGAAATGCTTCTGACTCCCCTGCTATGTGAGCCAAAAGAGATTTCATATAGTTGTCAAATAAATTTTCATCCATTATTTACTATATGTCAATAGTAAATAATTTACATTTCTTCCAGAGTCCATTCTTGCAGATCTTATTGAAAGCTGATTTAAAATCTGCATATATTGGGGAAAAAGAGATCCCATAGGAAGGAGAATATTTTTCAGCAACATGTTGTAAAAGTATTTCATAATTCAAGATCACCTGCTCCACCCTAAAACTTGCTTGTTCTTCAAATAAGCAAATTCAAATACAGAGCCCGATGTAAAACAAAATAATTCCACTTAACAAAGTGCTTGGTCTGACTATTTTAACACTGCAATTTCACTCTGAAATTTTATTTTCATATTTGGCATAAATGTTTGTGTTAAATTTGACACTAAAGTTTGGATAATTAAATGAAAGTTATATGAACTTCTAAATTGTAGAATAAACTACTATCCTGCCTGTCCTAGTGTTCCAGCAAAGTCTCCTATAATCATTTGCCATCTAGATATTTCACACAGATACAGATTAACAGAGTTGGAAGGGACCTTGTAGGACATCTAGTCCAACCCCATGCCCAAGCAGGAGACCCTGCACCATTTTAGACAAATTAAGGCCATGAAACAATGAATAGTATTACATGTTTGTCCTCAAATACTGTTTAGGGTTGCTACATCTTTGGCCTGATGTGTGAAATTTTCACAGCTACCAATTTTATTATGAATATAAATTTTTGAATTTCAAAGGATGATTGATTATATATCAAATCTTGGTGTTGACTTTGGGTTACCTCTTTTCTACAGGACAGCATGCCCTTCAAATCTTCCAAGAATATACCTATTGATACTATAATTAAATCCAACCCCTTAAATCCATTCACATTAGCAACTGATTATCCTCTTCTCTTTTTTTCCCAGCATTAGAGTTTCTCCAAAGAATTAGGTCTTTGCATAATGTCTTCAAAGCATGATGATTGAGTCTGGCCATTTGTACCTTAAGTAAGAATTCTGGTTCTGTGAATTAAAAAAACCACTTTTTCCACATGAAAATGAGAAGAATTTCATTATTACATTTTCAGCTAATATAAATAAATTTCCAGGCAACATCTTTTAGTTTTATTTGGGATAAATTTACTCCTGTACTTAATATCCTCAGCATCTGAAGATGAATTTCTATTTAAAATCCCTTGAAACAGAGGTTGCTTTCCTTAACTGTATTGCAAATGTATTGTTGCAGCTGGAATATGGAATACTTCAGCTGAGGAAAAGGTTAGGATTTGTAATATGAATTTTTGTTCCAATCATTGTTCAATTTTGTGTCATTCGGATTCTCCAAGATAGTTTAATTTCCTCTGGGGCATTTGGGATTTTCATTTCAGTCAATTTAATTAATTTAATTTCAGTAGAATGAGCAAAGGGTGAGGACACATGTTGGATATTGACTATCAGAAAGGAGTTGGGTTGATTTTTTTTTTTTTTTGCCTCCTATAGAGATGGGATTTGGATAAGAAACTCTTCTACAAATTATCTGACAAATATCATCTGAGAGGCCTTATCTGTAGAGAATCTAAAAATCATGTTGTCTGAAGGAAAATATAGCCTCCCAAGAGCAGAGTGAATATGCTTATGTAAATTAAACAGAAGAGAAACCAGTATGCCAGATTTTATTATTCATTCTATACAATGATATATAACTGCTCGATGAGACAAACCTAGATAGGTCAATGACAGAATATGTGAATTTGCTATCTGGTCATCAGTTTCCATATGTATTGAAGATGGTTGTAATTGTATTCTGTCACCATTTATAGATGAGAAGAGTTGTTGAAAAATGGAAAAAAAATAATCTGGTTATACAGTATTCACTATATCTCTCTTAAAGCCCTACTCCTTTCTTTCTTTTTCTTCTCTGCTTGAATGTGGCTTTTATTTCAAACTTGATCTATGAAATTGAATAATATCTAGGCTTTTGGTATATTGAAACAAAAACCACTCGCATGTATAAAAATAATTCTTTGTTGCAATTATTGCTCTTGGCCATAGGCAAAATAAATTTAGCCTGACCAGTTATATAATATTGTTCTCCAGCTGGCATATATACAAATGCTACAACTTTGTTATTTTCAATAGCTAAATGCACTCAGTCTATGCCATATAATCTTAAGGCATTTCAGGAAGGCTTAAAATTAATAAAACATTATGCAGTATTTATAGCACGATGTTCATGGTGGGAAAAAATCTGTAAGATTTCTATATTTGACAGTAAAATATAAAGCAACACTTTTGTCTCCCATTATAGCCAGAATATTTTAAAAATGTACTATTCTGTAATTCAGTGCAACATGTGCAGGTGAGGATAAGAAGTGCTGTTTCTTTAACACTTCATCATTTTCTGACGTTTTAATTTCCAAGTGAATATGATTAATAACCCCAGAGAAATAATTTATCATCAATACTAATTTAGAATAGTAGAGAGTCTCAAAAATGTTAACTTTTTTTAAAAAATCAGCTGGCACTAATATTGATATCCTGGTGAAACTTTTGCTTTGCTTTGATAAATTAACATTGTATCTCATTAATAGTAAATTAATTTTTCATTGTACAAGGGAAGTCCTTGGTTTCAAGGGAAAAACGTCTCCTACTGCCAAAAGGTAATCTTATTATTGCATTGCTAATTTGAGGAAACAGTTGAAATTATGATTGTATGAAGATAGGAGAAAGAGAGAGAGGGAGGGAAGGAGAGATGGTAGATAGAATGGATTCCCAAGTTCCAGGGGAGGGCTGCTGGGGGATCAGAGAGCCCCTAGCTAAGATTCTGTACAGTTTCAGAGAACCCTCAAACCCCACTTCTGGTTGGCCCTGCCCCTCCCCTCCCAGGAGTCTCCATGCATTTCATTTTGGATGCAGATAAGTGCAGGGTGTGTGCAGAGCTTCAGGGAGGGCGAAAAACAGATCTCCTGGAAGTTCAGGAGAGCCTCCAGAGCCCAAGGAGGCTGTTTTTGCCCTCCCAGAGGCTTGAAAAAAACCTCCGGTGCCTGGGAAGGGCAAAAACGCCCTCCCATGGTTCAGGAGGCCGACTATGTCAAAACAAAAACATTCAGTTTTATAAATTAGAGGAAATGGATCGTGTTTTTCTGTTGCCAGCATACTTTATTTACAAAATAACTAAGACACAAAAGAAACAGCAGTACCATTCTACTAAGCAAGCTAAAGAAACTATAAAGAAAGATAAAGTGGAAGTAAAACTCCTCTCCTGCACACATGCGCAGTAAAATAGAACTTCACAAGACACTCATATCTTGTTACTATGGAGACTTGATAACCAGTCCAGCTTATTTTGTAAACATCTGTGGAAAGCTCCTCAGACAAACAAAACAAACACAGTGACAGACTAGGCCACACCCTCTATGGCCACACTCACCCAGCAACACCCAGAGAACCCGTTGCTAAATTTTTTGAAGCCCACCCCTGCTATTGGCCCATGGCCCATTAGAAACTTGTAAGTGAAGCTTCATCTGCACATGTGCAGGATCTAGGTAATGCATGAAACCACAATCCCTGATCCATGGAAAAAATGTTTCCCAGCATTTGGGTCCCTGGTATGCAAAAGGATAGAGGCCGTTGAGATAGACTATAGTTAGCGTTACTTCCTGGCAACTTCCTGGTTAAGTTTCTGTAGATTTTGGGGCACAATTTCATAAATGATTTGCCAGTGCCGTCTTTCTAGAACTGAGAGGGAGAGAGAGGGAGTGACTGGCTCAGGGGCATCCAATTGTGTGCACTTTGTGTGTAAGGCAGGACTAGAACTCATGGACTCTCATTTTCTAGTCTGATGCCTTGGCTACTACCCAAAACTAACTCTCATGGTGATACTTACCACTATAAAATCTTGCAATGAAATGCTTACAGTGTAACTTTTTAATAACATTCATTTATTTACTTAGTTATTTGTAAGATTTGTAAGGCCACCAACTCAAAATAATGTGACTCTGCACTATAAGTACCAGTTAATTATATAACTTTGAGAAGGAAAAAGGAAAAAATAAAAACGCAAAGCTGAACTGAAGGGAAAAAAAATCCAGGGAGGTAAGTAGCACAGATGTGGTAAATGCCAGATGTAGCTACTAGAAATAAGTTGAAGTGCCTCAAACAATGTATTTCGAAAAAAATACCTGGAGTTAGCTAGGTTCTTTATTCTTTAGATAAAATCCAAGCTGAAGTATTTGGAATTTACACTAAATATGTTCTATGTGAACTTAGAAACACATGAAATCCACTATCACCATCCCTGATCTCATGACCTTTCGCCGTGCGTTGAAAACTTATTTATTTCAGCAAGACGGTCTGGCCTAGGGGTTTTTAAAATTTTAATTTGGTTTTAATTTTTCTTAATTCCCGTGTTTTAATCTTTGTAAGCCAACATATTTAATTCTTTTAATTTTTAAATATTGTATGTGTTTATATGTGCTTTTATTCTGGCTGTTCACTGCCCTGAGTCCCTTTGGGAGAGGGGGCGGTATATAAGTCTAAATAAATAAATAAATCACCTGTTTTCAAGTCCATAGAATTTGCTCAGAGTTTGTAAAGCCAAAAGATGAGGATATGGTTTGCATCTGGGGAGCAGGTATAGTGTGATTTTAAAGGACCAAATGGGAGACACACTTTGAAGCTACCAGTTGCAATCTTTAAGTCTGAAAAAAAAAATTTTTTAAATGGGTCCAAATGTTGTCTAAATTTGTCGTTTGGTTTCAGTGTGCTAACAGAACATTAAGGACACTCCTGGGTCATCAGGCATAGATTCTGTTTGATTTTGTACAGTCTTTTGTACATCGTACATAGTCTTTGCAAAATTTGCTGATCTGATCTTTGGATTGTCCTGTCAGAAAATCTAAAACTGAGAAGTACCTTGGCTTTAATTTTTCTACATCAAGCCATGAAATGAAAATTGGAATCCCATCATAGCAAAGATTTAGTGCATAAAGAATTGTAAGCACTCCAAAATATAGGGAAATCAAGTTCTGGCACACATCAGGAGCTGTTCTGACCTTGAACATAACAATCCCACCAATTGTTTGATTTTTGAGAGGCGGCCCTTGACTTCTTTCAATGAAAAAGAATCCTAGAATGTTATAAACAATTGTGTTCATTATAAAAACACATTATTATCTGACTTCTTCCCTAACAAAGAGACAACAATGGTCTTTGTGATCTTTCAAATTGATGTTCTGCAGATAACATTTTATGGCATTTCCATAAAAGTGAAGAAGTAACTCAAACAGATTGTGTATACTTAGACAAAGAGATATAAAGTGAAATCACTTATAAACTTTCATGGAAGTACTTGTTTTTGTTTCTAATTCCATAGCATTTAAGTTTCCTGTAAGAAAAAGAAAAAATAGGGAGATATGTACACATTTTAATTTTAATCAAAATTTCCTATAAGAAGTTCCTATAAATGGGAACATAGGCTGAACTATGGCTTCAATGCATTTAGGCGGGATAAATCAAATGTTATAGGTATAGCCTGACTAGCAATAGCACTTAGCACTTAGACTTATATACCACTTTATAGTGCTTTACAGCTCTTTGTAAGCAGTTTTACAGAGTCAGCCTATGGCCCCCAACAATTTGGGTCCTCATTTAACCCACCTTGGAAGGATTGAAGGCTGAGTCAATCTTGAGCCTGGTGAGAACTAAACTGCCGAACTGCAGGCAGCTGATAGTCAGCAGAAGTGGCCTGCAGTACAGCACTCTAACCACTGTGCCATCGAGGCTAGTACTTAACTCAACAATAGTGCCTGTGAGAAGGATCTAGGTGTCCTAGTGGATCAGCTACCAACAAAACCAATGTAATTCTAGGCAGCATCAATACAGGGATAGCATCAAGATCACAGGAAGTGATAGTATTGCTCTGTACTGCACTATTGAGACCACAATATTGTGTCCAGTTCTGGTCACTATGATGCAAAAAAAATGCTAACCAAGGTTCAAATGCATATGTTGTTTTTGACAGATCTTAATTTATTTTATTCTTTATATTTTTCTTAATTTGCACTCTTTCATCTTTCTAAAATTTTATAAACACTATTGTATATAAGAAAGGAAAAAACTAAACATAAGAGCAAATACATGGCATAGCACCAGGTTAACGAAGGAACCATTTTCTCCCAAGAACATCTATCAATCTTATATGCTTCCACAGAGAGGATATATTCCAAGATCCTTCATTTTATTTTATTTTATTTTATTTTATTTTATTTTATTTTATTTTATTTTATTTTATTTTATTTTATTTTATTTTATTTTATTTTATTTTATTTTATTTTATTTTATTTTATTTTATTTTATTTTATTTTATTTTATTTTATTTTATTTTATTTTATTTTATTTTATTTTATTTTATTTTTTTTGTCAAGCATGTGTTAGATAACATGTATAAGTATAAACATGATTATGAATATTCCCCTTACAGACCTCTTAGAAATGGAGTGAGGTCAACAACAGAGCTACTTAACAACACTGACCTGAGAGCATTCAGACGTGCACTGAAAACTTGGCTCTTCGAGCAGGCCGGCCTGGGCTGAAATGGGAGTTTTAAAGAGTAATTTTAGAATTTTGGGTTTTAGGTTTCAGGATTTTAAATTTGGGGTTTTTATTGTTAATTTATTGGGGTTGGGCTATATTTTAGTGGCAGCCTTAGGATGTTTCTTTTAACTTTTATAATGTGGAATGTTTTATACTTGGCTGTACAGTGCCCTGAGTCCTTTGGGAGAAGGGCGGTATATAAATGTGTAAATAAATAAAAAAATAAATAAAATAAACAGTAGACAGTCTAAGGTTAAAGTTTTTGGGGTTTGGGGAAGAAACCACAGAGTCAGGTAGTGTTCCTGCAATCGAGTTTGGTGCGGTTTACCTTGAGTTTGCATCTATTGTGTGCTCTTGTATTGTTGTAGTTGAAGCTGAAGTAGTCATTGATGGGTAGGACATTGCAATAGATAATTTTATGTGCTAGGCTTAGGTCGGACCAGCGGTGCCATAGTTCTAGGTTGTCTAAACCTAAAATTTCAAGTCTGGTGGCATAATGAATTCTGTTGCAGTAGAGGAGTGGATGACTCTTCTCGTGAAATATCTCTGGACTTTCTCGACTGTATTAATATCCAATAAGCAATGTGGGTTCCAGACAGGTGAGCTGTATTCAAGAATTGGTCTAGCAAATGTTTTGTATGCTCTAGTTAGTAGTACAATATTACCAGAGAAAAAGCTACACAGGATTAGGTTAACAACTTTTTTATGAAGACTATCTTGTCATCTTATAGGACCTAGAAAGTGCATCTTTTTTGTAATTGCTGTTGTTTTTTGGAATGATCTTCCCCTGACAGAGGACAGGGCTCAACTCTTCAAACCTTTAGAAAAGCTTGTAAAACCTGGCTTTTCTCCTGGCATTAGTGGTGAGCTGAATGGGAGTCGCCCTTGTGCTTATTTCATTGTATACTTGGTTGCCATTTTATATTTTGTATTTATGCATTGTCTGTTTGTTGTAGATTGGTTTCCTTTGTTTTTTTCCCCTTTGTTTTGGATTTATTGTGCATCTGTGTTGTACAGTGTGCTGCCACCCGAGGGAGTGGGAGTCACATTATCTGAGATGGGTGGCCTTATAAATCTTGAAATAAAATAAGTATATGCGAGCTCGACAAAGGGATCAATTCATGTACGTGTCAACTTATAAAATATTTCTATGATCTTTTTAGAGTTGCCAACAGAAAGGGAGGGAGAGCAGTGCAGCAGCTTGCAAAATCGAAACTGCATTCCATAAATGTTTTCATAGATAGTTTCTAGGTGACCAAAGTTTCTGCCACGCAAAATTCTAACTGGAGAGCATGATTGATGACTCTTGGCTATGGATGTGTCCCATTGGAGAATATGACTTACGATACACCCAGGGACTGGGGGAAAACCAGCATCAAGGGTGACAATGAATGATGTGTCTCAGAGTTAGCTACACCCAGGTAGCACCGGCATGTTTACTCCTAATAAATCTTCTTTAAGCTTTGAAAATCCAGTTAGAGACTCATGATTTAAATGGAGGTCACTACTGGAACCCGGATGGTATGTTTCACTCAAAAGAACTTTTAGATAAAGGGGGAAATAAGAAAAATGACTGGCTTGAGCACAAAAATGGAAAAACCATCAATTTCTGTCTATTTCTTAATTCCATGACCAAAAAACTGGCCTGGAAATTGATATTTGGAGACAAAAAAGTGATACTGTGCATCTTCCAACAAGAACTGGACCATCATAATGATGATTCAAGATCAAGATTCTTCCTAAAATAAAAGAGACATGAAAAGATGTGTCTGGTCACTTCAGCCTGGAATAAAAGACCCTCTGAACATGCTTAGAAGCTCCTTTTAGTACTCAGATGCAAGAAGGAGCATTTTGATTGAATTTTCATAGAATCAAATTATTCCTTTGAAAGCTCTGCACAACCGTAATTTTAAAATGTGAGCTAGGAGGGTATGTAGAATTTTAATGCACAGAAAGCATCCCGGGTGTTTTAAATTATTTTATTGCTTTCTTTTACAATGATGGAATAAGAAACATCCTAGGGTATTTGGGCAAATTGCATCTCATCTCCTAATTCACAATGGTCATGGATAATTTAGTCTGCAGCCTGATGGAGTCACTAATGGCTATGCTGTACAATGTATATACAATATAGAAAATGCTTAAATTCCTTTGTCTTGGAAGTGCCTTTGTTATTTTCAGTTATGTATCAAGCATAGCTTTTCCTGAGGTCAGTTATATTTTGCAAAGATGAAGTTTGTTGTTTTGAGATACATCTCTTTGGGTCAGCAAGTCCAGGAAAAAGAGGGGCAAAGGTATCTCCAATAACAATGAACTCATAAGGAAGAATTCTTTCATAGTTTCTTAGCTCTCTCCTGCCATAGGCCATTGCTTCTTTTCTGATCCTCAGTTTTGTCTCTATTCAAAACTATCCTTTCCATTTTCACTCAGGTATCTTCTTCCTCTTGCCCCAGTCTTTGACTTACCTAGCAGACCTCTTCAATCATCTACAGCAGAATTTTCCAACTCTTAAGATGCATGGACTTCAAATGTTTGGCAAATTTTGGGAGTTGGAGTCCATCCACATTTTGCTAAGGCTGAGAAAGATTGAGCTGAACAGTGGTTCTAGATCTTGACTACTTTAAGATATGTGGACTTCTAGAATTGCTGAGTCAGAATAGAATTTGGGGATTTGATGTCCACCCATCCTAAAACATGCTGGTTGGAGAATCCTAAGAATGGAAATCCACATATCTTAAAGCATGCTGGCTGGGAGTTGAAGTCCACAGTCTTAAAATTACACAATTGAGAAACACTAAGACAGTACATAGATCGAATGGGGCTCTGAATAAAACAGATAGATAGATAGATAGATAGATAGATAGATAGATAGATAGATAGATAGATAGATAGATAGATAGAAGATAGATAGATAGAATACTTTATTGGCCAAGTGTGATTGGACACACAAGGAATTTGTCTTGGTGTAAATACTCTCAGTATACATAAAAGAAAAGATACATTTGTCAAGAGTCGAGAGTCATAGGGTATAATAAGCAATCAAATCATACTAGGAAACAGTCAATATAAATCGTAAGTATATAAGCGACAAAAAAACAAGTCATTTGCATTCTGATATTTTCTGGATACTGAGACAAGCTATTAAACTTTTACTTTTAGGAGACTTTGGGGGAAAAGGAATTTCATATAGGTAATAATGAAATGTTTTCCCTGTCTTCAAATACATGGCAGCAAATGGGATTTGAAATCTTTAATTAAGTCAGTTCACAGAAAAATGGACTTGATGACTGTCAGGTGAGTGTGCTGTAACCCATAAAGAGAAAGAAGAATTAGAATGAAATTCCAATCATCCTGTTAAGATCTTTTCAAGGTCAAGGCATAGAAGCAATTTGAAAAATTGCTCACAGAATGCTGACAAGAATCAATAATCAAGTTTTGCTACCAGACAGAAAAATGTAACATTGCCAAAGTTGTCCCTCACCCAAAACTAATTATTTGTTGGACCTACTATCACTAATGATGGGAAGACCACCTCATGAACCACATATACCTGGTGCAGTTTTGGAATATAGATAGTTTCAGAACAACCTAAGTATGAAATTCATTTGGTGACCTTGGTCTAATTAAAAACTAGATGTCCTCCAAATGGGCTAGATAATGATTCCTGTTATACTTTGACTTTTAAGCCAACATGTTTGAAAGGCATCTCCCTATAACTTGAATGGGAGCAAAATATTGTGCACTGGCCATGAAAATAAAGCAACTGATGTTACTGTTTGGGCTTTGGCTGTTATAGGTTTCAAAGGACACCAGTGTGAGCCAAAAAAGAAAAATACTTACATACATACATATATACATACATACATACATACATATATACATACATACATACATTTTATTTCCCATCTTTTACTTTTATGAATAATTCAAGGTGACGAACATATCCAACACACCTTTCTCTTCCTATTATTTTCCACAACAACAACCCTGGAAGGTGAGATGGGCTGAGTGACTAGCCCTCAGCTGGCTTTTGTGGCTAAGTCAGGACTACAACTCATGGTCTCCTGGTATCTAGTCTGTGTGATGATCCAGGGCATGACACAAAGGCAATACAGTCAGATAATCAGTAGTAGTCCCTTTATTAGCTCCAACTTTGCCCCCATTGTCCTGGTTACCTTCTGGGCTGGAGAAAAACTCTCCCAGGAACGGCCTTTGGCTGAAGAGAAGTCCAAAACATGGTCAACAAAAACTGTAACTATAAGTCCAATCAAGGCAAGATGAGGTAATTAGTCCAGCAGGACAAGAGAGGGAATTCCAGACATGAAGGAACAGCAGTAATTCAACCCGGTTGGGAGGATGCCAGGAACGCAGATAACCAAAGTCAACACAAGATAAACTCAGGTTTGTTCCCAGCAGATGCCACACTCAGCTTGCATCTCTCTTAAACTCTCTTCCCAGATGTGGCTAATTAAAGGAATCAGGGCCCTTTCCTCCCCTGTAAGCCATTCAACCCATGTTCTCTCTTCTCCATTCCTCCCTGCACGCCCTAGGATGAAGAGAGGGTGGGCCTGGGTCTTCCTCTAAACTCCCTCTCCCTTGTTCTACCTCTTCCCTGCTCTGCCCAGCCGGACTTTTCCCTTTCCCAGTTTCCACAGCCAATAGAGCCACACTCCCACTCCCTGTCAGCTGTTCGTCTTCCTCCTCAGATTCAGACTCCGGCAGGGGCATGACAGTATGGTGCCTTAACCATTAAACCAGGACCCACAATTTCATAAGCAAGATGGAGGTGGAAATAGAACCTCTTATTAAAAGAGTGGGGTGGCCAGCCCTTGCTGTACATATAGCAGAACAAAATGGCTAGAGCAGAGTTTACCTATATTGGGTAAACTCCCAGAACTCCCCAACCAGTATGCTAGCTGGAGAATTCTGGGAGTTGAAATCAACCCATCTGAAAGCTGCCAAGGTTGAAAATTTTGGATTAGAGAGTAAAAGACTGAATATGTCTAGACAATTATGCTTGGGGTGGAGAAGCATATAGTGAAATTCTTTTGTAACAACCTCATATACTTTTCTACAATAAACTACTTATCTGCAGTTCCAGGTTCTTTGTATAATTGTCTCTGCATGCCTGTTGGGTGAAGTCTGACATCCAATAGAGAAGACCTACCAAGATCTGAATATTCTATAACTACTAATAGATTATATGCCTATAATAACCCTAACCCTAACCCTAGGTCTGGCCTAGGGGTTTTTAGAGTTTTTAATTCGGTTTTAGCTTTCTTAATCTCCTAATTTTTTTTTAATCTTTTGATAATGGCCAATCTATTTAATTCTTTTAATTCATTTTAAGTATTGTATGTGTATTTTTATATGTATATTTTATCTGGCTGTACACCGCCCCGAGTCCCTCTGGGAGAGGGGGCGGTATACAAAAATAATTAAATAAATAAATAAATAAATAAATAAATAAATAAATAAGTTTATTAAGG
The DNA here is from genome assembly GCA_023653725.1 of Bungarus multicinctus. Lineage (NCBI taxonomy): Eukaryota > Metazoa > Chordata > Lepidosauria > Squamata > Elapidae > Bungarus > Bungarus multicinctus. Next base: position 8,148,211 of record CM042841.1, read on the forward strand.
GACTTGACATGGTTGCTTAATAGCGAGTGGTCTCGGTATGGAAAACTTTGCAGAGGATTGAAAAACCCAACATTATCTCATTACATAAATTAGAATATGATTTCAGTTTTAACAAGCTCTGGTTTCTTTTTTCACTAGGAGTTGAGTGGCTATTAATGATGAGAAGAAAGTGGTACATAGGGTATATATGAATTTTCTATCTTTTATTGTACAATCAGTTCTTCTGTATCTCTCATGGCTTGCTATATTGCCCTTAAATCCCAAAGAAAATTTTAAAGGGGGACTTTTCCATTAGCTTTCTTTCTCAGACTGGGAAATGAGGGCCACCCTGAAGACTTTGTAATGATGGAAAGATATTAGCCAGCAGTCTCTATCAATTCCAACCAGAAATACCATCTGGATGTAAAAAAAAACAACCACAAAAAAAACCCCAACAATCCCAAGTTCCATGAAAACGAGCTAGAAAAAGAGACATTTCTTTTGTGAGAAAAAAAAACTTTTAAAAATTTAGCAGTAGCAATAGAGACTTATATACCACTCTATGGTGCTTTACAGCACGATCTAAGCAGTTTACAATGAAGAAGCATTATTTGCATATATATATTTGCAATATTCTGGGTCTCATTTTACCAGCCTTGGAAGGATGGAAGGCTGAGTGAACCTCAAGCTCCATCAGGATCGAACTGCAGGCTGTGGGCAGAGTTTACCCACAATGCTGCATTCTAACCACTGCACCACCAGCACTCCTCAAATTTATAAAACAAATTTTGGAATTACACCAAACAACTTTGTGTGCCTTCTAGCATCTCTCCTGCCCCTCCTTATTTTTAGTGTGGGAAACAGAATAAAACTGTTGGTATTCCTATGGTTCCTCTTTTGTCTATTCTATGCTGATGATTGTGCAAATAATAATAGGGATGGGTCTCTTTGTTTCATGTGCAAATTAATCATGCATGATGATCATGGTTCCAAATTAGGGAAGGAAATTAAGCAATAACTCTTTAGGTAAGCACCTTGACTCATGTTCACAGATGATGTGGTGATTCCAGAGATTTTCAGCTAAAGTAGCATCTATGGGATTTCAAGAGATCCCACCCCTGAAACAAGCAACTCCCATATTTGTGTACTCAGATAACAATAATAAAAGCATTTAGACTTATATATTGCCCCATAGCACTTTGCAACACTCTCTGGGCAGTTTACAACGTAAGCATTATTTGCATATTGCGTCCAACAATCTGGAGACTTATTTTAACTACTTTGGAAGGATGGAAAGCTGAGTCAGTCCCATCAGGCTCAAATTCCATGCTATAGACAGAGTTTGTTTACAATACTGCATTGTGCCACCAGGATTCCTGTGCCATCTCCGAATCCAGATAAAAGTGCACATAATAAAAGTTTGCTTCTTTTTCTTTATAAAGTTGCAAACATTTTCTTGAAGTCTAGAACCTGCTGTTGTTCATATTCCTTTGGAAATTATTGTGGATTTGCTTCCAAAAGCTCCTTGAACTACCACTCATTCTTGACAGAGTGCCTAACTGTTACAAACCAGCACTTTTTACTCCCTCAGCTGCAAAGTATTGGCACACAGCCTAACTATGCTCAAATATTCTAAACATCTGGGCTTTTCTCACTGTCAGATTGGCATATTGCACCAAGGACAGCCAGGATCATCTCTAAGGATGGCTGATCGAAAAGACTCCATATGGGCCCAGTGCGCAACGTAACCATCTTAACACCTGGTCTGTATGTCTCTTGATGTTTCCACCAGGCAAGAGAGAAGAAACCATGCCAACTTTACACCACTCATTGTAGAAATGAGAATTTCCCAGTGTCCTATTCATTTTTTAAAAAATGTATTGTGCCATGTAACAGCCTGCTGCTCTGGGATAAAAACTTAACTGCAAAGGTAAAATAAGAATATGATTAAACTATGCAGCTTGGAATAAAGTCCTGTCTTTTGGACTTTGCATGTCTCTGAAGCAGTTGTGAGTTCAAAATAAATGTTGTGTTTGTGCATAAGTGTTTCCACATATACCTATGTAGATATAATATAGTATATGTAATATTATATATTACATTATATGTGTGTCAGTTTGCTTAGTTTGAGAGTCAGGGGGCAAACTAAGCAAACTGACACATGCCATGAACATATAGCCAGATCTCAAACTCAGAGCCAAACCAAAACACGGAACATTACATCACAGCCATCCTCTCAGGATATTACATCACGGAACTCAGGAGGTTACACCACAAAACCTCAGGATGTTACAACACAGCCAACGACCCAGGAGATTACAGCACAAGAGCCAGGATGTCACAACAATAGAACTCAGAAGGTCATCACACAGCCCATTACCCAGGTCGTTAAACACAGGAGACTGATAGACACACAGCCACTACCTCAGCCACAGAAGTTCTTATGAAAAAGCCAACCAATCTGCAAACATTAACTCCATCAACCAATCAAAAAATAACAACACAGCCAATCAGCCCACTTACAACAGAGCCAGCACACCACATCTCCCCACCAGTATTTATAGAGAGACGGCAGCTCTAATCACATTTTGCTTATACAAACATGAAGCCGAAAGCACCAGCCAGAAGATGACGAGTGAGATCTTGTTGAAACGTTGCTAAGATACTCTCAATCTTACATGGGAAATATATATATATGCAGGTCTTGGTGTGTTTGGGTCTTTTCCCATGTCTTTTCCACCTTTCCAAGATTGGTAAAATGAGGTCTCAGATTGTTGCAGGCAATATGCTGACATTGTAAACCAATCAGAGAGTGCTGCAATGGGTCAGTATATAAATCTAATATCAATATTCCAACTGACAAACCCAACCAAAGGAAGCACATTCAAGACCTTCCAATCGCTGGATGCAAAACTTTATTGAGTATATTATTTTGGCACTGATGAAGGCAAAACCAGCTCTACTTAATTATTGCACAAACACACATAATGACAGTACAGATTTTTCCCTTCTCCCTATTAGTGCAGGTCACATTGAGTGTCATTGTATGGTTACGAGAAAAATTCTCTGGTTTTGGCAAACATCTATCAAAGTGTCCTTGGCTCTCACAGCTTGTTTCTTGAAATCTGGAGCCTGCATTTCATCTCACCCTTCCATCCCCCTGTTCTTTGGCAAGTTGAGAAGGGATAATGGTTGCAACAATATACATTGCATTGAGTACATTTGGGGTTTGGGGAGTTTGCCACAGGCAAGATCTCAATTGCACAGTCCATTGGAGTGATGGAGGGATGGATGTCACACTCTTTCTTGCTGAACATGTCCGCTAAGTCCTGGTATTTTTTGTGGATGAGCTGCACTTTTGGCATCAGCTCGGAGACCACTTTCATGCACTCAAGCCCTTCCCTTTTTTCTCTCTGTTGGGTTGGCTCTCCCTGCTTCCTCCTCTGAGAGTAAGCTTGTTTGGTGACTAAATCAACACAGGTAATATTTATATGATTTGGACATTTAGAGGTAGTGTATTAATTGATTAGTCTTACAACCATATCAATAGGACATGTAGAGGTATCTATTCATACTCCTTTGAATATCCTTAAGCAGCAGCCAGTGATTCCCAAGATACAATCCCACTGTGCAAACTGCAAAGTATCTCTTAACTCAGAAGGGAATGATGAAAAAGGATGGAGAGGAAACTTTGGAACACAATGCTGTATGAGTTATAGAAGGCTTGGAGATACATTGCAGAGGGCAAATCATTGGTGCATATACAGTAGTTGTATTCTGGTTTGCACGAAGCAGGCTAATCTTGCTGAATTGAGAGGTGTGTCTGCCATATAAGCCTATCCCTGAATAAAGGATTAAGCATCTGGAGTTAAGATTTACCTGCTGGCTGGGAAATCCAGACAATAGTTGGTGTTCTTAGTTTTGACAGGCTATTGTAGTTTGTAAACCATGGGTGGTAATCAGAGGTGGGCTGCACATACTTTAACAACCAGTTCACCTAGTGCAGAACTGAAAATGTGAGCACACGCACACATGCCCCTTTGCGCATGCACACCCCCTTTGCATGTGCATGCACACTTGCAAAAACAAGGATCTTAAAGATCCATCTCATCCTGGGCACCTTTTTTTTTTTTAACTATTACCATCTGGCAGATGGTACAGGATAATAAAAACAAGTACAAATAAGCTGAAAAACAGTTTCTATCCCAGGGCAGTAGCTCTTTTGAATTCTATTTGTATAGTGCAGTGTTGGTGCAGTGTTGCAGGTTTTCAATTCAATGTATGGAGTGTGAAGGATGTGTGTTTGTGTTTATTTTCATGGTCATGATGTGCACTGAAGATGGTGTTTGATTTCGTTGCACGAGATGCAGTGACAATAAAGTGAACTAACTAACAAGGAGATTTCCTGCGTGCGGAAGCCAGGGTGAGTAGAGCGGGCAAGGCGTGGAAAGCAGATGGGCTGCGACGGTGGGGCGAATGAGCAAAACCGTGAGATTTATAGGACAGGATAGCACCTAGGTGGGTGGGTGAGCCCTGCGGGTGGTCATAACTACCGGCATGGGTGAGCCGGTTTGAACTGGGAGCAGCCCACCACTGGTGGTAGTTCATATTGATATTTATATTTCAAGTTTGTGTTTGATTCCAGCCAGTAGGGTTCTATTGACAAAATATAAATTTTATCTTCTCTGCTCTTTTTCTGGGGTCTCAACATCTTTTTTTTTTTGTATCGTGGTGACCAAAACTGGATGCAGTATAATATTCCAAGTGTGGTCTCACCAAGTGCAGTATTAAGCAGCACTAACATCTCTAATGATCTTGATACTATCTCTCTGCTGATGCAGCTCAGGACTGCATTGGCTTTTTTTGGCAGCTACAGCAAACTACTGGCTCATATTTAAGTAGTTGTCCACTAGGACTCCTAGACCCCACTCATAGCTACTGCTATTGAGCAAGGTACCATGTATTCTATATCTGTGCATTTGGTTTTTCTTGCCTAAGTGTAAAACCTAACTTTTCTCACTATTGAATTGCATTTTGTTGGATAGGGCCCAGTGTTCAAGTCTGTCAAGATCCTTCTAGGAATCTTTCTAAAGTTTTGGCTATTCCTCCCAGCTTGGTGCCAGCTGCATATTTGATGAGTTCTCCTTCTATCGTCTCATCTAAATTATTTATGAAGACATTGTAAAATTGTTATAATTGATTTTGTTGCTCTATTGGCTCATATGACCCATTTCCCAAACAACCAACTGAAACAAAAACAATGAAATTGTACTCAAAAGTAGGGTGTCAAGTGAATTTTGAAAGCTTTGGCAATACGTCACCCTAGAATAAAAGAAACCAAGAGTTATAAAGGAGAAATGCAACATTTGATTTAATTACCAAACTCAAAAATTACCAAGAATTAATCTGTTCAGTACAACTTTCTTGAGAGGAGCTGGTTGCTGGAATAGTTTGTAAGAAATAACATGACTAATGTTATGTAGACCTGCAAATACAGTGAGCAACTAGTTTTTGTATTCATCCATAAAATGTATTTGGGCCCTTATTTGGGAGCCAATGTGATTTATTCTTTGTCTGCATAGGGTAGGTTAGCTTTATGTAATTATATCTGTGTTGGCAGTATAAGCATTGTTCTGTGTGACAGATTGCAGAGCCTTTTACTTTAGTCCTAAATCAGTTGCTTTGAAGGCTAGATACTTTTGGCTGCTCTCTGTTACTGTGCCTCTTTATGGAAGCTTCTACTATAGTGACAACATTCAAAATGATCTCCCACAGAATTAAAAGTCACTTGCTGAGCAAAAAGTAGCCTCCAAAATCAATAACAGAAACTCTGCAGCTTCCTAAAGGCAGATTGAAAACATTAGTCACAAATCATGCATCATAGAAGGAAGCAGTAGAAACTTTAGTCTCTTGACATACTAGACCTGTGATGTGAAACATTTTGAGCAGAAATTAAACATATCTCCAATTCCATCTGCTTGTCTTTACTGAACTTTCTTGACTAGCACACCACTCATTCTCTTCTAGACATTTAGCATGGAAAACTTGTCATAAATCTTTGGTTTCTGGAAACAGTCACATCCCACTGTATTTTTTTTGCCAAAGAAGATGATATAGCTGTTTCTGTTAGAGCTTAGAAGAAGAAAAAAAGCATCACATTTGATCCTTTTTCTAACAATGTGTTCTTCTTTAGCATCATTCATTCTAGAATCATAGACTCATAGAAAGGGACCTCAGAGGTCTTCAATCTGGTCCAACCCCCTGGTCAAAGCAGAGTCTTCTACCACCAGTCAAATGGCTGCCCAAGTGATGGAGCACACAGTTCCAGGAGGCAAGGCATTCCACTGATTAATTGTTCTGACTGTCAGAACATTTCTCCTTATTTCTAGGTTAGAGCTCTTTCTCACAAGCTTTTGCCTATTATTTCTTGTCCTGCCCTCTGGTACCCTAGAGATTAAGTTAATTCTAGTAAAAGTCTACTAAAGTTATACATATTTATAAAAATAAAGGTACCTTGGCTAGATTACATCCTTTGCTTAGTAACAGCTGGAGGAGAGCAACGTGCAGAGCTGCTGTGGGATTATTTTGTGGTACAGCTCAGTAGTTTGTATCAGACAGCAACATTCAGAGCTTTCTTGAGACATGATAACTGCTGTTCCATCTAGAACAAAAACAATTTTTAACAGTAACTCTGACTTTCATTTAGCGGTTTTCAACTAAAGACATTTAAAATATTTGCTACCTATTGCCTTGAACAGACGACCGCTTGAGCGCTTTCAATCTATATCTGAATAGGGAAAAAACTAAAAGAAAGAAATGAATGAATATGTGGATAAATTTAAAAGAATTTCTCCTTTGGCAATGGAGAAGCTCTTCCAGTTTCAGCAAAGCCATAGAACAATGCTGACCTTACATTCCTAGAACATTCTCTGTAGAAGTTCATACTGTAGCACAGGGGTGTCAAACTCAATTTCATTGAGGACCACATCAGGGTTGTGTTTGACCTTAGGGTGGGCAGAGGATGTGCCAGGGTGGGTGTGGCCAGCTTGACATCATTTATGTTGGGGGTGCCTGCGGCCAGAGCACTCTGTCAGTGAAAACAGGTTCCCGAGCTCCATTTTCGGTTGAGATGGCAACCCATAATCATTTGCCAACAAAAAAAGGAGCTTGGGGGGGATCCTTTTAGACCAGATCTAAGCACCCCATGGGCTGGATCTGGCCCGCAGGCCTTGAGTTTCACGCTCCTGCTGTTTTCCTAAATGCTTTTGGACTTTGCTTCCTAAGAAATGTCTTTCAATGTGCCTGGAAGAGAACAAATCCCATGCGGAGCACGAGTTCTTATGTCCTTAGTAACATATTCTATTTTTTGAATGCAAATCCAGGGAATAGTTTATAAGATGCAGGATTCAATATTATTTCCAGTAACCTTTTCTCGTGTTTTCACATTACTAGAACAGGAGAGGAATGAGACAGAAATGGATGGTGCCAAACTTTACTTTGCTTGATATTTAGCCCACATTTATTACTTTATAAGTAACTCAATACAGTAAACATAATATAATACTTCTTCCTCCTATTTTCTCCACAACAATCTATAGAGTGAGTTGGACTGAGGGAGAGTGATTGACACAAAATCATCCAGCCACCTTTGGTGGCTAAGGAGGGACTAGAACTCACAGTCTCTTTGTGATTGGCCCAAAGATACTGAGCCAGCTTTCATGTCTAAAAAATTATTAGAACTCATAGTTTCTTGGTTTCTAGGCCAGCACCTTAACAACTACACCAAGCTGGCTCTTATTCCCCTTTTTCCCATCACATACTCAACATGATGTCGATTAACTGAAATTTTAATGTTGATTATACATATTCATACACAGGGCTTGTAATCCACTTTCAGGCATTACCCATTGGCTTCCAGTATTTATTCAAACTTAGGTTGAATACATCAATTTATGCTTCAGTGCTATAATGTTCTGGTCTCTGGTTTAAATGAATCCCAAGAGGGGAAATGTTTTCCTACTTTACTCATGAGAATAATAAATTTCCCTGAAATTTACTTAGCTCTGTAAAGAAAGATAAAAATAGAAAGCCATTTCATTCTCATCAAAGTGAATAAGAACAATAAAAGGGTGAAGAACAAAGTTTCAAATAAAAATGATAGCATTTTAACCAAAGCACAATAAAGGGTGGATGTGGGTGTGTAGAAGAGAGAGAAAGAGAGAGAGAGAGAGATCATATTATGATTATCTCCATATCTAATCTATCTATCTATCATCTCTCTCTCTCATCTCTCATCTATATCTATATCTAATCTATCATCTATCTATCTAAGATGTGTGTGTCTGTATAATCTATCTATATCTAATATCTATTTGTCTGTCTATGTAGCTATCTGTCTGCCTGCCTATCTATCATCTATAGGATGCCCTCTCTTCAGAGGTTTTTCTTTTTACTCATTTGCCTTTTATTTATTTTATTTATTTATTTATCAAACACTTATATACCGCCCTTCTCCCGAAGGACTCAGGGCGGTGCACAGCCGATTCTACCCCGATACATAATACAAAAATTAAAATGAATTAAATAATTTTGGGCTGTTAAATTAAAAGTCCACCCTCCCCCATAAATATTTAAAAACCACAAATTAGAATCCAAATTAAAACGGGAGACGGTTAAAATCTTGTGTCAGCCCAGGCCAGCCTGCTCGAAGAGCCAAGTCTTTAACACACGTCTGAAGGCTCTCAGGTCCGTGCTGGTACGTATCTCTGGGGGCAGACTATTCCAGTCTTTTATTGTTTGAGCTTCAACTCTTCAATCAGTCTATACATATTTATTTTTGTGTAGTATAGCAATAGTTCAGGATGATCTTTTGAGCTTTCCTTTTGGCTTGCAAAGTACCGTCATATCTGTGCCTTAGGGGACGTTTATCATTTACCACAATTATCATTACAGGTGAGACAGAAGGAATACCCACTGCTGATGTAAATGTGGCATTATCTGGCTTTTCAGGGAAAAGCTTATGAAACACCCACTACCTCCATCTCATTCCTATCAACAAAAACAATGAACAAAATGGAACAAAGAAATTTGTCTTTGGGGGAAAGTGTGTCTTTTGTTATATAAAAGCATTTGATTTATTAGAACAAATTTTTATTGTTGCTCAGGAGACATTAGGAAGCAGCAATGGGCCATTGTCAATTGACAATGTCAACCTTTTTATTTATGGAATAATTATCCCCACTTATTAAAACCTAGGTTGAAAATAAAAGAAACTTCTAACTTGTTTCTTTTGAAACAATGCTGTACTGTGAAAAACAGTTTCCCCACTACCATCTGCTTCTGAAACAATTGCTAAAAGTTCTCAGAAAGGTGGACAAACTACACTGTGTTTGATACCTGCAGGTAGTCAACAGATATGTATCATATACACAGCCATGCACATATAGGTAGTCCTCGACTTATGATCACAATTGAGTCCACAATTTCTGTTGCTAAGTGAGAATTTTGCCCCATTTTATGACCTTTCTTGCGATAGTTGTTAAGTGACAACTTAACTTTGACTTTGCTTCTGAGAAGGTTGCAAAAAGGGATCCCGTGACCACGGGACACTGCAACCATCATAAATATGAGTCAGTTGCCAGGCATCTGAGTTTTGATCACGTGACCATGGGAACGCTGTAATGGTCATAAGTGTGAGAAATGGTTCTATGTTACCTTTTTTCAGGACCATTGTAACTTTGAACAGTCACCAAATGAACTGCTGTAAATTAGGGGGAAGCTGGCTGCCGGAGCTTGCTGCAGCAGCTCCTCTTGGTTTTATTTTATTTTATCAAGGATCCCACTGGATCCTTTTTATTTAAATAATATTTTTTGGAGAAGTTAACAGTGTAGACCACAACACAGATAAAAGTTTTTGTTTTACTGAGGGCTAACAAGGCACGGAAAAAAGAAAGAAGGGCCATGGCACTAGCCCAGGATCTTTCCCACCAGTGAAGACTGCAAAACAACCAAAAATTGGGGAGCACTTTGCTGGCAAGAGATCTGTAAGTAAAACTAACCCCCCTCCATTTCCAACAATTGAGAAGTTAGAAGGGACCTGCAAAGAGATCTGACAAAACAGCAGATATTAGACTTTCCTGATCTAGTGGGGGAGGAGCAAAACGACAGCCAGATATTTTCACAAATAACTAGGCCAGCTATAACTGATATGGAGACTGTGATAAAGACTAAAAAGGTTAACAATAAACTAATTCAAAGTGAGGAGAGCTTATACAACAACTGCTGTAAGTGGAGGACTATTTGTACTCCTGTCTTGTGTAGAGTACAGGAGCAGATAAGTCCTACAAGATTGACCTATTCTTATTCTCGGCCTTGCAAGGTAAACCAGGTAAGAGTCATACCCATGAGTATGAACTCTATCTTTATTGTTAAGGTTACATTATACCAGAATCCGGCAATTCGGAAGTCAACTCATAAAACATTCCTATACCTATTTTATTAGTTGCTGTAACAAAAAGGTGAAGGGGAGGAAGGAAATCTGGAAGCAGTTTGCAGATCTGTGCAGCAGTTTGAAAATGAAAGTACATTCCAACTCTTATCTTTAAAATATTGTAACCAAGACTAGGCACGCACGCCCCTAACTACCTCAATTCCAACAACAGCTGGCCTTAAATGCAAGCTACCCAATGCAAGAAGCCTTGTGAATAAAATACCTGAATTTCTCTTCTTACTAAATATGGCTAAATTTGACATCATATTTGTCTGTGAAACATGGCTCAATGCATCTCTCCCTGACTCCTTTACCACAGTAAGAGACCATCATGTTTACCGATCAGATCTTGAAATCCGTAGAGGAGGTGGTGTTGCTATCTTCTATAAAAAGTCCATACATTTAAAAAACATCCAAGTTACCCAGGAGCTTGCTCTTCCTGAGACCATCATCTGTGAACTATCCTTAAATATCACATTTTGATTCTTACTATGTTACAGAGCACCTGATTATGACATCGAACATGTAAATAAGCTAAATTCACTACTAACATGTCCTGCTCACACGCTTTTATCTTTCTTGGTGACTTCAATCTACCTCATATTAACTGGACCCATACATGCAAATCTGGTCACGTTGCCAACTTCAAAAGCTGATACAAAAATTTATGCCACCAGATAAAGACTGAATGTACCAATTATCACATTAAACAAGAGGAAAACCTTCTACACACCAATTTCACCCGTGCTTTTTACAATTTTGTAAACAACAAACTAAAAGACTCAAGGTCTTTTAGAACCTAATGGTAAAGACTGCAACGACGACACCATTAAAACCAACATCTTTAACACATTCTTTGGTTCAGTATTTGTAAACAGCAATAGATCATGCCCAGTATTTCTTAGCCGAAACACAGAAAACTACAATGATCTAATAAATATTGATTTTACAGAAGACAATGTTGAAAAAGCACTACGCAATCTAAAATCATCTCTATCTATTGGACCAGACAGAATATGTGCCTACTTCTTAAAAAAGCTATCCACTGCCATAGCAGAACCTCTAAGCATAATCTTTGAAAAATCTTTCAGGACCAGCTCCTTGCCTAACCTATGGTCACAAGTCACGGTCATCCCCATCTTCAAAAAGGGAGTCCCCAGTCTAGTTGAAAATTACAGGCGAATCTCTTTATGCTGCATCACCTGTAAAGTTATGGAATCAATTATTCACCAATCCATTATCCTCCACCTAGAGACAAACAATCTACTCTCTAATAAACAATTTGATTTCAGAAAAAAACCTATCCTATAATCTGCAACTCTTATACTGCAAAAACATATGGACTACACAACTCAATCAGGGCAAAACAATAGATGCAATCTATGTAGACTTCTGTAAAGCCTTTGATTCAGTGGTACACAACAAACTCCTAAAACTAAAATCTTATGGTATCTCTGGACAACTGCATAACTGGATAGAAGCATTCCTGTCAAACAGACAACAAATTGTCAAAATTGGAAGTGTCCTATCAAATTCTGTACCTGTCAATAGTTTTGTCCCCCAAGGCATTGTTCTAGGACCAACTCTCTTCATCCTCTACATATATGACCTCTGTGATCATATTAAGAGCAATTGTGTTCTCTTTGCTGATGATGTAAAGCTGTTCAATACCACAGACAATACTGCTACCCTTCAAAAAGATCTTGACTATGTATCAGAATGGTCAAACAAATGGCAACTTCAAATCTCAACAAATAAATGCTCTGTCTTACATATTGGCAAAAAAAAAAATTAGAAAATAAAATACAGGCTGAATAGTCAAGACCTTGTTGATGATCCAAGCTCTGTAAAGGACCTTGGAATACTCATCTCTAATGATCTAAGTGCTACAGCCCACTGTAATTACATAGCCAAAAAGGCATTAAGAGTTGTTAACCTAATCCTACGTAGCTTTTTCTCTAGTAATATCACACTACTAACTAGAGCATACAAAACATTTGCTAGACCAATACTTGAATACAGCTCATCAGTCTGGAACCCACATTACGTATCTGATATTAACACAGAAGAGAAAGTCCAGAAATATTTCAGAAGAAGAATTCTCCTCTCCTCTACTCATTGCAGAATACCTTATGCCACCAGACTTGAAATTCTAGACCTAGAAAACCTAGAACTACACTGCCTTTGGTCCGATCTAAATATAGTATATAAAATCATACATTGCAATGTCCTATCTGTCAATGAATACTTCAGCTTCAACCATAACAATACAAGAGCACACAATAGATAAAAACTCATGGTTAACCACACCAAACTTGATTGCAGGAAATACAATTTCAGCAACAGAGTGGTCAATGTCTGGAATACTCTACCTGACTCTGTGGTTTCTTCCCCAAACCCCCAAAACTTTAACCTTAGACTGTCTACTATTGACCTCACCCCTTTCCTAAGAGGTCTGTAGGGGGAATGTATAAACGCACCAATGTGCCTACCGTCCCTGTCCTATTGTTTCTTTTATTTTTCTTATATGTACCCATTTCATGTATTCATAACCATGTATATACTTATACCTATTATCTTGTAAGTGATTGACAAATCAAATCAAATAAATAAATAAATAAAATACCAGAGTTTTTGCCCGCGAATATATTTAATTGGAGAATGTGAATGATGACACCCAGCCTGTGAACGGGCTCAATTGGAGAATCTGGTTTATGAAACTCCCAGAGTGGGGTGGGGGAAACAAGGTCACAGGTGATTGTAAATGACGTATGCCAGAGTTGGCTTCATACAGGGCAGTGCCAGTATGTCGCCTCTAATAAATCCTTTGTATTTTTTGAAGTTTGGCTTGAGAATCATGGTTTAATTAGGGCAATTGATGGAATCCTGACATCTGAAAGTACTATGCAGGTGGAGTGGGGGGAGGGAATTGTCAAAGACATAGCTGGCCAACAGCTTTAGAAGATCTTGGAGGAAACAGATTGTCTGGATCTATGGAGATGAGATTATATATATGTTGATGTCTTTGGTAGAGTCAGGATGGTAGTGATATATCTTTCCTGGTTCTCCTTGAAATCTCATCAATCTATAATATCATGGCTTGTGATATTCTTCTGTGGCTCTGTGGTGGGGATTGAGAGTGAGAGACATCATATTGTTCTGGTTGTCCTCCACACTCTGTTCCAATCAGTATTAATTTGGTGGAGAGATTGAACCTGTAGCCCTTCCCCCCATCTATGTGGCTCTTCAGGGATCAATACCTTTGTTCCTGATATTTAAATCATTGGGTGACATCATCCATGAATCAACAGTATCCATACAGAAACCATTGGGTGAGATCATCATATGTACAGTTGTATAACTGTATGGGTCTGCATAGGGAGGAACAGGTCAATTTGCTCACCGCAACCAGTCGTGCTATTCTACCGATTCCGCCCGGTTCTGGCATAACAGTATCGCCAAAGATCAGCATAGAATGAACTAGTTCTCTCTATGGAGCTGCTGTTGGGCCCACCCACCTGGGCTTCTATACTGAGCTTTATTCCCTGCTTTTGAAGCGCAGTTGCTTTGCGCGGCACAATATATTGCCATGCATCAGCTGCTGAAGCAACAGGGAGAGTGCAGGATTGCATGAGGTGAGTCAGAAAGCCTTTGCAACTGCATAAAGTGCACATTTGGCATGTGCGTATGCCCAAAGTGTGTGTGCGCAAAGCGTGCCCACCAAGCCATGCCCACCGAACCAGTGGTAAACTATTTTGAAATGCACCACTGACCACAACCCATCTATTCCTGGGGACTTTCCATCTGGGCTCTTCTGGGTATCACAGTTCCTACTTGACAAGAACAGGACAACATTAGATTGCGAGACCCTTCAAACAGTTTCTTATCCCCTACTAATGAAATGAATGGAGTATTGTAAATCATTTTCCATGGGGCTGCCCTTGAAGATCATTCAAAAGCTACCGCTGGTCCACAGGGCCCCTGGGTGGGTAGTAACAGTCATGCCATGGTATGCCTTTGTGACCCCACAGTTTTATGAGCTGCATGAGCTACCATTGAACACTTTATGGTGTTACTCTAGGGTCCATAAAGCATTTCATCAAAATCTTGAATGTACCCAGGCTAATTTTGTACATGTATATATTCTTTTCCCGTTAAGCCTTTTCTGTGCAAATTTCCATTCATAATAAATAAACTGCAATCTCACTGGGGTAGAAATGAATTTCATTGAGATACATATTCTTTATAAAAGATTAGCAAATATTAGCACCAGGTGTTCAAGGATGGGTATGCTAATGACATAGAAAATAGCATAAGAGTTCCAGTTGGTTTAGATATTTAAGTTCAGGATTGTCAGGGCCTCTCATTCAAATGCCTGGCATTCCAGATGCCAAGAGCAGCAGCAACAGCCCTGGCCACTCAATATTCAGATCACAACTGGCCTACAGGGTAGAGAAGTTTCCCATGCTTGCTTCTCCGAAGTTTAAAAAATATTTTTAATTCCAAATTCTTTACTAGGAATTATATTTCTGCCACATGCATAAGCGCGCCAATCGTGCCTACCGTTCCTGTCCTATTGTTTTTTATTTTTCTTATAAGTATCTATCCCATGTACTCAAAAGTATATTTATTCTTACACCTGTATCTTGTAAGCGATTGACAAATCAAATCAAATACTAAAAAAAAATACTAAAAATATATTCACCCCTCAATTTTGTTTTAGCTTTACGCTGACTTAGATGCACAACCATGGGCAACTAAGAGAAAATACATTTTATGTACATGTTTTGGTTTCTGATTACATGTTATTAGTTACTATATGGAAATAAAAAAGGTTCACAAATGTAGTAGGTCTTGCAAACAGTTACTTTTCTCAGTGTTATTAAGGATATACCTTACACATATTTCAAGCTTCCATGCAGAAGCTCAAAAAATAAAAAAGAAACAGACAATGAACATTTTCTCTATATAGTCAATAATAGTAAAGGCAGCAAATGCTACATTTATTTTTTAAAATAAATGCCGATAATAATCAGTCTCTTCCACTGTGGGAGCTACAGTGAGAAGTTCAAAGGTTTCCTTCAAAATCAGGTTGGTAAAAAGCTTACAAGACTCTAACAATGAACTGCTGCAGGATAGGAAAAACCCATCTTTTTAAAGAGATGGATTAGGGGGGGAAATCTATCAGTAAGTAATATACAGCAGTAATTCTTTTTGTCAGCTGTAAAGAATTTAACAGGTGTGTATGTGGATCAGCTAAGATCCAATCTAAAATTGAGTTTCAAGATTCAAAGTTCTTCTGGTTCAATTCAAATTTGTATTTGTAGTTTTGATGGCAAGATGTTTTGATTCAAACTGAGTTTGAGAGTCAATTCTGGGGGAAAAATCAATTGCATACTATAATAAACAAGCATTAAAATGCCTGCAGCCTCTTCGTGTTTGATGCGTTGATTGCCAAATGGGACTGTAGACCAGTTAGATGGTTAGCTTCAATAATTATTTTAAAAAAATAATCACCCCATCACCTCTTTCTAAGCATGAGATAGGAGTAAAAAGGTCTCCAATTTGTCAAAGTATCTATAGAAAAATTGTGCTGAATGACTATAGGATGTGTCTTTTTCTTTTTTTAAAAAAGTTGTTTTAGAAGTAAGCCCTTATTATCTTCTAATCTGGAAGATAATATTTTGATTGCCAGATTTATGAACTGCTTTACAAAAAAGTCTGACAAATGTAAAATACATTACAATATACAGAAAGAGTCTGCTTAATGAAGAAGTCTAATTGCCATCATGTTTACGAATTTGCTCAATGAATATATATGAACCAGCCTAAACAAATCCTAACAGAAAAGAGAAAAACTTAAAAGCATAACTTTCATAGGTGCTTGGAATTAACCATTCCCCTGATTACTCATATTAAAAGCCGACCATCATAATATCACTTACTAGTTTTTTGATATATAGGAGCAGAATTGCCACAGTTAAGACTCTGAGAATCTAAAAATTTTGTCATGTCTTCAAATCTTCCTGAAATTCAGCACCTTCAATCATTACATAAATGCAATTCAGATGTAAAGAGGGTTGTATATGACTGAATTATTTAGCACATGTACTGTTTACATGGAAATCGTGAAAAATAATTGAGATCTCATGACCACAACTGCAGATGGATCTCTCTCATATGCATGTTACAATATTGTTGTATGCTATTATATTTTAAAATCTCTGGAAATCAATGGAGAAAATTGTTTATTTTCTAAACTAGATTTCTAGACTAAGCAATAATTGCCAGGACTCCGGCATCCACCCCCATTCAAGTCTCTAGCTGCATCTCTCAGAGTTACAAAAAAAAAACCCCAAGATTTATTAGGAGTGAACATGCTGGTGCTACCTGGGTGAAGCCAACTCTGAGACACATCATTCATTTCACCCTTGACCCTGGTCTTCCCCCCACCCCCTGGATGTATATTCTCCAATGGGACACATCCATAGCCAAGAGTAATTAATCATGCTCTCCAGTAGTAATCTTGCATGCCAGAAGTTTCGGCCACCTAGTCATTATCTATGAAAGCATTTTAGGAATGCACTACTTCCCCCCACTCTCTTTCTGCTGGCAACTCTAAAAGACCAGAGAAATGTTTTTGAGTTGATAATAATTACATTTCATTGCCTAATGAAGTTACCATTTTATTACCATTTTTGCATTGAGTGTCTTTGGTTTGCTGTTCCAAGATCATTTTTATATTGATATTTATTTATCATATTTGCATGGCTGTTGATCTCACAAAAGAATGACTCTGGGCAGTGCAAAACAATTTTGCAATTTTGCAATTTTGCAAAGAGCTCTCCTCCTCTCTGACATCACCATGAAAGAGCTGAGTATTAAGTGATTTGCTTAACCAAATCCAGTCTTCCCTTATTCATCACAATTTTTTATTCATTATGTTTCAGCTGTTTTCATTTAACATGTTGCTTTTCTATAGCTTTTCAGAAGAAAATTGTTGAATTTACCATATATTCAGCCTGCTGTCAAGTTCGAAGTGCGCTTATGCTGTTTCAACCATTATCACTTCTCAGCAATAAAGAACAAGAGTGGAGGGAAGGGTGAGATGAAATGTAGGCTCCAAACCTGAAGAAGAGGAGCCATGAGAACCAAGGACACTTCGGCAGTGTTGGCCAAGACTAAAGACTTTTTCTCATAACAATACAGTGACACTCAATTTGGACCATGTGACCTGACTAATAAGGGAAGGGAGAATTCTACTCTTTAATTATGTGGGTTTACATGGGAATTAAATAGATCTGGTTTTGTCCTCATCAGTGCTGAAATGATATACTCAATAAAGTTTTGCATTCAGATACTGGAACTCAACTGTGTACTCAACTGTGCCTGCTTTGGTTGGCTTCATCAGTCGAAACATTGACACCTGATTTGTATTTCACTGAAGTTCCATCTCTGTATTTAAGTTTAGCTCAGCTAGAAAGTAGTAGTGGGCTTTATTTTGTCTGACACAATAGGTGGGCGCAACAGGTTTTTTTTAATGGGTAGATGGAGGCCTTAAAGATTAAGCTGATGATCTATCAGGGAACAAAAATTTCATTTTCTTAGCATTTTGTTCATAATAAATAATATGCTTTCATGGTGTGGAGACAATAACTTGGTCCTTAACACCAATAAGACCAAGGAGCTTATAATGGATTATAGAAAGAACAGATCAGACATCCAGCCTTTGCTTATCAATGGAGACCGAGTGGCCAGTTTTAAGTTTCTGGGTATTACCATAAAACAGGACCTGACCTGGGGTGCTCACATTGCAGCTCTGGTCAAAAGGATCCAGCAGAGATTATGCTACCTGAGACTTCTCAGGAAACAACTGAATGAAAAACGGCTAGTGATCTTCTACCGCTGAACCATAGAGAGTATCTTAACTTCCTGCACCTCCATATGGTATGCCAATTGCACAGTGGCAGATAGGACTGCACTCAGAAGGTTAACGTTATTGTCCAGAAGATCATTGGTTGTCCTCTCCCCTCTTTGGAAGAGCTTTAAAGCTCCTGCTGCCTTAAGAAAGTTCAAAACGTTCTCAAAGATCCATCTCATCCTGGGCACATTTTTTTTTGAATTATTACCATCTGGCAGACGGTACAGGATAATAATAAAAACAAGGACAAATAGGCTGAAAAACAGCTTCTATCCCAGGGCAGTAACCATATTGAATTCTGCTGTATAGTGCAGTGTTAGTACGATGTTGGGGGGGTTTGGTTCAATGTGTGATGTGTGTGTTTGTGTTTATGTTGTGCACTGAAGATGGTGTTTGATTTCATTGTATGAGGTGCAATGACAATAAAGTAAACTAAGTAACTAAGTACTAAATATGTCCAAAATAAAGACTTAATTCAATTACTGTTAGCTGTCAGATTTACAATCATACAACCACTGAAAACAAAATAATATATTTCTTTGAGGCAGTGATACTGAAAAAGAAATTCAGCCAATGGAACAATGTACCACATCACAAAAGCTTTTGATTAATCATGAATGCTGTTTTGTTTTGTTTTCTTTGTCGAGTCACCATTTATAAAATTAGTATAATACCTTTATGTGTATAAATGTTTTCTTGAATAGAAAGGCTGAGCATGGATGCTGTAAATATTTCTCTTTCCAAGTATACAGATGTATTAATTCACAAGTTTTTATTTTGCTTCTGTTTTGTTCATTTCTCTGCATTTTGCTTGTTTCAATAAAAGATAAAGATAATGCACAGCACTGCTCTTATGAGGTAGAACTGGGAATTACAATTGCACTTATAACTGTTTGTTACTTATGGTGGGGGCAGTGAGCCCTTAGCACAGTCTTGAAATAGATTATTATCTTTGGAAAAATATAAATCCAGATGAAATGACAGTACATTTATGTGTACATTATCTTTGCCTCTGTACTCTCATGGAGCATCTGTCTTCAGTCTTACAGAACTCTGACAAGATTTCTCATAAGCATAAAAATTGAGCAAATTCCTGTTGCAGACTAATCAGATTCCCGTTGACAAGCTGAGCAATTTTTCTATTTTGGGCATGATGACATGTTCATCCTTCTGGATCAAGTCATGAGTAATAGATGAGACATCTTTCACCATTATTCCCACCCTGAGAATTATTCACCTGATCTTGTGCTTGTTACTATTTGCCTTCTTCTAATAGAACCTGAAAAGTCAGCAATACATATGAATAGTTTTATATACTAGTCAATTTTCTAAAAATGGAGAACTTAGCATCATTTAAGTGGGTATGGTGAAATAAACCAGTTTTTTTTTAAAAAAATAATTCCACACTATATTGTTACTTATAGTCCATTGAACAATCAAGTTTTGACTTTTTTTCTTTGACTATGCAATTTATTTAGGTTCAGGAACAATGAAAATTATGAAGTTATTTAGGTGATGCAGTGGAAACTCAGATATATTATTGTCCATGGTACTGAAATGTCAGATACACTGACCAGCCTGTTTTCCAAATATGCAGACTTCAACTCCTAGAGTACAGGTAGTCCTCAAGTTATAACCACAATTGAGCCCAATATATTTATGATTTTTCTTGCCACAGTTGTTAAGTGAATCATTGCATTTGTTAAGTTAGTAACATGGTTGTTAAGTGAATCTGGATTCCCCTTTGACTTTGCTTATCAGAAGATCACAAAAGCAGATTATGTGACCCCCTCCAGGGACACTTCAACCTTCATAAATATGAACCCACTGAATTCTGATCACATGACCATGGGGATTCTGCAACTGTTATAAGTGTGAAAACGGTCATAAGTCACTTTTTTCAGAGCTGTTGTAACTTTGAAGGTCACTAAACGAACTGTTGTAAATCGAGGACTACCTGTATCCAGGATCCAGCAATGGTTTTGCTTTTGGGAAAGATGGGTACCAAAATCATAAGATGTGAATATACACCATCTATTTTTCATCATTGTTTTAGAAAAGAAAAAGATGGGAAAATATTTAAAATATCAAATTATTTAATCACTATTCTAAAGAACCTGATCCTTTTTCCTAAATGAAATGACGAATAACATTTTAAGGGTGCAAGGGAATGTTTCTACATTAAATATCTCCCAACTACCTCAAAAACTCTGAAGTTTATTGGTCATATATTATGATTCCTTGTCAAATCTATGAGTCGCAGTGGCATAGTTGTCAGGCTACAGAACTTTTTCCCATTCAATTAACAAGAATGAACTTCTGAAAACCAAACGTATCAAAAGGAATCCTTTATTGAGATGAGACAACTCATGTAGGAGTTGAAAGCAGTGTCTAAGGTCTCTCAGGCATACAGGGATAGATAAGGGAGTTTAGAACCCCTCCCTTTATCTCGATGTGTATTTAATGAAACAAAAGCCAGTATATTAATTCCCCCCCACCCCTTCTGTAGAAACGATCTTTTTCACAGTTTCCCAGGCATACCTAATTGTCAAAACGAAAAAATTCAGCTTCATAAATTAGAGGAAATGAATCGTGTTTTCCTGTTGCCAGCATACTTTATTTACACATAACTAGTAAGAACAAAAGAAAGCAGTACAGTAAAGTAAAACTCCTCCCCTGCACACATGCGTAGTAAATCAAACATCACAAGACACTCATATCTTGGTTGCTATAGTAACATGATAACCATTCTGGGATATTCTGGAAGCTCAACAGACAAACCAAAACAACGCAGTGACGCTAATTTCCCCCCACCCCTTTTTCTGAATGAACTCACTGTGGAATTTTTATGGTCTTCTCACCTCCTGGTTGTGCCTCCCAGAGGTGATAGGTTCCGGCCTCTGGATTTCCTCCCTCCATTGTATCATGTGTGTATTATACAAATTTGATATAAGATTAAATATATTCAGGTTACATCAAGAAAATATTTCTTTATCAGTCTCCCCCAACCCCTTTTCTTCTTCCACTGAAGAAATGACAGATACACGGATTAGATGACAGATCACGGATAGAGTGCTGTACTGCAGGCTACTTCTGCTGATCACTAGCTGCCAGCAGTTTGGCAGTTCGGGTCTCACCAATTCAAGGTTGACTCAGCCTTCCATCCTTCTGAGGTGGGTAAAATGATGACCCGGATTGTTGGAGAAAATATGCTGACTATGTAAACCGCTTAGAGAGGGCTATAAAGCACTGTGTATATACGTCTAAGTGCTATTGCTTTTGCTATGAGGGAGATGAGACCCACAGAAGCATGCCAGATGTCCCTAAGATTGACTATTAAGATTGACTATTATGACAGAAATTTGCAAGATGCTTCTTCTCTTTCTTTGAATATGTATGTGTGTGTGTGTGTGTGTGTGTGTGTGTGTGTGTGAGAGAGAGAGAGAGAGAGAGAGAGAGAGAGAGAGAGAGTATGCAAACACTCCTACCTGCCTTTCTGTGACATTTTCAGTTCCTTCTGTTCTCATCTGGGCTTCTACAGTGCTTCTCTGCTTTTTGTATTGGTAGCAGATCTTCCCTCCATCAAAGTCATTTTCACACTCTACATTTCTTCCCAAACTACATTAAGTTGTTTGGATTGCCTGCTATATAATATAAACAGTAGATTTGTCTTATTATTAAAAACACCATAATGCTTTAATATATCTGACTCCTATTTTTAAAAATGCTAATCTGGGAAAAAAAAATATATAATACCTTGTCAGGATAACAATGAAGTAGCAAATCAAATATTGTTCTTACCTATAATTTTCTTAGTAGTGTCAAAAACTAAACAGTAGCAAGAACTTGTAATTATAATTAACTCATAACTGGGAGATTTATTGAAAAATGGCTTTTACTTTATTTTGTTAAAGGCTAATTCTATATCCACTAATTAAGGAATAAACTTCAATGAAATCAAAGGAATTACTTCTAAATTGATAAAGATTGTGCAGGCATTTTTAAAGGGGAATATAAGTAGATAGATAGATAGATAGATAGATAGATAGATAGATAGATAGATAGGTAGGTAGGTAGGTAGGTAGGTAGGTAGGTAGGTAGGTAGATAGATAGATAGATAGATAGATAGATAGATAGATAGATAGATAGATAGATAGATAGATAGATAGATAGATGCACACACACACACATATACATACACACACTCATGCACACATACAAACACACACACACACACATATACACACAGAGTATAAGGAGTGGTGCGGTGTGCTCTGCCTAGAAGTGGAGCTCTTGCCACACAATTAGAAGGTTGCGAGTTCGATGAGGATGTATCTGCTGAACAAAACTCTGCATTGGCAACAGGAAGAGCATCCGGTCATTAACCACTCTGCTTGTTCCATTCAGTTGCCCAGACACCACCCTGCAAGGGATTATGGTATTGTTAAAAGATGATGATGTATATAATAAAGATTGTGCTTACATTTTTTAAAATGGGAATACACATACACATACACACACACACACACACACTCATATATATATACATATACATACATACATACATACATACATACATATATATATACATACATACACACACATACACAAACTTGTGTGTGTATTACAAATATATTAAAAAGGTGATTTCATTAGTGTATATTTGTATATACTATACTATACATTTGTATAAGAGTGTTAAAGTTTTAATAAAAAAACTGAATAAACACAGAACATTTATAAGTAAGCACTTGCCTTGTAATCATTAATCTGTTTAAGTGTGGGAATACCTTAATTATTCTATTTTCTTTTTTAATATTACTATAATTTTATTTCTTCATAGGCCATTTAGAGTATTTTAATTAAAAATGTTTAAAGAAATGATATATATTAATTCTTTAGCAGACCTGGGATGAAAATGCAGGCCAATCAGCCATCCAAGGGAGATAAAAATATGCTGATTGTGATGCCTTCCTTTCTGTGAATGCAAAGAAAGCACACTTAAGCCTGTATCCAGGACTAGCTTATGTATAGTTTTTTTTAAAAAACTATTTATTCATGATAGTTAAAATAAACATGGAGAGTTTTATATCAAGAAAAAAGAAGGTCCTAAAATGAGCAGTGAAAATGTTTAAGAAATTCTATTTCAGAATTAAGATGGTATGAAAGTGCTATCTTTCATGGCTAAAATGGGATTAAAATTCACAGTCCCCTGGTGATTTGCTTAAAGTCATCCAGGTGGCTTTCATGCCTAAAGTGGGATTAGAATTCACAGTCTCCTGCTGATTGGCCTAAAGTCACCAAGCTGGTTTTCCATGCCTAAGGTGGGACTAGAATTCACAGTCTCCTGATGATTGGCCCAAAGCCACCCAGCTGGCTTTCCATGCCTAAAGTGGGACTAGAATTCACAGTCTCCTGCTGATTGGCCTAAAGTCACCCAGCTGACTTTCCATGCCTAAGGCGGGACTAGAATTCACAGTCTCCTGATGATTGGCCCAAAGCCACCCAGCTGGCTTTCCTTGCCTAAGGTGGGACTAGAATTCACAGTCTCCTGATGATTGGCCCAAAGTCACCCAGCTGACTTTCTATGCCTAAGGCGGGATTAGAATTCACAGTCTCTTGGTGATTGGCCCAAAGCCACCTAAATGGCTTTCATGCCTAAGGTTGGACTAAGTCAGTCTTTTCTTTCTTAACCACTACAGCAAAGTGGCTCCCATATAGATAAAATAAATAAACAAAATAAACTATTCACTGCAAAGGAATTAATGAACTTTGTTAATGAACTTTGTTTTAAACATTAAGACCAAAATCATAACCTCAGATATAACTTACTAAGCACTGAGATTTTAGGAAATAGCTAAAAATTACAGGGGGTGTGCCAGCATGTCCAAAAGATGTACTAATTTTCAGTGCTGTCCTTTTCCTCGACTTTGAACATCTGCTTTTATTCATTGGGCCCTATCAATGATGTTAAAATTAACCAAGTGAAACAAATCATTTTTGAGAGTTATGATTGCGTGCATGGTGAAAATATATTTTTCTTTCATTTTCAGCATTTGGTTTGGAGACTTCCATTCATAATTTATTAATCTGGATGTAGATCATTGTGCAATTCTTTATAAACCCAGATGGGATTGCATGAGGGATAAGAAAGCAGACATTGCCCTAATGCTTAGCATAAGGTCTTTGTTGGGTGATTTTTTTTTTTCGTTCTAATTTCACTAAACTTTACTTCATTTGCTGTCCCAATCTGGCATCTCATTGATCTGTGAAATTTCTCTCTTCAACTGTTGGAGACAGGTACTTATATTTACAAGCCCAAAATACCTTTGAGATTTGCAAACTAATGCACTGCCCTAGCCTTTTTGATTAAATTATTAGCTGTCGTATGCAAACAATCACAGCTTATAATCATACTAATTCGTAGCTTATTACTGAAAAAAGTGTAGTGTTATGTGTTCATACAAAATGCCATGATCTTGAAAACCAACTATTCAATTTTTTTTTCAAAAGATTTGTATTAAACTTGAAAACATTGCAGTGAATTTTCTTTTAAAACCTACTTATTAGTTTATAATAGGGTATTATAACATTATAGGAATATAATTATATATCTGTGTTACTATTTTATAAAAAATACCTGTAGAGTTTAACCTATTTCATAAACAGAGATGAATACTTCTGTACTTCAATGGCTCCATTACAGTTGATTTATTTTCTCTCTCCACGTGGTTGACATATTTTAAATTTTTATAGTGTCTTTTTATTTTAGCAATGTATGTATGTGTGTGTATAAATTTATATATCTATATCTACATCTACATCTACATATGTATGTATGTATGTATGTATGTATGTATGTATGTATGTATGTATGTTATTTAGGTTTCTTCGGATATTTTCCCACATAGTATTTGTGCTTTTATTATAGCGACGTTTCGGCAGAATCTCACCTGCCACACTCAGGCTTGTGTATTGGGTTCTTTTTAATTTTGTGTGTCAGGCTTGACAGCAGTTTTTTGTGTGTGGCTGGGCAATTGTCCCATTGTCCTGTTCTGTGTCTCGGTTTCTGCACAGATCAACTCCGTAGCCAAGACCCTCATCTCCAGAACCAAACCCCTAGCTGACAAAGACCACTTGAGAACAGAATTACACACCCTCACTAACGTATTAATTTCCAACGGATTCCAAAGAGACACAATTACCAACCTAATCCTAAAGGAGACACCCCCCAGAAACCGAGACACAGAACAGGACAATGATATCGCCTTCCTCCCCTACATCAAAGGTACCACAGATGAAATCAGAAAAATTCTCCACAAACACAATATCAGGACAGCCTTCGGTACTGACCAAAAAATAGCCAACATCCTAAGAAACCCCAAAGACAAGATCCAGCTAGAAAATCAAGGAGTTTATGAAATACCATGCAACAATTGTCCAGCCACATATATTGGACAAACCAACAGGAGAATAAATGCATGCATCGCAGAACACAAGAACGCAGTCAGAAAAGAAGAAAATTCATCCTCCCTTTTCCAGCACCTTAAAAACCACAGGACATGAAATTAATTTTGAGGGAACCAAATTAATCTCCAATACTGAACACTTCAACAAGAGAATAATCAGGGAAGCCCTCGAAATAGAGAAACACCCCCATAACATAAACAAGCAGGATGATGCCTCCTGCCTACCAGACATTTGGAAACTAGCCCTTATCAAAAAATGAGTCCCAGCCATGAAAACCAACACTGGACCCAAAACAACACCACCACCAATCTCCCTCACCAGACTCAAACCCAAACCCACCCCATAGATGAAAGGCAACCACCGTCCAGAAACCAGACCATGGCTGCATCACACCCCGACCCCCAAACCAAGCAAACTGACACACACCATGAACACAGAGCTAGGCCTCAAACTCGGAGCCAAACCAAAATCCGGAACGTCACATCACAGCCATCCGCTCAGGATATCACATCACGGAACTCAGGAGGTTATACCACAAAACCTCAGGATGTTGCAATGCAGCCAACAACTCAGGAGATTACAACACAAGACCCAGGATATCACAACAATAGAACTCAGAAGGTCATCACTCAGCCCATTACCCAAATTGTTACAACACAGAAGGCTAATAGATACACAGCCAATACCTCAGCCACACATGTTCTTACAAAAAAGCCAGCCAATCTGCAAACATCAACTCCATCAACCAATCAAGAAATGACAACACAGCCAACCTCCCCACCAGCATATATAGGGAGACAGCAGCTCAGATCACACTTTGCTCGCACAGGCACAAAGCCAAAAGCACCAGCCTGAAGATGGCGAGTGAGATCTCGTCGAAACGTTGCCAAGATAGTCTCAATCTTACACGCGAAAAGACCCGAACACGCCAAGACCTGCATACCTGTACCTGTGAAAATCTACGAAAACATATATGTATGTGTGTTTGTGTGTGTGTGTGTGTGTGTGTGTGTGTGTTGTTTTATTGGTTGTTGTACACTTGCCAGAGTAGTTTCTTTGTGAAAAGGGCAGGTATATAAATGTAATTGATAAATAAATACTAAACTCCCTGAAAAAAAGGAGGAAAAACATTTTGGGAGGGAGGGGAGAAAAGTACTAAACAATTGGACAAACCTAAAAATTCATAAATCCTTCACTTTTTAAAGTATGTTTTTCAAAAGCCTGGACACTAAAACATATGAAGAACGGCTGTAGGTTTTGGATTTGTCTAGTCTAATGAAAAGAAGGATTGGGGGGAGGGGGCGCGGGGCATGATAGCAGTGTTCCAATATCTGACTAGCTGCAAAAAGAAGAGGGGTTCAAATTATTCTCTGAAGCACCAGAGGGCAGGACAAGAAACAACAGATGGAAACTAATCAAAGAGAGAAGCAATCTGGAATTAAGGAGAAACTTCCTAACAGTGAGGAAATGAAATCATGGGCACTCCAACACTGGAAGCTTTTAAGAAGAGCCTGGATAGCCACTTGTCTGAAATGGTATAGGTTCTCCAGCTTGAGCAGGGGGCTGGACTAGAAGACCTCCAAGGTTCCTTCCAATCCTATTCTATTGTATTCTATTTATTGTAAGCAATGGATTTTCCCCCTTCAACCGAAAAGAATGAACTTCTGAAAGCTAGGTATTTCAAAAGGAATCCTTTATTGAAAGGAAGTGAATCCAGTACTAGTGAAAGCAGAATCTAAGGTGCTTCCAAGCATACAGTAATACATAAAGGAAGTTAGAACCCCTTTCCTTATTTAGATGTGGATTTAGTCAAAGAACCAACCTGTTAATTCCCCCATCCCCTTTCCTGAGAATGTATCTTAGAGGATTTTCCCAGGTAGTATCTTCCAGAGCTGGAGTTTTTATGGTCCCTTCTCCTCTTGCTATCTCTCCAAGAGGTGACATTTCTAGCCATCTGTCTCCAGTCCTCCAGTTGTATATCATGTGCAGTTATACAGATTCAATATAAGATTTAATATATTCAGGTTACATCAAAAAGGACTACTTGTACCAACTCCCCCCCTCTTCTTCCATTGAAGAATGGCAGATACACGGATCTAACATCTATTGTGTTCTATTCTATTGTGTTCTATTCTATTGTGTTCTATTCTACTATATTCTATTCTATAACATTTAAAGAGGTGGGAAAAATCACATCACACTATTAAGATTGCGGTCAAGGGTCAAGAGTTGCAGTCAAGGGTTTAGTTGTTTTCTTGCATACATTTCTTGCTCAAACTGATGATGTTACCATGAAATGTCTGGAAGAAAACAACCAAGCTCAGAGAGCACCAAGGACCTCCTCATTTCAAAAGAATTACCATATGTAAAGTATGCCTTACTATTTTACCTTTTAGCATCTTCTATAAGAAATTAATTATCCCCTAATTCATTAAAATAAATTAATGAGTTACAGAAATGCCTGCAAATTGGAAATGATTATTCTTACCAAATAATATACATTTCTGAATTGCAACCCTCAATTCTTTGCAGCAAGCTATATCCTTAAGTTCTTAACACTTTCTCCAAATAAGCAGCTTGATGAACAAAACAACCAGCAAATTGCAGATGTCTTTTTTCTGTTTTAAAAGAAGTTGTTAAAGCATATGGCCGGAATCCAAAGATGAAATACATTCAGAAATTGGAGACAACAGAGGGTCTACATGAAATACACTCTGGGATTTATTGCAGATAAGAAACATTTGCACATGAAACAGTGTGGCCGATAGAGTCATAGAACTGGAAGGAATCAGAGGTGGTATTCAGCAGGTTCTGACCAGTTCTGGAGAACCAGTAGCGGAAATTTTGAGTAGTTCAGAGAACTTGCAAATCCCAACTCTAACTGGCCCCACCCCCATCTATTCTCTGCCTCCCGAGTCCCAGCTGATTGGCTGGGTCTTCTTTTGTTGCCCTGCCAAGGAGAATGGAGATGGAAATCAGATTAGTGGAGTGGGGAGGGAATGGGATTTTTTAGTATCCTTCCCCCAGGAGTTGGGTGGGAATGGGGATTTTACAGTATCCTTCCCATGCCATGCCCACCAAGCCATGCCCACAGAACTGGTAGTAAAAATTTTTTGAATCCCACCACTGGAAGTAATCACTGAAGCCACCACAATAGACTGCTTGCTTTATGAACCAATCAAAGTATCATAACAGATGTCTGCCCACCCTCCTCTTTAAAAGCCAGCCAGCAAGTGAACCATATCTGTACCCTAGTCAAATGTACCTATCAACTCGCGAAGCTTTCCTGACCTGCTCCTGAGTTGTCATAGGCAGTGGGATGGGAAGTCACACCTCGCAGCTGCACTGAGGAATTCGTACCTCAGTCAAAACAAAACACTTCCTAGCCACCCAAAGTCAAGGCCATCTCTACGGAGACCCACAATGGCTGGAGGGGGTGACTTCTACAACCCGTGAAATTGCTTCATTGGGGAATGTGACTGATGACACATCTTGAGGGGAGGAGGCAATGGAGTCAGAGGAAAGGCGTGTAGTGGGTGAAGTCAGAGCTGGCTTCGCTTAGTTCATGCCAACATGGTGCTCCTAATAAATATTTGGATTTTTCTTGCTAAATGGCTTGAGGCTCCTGATTTTATTAGGGCATTGGTCGGAACCCTCACAGTACCACTCTCTTGTCTTGTCTTACTGTTAGGAAGGTTTTTCTAATGTTAAACTCCTTAATAAGAACAGAATAAGACAGTTGGAAAGGACCAAGGTCAAGCAGGATACCCTATACCATATTTCAGACAAATGACTGTCCAATTTCTTCTTTAAAACCTCCAGTGATGGAGCACCCACAACATTTGAAGGCAAACCTTCCCATAACTAAGACTATTCTGTACCACGTGTAGAATCCTGATAGCAGTGGTATTCCCTGTGACATTTTATGGAAGTGAAAGTTGGAAGAAGCAGGATGGGAAGAATATTGAACATTGGTGTTGGAAAAGACCTCTAAGATTATTGTGGGTAGCCAACAAAACAAGCAAACTGATCATCAAACAATCCAGAATTCTCAGTCAAGGCGCAAATGACCAGCTCAAGTGATCCTATTCAGACACATTTTGCAATGATCTTGCTGTCAAGAGAAAACTCTAATGCTGGCAAAATACTGGAAAATGGAAGAAGAGGACGGCCAGGAACAAGATAGATGAATTCAGTTACAGTGGTGATAATCTGAAAGAGCAGAATAGGAACAGATCATCATGAAGAAAATCTATGTTGTTTAGTTATTTATTCGTTTATTAATTTTTTATGCTGATCATCTCTCCTATAAGGTGACTCTGGGTGGCTTACAAATTATAGAATAAGTAGAAAAATAGTTAAAATATTAAAACATTAAGATTATCCAGTTTATGATTTAAAATAATACTGAAACTAGCAACTTGATGATATATAATCAATGCTATGCATCTGGGGGAGTTTAACATGTGGGGCATTCCTTCAGATTCTTGAAAAGAATCAGCACCAGAAGGCAAGACAAGAAACAATGGATGTATTGTGGTTAGCCAGCAGCAGGTGTGGATGGCTGAGGAGAGCGAGGACTCAGATGAGGGGCCAGGACCATTAGGGAGTGGACTGCTGCTTTCAGAGATTGTGGGGGCTGGCAGCAGTGATGAGGAGGTTCCCGAGGGGCCTGTGCCAAGTGTGCATGTGCGCAGGGTTGTTTGGAGGAAAGAGCAGTTACAACAGCACGGGCAACTCGGGAATAAGGCTACAAGGTAATAGCCCCTCTTTCAAGAAGATAAAAGCCAGCTGTGAAACAAACGTATTTTGCAGAAGGCAAAGACGTTTGAAACTCCAGCCTTGTGGACATTCCAGTATCCTGAGTTTGTGTTTGAAGATTCCTATTTTGCAAATTATTTCTTGTCTGTTATCTTTTGGCAAGTCTTGCACAGTGTGGCAAGACTTGTGCTTTTCACAGCTAATTATTTTGTAAAAACATTACAAGGTTTCTGTTCCTTTTGGATTGTGTTTGATTTGTTGGAAAAGGGCGAGGGTCAGAACAGGATGGAAACTAATCAAGGAGAGAAGCAACTTAGAACTAAGGAGAGATTTCCTAATGGCTAGAGCAATCAACCAATGGAATAGCTTGCCTCCAGAAGTTGTCAGTGCTCCATCACTGAAGGCTTTCAAAGAGACTAGACAACCATTTATCTGAAATAATATAGGGTCTTCTGCTCGAGCAAGAGGTTGAACTAGAAGATCTCCAAGGTCTTTTCCAACTCTGTTTTTCTATTATTCTGTTCCATTATGTTCTCCTAAATAATCTCTTCTTCTGTCCAGTTCCTACAAGTTGTAATTTCTAATCCCCCACATTATTTATCCTCCTTATTCTTCTTTGAATGAGTTTCATATCATCTGAATCCTCCTTGAAATGTGCTTCCCAAAATGGACATAATACTTGATGTGAGATCTAAGCAAAAGAGAACAAAGTTTAAATATTTGTGTTTATGATTGGAAAAGTATGTTCTTTTGATACCACTGAAAATTACACTTCTCATGTCCATGGAAAAGCAGTGTGACAATTCCATGCCTTTAATATTCAGCATCATGTCAGCTGTCCTGTAAAGATTTCATTTTCTTTCCTTTTTCCTAAATGAGGAATTTTGCAATTATCTGTTAAATTCCATTCTTATATTTTCAGGTCATTTCTCTGATCGAGATCATTTTAGTTTTATTTGGTCCTCTGAAATATTGGCTCTGTAGTTCCTGCAATTTTGCTAGGCATTTCTTTCATCTCATTACTTAAGTCGTTAATAAAATTGTTACATACTGATTACCCGGCACCTCATCCTATTTAGATCTCTCATCACTGAAGAGCATTCTGAATGTGATTTTCAATATGGGATGGAACATATCACTCAAGCAACTTAAATTTCAACAAGTTGGATAGATGGGTCTGTGCTGTCATGTATACATATAAACTAATTTATGAATTAGAAGTTTTAACAATTAGGACTGTATCAAGGATTTGAATTATTGAACTATCACTCATCAGTTTTAGGGATTTTGTCCTATGAGAATTTCTGCTGTTGCATTTGACACTGGCACATGGGAAACCATGGGTCATGTGGAGTAGGATTGAAAATTGCATCCAGAAATGGTCAAAAGACCATCCAGGGGAGTCTATTCCACAGCAGAAAGAAGCTGATGCCTGAGCCTTTCAATTCATTTACAGCAGGAGTCTGCAACCTGAGGCTCTGGAACCACATGGACTCTTTTGGTCCTCTGTTGCAGCTCCCTGTCAGCTGATCCTACCACTGTCTGGCCCCTCCCCTACCCATCATTCCCTGCCTGGCCTGAGAAGGTAAAGGTGATGGCTGGGGATGGAGACTCACTCCATATTCCAGAGCAGGAGTGACTGAATGGGAGTAAGTGATGTGGAGTTGGCCATGCCCACCCAGTCATACCAGTTGTTAAATTATTGACTCCCAGGGGGTTTTTTTCTGTGGGAAATGGGCCCAAATGGCTCTTTGGGTGTTTAAGGTTGCAGACCCCTGATTTACAGCAATAGTAGCCAATGTCTTATCAGGTCCACTATCTCTTCCTGAGCATTTCAGTCTTGGTCTCCTAACATTCTGGTGTGTGACAGCACCTTCAATAAAGGTTGAACCCTGAGATTCCTCTCTATGAGGACAGGGAAAAAAGAGGAGGAATGTAATAAGAGATGAAGACAAAGAGAGAGAGAAGATTTGGCAAGAGGAAGAAATAAAAAACAGTGAAATCAGTAATTTGGTTCTTCTTGGTGCCTTTGGCCATACCCACCAAAGACAGATAAGGTAATGAATGTGCTTCTCAATCCACAAAAGTTATATCACTCTCAAAATTCCCCAAACAATATCTTAGGTGTATGTATAAATAAATATATTTCTTTAGGTGTAACTCAGGATTTATTGGATTTTACTAATTCATATAGCAATCTCTACATATTCTTCAGATCCAAAGATTTTATATGGCCTTTGAGTGATGCATCCCTTGTTTCTGATCCACTTCATTTTATTTTTATTTATTCATTCATTTAAGAAGAAAGTCATCAGATTATGTTTTTGTCATGAAGAAAATATAGTCATGTATAAACTATGTGTCATCTTTTTAAAAAAATCTAAAGTGGCTGCCCAGGCAGGAAACCATTTCATGTGTGAAATAGGATGAATGGGGTATGATTAGGGATGAATCTATGCTGGATTTCTTTCAAATTGAGATGCCATGATTTGCCAAACTGGACAGTAACAATGGGTTGATATTGCTATCATCGTTCAAACCATTTATGGAAAATTGGGCAAAAAAGAACATTGGCTTCATAAAATTGCCAAACGGAAAATGAGATATTAATATGTCTGTAGAAAAGAATTTTGCATGGGACTC
This sequence comes from Bungarus multicinctus, assembly GCA_023653725.1. Lineage (NCBI taxonomy): Eukaryota > Metazoa > Chordata > Lepidosauria > Squamata > Elapidae > Bungarus > Bungarus multicinctus. Next base: position 8,181,474 of record CM042841.1, read on the forward strand.
ATTTTGGGAGCTATTTTAGAAATGTAGATTGTATATTCAAAATCTGGACAACAGGTGCCTGGAATTTGAGGGTGTCTTCCTTAAAAATAAAATTGTGTAATTTGGCAGACCAGATTGAAGTTTGTGCCCAGATGGCAGCTCCATGGAATGAATGGAACTTATCCTAGCATTTTGGGTGAAGGGCAAATGGTATTTTAATTTTTCCTACCTTTTCCCAAAGTACCTTGCCAGCTGCTTTTGAGCCTTGCAAGAGAAAGTAAAATGTAGTCATATTTTTATCCCCCTCCTGTATAAAATACAACTTGGGGAGACAAACAAAATATAGAAAAACACAGCTGGAAGGAACTTTGGAGAAGTGTTGGCAAATCTTTTCATCACTGAGAGCCGAAACAAGGAGCACGCATGTGTGGGGAGCACTAGAAACTGGAAGAGCAGCTCCCCAGTCTTCTGGTTTCCCCAGGCTGGAAAACCACTTCATTTTTGGATCTGAGCTTTCCCTGCACATGTGTGCACAAAAACCAGCTGGCTGGCATGCATATGCATGCCAGAAACCAGAAGTTCAGTTTCCTGGCATGCACATGTGCACCAGGGAGCTGCTCTTCTAGTTTCTGGTGCTCCCGTGTGCTCAAAGACCAGCTGGTTGGAACCTGGAAGAGCAATGGCTGGCATGTCATAGGTTCATCATCATGGTTCTAGTCCAACTCCCTGCTCAAGTAAAGACCCTATACTATTCCAAACAAATGGCTGTCCAGTTTTTTTTTTTTTACATTTATATGCCGCCCTTCTCCAGAGACTCAGGGTGGCTTACAGTTTATGGAGCACCATGCTAAGTGCTCGGCAATAGCCTTCATTCCATTGTATATGCCTGCTTATTAGTAGGGCTTTTGCCCCCCCCAAGAGGCATTTTTACAAAGTCAGCTTATTGCCCCCAACAATCTTGGGTCCTCAATTTACCTACCCCGAGAGCATGGAAGGCTGAGTCAACCTTGAGCCTGATGGGATTCAAGCACTGCACTAATAGTTGCTTAGAAACCTCCAGTGATGCAGCACCTAAAACTTCTGGAGGCAAGCTGTTCCACTGGTTGTCAAGTCTGAAGTATGCTTTTGCTATTGAAACCATTATTGCTTCTCAGCTTGCCAACAAACCAGGAGGGAGGGAGGGGTGAGATGGAATGTAGGTTCCAGACATCAAGAAGACAGCCATGAGAGCCAAGGACACTTTCTCAGGTCTTTGCCAAAACCAAAGACTTTTCCCCATAACAATACAGTGACCTTCAATTGGACAATGTGAGCTATACTAAAGGGGTAGGGAGAATCCTATACTTTAATTATGTGGGATTGCATGGGAATTAGCTAGATCTGATTTTGCCCCATCAGATTTTGCCGAAATGATGTACTCAATAAAGTTTTGCATTCAGAGACTGTGAATGCTGTGCCTGCTTTGGTTAGGTTCGTCGGTTTGAACATTGACATTGATTATTTGTTCTCACTGTCAGGAAATTTCTCTTTAATACTAGGTTTGATTTCCCTTTGTTAAGCTTCCATCCATTATTTCTTGTCCTGCTCTCAGGTGCTTTGGAGAATAGGTTGACCCCTATTTGGGCCAACCTATTCCCAATTTGGGAAGGGTAGATCAGTGAAGAAAAATGTGTTTCCCCAACATGGAAACCTTTTTTTTTTACTGCTGTAGATTTTTTTTTCCCTTCCCCCCACCCCAGCCTAGAAGGTGAAAGAACTAAAGGTTACTTGATTATTTTGACCTGTGGAGTTTAGTAGTTACTTTTCTAAACCACAACCTATTTGTGGGTTCTATCTATATGTAGAACCATGGATCATAGGGAAGGGGAAGATGATTTCATCTCTATTAAAATCCTCAAAGTAGCTTCCTTTCCCTTTTGTGAGTTGCAAAAACACATTTTAATGGGAATATTTTAAAGTGTGTTTTTCTCTAGACTTTCTATCATATTGTGATGGTATGACAAAAAAAAAAAAGACCTTGAGCACACAGAAAAGACAGGAGGCTGCCTAGGGAACAATCAGATAGGAGACAGCATAGCCCGTAGCTGTATAATGCATGGAGAAATAAAATCAGAAGGTACCCTCCCTAATTTTTCAGGCTGTAAAGGAGTCATTGGGAGATTTGTACTTTCAGTCTTGCAAGACTCTAGTTGTGCAATAACATAGAAGTAGCTCATTTGGTTGTGTTTCCTATCTGATTTTTCTGGGAAGGCTGACATATGCACATGATGGATACATATAAGGGAAAATGTGCATAAAACCCTGTACTTTAGTTAGCTTGCCCAAAATACATGAGAAATCACTTGAGTACAAACAGACCAGTTCACATTAGAATTTGTACATTTCTCATATGTCACTAGGCAGAGTTTTTTTTTTAATGGCAATTTTTTTTTTTACAAAATGTATGAGCTTGCCCTGTTTAACTATGTAAAAACAGCACTGGGTCTCTTTGGACTGATGCAAATTTCTTTCTTTACTTTAAGAGTATCCCTCAGATGCCCACAAGATTCATTTGTGTCAACTATCATGGAGTTTCCATCACTCTCCCTTTATTGTATACGGACAAAGGTTTTTAATTTCATACTTCATTTCCAGCTCACTACTGTCAAGACATCATCTAAGTATCATTAAAGGGCAAGTTGGAATCAGTCTGGGCTGCAAAGCTGAGGAAAAAAATAAAGGAAGATATCCTTAGTAACATGTTTTTATTGTTCCCTGAAGTGTAAGTTTGGCAAGGTAGAGGCAATTCAGGTTGTATCCATATTCATCCCTGAATTGGCAAAGTATAGTACAGTATGGCAGCAAATGAAATTGGTGAAAAGAAATATGTACTTCATTAAGGATTTTATTGATACTGATTTTTTAAAAGACCCATTTTACTAATATTTGAAATTGGTAAATGGTGTGAATATTTGGCTTGCACTGCAAGGACACAAATGAAAGGCAGTTCACTGACCATTTCTAAGAATTTAGTAATTTACTGTGCCATTTTTTAAGTTTAATTCAGTGTAGGCACTGCTTCAAAAAGATTCTGAGTATCTCACAATATAATAAACCATAAAACAAAAGGCAAAAGAAAATAGAACATATGAAAACACGGTCAAAATTTCTACAACTCTTTACAAAACCTTGTAAAAACTGTTGTACTTTAACTCTAGAAACTATTACAGCAGTGGTGGGATTCAAACTTTTTACTACTGGTTCTGTGGGCGTGGCTTGGTGGGTATGGCAGGGGAAGGATATTGTAAAATCTCCAATCAGAGGTGGTTCTTTTGCCGGTTCTCTGAAGTACTCAAAATTTCCGTTATCGGTTCTCCAGAACTAGTCAGAACCTGCTGAATACCACCTCTGTATTACAGGAGCTGGCATGAATTACTAATTAACTTTAAATATGCTTTCTTCATTTTATCCCTTCCCCTTTGAACAATCATTCCCACCCTCTTAGAATATTTAGAGAAATCTCCCTCCCACTTTTGCCATGAATTTGCATCTCTAATAAGGTATTTTTATAGATGGTAAGGGCTATACGCTGAGTAGATTTCACTTCTTAACATCTGTGATTTTAAGAACAGACAAATGGATTATCTTGTTTCAACTACACTATATTTGACCTCACATGATTTTAATCCTTATCTTTCTGTCCAGAATACTACAGAAAGTGTTTTAAACTGCAATTTGCTGCATCTTGGGTAATATCCTGGTTCACACACATAGGCCATAAATCATGACCAGGTTCTTGCACCATAACAAGCAAAATCCAAATAAATATTATGCCTTGGCATATTGTGTAAACCCAGTGAATATAAATCAGATAAAAGCAACTGGTATCTTCCCCATGTTGTACCTAATAGAAAGGGAGTTGTGGAAACTATAAGTCAGGGAATTGGAAGTTTCCAATTTCCTTATGTCTTGTACATAAACCTAGTGTGTATGGAGTTTTTGAATTGCAGAGTAGTTTTACTTGAAGCTGTATGTCTTGCAAATGTTTACATCAGGAGTGTCAAATTTGATTTCATTGAGGGCCATATCAGTGTTGTGTTTGATCTGGTGGGGGGGAGGTGGGCATGGCCAGGGTGGGCGTGGCCAGCTTGACACCACTCATGTTGCGGACTCTTGTGGCCAGATCGCTCTGCCAGAGAAAATGGGCTCCCAAGCTCAGTTTTCGGCTGTGACAGTCTCCTGCAACCCTCTGCCAGCAAAAATGGAGCTCAGGTGGGCCACAGGTAGCTCTCCAAAGCTCCATTTTCACTGGCAGAGGCACTGCAGCCCAGACCTTCACTATTTCCAGGGTGGCTCTGTAGGTCAGATCTAAGCACCCTGCAGGCTGGATCCTTGGGTTTGACACCTCTGGTTTACATCCATCTTTGTAGTTCATAGTGCTTAATTTAGCAAATGATTGTGCATTTCCACTCTCTTTCCTATACATTTTATATGAAATTTATTTATTTATTTATTTATTTTATTTTATTAAATTTTTATGCCGCCCCCTCTCCCGCAATGGGACTCGGGGCAGCGTACAGCCAAGATAAAACCACACAATAAATAGAATTTAAAATAGATTTAAAAAGAATTAAATTAGTGGCTGAAAGAACACAATAAAACAAGATAAAAAAGTTAAAATTACCAAAAACATTTAAAAATGTAAAACCCTAGTAATTGATACTAGGCCAGACTGGCCAGTTGGAAGAGGTGGGTCTTTAGTGTGCGCCGGAAGGTTTGCAGGTCATTAATGCATCTCCGGGGGTAATTCATTCCAGAGGGAGGGTGCCCCCGCAGAGAAGGCCCGCATCCTCGGGTTGACGGCACCCCAAGGAGGCCCACCCTGTGGGAGCGCACTGGCCAGCGGGAGGCCGATGGTGGCAGCAGGCGGTCCCGTAAGTACCTGGGTCCCAAGCCATGGAGTGCTTTAAAGGTAACTACCAACACCTTGAATCGCACCTGGAAGGCCACTGGAAGCCAGTGCAGCTCGCGCAGGAGTGGTGTAACACAGGAGCTCCAAGGAGCCCCCAAGATCACCTGTGCTGCCGCACTCTGCACCAGCTGAAGCCTCCGGATGCTCTTCAAGAGGAGCCCCATGTAGAGAGCATTGCAGTAGTCTAGGCGGGAGATGACGAGGGCAGAAGTGACCGTGCGAAGAGTGCCCCAATCCAGAAATGAATCTGAGGAAAGGTGGATCTAAAGGCACACACTCTAATCTGAGTCCCTTTGTTCTGCCTTATCTTTGAAGTCTGCTTGTTTCTCAGTGAGTCTTGAATGAAAAACAATCAAAACCAACTGAAAGAATTGCCTTACTATTGCACAAGATCTTTAGCTCCTGGGAAAAGGAAGCCTGCCCTGTTTCTAGAGATGCACTGTTGGTATGTCAACCTCAAGGGACTCATGAGAGATTGGCTAGGAATAGACAAGAGACTCTAATGCCTGGCATTTGTTCCCCCAACTCAAAATGTCTATTCAGTATCTCCTGTGGTATGATGTGTCTTAGAGTAACATAAGTTAGAGGAGACATACTCTTTGAAAATTGCAAAGGGAAATTGCAAGTAAAGAGAGAGAAAAAAAGAAACAATTGAAGAAACTACCAATTATGTTTTTTTCCTTCCTGCCAGTCCCACTTACTGAATTGAAAGATATCCATGGTTTTGTGTCTAGATAACTTAGGCACAATGCCTGTTAGAATAGTAGGGAAAAGATAGATCAGCCCAGCTGAAATTTGCTTTAATTAAGTTCCTTGACACTTAGCTAAGTTACACCATTATACTGTTGCTTTAAATTATTATCTTATTGCCTTTTAGAGATCTCCAAGTCACTCAGAATCAGACCTGATTGGAGTGACATAAAGCCTAGTTTAAAAAAATAAAATGTATTTTCAATTTTTCTCCCTTATTCTTGGAAATGCTTGGAAAGTCCTTCAACATTTTTAATCTTTTTAATTGTTGGTGAGTATGGAGGTCATGAAGATTTGGTTTCCCGTACTCCTACATATATAAAGTATAAAGGAGTATAAATCTATACCATACATTTCTTCTGTTGCTCAGAAAGTTCCATTGCTTCTTAGTTTAGAAAATCTAATGGGAAGAATTCCTTGAGATTTTTCTGTGGGAAAGATGAAAACATAGGAGCTTTATTAATTTTAAAGCCAAATTACAGAAGAATCAAGATTTGGGGACTATTAAAAAGTATGATATTTACTGTAAGTCAGGCTCAAACTGACATTTTTCATCTTCAACCTTGTGCAAACAGATATTCATAATGTCATAGGAAATTTGAAAAAGCTAGTGGGTAAAGGAACTTTGATATTCAAACTAGAAAAGTGTATATTTATAATTTAATATTAAAAAAATTAATACTGGGAAGGGAGAATATGTTGCTTTTTTCTAAAGATAATTAAAGTTAAGGAATCCTGAATTTTAAGATATGGATAATCACAGAGATGGGAGAATTCTGAACTATGGTTTTGTTCAGCATCTCATTTTCCCCCCAAAATAATTTCATTTCAGATCTATTCCATATTTCTTCTTGTGCAAAGATTTGTGTGTGTTTCCTAAAATAATGCATTCCTTGTACACTTCCTAAGATAATGTACTGTATTTTTCTATGCATTCCATGTTGGAGGGCATTGAATTGATTTCTATGTTAAAACAGATCACAGCAATGAGACATATGGGTCAAAGCTGGATTACTAAGGTTTGACATGGATTTTATGGAGCCAAAAGGCCAATTTTGGGTTCACACATCACATTTATCTGCAGTATGGTTTTGTTTTAATTTAAAGACTTTTCACACCCTTGCTTAGACAATAGCATCTAGACATTTGCAGTTTATTCAGTAAAATATTAAAATAGTCAAAATGTGAACCAAAACATAATTCTGATGATGAAGAGTGAAGTATAGAGTCACTTGATAGTGAGATGGACAGCAGATAAATTCAATTTTATTTATTTATTAATTTATTAATTTATTTATTTATTTATTGTACTTATATACCGCCCTATTTCCCTGACAGGACTCAGGGCAGTGCACAGCCAAATTAAAATACAGAGGATAATACAAAATTAAGAACAGTTAAAAAAACCAAATATAAAAGGCTGAAATTTATAAAAAGTTTAAAAGCCAAACTAGATATACAGCATATATTACAGATCACAGGTGAAATATTGAAAGAAGTGGTCATTTGTTGTACTTTAAGAAAAGATGATGTTTCTAAATTGTATTTATTTCTAATGAAGGGAAATTCTTCATTTCTTTTACTACATTATTTTTTCTATTTTTTCTTTTCTTTCTATCTTTTTATTTTTTTTACTTTTTACTTTGAATTCATTTTTATCTTTTTAATTGCAATGTTTAATAAAAATACTATGAAGTTATGCAGGTCCCCCTAAGAATCAAATTAAAATTATCTTCTCTTTTAAAAGAAATTATTTGATTATTAGATTACACTAGACATAAATCATTGATTTCCCCCCTTTTTTTGATCTAGCTCCTTATCTGGATATCCTTTCAGCTGGGGTATTAGAAATCATGCTTTTCTTTACTTCGTTTTGAAGGACTCTAGAATTTTAGTTCTAAGTTACTTTGGGCTTGTGTATACATGCATTATGAATGCATGGACAATTGCAATTCATAATTTTGGAGCATTTAGCTGCCCTCAGTTTTTTGAAGCTTTGTGTTGGGTTTTGGCTGTCAAAAGTGATGTTAATCGATGCTCCTAAATCTGTTTCAGCAAGAAAGAAAGCAGAATTATGGGCCTTGCAGTGCATTAAAGTCTTAGTATTAAAAGAGGAACACCACAAATGTAACTGAAAGCATCTGGTGCATGTTGTTTCGAATGCCAGCTGACAATCCGTTTTGCATTATGATCCACTTTGGAGGTTTTAGACCATTAAATCATATCTGCTTGCATTGCAGGTTTGGGAGTCTCTAGTTAAGCCAAATGAAATAGCTCGGTTTAACTGGCTGTACAACTGTTGGGTTGGTGCTTGCTGGTTTGGAATTTTCGAACACCAGAGAACAGAATCCAAATGTTATGATAGCATATTGCATTTGTTAGTAGCACTGAATGGAAGTATAAGAAATGCAGACTTATGAAAAACAGATACAAGGAATGGGAAAGAAAAGAACATCTAATTACATCTAAAATGTAATTGTATTTCACGGATGAAGGCAAATAATTGTATTTACTTTAATTGTATTTAATTATATTTATTCAAATATGCATCTTGATCATCATCATTATCATTTTAGCCCTTGTCTATTCACTGCAGGTTGAAGGTCACTTCCACATGTTTTCAACCAATTCTGTCCTAAGCTTACTTTTGCCAATTGGGCCTCACAGTATAGCTTGATACATCTCGATCAGTGTACAATTTTCTTCACCTGTGGACTTTTTGCAGTATCTACACATTCTCATTTTTTATTACTATACATCATTCCATAAAACATGCATAGGCTGATATTTTTGGTAATTAGGATCAACCTAGCTTTTGGAGGGGTTGGGTTTTTTGCGGGCGAGGGGGCTTGGATTTTTTTTTATAACCTGGGAAAGCAAAAGTTTCAGGATTTAGTTTAGCTATTTAGTTTACTAATGTTAACAGATAATCAGAGTTGGAAGGGATCTTATAGGTCATCTAGTCCAACCCTCCTACCCATGCAGGAGACCCTACACCATTTCTGACAGATGGGAGTCCAATCTCTTCTTGAAGGTCTCAAGTGATGGCACTCCCACAACTTCTGAGGACAACCTCTGTTCCATGGGTTGATTGTTCTCGCTGTCAGAAAACTTCTCCTTATTTCCAGGTTAAATCTCTCCTTGTTCAGTTTTCATCCATTATTCCTTGTCTGGCTTTCGGGTTCTTTAGAAAATAGCTTGATCTCTTCCTCCTCTCTGTGGCAAATATTTGAAGACTGCTATCATGTCTCTCCCTCTTCACTAGACTAGCCATGCCCAGCTCCTGTAACCATTCATCGTATGTTTGACCAGTCCCCTAGTCATCCTAGTTGTTCTTCTCTGTACTTTTTCTAGCATCTCAACATCTTTTTTATAATGTGGTGACCAAAACTGGGTGCAGTACTCTAGGTGTGGTCTTACTTATTCCCCCCATACACACACTCCCTGCTTCACTACAGTCAAAATTATTATTATTATTTGTTTTATCCAGTTCTATGGCTAGCTAGCTTCACTTTCCAAATTTTGCCCTTGAGGTGAAATTGGGGAAGCTAAAAGACTGGCTTAAAAGACAGAACTATCCTATAATGGCTCTTGTTTATGAGGCAAGGAACGTGCTGAAATAAATCAGTATTCCTTTCCTGTGATGAATATAAACTTAGTGATTGATTGCCATATTTTCTAATTTGGCTGAGGTATTTTTGCACTGAGTTTCGGTACCTATTGACAGAGATTCTATGGCAATGTCACTTTCATACAAAAATAAACATACAAACCTAGGATGGATTACACTATGAAATTTTATATCCTTTGTGGTTATTTGCACTAGAGAAATGCTTTGTTAGGGCTGTTAAACTGCCACAACATTTGGCTTTGCAAGCTGCATTAAAATGATACCCATAGCCCAAGTAGCCCAGCGATGTCTTATTTAACAAGTGAGAAATCTGGATTTCAAAAACAGATTAGAAAAATTGACCTGAAAAAGATAATTACTTGTAATCTAGATTTAAATTCCTGGAATTACTACTGTGTTTTTTTGGTGAATATTAAGACCAATGTTAAGAGCCAGAAACTAGGAGACCATGAATTCTAGTTCCATCTTAGGCATGAAATCCATGCGTAATTTTGAGCCAATCACCACAGTTAGTTATAACAATCACCAAATGTCAGTTGTAGCTGCACTTTAGGCATGAAAAGTGACTTTGGGCCAATCACTAGGAGATTGTGAGTTCTAGTCCTGCCTTAGGCACAAAAACCAGCTGGGTGACTTTGGGCCAGTCCCTTTCAGCCCAACTCACCTTGCAGAGCTGTTCTTGCAGGGAAAATAGGAAGAGGAAGGAGTATAAGTTATGTTTGTCACATTATTTATAAAAACAAAGGCAGGATAAAAATTATTTATTAATGATTGGTGAACTTAACTCCTGATGCAATTAGATTTCATTCTAATGCCTAGGCTTGCCTGCCAAGCTCTTGTTTAAATAATTGGATTATAGATCTATGATAAGCCAAATTCTATAAGTTTAACCCAATGTAATAGTTTTGATGCTTGACTCCCAACTGTATGTATAATTGCAGTGTTGCCCATTATCACAACTTTGCTCTTGCTCACATCCCAAATAAATATACTCAAAAGTTTAATCCTGTTGCATTTAAATCACCAATTACATTGTTGAGGATTGCAGCCGTTGATTATCATTGCACCCTTGTTTACAAGTGTGTGAAAACTTAGTTTCATGAAGATGCCTGGATTATTATTATTTTTTTGAACACAACTAAACACAATCAAAGCAATGCCTTAGGTGACAGAAGGAACAATGGGATATTATTTCAGTTTGTTCTATTCTGTAAATGTTAGTAGGTTTACAGATTTTGTTTTCAGTGGAATGTTTTGTTTCTTTCTAGAGGACTGTGTTTAATACTAGAGGGCTAAGAAAGCCATGTTTGTCTTGCCTCTTTTCAATCTTTTATATTTATCTAAATGTCACAGGTGTGCCTGTCAAGATTTAAATGCTAAGCCTCAATAGATGACATTTTTGGTTTCAAATCAAAACTTTATTTTATGCTACAAAAGACAGAATTTCCTAGCTCCATTTAGGAACATAAACTTGGAGTCTTTTTCCCCCCTGCAACCTCATTGTTAAACCTTGTCTACATTTTTGATCATAACATGTAAAAAGCTTCATAAAATGGATTTCATTATTGTACTTCCCCAACTCATGTTGCAAGCAATATAAATTTCCAAGGTAACCAAGAGAAGCTTACCTTTGAAATGTCAGTTTCAAATCAGTCATGATTTGAACATAAAGAACAAAACTTGATTGCAGGAAATACGACTTCAGCAACAGAGGGGTCAATGTCTGGAATACTCTACCTGACTCTGTGGTTTCTTCCCCAAACGCCAAAAACTTTAACCTTAGACTGTCTACTATTGACCTCACCCCTTTCCTAAGAGGTCTGTAGGGGGCGTGCATAAGCGCACCAACGTGCCTACCGTCCCTGTCCTATTGTTTCTTTTATATTTTATTTTTCTTATATGTATCCATGTATTCATAACTATGTTTTACTTATACCTATTATATTGTAAGCAATTGACAAATACATAAATTAAAAAAAAACATAATATATTGTGAAAAATTACTTTCTTATTTAGAGAGGGCTACAAAGATTAGACAGCTTGTAGTGCTCTCAGAGAAAGAAGACCTCTCAGTCAGAATATCATACAATTACAATTCAGAATTCACTATGCCTTTCATAAGGGGCAAATTGAGGGAATTTATTTTATTTATTCATTCATATTTTGCATTTCTAAACCACCTATCTCCTTCAAAGAGGAAATCTGGGCAGTCTTCAGTACAACATCAAAATATAAAACAATATATGAAAATTAAAATGTTAGAGTTAAAATTTTGAGTTAAAAAATAAAAAATATTAGGAAGCAGGAATAATTAACTCTGTTAAAATTTGGTTGACAAAGGCAAAGGGATTATTTTAGAAGAGAAAGCAGGGGACGGTTATGTCTGTTTTAGTATAATTCTCTACTACAATATCAATACCTATTCTTAAATTGTGTGTCATGCCCCTGTTGGCATATGATTAGGAGGGGGAGGTCAAGCAGCTGACAGGGAGTGGGAGTGTGGCTCCGGTGGCTGTAGAGGAAACCGGGGAGGGGCACAGTCTGGCTGGACAGAGCAGGGAAGAGGTAGAACAAGGGAGAGGGAATTTAGAGGAAAACCCAGGCCCACCCCTTCTAGGGCATGCAGATAAGGGAGCAATGTGGGTTATGGGGGAGAAGGAGGCCCTGATTCCCTTCATTGGCTGCAGCTGGGGAAACAAGATAAAGAGGGGGGTTTGCGCACAGAATCTTGCTGGAAGCAAAGTGTGCATTATCTTTGTTTGTCAAGTCCTATCTGAGTTCTGATGTCCTCCCAACTGTATGTGTTTCGTTATCTTTTGAGTTCTGCAATTCCTTATCCTGCCCTGTCTTTTTAATTGCTGCAGCATGGTTTGTGTTGGTTTTTATTTATAATTTATATGTACTTTTGGTTTGGACTAAATTTCTTCTCTTTAAAAACTGTTCTTGGGAGAGTTTTTTCTCCAGCCAATAATAACTGAACATTGGGGGCCAAGTTGGGGGAATTAAAGGGACTTTACCTACTTTTGTGACTTTGTTGCTTTTGTGCCATGCTCTGGGTCATCACATTGTGCTGAGAAACTGACTCGATGGCACCCAAAATATAATAATGTTAATTACATTAATATTTTAAATTATATTGTAATTTAAAATTATATAAACAGATATCATTCCACTCATTCTCCCTTCTGGGCTTTGAAACAGCAGAATGCAACAATCAAATAGGGCAACAGCCCAAATTGTTGTGCCCCGGGAATGTTACAAAGTATTCATAAGACCAGCGCTGGTTAATATGCTACTTAATAAATGAAATTATTAATGAGTTCCCTATGGCGCCATTGTATACAGTTTGGGAACTGCAGTCTCTGATCTAACAGCAGTTATCTTTCCCCAGACCATAAATCAAAGGCTTGAGAAGCAGTTGAAAAGAAAATGGACTATTAAAATTTGTAGGCACATGAGTGGGCTATTTGTTTGAAGCTTACATTGGGATAAAGTAGCATTTAACGTAAAATAACATTTGTACTTTAAAGCCCATGTTCAGGAAATCAAAGAAAGAAGGGATTTGCCAAATACCATAAATTTCTTCATACATGAGATGAGAATCAAAAGAGTAGGAGAAAGTGAAATTAACCAAGGTATCCATTCCATCACTAAACTCCTATATGCCCCTTGCATTTTGCCTTTTTCTATTTTTTTTGTTTTTCAATATCAGGCTTCCTTTCAAAGGAAGAATAAAATTACCTTTTCTGAGATTTTGGGATTGATCAACTCCTGATCAAATTAGAAAAAACTTTCCCTCTGTTTTGGAAAATAGCTCAGTTTGCAAAGTCCAAGGAAAGTATTTTTGAAGTGGGACCAGGACTTGCTTATTTCTGGATAGTATTTGTTCTAATCCAAAAATAAATGTTCATATTTCAATGTAATTCCCATAGGTAACTTTGTATTAGAGAGCTGCTTCTGAAGCAACCAAAAAGAAATTGCTTTTGTGTATATACTTATAATAAATTGTTATATATGCCTGACAGTATTAATTATATATGCCTAACAGTATTAATAAAAATACAAAGTACAAAGAGTATTTTGTTATTCCTCCCTAACTGTTCCTGTGCTATCAAAAAGAGTTCATTATTTTTTTCTGTTTGTTATCACATTTTTAAAATCAATGAGCCATTTTTTGAGTTTAGAAATGAATAGGATTTTCCCCTTCTATTTTCTGTATGTTACTTTGGGCGGTGGCTATTCCAAGTGAAACCACATTTGGCATATTATCTTGTCAGAGCTGAAGAAGCTTCTTGGATGAGAAGCAAAATGTCTTCAAAGGAAAAGCAAGAAAGTCCATTTGCCTCCTGAAAAAGCACCCTTGGGACAATCATGGCCTGGGTGACTGAGAATCTCTACAAACTTTTAGCTATATAGTTTGGAATGAACACCCTTCAAATGGTGTGGGAGTAGGAATGGATTTCCAGAGGAAAAAATTGCAGACGACAAGAAACAGGAACACTACTCAGGTGACTCTGAAGACACAGATAAACCTCCAAGTGCTTCAACTACCCTCTGAAGAGATGCAAATGACCAGCTGCCTGCAAGCAGTATAAATCCTTCCATTCCCCACTATCCTGTCAGAGCTGAAGAAGCTTCTGGGATGAAAAATAACATGTCTTCAAAGAAAAAACGAAGTCCAGTTGCCTCCTGAAAAAGCACCTCTCCGACAACTATGACCTGGATGACTAAGAATCTCTACAAATCCATTTGGAATACTGCATCCAGTTCTAGTCACCACAATAAAAAAAAGATATTGAAACCCTAGAAAGAATGCAGAGAAGATGATAAAAGGTCTGGAGGATAAACCATAAGATGAATGATGGAGACATATCCAGTCTAACATAAAGAAGGACTAGAGGTGATATGATAGCAGTCTTCCAGTTGTTGGAGGGCTATCACAGAGAAGAAGGGATTGACCTATTCTTCAAAACATCATTAAAGAGATTAAAGAGAGATCCAGCCTAGAACCAACTAGAAATTTTTTTGACAGTGAAAACAAATTTATCAGTGGAGTGGCTTAGATTTGGAAGGTGCTCCATCCATGGAGGTTTTCAAGAAGAGACTGGACAGCCATTTGTCCAGAATAGTATAAGATGTTTTGCTTGAACAATGATTTGGACTACAAGACCTATAAGGTTCCTGCCAACCCTGTTGTTTTATATGATATTTATTGCAGCTCATAGAATGCTTATAACAGCATAATCCTGATATTACTTTATGAGTTCCTGCCACCAGCTATAGTATATGTTCTATCTATTAGAAGGATCTCATCTATATAATATCTTACATGCAAAGAGCTTTTCCATTCTAGGAAGGCTCATCCCATCCCATCCTATGATGATATTCCTCACATAAAAGACCTCTCCCTATTTTCAGAGTATTTGCTATTGTCCACAATCTGAATGCTAAATGGACTCCAGTAAGTAGTTCCTGATAGTTGGCAACAATTCTGTGCTTATTATAAAACTTTCTTAACAGCAGTAAAATCCCTGTACTGAACAAATGAGGTACTCAAATCTCATCATAAATGCTATTAATTAAAACAGACATAATCTGAAGTGCATTGCAAAAATACATCGAAACAAGAGCAGCTATTCAAGGAAGGAGCCTGATCATTTAGGGACATTTAAAGACCATTAATGCATATCTGCGGCTGATTTTATGTGATGTTGTCTCCTCTTCTCTTGCAGAATGAGATCATTTCAATGTATATTGCAAGTCCAAACATTCTGTTAGAACGAGTCCATGTTGCCATTTAAAAAGAGTTGTGCTTGAAGCGACAAAAGAGCAACATTGAGGTATGTTCCCCTTCTTTGTGCAATTATTAAAATTAGCAATATATGCATTGTCTGAAGATATTGTGTAGAGAGAAACTTAGAATTAATATGCATTCTGTTGAAGCTTTGGTTATTATTGCGGCTTTTATTGAGAAAGAATGATGGCTTTTATTGAGCAGGAGGAATATAAATTTAGAGAAAACACTTGTGGTTTAATTGTGGATTGTTCTAAATGTAGCTTCAAATGTTATCTTGCACAGTTTCTAAAGCTGAGTTAGAATTCAACTGTAATTTAAACATGTTTAATTAATTGCTTTATGATTTATGTTATATGATTATCCTCAAGAAGGAGTTGGACTTGGCATGGTCATTCCAGTGAAAAATTGCCTGGGAAATGATGTCTTTATAGCTAGACAATTTGAATAATAACTTATATGGACTATGATGTGAAGTTCACTAGGGAGATGGAGGTTCTTCTAACCAGACAAAATTAGTGTTTTGTAGATGAATGGGATTCTAAAGCAGAAATAACTTATTTTTATTGTTGTGATCTGAAAGCATTTCTATCTATCTTGTCTATCTATCTATTGTCTGTCCTTCCAATCTTCCTGTTTAGGTATCTGGTAGCATAATGAATACACTTGATACATGGCACATTGGTTTAATCAAGCTTGTCAATGGTTCTTGGGAATTTTGGGTTAATTGTTGCCTTCTCAGATACAAAGGTTGAGCTACAGCCTTCATGCAGGTCAAGGACTAACTGCTACTCTATCCTTTGTGGGGGATACTGTCCCCAACACAGTCTGCAATTGCAATGTGTGTGACCTTTGCCTTCTTTAAGGAGGCTGAGATAGAGTGAATGGTTCAGTTGTTTTCACACCTAATATGGGATTACAAGTCACAATCTCCAAATTTCTAGCCTAGGAACTTGATCACTACACAATACTGGCTCTCTTTACCACATTTCAAATGACAATTGGTGAATGTTAGCACAGAAAGAACCTAAATCTTTCATGCCTCTTGTCTGTATTAATAAATTAACCTATAGAAGCTAGAGAGCCTTGTAGTTCTTAAAACTCCTTTGGACCCAAACAAGTTATGGATCTGTACATTCTACATCTTTACATGCATTCTCCAATTCTATGCGTAATGCTACCATAATACCATTGTGCATAACACTCCTTGACTGTCTCTGCCCTCACCAAGTCGATGGACATATGTACAGAGTAGTTGTACTCTTGTTACAGTAATTACTGTACAATCAGAGTTCTTGATTTAGAACAGCTATGCCCTAGCTAAATTTGTTATCAAATTTCTACATCACTCATCTCACCTTTTTGGTCATCACATGCAAAAAAGATGTTGAAACTTTGGAAAATGTGCAAAAAAGAGCAACTAAGATGATTAAAGGCCTGGAGGCTAAAACATATGAAGAACGGTTGCAGGATTTGGGTTTGGCTAATCTAGAGAAGAGGAGGACTAGTGGTGTCGTGATAGCAGTGTTTCAGTATTTGATGGGCTGCCACAAAGCAGAGGGTTAATTTACTCTCCAAAGAACCAGAGGGCAGGACAGGAAATAACAGATGGAAACTAATCAAGGAGAGAAACAACCTGGAATTAAGGAGAAACTTCCTAACAGTGAGAAAAAATAACAATTAAAGAACAGTTTGTCTTCAGAAGGTGTGGGTGATCCATCAATGGATATTTTTAAGAACAGACTGGACACCACTTGTCTGAAATGGTATAGGGTCTCCTGCTTGAGCAGGGGGCTGGACTAGAAGACCTCCAAGGTCCCTTCCAGCTCTATTCTGATTGATTGAGTTCCATGTGATTCACATGAATCTGAACAGTTTACAAGCAAGATAAAAGAGATACAGGAATTGAAGAACTTTAAGATCCACATTGGATAAACATGATATAAGAAGGCAGTAGGAAATAAAACTCAGTATAATCACTACCTTAATAAAAAAACGTTATGGTTTTTCAATGCAGCTACAGGATCATATGACCAAATTTGATGGCCACTGTGTAACTATTTTAAGAATTGTTGTTTGCATTATTAACAGAGTGATCAAAAATCAAGGCCTCCAAAACCTCTTTACCTGAAGGAATGAGAAATAATGCAAAGATTTATAAAATCATGTTGTGTAGTGCACAAAAGAATGACACCTTGGTATGAAAAGTAGCAACAAATTATTTGCTATTCTTTGAGAGCAATCTTTGCAGATTCCCCCCCCCCCTTCATTATGATATTTTTCTTATATGTAAGCATTATTTTTCCAGAAAATTTAGCTGACAGTTTGGAATGGGAAATCTACTAAAACTTTTACTTATAGAATGTGTCCAAAATCCATGACCCACAATTCCCAAGGAGTGGACTTTGGGAAATGTTTGCTACTGGCATAGGTTCATGTGATCGTCATTTTCAAAATATGATGACAGTTTCTCAGTCAATCTTTCAATACCTCACTTCCCCTCCCCCACCGAGCATCAGTTACTTATGGGGAAGGGAAGGAAGTTATCTCTCAATTCCTTTTCTGAGTAGAAAAAACTCATAAAAAACTCCCAAATCCCTAAGTCATCAGATTCAATAACGTAAAATCCTATACACATTGCCAGAATTGACCATGGGTGGATCAAAAAGCAGTAAAAATGGAAGTGACTTATGACTTCCTGTATCCTCATGAGAAGCTGGCAAGGGACCTCAGAAGTCCTTCCTTCCTTCCTTCCTCCCTCCCTCCCTTCCTCTTTCCCATCTTCATCTTTTTTCCATCTCCTTCCTCTCTCCCTCCCTCTCTTTCCCACCTCCTCCCTCCCACCCTCTCTTCCTTTCCCTCTTTCTCATCCTCTTCCTTTCACCCTCCCTCCCTTTCCATCCATCCATCCATCCACCCACCCACTCATCCATCCATCCATCCATAACCAACATGGAAAGAGGAAAGTGTAATATTTTTCTCCTAGCTAGCTTGGGCGTGAAATAAAATTAACCTAAATTTGGAAATGACATGATAATCATGGCATAAAGGATTCCGGTTGGCACGTGCACAAGACTCCGGGAGGCTGGGGATCTGGTGCTGAGCCTGTAACAGCCTTCTCTCCTTTCAGCAGCTTGTCTAGCAGCAGATTGGTTCATTATCAAGCAACGCCATTAATCTCTTTTATTAGCATTTTTTAAATAAACAAACAATGATTCTGCTGTGTTTGACACAAGTGGTGCATTTTAATTTTCTTGTATTACTGGCTCTCTTTGCAACAATTGAGATTCAAATGCACCACTCCATTCCAGCAAATCTGAGTTTGGCATTTGAGGTGCCATATGACAACAACATTGTGTGCATGTTAAATGAAAGTGTGCTAATTTTGCATCTTGCACGTGCAGTACAGCACTAACCCAGTAACATTTCATTTCATTGATGGAGAGGCAGGAATACATACCTTGTTTAAAATGAAAGGGAAGGCCAAACTATTTTGTTTGCTTTATCTTTACTATCTGTATCCTTTTCCAGACTTTCTTAGTAATCCTGCTCACCTTGGTCCTTTGGTCACTTTTAACCCAGGGTAGTCTTCAAAAATCTCAGCAACTGGCTCTCTGCTCTGTTGCTGGGTGGGCATGGCCATGATGGCCTAATCGGCCTCCTGCACCATGGCAGGGGGTGGCATTTTCTCTCTTCCCAGGCTCCAGAGGCTTTTCTCGAACCTCAAGGAGAGCAAAAACACCTCCCCGGGTTCCGGAGGCCCTCCGGAGGCTGGAAATGGGCCCGTTTCCAGCCTTCCAGAGCTTCTGGGAGGCCTGTTTTTCACCCTTCCTGAGCTTCTGTGTGGGGCCTGCACTTACCTCACATCCAAAATGGGCTGCATGGAGATGCCTGGGAGGGGTGGGGCGGGGTGAGAAGGGCCAGCCAGGGGTGGGAACCGGCCATAAGATTAGCGGAATCCTTAGCCCACCCCTGCTTTTAACTATGGTTCTCATCATACTGTTTTAAGGATTGTGCAGCCATTGAACAGACTAGAGGTGGTATGTGTGTGTGTGTATAAACAGATAGACAGATAGATAGACAGACAGACAGACAGACAGACAATGAGATTTTTGGAGGAGTTTTCCACTTTACAGTGAGACTCCACAATAGAGATTATGAACTGATAGCATGTGTTAATGTTAGGTTTGGTGATGCTTAACTCCATAATCAAAAATTGGATTACTCAGCAGAAGACTCACAGACATAACTAGGCAAACTTCGTTTCTTTACATCAGATAGGAATAAAACATAAGCCACACACCCAAAGAGGATTGCAGAGCATCTAAAGATACAGGCGGTACCAGTTCTCTGCTAATATAACCGTTCTCTCTAGCTCAGGAGCTGCTGGTTCCTGCTTCACCAACTGCATTCCCTTCACTGTAAGTGTCCCAGTGAATATACAGGACCAAGGAAGAATAATGTCTTCTAGAATCATATCTTTTAACAATTAAAACGAGGTTGCAATGAAAGTCCATGAACATGTATATTCCTGGCCAGATTCTATTTTTTAAAAAAAAGAGAAGCCAGAATCGTTGCAGTGAATTGTGCCAACTAGGATAGATTTGGCTTTCTTTGTCTACCCAGGTGTTCATGCTGGGCTTGTTTATTGCTAGCTCATCTTCTACTTACCTCTCGATAATCACAGTTGTGCACCCCAGTTTGTGTCTCAACATTAGTATTCATAACTGCCTGTGAAATGCATTATTCCAAAACATGCATTCAGAGATTAAATTACAATGCTTCCACAGTTTAGCTGTTGCTTCATTCATTCAGTAAGGAATGAAAGCTTTTTCTTCTTAATAAATGCACAATAGCTTCAAGAGCTTCATGAACAGACCTTGGGAATCACTTGACTTTTTTTTTAGGTTTTTCTGCCCTAGGACAATCAAATAGCTGTTCCTGTTGATTTAAGAGACAAATTTTGAAAATATCATAGGGATTGTTAAACTGACTGCATGGTCAGTTTAATAAACAAGTACCACATTAACATCTGGAAAGATGTTAACAAAAATGAATCAGCAAGTTGAAACAATCCTGATAAAATAATCTGCAGGAAGGCCAGTGTCAGATGATGTATATGTGTTTTTCGCTTGTAAATCCTCAGATCTAGAATAATGTCAGATGGTGGTCCATTCAAAATCCAAGAAAGACACCCTTAGGCTTCATTATTATAGAGAAAAGAAACTTTGACTGGAAATCAAGTGGAAGCATCAAAAGAATTCTAGATCTGAGGATTTACGTGTGAAAAACACATATACAAAGTTATGGCAACGTTCCCACCCACAATAGTTCAAACGGTCCATCTAATCGAGGATATGTATAATGTCATGTGGGGCATCTTCAGGTGGTGATGCAGACATCTGGCTGTTGACCTTGGCCTAGTTTGATAAAGACCTGCAGTTGCCCTGCAGAAAGCAAGCAAATAAGCAGAAATAATAAAGTTTTTCCCCAAGTTATACAGTTCATTCTTTAAAATCTCCAGCACTCTTCCCACCCTACAAAGCCCAATTAATTCACACACACACACACACACACACACACACACACACACACACGTTACTATGGCAGCTGAAGAGATAGTGAAAGAAAGGAGTCTTGAAAGCTGACAGCCTGTAAGATATAAACCAGGAGACCAAAAAATAGGAAATCTTCAGTTGTGGATTAAAGGCTCTAAGGGAAACCTCATACCCACAGCTGGATAAAGTTATCCTATCTTTAAAATGCCCATTCTCTTGGTTTTTCTTCACTTATTTCATAATAAATCTTCTCTTTACTGTCAGTATCCAGATGACTTGCCATTATTACACAGAAGAAAACAAAGGGATGGATAGATGATTGATAGATAGATAGATAGATAGATAGATAGATAGATAGATAGATAGATAGATAGATAGATAGATAGATAGATAGATAGATAGGTAGGTAGGTAGGTAGGTAGGTAGGTAGATAGATAGATGGATGGATGGATGGATGGATGGATGGATGGATGGATGGATGGATGGATGGACTCAGAAGGTCATCACACAGCCCATTACCCAAGTCGTTACAACACAGGAGGCTGATAGACACAGCCAATATCTCAGCCACACATGTTCTTACAAAAAAGCCAGCCAATCTGTAAACATCAACTCCATCAACCAATCAAGAAATGACAACACAGCCAACCTCCCCACCAGCATATATAGGGAGACAGCAGCTCAGATCACACTTTGCTCACACAGGCACAAAGCCAAAAGCACCAGCCTGAAGATGGCAAGTGAGATCTCGTCGAAATGTTGCCAAGATAGTCTCAATCTTATACGGGAAAAGACCCAAGACCTGCATATATACACCATATTTTTGTGGCTGCCAAGGGCTAATGATTCTTATTTTTTACTTTCACTCTATCCTGGAAACAGTCCAAAGCCAATTCTGTTTAATTTGCCTGCTGCTTCTCTAGAAATGACATCTGTTCAAATTTACACTCTTTATCATGGCTAACATGTTGTTGTATGTCTGTTTACCCCAAGCCAAGGTTCCAACTGACTTTAGTAATTTGCAATTTCTTTTTTCATTCTCTGCAGGGTTGCTAGGCAGTACATTGCCACATATGCTTTTATTCTTCATGTAATTTCTAAAAAGAGCTGGTGTTTTAATGAACAGGGACAGGAATCTAGATATGACATGCCTGGCCATGTTTAATACTGATGGTTGGGGATATTATCCATAAAATGGAGATGCCTCAAAGATGGCCCAAAATATCCAAAGGTGCAGATATCTCACTGAAAACAGAACCAAATGTAAATCATGGGTCTATGTCCTGGTAATATGAGAAGAGGGACTTGTGTGTTTCTCTCTCTCTCTCTCTCTTTTTCATTCTCTCTCTCTCTGCCTTTCTCTCTCTGTCCCTCTTTCTCTCTGTGTCTCTGTCTCTCTCTGTCTCTGTCTCTCTCTGTCTTTTTCTCTCTCTCTGTCTCTGTCTCCGTCTCCATCTCTTTCTGTATAAATTATGCATTTATATGCACAATTGTTTGAGCTCTAAACTTCATGCACTCCTGGCTGTGGCCATGTGGAAAGCATAAATGAGATTCAATTCTGTTGATTTTTTTCCTAAGAAATTGCCAACCATCACACTTTTCTTTATAAACTTGACAAGCTAAATGTGTGCTAAGGGGACAACGCTGCCTTGATACTCTGCTTCCGATGCTGGACATGATGCAATCTGCTTCAGGGCTCTAAAGTGAACCATCAGAGGTGAGACCACTTTGCCCTGGCCAGCTGCTTTATTTTTTGGAGGCAAGTGGCTTCTGCACACCAGCAGATCAGAAAAAGAGCCAGGAAACAGCTAGAGAAGTTTTAATGTTAATTATTCTTGACAAGGTGCTTCGGGTTGCCTCAAAGCTCTTCCAGCAGTTCTAAAACTCAGGAAAAAAAGTTTTCTGTATGCCCAACTATCAAAGTTGTTTCTGAAGGAGGCCTCAGAAGCAAGGCTGTAAGAAGGTAAGCTGAGAAATTTATTGCACAGAGAAGCTCTGTTGGAGACATTTTGCATGAAACTTTGTTCAAGCCAAACCCTTTGATGTTTCCCTCCTCCTTTTGACTCCATGAAACTCCATCAGTTTAAAAATGACTCTGAGCAAAGGGCCTTGATTGGGTCTCTCCTGGATTGTATAAACAGAGGCATTGAATCAAGATTATGTGCAGTATTAGTGCTACTTTATAAAACCCTATTAAACCACATCTGGAATATTGTGCAATCAATTTTGGTCACCATATTACAAAAAAGATGTTGAGAGTTTGGAAAAAGTTCAGAGAAGAGCAACTAAGATGACCAAGGGCCTTTGGTGGTGCAGGCTGTTAATCATCTAGCACTTAGTGCAAGCTGCCTGCAATTAGTGCAGGCTCGAATCCCACCAGGCTCAAGGTTGACTCAGCCTTCCATCCTCTCGGGGTAGGTAAATTGAGGACCCAAGATTGTTGGCGGCAATAAGCTGACTTTGTAAAAATGCCGCTTGGGGGGGCCAAAAGCCCTAGTAATAAGCAGGCATATACAACGGAATGAAGGCTATTGCTGAGCGCTTAGCATGGTGCTCCATAGACTGTAAGCCACCCTGAGTCTCCGGAGAAGGGCGGCATATAAATTTATTTATTTATTTATTCAAATATGTATACCATCCTCTCTCCCTAAGGACTCAGGGTGGTTCACAGTGAGATAAAAACATATAAATACAAATATAATAAATTTTTAAAATAAATTAAAAGAATTAAATAGATAGGCTTTAAGAGATTAAGAGTGGGGAATTAGAAAAGTTAAAAACCATTTAAAAGCCGAAGTTAAAACCATTTTATATAACTCTAGGCCAGACCGGCTAGATGAAATAGGTGGGTTTTTAGTGCACGCCTGAAGGTCAACATGTCGAGGATGGTCCTTATCTCCAGGGGCAATTTGTTCCAGAGGGAGGGGGCTCTCAGAGAGAAGGCCCGAACCCTCGGGCCCATCAGCCGTCCAGCCGGTGGTACCCCAAGGAGGCCCGCTCTATGAGAGCACACTGGTCGGCGAGAGACTGATGGTGGCAGCAGGTGGTCCTGTAAGTATCCAGGTCTCAAGCCATGGAGCGCTTTAAAGGTGGTTACTAACACCCTGAATCGCACCCGGAAGGCCACCGGGAGCCAATGCAGCTCACGCAAAAGTGATGTAACATGGGAGCTCAGAGGAGCCCCCAAGACCACCCGCCCGGCCACATTTTGCACCAGCTGGAGCCTCTGGGTGCTCTTCAAGGGGAGCCCCATGTAGAGAGCATTGGTGTAATCCAGCTGGGAGATGACGAGGGCGGATGTGACCGTGCGAAATGCGTCCCAATCCAGAAAGGGCCGCAACTGGTAGATCCTACGGACCTGACAAAAAGTCCCCCTGGTGATGGCTGCTATATGATCTTCTAATGACAGCCGTACATCCAGGAGGACCCCTAAATTGTGTGCCCTTTCCGTGGGGGCTAGAAATTCTCCCCCCATGGCCAGCGAAGGAGTAAGCTGGCTGTATCGGGGCGCTAGAAAGCACAGCCACTCGGTCTTGGCTGGGTTGAGCTGAAGTCTGTTTCGCCCCATCCAACCCTGTACAGCCTCCAGGCACCGGGTCATCCCTTCCATGGCTTCGTTAGGGTGGCCCGGGGTAGAAAAGTACAACTGAGTATCATCAGCATACTGATGAAATTCTATCCCAAAGCCACGGATGATCTCACCCAGCGGCTTCACATAAATGTTGAACAGGAGGGGCGAGAGCTCCAACCCCTGAGGTACCCCACAAATCAGGAGCCTCGAGGTTGATCTCTGCCCCCCTGCCAACACAAATTGCGAGCAGTCGGAGAGGAAGGAGGAGAACCACCGTAACATGGTACCTCCCACTCCCAATCCCCCCAGTCGCCGCAATAAGATACTGTGGTCGACAGTATCAAAAGCCGCTGAGAGATCTAATAGGACCAGGACAGAGGAAAATCCCCTGTCATGGGCCCTCCAGAGATCATCAACTAATGCGACCAATGCCGTTTCTGTGCTGTGTCTGGGCCTGAAGTCTGATTGGCGTGGATCCAAATAGGATGATTCCTCCAAGTGCCGGGGGAGTTGTCGTGCCACCACACTCTCAACAGCCATCGCCATAAAGTGAAGGTTGGAGACCGGACGATAGTTAGATAATAAGGTCGGATCCAGGGATGGTTTCTTGAGGAGAGGTCTCACTACCGCCTCTTTCAAGGCATGAGGTAAGAACCCCTCACTCAAGGAAGCAACCTGGAATCAATCGCATGACACCTTCCGGGCGGCTAAAACCAGCCAGGAGGGACATGGGTCCAATAAACATGTGGTGGCATTAAGCCCACCTAGCATCTTGTCCACATCCTCGAGGGTCACAGGATCAAACTTCCCCCAGACAACCTCACCGAACTCCATCCCCATCCCCTCGTCCAGAGTTGCCCAGTCAGAGTCCAACCCATCCCAGATCTGAGTGATTTTGTCCTGGAGAAAATTCGAAAAATCCTCAGCCCGCCCTTGTAGAGGTTCATCCCACGTTCCCACTTCTAGGAGTGAGCGGGTCACCCTAAAAAGGGCGGCTGGGCGATTCCCCACGGATGCAATAAGGGCGGAGAAGTGAGAGTGCTTCGCTGCCTCTATCACCACTAAATAGGTCTTAATATAGGACTGCAATAGTGTTCGGTCAGATCCGGAGCGGGTGGTCCTCCAACAACTCTCTAGGCATCTTTTCCAACACTTCATCTCCCTCAGCTCCTCGGAAAACCAGGGAGCCAATTGGGATCGGCATCAGGTCAGAGGCTGCAAGGGCACGACCTGATTGAGGGCACCAACCGCCGCCCTATCCCAGGCGGCGACCAGGTTCTCAACTGGGTTGTGTGTCTGAGCGCCGGGAAATGGCCCAAGCTCCATCAGGAACCTATCCAGGTCCATCAGGCACCTGGGGCGGAACCATCGTATCGTCTCCACCTCCCTGCGATGAGGGGGTGCAGTATGGAAGTCGAGTGTAAGGAATGAATGATCAGACCATGACAGGGGCTCAACAACTATGTCCCCTACACCTAGATCATCCTGCCACTGTCCAGAGACAAAAGCCAAGTCCAAGATGTGACTCCCAATGTGAGTGGGATCCCTAATTAACTGGGTCAGGCCAGTTATGCAAATAAAAAAAAAAAAGTGGGGTCAATTTATTCTCTGAAGCACCAGGACAAGAAACAATAGTTGGAAACTAATCAAAGAGAGAAACAACCTGGAAGTAAAGCGAAACTTCCTAACAGTGAGGACAATTAACCAGTAGAACAGCTTTGCCTCCAGAAGTTGTGGGCGCTCCATCACTGGAAGTTTTTAAGAAGAAACTGGACAGTCACTTATCTGAGATGGTATAGGTTCTCCTGTTTGAGCAGGGGGCTGGACTAGAAGACCTCCAAGGTCCCTTCAAGCTCTATTCTACCTATTTTGTTTGAAATCTATAGGAAAATATTTCTCCATTATTCTCTTTGCCTTTCATCCCACCTCTGTTGACCCTCTCTACACACACTTTTTCTGTATTGGACTTCTCAGGGCAAATCCTTCTTCTTCTTGATATTGTCAGCTGCTACCTTGTCTCTCATGTTCAGCCCCCACACACTGAATCTATGCATACCTCAGTATCCTGATGTGGTGTATATCTACATATGTATGTGTGTATGTGTGAACATATAACTATAGATACCCATAAATCCTTGTCATGGGCTGCTGATTGGGTTAGCTTTTAAAGTCTTGAGAAATATAAAGTACTTTGAAAAGAATGCATCAGCCACTACACTTTCTGGTTAAAAATACCCCAAGAATAACAGATTCCTGTCTGGCCAAGCTGTGTTGCTTTGATCTATGCACTATTCAAAATACGATTCCATCACTTCAGGCACAATATAATATGACATTTGCTTCTATTTCATAGCATATTTGCCCTTTTCAGATTAAAGAAAGTCTTTTTCATTTTGTCCATCATGGCATAGGAGAAATTGGAGCAGGCAGTTTAATAACTCTACCAACAGTAGAGGAGGAAGTGGCATAAGGAAATGCGTGTGTGTGTTGAAAAAAAGGCAATCTAAAATTCAGCATCTAAGAGCCTCTCACATGGAAATGACTAAGTAGTTATAGCTCAGTAATAACTTTGGGGTAATGGCAACTCATACTGGAAAATCAAATCAAATGATGATTTGCAGTTTAGCAATGCTCTTTAAGAGGGTCAGTTTTTATATGCTAAGTGCAAGCAGGTTTACATTAAGATAACACTATTTAACTCCTGATCTATGAAAAGTGATGTTAGTAATTAAGAACAAGGGGTTTCATCCTCCTCCTCATTCTTAAATGCTGTAATCTGTTATTTAATTTGGGGGGGGGGAGTCTCTGATGAAGAAGATTTCAGTGGGAAAGAAGTGTTTCTTTTAAATACAGTAATATACAAAACTACTGTATAATACACAGAGGTAAAAGCCTGTCAACACAATCTCATTGACTGAAGAGTCATTGACTGAGATGGATGGCTACAGATATTGAATGAATGAATGAATGAATGAATGAATGAATGAATGAATGAATGAATGCTACCAGAATGACCAAATGAATGAAATCTTATGCATGTTGACTCAGTGATGGCATCTACAAAGAATAAAATAGTCACCCACTGCATAAGCGCACCAACGTGCCTACCATCCCTGTCCTATTGTTTCTTTTATTTTTATTTTTATTATATGTATCCATTTCATATACTCATAACTATGTCTATACTTATACCTGTAATCTTATAATCGCTTGACAAAATAAATAAAATAAATAAATAAATAAATAAATAACTTGTTCAGAGAAATCCAACTTCATGGAGATTGCATTGCCTGCTTCTACGAATGGATATTTGATATGGAGCTATCCTATCTGGTACCCAAGTAATGTGATTCCTCTTTTCAAACATCCATATTAAACATATAAGAGAGAAGTCATACTTATGGTAACATTTCCCACCCATTTTTTTTCATTAAACAGTTGATACAGATAATAGTGAGTCAACTGAACTAATAATCTGACATAACATAGGTTTAAATATATATATATTTACTAGAGCTGTCTAGAATTTTGCTATGGAAATATTGTTAAATCACATGGTGGTATTGTGAATAAATTCACGTTTTTTTAATGTGAAAAAAACAGGATTTTCCCAGACACTTTAGAAATCAGAATAAAATCGACCTAATGCACCAAGTCAGCTTAGATGTCTGAACTGGATCTCCCAAATCAGATAGGATCAGTCTAATTGTGTAGATTTCCTGAATAAATAATGCTAGTTGTATCAAAGTTGATCACATATGTCTAATATTCCTGCTTAAATTTATCTACTTTATATCCATTGAATATAGTATTCTTATTAAAATCTGACTTCTGTGGTGTTCTCAGATTTGGGTTGGGTTTTTAAAAAAATATATATTAGATCTACATTAAAGATTTCTAAGGTTTTTTCCCACCTCTTGGTGACAACATTTTCAAAATATTTTAATGATCTCAAAATCTTAAAGCCTCAAGATTTTTCTAGCTCTGAATTTTTGAACCAAAGTTCAGGAATTTTTGACTAGAAGATCCAAATAATCAGATGTAGCAGGTAATGAAAACAGCAGTAAAAAGACAGTTTCAGCAGGAAGAAACAGGTTAATGATGAGACTCAAGTCCAATGTAATTGCAAAGATACGCCTTACTGTAGCATTCTTATAGTTAGGATGATGGGCTGGGCCTTCGGTTGTATATACACTCACTTAAATATATTTTAGCTCTATAGGGATAGTCTTATAGACTTATATACAGTATTGCTTTCATACTGCTTTGGAGCACTCTCTAAGAGATTTACAGAGTCAGCATATTTCCCTCAACAATCTGGATCCTCATTTTACTGACCTTGGAAGGATGGAAGGCTGAGACAACTTAAAGCCCCATCAGGATCAAACTCCAGGCTTCAGGCAGAGTTTGCCCGCAATACTGCATTCTAACCACTCAACATCAGTGCTCATATTTTTCTATAAATATAACTCATTCCAGAATCATAAAATAGAGGGTGATAAACAAATGTCTCTAAAATAGTTCAATTTTAAGAACATTAAGTCCAGATTGAAAACTATCAAATTGCATGGAGATATGACTTTCCAATTTGCACAAAAGAGTTGTATTATTGTCTCTTGATTGCAAACAAACAAACAAAAATTTGGATTATTGCATAGCTCTGAGAGCCAACAGAAATTTACTAGCATCTAATTTGGCTGATTGTTAAGCAGAGTTGATTCAAGTCTGTGTTTTTCCGGCTTAGATAAGAGCTTCATAAACAAAAGTTCAAATCATGGAATTCTTTGTTTATCCCTGGAATTAAGTCACCTCCAAATTAGTTGTCCTCTGTACTGGACCAATTTCTGTAATTTGCAGGCAGTGTTAGGCTTGGTATTATGAGTTATATGACCTAAAATGTTTGGGAAATGCCAAGTTTGAAAAGTCACTCTCAATTTAATGAATTCTTCAGGTTTGAGATAATGCCTTTTGCTTCTGTTTTTTCCTGCAGAGTTTATTTTTTATTTTTTAAAAACTAATTTTATTTCTGCAAAGTTTTTTTAAGTTAGCACTTTGCCACGATGTGAATTATTTCATCATGCTGTGAATTAATGATTTTGATCATTAGTCAAACACATGAGCTAAACTTAAAAATTATAATTCAAAACACTTAGAATGATTTACTTGGAGCACCTTATTTGGAAAAACTTGTTTTCATTTTTTTTTAATCACATCAGTTTGAAATATAGATGAGAGAAGAGCCTTTTAGATGATTCTTGGAAACAACATCATCATGAAAACATCTGATAATGGCACTAGGAACTGGCATATATATCATTATTCTGAATCTTGTATACTGGCTATATCATTAAATGGAGAAATTTCAATCACTTAGAGACATAGTTTATGTATGCAACATATCAGAACCTTCTCTATGGCTTAGGTGAGCAGCAAGGATGCCAAAGACTATATGTAACTTTCACCTAATCCTTGTTGTTTTTATCTAATGTAAGAAGTGACAGGTTTTCCATTATTCTGAGTCTTCTGAACTTGCCTGTCAAGTTTATCAGTGCGTGGAAATTTCTCTTGACAAAGCTGTTCTCTGTCACATAATGAAATTCTCAGTTTCCCTAGAAGTTTTCCAAAAGTGATGCCAATTACACTCCAGGAAAAAGCTTAACTTTCATAATTGGCTTACCAGGTTATGAACCCATCTTTAAAATTGTCATTATGAGAATTCAGTCTATTTCTGAATGTTTGCACAAGCCCATCTCCAAAATGCATCTTGGGGGTAACAATTTGTAGAACACAATTTTCACCTTGTATGCCATGCTATGTTGTGTCATAAAACAGGCGTTAGTTTACAGTTAGAGTTGATCAACACTTGTCCAAGAGCCAAGGGTAGTAACACCTTTTCTACTTGTGATGGTTATTTCAGGTGTAATTGTGGCCTTATTCAAATGACTTGGGTAGTCTTTGCTCAGCCTGGTTTTTTTTTTTAATCAATAATTAACCTATGCCCATTTTGCAGGATTTAGATGGTGATCACTAATTCTTTTAAATGAATATTTTACCTGATAGAATTATTTTCCACCCTGAACAGGAGATAGAGTCTTATCTTTTAAGTTCACATGTATATTATTTCTTTTCTGGGTTGTTTCCAAATGAATTATTCTTTATTCATCTAGCTGCGAGAGGCAAGTGAGTATAATAGCTCTTAATTTTCCCAATGTTTATGGCCCATTTTTTGCTGTTGTCATTGCACAGTGACAACCTGCATTCCTTCTGATATCAAATGACATGAATTAGGCCATATGTTCCCTTCTGTTGGCACCACTCAAAGGAGAAGTTTGGCAACAGCTATCCGAATATAAGTAATGACAAATAGAATGCGAAGTCATATGAGATCTGCTTTCACTGTCTTTTCAGATTTTTGTAGAAAAGCTGATGAAAGTCTGTGCGTGCAAAACTTTCAACCCGAGCTCAGTGGCACTTAGGATCCTATTGCTTTTTTAAAAGAAAGGCAATTTTTCAAGAACAAGCTTAAGCATATACGCATCCTGTGCCTTTGAGCAGGATGCGTGGATCATGTTTGGCATGGTTTTCTCTGTTTGCTTCCACTGAAGATTACCTTTCCAAGATTTTTCTGAAGTTGCCTCAAGATAGGAACATTGAGTTTGATGAACAGACTGTACTTTCACTTCCAGTTCTCTGCCTCCAAGCACTTATATGGATTTCCAATAAATACCCACTTTCCTTTCTCCTGGTAAAAGAAAAAAGAAAAAGGAAAGCCTAGCTGTTTTTCTACTCAAAAACACATCCAAGGGTTATATGACCAGTTACTTCCTTTTCCTTCCTTAAAAATGAGAGGAGTTGACCCCAAAAAAAGCAGCTGAGCAATTAACAATATCTCTAAATATACCAAAGCTCCTTTTTCAAATGGCAACTGAACTTTGTTTTTTCCTTGAAGATGTTTTGCTTCTCATTCAAAAAGCTTCTTTAGTTCTTCAGTTCTTCTTGGATGAGAAGCAAAATAGTAGTCCCCGCCATATTTCTTAGGTTATTAAGAGAACTAATACTGGATTTTTTTACAAGACTTTTTAACACCATTTAGGAATGTGTTCAAATTTCCCCCCCAGAAAACTCTTTCAGTTTAAACAACTTAGATGAGGGAATAGAAGGGGAACTCATCAAATTTGCAGATGACACTAAGCTGGCAGAAATAGCCACTATCCTAGAAGATAGGCTCAAGATCCATATGGATCTTGACAGACTTGAACACTGGGCCCTATCTAACAAAACAAAATTCAATGTAGTGAAAGTAAAGTTTTGCACATAGGCAAGGAAAACCAAAAGTACATATATACACTGGGTGAAACCAGGCTTGATAGCAGTAACTGTGAGAGGGATATTGGAGCCTTAATGGACAACTAATTGTCCATTGGTGCCACAGTGGTTAGAGTGCAGTACTGCAGGCTACTTCTGCTGACTGCCAGCTGCCTGAGGTTAGGCAGTTCGAATCTCACCAGGTTCAAGGTTGATGCAGCCTTCCATCCTTCCGAGGTGGATAAAATGAGGACTCAGATTGTTGGAGGCAAGAGGCTGACTCTGCAAACCGCTTAGAGAGGACTCTAAAGCCCTATGAAGTGGTATATAAGTCTATGTGCTATTGCTATTGCTAAATAGGAGCCAACAGTATGCAGCGGCAGCCACAAAAGCCAATGCAATCCTAAATAGCATTAACAGAGGGATTCAATCAAAATCATGTGAGCTACTAATGCCACTCTATAAAGCCTTAGTAAGACCACACCTAGAATATTGCATCCAGTTTTGGTCACCACACTAGCAACCAAGATGATTAGAAGACTGGAGATTAAAACATACGAAAAAAGGTTACAGGAACTTGGGCCTGACTAGTCTAGGGAAGAGAAGGACCAGGGGAGACATGATAGCAGTCTTCCAATATTTGATGGGCTGTCACAGAGAGGAGGGGCTTAAGCTATTTTCCAAAGCTCCCAAAGGCCAGACAAGGAATAATGGATGGAAATTGCACAAGGAAAGATTCAACCTGAAAATAAGGAGAAATTTTCTGACAGTGAGAGGAATTAACCAATGCAACAGCTTGCTTTCAAAAGTTGTGGGAGCTTCACTATTGGAAGCTTACAAGAAGAGACTGGACTGCCATTGGTCAAAAATGGTGTAGGATCTCCAGTTTGAGAAGGGGGTTGGACTAGATGATCTACAAGGTCTCTTTCAACTCTGTTATTCTGTTCTATTCTGGGTTTCTAGTTCTTTATTTCAGGACGATTGCATTTGCTGATTTATTTAGGAAGTTTATATGGTACCTTTATATGATTTATGTGGCACCCTTCTTATAAACACACCTTCCGTGAACACTATGTGAGTAATCATTTAAGCCTCCCAAAATTAATAATTAATTAGTCCCTCTGTTAGCATTTATTATGTAACTTGGAGCAATTGTATCTAACAGTTACTGAAAAACTTCTTGTTTCTTTCTTCATTCTAATAAAATAGGTTTTTTTTGCCAGCTAACATCAGGTATATTTATTTATTGATTTGATTTCTATAGCCACTCGTCTCAACAAATGACTCTAGATGGCATGCTTCTTAATGAATATGCTTGGAGTCAGATCATATGAAATTTTGAAAAAGCACTAAAACAACTTTTTTCCCCTAAGCAAACTTTCTATAAATAAATAAATATGTTGTTACCTTTAATATATAGTGGCTTATATCATATGACATGGAGCTTTTAGTTTAGAGCCTCTTTATTTTTGATCTGATGTTATAATTGATTATAGTATCAAATGTTTTATTCTATGTTTGTACTGCACTTAGTTATTAAGAGCATAATAAATAAAACTGCTACCATCATCTAGAATTAATGAACACAAGAATATGAGTTCAGAATACGAGTTTTCCATCTCTTTGATCTGATTTCCAAATATAGAAGGCCAAAAAAGAAGAAGAAACAGAAAAATGACTTAATGTGGGTTTATTGTAATAAAATATGGATTAGCAACTTCTGTCAGAAGCAGGCACAATGCCTTCCACAAGAAGTATAATTTGTGAAGCTGTAGGGAGCCCTGCTCTGGACTTCCTCACTAGCAAATGAATGGATATAATCAGCTGGATTATTGGTTTCCATCTGCCATTCATGGCAGGAAACCAAGCTTACTGGTCTCTGATTATCTGCTTGTTTGGGATCAAATTGTAACCTCTACAAGGTTAATAATTTTCAGTGGGTTGATGAGAGACACAGATATTAAAAAGAGAAAGAAAGGAGGTTTCTTTTGTGAAAAAGTCATCTACACGCCTGTCTAAATTATAGCAATAGCACTTATATACCATTTTATAGCGCTTTACAGTCCTCTCTAAGTGGTTTACAGAGTCAGCCTATTTCCCCCAACAATCTGGGTTTACCCACCTCAGAAGGATGGAAGGTTAAGTCAACCTTGAGCCTGGTGAGATTTGAAGTGCCAAATTGCAGGCAGTCGGCAGGCAGCAGAAGTAGCTTGCAGTACTGCACTCTAACCACTGCACCACTGTGGCTGATAGAAACAACAATGGACAGTACTGGGTCAAAAATGGCTGCTCATTTTGTGACGTAGAGAAATATGCAAGTAGGCAATGAGGTCAGGTAAATTCATCCATATTTTGCCTTGCTTATTTCTAGTCCTTGCAATGGAATCTCCAGTTAGACTGGAAGGAGGGGTTAAGAAGGGGCCGAGCTTAGAATCCTTGTATTGCAGAAAGTGGCACAGGCCTGGCTTCCCCAGAATCCTAGAAGCCTTATCTGACCATTCCCAAGGGAACACACTCAGACTGGTAAGATTTCTGTAACTTAGGTGACTAATAATAACGCTTCTGCTTGAGACTATTCACAAGTAGTTCTGGTTGCTCATGGCTTCTCAATCAAATTTTGCCATTCAAGGATTTATTCATTGCCACCCAAGGATGAATTTGAAGGAGAGCTTTGACCTTCCAAATCTTCCAAAAATCTAGACAATATTAAGATGTCAGTTGAGTCATTCTAACATAGAGGTCATTTTAGGAGCTATCTGCAATCTAATGCAGGGATCTCCAACCTTAGCAACTTTAAGCCTGACTTCAACTCCCAGAATTTTAAGTCTTTAAGCAGACTTCAACTCCCAGAATTCCCCAGGCACCAAAGCTGGCTGAGGAATTCTGGAAGTTGAAGTCCACAAGTCTTAAAGTTGCTAAGGTTGGAGACCCCTGATCTAATGGCAACCTTTTTCATGGTGCCTGAACCTTCAGAATGAGTGAGGGAGATATGGGGGAGAGTTAAGGGGGGAAATGGATGTGTTAAATAAGGCAGTTCACCTCTTAAAATTATTAATTTTAATAATTTTGAAAATAAGAGGTAGATTCTCCTACTTTTGAAGCATGGCATGCCACATCATCAAGCCAAGAAAGGTTACAGAATAACTGAGTCAGAGGGACACTTGGAGGACTTCTAGTCCAATCTTCTGCTCAATCAGGAGACCCTATAGAATTCAGAACAAATGATTTTCCAATGTCTTCATTCCTCTAAATTCTTCAGCATTTTTCTTTCTTATATACCCCCCCCCCCCGCCCCCCATCTCTCTCCCTGTTCCCTGCTACTCACTTTCCCATTGACTCTAGTGATTTCACAGCCCATTTTCTGTTTTTAAACTCATTCATATTCTACGGTCTTGAGACCATGG
Source organism: Bungarus multicinctus (assembly GCA_023653725.1). Lineage (NCBI taxonomy): Eukaryota > Metazoa > Chordata > Lepidosauria > Squamata > Elapidae > Bungarus > Bungarus multicinctus. Next base: position 8,216,417 of record CM042841.1, read on the forward strand.
CAAATCACTTTCACTCACAGTGTTTCAATCCTGGTGAAAACAGCCTCTTAACTGCTATTTCCCCCAGGATAAAAGTTGCCTCAGGATAAATGTTCATCACTTGTAAATCAGTTAATCTCGGCATGTAATAGAAATAACTTTAAAAAGTGTATGAGATAGCAAAGGAGGCAACCATAAAGGTAAAACAAGAGATAATCATGAGAGAAACCAGGTAATGTGTAAACTTCTGTCTGGATCTTGCTACCTTTTTAATGTATTTTTTATTCATATACATATATACACACACACACACACACTCACATATAGCTAAAGGTTCCTTGCACCTACATGTTAGTTGTTTCCAGCTCCAGAGGGCGGTGCTCATCTCAGTTACAAAGCCGAAGAGCCAGCGCTGTCCGGAGATGTCTCCGTGGTCATGTGGCCGGCATGACTAAATGCCGAAGGCGCACGGAATGCTGTTACCTTCCCACCAAAGGGGTCCCTATTTTTCCACTTGCATTTCTTTACATGCTTTCGAACTTCTAGGTTGGCAGAAGTTGGGACAAGTAACAGGAGCTCATTCCTTTACGCGGTGCTAGAGATTCGAACCACCGAACTGCCAATCTTTCTGATCGACAAGCTCAGCATCTTAGCCACTGAGCCACCGCATCCCTGTTATATATACATACTAATATATATATATATATATATGATCTGGATGAGAACCTGTGGCCTAATGGCAATTACAACTGCCTCACATGTAATACTTCCCAGGTTCGAATCCCAGTAAGGGTATGGATAGCTAACGAGAGCTAAGTAGCTCGAAATAGATCTATACTAGTCTCCCTTATTTATTTATCAGCTCAAAAACCTAACACACACACGCACACACGCACACACACACACATATATATATATGTATACAAAGTAATATATATATAATACAAAGTATATATATATATATATATATATATATATATATATATATATATGTGTTTTCGGAGATTTTCGCGGGTATTTGTATGTGGATCTTTGGTTCTTCGGGTTTTCTCCCGCGTAGAGTTGGAAATATCTAGGCGACGTTTCGATGAAGTCTCATTCATCATCTTCAGGCTTGTGTCTTCGGCCTTGTGCTTCACAAGGCCGAAGACACAAGCCTGAAGATGATGAATGAGACTTCATCGAAACGTCGCCTAGATATTTCCAACTCTACGCGGGAGAAAACCCGAAGAACCAAAGATCCATATATATATATATATACACATATATACACACACATTCTCAGGCAGACTGTGTGTGTGTGTCTGTTTGTTTGCGTGTATATATATATATGTATGTATTTGTTTTCTGAGGTTTTCACGGGTATTTGTATGTGGATCTTTGGTAATTCGGGTACATATGTAATTCGGGTACATATGTATGTATGTGTAATATATATGTATATAGGTGTTATGTGTGTGTATACATATATATATATATATATATATATTTATGTATGTGTCTGTGTGTATGTATGTGCGTGTATATATGTGTGTGTGTGTGTGTATACATATACATGTATGCACACACACACACAAACACACACACATCAAGAGAGTAGAAGCATTGAAATGGAAATGGGCTGGTCACATAGCAAGAAGAACTGATGGCAGGTGGACTAAGGCGAGTTGACATTAAGTGGATCCCACTTGATCCAAAAACATCCATGAAGGAGATCTAAAACAAGATGGATCTATGGTATCTGCAAGTATTATGGGCCCAATTGACAAAAGAAAAGCTCAGGACTGTATTGGAAGTGGATAGACAATGACTAAAATGATGATGATATGTATATATATATACATAGATATACATACTGTACACATATACATATACATACAGTATGTACATTATGTACATATAATCTTCTCATAGCAAATTAGTTGTGGATGAGCTGTTTGGAGGATGGTTTAAGCCTTTTCTTGTCTGTTATTTCTGTGACCTTAACTGTGGGTAAACCATTTAGGGCAGATTAGCTGCAGAGATTCAAAAACAAGTATATGAGATGATAGTTGTGTTCTAAGAAGGGAGGGATGGGTTAAATTCTATCATACTATGGTGCAGATTTTTTTTAAAGGAAGAAGTAGCTGTAATGTGGAGAAATTTGTTTTAGATTTTCCCACATTCTATATACTTTTTATTAGGATTTTGAGTTCGGTCTGCTTCCCTGGGTCTTCCTGATGCTAGAAAATATTGAAGCAATCTAAATGTAGATATATATTCTGACCATCCTTTTTCACTTGACTGCTCTCCTTCCCTTCATTGACGATTAAATCAGTTCTTGAATTTTTTACAAACAAACAAGAACAATTGGCGCTTCGTAACATTTAAGCTGCATAGCCGAGTATGCTTTTATATAAAGAATCTCTCTCTTTCTCTCTCCAGCGTACTTTGAATGTGATTTTACATTTCAACTGTACCCATTTCATTTTTGCAGATATGCCTCTTTCTTTCTTTTTTTTAATATAAATTTTATTTGGGTTTTCACAAAAACATAATACAAATAAAACATCTTTTTTTGATAATAGCATGATCTGTGGAGTCCCTTGGTTTTCACCTAATTAAAAGTAAAAGTCCACCCCAATCCCAGTCACATGGCCCAATCATGGCAGCGTCCACTGGTCTGCTGACATCACCCCTCCTTCATCCGGCGAGGTGTGAGAACGTCCTTGGTTCCCAAGAGAAAATATTTTGTTTTGACTACACAATCCCAATTATCTCTTAACAACCACAGCAAAAAAGAAAGGGACCTTGCAGGTCATCTAGTCCAACCCACTGCCCAAGCAGGAGACCCTACACCATTTCTGACAGATGGCAGTCCAATCTCTTATTGAAAGTCTCAAGTGATGAAGCTCCAACAACTTCCAAAGGCAACTTCTGTTCCATTGGTTGATTGTTCTCACTGTCAGAAAATTTCTCCTTATTTCTAGGTTGAATCTCTCCTTATTCAGTTTCCATCCATTATTCCTTGTCTGGCCTTTGGGTGCTTTGGAAAATAGCTTGACCTTCTCCTCTCTGTGGCAGCCCCTCAAATATTGGAAGACTGCTATCATGTCTCTCCCTCTTCACTAGACTAGCCATGCCCAGTTCTTGTACGATAGACCATAAAGTCAGTGCCATCTTGCTTAGCAATGGTCATAAGTCGATTGTAATTATTCTGGTCATAAACCTGGGACTGCCTATTTTTGGGATCTGCTTCTGTGAGGCACATTGATAAGACCAACATACCACATCTATGACTAATGTACCACATTTCTTCCAAGCTGATGCACATAGAACAGTAACATTAAAATCAATCTGTGAATTTTGTATCACATTTACATAATACCGTCATCTATTCTTTCCTTTTCATTTGCAAACTAGCTCTTTCTCTAACATAAATGCTCACTTGAGAGCCACTTAACATGACACCTTATTGCTCTTTCTATTTCTACGCATATTGAACAGAGACTGCCATATTAAAAGTTCTTTTCTTTTTAAAAAAAAATTTCCAGGTTTCTTATGTGGACCTTCACTAGTTGAGTGGAAAGCTCAGAAAAGCTTAGGTCCATTGTTCAAATATGATCACACAGATAAGTCTGTGTGATCATAAGCTGACATAAAAATCCAGCTTCTAATTGTGATGTCAACCTTTTGTATTTGGTCAAATCAAGAAACAAACTTCTCAAGAAGATTAGACCTAACACTTTATTACCATAGATTGTTGTAATAAAACTTTGTCAATCCGATTGCATTTTCCCTTCACTCTCTCTCTTAGACCCCTAGGAGTTATAATTGATTGACAGAGTTGGAAGGAATCTTGGAGGTGTTCTAGTCTAAACCCCTGTTCAAACAGGACACCCTGCATCATTCCAGACAAACGGTTGTCCAGTCTCTTCTTAAAAGCCTCCAGTGTTGGAGCATCCACAACTTCTAGAGGAGAGCAGTTCCACTGATTGATTATTCTCACTGTGAGGAAATTTCTCCTTCGTTCTGTGTTGGATCTCTCTTTGATACGTTTCTACCTGTTCCTTCTTGCCTTTGAAGGCCCAAAGGTGTTTTTTTTTTTAAGAGGCTACTGGACTTTCTGGTTTTTCTTGAAGACGCTTCGCTTCTCATCCAAGAAGCTTCTTCAGCTCTGACTGGATGGTGGGGCATAGAAGGATTTATATGCCTTGCAAACAGCTGGTCATTTCCATCCTTTTAGAGAGTCATTGAGCCATTTGTGTCATCAGAAAAAGAGAATAGGTTGACCTCCTCTTCTTTCTGACAACCCCATAGATATTGGAGCATTACTATCATATAACCTCTAACCTTTCTTTTCATTAAACTAGGCTGAGTCTTTTTCTAATATTTTTCCTTTTTCCCAGACAGAAAACATGCCATTGCTGATTTTGTTTTTCTAACAGTTTCTGATTGGTCATCAAGGATCATCTTAATGATATTCTTCTTGCGCAAAGCCTTTTATATCTACTTTTATTAAGAAAATGAAATTAGATCAACCTTCTTTACTTTTCATGGCCCATGACCTGAAGGAAGAGATGGACTAATGTACTTTGGGACTTTGGGAATGAACTTTGGCATGCATCCATCATTTTATTCAAGCATAAAAGTTAAATGGAGTACTGCTCTCATGAGTCTCATTAAAAAATAAGGTAAATTAATAAGTAATAAAAATGATCAATATTAAATAATAAATAAATAAAAGTAATAATAAATTAATGATAATTTAATAATACACAAAAATGTAATAATTAATGGGTAAATAATAAAAGTAATTAATAAACATAAGAAAGTAAATTTAAGGTGTTTATTTTTTAATTTTAATTATAATAGATGTTTTGAATTGTATAAGCCACCCAGAGTCATTTGATAAAATGGGCAGCCATAGAAATCAAACAAGTGATCAAAATACTTAATAAACCGAAGCAATAAATAGGGAAAGCAAAACACCCTAAATGCCTAAACTAGGTTCCCTTTTGTGTGAGAAATACCATGGTTAAAAATCTCTTGAAAACAGTCAAGAAGATTTGACTGGATGTCATAAGAGTTTTCCTTTCTAAAGAAGTGACCTAAAATAAGAAGTGGTAAAAGATGGCTAACTCTGATGTTGTTTATTAGACTCATCTTTTGTTTTCTGGCTTAGTACACATTTTGAGTCATCTGGTGTTTTTTTCCTACTAGAAGTGGCTTGTTAGTTGTGCTGGGTTTGAACCTTGCAGCTAATGTAACCTGTCAAACAGAATTGGGCTGATCTGCTTTGTGATACTACCACTTTATAATGCCTTGGTAAGACCACACCTGGAATAGTACATCCAGTTTTGGTCACCATAATATAAAAAAGATGTTGAGGCTTTGGAAAGAGTGCAGAGAAGAGCAATGAAGATGATTAGGGGGACTGTAGGCTAAAACCTATGAAGAACGGTTGCAGGAACTGGGTATGGCTAGTCTAGTGAAGAGAATGACCAGAGGAGACATGATAGCAGTGTTCCAATATTTGAGGGGCTGCCCCAAAGAGGAAAGGGTCGAGCTATTTTCCAAGTCACCTGTAGGACAGACAAGAAGCAATGGATGGAAACTGAACAAGGAGAAAAGCAACCTAGATCTAAAGAGAAGGTTCCTGACAGTAAGAACAATCAACCAGTGGAACAACTTGCCTTCAAAAGTTGTGGGTGCTACAAAACTTTTAAGAAGAGACTGGCAACCTCTTGTCTGAAATGGTATAGCGTCTCATGCTTGGTGGATCTCCAAGGTCCATTCCGACTCTTTTATTCTGTTATTCTGTTTTTGAAAAATAGCTATGGCATTACGAATTGTTAGATTTACAGCTAGAGGTCTATGAACAATCACTACTTACAATATGGAAAGATCATCTTTAAGAATGTAGAAATTTATTTTCCAACATACTCTTCCCCTTTGATTTTTTTAAAAATTCTATTTCTTTACCCTTTTTCTAAAGAGAAAAAACACAGTACTGAAAATTCCAGCCTGTCTCTATTCACGATAAAACTAAAATCCAGAGCAGTTTAGGGATCTCTAAAAAGCAATAAGAGAACAGAGCAAAACATTTCATTCCATACCACCAGATTTGCAAGTGTTCTGTTTTGTCTTCTTGTTTTTATGTATCCAGAGAAGAAGGGGAAAAAAACCCCGCAAATTTTAACAGAACATTTACTCTGCTTTATTTCAGGTTCTATTATAGCAAAGCAAGTAATTGCCACTTGTTTTTCCTGTAATTGCCAATGGAGGGTAAACGGCACCAATAGAGAAATGCTACACAGAGGGGATTGCACATGTCTTGCTGTAGATAAATCCATTAGGATTTTTTTTCCTGAAATGTATTTGTGGCCCCCACCCCTGAAGGAAAGCAGGTCAGTGAGAAATGATGACCAAACATCTGTTGCTCTCTTGCAATATGGCCACTGGGAATGGAGAAGGGTGAACTGCATTCTTACTTTGTCAGGTTAAATTGAACCAGAGAGACATTTCGTCAGCTCTAGTTCTGTTCTCGCCTCCTGCTGTTTCTTAAAACAAAAATCTTCAGGGGATAGAATTGCCATCTTCATTTTAAAGCTCTTCGTGTAAATGGATAATTTCCATCTGCTTTATATTGAGCAGGAAAGTGGTTTCTGCTGATTGTCAGAAAAGGCAACTGTCCACATCTATTAAATACACACACAAAGAAACTGCTTGGTTCCTCCAGTCCTGAAGTAAAGAACTACAATTATTCCACTGGGTTGCATTTGTGGATAAAAGCTTCAGTACGTTCTTGGGCTGATGCCTTCCAACTTGCAGCTTGCATCATTCCAAGCCAACATTGGAGAAACGTTGCCCAGGCTTGTTCAGCAAAGCCAAAGTAATGCAGAAAATTCGCTACTATGCATAATGACATAATCTCTCCCCCTTTGTATACCAGATAAATCAAGGTGGAGCAATCTTCCTCATTTGGTCCTTCTCACTTGTCCTCCTTTCAGGGCTAAGCTGGTGTTTTCCTAATAATTATTGACTCTTTTCTTCAAGACTATTTCCATAATTTTTGTTGGACCAGGTGAATTATTGTAGGAAATTAGCACCCAACTCTCTCCTAGAAAATTGAAATATCCTAGGAAATATAGAAAAGGTAGAATATTTCCCCTAAAAAGAGTAGAAACTCAAGAGCAGAAACACCTCAGAAGCAGAAGCTCACTCCCACCTTTGTTAATGGGTGGTCCATTAAGGCTTGGGCCAGAATATTTTACATAACAAAGATCTCCAGGTAGAGCCATAATAGGAATTGCCCAAAAGCCCTTTCAGTGCATCATCATCCAGCAAGGCTCAACCAAGGCTGGAACTCAGGACAGTCTACAGAGTTGCCCCTGCATGGCCCCATGGGAGTCTGACAACCAATCAGAATACAAGCTCCAATTCAAATCCCAATAAAGGTTATAAAACCCGGGCAGTCTCAGCATCTCAGCCCTTCTTGATCTTTTCCTTCACCTTGGAACATGTGATCATCCTTTCTTCTTTGGAGCTCCAAGGCATGTGGTCCTGTTCACCATTAAACCATCTTTCCAAATAGCCTCCATGTTTCCAGTGTCTTTTTTCCCACTTGGAACTAAACCCAGAAGGATATTTCTTCCAACACTATCTCACTTTCACAGACTCTCTGTGTGAGAGAGATTGACAGAGAGGGAGGGGAAAGGGAGAAGACAGGGAGAGGGAGGGTGAGGCACAGGGACAGGAAGAGGAGGGCAAGGGCAAGCGAGAAGGAGTGAGGAAAAAAGAAATATATTTATTAAAAAGAATATATATATTCATAGATTTTCACGGGTATAGGTATGCAGGTCTTGGCGTGTTCGGGTCTTTTCCCATGTAAGATTGCGAGTATCTTGGTGACATTTGACAAAGTCCCACTTGCCATCTTCAGGCTGGTGCTTTAGGCTTCATGTTTGTGCGAGCAAAGTGTGATCTTAGCTGCCGCCTCTCTATAAATACTGGTGGGGAGGTTGGCTGTGTTGTCATTTCTTGATTGATTGATGGAGTTGATGTTTGCAGATTGGCTGGCTTTTTTGTAAGAACATGTGTGGCTGAGGTATTGGCTGTGTGTCTATCAGTCTCCTGTGTTGTAATGACCAGGGTAATGAGCTGTGTGATGACTTTCTGAGTTCTATTGTTTTGACATCCTGGGTCTTGTGCTGTAATCTCCTGGGTCGTTGGCTGTGTTGTAACATCCTGAGGTTTTGTGGTGTAACCTCCTGAGTTCTATGATGTGATATCTTGAGTGGGTGGCTGTGATGTGACATTCTGGGTTTTGGTTTGGCTCCGAGTTTGAGACCTGGCTCTGTGTTCATGGTGTGTGTCAATTTGCTTGGTTTGGGGATTGGGGTGTGTGGCAGCTGGTGATGCAGCCATGGTCTGGTTTCTGGACTGTGGTTGCCTTTTGTCTATGGGGTGGGTTTGGGTTTGAGTCTGGTGAGGGAGATTGGTAGAGGCGTCATGTGTTGTTTTGGGTCCAGTGTTGGTTTTTGTGGCTGGGACTTGTTTGTTGATAAGGACTAGTTTCCAAATGCCTGATAGGCAGGAGGCATCATCCTGTTTATTCATGTTATGGGGGTGTTTCTCTATTTCGATGACTTCCCTGATTATTCTCTTGTTGAAGTGTTCGTATTGGAGATTAATTTGGTTCCCTCAAAATTAATTTCATGTCCTGTGGCTTTAAGGTGCTGGAAAAGGAAGGAAGTATTTTCTTCTCTTCTGACACAAACACACACACACACACACACACACACACATTTACACCTCTAATGTTTTCTTCAGGAACTATCAGTGATTGTACTTAAACATGTAGGAATTGGTTAATGTAAATATAATTTATTTATATATATATAAAAAAGATGTGTATAGGGATCATGGTGTGTACTTCCCACATGGCCCCTGCTATCTAATAAGTGTGGAATTAAATGTCAAACTAAATATTGGCTCTGTTTGGTAATGATACAAAAGGCTAAGAATCTACTTCATCAGTCCATTCATTCATATCTGTTAACCTGCAGAAAACAATTTAAGGTGTAGAATGACCATTTCCAAAGCATTCCTAACAGGGGTGGGATTCAAATTTTTTAATAACCGGTTCTGTGGGTGTGGCTTAGTTGGTGGGCATGGCTTGCTGGTGACTGGGTGAACGTGGCTTGGTGATCATGGGCGTGGCCAACTCAATATCACCCACATTGAGGCACGCATCTCCTCGTCTGGCCTCTCATGACTGTGGGGATGCTGCAATAGTCGTAAGTGTGAAAAATGGTCATAAGTCACTTTTTTCAGTGCCATTGTAACTTTGAATGGCCACTCCACACAAGCAAAGTACCAACAAAGGAGGAAAAAAAAAACTCCAGAGAAGTTCCTGAGACAGGAAGTCTAGTCCTGTCAAAAATGTAATAAGGGTTAACGGAGAGGCAGTTTCTGTAAGCAACACCAGAATGTTTCCTTCCTGCCTTTCTTACAGGATTAGGCCAGTAATTTCTTCTAAAAACTGGTTCTCTGAACTGCTTAGAATGTTAACAACTGGTTCTAGAGAATTAGGTGCAAACTGGTAGAATCCCACTCCTGATTCCTAACCACTGTCTCATTGGAGAGAAGAAGAAAAAAATACATCATGGCCCAATGAGAGTCAATGCAACCAAGACCAGAGTTAAGAAAGTGTAATTCACCCCATGACCCTTTTGTGTCCAATTTCTATACTTGAAGGTAGACTTGTTCACACAGAGGTGAGACTATAAAGAAACAGACATATTCTTTTTTTAAAAAAAATATTTTTATTGTTTACAACTATAAATATTAAACCCAGTGTGACTGTTCTGGCATCACTCTGCCATACATACAAAGATATTACTAAACCATTAACATTCATATTGTTAGTACAATATTCACAATCTAGGACTATTTGTCCTAACTATTTTTGTTCCGACCTTCCCCTCTCTTTTGCAATCATTGATAAAATTTATTCCAAGTATCAGAATATTCTGATTCCCCCCTATTTTTCAGTTCTAGAGTTAGTCTATCCACTTCTGCAAAGCCAGTATTTTTCTTATTACCTCTCTTTCTGGTGGTATATTTTCATTCTTCTAATATTGTGCATAGACCATTCTTGCTGCTGTCAGTATGTGCATTATTAAATATGTTATGCCTTTGCTGTGATCATCTGTCATTATTCCTAAAAGGAATAGTTCTGACTTAAATTGGATATAAGAGACATATTCTTGATTGGGTTACGCTACCCCTTGATCCACCTAAGTAAGTGGTGACAAAAGGACCATGTTGTAGAATATGCATCTATGGCAACATTTTATTGACTAAATTCAATGTTAATCTTTGGATGGATAGAGTATCCTATTGGACAAATCAATGAAGTACATGCAGAGAATGCTCCAGACTCTGTCCCTTAATTGTTCCCATCTAGCAGGAAGAGGAAGTATGCTTTTTCTGTAGCATATCCTGGCCTATGGAGCCCATTCCCTACACGTGTCTGATAAATTTCAATTTTTTTAGTCTTCCAGAAAACTGCTTTCCCCAGGAACTGGGATACAGTAAAGTTGGAGCCTGAGGACTGTATGATCTGATGAACTGGTAGTTGTAGATCAGGGAACTGATTTCCTAAATTTAAACTAAAAATTAAAACTGAAAAACTAAGAAGAGATGGGACATCCATTTGTCTGAAATGGTATAGGAGCTGCTGCTTGAGCAAGGGGTTCGACCTGAAGACTTCCAAGGTCCTTTCCAACTCTGTTATTCTGTTATTCTTTTTGTTTCTGCTTTTATTATTTTTGTAAACTCCAGAGTTGTATTTTACAAGGCAGGCTGCCATTTTAAATAATACTGTGATTTCCCATTGAATATAATCTATCCAAATCAGAGGTGGTATGCGGCAGGCTCTGACCAGTTCTGGAGATCTGGTAGTGGAAATTTTATAGAAATTCAGAGAACCAGAAAATACCACCTCTGACTGGCCCCACCCCCATCTGTTCTCTACTTCCTGTGTCCCAGCTAATTGGCTGGGTCTTCTTTTGTTGCCCTGCACTGGAGAACAGAGGTGGAAAGCAGGTAGTAAAATTTTTTTGAATCCTACCACTGATCCAAATGCTGTTTTTTGTGTGTATTGGGCACTATGTGGAATGTTTTGTATATATATTGGGCACTGTTTGGTATGTTTTATAAATGAATATTTATTTTGGTGTTGTTGGGACATTTGAATGCGCACCTTAATTCATATGTTATGCTCATGTTATGATACTTTTGTTTTTTTTGTTGACAGAAACATTGGGGAAAGTTTGGGTTTTTAAAGACATGCTAATCTGAGTAAATTATATACCAACTACTTAGAATTTAATATATTCTGAACAAATATGAGCTTTCATCTCCAAAGAATAGCAAAAGATAATCTTTAGCAGATAGAAAAATACAATAACTTTAGTAAGAATTGGGATTCAGAGATTTGTGATTTAGCAATTTTTGAGAAAATTATATATACTGTCAATCAGAAAATGTCATATTATCTCCCTTTGGAAAAAAATTATTGGACAGGCTTGGTGAACACTGAAAGCTTAGTTTCTTCTCTTAAAGCTTTATACAATCAAACAACTATATTTATAATTACATATTTTTATTGTTTTTATATATTCATTTTATTATGTTATATTTTTTCTCCTTTTAACATATGGTGGATTGTTCATTTTTACTTTACTTTATGGATGCCTGTTTGAAAATGAGTTAATAAAAGCTATTTTTAAAAAAAAAGGTGTTTTAATTTATAAAGTTATAAGTGGCAGGTGTTAGTGTATTTGTGTAAGTGTGTAGATGAGGACAGTTTGGGGGAGATCCCAAGGATATTTTGGCAGAAGAGGGTTCTTCTTCCAAAAATAATAAGTCACTAATTTTAAGATGTAAAATATAACTACATCTAACTTCCTCAAAATAAATAAGTGGGAAATATTATCACCAAAACTTTGGCATTAATTGTCAGAGGGTTGTGAACAAAAGAGGTCAATGCTATATATATATTAAATGGGAATCAGAGGTGGTATTCTACCGGTTTGGCCCGGTGTTGCTGAGCTGGTAGTGGCAATGAGTAGTGGAGACCGAACCAGTTCTCTCCCTCACTCTGCTGTTGGGCCCATACTCACCTTTATCCTCTGCTTTTGAAGCGCAGCTGCTTTGTGACCAAGGGAGTATAGGCTTGCAGAAGGTGAGTTGGAACACCTCTGCACCTGCGCAAATGCCTCTGCACCTCTGCAAAGTGCGCATTTGGCACATGCATGTGCACAAAGTGCGCCGACCAAGCCACGTCCACCGAACTGGTGGTAAAACGTTTTGAATCCCACCACTGATGGGAATTTGCATTTTTGATTATTGTTTTATGTGTCCATCATCTTCAGTATATAGATCCTTCAGTATATAGGTGACACCTTTATTATAAGAAAGGAGACTAAAGAATGCACATGAAATAATCAACAAGAGAACTTCAAAGGAAAAAAAGACCTGAATATCCTCATCATCAGCAGAGGAAACAACAGCAAACTAGAAAAGCAAGTCTATTGAAATATGACCCACACTAACCAAGAACCTCATTACCAAAGTAACAACCCAGCCTCCCACAAGAGTAACTGTGTAAGAACATTAATCAATGAGTACAAACTCATGGCAGCAACCCAGAACACTGGAGAAAAGAAACTGACTGCCTATCCAATATATTCCTCCCAAAATGGATACTCATATTACTTTATCAAAATGAACCTGACCATACAACCCACTGTACATAACTGATATAAGTTGAGAAACAACCAACAGATTATTACAACCACGTAGCATTACTGTAACACAGACACGAACTATAGCCCAAGTTTTTTTTAAAAAAAAACAGCCAGGTGTCATCTGCCATATACAGTGTAAGGGTTGTAACAGCCACTATGTAGGACCAACTGGCAGGCCACATCCATAAATACGAGCTAGCAATCAGAACATATGATAAAAACTTCTCAAGCTCACAATACATGGACAGACTCAACCAGAATTTCATGTGGGAAACCATGAGCATACTAGACCAGTCTATATCCAAAAACGAAGCTTAGCATTTAGAAAAATTGCCCATCAATAGAAACATAGATAAAAACTATATTTGCACACCATTCAAAAGAGACAATTCAAAAACTAAGAAGGAAACAAAAATACCAGGACACACCCAAATAAGCATGGATTAAGACCAGAGAGACAAGAAAGAAGGACAAGAAAATGGTACCCGAATCAAGGACCTACCAAAGGAAAATAAACCATACCTCCAACCAAAACAGGCAGTGCAAGCTACTATAGATAAACAGGGGGCAAATTTTAATAGAATTGATAATGTTACTGTTGGAATTCATTATTGGAATGTATTTTTATGCAATAGTAATATTTAATCAGTAGGTGGCAGTTTTTACAAGTTTGGGATCTATGGTATATCATCTATGTTCTTTTGTTCTAAAAAGAGTTTCCTGTTTCCTGTTACAGTTAAGCAGTAAAGCACATGGTGACTGTACTCTTTGTTTGGTCTGTAATGCTATATATAAACTGTTAGAATTTCTAACAACTTGTCAAATAATGAAGCATTTGTAAGCAAACCACCCAGCTCAGAGTACACCAAGTACTCAGAAGGGGTTGTGTATTCCTGCTTTAAATTAAGCCTTGACAGGGATCAGTAGCAGCATATAAGGCAAGTATTATACCCCTCCCCAACCTAGTTTCTTGGCTCCTAAAATTCAATTCTGTCCCTGCAAGAAAAAAGAACTTCCATTAGATGGTGACCAATATAAAAAGATAAGGATTTTGCTCAGATATCCCGCTTGCCTTCATTACGTTTCACAAGAGGCAGGAGGAGAACAAAAAGATCTTCATTTATAGCTTGAGGATTTGGATCGCATACCTGTTATTTTGACTTGCTTTAGAGTAAGGTGTCTATGGGTGTGAGTGTGTATTTAATGACCGTAGTTATAGCAGCAAGGATGAGGACTACTAAAGAAGGATAAAAAGGTAAGTGAGGAAATCAATTCAATTCAACATGAAGAAGAATATATTCTCTATTTCTTAAGGTTTTGTTGTTTTGTTAAACATTATTAATTTCCCATCCAAGTTTCTGCCTTTTCACGAAGATGAAAAACATGCCAGTCCATGGTATTCACTCTTGAAAGCAGCATTAAGCTGGAGTGAGCTCTGTACAATGGCATTTTTTACTATATTCTTTTTTTTAATACTTTACTTTTCAGCTTCATGTATATGAAGCAAAAATTGCATCCACTGGGCTAATAACTAAGCTAATAACTAATATAGATTCCCAGCAGATAATGTGTCTTATGATTTTCTCAATTGAAGGGAAAATAATACTTCTCTTGAATAAAATAAAAAAAACCACAACTCTCATTGCATTGGTGTTCTGGATTTATATTTGCTCACGAAGGCTGCGTGAAAATGTCTCATCTCCACATTACCTTATGGAATATACATTTAAGAAGGTAGAGAGTTTTTTTCTTCAGCTTGAAGACCACCAGTCTAATTTCACCTCTTCAACAAATATTTGAATTTGAACATAGTCATCCTTCAGAAACACTGTGTCTGACTTCTCAATGTTACAGTGCAGTAGTCATCAAACAATTGGCATTTTGAAATGTATATATTTGGGAAAGTAGCACTCAAGTGAAAATGTGGAGTGTTATGCTTTTTCAATAAATAAATGTGATTGAATATGTACAAAGGGGACATATAGGAAGAAAGAGATTGATTCATGTCTGAGTAATCCTTTATATGGTTATGATCTCTGAGAAGTTACATGTAAAAGACTAAGCCTTTTGCTAGCAACATCAATTCCACACTATACATTATTTAATTTGACTTTCCAGGGTTTTCTTCAACTTTGATGCATTGATTTTTATAATTTTTATAATAAGTTTTATAAACCAGTGGAGACATGATAGCTGTGTTCCAATGGAGCAGCTTGCTGTCAGAAGTTGTGGGAGCTTCATCACTTGAGACTTTCAAGAAGAGATTGGGCTGCCATTTGTCAGAAATGGTGTAGATTCTCCTGCTTGGGCAAGGTGTTGGACTAGATGACCTACAAGGTCATTTCCAACTTTGTTAATCTAAATCTAAATTTAATTTCAATTCCTGATCATTCAAGTAATTGCAAGTTAAATCTTGAAATAAAATGTAACTAATAATTTCTGCATTTCTCTGCATCTTCAAATAATATTTCCTTTCAGTGGCTGCTATAAGAATGCATAAGAGGTGAAGCTGACAAAATATTAAACAGAAAGAGTTAAGAGCTGGTAGTAGAGGAGAGTTGTTGCTTAGAGAAGAGGCTGCTCTTTGTGAGAGTGTCAAAATGGTAAGTTTGAAACTGCTGCAAAGAAAAAAGAAATCACCAAAATTAATAGCAAGTAAGCAGTTTCAGTCTCAGAAGATGTTCCAATAAGAAAAATAATGAAGTGGTGATATATAGAAGGGACATCACAGGTGTATACAGGTAAGATAAGTTTGGAGAAACTATAATCAGCAATCAAAATGCTTCAGTACTTCCAGGCAAAATCTGATATGAGAGAAAAGATTGGGAAAGAAGGAGTGTGTGTCTATCTGTTCTCTCGTTTTCCCTCACCCTTTATTCTACATAATCCATTAAGAATTGTGAAGGCTACCAAACAAAAGAGGAAGTAGAAGGCAGCTGTTATGGAATTTGCAAGAAGACAAATAGTGTTGGCAAGAGAACATTCCTGTATTCACCCACGTAGCCATTTCCACCCAAGACCATTGGGAGAAATGTGAAGGTTGAGAAGGACAGGATTGGGGTTGGATCAAGAGAAGAAAATGACCAGTTCTCTAATATGAAAACCAGCCTTAAAGCCAGACACTTGAAGGAAGGATCTGGAAGAAGTAGAATAAGGGAAATCTGATGAAAAAGGAGAAGAGAGAGGAAAGAGTAATATAGGCTAAAGTCTATCTGTAAGGCAAAAAAAAGGTTCAATAGATAACAAATAGAAATTAACCAACCCTTTGATAGAGTGAGATAAAGTTTAAAGATGACTTAAACAGTAAATTGATGTCTTGAATACTGGAACATCTTGTTTACCCAAACTGGGCATAAATGACTTAATCTAAACTGTCCACCAAATTTCCGATGGCAGAAGATATTGAATAGATTTTTTTCTGAATTTCTTTAGGCAAAGGAGGTCTTCTCCAGTAATTTCTACAGGTGAGACTCTTCCTTAACACTAATAATAAAACTCTCCAGAGGATACATTCCTCCTGAGGCATCCCCCTGAGGATTTAACAGAATTGTGGAAATCTGGGGGGCTGCAGTTCTTAGACAACAGGACAAGTAAAAATAGGACATTCACACCTTTGCGAGATCCTTACTCTTCTTTTGGGAAAATTTCTTTTTTTAAAGAATATCTAAAGAAAATTCCTTTGTCATTCATTCTAAATGAGAATTGGTAAGGAAAGCCCAGAAAATTCTCTCTGAATAACAATCATTATTATTGGGTTTAATCGTATCCCCCATTTACTTAAGTTAACATTACAATTGGGTTGCAAATTTTGTGGCTCCTTTTGAGGACCACAATTTCTCCCAGAAGGAAACCAGAAAGCTTGAAATGAGTGAGGAAAATGTTTCAGGCCTTTAAAAAGCAGATTTATTCCACTTTGAGATATTACCAGTAGTTTAATTTAGATCATCACTACATGTGCAAAACTTGATTTAGATATATGCAAGAGCCCTCCAAACCACCATTCAGTATTTGGGCAAAGCAGGGAGTTTAGCTTACATTGGCATTTTTGAAAGAATACCCAAGCTACAGATATTCACCATATTCTAGAACCTTTGTTTCCCATCAGATTTTTATTTTGTGATCATTCTTCTTTCACAGTTTTAGCAAACCGAAGCCCTTTTTTCCACATGTTTCTGTGGGAAAAATATCCATCTGGTTAAGTTCCAAGTGGGGAGAAAGACACTGAAAATATGGAGACTGATTGAAAAGATGGTTTAATGATGAAGTAGAACCACCAAGCACATGGTTTTGGTGCAGCTGACCACACGGAGTGAGTGTGTGTGTGTGGGAGTATACCTTCCCTTGAGCTTTGCATTTGAGCTTCCTATGCAAGAACATGTATTCTACTGGCTGTTGTCAGACTCCCATGGGGCCATGTAGGGGTTATGTAGGGGTCATAGCTGTCTCTATAGGCAAAGTACAAACCCTAAGTGTTTGTCTGAGCTAAGTTTGGTTGAAGTTTGGACTACTCTGAGGATGATGCAACAATTCCTATTGTGGCTTAATACCTTTCATCCTGGTATGAATCTTGAGTGAGGGCTAATCCTATCACTCTGCCTTTGTTCAGACTTTGCCACAGGGAATTTCAAAATACCCTGTCTTGAATGGATTTCTGCCTGCAGAATTTGCTTTGCCTATGAATGGAGTTGTATTTGAGTATTGGTCTAGGAAATGTTTTGTACGCTCTAGTTAGTAGTGTGATATTACCAGAGAAAAAGCTATGTAGGATTAGGTTAACAACTCTTAATGCCTTTTTGGCTATGTAGTTACAGTGGGCTCTAGCACTTCGATCATTAGAGATGAGTATTCCAAGGTCCTTTACATAGCTTGGATCATCAAGCTTGGATCAACA
The DNA here is from genome assembly GCA_023653725.1 of Bungarus multicinctus. Lineage (NCBI taxonomy): Eukaryota > Metazoa > Chordata > Lepidosauria > Squamata > Elapidae > Bungarus > Bungarus multicinctus. Next base: position 8,234,087 of record CM042841.1, read on the forward strand.
AGGTCTTGACTATTCAGCTTATATTTTATTTTCTGATTTTTTTTGCCTATATGTAAGATTTATTTGTTGAGATTTGAAGTTGCAATTTGTTTGACCATTCTGATATACAGTCAAGACCTTTTTGAAGAGTAGCAGTATTGTCTGTGATATTGAACAGCTTTACATCATCAGAGAAGAGAATGCAGTTGCTCTTAATATGATCACAGAGGTCATTTATGTAGAGGATGAAGAGAGTTGGTCTTAGAACACTCCCTTGGGGGACATCACTATTGACAGGTACAGAATTTGATAGGACACTCCCAATTTTGACCATTTGTTGTCTGTTTGACAGGAATGCTTTTATCCAGTTATGCAGTTGTCCAGAGATACCATAAGATTTTAGTTTTAGAAGTAGTTTGTCGTGTACCACTGAATCAAAGGCTTTACAGAAGTCTATGTAGATTGTGTCTATTGTTTTGCCCTGATCGAGTTGTGTAGTCCATATGTTTTTGCAGTGTAAGAGGTGCAGATTACATGATAGTTTTTTTCTGAAACCAAATTGTTTATTAGAGAGTAGGTTGTTTGTCTCTAAGTGGAGGATAATGGATTGGTTAATAATTGATTCCATGACTTTACAGGTGACGCAGCATAAGGAGATTGGTCTGTAATTTACAGGTGACGCAGCATAAGGAGATTGGTCTGTAATTTTCAACTAGGCTGGGGTCTCCCTTTTTGAAGATGGGGATGACCGTGGCTTGTGACCATCGGTTAGGCAAGGAGCTGGTCCTGAAAGATTTTTCAAAGATTATGCTTAGAGGTTCTGCTATGGCAGTGGATAGCATTTTTAAGAAGTAGGCACATATTCTGTCCGGTCCAATAGATAGAGATGGTTTTAGATTGCGTAGTGCTTTTTCAACATTGTCTTCTGTAAAATTGATATGTATTAGATCATTGTAGTTTTCTGTGGTTCGACTAGGAAATACTTGGCATGATCCATTGCTGTTTACAAATTCTGAGCCAAAGAATGTGTTAAAGAGGTTGGCTTTAATGGTGTTGTTGTTGCAGTCTTTACCTATCAGGTAAATCAGGGGTGGGATTATATTAAATACGATAACATCTAGATTACAACAAAGTAAAAGTATCTACAACTATTAATATCCATATTTTTATCTAAGCAGAGAGCAAACCCTGCTCCCTTCTAGCACTGATGATGTTACCTAGTTTGGGTAATGAAACATCTGCAAAAAAAAAATATCAAGCTCAGAGAGCACCAAGGACCCTACAGTCAGACTTCTTCTGGCATATGCTTTCCAACTTCTGATTTCATGGGCTATTTCTGATTCCATGGCTGACCTTTGAACCTAGGATAAGATTAGACTCGGGTTTCATTCCTGAATTGTAGATTGGTCTTCATGGAACTTCAACTGTTGAAGAAAAGCTTGTTCAGTTTTCTCTTTTTAATTTGTTTCTCCAGTATTTCAGTTTTCTCTCATATTTCTGAACTACAGTAAGTTTTAGAGCAGCCCAAAAGCCTTTTGATGTAAGTCTGACCTCCTGAACTTAATGTTGTTGGCACAATCATCAGTTAATGGTCAAAATATTTTCCTGCTGTTGCTATATATGTACACACACACACACACACACACAGAGAGAGAGAGAGAGAGAGAGCATATTAAAGGATTATGATAAATAACAGTCAACCAGAAATCTAAATAGTATGCTATAATTTGTGAATGATATTTCAAAATGAATTTTTACCTGGCTACTTCAAATGAAACTTTGAAAGGTTTCAGTCAAGAGGCATTCAATACCATCAGAAAGGTTGACCATTTCTGTTCAGTCCATCAAGAGAGAGGTCTGCTAGCTCTTTTCTTTTTCTTTCTTCTTTCTTCTTTCTTTTTCTTTTTTTTTAAGCCTGGAACTTTGTGTGCTGTTCTGAAAGGCTTGTTTTTCTGTGACCTTTTGCTTTCTCCAATTCCATTATTTCAGTGAAACTTCTTAGCTAGTCCACAAAGCTATAAATGCAATGGACCAAGGTAGAAGGGTTTTAGTCAGTGTGGAAATTAAAGAGCTAGTAGGTTATTTTAGTGTCAAAGAAAGGGGTGGGGGAGAAATGGAATTTGTCTAATTGTAAATGATGTGCAGATTTGCATAACTATTCATTTATTCTATAAAAACTCTGGTTGAAATAGGTTTTCCTACAAGGAGTGATCTTGCCAGAAAATTTTCATCATTAAAACCACATGCATTATCTTTTAACTAACAAAACCAGAATGAATTGGATTCCAACCAAATCAAAATACCCATATTATGACCAAAGTATAATGTGAGAATCCAGGCAAAGTGCCATGCTCCAACTGAAAGTTCTGAGGATTTTTATTTTAAAAAAGTTCCTGAAAGCAGGAAGTCTACTTAGAAGCTCTAAGCTTCTTAAAAGGGTACCTCTAAGCTTCTAAGGGTACTTCCAAAAAGCTTCTAAAATTCTTGGATGAGAAGCAAAATGTCTTCAAGAAAAAATGAAATCCAGTTGCCTTTTGAAAAAGCATCTTTTGGAGTATCATGATCTGGATGACTGAGAATCTCCATAGACTGGAAGTCTACATGTATTGCAAAGCAAAGATAGTGAATATAATTCATTCATTCTACACCTGGTCAATTGCACACAGTTTAGAATTTTACAATTCAGCAGCATAATTTATCTTAATCTGATTTTAGGTGCTCTAAAAAATGAAAAGTTTATGTCTATGAAAAGTCTATGAAAAGTTTGAAACCAAAAAATATATAACATAAATCTTTTCAAGTTGTACTCTTTTCTAACTTCTAAAATGAGAGGTCTTTGTATAATTTATATGAATGCTTAATTTGTATACTACCTAATTTGTGTGCATGTGTGTTTCTTTAAAGAAAAGGACAAAAATGAAAACATTATATGGCATCTGATTAAAGTGAACGTTTCTTTGATGCTTATATTCACTGAAACTCTCATATGGAAATTTTAGTTAGATTTTAATCTACTTTCTAGAGAATGATGCAAATATTAAAAAGTAATGAACTAACAAGATTGTTTGTTAATGCCACACAAAAGTGCTAATTATGCATAACTTCCTGCCTGCAGCAAAACCCAAGAGACATTTTCTAAGAAACTGTTAAATAAGCTCTGTTGTTGGATATGGGAACAAATGAGATTTGCTCCACAGATTTACATTTAAAGACCTGGGTGTCATGTCATCTTTGGGGAGGACAGAAAACCACTAAACTTTCTTGGCTTTCATCCAGCCATCTTACTTAGAGACTCGTGAAAAGACATTGAAATGCTGTTTGTGTGTGTGCGTATGTATATATGCCTTAGAGCAGGGCTGTCAAACCAAAGGGGGGGGAAATTCTGGTACATCACATGATGCCATTGTGACAATGTTAGTTTGACACCCCTGCCTTAGAGCATGGGTCTCCAACCTTGCCAACTTTAAGACTTGTGAACTCCAACTCCCAGAATGCATCAGCCAGTGCCTGGCTTAGTGTGAATGTTGAATCCCGGTGATTGCCTGGACAAGTTCCTGCAAGCTTTCTCGGTAGGTTTTTTCATTTGCCATTGCCTGCTTCCTAGGGTTGAGAGAAAGGGTCTGGCCTAAGGCCACCCCACGGGCTTCATGTCTAAGGTGGAATTAAAATTCATAGTCTCCTAGTTTCTAGCCTGATCCCTTAATGACTACAGCTAACTTGTTCTCCGAAATGCTGTGGTCTCACCATGGGTAATGGGTGGAGAATGAGGCATTTTCAAAATCCTTGAGAGTGAACTTATCCGTCTTGCTAAAATGCAGGTTGAGGAGACTGAAGGACTGTTTGCAACAACAAGAATTGGTTAATCCTGTTTTAACCATGTGGCATTACTCCAGAAAATAAACTGGAAGTACTTAACAATGCAGAACATCACATATTTGGTCAGAAAGACAGAGAGGTCATTTAAAACCCACTTTTAGCAATAGCAATAGCATGTAGACTTATATACCATTCCACAGTGCTTTACAGCTCTCTCTAAGAGGTTTACAGAGTCAGCCTATTGCCCCCAACAATCTAGATCCTCATTTTACCAACCTCAGAAGGATGGAAGACTGAATCAACCTTGATCCGGTAAGACTCAAACTGCTGGCAGTCAGCGGAATTAGCCTGCAATGCTGCATTATAACCACTGCGCCATCTTGGCTTTTTTAAAGAGATTACAGTCAGTCACTGAAACTAGTTGAAAGTGAGAAAAATAATGTCTGAAAACCTAGTATTGTTTGCCGCCTGGTCGATTGTCCTACACAATGAGCAAGAAAGTTGTGTTTCATTATCACCTTGAGTGTAGGACATTTGGTGCCTTAAAAAAAGCCCATCCCAGCCTTGACACCCCAGTTATGGAATTTCTTCCCAGGGAAGTGGGACATGGTCTTTACTTCCACATGTCTTCTTTAGCATAACATCTGTGTCCATAAAACTGAGGGTGACAGCAGGTAATTCCTGAATCTTCAAATTCATCTTCTCTGTTCATCAGACAAGATTCATTAGAAAACGTAATATGTAAAATAGGAATGGTGGTTACAAAAACTAAGGGGAGCCCATCTGCATCTGAGAAACCAGGAAGGGTGCAGTTTAAAAATGTAGCTCACAAAAGACTGTCAGAGGATAGCAGGTTTTCATTTGTAAGTCTGTATTCAAAAAGCTTATTTTCCCATAAAGCAAAGTATATTCAGATGAATTACTTTCATATACAATGCCATTATTACTGTTGAGCTTCAATAACCATTTTGAAATGCACGGATGTTTTTATCACAGTGAAAGACTCATTATTAAATTCTGCTTCACTCCAATATGAAGGTGAACATTCTTTTGTCAAAACACTATTTTCTATGCATTCTTTAGCAAACTGTTGATTTATCTCAGTACCCTAAAAGTATTTATTTGCCATCTGGAGCCACAATTAGAGTAAAGGAAAAATAACATAACTTGAGTAGCTCTGAAACTACTGAGACCCTACCTCTCCCTGTGTGTCTTGTGCTCTCCACCCCTCCATTTTTTTATCAGTACTTACTATTGTTGTTATTTATTATTTTATCATTTTAATGTACACCAGCTTTAATGTTTGTAATTGACTGCTGTGGTTAAAGAACACAATTTTGTTTCTATTTGGAAACCGCATCTGGACTTTGTGCTTGAGATGAGGAAAAAGTGCTGAGTAGATATATTTGTTTTTATAAAAATGACTAGTTTATGCTATTATGTAAACGTTAAAAAGTTGAGGTTTGATGTTACAATCTTATTCTACTGCACCAAAAGGAATCAATGTTTCCCTTTTTCTTTACCTTATGTTTTTTTCTCTTCTCTTTTTCCTCCCTTATTTTCACCTTTTTTTTTCATTTTTCTTTGTGCTTTTTTATTTTATATTTTGATTAATATAATACTTACAATGTTTGTAAGCTGCCCAGAGTTTCTAGGTGAGCTGGTCAACGTATAAATCTAATCAACAAACCAACAACCAACAAACTTTCCCCCAATGTCACTGAATGAGAAGAAAACTCCATGGACTGCTGAAAGTAACCAATATGGTAGTGGAATGCAGTGTTCTCTCTTAGAAATGAGAGACTTTAACTTCTTTACAGTGTAGTTGTAAAGGGATGCTTTCAACCTTGTTGAATATCCTTTTAAAGCTTTGTATAACCCTACAACAAAATATATTTCTTGATTACAAAATCCGGTAAGGTTGCCTCTGCCGTAATTGATTATAATGTAATGATAGACCTGGCTCTGACCTCATAAACCTAAATAAAATGAAATTTGGGGAGTTAGCATTTTTGGCCTTTTATTACTCCTTTTTGAGTTCTTATTGGTTTTATGAGTCCATTTTCTAAACAGAGAACTTGACTAGGTCATTAGTGAATGTAAAAAAAATAGCAATAATTTCACCCATGGAGGGTTGTTTTTTTTTAGTTGTTTCACCCGTGATCTACTGATTTGTAGATTTCCACAGAGAAAATAGTAACACAGGGATTTCAGTTTGGATATATATATATATATATAGATTTACAGGTCCATTTTGTCTGAAAGCCAACAAATAAACTTTGGGAGCAAATAAGCAAATTAATTTATAGAGGCATGCATTATTAAAGTGTCATCACAGATTCCAATCATGAAAGCATTTCTGAATAAGATGAGAGAGATCACTGTGAAATCTTTTGTTCATTCACTTTATTTATGAGGCAATTATTAATTTAAAATATGTATATTAATGATGATTACCAAAAAAATTCTGTGCTGATGGATGTAGGGAAAAATTTCTCAATTCTGTCGCACTCACAGCTTCAAACCAGATTTTGCTGATACGCTGCACAAGGGGAGAATACAAAGTTCTTGCCCACCTCTATCAGATGGTTTATGTAGTATCCTTGATTACATCTTTAAGCATTTAGCCAGTTTCCTGCAACCACAGTACCTGAGCTGGCACCTAATTAAGGAAATTCAACTTATTCTTAACCTTATATGTGTTATTTTAGCTTCAGCATCCTCCATGTTTTACTTCCCAGTTCTCTTTTCAGTACATTTATTTACATTTGATTTCTAATTTCCTATTTACTTCACACAGGTTAGACAGATGAGGCCCTAAAATACTCAGATCTAGCTTAATTGAACTAAGCCAGTGGGGTGACTTTTTCTCTTCTCCTGATTTTGCATATTTGTGCCAATGCAGTTGAGAATTTTTAGGCAAATAAATATTAGATATGCCATTCTACCTTTTGGACTTGCAACATCCTTAAGCAGCTAAGATTCTTGGTTTTAGAATGTAACAGATATTGCATTTCTCCACCTCTGGAATAATAAATAAACCAGCAGCAATATTTCACAGCACGATTCATAACTAAATGGATAAAGTGGATTAAATGAAATGCCAGTTAGAAGTGCTGGAAGGAAAGCATTCCAAAATCGGAGGACCATCATGAGAAATGCTACCTCTTCATCACTACCTGTCTTTCTTCTGACAATAGGAACATCTTAAGTGTCGTGTCTGACAAGGACGAACAATTAGGATCATTCTAGAAAACCCAACCCTGTAAAATTCCTATCCTGAGCTCCCTTTGCAATCTCTGGGCAAAAGATTGCCTAGGTTCCAAAAACCAAGAAGAAAGGCGAAATCATTTCAAGCAGAACAATTTCAGTAATCCAGTTTCTTCACTGTTCTATACCTGTAGACAGGTATGGGATCTTGTTGAACTGAAGCAAATTGCCAGCTACATATTCTGGGAACAGTCCAGTAGTGGGATTCAAATTTTTTTACTACCAGTTCTGTGGGCGTGGCCATGTGAATGGGTGGGCATAGCTTTTTTTCCTTTTTTGCAGCCACTCTCTCACCTGTTTTTTGGGCCTTCTGGACCTCAGGCAAGTTGCTTGGGGGGGTGTTCTGTACTAAATTAATATGTCTTATTTATGGATTAATGTGGAGTGGTGAGGTGGCCTAGAGATGGAGGTCTCGCCTCACAAAAGGAGACTGTGAGTTTGATCCTAGGTAGTTACTTCTACCTAGGTTATTATTTCTACCTACAGTTATTTCTCTCTCTGGACACACTGAGAATAGATCTGCTGGGGGGAAAAAACTCTGCATTGGTGACAGGAAGGGCATCTGTCCAGTACACACTCAGCTCCATTCAATTGCTTAGGTTCTACCCTGCAAGGAATTATGGGGTCATAAAAAGAGGATGATGGTTCATGGATTAATGTGATGTGTGAACAGTGAACCTGCCTGTTACGTTACCATATTATATGCCTACCTGGTTATTGTATTCACCAAACCATAGCTTAAAAAGGCACTGCCTTTTTGTGTGAATGCAATGTCTGTGTAAATACTGAGTATCTTCTGAGCTGCATAAGGCAGCCATACCTCATCTTGACAAGGTGCACTGCACCACAGAGGCTTCAGTGAGGCATGGCAATAGCATGATTTACCATACCTGTGCATGCTTGAGCACAGCCTCCAAAATAACAGGGAAGGGATTGATGTAGTAACTTCGCTTCACTTTTTAGAAACAGCAGGCTACATAGGTAGCCCTTGACTTACAACAGCACTGAAAAGCAGCACTGAAAAGAACAACTTATGGCCATCTTTCGTACTTAAGACCATTGCAGCATCCCTACATGATGAAAATTCAGATATTTGGTAACTGGTACATATTTATTTATTTAAAAAAAAAATGAGGAAAAATAAGGAAAAAAAAAAGCATTGACTTCTGACTCTCTCTGTTACAGTAAAAATAAGGCATTAACATCAAATCACAACTTTTTGCTTTTCCATGAACAAGCCATTTCTATAAAGATCTATTAGTCTAATCGGTAAAACCTGAAGTCAGAGTTTCATTCTTCTCCACCTCAAGCATGAAGTTCAGAAGCGGTTTCCACATGGAAACAAAAGTTCTTTTCTTTAACCAAGTGGTCAATTTTGCCATTTCAGCCCAACTCCATCAGCTTCTGCAACCATTCTTCCATGGTAGGAGGCAACTGGTTCATATTTATGTCCCAGAGTCATGTGATCATCTTTTGCTAATGGGGAAGCCAGATTCCCTTAACAAGCATGTTACTAATTTTAAAAATTGCAGTGATTCACTTAACAACTGTGGCAAGAAAGGTTGCAAAAATAGGTCAAAATTCACTTAACAGCTGTCTTACTTAGTAAGCAGGAAGTTTGGGCTCCAGTATGGAGGATTTCCTCCATTGCCCAGTGAAACAACTTCAGAAGAGAGAGCTTGTTCACTATTGAATGGAAGTGCTCATCCTAAGCTTTTCACGGTCTTCCTGTATTATTCATTATGAGGGTTCAAGGAGACAGTGGTAATTTAAAGTGCAGTCACATGCTATTAAATTATAAGGCTAGACATAGTGAAATAGATCATAGAAATAAAAGCATCAAGATAGTTAGTGATTTCTGAAAGGTTTACTCCATTAATGGAATAAATGGATCTCTAATCTTGGAAAATTTTTATTGTACCAGACAGGCTAAAATAAGATTTTGTTTGAGGAAAAAAAGGCTTTTTATCTTAAGTGATGATGAGCATTTGAATCTTCTTGAATTATTAACTCTCAACACTAGAAATTAACCAATATCATTTAAAATACATATCACTTTTTGGAGAGTTTTATATTTAATTTTGCATTTAATTTTCATTTATTTAATCTGTTTACTGATTAACCTTTAGTGTAGCAGTCTCGTGTTCAGACTACTTCGAGCAACTGGCCATCTTTTTAAAATCATGCTTAAGGACAGACTATTTTCAATCTGATTCATAGACATACAAAAATTTCATGCATTAATCATTCCTGTCAGCTTTCTTTTAAATGAAAATGGGGGGAAAACAAAATACTAGAATATAAACATTCATAATTGTTCACAACTTTCACCTAATATGGAAATTTGAACTAATTTTATTGATTGCGGTGGCACAGTGGTTAAAGTGCAGTACTGCAGGCTGCTTCTGCTGACTGCCGGCTACCTGCAATTCAGCAGTCTAAATCCCACCAGGCTCAAGGTTGTCTCAGCCTTCCATCCTTCTGAGGTGGGTAAAATGAGGACCCAGATTGTTGGGGGCAAGAAGCTGACTCTGTAAAACTGCTTAGAGAGGGCTATAAATAGAATAGAATAGAATAGAATAGAATAGAATAGAATAGAATAGAATAGAATAGAATAGAATAGAATTCTTTATTGGCCAAGTGTGATTGGACACACAAGGAATTTGTCTTGATGCATATGCTCTCAGTGTACATAAAAGAAAAGATATATTCATCAAGAATCATCAGGTACAACACTTAATAATAATCATAGAGTACAATAAGCAATCAAATCATATTAGGAAACAGTCAATATAAATCGTAAGGATACAAGCGACAAAGTTACAGTCATACAGTCACAAGTAGGAGGAGATGGGTAATAAGGAGTGATGAGAAGATTAATATTAATAGTAGTGCAGAGTTTGTAGATAGTCAGACAGCATTGAAGGAATTATTTATTTAGCAGAGTGATGACATTTGGGGAAAAACTGTTCTTGTGTCTAGTTGTTTTGGTGTGTAGTGCTTTATAGAATCATTTTGAGGGTAGGAGTTGAAACAGTTTATGTCCAGGATGTGAGGGATCTGTAAATATTTTCACAGCCCTCTTTTTGACTCCTACAGTATACAGGTCCTAGATGGAAGGCAGGTTGGTAGCAATTGTTTTTTCTGCACTCCTAATTACTCTCTGAAATCTGTGTCTGTCTTGTTGGGTTGCAGAACCAGACCAGACACCAGGCACTGTGAAATGGTATTTTAGTCTAAGTGCTATTGCTATTATGTAAATCCAGTTGGTATCAATTCTTAGCAACTAAGAAGATGGATTTTATCCATGGCACTCAACCCTCAACTTGGTCTTTAAGATCTTCTGATGATGCATTCATCATCCTGCAGCTGAGTTCATTTACCTACTGCTGGATATTTGACCTCACATATTTTTTCCCTAAAGATATGTATTTTGTTTGTTTTTTAAATGCAACTTCTTTTTCTGGATGCCTCCTTCCCAGATAGGCATCTTTTTCAAACAAAGGTTGGGTGAAGAATTATGTGTAGTCTGTATCAGAATATTTTTCTTTTTGGTAAATTGAAATTCATTGATGACCATGAAAGATTGCTTTCACATCCTCAATTTTAATTGCAAACTTGAGTAAAACGTCCACATTTCTTGACTTGCACAATAATCCCCAATTTACAACCATTTTTAGTGACCATTCAAAGTTATCACCATGTTGAAAAAGAGATCCATGACTGGTCCTCGCACTTACAACTTTTCAGCATCTCTATGGTCATACAATTGTGATTTAGGCAACTAGCATGTATTTACAATAGTTGCAGCATCCCACGGTCATGTGATTGCTTTTTGGGATGTTCCCAGCCAGTTTCTGATAAGAAAAGTTAGTGGAGAAAGCCAGAATCACTTAACTGTCCAAAAAAGCTGGTGAGGCAAAACTCACTTAATGATTGCATTGTTTAAGGTCCGGTCCCAGGCTGACCTCCCATACTTGTCTTAAGAAGCACAGCATTTTGCATAGATGCCTTTGGCCTAGAAAGAGAAAATCCTTATGCAGAATTGATGGTGAATTAAGTATTAAAAATATTATCTCCACTTGTGTGCCTCTGAGGAATTTCCCACCCATAAAATCACAATGAAATGTGTACGCTGAGTGTGTTTGTTTGTATTTCTTTGATATTCATGTTGCATTTCTTGGCAACAGGAATAAAAGAAGGGGTTTAACTTAATTCCAAACTAGAGAGGGAAGGACTATAAACCTAGAACAGATTTATAAACCCAGGGCTTTAACCTTTTCAGTACTATGGATTTTGATTGGTTGTTCCTTACACTTTTTCTTCCCAGGTTACCGAGATCATTAAACAGGGGAGAAAGAGGATGGATAATGAATCAAAATATGGAACATTGAAAAGGTCAAAGTGTTAGAGTTTACTATTATCTTCATGTAATATATGAGGCATTAAGATTTTCAAACCACAGTCTTCTGACAAAGAATGTAATGAGAACTATAAATAATAAACAGCACAACATGAATCTGCTCCCTTGATGATGACTGTGACTAAGCTAAGGGAATAAATCCCTAATCCACTCTTGCTGAACTATAAAAGATGAAGGGTTTGTTCATGCTTTTGAAAGACTCGAACATGAGAGGCATGTTGTAAGAGTTTAGTGAGTTCTGCAAAATTATAGATGATTGCATTGTCAATAATAGTGTACCCTTCAGGATGAAACTAAGTACAATATTCAGTTAGTTGAGTTCAGTTTTTTGCTATACTTTTGAAAGGAAAAATGGTATATAGCAACCTTGTAACAATGCTCCCTTTCTGGCATTGTTTCAACTTACAACTAATGGATAAGTCTGAGTATTGCCAGAGGTTATACCGGAAAAAATGAAAACAAACAAAAACAAAAAACTCCATTTATGCTGAACCTTTAAAAAGGAAAAAGAGACACGGATTTTGCCTCAACATTTGAAAAAAAAAGAAAAAAAGAGCTGGTCAACCTGGATTACCTTATTATAAATATCAGAATACACCCTTACTATCTCTCCCATTGTGGAAAGAATTTGTCTCCAAATAATGTAACCTTAAACAATCAACATGCGCATATAACTTTAGTCCTTTTTAATATAATCTTGACAAATGTATATTTTCTTTTATGTATACTTAAGTATTTTCACCAAGACAAATTCCTTGTGTGTCCAACCACCACTTGGCCAATAAAGAATTCTATTCTATTCTATAATAATTTTTATTAAAGTTTAAAAATACTTACCTTGTGGTAAAATGGGCAGGAAATAAATTTAATCAATAAATAAATAAAATACAAAGATCAAAAAAACTAATACAAACTAAGAAAAATATAAAAAAATAAAAATGCAAAGAGAGTAATCATATAATCTAGATGGAAACAAAACCGTATTTACAGGGGACACCAATTTTTTAGCCAATCATTAGCAAAATTACTTCTATTAACCCCAAATGTACACCATTCATTATATTATTCTTTTTGCCATGTTTTTATTGGGCTTCTGTGCCCAAAATGGCCCTGGAAAAATTCCTAATTATGTCACCCCATCTAGTTTAAGGGATGTCAAACTCGCGGCCCACAGCTCAGATGTATCACCTCCTGGCCTTGCCCCCGCCCAATTTCCCAAATAGGGGAAAAGTCCCAATATGTCACATGATGTTCGATATCCATGATCTAGTGGGACCAAGAAGAAGGACATTCTCTGTGGTAGCTATCTCCCATCATCCCCTGCAGAGATGAAATTGAGTCCATTTTAACACTCCTTTATAGGAGTGTTGAAGACATGTCTTTGCCAACAAGCCTGGGAAATCTGAATTGGGATGGAGCCAGTGGTGGGATTCAAATTTTTTTACTACCGGTTCTGTGAGTGTGGCTTGGTGGGTGTGGCAGGGGAAGGATACTGTAAAATCTCCAGCCAGAGGTGATATTTGCCAGTTCTCTGAACTACTCAAAATTTCCACTACCGGTTCTCTAGAACTGGTCAGGACCTGATGAATGCCACTTCTGGATGGAGCCCATCAAATGGCTCATTTGATTGTTGCCACCAGGAGAGTGGAAGTTACTGCTTTCTATTGTTTCTGTATTTTATCTTTGTAGGGCACCTGGAGTCAACTGAGAGTGAGTTGGGTGGCCATGTCAATTTTCTCAAATAAATAAAATAAATAGTTCAAGTTTAAAATGTGGCCCCTCCATAGACTTTACAATTGCTGAATCATGGAAAAATTTTCCAAAAGGACCTTGAACTCTTTTATTCTAGAGTTATTCTTCTCAATCTTTGCAGCTGTAAAAAGTATGGGTTTCAACCTTCAGGATTCCTCTGCCAGCATTTGTTTTTCCTTCTTTTGGTTCCTGCAATGGCAAAGAAAATATTTTAATAAATTCACCCTAGAGGATTTTATCTCATGAAGCTTGCAACAAGTTGTGCATGAAGTTCAAAATACAAAAACTGGATGGGGCAGTGGATGATAAACCATTTATTTTGATTGATTGGAATCTTAAACATAGGAGAAACTTAGAGGGAAAGTACAAGCATCCTGTTGCTTTTCTTAACAAAGTTAAGCCTTTTCCAGATGTGCTTTACAGTTGGTGACTGCCACAAGTGAGTCTGATTAACAGACTGCCCAGGAGTAGAATCAAACCTTATCAAGTATAGGCAGCAATGGCTCATTATTTTGTGCCAATATTTTTTAAAAAAGAAACTTACTTGAACTAGTTTAAATATTTGCAAAAGACTGAAACAATTCCTTGGTTAGTGTGATAAGCAGAATTAAGACCAATTCCATCTTGGTTTCTAGCAAGTATTGTAGAAGTATCAACATGTACCTCATTCTGATTTAAGCATCACTTGTGTGTAGCTCAGCAATGTATAAGTGCAGAATAAATTTCTCAGCTTTGTATGTTAGAGCTGTAGAAATTTCAACAGAGATATTCAATAGAGTATTCAGAGCAGAAAATTAGGATTAGGATGTGTGACCTTTGGGAGACTGGGCAAAGAGATACTGCCAAGAGAACAGTATGATAAGAGGTAGCATAAATCACACCTGGATAGTGGACAGGGCAAGAAGCTCAAAAGAGACTCTTCCTGGGTTCTCAGGCTGTGAAGGGTGGGGACAGAGAAATACAGATAAGGTAAAGTAGAATTAGTTCTTTTCCTATCTGGTTTGCCCTAAATGCTCTTCAAGGGCAGACCCATATGGAGGACATTGCAGCAGTCCAATCTCCTAAGAACATAGTGGAGCTCATATGGGACCTGGAAGCAATTTTGTAAATAAGAATGATACTTCACATAAAAATGTGCTAATATCCAGATTGAACAAGGGATCCAGCAGACACTCAGAATTACATATGTAGACCCATTGATTCTGTGCCATATTGGCTAAACTGGAAATAAGCTAAGAGACAGAAACAAAAAGTAAGAAAAATGTGCCATTGCTCAGGCAAAAGCAATTTTTTGATGTTCTTCTAAGTGGCTAAATCTATTCTGAGACCTGAGAATCAATCTGCTGCTCAATTTTCTTGACCTCTGGAAGCTCTTTATCCTAGTCACTATGCTGAGAAACATTGTTTCTGGTTCTGGCTTGGCAGCTACCATTATGCTACTCCTTTCTCAATTGATCATGAGGCTTGTTGCATAATAAATTCAGCTTGCATATACAGCAAATGAAGGATATTCTCTGTGCCATTGAGGTTATATACTTTATTTGTTCGTCTTGCATATATGAAAAACAAGGGTTGAGAATCCTAGATTGTCTTAATTCTGGTATAAAACTGTACTTGGCAAGGATAATGATTGTTTAGTACCATAGCCTTCTTTAAATCCATTTTTTGAAGTTCAACATAATGATCAACATTTATTTACTGACTCAGCTAGAGCAACCTATTGATGTGCATTGCCTTTTATGTGTCTTTTCATTGTCTCAAGAGCACTTGAAGGTTAACCTAAAAGATAGCCAGACACAACTGTATATTATCAGGAAGGGTCCCCCAATGGGAATGTTGTCATTAGAGCCAATAGCAAATAACTTGTGAGCAGAACAAATAACTCCTTGCATTGCTTAGAATCACTAATGAGCCTCATTAGTTTCTCATGATTTATTCATAGCTCTTTAATAATTTACCCAGTACTGTAGATGCTCATGGATTGTAACTCGCTAAAAGGATAAGGTCCCTGACCCAAGAGGACTTAAGAGGGAGGAAAAGTTAACACAGCCTGTGCTGTGTTTAGATTAAGCAAAAGAATCAATTGAAACTGGAATGAAAGAAGATAAGTCTATAATATGATGAATAGGAATAAACTCTGCAATTTTTGTTCAACACATGTGACCAGGAGCTTAGGAAGATAAGCAAATCACTCCTGGTGCTGCAAAGAAATAATAAGATTTTTTTTTAGGCATTATGGGGATCCATCCATCAATATCTCTTTAAAAACTAATATTTAGCTACTGAACAGCCTGATGGTGTTGATATACAACAAAAATGAATACAAGATAGGAAAAAATATATTTCTGAAGTACTCTCAACTGCAAATTAGCCAACCACATTTTACCTTGGCATGTGGTATGTTATTAATGGTTATTTTATGTTTATGACTTGTATGAAACAATAACAACAATGGATTTTTTAAAATTTATTTTTATCTTGCCTTTATATTTTTATAAATAACTCAAGGTGGTGAACATACCCAATACACCTTTTTCTTCCCTATTTTCCTCCACAATAACTGAGTTGAATTGGACTGAAAGAGAGAGTGACTGACCTTAGGTCACTTAGCTGGCTCTCATGCCTAAGGCAGGACTAGATCTCACAGGCTCCTGGTGATTGGATCAATGTCATCCATCAAGCTTTCATACCTTAGGCAGGATTAGAACTCCCAGTCTCTTGATTTCTGGTGACTTAAACATTAGACCAAGGTGGCTCTTATTGAGTACATGACAGTTTAATTAATGTTGGGTATGAATGTCATGCAAATACAAGACATAAAAAATCAAATATTAATTATGGTGGGCAATTGCAGAGACCTTTGAATTATGGAAGGATATGTTAGAATAGAGAATAGAATAGAATACTTTATTGGCCAAGTGTGATTGGACACACAAGGAATTTGTCTTGGTGTAAATACTCTCAGTATACATAAAGAAGGAACATTTGTTAAGAATCAAGAATCATAATGTATAACACTTAATGATAGTCATAGGGTACAATCAACATCGATAGGGTTAGGGTTTGTTTATTCATTAGACGTCATGATTGAAAAACACTTAAGCTTCCTGTGACTATTATTGCTTTTCAACTTGCCAACGAACTGGAAGAAACAAGGGAATGTGGAGGCTACAATCTTCAAACTTGAGAGCCAAGGACACTTCTGCAGGTGTCTGCCAAGATGTGAACTGTTATCAAAACAAAAGATTGATTCCCAATTGGACAATGTGACCCATTCCATGGGAGGAAGGGATGAAACTCATATTTAACTATGCAGGGCTGCTCAGGAAAATTTAGAGTTGGTTTGGCTTTTCTTCAGTGCCAAAATGATGTACTCAATAAAGTTTTGAATATTAAAGTTCCTGAAGATGGCTGCTTTTATTGGCTCAGTTAGTTGGGATGGTTGACATTAGATTTATACTCCTGCCTTTCATTCAGGAAATATGGGTGTGTACATCCTATTCCCTATTCCTATTCTCCCCTAAAACAATATCATATGAGGTAGCTTGGCTAAGTGGGTGACTGGTCCAAAGCAACCTATCAGTTACTGTGACTGTTGGTTGCATACATCCGGACTTCTACTCTCCAAGACCAAAAAATGCACACCATTGTTCTTATTTATTTACTTACCATAAGGGATGAAATACATGGATAACAGCAGTAAAGATGTATGGAAAGAAGGCACAATAAGGTAGACATAAGATGAGTACATGTGATTAGTTTTGAAGGTATAAGAAATTCAGAAAGTTGTATGTTACATTACAAGTTACATTTTAAAATACATTGCTTCATAAAATAAAATAAGTGTTCTATATATTAATATCTAGGCTTTTATCCAATTAAGCATTATATTTGTTAATGGGACAACAACTACTTTTCTTCTTGTAGAAGCTCTCAGTTGGCAAGTAGTTATTATATGATGCCAATAAAGGAGAATATTTGTAGCTCAGGGTTGAAATCAGGGTCCTTGGTGCTCTTTGAGCTTGCTTGTTTTCTTGCAGACATCTCATTACCCCAACTAGGTAACATCATCAGTGCTAGTCACTAGCACTGGTGATATTACCTGGTTTGGGTAATGAAATGTTTGCAAGAAAACAAGCAAGCTCAAAGAGCACCATGGACCCCACAGTCACATTTCTTCTGGCATATACTTTCCAACCTCTGATTTCATGGGCTATTTCTGATTCCATGGCTGACCTTGGAACCTAGGATAAGACTAGACTCAGATTTCATTTCTGAATTGTAGATTGGTCTTCATGGAACCCTTCAGTTATTATATGATCTAGTATTTGCTGGAGAGCACTACAGTAACATTAGATACTCTGCCTCTTTTAACCATTGGTTCCATTTCATGTTCACAAAATCTACTTCAGTCTTGAGCTTATTCTGATTCTTGTGGGATAAATGCTGAAATATGATAAACAAGTTCCTTACATGTGTCCAGGGATAGTAGCAGGGATAAGTATCTTCAGGGACCACGAACAATCCCAGAACATCCAAACTCTATTAGTATCTTTGCTTTTTCTATTGGAATTTCAAGCAAGAAGTGAGTGAGTAAGTGGCCAATAAACAGCAGGAATAAGAAAATGATTCTCCTCAGAGAGAGAGACTTTGAGGATCTTATGCCCAGCAGCCTGTTAAAACCTGGCAATGATGTTGTTTGGGGGCTTTGCAATCGTAGGTGTCCCATAATCTTTGAAAGTATTCCTCCAGCATTTAAACAGTGGCAGTCCAAGCAACAAACATACTATTCTGCATGTTATGCTTTGTCTCCAAGATATAGAAATAGTTGATAATTTGCAGATTTTGGGGGATAAAATAGATAAATATCTAAAAAACATCCAAGTTACCCAGGATCTGGCTATTCCTGAGACCATCATCTGTGAAGTGTCCTTAAATATCACATTTCAGTTCCTACTACGTTACAGAGCCCATGGTTATGACATCGAACATGCAAACAAGCTAAATACACTACTAACATGGGCAGCATCCTGCCCACATGCTTATATCTTTCTTGGTGACTTCAATCTATCTCATATTAACTGGACCCTTAATGAATGTACAACTGAACCCACACATGCAACCTTCTACAATGCAGTAACAAATCTGGAACTAGAACAACAAGTAACCAACAACACTAGACTTAACAACTGCATCGATCTCATCTTCTGCAATAGTTTGAATTCAATTTACGGAATACAAATTAAAGAACCCTTTTCCAACAGTGACCACAACATGATTGACATTTGTCTCAACATACGTCCACACAAAAATCATTACAACGATGGAATCTCCAATTATAACTTCAAAAAAGGCAACTATGATCTTATAAACAACGATCTCTCATCCTTGATTGGCAATTTCTATTCTTTGGATGCAATATTGTAGAAGACCATTACAACATATTTTTACTTGAAGTCAAAAGAATCATCAAACTACATGTACCAATAACAACTTCCAAAACCAGAAAAAACAAATTATCCATTACAATAAGGAATCTTCAATCCAAAAATAAATCACTTCGGTGGAAAAACAAATCTGGTCACATTGCCAATTTCAAAAGCTGATACAAAAATTTATGCCACCAAATAAAGACTGAATGCACCAATTATCACATTAAACAAGAAGAAAACCTTCTATGCACCAATTCTACCCACACTTTCTACAATTTTATAAACAACAAACTAAAAGACTCAAGATCCATTCCACCCCTGAAAGGACCTAATGGTAAAGACTGCAACAATGACACTATTAAAGCCAACTCTTTAACACATTCTTTGGCTCAGTATTTGTAAACAGCAATGGATCATGCCCAGTATTTCCTAGTTGAACCACAGACAAGTACAATGATCTAATAAATATCAATTTTACAGAAGACAATGTTGAAAAAGCACTACGCAATCTAAAACCATCTCTATCTATCGGACCGGACAGAATATGTGCCTAGTTCTTAAAAAAACTATCCACTGCCATAGCAGAACCTCTAAGCATAATCTTTGAAAAATCTTTCAGGACCAGCTCCTTGCCTAACCGATGGTCACAAGCCATGGTCATCCTCATCTTCAAAAAGGGAGACCCCAGCCTAGTTGAAAATTACAGACCAATCTCCTTATGCTGCGTCACCTGTAAAGTCATGGAATCAATTATTAACCAATCCATTATCCTCCACTTAGAGATAAACAACCTATTCTCTAATAAACAATTTGGTTTCAGAAAAAACTATCATGTAATCTGCAACTCTTACATTGCAAAAACATGTGGACTACACAACTCGATCAGGGCAAAACAATAGACGCAATCTACATAGACTTCTGTAAAGCCTTTGATTCAGTGGTACACAACAAACTACTTCTAAAACTAAAATCTTATGGTATCTCTGGACAACTGCATAAATGGATAGAAGCATTCCTGTCAAACAGACAACAAATGGTCAAAATTGGGAATGTCGTATCAAATTCTGTACCTGTCAATAGTGGTGTCCCCCAAGGCAGTGTTCTAGGACCAACTCTCTTCATCCTCTACATAAATGACCTCTGTGATCATATTAAGAGCAACTGTGTTCTCTTTGCTGATGATGTAAAGCTGTTCAATACCACAGACAATACTGCTACCCTTCATAAAGATCTTGATTATGTATCAGAATGGTCAAAGAAATGGCAACTTTAAATCTCAACAAATAAATGCTTTGTCTTACATATTGGCAAAAAAAATCAGAAAATAAAATACAAGCTGAATAGTCAAGACCTTGTTGATGATCCAAGCTCTGTAAAGGACCTTGGAATACTCATCTCTAATGATCTAAGTGCTAGAGCTCACTGTAACTACATAGCCAAAAAGTCATTAAGAGTTGTTAACTTAATCCTACGTAGCTTTTTTTATTTTTTTATTTTTAATATCACACTACTAACTAGAGCAAACAAAACATTTGCTAGAATAATACTCAACTAATACTCTTCAGTCTGATATAAGTACGGTATATAAAACCATACATTGCAATGACTTACCTGTCAATGAATACTTCAGCTTCAACCAAAACAACACAAGAGCACACAATAGATACAAACTCAAGATTAACCGCACCAAACTTGATTGCAGGAAATACGACTTCAGCAACAGAGTGGCCAATGTCTGGAATACTCTACCTGACTCTGTGGTTTCTTCCCTAAATCCTCAAAACTTTAACCTTAGACTGTCTACTATTGACCTCACCCCTTTCCTAAGCGATCTGTAGTGGGCGTGCATAAGCACACCAATGTGCCTACCGTCACTGTCCTATTGTTTCTTTTTTCTTTTTCTTATGTGTATCCATGTATTCATAACTATGTTTTTACTTATACCTATTATCTTGTAAGCAATTGACAAAATAAAATAAATAAATAAATAAATGTTTTCTGTCTTGTTTATTCCAACTTTCATACTGTCTCACAGTTGTAAAAGATAAGCATCCACACTATTAGTTTGTAAGTCATGCTTTGAGTTGAAACTGCATTGTTGTAGGGTTGCTGTAGCAACAGTCTTGTGAGCTTAAGAGTCACATATGAGACATTTTCATTCTTTCAAATATACTGCTACCCAAAGTTACCATTGCTAAGATCAATATAAAAGTTGAACCTGAAAATAAATGAAGAGCTCTGACATATGTAGAAGTTAGAAATTTAATTAGTTACAGTCTGCTTGTCTTTGCTGTGTTTCCTGAGGTGGTCTAGTAAATAATTCTTTTTAATGCGCATTTTAATGGTTCCTTTCCACCTAAATATACATTGTGAAGGTTATTAGAAGATTACCTGCTAATCCCGATAGTTATATCAAGGCTTTGTGAGGTAGTTTGGTGTAAAGGTTAAGGCACCAAACTGCAAACTGGGAGAAAATAAGTTCTAGTCCTGCCTTAGGCACAAAGGCAGCCCCAGGAATCAGGCAATGGCAAACCACTTCTGAAAAACCTTGCCAAGAAAACTCCAGGGATGCATCAGGCAATTGACAAGTGTCAACATTAACTCAAAGGCACCCTAAAAGAAAACAAAAACAGAATAAAACTTCATTACTGCCTCACCGAAGAAGAGTTTTTGATTTCATTGTGGTGCTGCCAATAAAGCTAAATGGCTGCCAATTAAATACCTTAAATACTTTTGAAGTGTTTTGCCAACAGACAATTTGATTTGTTAATTTATATTCTGAACATCGGCTGTAGTAGTTACTGAACCTCTTATATTTAATACAGATGGAACAATGCACGATATACCTTTATTGTTAAAAAATAGATATACTTACAGTAAATGGTACATCATGTTATTAGTAGTATTAGTATCTGCATTCTGCATAGGGCTTTCAATGAAAATCATCTAAAAATTTAGTGGTACACTTTGTAGTAGTACCTGGGGGTGGGTGGGGAATCTTATTTATGTTATATAAAACCACTATTATGGAGTGGCATGGAGTGCCAGTTTGTTTCTGGGTATAATTCAAGATTCTGATCTTTGTGGCTTTGACCTGGGAATTGACAAGACTACTTGGTCCAAATGTCTTTCCAAAGCTTACTGATAAAGGGGGAAGACCAAGGGGTCTTAGAAGTAAGTATTCTGTGCTATCACTCCCTTTTAATATAATTTATTTATTTTATTTAATTATTTTATTTGTCAAGCAAGTATTAGATAGCAGGTATAAGTATAAGCATGGTTATGAATACATGAAATGGATATGTATAAAAAAGAAACAATAGGACAGGGATAGTAGGCACATTGGTGCACTTATGCACGCCCCCTACAGATCTCTTAGGAAAGGGGTGAGGTCAATAGTAGACAGTCTAAGGTTAAAGTTTTTGGGGTTTGGGGAAAAAAACACAGAGTCAGGTAGAGTATTCCAGACATTGACTATTCTGTTGCTGAAGTCGTATTTCCTGCAATCAAGTTTGGTGCAGGTTACCTTGAGTTTGCATCTATTGTGTGCTCTTATATTGTTGTGGTTGAAGCTGAAGTATTCATTGACAGGTAGAACGTTGCAGTAGTTAATTTTATGTACTATATTTAGAACGGACCGAAGGCAGCATAGTTCTAAGTTGCCTAAGTCTAAAATTTCAAGTCTGATGGCATAAGATTTTCTGCTACGTTCCAGGAGTGGAGAACTCTTCTTGAGAAATATTTCTGGACTTTCTCGAATGTATCTGTTATGTAATGTGGATTCCAGACTGATGAGCTGTATTCAAGTATTGGTCTCGTAAATGTTTTGTATGCTCTAGTTAGTAGTATGACATTACCGGAGAAAAAGCTATGCAGGATTAGGTTAACAACTCTTAATGCCTTTTTGGCTATCTAGTTACAGTGGGCTCTAGCACTTAGATGATTAGAGATGAGTACTCCAAGGTCCTTAACATAGTTGGGGTCATCAACAAGGTTCGATTATTACATTAGTGAAGGTATGGCTATTTAAGCAGGCCTAGCATGTGGCTAGTAATATGGAGGATTTATGTAACTAAATGTATGTAGGCTCTTTCAGTAATGATGTTAATCTGCAGCATTGAGGAGAAGGGAAACCCCGAGCATTTAACATGTTTTCCATTGATGTTAAAAGCATGATGGTAGGACAGGGGGCTAACTTACAGTAGAGGAAAAGAAATTCCAGAATATTGTATGTCAATATTTGATGGTGGTGATGATGATGACAACTAAGGATAGTATGGTATTACAGCAATAACTATTCAGTAGTTGATAAAAAATAGCCAAAGCTATAGCTGTCAGATATGGTGCCCCAGCTACCATTTAACCAAATTTAGGAGTAATAAAGGATTTTAAAATTCTTTTCAGGAAAAGCATACTGTACTCTGTAGCTTTGCCTTGGGTGAGATGTCATCCTTTCACACTTTGCTACTTCTTCACAAGGGTAATGAACACAACAAATGCTGGAGATTGACTATTGACCAGTGTGCATAGGGTTAAGAACCTTGTCTCTCCAGAAAAGGATTCCAACCTGGAGAAATCTTGCCTGTCAGCACACAAAGAATGATTTGAAGGATCAGTGGTTTGACTTACTAGAAGGCATCTAATTGCATTCACTTCGGTGAGTTTATCTCCAGGATCAGCATAAACAAGCTAAATTCACTACTAATATGGGCAACATCTTGCCCACACATTTTATATTTCTTGGTGACTTCAATCTACCTCATATTAACTGAACCCTAAACAAATGTACAACTGAACCCATATATGCAACCTTCTACAATGCTGTTACAAATCTGGGACTGGAACAATTAGTAACCAACAATATTAGACTTAAGAACTGCCTTGATCTCATCTTCTGCAATAGTTTGAATTTAATTTATGGAATACAAACTAAAGAACCCTTTTCCAATAGTGACCACAATATGATTGACTTTTGTCTCAACATACACCCACACAAAAATCATCACAATGATGTAATCCCCAATTATAACTTCAAAAAAGGCAACTATGATCTTATAGACAATAATCTCTCATCTCTTGATTGGCAATCTCTATTCACTGGATGCAATACTGTTGAAGACCATTACAACATATTTTTACTTGAAGTCAAAAGGGTCATCAAACTATATGTACCAATAACAATTCCCAAAACAAAAAGAAACAGATTACCCATAACAATAAGGAAACTTCAATCCAACAAGAAATCACTCTGGTGGAAAAACAAATCTGGTCACGTTGCCAACTTCAAAAGCTGATACAAAAATTTATGCCACCAGATAAAGACTGAATACACCAATTATCACATTAAATAAGAGGAAAACCTTCTACGCACCAATTCCACCCACACTTTCTACAATTTTATAAACAACAAACTAAAAGACTCAAGATCCATTCCACCCCTGAAAGGACCTAATGGTAAAGACTGCAACAACGACACTATTAAAGCCAACCTCTTTAACACATTCTTTGGCTCAGTATTTGTAAACAGCAATGATCATGCCCAGTATTTCCTAGCCGAACCACAAAAAACTACAATGACCTAATACATATTGATTTTACAGAAGACATTGTTGAAAAAGCACTACGCAATCTAAAACCATCTCTATCTACTGGATGTAAAGCTGTTCAATACCACAAACAATACTGCTACCCTTCAAAAAGATCTTGACTATGTATCAGAATGATCAAACAAATGGCAACTTCAAATCTCAACAAATAAATGCTCTGTCTTACATATAGGCAAAAAAAATCAGAAAATAAAATACAAGCTGAATATTCAAGACCTTGTTGATGATTCAAGCTCTATAAAGGACATTGGAATATTCATCTCTAATGATCTAAGTGCTAGAGCCCACTGTAACTACATAGCCAAAAAGGCATTAAGAAGTTGTTAACCAAATCCTATGTAGCTTTTTCTCTAGTAATATCACACTACTAACTAGAGCATACAAAACATTTGCTAGACCAATACTTGAATACAGCTCTGGAACCCGCATTACGTATCTGATATTAGCACAGTTGAGAAAGTCCAGAAATATTTCACAAAAAGAGTTCCTCACTCTTCTACTCGTTGTAGAATACCTTATGCCACCAGACTTGAAATTCTAGACCTAGAAAACCTTGAAATATGCCATCTTCAGTCTGATCTAAGTATGGTATATAAAATCATACATTGCAATGACTTACCTGTCAATGAATACTTCAGTTTCAACCATAACAACACAAGAGCACACAACAGATATAAACTCAAAGTTAACCGCACCAAACTTGATTGCAGGAAATACGACTTCAGCAACAGAGTGGTCAATGTCTGGAATACTCTACCTGACTCTGTGGTTTCTACCCCAAACCCCAAAAACTTTAACCTTAGATTGTCTACTATTGACCTCACCCCTTTCCTAAGTGGTCTGTAGGGGGCATGCATAAGCACACCAACATGCCTACTGTCCTTGTCCTATTGTTTCTTTTATTTTTCTTAAATGCACCCATTTCATGTATTCATAACTATGTATATACTTATACCTATTATCTTGTAAGCAATTGACAAATAAAAGAAAGAAAGAAAGAAAGAAAGAAAGAAAGAAAGAAAGAAAGAAAGAAAGAAAGAAAGAAAGAAAGAAAGAAAGAAAGAAAGAAAAAAAGAAAGAAAGAAAGAAAGAAAGAAATAGCCTCATCTTCAGGTTTAATGTGCAGGTCAGCTGTGACCATCACTGGTGAGGAGGGGCAGTTGAGAACTTAAGACTATTACATGTAAAAATCGAAAAATTAGAATATCATGCAAAAGTTCATTTATTTCGGTAATGCAACTAAAAAGGTGAAGCTAATATACGAGGTAGACTCATTACATGCAAAGCAAGATAGTTCAAGCCGTGATGTGTCACAATCGTGATGATTATGGCTTACAGCTCATGAAAACCCCAAATCCACAATCTCAGAAAATTAGAATATTACATGCAATCAATAAAACAGGTATTGTACATAGAACAATATCGGACCTCTGAAAAGTATAAGCATGCATATGTACTCAGTACTTGGTTTGGGCCCCTTTTGCAGCAATTACTGCCTCAATGTGGCGTGGCATGGAAGCTATCAGCCTGTGGCACTGCTGAGGTGTTGAAGACCAGGATGCTTCAATAGTGGCCTTCAGCTCTTCTGCATTGTTCGGTCTCATGTCTCTCATCTTTCTCTTGGCAATGGCCCATAGATTCTCTATGGGATTCAGGTCAGGCAACTTTGCTGGCCAATCAAGCACAGTGATCCCATGGTCATTGAACCAGGTTTTGGTGTTTTTGGCAGTGTCGGCAGGTGCCAAATCCTGCTGGAAAATGAAGTCAGCATCCTCATAAAGCTCGTAAAGCATGAAGTGCTCCAAAATCTCCTGGAAGACGGCTGCATTGACCCTGGACTTAATGAAGCACAGTGGACACGGCTCCCCAAATCAACACAGACTGTGGAAATTTCAACTGGACTTCAAGCATTGTGCAGTGTGTGCCTCTCCATTCTTCCTCCAGACTCTGGGTCCTTGGTTTCCAAATGAGATGCAAAAGTTGCTCTCATCAGAAAAGAGGACTTTGGACTACTGAGCAACAGACCAGTTCTGTTTTTCTTTAGCCCAGGTAAGACGCTTCTGACATTGTTTGTTGTTCAGGAGAGGCTTGACAAGAGGAATATGACATTTGAAGCCCATGTCCAGAATCCATCTCTGTATGGTGGCTCTTGATGCACTGACTCCAGCTTCAGTCCACTCCTTGTGAAAGTCGCCAACACTTTTGAATGGCCTTTTCCTGACAATCCTCTCCAGGCTGAGGTTATCCCTGCTGCTTGTGTACCTTTTTCTTCCACACTT
Organism: Bungarus multicinctus; assembly: GCA_023653725.1. Classification (NCBI taxonomy): domain Eukaryota; kingdom Metazoa; phylum Chordata; class Lepidosauria; order Squamata; family Elapidae; genus Bungarus; species Bungarus multicinctus. The sequence continues at coordinate 8,260,644 of CM042841.1, forward strand.
TTCCCTTCCACATAACTTTCTATTAATGTGCTTTGATACAGCACTTTGGGAACATCCAACGTCTTTTGCAATTACCTTTGGAGGGTTTCCCTCCTTATGGAGGGTGTCAATGATGGTTTTCTGCACAATTGTCAGGTCAGCAGTCTTTCTCATGATTGTGCTTCCTACTGAACCAGACTGAGAGACCATTTAAAGGCTCAGGAACCCTTTGCAGGTGTTATGGCTTAATTAGCTGATTAGAGTGGGACACTTTGAGCCTAGAATATTGAATCTTTTCACAATATTCTAATTTTCTGAGATTGTGGATTTGGAGTTTTCATGAGCTGTAAGCCATAATCATCTCAGTTATGACACATCATGGCTTGAACTATCTTGCTTTGCATGTAATGAGTCTATCTCATATATTAGGTTCACCTTTTAAGTTGCATTACTGAAATAAATGAACTTTTGCACAATATTCTAATTTTACAAGTTTCACCTGTATATGATGGGGTAGAAGCCACAGCAGTAGCACAGAGTGAAGACAGCATGAAGGTTTGCTGTCAGAGACTACATTACTAGCAACATTTAACGGACTTGGCATTGCAATGTGCAAACTGCTAATATTTGCAGCTGGTGCTAAATTGAACCTAGTCATCCATTGCATTGGTGCTTCATTAAACCCTGCAAATCATTTCTTGGAATATGAACCCATGTGAAGTACACCTAAGATGTTTGTTTATAATGAAATATAGCAGAAAACAGGATGAAAGTATGATAAATCTAAAATAGGTATACTGATAGACTGACGTTCATTACTAGGAATCAGAAACTATTCCCAAACTGCCTCCCAAAAGTTAAAATCACTTTAAATTTAATGTTTAATTGCTGTGGTAGTCATTTCATGGCATAATGCATAAATTCATTATAATTTACAATGTACTTGAATGACTTCTCCCAAACAATATTTTATGCATATTTCCCAGAAACTCTGATAAAATAATCAAAACCATGAGGCTGTCTTTTTTTTTCCTAAAGGAAAGAAGTGTTCTTCAAGAAGTGGGAGGAGGACTTGGTGGCTTTGTCCTAGTAATCATTGATGGTCTTTCCCATTGACTAATTTCTCTTCGTCTCAATCTTGTCTGGATGAGCAATGTAGCGTTTGATAAATATTCTACTATTGCATGACATAGACCCTTTCTCAGTTGGAAAAATGCATTTTACTTCTGATGCTATTTTGTGACCTTAGAAATTTCAGTAACTGTTCATATTTTTTTTCATTTATGATTGAAATGCAATCAATATTAGTTTGGGTGTATATTTCTGAGTATCAGAAAAAAATAGTTTTTGAAATTCATGGAGTTGGGACAGAGTGGAAGGGAAGGAACTTCCACGCCATTATCACTTAAGGTTTCCTGAATGATTTTGCAGGGTGATTTCTTTCTTTAAAAAATACTCATAATTTGTTTCTCTGCTGTATCCAAATAAACATCTTGTAAATTATCACTTTTATGAGCTGACTACAATTCAAGGTGTGAGAGGGGAGAAAAAGTGCTGATGAGATTCAAAATTAAAATAATAATAAAATTCTCCCAGAGGGAACATTTCTAATTCCTTGTTAAATTATGTAGCATTACTGCCTTCTACTTTGCAGAATGGCTGCTTAAAACTGCTAGTATATTTGGAACGAGCAGCAACAAAAGAGTTTATTCACCAAACAAAAGCAATAAAGAAGAATATTTGTAACTCAGGGTTGAAATGAGGGGTCCTTGGTGCTCTCTGAGTTTGGTTGTTTTCTTGCAGAGGTTTCATTATGCAAACTAGATATCAGTGCTAGTACAAAATGTTTCAAACAGAAGTATTTCTTCCTTATGCAATACATAGGATATTGATATACAGATTTAACAATATCTAGTAGTCAACATGACATAAATGACACAAGATCTGTAGGAGAGGCTATTGTTTATAAAAGAGCTTTATTCAACTTCTTCTTAATTTACTCTTTGACTGCTTTGGATGTCAGGGGAGATACAAAATTCTGGTTCTTGCTCTTCTAGCTGCTTGTTATTTGATGCTTTGTAGTATGTCTTCGATGTTGTTTCCCCATCTTCTTAACAGATTTTTAACAAATTAACAGAGTTGGAAGGGACCTTATAGATCATCTAGTCCAATCCACTGGCCAAGCAGGAGATCCTATGCCATTTCTGACAAATGGCAGTCCAATCTCTTCTTGAAAGCTTCCAGTGATGAAGCTTCCACAATTTCTGAAGGCAAGCTTGGTTGATTATTCTCACTGTCAGAAAATTCCTCCTTATTTCTAGGTTGAATTTCTCCTTGATCAGTTTCCATCCATTGTTCCTTATCTGGCCGTCAGGTGTCTTGGAAAATAGCTTGACCCCTTCCTCTCTGTGGCAAATATTGGAAGACTGCTATCTTATCTCCCCTGGTCCTTCTCTTCACTAGACTAGCCATGCCCAGTTCCTGCAACCGTTCACCATATGCTTTAGCCTCCAGTCCCTTCATCATCCTGGTTGCTCTTCTCTGCACTCTTTCTAGAGTCTCAACATCTTTCTTATAGTGTGGTGACCAAAACTGGATGCAGTATTACTAAGGCTTTATAAAGTGATATTAGTACCTCACTTGATCTTGATTGTATCCCTCTGTTAATGCAACCCTAAGTTAATTGGGTTTTTGGGGGTGTTGCTGCACCCTGTTGACTCATATTTGGTTGGTTGTCCACTAAGACTCCAAGATCCCTCTCACAGTTCCTGCTATTAAGCCTGGGTTTCACCCAGTCTATATGTGCACTTTTGGTTTTTGTTGCCTTCTTCTGGATCTGCCTTATGTTCTTTGACCTTCTCCTCTTTTTGTATATATGCTTTGTATGGAATGGAATCCCATGAAATCCTCTCCAGATGATACCACTTTAGTTGCTGGTTTTGTATGCAGTTTAATATTGGTTCTATGACAATTCTTTCTCTTATGGTTGTATTTCTGATTTTATCTTTTCTGGTCACTCCAGCAGCTTTCCTCAAACATCTCATTTCTGTGATGATTAATTTTGTTGTTTTGTTGTAAGTGTCCATGTTTGGCACCAATAACATAGTGTGGGGATGAAAAGGATTTACACTACATATTTCTTTGTGCTGGTTGGTACTGCCTCCTATGTTTTAGGAGTGGGGCAAGCTGGCCCAATACTTGATTTTCCTTACTATATCAATTGTTAATTTCTTCGTCCATTTTACTATCTTCAGTAAATATTGTTCCTAGATATTTGAACTTTGATATTTGTTTTATGCTTGTTCCTTCTATTACAATGTTTAAGGTATGCTTTTTCTTCCAATTGCCATTACTTCTGTTTTCTCTTTGCTGATTCTTACATTATTTGTTTTTATTTAGCTGCTTATGAGAAATTCAAAGGGAGACTCTCTTGTCAAAAAAGAACATTTAACCCAATCAAATTCTAACCTCATCTCATCATTTCTTTGGTGGCATACCATTCCAATAAGTGAGTTAAAAGCCACAACCCTGAAAATATAGAACTCCAACTATTTTCTTCAGTTAAAAGCATTGTGTGAGATCAGAGTTTCAGTCTAACTCCTTGTTAACAAGGAAATGAAAATGAATTCCAAGTTACAGTAAGGTGTTGCCTTCCTTTCATCTAAAAAGCAATAAAGAAGAATATTTGTAACTCAGGGTTGAAATGAGGGGTCCTTGGTGCTCTCTGAGTTTGGTTGTTTTCTTGCAGAGGTTTCATTATGCAAACTAGATATCAGTGCTAGTACAAAATGTTTCAAACAGAAGTATTTCTTCCTTATGCAATACATAGGATATTGATATACAGATTTAACAATATCTAGTAGTCAACATGACATAAATGACACAAGATCTGTAGGAGAGGCTATTGTTTATAAAAGAGCTTTATTCAACTTCTTCTTAATTTACTCTTTGACTGCTTTGGATGTCAGGGGAGATACAAAATTCTGGTTCTTGCTCTTCTAGCTGCTTGTTATTTGATGCTTTGTAGTATGTCTTCGATGTTGTTTCCCCATCTTCTTAACAGATTTTTAACAAATTAACAGAGTTGGAAGGGACCTTATAGATCATCTAGTCCAATCCACTGGCCAAGCAGGAGATCCTATGCCATTTCTGACAAATGGCAGTCCAATCTCTTCTTGAAAGCTTCCAGTGATGAAGCTTCCACAATTTCTGAAGGCAAGCTTGGTTGATTATTCTCACTGTCAGAAAATTCCTCCTTATTTCTAGGTTGAATTTCTCCTTGATCAGTTTCCATCCATTGTTCCTTATCTGGCCGTCAGGTGTCTTGGAAAATAGCTTGACCCCTTCCTCTCTGTGGCAAATATTGGAAGACTGCTATCTTATCTCCCCTGGTCCTTCTCTTCACTAGACTAGCCATGCCCAGTTCCTGCAACCGTTCACCATATGCTTTAGCCTCCAGTCCCTTCATCATCCTGGTTGCTCTTCTCTGCACTCTTTCTAGAGTCTCAACATCTTTCTTATAGTGTGGTGACCAAAACTGGATGCAGTATTACTAAGGCTTTATAAAGTGATATTAGTACCTCACTTGATCTTGATTGTATCCCTCTGTTAATGCAACCCTAAGTTAATTGGGTTTTTGGGGGTGTTGCTGCACCCTGTTGACTCATATTTGGTTGGTTGTCCACTAAGACTCCAAGATCCCTCTCACAGTTCCTGCTATTAAGCCTGGGTTTCACCCAGTCTATATGTGCACTTTTGGTTTTTGTTGCCTTCTTCTGGATCTGCCTTATGTTCTTTGACCTTCTCCTCTTTTTGTATATATGCTTTGTATGGAATGGAATCCCATGAAATCCTCTCCAGATGATACCACTTTAGTTGCTGGTTTTGTATGCAGTTTAATATTGGTTCTATGACAATTCTTTCTCTTATGGTTGTATTTCTGATTTTATCTTTTCTGGTCACTCCAGCAGCTTTCCTCAAACATCTCATTTCTGTGATGATTAATTTTGTTGTTTTGTTGTAAGTGTCCATGTTTGGCACCAATAACATAGTGTGGGGATGAAAAGGATTTACACTACATATTTCTTTGTGCTGGTTGGTACTGCCTCCTATGTTTTAGGAGTGGGGCAAGCTGGCCCAATACTTGATTTTCCTTACTATATCAATTGTTAATTTCTTCGTCCATTTTACTATCTTCAGTAAATATTGTTCCTAGATATTTGAACTTTGATATTTGTTTTATGCTTGTTCCTTCTATTACAATGTTTAAGGTATGCTTTTTCTTCCAATTGCCATTACTTCTGTTTTCTCTTTGCTGATTCTTACATTATTTGTTTTTATTTAGCTGCTTATGAGAAATTCAAAGGGAGACTCTCTTGTCAAAAAAGAACATTTAACCCAATCAAATTCTAACCTCATCTCATCATTTCTTTGGTGGCATACCATTCCAATAAGTGAGTTAAAAGCCACAACCCTGAAAATATAGAACTCCAACTATTTTCTTCAGTTAAAAGCATTGTGTGAGATCAGAGTTTCAGTCTAACTCCTTGTTAACAAGGAAATGAAAATGAATTCCAAGTTACAGTAAGGTGTTGCCTTCCTTTCATCTAAAAATCAGAACAGAAAATGATACATCTTCTCAAAAAAGGAAGGAGGGCTCTGTAAAAATATATTTTTCTGCCATGTGGTCCCTTGAATTGGCTGGCATTGTGAGATATATGAAGATTTATTCATTTATTTAGCATATAATATAGCACACATGGACTAGCAATATATATTAACATTTCATTTAGATTAATAAAACACAATAAAATAAAAATGTTAAAAAGGTCTATGTTCAAATACCAATGTATTGGCCAGCTAACCATTGAAGCACAACATTATTTATATGGGGACAAAAAACCATATACTAGACCGGTATACACCCTCAGTTTTCAGCCAATCACAATGTGATCTACAGAATATGATCATTAAAATGTTGGTTTTCCTGGGTCAATTTCAGATTTGAGGAGAACTTAGCTGGTGTGGTAGATCTCATCCTACATCACTGAGCTTTCCTCTGAACATAGTTAGGAGTGTGAGATTGTGAGATAGCAGGAATAATTTTTATTTATTATTTATTTATTTGATTTGTCAATCGCTTACAAGATAATAGATATAAGTAAAAACATAGTTATGAATACATGAAATGGGTACATATAAGAAAAATAAAAGAAACAATAGGACAGGGACAGTAGGCACGTTGGTGCACTTATGCACGCATCCTACAGACCTCTTAGGAAAGGGGTGAAGTCAATAGTAGACAGTCTAAGGTTAAAGTTTTTGGGGTTTGGGGAAGAAACCATGAAGCCATGAAGAAGAGGGGCTCAACCTTTTCTCCAAAGCATCTGAAGGCAGGACAAGAAGCAATGGATGAAAACTAATCAAGGAGAGAACCAACCTAGAAGTAAGGAGAAATTTCCTGACAGAACAATTAATCAGAGGGACAACTTGCTTCTGGAAATTATGAATGCTCCAATATTGGAGGTTTTTAAGAAGAGATTGGATAACTAGTTGTCTGAAATGGTATAGTGTTTCCTGCCTCAGCAGGGGGTTGGACTAGAAGAACTTCAAGTTCCTTCCAAAGCTGTTATTCTGTTAACTAGAATATCTAATTTGCAATCTCATTTGCTAGTGGTAAGTGGTAAGATCAAATTTTGCTTTGCAGTTTCTCTTCAGTATTTTCCCCATAGAATAGGATTTGTTTCTTAGGTTTCCTCCACATATGACATTTGTACTGATCTGTAATCCATGTTCCACTGTTTTTTTTCCCATCGTGTTATTCTTGGACAGCCAAACTAATTGTCTTCCAAATCAGCTTCAGTGCAGTTGAAATCTCAAAAGACTGATCCCACCTGAACTCAAAACTCCCTAGTGCATTTTACAAGCAATCTTATCTTAATAAGGTAAGATTGTTTGCGAGATTTACTCAATATAAGTAAATCTTATATCAATCTTCCTAGCTTTAGAGTAATTAAGAAGTGGAATTATTGTGCTTATTCTTGAGATATTTAAGAATCTGTTTTAACTAATTTTTTAAAAGTTGGTAGTGATTTTGAAACACAGAGTAGAGTAGAGTAGAGTAGAGTAGAATAGAATGGATAGGGATAGAGTATAGCATAGCATAGCATAGGATTGAATAACTTTATTGTCACTGTGATTGTACACTAATCAGCATACATTAAAATGAAATTTCATTACATACAGCTCTCAAAGGGTCATCGCCTCCAATATACACTATACACTATACAATATACACTATATAACCATGACAATAAATACACACATACATATATACATATATACAAAATTATGCATATACCCACATATATTATATGACACAGAGAAATAACACAGTCTAGTTGGGATGTGTAAGTACATGGTGAGAAAAACTAATCTTGCAAATTTTCCAGATGGAGGCCTAGGGAATAAAGCTGTTACAGAATCTGGTAGTCCTGCTAGAAATACTTTGAAACCTCCACCCAGAGGGGAGAACAGAAAAAGACTATGAAGTGGATGTGTGGGGTCTCTAACAATGCTTTAAGCACATAGCATTTATAAGCAGTATCCTGAATGACAGGAAGTGAGCTTCTCGCCTGTCCTTTACCACTCTCTGTATGGACTTTCTATTTGAGGCATTGCTGCCACCAAACCAGACAGTGATGCAGTTTTTTTTAAAACTGCTCTCAATCGTGTAAAAAGTAGCCAGGACAGAAGAAAAAAGATATGATCTCCTCATCTGATGCAGGAAATGCAGGCACTGGTTTCACTAAGGATGACGTGTGGAGATGGTTGAAGAGACTAAAAGGTGATATTTTCTGTGACATATTCTCTGACTTCACCCTGGCTGCCCATGTTTTGCAATTTTAAAAGTTCCCTCATGATTATGAAATGTGCGAAGCCATGAAGTCTACAGCTGCTGGAGACAAGGATGGACTTTGAAAAGCAAGATGTTTACACAAGCCTCTTTATTGTTCACTTAGGAATATTTCACACACGTTTTATTGTTTTGAAAGAATTTTTAATCACAATTTTTAGTCATTAATGTGAAATTAAAAATGGAAGAAGTAATAACTGATAGTTAATGTACTTAATTTGGTTCCTTCTGAGAAATGAAAGGAGAGGCAAAAATAAGGGAATCTATCTTTGTTTAAAACTTTTCTTCTTGTTTTTTTTTTTTTTGAAAAAATATTAAAATACTTCAGCAGATTTTCAAGTGTAGCAGAAGCAGAATGTTGACTGCCAAAATCTCAGAGGTTCAGTGTGGCTGACTTCTTTCCAAAATTCTTTGGGGAAAAAAATATCCCAACAAAACAAACCCTTGCAGTACTTCTGCAGCAGAGTCCTTTAAAATGTTTAAAAATGATTTAAGAATAGAAAAGTAAAAAGTATTCCTAACAAATATGAAGCACATCATGGTAAGATTATTTTTTTCCCTTGAAATAATTCATAACTGATCCCCAGTTTCTAGTTCAATTCAGGGTTCTCTCTAATTTTACCAAACTAGGCAAATATCAAATTAAAATGATGAGACTTAGAATCAGACAGTCACCCAAATATTAAAAGTATCTGTACTTTCTAAGAACATTTAAATAACATTCCTAAAATAATAATTTTGGGAATATCATGGTAAACAATAGTAAGCAGCCAGATATTTAATCCAATAAATGTATCTTGCTAAGTCACAAATGTAATTGGTGTTTGCAAGCTAAGGAAAGATTGGAGGGGTGAGCTCAAGAAAAATGGCTAAATATGGATGCTTGCAAAGCCAAAATATTTGCACCAGATGCTTTATTCCCATCTGACATGGCTTTTTTTCTTTTGAAGCTGAATGCATCAGTATAACCACACCTGGATATTAAGTTAATGAGTATGCATAAGGAAATTAACGTGTCTTCTGCAGAACTTTGTTTCTTATGAAACCTTAGTTTTTAATTCTCTAAGCCTAAAGATTGAGCATGGGAGAGGGAAGCAAACCCTAATTAAGTGCTAATGAATAATAAGTGTTAGAAGAGAGAAAGTCTCTAGTGCTAGGTAGATAAAAGGGCTTTGAAATATTTAGCATTTGCTATCAAATTTACTATGCGGATTATGACATCTAAACAAACAATAACTTTATGGAGGAAAAATCAATTATTTACTCGTGCCCAATTATGTGCTTTGCTGAGTCTCTGCAAAAAGTTTGCAATTGCCAATGTAAGTGCTTGATATTCATTATAAAACACTGTTTTCTTAAGCAAGAGACAGTATGAAATGTTACTGAGATTTCTATTTTTACCATGCCATAGAATGCTTGAAAATACGAATGTGTACTTTAAAAAGAAAAGCAGAACAAGAAACTCAGAGTATGTTACATCTGTAATTATTTATTCTGACTGGAAGTCATGGCAAGGAAAGGAGAAGAGAGAAGGGGAGAGGAGATGAGAAGAGAGGGGAGAAGAGGAGAGAGGAGAGAGATGGGAGGGGAAAGGGAGAGGAGAGCTGAGAGGGAGGGGAAAGGGAGGGGAGAAGAGAGGAGAGGGAGGAGAGGAGGGAAAAAGAAGGAGTGGGAAAGGGAAGGTCAAATTATATGCCAATTTATAAATACCATATATTCATTTCTACCACTATTCTTAAACATGAAGATATAATGCATGTGCTGTACAATTTTATTTTTTAATGTTGTGAACTGCTTTGAATCTCTAAGGCAGGAGTGTCATACTCACATCACGGCAGCATCACGTGATGTATTGGGACTTCCCCCCTTCACTAAACAAGTATGGACGTGGCCAACACGTGAAGCATCCAGCCCGTGGGCCATGAGTTTGACAGTGCTGCTCTAAGAAAAGAAAAGAAATATTTTAAAAATGTAGGACTTTCCTCCCCCCTTTTTTTAATGATCACCCACCCTCCTTTCAAACATATCTACTAAAAAAAAGGCAGATGTCAATGTCAACTGGGGATGACAACATGATCAATCATCATTGTCCTCCCATTGGGTAGTATATAAGACAAGACTTGGAAAAAGAGAAGGGGTGGGATGGAGGGAAACCTTAAAGATTTTCAATAAGACCTAACCCAAGAAAAAGACACAGGTCATTCTATATACAGTTTGCATATTTAATTGCCACCACTATGTGTTAAGGATAAGTCAATAAAAGCAGACTTCATGAAAGCAGAAAAGCTCTCTACATGGGGCTCCCCTTAAAGAGCATCCGGACGCTTCAGCCGGTGCAGAATGCGGCCGCGCGGGTGATTCTGGGGGCTTCTCGGAGCTCCCGTGTTATACCGCTCCTGCACGAGCTGCATTGGCTTCCGGTGGCCTTCCAGGTGCGATTCAAGGTGTTGGTAGTCACCTTTAAAGCGCTCCATGGCTTGGGACCCGGGTACTTATGGGACCGCCTGCTGCCACCATTGGCCTCCCGCCGGCCAGTGCACTCCCACAGGGTGGGCCTCCTTGGGGTGCCGTCAGCTGGACGATGCCGGCTGGCGGCCCCGAGGGTGCGGGCCTTCTCTGCAGGGGCACCCTCCCTCTGGAATGAATTACCCCCGGAGATGCGGGCCATTACTGACCTGAGAGCCTTCCGGTGCGCATTAAAGACCCACCTTTTCCAACAGGCCAGTCTGGCCTAGTATTAATTACTAGGGTTTTAAATTTTTGGTAATTTTTAACTTTTTTACCTTGCTTTTATTGCGTTACTATAATTTTATATTTCCAGCCACTAGTTTAATTCTTTTTAAATCTGTTTTAAATTTTCTACTAATTGTGTTGTTTTATCTGGGCTGTACACCGCTCCGAGTCCCTTTTTGGGAGAGGGGGCGGTATAAATTTTTTTAATAATAATAATAATAATAATAATAATAATAATAATAATAATAATAATAATAATCTGCTTCTTGCTTCAACCCAGTCTGTGGATCACCATCCAAGTTGGCCAATATTCATTTATTTATTACCGCCTATCTCACTATTGAGCAACTCTGGGCAGCTTACATACAAATAATAAAACAGCAATATAAAAACATTAAAATGTTAAAATCTTAAAACACAGAACATTAAGAGTTAACAAAAAACTAAATTAAAAAGTACTCAACACATAAACAGGATTGTTTAAACCGTATTGTTTGAAAACATGCAGAAGAGGCCTTCATCCTAGAGTGGATAGACAATGGCTAAAATGATGGTGATGAAACAGGTTGAGGTGGGATCTTATTCTTAGTCTATTCCCAAATGGGGTGCACAGACATTTTGTTCCTTGAGTGTTTATCATAGGAACTAACCCTGGTGTGTCAAAATCAGCAGTAACCAAGGCTCACAGAAGCTGAACAGAATCAAAGATGAGCCCATTTAAAGAAGAATAAGGGTGAATAAAAAACACCTCCAAACTATTCAACTCCAAAATTTCCTATTCAGCTGCTAATTTCCAGACTTCAAAAATGACTTAAGGATACCTAATCCAAAATCACAAAGTTAGGAAGCCATAAGCAAAGGCTTTCGGCAAATGTTGGGTTTTTGGAACAAGCCCTATGTATGGAAAATGTTCACTGCGGGGCTTTCACAGCCCTGTGGTTTGATATTTTGCCATCAGCCTTATTCGTGAGCAGGTTTTTATACAGAAAGGATTTGCCCCTGTCAGTCTGAGAATACTGAATCACTGACCCACATTTTATTCTATTGTAATAGAAAGAGAGTCTAGTAGCAAGCTGTTAAGATCCCCCATTAAACCATTCCCCGGGTAACCAGGTTATTTTTAAGTGAAGCTTCTTTTGATGGACAAAGACCCCAAGTCCACTCTAGCTGCTTTTGTAGCTCGTTAGAATTCATGCTTTGCTAAAACACTAAATTAATTTGCGACCAAACACTGGTTACGTGAAGAGACATATTAGGGTGCATATATCATTTTTCTATAATTCGGTGCATTTTATTCCAGTGGGCTTGACGGGTCTGTAACCAGCATAAAGAACCTGATAAGTCAGAAACTGTCAGCCCACCCAGGTAAAATAGACAGAAACATAACTAAATGAGCTAATTCTACTTTATTGTAGGGATAAATTAACATTAAGAGTATCTTGCATGTCTGAAGATAGAAACTTCCCATCACCATTTTTCACCACTTGATCCATTCGGGCAGGTCCTTGCTTAGTTTCTTCCTCTGACTGTAAAGCCCCTGGTCACTTCTATGTCTGATTGTCTCCTAGGTAGTCTCTCTTTCCCTCATCACCAAAGGTCATTCCCCAAAGCCATCCCTTAGGTACCTGTAATTAGGGAGGTGTCTCTCATGCCCCTGTCTGAACTGACAGGGAGCGGGAGTGTGGCTCTGTTGGAGGAAACTGGGGAAGGGTAAAGTCAGGCTGGACAGAGCAGGGGGGACAGGTAGAACAAGGGAGAGGGACTTGAGATGAAGACCCAGCCCCCCCCTCTTCATCCTAGGGAGGAACGGGGAAGAGAGTAATGTGAGTTGTGTGGCTTATGAGGGAGGAGAAGGCCCTGATTCCCTTCATTACCCCCCCCCCCCAATGAAAGTTTATAAGAAAGGCAGGCTGCATGTAGCAGGTTATTGGGAGCAAATGTGACTTTATCCTGTGTTGTTGTGGCTTATCTGAGTTCCTGGCGTCTTCCCAACCATGTGAGTTTTCAAGTCTGAAATTCTTGCTCCTGCCCTGCCAAGCTAATTACTTCAAGTTTGGCTTATTTGGACTTTAAGTTACAGTTTGAGTTTACCTTGTTTTGAACTTAATTCTTTGCAGTCAAAGGCTGTTCCTGGGAGAGTTTTTCTTCAGCCAGAAGGTAACCTGAACATTAGGGACAAAGTTGGATATAATAAAGGGACTCTTATTATCTGTCTGTGTTGCCTTTGTGCCACGCCTCTTTGGGTCATCACAGTGACTGTCTGAGATGTTTTTGTATACCTAAATAGGCCTGGATGGGATCCTACCTTGTGGGTATAATGACATTTGTGATGAAGATCAATCTTGGCTTTGTGATAGCTTAGAATAATGGAACATTCTGCCTACAGCTGGTGAAGAAAGAAGCTTAAGAAGAGATTGGACAACCAATTTGTCTGGAATGTTATAACGTCCCCTGCTTGAGGAAAAGTCCCAGAAGACTACCAAGATCCCTTCCAACTCCGTTATTCTGTATTATGTACCTTCTATTGACTTAGGTTTAATGCATGTTTTTCACTCATTGCTTTGGTAATGGACTTCTATCAATGTTATTCTCTTTACTATCTACAATTCTGTAGATAATTTGGAGCCAATCACATACACTCAGCCCCACCTGCATCTCAGAATTGTTGCTATAAGGAAGGATTGAAGGAGGAATATGATGTATACTTGAACTCTTGGAAGAATTCAATTACCTTAATTAAAACAAGCATAATTAATATCAATTTGTATATTGAATAATTATCTCCCTTTTATCCCAATAAAAATTTTACGCTAACAATTTTCCAAAACTTATTAAGCTTATAGAAACTAAATGCCAATTTGGGCCTTTGTTTATGTAGTTTTACTTTAGCCCTTGCCTGGCTAGAAAGCAAATAGTTTGTCTAACCTAATAATTATTTATAAAGCTCAATCAATAAAGAACATAGTTTCAAAAACAAGCTTCCCTTCACCAAGTCTAAGAAATGAATATTCTTGAAGATGCTTTATGAGTACTGTAGTTTATCCCCAATGGGAGTTAAACTATATCATCACCAAAAATAACAAAAATTCCTTAGCAATTCCTTTGATGATTTATTTATTTATTTTATTTATTTATTAAATAGCTTTATATACTGCCCTTCTCCTGAAGGACTCAGAGCGGTGAACAGCCAACTAAAATATATATAAATTACAAATACAAATACAATTAAAAGAGAATTAAATTATAGGCTGCCATTTAAAAATTTAAAACCCCCGATTAAAAATAAGCTAAAATTTTCATACCCCAACCAATCAATTTTAAAATTCTATTTATTTAAAATCCCATTTGAAGTCAGCTCAGGCCAGCCTGCTCAAAAAGCCAGGTTTTCAGATCACATCTGAACGCCCTCAGGTCAGTGGTTGTCCGTAGCCCTGGGGGCAGCCCATTCCAAAGGGTAGGTGCCCCCACAGAGAAGGCCCTATTCCTTGGGGTCACCAGGCGGCACATAGATGTTTGTTTGTATTTGTAATTTGTCCAGGGAAGAACATTTAAGCTTGGTAATTCAACCTTTCTCTATGCACTATGGATCATTGTTGGTTTGCATATGAGCACTGCTGTCATCCCCCTGTCAGAATCTGATTTGGAGGGGGAGGCTGAGCAGCTGACTGGGAGTGGGATTGTGGCTCCATTGGTTGTGGAAGAAACTGGGGAAGGGCAAAGGCCGACTGGGCAGAGCAGGGGAGTGGTAGAGCAAGGCAGAGGGAATTCGGAGGAAGATCCAGGCCTACCCCCTCTTCATCCTAGGGCACACAGGGAGGAACGTATAAGAGAACAATGTGGCTTACAAGGGAGGAGAGGGCCCAGATTCCCTTCATTAGCTGCAGCTGGGAACACAGTGTTTAAAAAGGGAAGCTGTGCACAGCAAGGTTGTTGGGAGCAAACTGTGAATTATCTGGTATCATCAAGGCTTATCTGGATTCCTGGCTTCTTCCCAACTGTGTGTGTTTTGCTGACTTTCAAGTCTGCAATTCCTTCTCCTGCCTTGTCAAGTTAATTACTGTAGCGTAGTTTGTATGGATTTTTATTATAGTTTGTATGTACTTTGTTTTTGGATTGAATTTCCTCCACTTAAAGACTGTTCCTGTGAGAGCTTTTTCTCCAGCCGAAGGTAACCTGGACATTGTGGGTAAAGTTGGAGGTATTAAAGGGACAGTTCTTGCTTATTTGACTGTGTTGCCTTTGTACCACACCCCGAATCATCACAACTGCAGATGTTCATGAAGGGGGGAAATGACAGTATTATAAACCTGAATACTTCTTATTTAAAGTCATATTCTTATTTGCTATGTGTTTTGTTTCATGTAATGTTCTCTGTTCTTTTCCATGATGTCCTTGTGATCCAATTGTCATTATATACTGGCCGTTAGAATATAGGAGTTCAAAATGGATTAAGGGCTTTTGTTCTTGCATCCTCAAGGGAAAATATATTTATTTCTTTCCTTATGAGGTGGTCTACAAAAGGTCCCAAGGACAATATATTGCTCTGTGTCAAAGCAAAGCTGGAATTGCTGCCCCTTGGATATTATCCAAGCCATTTAGGCTGCCTCTCTCTCTGTGACAATAGAAACTTCACTTCATCTTGATATAAGGAGGACATGGGAAAAACATAATCAGATAGTCTTCACATATATCCATCACTGCCTATCTCATAATTAGAATGTGGTTCGACTGTCCTATTTCATGGCTCATCAGTGCTGTAGGAAGATTCGTACCTTGGAGTTCATTCACACCATTTAAATCCTCTGGAATATAAAAGCCCAGCTATTGTCCAGCTATAAAGATAATGCAGACTACATCATCTGATTTTAGTTCTCACACAATTATTTTTTAACCTGCCAGTGAGCATTGTTAAAACTTGTGAATATCCCCCCTCCCATTCTGCTGCTAAGAATATCACAAAATGTTTAAGCCAGATCTGTTATTCTTCATGGCACTATGTCATTTTACAATAGCAATTCCTGTCCGTTTTTTCTCAAGTAGGAGATGTTTAAGGCTAGGATGTATATATAATAAAACTCAAATAAAAATCCTTCCCTTCCCTTCCCTTCCCTTTCCTTTCCCTGTAATTAAAATAAGACAGAAGAATATGTCTATGGAACCAATACTTTTAAAAAACTATTTCTCTTAAGTATTACTAAAGTGCAAAATTATTTCAAATATGTTTGCCACATTCCACATGGATCCATGCTGGATGCAATAAAACCAAAGCAATTATAATAGTAATTCCACAACAATAATTCTTAAAACGATTAAGCCTTAATTAATAATAAATTAATAATAATATTACTAACTGAATGTAAATTGGAAGGGTCCAGCTCAGGAATCTGACTTATGTATATTCATTGAATAACAGTACAACAGCTCACTTAAAGATCGTTTAGATGTTAGGAATTCTTTGCCTCATTGAGGTAACAATGCACTAACTAGTTAAGTGAAAAATGTTCACTACAGGAATGCAAGCTAGTCCCAGAGAATTAATAATCAGGTTATTAGGTTTTAAATAATCAGATGTTAAATAAGGTGTTCAGATAGCATATGCCAAAATAGCAACTGGAGACACCAATTCTTATACTCCTTTCTTTAACCCAAAAGTCCCATAATGTATAGTAAGGGAGATACAGGTAATCCTTGACTTACAACCACAGTTGGGAACAGAATTTCCATTGTTAAGGAAGGAGATTGTTAAATGGTGATCACGTGACCCTGGGACATTGCAAACATTGTAATAAATATGCTGGTTGCCAAGTCTCTGAATTTTGATCACATGCCTTATGCGGATGTGAGGACCTGTCACTTTTTACGGTGACATGGTAAATTCAAATAGCCATTAAGCAAATAATTGTAAGTCAAAGACTACCTGAACTGCTTCATCCATGGCTCATTACACATTCCAACATGCATATCAATGAACAAATCAGTCAAGTTTACTTTTGTCAATCACATTGACCACTATGTCCTATTGCGTGATTGATATTGACCTGCAGTTATACTGTAACCTATCAAATAAAGAGATACTTTGCATAAATCTATAAAAAGGACTTGTAAACACAACCCTCCTTAGTCTTCTTTCTCCTCCACTGCTAATACTGATCCTATCAACAAACACATTTGGGCTTCAGTGTAATTGAGCCCTGTTCTCGGGTTTAAATATGCCCCCTAAAATATTCTCCTTCAAGATGCACTGAGGACTGAATTTAAGTAATTTAAATTTAACTAATAGAATTTAAATTCTATTCTGAAATTATTAAGTTTTTCTTTCGCTCCTAAAGGGTTAGAAATAGGGCCATCTGGATTTCTGATGAAAGACTTACCCATTGAGAAGCGAGATTAGCCTACTTTTGAGAGCTCATTAAATTCTGCACTTAGCATGGAAGATAAGATGGACACATTTTTCCTACACTTTTACAAAAATGGACACCTTCTGAAACTTTTAGTTTAAATAGTAATGTGTCCCCAAAATTGGCTTCTCTTACTTTTAGTTAAATCTTAGCTTCTCTCACAGGTATTTTTCAGATTTAGGGATCTTGGCAACCAGAAAAAATGCAGAGGGACCGAGGAAAGTGTAAATGATACATAGCTGGCCAACAGCAACCTTCTTGGTCACCATTATAGTCCTAAAACCTTCCCACACATAAATTAGGATGTCATTTTAAAATAAGATAGCCAAACACATTTGTTTTGTTTTTCAATGGGAAATTAAAAAAAAAAAACTTTGGAAACTGGAGGAAAGTTTTCCACACTGTATTAGTTCTTAATTTCATACATATCATTTAAAAATGATTGAATTACAGCTGATAAAAGTACACCAGTGCTTTGTAATTTCCTCACCAAAGCAACAATCAATTGGCTATCTTACTGTGGAAAGATTATTAGGAGAATTACAAACCACAGAAAGATGCATTCTTCCTATGGTTGTTAAATGTATTGTTGTAGCATGGGGAATTTAAAGTTGACATAGCAATCACATAAAAATATATGACAGCATGCTTAATCTAAAGTGCCTGTTGAGGATGGGGAGGTATATTTTCAAATATTTGCAGAATTTGTTAATAAATAAAGTTAATGCTGTCACTAATGGCAGCTTTCAGCAAAACTTTTATCTATTTCCCCCAGATAAGTACTCCTTTGGGAGATGAATTTTTCTGTAGTCATATTGTACCTTCCGTTAATGAGTTGTGGTCCTATTTGTTACAGTTTTATGTTAATGAAGCTTGTAATTTACCAACTAACTGGCTTGCTTTCAAATCATACTCTTATTGCTGTGACATTTTTTATTTTCATCTGAAACATTGATGTGCTAATTCGCATATTGATAGCGGCAGATGTATAACATCACAGAAAAGCAAGAAAAATATGAGAAAAAGCAGGAATGCATACACACATAGAAGTAAAAATTAAAAGAAGGGAAGGAGCAAATGAGAAGGGTATGTTATCTTTTCTATTATTATGAAGCAATAATAAAATATCTGGGCTATTCTGATTCAAAGCTCAATCTAGAGATGTGGGAACATGAATGTAGCATCTGTCTTTTTTGTTTTTTAAGCAGACCAATTCAAGGAAAAGACAAGGCTGCTTTAAAGATGTCAGATGCTAAATTTTCATTTACATCTATTGTTAAAGAACCTTCCAAATTATTCATGAATATTGCACAGACTTAAAATAGTGGGTACAATGGTTTCTCATAGCAATACATTATTTTTTGGGTGAATGGGGCCTTCTTCAAACCATCTCTTTGCAAATAATATTTGCAATGTAGCTTAATATTTCCTTTCAACATGAGAGATTCCTTAGAAAATAATAATTGTATATGACTATGCAAAGCCTTCTCCAGAGGCATTTTTCTCCTTAAAGCAGTAAACCATCCCTGTCCTGCTATCTTATGTTTGTATATATCCACACACAATGGTGGATTCAGCCGTAGTGTGATTTTTTTTCCCTCTCTGTATTAAAAACCACATTACTTCTGTGTTCTTGATATACTATTATACATTGCATACATTTGCTCATTGTAGTCTTGGTTTTTTATTTGCCTTTGATGACATGAATACCATGAGGGAACATAAAAAGGCGCCTTGTATTGACTCAGACACCATTGATCTCTCCAGCTTAATATTATCTTCACTAATTAGTAAGCAGCAGGAGTCTCACCTAGCCTTGCATGAAGTAGCCTAGAACTTATTTCATGCAAATCAGTGACTAACAAAATTTGTCATCTCCCTATAGATGCAGATGTATCTATATATCATGTAATCAATCCTGACCATTTGGATGCTTAATGGGTTATGCATCACTCCTTTTCTTCTTTAGAACACAAGATAATTTCTTGTGCTTGGATTCTTCAAGAGTGTCCTTATCTATAGTCAAAAGATGTTATCATCAAACCATAATTTTGGCCCAAGAAAACTGTGTTTGTTTGTGTCTATCCTTATTGATTCCCTGCTGTGACAATCCTTATAGGATTTTTTTAAACTAGAATTTCTGTATTTATTATTTAACCTATGGCACATGTTAGCCAGGGATCACCCAGGTGGCTGCCTGCCTCTGTGAAAGGAATTTTTTTAGGCAGGGTTAATTTTACCTGTGGGATGCCTGTATGCCAGTAGGCAATTGAGGGAGGCTCCTTTCTTGTCCTTAATGGTTTATTAGTTCGCAGGAATTGAGCCGCCGAGCTGCCAACCTCAGCAGTGTGTAGGCCCAGCATCTTACCACATGAGCCACTGCGGCCCTGTAGAATTTCTGTAGTATTGAATATCTATGATCTACAAATGCTTTCTGCTCTGGACATTAAATTAGAATTGGGAGAGAAGCTATAAAGTAATAGCAGTAGCACTTAGATTTATATAGCGCTTCATAGTGCTTTACAGCACTCTCTAAGCAGTTTACATAATCAGCGTATTCTCTTCATTTTACCAACTTCAGAAGGATGGAACACCGAGTCAATCTTGAGCCACTGGAAATCAAACTGCTGGCAGTCTGGCAGAATTAGCCTGCAATACTGCATTCTAACCACTATGCCACTATGGTTCTTATCTATAAATCTGTGAAGTTATGCAGGGAGAATTGCCTTGATGGACTTAGCATAATGCAATGGTCTCAAGGTTCAAGGATTTTTCTTCCCAAAGGCCAAAATCAGACTCATATGTAGCTTCATGCTGGATTAGAACATATGAATGCAGATACATCAAGTGATGAAGGATGAGTTTGTTGGTCATTCCCGGAGTAATTTTTCTATGTCAAGGAGTGGTTGACTTTACATGTTATCAAGGTGGAATCTGCAGTTGGAGAGCAGTGAGAACAAGAAGAATTTGATAAGTCTACTGGTGGAAAATATCTATGGAGATCCTCAATCATCCTGGTCATGATTGACCCTGTTCTGATCCAGGCTTCGTAAACTGTACTTATTCACAAATTTGTTTTAAAAACAAAACCTATTTTGTTGCAACGCTGGGAATTGTTTTCATTCCTAGCCAGAATTAAGCTCAAACAATCCCCCAAGATTGTTTCAGTTCTGTGAAGTGTTGCTAAAACAGAAGTATTAAATTAACTAGAAAAGAAACCAACCGAAGTACAGGAAAAAACAACCAAAGTACAAAGAGCTTCAAGGATGACTCAGAACCAATCAAACTACTTTGCTACCTGCAAAGATTTTGTCATCTTGGCCTGACCTTTATCCCTTATGGGAGGGGCAATCACTTCCCAGCCTTACTCCGGAGTTGCCCCTTTTGTCTCAGCTGCTCTTGCCTTCTAGCAGCTCTGTGCATACATGCACTGGGAACAGGCTCCCCTTGTTCCTCTGCCTTGCTGCTGCCAGATTCTGGAGGCTCCAGAGGCAGCACCCCACTCCCAGATGATCCTGGCCTCATCTCTGCATCAGGCACAGGATCCTCATCCAAGTCCTCTCCAGATTCCCTGACTGGTTCCTGTTCTTCCCCACTGTCTGAATCTGCTGCCGTCTACACTGGCTACAGGCGAACCACAAGACTCACAAAGGTGCTTTATCCAAAAGGCAACTGGACTTTCATGTTTTTTTTCTTTTGAAAACATTTTGCTTCTCATCCAAGAAGCTTCTTCAATTCTTCTTCAGAAAGTGGAAGTGGAAAAGGCTGCAGGTTTAACAGATCAGAGGTCAGTGAGAATAGCTTGACCAAGTGTTGGAATCCAAGAACCTGAAAAACATGTGATTTCCCTCTTTCTTATTCCTTGCGATAGAGGGGAGTCCAGAAATAAAAGCACAGAAACATGCTTTGTGAGTGATGATGTGAGGGACCCAGATAAGATATTGCAAAAAGTCCCATGTGATTTAAGTGTAAAGAACTATATACAAATAGTTTATTAAGCTAAGGACAATGTATATTAAATAGCACGCCAAATAGAGAAGATCTGTGCATGCATCTGGAACGTTCCTTGTTTACCTTCTAATAAAGGTCAGGATTTAAGTGTGGATCATCTCCTACATGCAAATTCTTGGCTTAATCTCAAATCCTTCTGTCAAGAGCTGTCTGTTCTTCCCTGCATCCTCCTGATTAAAAGGGAGAGATACCTATCTAGTACTTGACCTTCATTCTACAACCATTGCCTCATTGTCCCAGTATATAACATCATTGGAAAATGCACCTCTGATTTCAAGAAAGTTTCTAGATACTATTAGAATCATGGTAGCATCTGTGAGACTTCCAGACTGTCTGATTTTATGCCGTACAGATTTTGTGAATCAGTAAAAAAGAACTTTTGTTCCTCCAGGACAATGGACTAACAATGATCAGGGTTGTCCCCCGCTCCTAATTTCTTTCTGTTCAGAGTAATGTTGTAGGATTAACTACACAGTAATTTGTAGGAGGCTAAAGCTCTTACTTAATTAAAATAAAATAAAGCTGCCTGAGAAAGCAACTGATTTGCACAAATTCGTCAACTGGAACTGATTCCCAGGTTTAAATTTATTTAAAAGAATCTTTTATTTCTCCACACAAAAAATAATGTTCATCTTTCTTTCTTTCTTTAAAACAATCCTATTTAAGATGCCAAAAGAATGAATTATTTTACTATTTGGGTCTGCATTGTTAAGGAAAAAGATAGTAGTTCAGTATAACAGCATTAAGAAAACACAAAAACGGAATTGCCCTAAACCATTGCAAAAAGTATGCCTGTGGAGTTTAATTATTTCTTTAATTACAGAAGTCCCAATTATAATTCACATTTGCAAATGCACACCAAAACAACCAACCAAAATAAAACAACAGCCAGAGAACATAATAGGGATCTGTTTCAAAAGAAGCACTGCATAATTAAACTTCCAATTTCTGGTCTATTATTAAGAGTGAAATTATCATTTCTGGGAGCCAAAAATGATGGCATTTGTCTTCATTCGCTTTGTGATCCAAAATCTGCATATTAATTGACTTCTTTTGAAATGGATGTGGAATACTTTCACAAAGATGGAATTTGCAAAACATTTGTACATTTTTGGGCAGCCCCCTCCAGTTCTGCTTCTCAAGCCTGGAGCCATGGGCTTAATTGCTAAACGAGGACTGCGTCCTTAGATAAAAAGCATAAATGTGTGCGAACAGCCCTTTGGGGTAGGTACAGTCCAAGAAGAAAGAATGAAGACAGACAATAATGCTGAACAATGTTTTGCCTATAGTGACAATTCAACCAATTGATATATTTTAATTATAACACTGCTATGTTGTTGTTTTTTCGAGCAGGGCAATCTCTGAGGTATGAATTCCAGCTACTTTTGTGTCAGGATGATATAAGTTTGCCCAAGGCATTGCTACAAGCTGAAAATACTTTGACAAGTTCAATCCTTTTTCCCCAGTTGAAGCCCCCATGAAACAAAAGAAAAATTTAAAACTTGGAGCTTGTTTTGAGGTTCATAGACTGATGTAGATAAGCATTAAGAGAGATGAGCAGCACCAAGCTGATGACCATGATCAATTAAATACTGGTGGGGACAGGGGTGGGATTCCACCAGTATAACAACCGGTTCAGTGATCGCACGCGCACTCTGCATTTTTAAAAAGCCCATACTTACCTTCACTTCAACTGCAGCCTCTGTGACTCAAACTGCTGAGGAGCAGCAAACCATTCTGCCACACAAATCTGTGCTGTGCTCTAAAAAAAGGAAACAAAGCACAGGAAAGAACAGAGGCCCACATGCTCGTCTCAGCGAACCAGTTCGGTGCCAGCTGATCATTGGAACAAAGGGTTCTGAACCAGTCCAAACCAGTAGAATCCCACCCCTGGGTAGGAGAGCAAGATATGTAGACTAATTTTTTTTTTTTAAATGATTGGAGAGTTGATGCTACCACAATGAATACAACATGAGATTCTGCCTGTAAAAGAGGATTTGTGACTTCTATGGTGGGAAAATAATTTGGGGTGGGGAAAGGAAGGAATTCTTCACATCAGACTCCAACAATAGCAAGGGAATTATGAGTCAAGAAGTTCACAAATTCCTTGTGTGTCTATCACACTTCGCCAATGAAGTTTCTACTATTCTATTCTATTCTATTCTATTCTATTCTATTCTATTCTATTCTATTCTATTCTATTCTATTCTACCCTACCCTACCCTACCCTACCCTACCCTACCCTACTCTTCTGGTTCTGTTCCATATTCCATTCCATTCTGTTCCATATTCCATTCCATATTCCATTCTATTCCATTCATATTGCTGTACTGATTTTTTCATGCTGCTATTTATTGAAAGAATAGATTTTTTTTTCATCATGTTCCTCCTGTTTGACCTAAAATGAAATGAAGGCTAAAATATTTTTTTGAAAGGAGCAGAAAACTACAAGTTCTCTTACAGACAAGGAATGAAAATATGGTATTTAACTTTTGTCAGAAGTTAAATGAAGGCATGTATGCAAAGCCAGTCCTTCAATGAACAGATCTATAACCCTCATGGCTTTTCATCTGGATATTAAATCCCAAGGTGGGATATGAGATGGTCAGTTAAAGTGGCTGCCTAGAAATCGTGCAACAGAATACTAATACAGAAGCAAGAGTCATTTTGGCCAATTCAAAAAAATAAAATCTGTCCACACCATAAATTAGAACTATCTAGCAAAATGCCCTAAAAGTGGAGAAGTTAAAATATAGACTTCAGTGCCTTGCCAATGAAAACATAAAAAGGAGAAAAAAAATGAAGTACCCCATCCTGAAGAATAGAAGAGTCTATCTGACCAAAATAAACTCTAAGTTTTATTAATGTTATATTATTTTTTGTTACATAGATTCTGCTGTTATGACCATATGTTCATGGAAAGCTATGACAAATCCAGGTTACCAGCTGAAATGATGCAATACTTTGAAGAGTTGATATTACCATAATGAATGTAACAGAATATTCTGCCCATCAAATAAGTTTGGTGACTTTTATAGATGAAAAAAATAGATTGAAGGGAGGGGGAGTCCTGAAATGGACCCCCCTCCTACAGAAAAAGCAAGCCCGTATAACAGATATACTATATTCATGTAAACTAATACTCACTTAGTTTCATTGCTACAACATCTTAGTATTTTATACACTAGATCAGGGGTCTTCAAACATGACAGCTTGAAGACTTGAGGACCTCAACTACCAGAATTCCTCCTCCAGTCTCGTTAGCTCAGGAATTCTAGGAGTTGAAGTCCCCAAGTCTTAAACTTGCCAAGTTTGAAGACCCTTGCACTAGATACAGAATGGTATTGTAGTAAATTAGGGCCAGGTTTAATAGTTCTAGGACAGATTAAGATTATTATTCACTGCATTAGTGAGATTCGAATTTTTTTACTACCGGTTCTGTGGTCGTGGCTTGGTGGGTGTGGCAGGGGAAGGATACTGTAAAATCTCCAGTCGGAGATGGCATATGCCGGTTCCCTGAACTATTCAAAATTTCCACTACCGGTTTTTCAGAACTGGTCAGAACCTGCTGAATACCACCTCTGATCCACTGTTATCAATTTTTTAAAAAATAAAATATGGTGTCATTTCAGAGGATTGTGAGTATTCTGGCTAAAATTTGAGGTAGGGTGGGAGTTTTACAGACTCTAGTCGTGTTTCTTTGAACTGGGGGAAAAAAAAGGTTGAGATGTATTGTTTTGACCTACAACCATGCTACAAACCCCTCAGAATCAAAATCACCTACACAGCATCAGCCTTCAACCAACCCTTGCAAGCCCTCCAATCAGTACTTCACTTCCCAATGGCTCTCACCTGCCCATCACAAGACCCATCACAAGATTATCCCTGGTGACTCACACCTGATCCATCACAAGACCCTTTTACAAGACCCTCACTTTGCACACCCACACCTGTCCCATCACAAAACCTACTGACCATACAAAACCCTTATAAACAGAAGAACACTAACATCCCCTAAACTCTGTTGAAGATGTTTATTTTTATTTATTTTATTTTATTTATTTGTCAAGCAAGTATTAGATAACAGGTATAAGCATGGTTATGAATACATAAAATGGATATGAATAAAAAAGAAACAATAGGACAAGGATGGTAGGCATGTTGGTGCACTTATGCACGCCCCCCCTACAGACCTCTTAGGAAAGGGGTGAGGTCAATAGTAGACAGTCTAGTTTGCCTAACTTGGTGAGACAGCTTGTCTTCAGAAGTTGTGGGTGCTTCATCACTGGAGGTTTTTAAGAAGAGACTGGATAATCACTTATCTGAAATGGGTATAGGATCTCCTGCTTGAACAGGGGGCTGGACTAGAAGACCTTTAAGGTTCGTTCCAGCTCTATTCTGATTGATTGATTGAAACATTTGGAAACCAATCCATAGGTTTGGAGAAAGAACCTTCACCCTCATCTTACACCCAAGCTACTTCACCACTATTACAAATATGTTGTTTTCTTACTAGTTTTTATAAATGAACAACAATCTTTCAAAAACCTGACTAGATATTTATATGTTGCTTGTTTGTTTTGCTTTTTTTGTTTAATATGTGCTGTAAACCTAGTTTAGAATGGTTTATTCAACATGGTTTACAGCAACATGTCAATCTAGCCTTATTTTGAGAAACTCTTATTCTCCTGTGGATATTCTTTAAAAAGCATCTTCAAAACAGGACTCTGTCTATATGTAACAAATGTAAAATCTAAGTAACTAACTAGAAAGAAGTCCAACTGTTACTTTAAATGACAAAAAATGATGCCATTCTCTATGTGCTTGTTTTCTTAATGATACCTGCATCCAAGGTAAGAAATCAGATAGCCCAGAAAATGAATAACAGTGTTTCAAATAAAGCTCAGGAAGATGGTACTTGAAAATTAACTAGGAGATAGATGAAGGAGTCTTCACTCAGAACAATCTCACCTCTTAGAGATAATGCCTTAACAAATTGTGACAGGCCAGGTAAATTTGCTTGGAAGGAATATGTATGCTATTATAAATGATGGATTACTGGATCTTGGAAAGTAATCAGTTACATATTACTGGTCTCAGAGAAGTTCCAGCAAAAAGATTATTCAGAATTTCTCTAGGTGTCAGAGAAGGAACTTGCCAAGTGGCTGAGCTCTTTACACAGCACGTCCTGTTTGATAAAAGGGTTCACAAGAGATGAGAGTATTAGAGCTGCTAGGAAACCACACAAACAAAGCACAGATAACTTGGAAATTTGTAGCTAGAAGAAAAGTCTGATGGTTTTATGGGTATTCTTATATTAAGTCTGCATAAACTTGAGCAATATCTGCATTGATCAATCTATTATTAAAACAAGTATTGTCCAGAACTGATTTTTCTCCCTGAATTCAGAATGCATAATCTCTATTCCTTAAGTTGTACCCCACCTCAAAGTGAATAGTTCAGTGATAAATACTGTACCAACATTAAATAGCAGCTGACCTCAGTGGACAGCTGTTTGTATTAAGTTGTTTCACCCTGAGCTAATATATCCTATATCAGGCAGCCTTGCAAATGAGCACATAAAATGGAAATGTTTTAGCAATAAGGTGTTATATGATACTTTAAAAAAGAAATATCTTGCTACTGCAGTAAAAATGGTGCATAAAATAATCTAAAATGCATACCCAAAAGCAATCCAAAATGCATACCCAAAAGTTTTACAAAATAAATGCAAGCTTCTGAATTTTTTTTCAGTCCTGAGGTAGATTTTGATTTTCTTTAAAGGAGGGACTTGACTAACTGGAAGACTATTTATGGATTTTGGGTTCAAAAATTGTTCAGCTTTGTTCAGCAGATACTGAAATTTGTTGTTTGGATTTTTTTACAAAAATGTCTGGCATATTCTACATACGTTGGCATTTTTTTTTTCATGTGTAATAATGCAGCATGACAGAAAATCTGTAGGGCCATTTTTAACGTAACTGACAAGGAATCAACATGCCAAAAAAGAAGAAGAAGAAAAAGGCAAAAAAAATAATAAAAGGTAAATAATTCATCTATATAAAATATTTGGGTGAGTTTATTTCCAATATTCTTTGAAAGCCAATCCAGGTCTGTGTTTGTTTATCTATCTTGTAAAATATTTGTAGATGAATTCTCATTTTTATTAATCCCCAGTTTATAGTAGTACACAGCTTCGATATAATTTTGTTGGCTTGCCAACGCAGATCCTAGCAGATAAGAATCAGTCACAGGGATACTTTGGCTTATCAGCAATTGTACAGAAAGACAGGCTGTAGCAGATGGTTTCCAATTGATTATAATTGATACAGGTTTCTAATATAGAGATGAACTCAGCTGGATATTGCCAGCTCAGGGTAAGAACATAGGAATGTGGTTTGTAGCAGTCAGTTGGTTTGTCTGTCGCTGGGAAGAAATTATCTGGGTCTTGAGAGAGCTTTTCCAGTCTTCGCTATCGGATCTTTCTGAAAAGTGAAAATGTGAAAGGCTTGTGCCTAAGGGCATGGCTTGCCTGTTGAACAAGCAAGCCAATAACCAAGCTAGTAATGCAGAGCGCCTGTGGCTTACAATGAGGTCAAAACTCAAGTCAGGTTTCATATAGAAGGATCAGGCAGAAGATGAGACTTTAAACAAAATAAGACTCCAAGGTCAGTCTGAGAGTCACCAGTATCTCACAGTCCGGGCGAATGCCACTAAATCACAAGCATAGTAAAATCAAAGCTAATAGAGAGACAACAACTGGATTCCGACAACATATTAAATCTCAGAGAAATATATAGAGTGATGGAAAAAGGAGAGGAATAATGTTTGAGCCCAATACAATACAGTAATGTTGAGCTCAATACAATGCAATTAGAACTGCAGAAAAAATAATTGCTACCAACCTGCCTTCCATTGAGGACCTGTATACAACATGAGTCAAAAAGAGGGCTGTAAAAATATTTACAGACCCCTCACATCCTGGACATAAGTTCTTTCAACTCCTACCCTCAAAACAACACTATACAGCACTGCACACCAGAACAACTAGACATAAGGACAATTTTTCCCCGAATGCCATCATTCTGCTAAACAAATAATTACAAAGGAGAGCAGGAATTTTTCTGATACCAAGATCTGCTGTTCAGTCTTGTATAATGCAAGAATAAGAGAGGAGGGGATGTAATTTCTTTTTTAATCCAATTATTACATATTTACTTTGAGTACTTAAATTGTTAATCACTTGGTATTGGAAAATTTTTGATAAATTGAAAAATGACTTATTAATTTTTGTCAGTAATTTTATTTGAAAAAGTAGCTCAGGTTCATGAATGGAAGAACCAGGATCTGGAAGAATTGTATTATAAATGATAATAATCTACCAACTAATAGGATATGTATTATTATTTTTTTATTAATGCTGACCACCAGGAGTCAGTATGTAACAGCTTTATCCTTATTTGGGACTCATCAGATAAATGTATTTGGGTGTTAGCACATCTGATAAGGCCCAAATAAGGATGAAACTGATCATATTCTGCTTCATGGTGTCAATATAAATAAAAAAGAATTAGAGAAGTTTCCTTGGGGGTGGCTGGAAATAATGTAAAATTTTATACATTCTGATACAATGGAATACCTGTATCTTTCTGCACTGAGATCTTAAGTGAAGGTGGAATAGATATACCATTCTAAAGAGAAAATATACGGAAATTAAAATACTTGTAAGTAGACTTGAACATTCTGATCTGTTGCTAAAGTGCAGCCTGTATTACTTAAATTTATTTTTTTTAAAGATGGGTAGCAACTTATGAGCTTTTAATATTATCAAACTCTTATGAGATTTCAAGGGAATTTTTCTTTTAAATCATAGGAGATACGGTGATTTCATGAGGTTTTGAATATTTTTAATGTTTGGGTTTAAAAAATGGGTCACATTAGTTCATCTGAAAATATCACAGTTGTCTGTTGGTTATCACAATATCATAATTATATTGGCACACAGGTGTTCTGTGTTGCTTTTAACCCTCAATTACGTGAGTAGATGAGGGAAGAAGGCAGGCGTATCCAGTGGTGGAAATAAATGCAGTAGCTACTGTAGCCAAAGAGGAACAGATGCCAGAGCAGGTACCCTGGGATTTGATGTGTAGTAGACCAGTGAGGAGCACAGTTAGATCAAACAGAAGAACAAATGGAAGCCAAGATCTGCAATAAGATTAGCTTTTCTTGTGACTGTTCCAAGACCAGGAAGAGGTTGCCCCGCACAGTATTTATAAAAAAAAGAAGGGGGCAACGTTAGTAGCTTTGTGTCACCCAAGGAACCTTGAGGGAAACGATGCTTAGTCCTTGCTTGTTCTTGGGTAAAGATCAGGAACAAAATCATGCTTTACTCTCATCTGCAATGCAGAGCATAAGGGAAGTGAAACAATTGATGCGAGATGCTCCCTGGCATTAGCTAAATGTTTATAATGCAATTACCTATGGTGTTAAGAGACAATTACAGCTCTAAAATTGTGTGACATTGGAAGTGCGGATGTGGCCTTAGTGTAACCAAACATTAAGATCCTTGCATAAATTATAATTTAGCCTAAAGTAGCTTAGCCTGAAGGCTCAGTTTCAGTATGGTGCTGGCCTCAGGTGCTTCCATGTTTTTTGTTTTTTCTTTGTTAAGCAACATGTAATATTTGATTTGCATGGGGGATACCAATAATGCATTGCAATCATCACTGCTGGTCCCATTCTAACCATTAAAGCATTTGCTACTAATGCTTTGTTGGTCTACAAGTAAGAGGGGGGGAAAGCAGCCATTTACCATACAAGTAATCCTCAATTTATGATGATTCATTTGGCAACTGTTCCAAGATGCTGAAAAAAGTGACTTATGACTTCCTCCTCACACTTGCAACCATTTCAGTGTCCCAATGGTCACATGCTCAAAATTCACATGCTTGGCAACTGGAACATATCTATGACAGTTGCAGCATCTCAGATGATCACCATCTGTGACATCTTTTGTGACCTCTCCAGACAGCTTCCAACAAGGAAGGTCAATGAGGCAAGCTGGATTCACTAAACAGCCATATGATTTACTTAATACAGAATACAGTATAATGGAGTTGGAGATCTTCTAGGCCAACCCCCTATACCATTTCAGACAAATAGTTGTCCAATTTTTCCAGTGTTGGAGCATTCACAACTTGTGGAAGCAAGTCACTCCACTGATTAATTGTTCTAACTGTCAGGAAATTTCTCTTTAGTTCTAGGTTGATTCATTCCTTTATTAGTTTCCATCTGTTTCTCCTTGTCCTGCTTTCAGGTGGTTTGGAGAATAAGCTGACTACTTTTTCTTTGTGACAACCCCTTAAATATTGGAAAACTGCTATGCCGTCCTTCTTTTCATTAAATTAGACATACCCAATTCCAGCAACTGTTCAATGTTTTAGCCTCCAGTCCCCTAATCATCTTTGTTGCTTTTCTCTGCCCTCTTTCTAGAGTCTCAACATCTTTTTTACATTGTGGCGACCAAAGTTGGATGCAATATTCTAGGTGTGGCCTTACCAAGGCATTATAAAGTGACCTTGATCCTATCCCTCTGTTAATGCAGACTAATCGCACAAAAAAAAGTCATGAAATGAAGTGTGACTTAACAACCATCTCACTTAGAAACAGACATTCTGGCTCCAATTTTGGCTGTAATTCTAGGATGACCTGTATCTCAATAAAGAAATAAGAGAGGCAGTCACTAGATTCACACAAGCTATTAAACTAAAGAAAAGCCTTTAGAGGAATGGAGCAGGATAGAATAGCCTTTGAGCCAAGACAATGCTTATTCGTTAACCCTGGCTTTGCTAGTGCCATTCTTATTGAAAATCTGCCATCACCATTGTATTATAATATCAGGCTTCTGCATGCATTAGGTTTAAATTGCCTGCTGCCTACAATTGACCAAAAGCATACTTAGGATTCAATGGGCAGGGAACAGGTTCAAAGGCATTAATAATGGCTAGAAAGCCAGAAGCAAATGCTTATTAAAATCAGGTGGGGCTCCAGATCTGAGGTGCAAACAATGGGAAGAGGATACTGGCGGATCTAAGCTAGAGCATTCATAGCATATCTGCAGGCTTATTTCGGGCCCCAGACAAAAAAGCCGAAAGAATTTTTAGAAAGTGTACTAATGAGAGCAAATGTTTTAAGAAAGAAGAGGTTCTCTTTATTAATCTCTCTGGAGTGTCCAAGGAATTTTTATAAAGGCCTTTCACTGCTGAAAAGCTGTGGTAAAGTAACCAATGGCAGCATTTGCAGAACAAACAGAGATGAGGCTGAAATAGTTTGGGCAGTTTTGAGATTCAACTGGTGGCTCAAACACAACCATTGTCTCAGCATTATCAAAAGTAAATCATCAGATAGTTCACAAAATGTTGTGCGAACATTGCTGTTGTGCTTTATTAACCCAGAGAAAGTTTTCAGCATGCCATGTGAATTTTACTATATCTGCAAAAAAAATGCTTTCATTTTCTCATGCATGGAAAATACTAGGGTATTATACTAGGGTAAGTCTTATACCTCTCTCTAAGAGATGAGTTGAGTGACTTCTAAATCTAGCCTCTGGTTTACAGGGATTTTGAGTTCAGTGGTTTTGTAAGCCTATTGTAAGCTTTCTGTGGCTATCTATCAATCAATCAATCAATCAATCAATCTATCTATCTATCTATCTATCTATCTATCTATCTATCTATCTATCTATCTATCTATCTATCTATCTATCTATCTATCTATCTATCTATCTATCTATCTATCTATCTAATGGCACCAAAACCCTAGCTGCTATAGAAAACCCTGGCTACAGAATCATCAGAGAAGCCATAGAAATTGATAAAAGACCTAATAGTATGAACAAAAGAGATGACTCCACCAGACTATCAATCATCTGGAAGCCTGCACTCACCAACAAAAAAATCTGTATACCACAATCCAGGCAAACACCTGGACACAAACAGACCCCCCCTAATACAACCAGCCCAAACATGCTCCAGCCAGCTACCCAAATAAAACCTAGCTTCCTAATCAATAATTATCGGCCATTCACAAGAAACTAAGCTGCACTAAGAAACCCCAATGCACAAAACACAATGTTGCCAACCAATCAAAAACACAGCAACTCGAAGACCAATAAAAACAGACCTATATTCCCAGCCAATCAGGATGAGGAAAAAACCATTCAAATATAACAGAAAGCCAGCACCAAATTCAAACAAAAAACGACTGCCAAGCCTAGCACACAAAATTAAAAAGAACCTACTACACAAGCCTGAGGATGGCAGATGAGATTCTGCCGAAACGTCGCTATAATAAAAGCACAAATATTACGTGGGAAAATACCCGAAGAAACCTAAATACCATACATATAAATACCCGTGAAAACATAAGAAAACAAATATCAGACCTCTA
Source organism: Bungarus multicinctus (assembly GCA_023653725.1). Taxonomy (NCBI): domain Eukaryota; kingdom Metazoa; phylum Chordata; class Lepidosauria; order Squamata; family Elapidae; genus Bungarus; species Bungarus multicinctus. Next base: position 8,293,128 of record CM042841.1, read on the forward strand.
CGGGGAGGAAATAAACAGCCAGACCAAAACCTACGAAAAGCTAGAAGTTAAATGAGCAGCAATACTATGTGACCTCAAATTCCTGCGCAGTTGCAGAGACAACAATATCACACCAACCTGCTTCAAATTAATATTTCATCACAACACAACAGCCACCAAACGTATCCTAAAAAGAAGTGAAATGGCTCTACTCAGAAATGAGCTCCACAGCAAAAGATTTCAACTTAACCAATTAAATAAAAACCTCCTAGCCTTACATCTCAAATTGAGCAACAAAATCCACCCTCTACTTTGGAATAAGATAAAACAACTCACAACTTGGAGAGCTGAAACAGAAACCACTTACAAAAATGATAAACTCCTAAAGAAATTAGAACATGACAAGAAAGCCCACAACAACCCACAACAACACCTAAAACAATTAGTACACAACCTTTCCAATAGAGAACTCACTAAAACCGAAATAGATGTCCTAACCAAAGGATTCTACTATGCAATAGCACCCAAAAAAATCCCCATAGAATCCATTATATGCGGAGTAGAATCCAGCCTAACTAAACTAAATACAGATGAAGCTGATACGATTAGACACCAAGTCACAAATATCCTATGCACAAGCAAGGCACCCAAAAGCAATTTAGACAAAGAAGAAAAAAAATGCCCTACAAGCCCTAAAAAATGACAGCAACATTATCATACTTCCAGCAGATAAAGGTAATGCCACAGTAGGAATGAACAAAAAAGACTACGAAACAAAATTGGCAGATCTACTACAAGACTCCACATACAAACCCATAAATACTGACCCAACCACATATCTAGAAAAAATAACCAAGAAGAAAATCATAACCAGCAACATTAGCAAAGACATCCAACAGAAGTTCATCCCAAGAGAAAAATCTTCCAGATGTCCCAAACTATACCGCCACCCCAAAATACACAAAGAAGGCATACCTCTAAGACCCATAGTCAGCTCCATAGGAGCACCACTACAAAACCTGGCCAAATACCTAGCAAAACAGCTATAGCCCCATGCTGAAGCAGCAGCTTCACATGTACAAAACTCATACCACTTCTTAGAAATGATCAAAAATCTACACGTAGAACAAAGAGATTTGCTAGTAAATTTCGATGTGATTTCACTATTCACCCAAGTCCCAGTGAAAAAAACCCTACAAATCATCAAAAATAAATACAAACTACCCAAGCACCACATGGAACTAATAGAACACTGCTTAACCAACACATTTCATATACAAAGGACAAAGATATAAACAGATAGAAAGAGCCCCCATGGGATCCCCACTGTCACCCATTATTGCAAATCTGTTCATGGAAGAAATCGAATCCAGAGCCCTGGCAAATGCCACCCACAAACCCAAAATATGGCTAAAATACATCGATGACACATTTGTTATTTGGCCCCATGGAAAAGAAAACCTAAACAATTTCCTAACACAACTAAACAGTATACACCCCAAAATCAAATTCACCATGGAAATAGAAACAAACAAACAACTACCATTCCTAGATGTACTAATCTACAAAAAAACAGATGGCACACTAGGACACACTATATACCATACACCAACTGCTACCTAAACGCTCAATCCCACCATCACCCAGCACAAACAAATTCTGTAGCCCAAACACTAATTACCAGAACCAAACACCTGGCAGACAAGGAACACATAAACATTGAACTATGCACCCTGACCAAAATACTGATAGCTAACGGTTTCCACAAAAATAAAATCACGAACCTGATCCACAAAAACATACTGAAACACAATAGAGACCCAAAAGATGAACAAACCTATGGAACAGCTGTCCTGCCCTACATAAGAGGAACAACAGACAAAATCAGCAAGATACTACGCAGGCACCACATCAAGACTGCCTTCAAAACGAACATAAATAGCATCCATCCTAAGAAACCCCAAAGATAAAATTGACCTAGAAAACCAAGGCATATATGAAGTACCCTGCGCATCATGTCCTGCCACATACATAGGACAAACCAACAGAAGGATAAGTACCCGCCTTGAAGAACACAAGAATGCAATAAAAAAAGCTGGAACACACTTCCTCACTAGTCCAACATATGAAGGCCACAGGTCATAGCATCGACATCAATGGCACCAAAACCTTAGCTGCTATAGAATACTCTGGCTACAGAATCATCAGAGAAGCCATAGAAATTGATAAAAGATCTAATAGTATGAACAAAAGAGATGACTCCACCAGACTATCAATCATCTGGAAGCCTGCACTCACCAACAAAAAAAATCTCTATACCACAATCCAGGCAAACACCTGGACACAAACAGACCCCCCCCCCAATACCTCAAGCCCAAACATGCCCCAGCCAGCTACCCAAATAAAATCTAGCTTCCTAATAAATAATTATCGGCCATTCACAAGAAACCAAGCTGCACTAAGAAACCCCAATGCACAAAACACAATGTTGCCAACCAATTAAAAACATAGCAACTCGAAGACCAATAAAAACAGACCTATACTCCCAACCAATCAAGATGAGGAAAAAGCCATTCAAATATAACAGAAAGCCAGCACCAAATTCAAACAAAAAACGACTGCCAAGCCTGGCACACAAAATTAAAAAGAACCTACTACACAAGCCTGAGGATGGCAGATGAGATTCTGCCGAAACGTCGCTATAATAAAAGCACAAATATTACGTGGGAAAATACCTGAAGAAACCTAAATACCATACATACATACATACATACATACATACATATACTATAAATATATAGCAAGTGAGTAAAACTCTGGTTTACACATGTTTACTCATGTTTGCATCTTAAATAAACCACAATTGATTGGTTGTATATGTAACATGTAACCACATGCAGAGCCTTTGGTTTCAGAACAGAATGTGGCCAATGACCCTACCTTTTTTGCATCTTCCTATAAACATAGCATCATCCATACAAGAGCCATGGTGGTTTAGTGGTTAGAATGCAATATTGCTGGCTATTTCACTGCTCACTGCCAGGAGTTCGATTCTGACCTGCTCAGGATTGATTCATCCTTCCATCCTTCCAAGGACGGTAAAATGAGGACCCAGATTGTTAGGGGTAACAGGCCAACTCTTACAGCTTAGAGAAATCTGTAAAGCACTATGAAGTTGTATATAAGTCTAAGTGCTGTTGCTACTGCTGTGGTGTCCTTCTATTCTGAAGTGAAAATCAGTCAAGAACTAGCCAAAAATATCATAGCATGCTTACAAGAGCAAATTATATATCCCTTCAAAATCCAACTTCGCTGTGTCTATATGTCATGATTTTGCCCATTTAGAATCATCACTAAAAGTCTTTCTAACATGGCTTCTGTGATTGGGTTTCCTGTAGCAATATTTGGTAGTAAATTCCCATCTTCCTATTTCGTGCAACTTGACTTGTTTCACTTGAACTCAACTAAAGTGGCTGAATGAGAATCTTCTTTGCAAACTAGTTAGAACAGTTGATTGCCCCAGCATGAAGTGCTGTTCCTTTCTTATCATTTAAATTAACTGCTGTTTCTTCACGTCTTTTCCATCTTTCACCAGCCATTTTGCAGATTTCATAGCCTTGAAGCTACATGATTGTTGACTGCTGACATAACTGTCAACTTTGTCCTCCAAACTGCTGGCTTATGGTTCATCTCTCACACCAGCCGCCAACAAGTTGTCCATCCTTGCTATAAACCATGATTTATAGTGGCTTACTTCATGCAATACATTAAACAAAAGCAAAAACAAATCACGTTTTGCTTTTAAAAAAAGTTTGCTGCAAGGTATTTTGGCAAGCTTTCTAAGCAAGAAGAAGTTATGGAAGAAAATATTAGTTACTACTTGGAGAGAAATGGTCTGAGCCCAATCTCAGAAGAAAACAGAGAAATACTTAACAAAGAAATAACACTAATAGAGCTACAAAAGGCAATACAAAAACAAAAACAATAATAAAACACCAGGTCCGGATGGTCTACCAGGCGAATTATATAAAAATTTATCTGAAAATTTAAACCAATATTACTGGAACTATATAATGAGGCATTAAGTTTAAGTTTAAATAAACATAAACATTAATGCAAACTAGACTTCCGAGGTATTGGTCCGAGGCATACATCTCCTTAATTGCAAAAATTAATTGAGAACTATAGGCCAATCTTGTTGCTGAATACGGATTATAAGATATTCATGACAATATTGGCAGAAAGAATGAAACCAATTCTGCGTGAACTTATACATACAGACCAGAATGGTTTCCTGCCAAACAGACAAATCAAAAACAATATTAGAACAGTACTAAATTTGACTGAATACTACAAAGCTCACCCAGAAAAACAGGCAGCCTTAATCTTCCTAGATGCGCAAAAAGCATTCAATAATCTCAATGGGAAATTCATGTTATATCAAATTAAAAAGTTGAATTTTGGCACCAATATAGAAAAAACATTATAAGAAATATACTCAAATCAAAAAGCAAGTGTATTACTAAATAGAGATCGCACTGAAGATTTTGAAATTGCAAAAGGAGTGAGACAAGGGTGTCCATTATCTTGTTTTTAGAAGTGTTGCTAGCTGCAACCAGACAAAACCCAGAGATTCACGGAATTAAAATTAGAAATGAGGAATATAAAGTTCAGGCATTTGCCGATGATTTGGTATTTATAGTGGAAGATCCAATGAATTCAGGACCAGTATTGTTGCAACAAATAGAGAAATTTGGGGAAGTGGCAGGATTCAAAATAAATAAAAAATAAAACTAAGATGATAGTCAAAAACTGTATAACAAAACAGAAAATAGAATTAGAAAACATAATGGGACTGCAAATAGTAAAAAAGGTGAAATACCTGAGAATTTGGCTATTATGCAGTTGTTCATCACTAAAAGAGAACAATTATGTTAAACTGATTAAGCAAATTAGAAAAGAATTGGAATTATGGGCCAAATTGAAACTGTCTATATTAGGAAGAATAGCAATGTTGAAAATGAATACTTTACCAAAACTAATATATCTATTCCAAATGATCCCAATTAAATTAGGGAAATCTTTCTTTATAGAACTAAATAAAATGACATCCAAGTTTGTCTGATTGGGCAAGTGGCCACATATTAAAATGAAACTATTACAAAATAATAGGTGCAGAGGCGGTTTTGGATTACCAGAATGGGAGCTCTATTATCAGACAGTGGTGTTGAGTTGGATCAAGGATTGGGTTAAATTAAGAGACAAGAGAATCTTAACATTAGAAGGACATGACCTCCTGATAGGTTGGCATGCATTTTTGTGGAAAAACAAAAGTAGTGTACATACCTATTTTAATCAACATTTAATAAGAGATTCATTGATCACAACCTGGAAAAAAATCAAAGGCAAGAACTATACGGAAATCCCCATGATGGCTGTCAACCATGGAAGCCATAATCCATCCAAATAGATTAGACTTAAGGAAAATGATAAGCTATGAAGAACTATTAGATAGTCAAGGGAAATTAAAATCAAATCAAGAACTAAAGGAAAATGAAATCATAACTGATTGGTGGCCATATTTGCAAATTCAAAATAAATATAAAAAAGATTTAAAAGATTTTGGCTTTTAAAGGCAGAACCAATTAGATAAAATATTAATGGGACCGGAACAAAAACTTATAACTAAAATATACAAATATTTATTAGATTTCAAAATGGAAGAAGAAACAGTGAAAAGCACAATGATTTCATGGGCACAGAATTTTGGATACACTATAGAAAATATGGAACGTAAATTATAAGTTAACGGTATCTGCGGCATACAAAGAAAATATGTACAAAATGTTTTATAGATGGTAGTTAGCTCCAACGAGATTGGCCAAAATTTATCCCAACATGAGTCCCAAATGTTGGAAATGCAAAAAAGTTGATGGCACATTTTATCACATGTGGTGGTTATTCCCCAAGACCAGGATATACTGGATCCAAATCAAAAATTGGTTACAAGAGATCACTGGGTATCAGATTGAGCTCAGACCGGAAACCTTCCTCTTAGGAATCATCAAAGATAGATTAGCAAAAGAAGTAAAATACTTATTCTTACACATTACAACAGCCGCCAGAATAGCCTTTGCGCAGGTATGGAAAACCCCAAATACAGTGGTACCTCTACTTACGAAAGGCTCCGGTTACTAAAGTTTCAGGTTACGAAGCGCGTCATCGAGAAAATATCGTCTCTAGTTACGAAATATGTTTCAAGATACGAAAGGCCAAAAATTTCAAAATTTGTGCTAATTTGCGCAGTTTGATCTTGGTTTGAAAATGGCGCATCCAAGCTGCTCTGCCATTGGTTATCTCCCAGCATCTTCCTGCCATCCCATTGGCTAGGAGGGATCTTTGTGTATGGGATGAGAGTAACGCACCGCGCCGCGTTCTCAATCTCACACTAGCGAAATCCAAAGAGATAGAAAGAGATAGCTGGAGACACAGTAATGTAACATGTTTTTATTACAGGTATTAACAAAATATTATAATTTATAAAAAATTATTGTCTGAATTTGGGGGGCTTGGAACGGATTAGGGCATTTATAGGGTAAAATGCGTCTCTACTTACAGAATTTTTGCGTTATGAAACGGCTTCTGGAACGAATTAATTTCATAAGTAGAGGTACCACTGTACTCCTAATGAAGAACTAATAATACATAAAGTAACGGAAAATGCTGAGATGAACATGTTAACAATGAAACTGAAAGAAAAAGATGACTCTGAATTCTTTTTAATCTGGAACAATTGGTATAAATGGTTAACAAACAGAACTAAGAAGTGAGACAAAAAGCTTAACTAAAATAATCCTTAAGAAAGTAAAACAAAAGTTTGTAAATTATATAAAGATATAAGAATAGTAATCATAGTTAAAGCTATTATTTAATATTAGACAAATGTAATATAATGTATTATGATATTTAAACCAAAAACTTGTACAAATGCTGTATACAGATGTTGATACCATGATGTTCTATGATGTAATAAACGAAACTCAATAAAAATATATTAAAAAATAAATAAATAAAAAGTTTGCTGCACATAGGTTGCAGTCTAATCTGCAGTGCTGGAGATGTTATTTGTAAAAGAACAGCTTCAATACACAATTGGTATATACATTTCTTTTATTTGTGAAACTGCATTTTCCATTGGGAGCATAAGGGAAGAAAGCGAAGTATGAACAGAGAGTGGGTATAGCACTTTATTTGATTATATTGTGGGAAAAAGTTCAAAAGGCAAATTTCCTTCACAAATATTCCAGTTAGCTATCTAGTGATAGAGCAGAAGAGTTATTTTCTCCATGGAGATTTGAAAGCTATTAGTACTTTCCTGTTTTATATCCTTTTAGAAATAGCTTCTCAGATGAGGGAAAGCGTCTTCCCTCTGAAATGGTCAGGAAGTACATTGCTCCTATAATATGAAATGACTGCTTTTTTTATTACATGATTTGCATCTTTTACTTCTGTGGTTTTCAAAACTACTTAGGCTCTGGCGCAAGAAAACATATTTCTTATTTACGGGAATGAGCGAGAAAATGTTTATACAGCTAACATTTGAAATACAACTAACATTCTGAAGAAAGACGTATTTTATTGACCTTGTCAAGTGCCCCAGAGATGCTGTTGATGCTGCTATTTAGATTGACAAATTGATATGAATTAATTTCTCTACACTATTAGCAGTTCAAAGCAGAGACTAGAAAGATAACATGGATAATTAGAGACAATTCAGAACCCACCGATCATTGTCTGTCCCAGCACTCTCCCTGGTGCCCATCAAGTTCCCAGCTCCATCTAGCCTTTTTAAAAAGAACCATTGAATAAAAAAAGAGGGAGGGTGAATAATAAAATATGCTGCAGAGACACTGCCTGATGACCACCATATTTTAAAAACACATAAGAAACTTCTTGAGCTCTAATAGAAAACTTACTCATTTGTCCAGTGAGTAGAGGGCTGGAAGTGGGTGCCTAGTAAGGTACTTAAAGTCCTTGACCTTGTTTTTGGACCAATGGAGTTTAAGAAAGTCCTTAGGGTGATAGAATGCTAAGGCAGCTAAAGGTAAAGGTAAAAGTTCCCCTCGCACATCCATGCTAGTTATTTCTGGCTCTAAGGGGCGGTGTTCATCTCCATTACAAAGCCGAAGAGCCAGTGCTGTCTGAAGACATCTCCATGCTCATGTGGCCAGCATGACTAAATGCCAAAGGTGCACAGAACGCTGTCACCTTCCCAGCAAAGTAATCCCTATTTTTCTACTTGCATTTTTACATGCTAGGTTGGCAGAAGCTGGGACAAATAATGGGAGCTCACTCCGTTATGCAGCACTAGGAATTCAAACCTCCAAACTGCCGATCTTTCTGATCGACAAGCTCAGCATCTTAACCACTGAGCCACCGTATCCCTCTAGGAATCTAAAAAAGCTTGTTTGGGGTTACATATAAGATGGTGGCATCATCTGCATACAAGGGGATTGAAATGTGATGGTGGGCAAGTGTTTGAGTGAAGGTGAAACCTAGTTTAGAAAGAACTGCAATGATGTCATTTATGTTGAATAGTAAGGAGGTGTCAGCTTTCCCAGGTAGATCAAACAGGAAGCACAATCAGATGGGTTAACTCTACTTTATGGCAAAGCTACATCAACAGAATCTACAAATCCCCACTATCTCTTTTACAGTCTTAGGAGGTTCTTTTTTGAGTTTCTTTCTCACCCATTATGCAGCTGTAAGCTACGTTCCCTCTTATCTAACCATTCCCTAGACAACATCTCTTTCCCCCATCTCTCAAGGTCATTCCCACATACCATTACATTGGTCATGCAGCAGTGGTGGGGTTCAATTTTTTTTACTACCGGTTCTGTGGGCGTGGCTTGGTCAGCGTGGCAGGGGAAGGATACTGTAAAATTTCCAGTCAGAGGCGATATTTGCTGGTTCTGTAAACTACACAAAATTTTCACTACTGGTTCTCCAGAACTAGTCAGAACCTGCTGAAGACCACCTCTGGCATGCAGTCCTGTTTGAAGGCATAGAGATAGTTAAATCTCTATCCCTAAGAAAAGGATAGAGATAGTTAAATCATCATTACCGCTGCCTCTAATCTGTGTTGTAGTACATTTCCTGACTACCCAGAGTGTACAAGACAATTCTACATCCTCTGTTGCTTTCAGATACCAACTCTGCTACATTAAAACATGTAGCCAGGTTCTGTGCAGGCGTGCTCAAAATTCATCACATGTTAACCTGTGCTACAAAGTAGGTTTAATTCACAGCTAATTCACCATATTAAGGTGCTCTGTAATTTGACAGATAAAATCTTCCATATACTAAACTATATGTTCCCCTCCAACCCCTTCTTTCAGAGTTTGTTAAAAATATATTTTCTGTCTCAATGCATATAGTTTTATATCTTCCAGCTAATTATTTTTTTAAAGATTTGATGTATCCTCTGCATTTTTAATTTATTGTATGCACTCTGCTTATAGAGTGGTCTATGATCATTATAAAGTTTGATTCATATTGCAGTATTTTAATGTAGCAAAATTATTCATTTGAGAAGCCAACAATCAATGGGTGTTTGCAATTAATTTCCTCCATAGCGCCTCAGAAAGAATTAAATCAAAAGTTGCCCTTAAATCAATGAACTCATAATAAAGGGAACCTCTTGTAGGCCTGGAGTTTCTCCATTGAGCTGCTCCGAGCATCCAGAGAGTGTGCAGTTTCTAGTGGGCTGCTCATAAGGGGTCCAAATGAGGAAAGGCACACAAGGCAGCTTTCTCAGAATGAGAGCCCAGAACTGACTCCGGGACCCCCTTTTATTAACAAAAGTGGGTGGGTACAAAAGGCAACAAAGGAATTCAAGCAATGCATTCCGATATGGTTCTATACATGCGAGGTTCTCATTGGCTGGGCAACTGTTGCTGGGATAAATCTCCTTTTTCCTTCCTCCTTGTTCTGTGTATGTGTTACAGTTGCGTGGCAACCTGCACAAACACAAAACAGAACAGAAAGTTCCAACATCTCCTCTGTTTTTGTTTTTAAAGGCAGGATTCTTCGTCCGATAGATGGAGATAACTGCGTTTTTCTGGCTCCTCCTCTCCCTCGTCCCACACTGTGGCCAGCAGGCTGAGTTTTTCTGGATTCAGAGGATCTTTCTGACGTTCTTCTTGCGTCTTCGCCCATAATGCCATTACCTGCTCCGTAGCCTTGCGTTCAACGAGTAATGATAAGCTATTACTAATAGTGCGTACAAAAATAGGCAAAACACATGGCAATATAATACAACCGAGCGCAATCATCCCAATTAAAGCTACAATAGCCTGTAATCCTGGTAATTTTGGAAACCAGGATCCAAATAAATCATTAATCATTAATCATCTGGTTCCATGTTTGAACCAGAACGTGCGCAATTTTTACCATTTTTTCAGATATTTCCTGTATTATTTTCCCGCTCTGATCAATTTCTATATAACAATTTGTCAAATTGAACTTTCCACATACCCCTCCCTCTTTTGCTAACAAATAGTCAAGGGCCAAATGATTTTGCATAATGTATGTCCTGGATTTAGCACTTTCCTTTGCAAGGTGTGTTAATGCTAAAAAAGTTTCATTTATTATGATTTCGACAACTGCTTGTGGTCAGATTATCCTGTTAATCATGTAAATAGGAGTGTGATACCCATATGTGCCATCCTCAGTCCATGTTGCTGGTCCATAGGCGGCAATAATTTGCTCAGGGGGCCATTCACTATCTTTCCAGTTTCCCTTATGAATATCTTCGGTACCTCTTTTGTTTCGAACATTGCCTAACTCCTCATATACTGGAACTCCGAGATCTTGTCTTTGACGGAGTGGCAATAGGAAAAAACTGGGTCTAATGGCTGCCAATGCACACGAGCCATACCAGCATTTGGGTAATCTATTTTAGACAAAATGACCGCATACCCAATATAGCCCATCAGGTGTGACCCAGGGATAATTGTTATCCTCAGGGGTTAACAAAAAGGTCATGTTAGCAATCTTTTCCAGTGATTTGTTAGGAGCTGCCAAATTTTCTCCTGACCACCATGTCCCATTATTCCAGGCTCCTAGGCATCTCAGTGCTCCTGCATCAAAGGTCCTATTCTCGGTTTTATTTCTTTGATAACAAATATTGCCCACTAAATTAGTAGTAATCGCCCAAATTTCTTCTCCCATTTGTAAAAAGGTGTTGTTAGCGCCTCTTGCCTCGATGTGATCATAGTCCACTTCTTGGCCTTCCCAGGCCATTGTTCTCTCATACTGGTTCCCCCGCAAGCAAAGCAATTGGAAACCTGAAGTTCTTTTGCAATGGTTTCTGCCAAGGTTAAAAAGGTGTTCTTTGCTTGGGCAGGAATTACCAATTCTTGTGTTTTTTGTATCTCTTGGTAATAAGAATAAAATAGGGAGTGGCTCTCAGGGTCTAACTGGTGCCATGTAATCTGGATTTTCAATTTTACTGACGAATCTCTGCCTGCTCCATCTATGCCTAAACCGTATTCATCATTTACCCCTTTCCAAGGTTGTAGGGTGAGCCAATTCATAGGGACAGGAAATGTGATATTAATTGGATTACAATTGTGTTGATAGCAAGTGGCGGGGGGGGGGGGAATCCTAGCAAGATATAATTTTTTGTTCTTATCTTCTTTAGGGATGGTTTCAGGCCTAACAGTAACCCCCCTGGACTGAAAGTCCACACATTTCCAGTCCCCACAGAAGGTGCCTGATCCACAGTGGTCATGTTGGTTTTTGGTGCGAGCGCAAATGTACTTCTCATTTTGAGAGTATGTTCGTCTCCATGACAGGGAGCCACACTCATTTGGTCCCTCATCAATCGCAGCGCATGCGTCAAAAACGACTGTTTGTGGCACTGCAGGGTTATAAAAGTCATGGTTGACAAACTGCTTGTTTCCGGCAATAATTCTGATGGTGTATCTATGCGTGGGTCCTGCAGGATCATAACATCTGCGCTGGCCATCATCAGGGCAGATGGAATAAGTGGTGCCATTTTATGTACAAGCTTCTGCCGCCTTCTGTCTGCAAACAAGCTGGGTACTATATAATAATGTCTGAGTAACTTTTTCGCCTTGCTTAGTAATCTTTATGCAGGGTGCACAGTGAGTGCTGTCACCAGATGGCGTGGATGTAGCAATAACGGCCAGGCAAAAATGACACAGCAGGGCTAGGTTAACCAGGGCCATTTTCCTTCTTCTGATGGAAAGGCTTCACTTGTCTACCTGGAACCCAAATAGTCTGTCCGTCATGTTGGATGGTGGCGTACCCTCTTCCCCAGGTGATCAGGTCAGCTGGGCCTCTCCAGGTCGGATCAGAGAGCTGTCGATAGTAGACCTGTGGCTTGTTGATAACTGCAATTGGAGAGGCAGAAAAGTGATGGGTTGTGGCAGAGGTGGGTGGGGTCCCAGTTAGGTTTAAAAAATTCAAGGTAAAAATACAAAGGTTCAATCTATCTTGCACTGCTGGGAGGCCAGGAGTGATTTTCCCCTGTTTTATATTATAACGGTCCAGGGCCCTTTTTAAGGTTTGATTGGCACGCTCAACCAATGCTTGCCCCTGTGAATGATAAGGGATACCGAATTTATGGACTATGGACTAACGATTACAAAACTCTGCAAATAGCGAGCTAGTGTAAGCGGGCCCATTGTCTGTTTTTAATTGTTTTGGGTGTCCCAACGTTGCAAAAGTCCAAATGCAATGGTTAATTACATGCTTTGTAGCCTCACCCCTTTGTGGAGTTGCCATTATGAATCCTGAATAGGTATCGATTGAAACATCAAGATGTTTCCAGGGGCAAAAGAAGGATATTGAGTAACATCCATTTGCCAAATCTGACAACACTCGGTGCCCCTAGGGTTTACTCCCATTGGCAATGAGTGAGCTTGTTTGCTACAGGAAGCACATTGCTGAACAATGGCTGAGGCTTCTGATGCCGAAATTCCAAATTGTTTAATGAGCGCTTTTCTATTCTGATGGAAGTAGGAATGGCTTTCCTATGGAGAAATGGGGGAAAGAGTGAGCAACAAGGAAGCGGAGACAGCTACGTCTGCGACATTGTTGCCTTCCTGTAAGAAACCCGGAAAGGGTTAGTGACTTCTAATATGCGTAACAAAATAGGGATGCGTACAGTCTTGTATCAAGGTCTGCAAGGTCAAAAATAACGACAAAAGATCCGGGTCCAATGAAGGGGATAGATAAGATTGAAAAATTGTTTTAATGATTCGGGTGACATACAAACTGTCGAGAATCAAGTTTAAAGGCACCCTAGAAAATTGCTGAAAGGCTAAAATAGAAGCAGCCAATTCAGCACGTTGGGCGGACGATTGTGGTGGGGTGACTTTTGTATGCCATTTGTCCTGGGAAAACCAGGCACAGGCGCCTTGAGTTTTACTGCCATCTGCAAAGGCTGTAACGGCATGTTGAATAGGGGCTGATCTCTGATGACGGTTCCACAAAACTGGAACTTGTCTTAAGAAATGAAGACGAGGGTCAGAGGGAGGGTGGCAGGAAAGAGTCCTTGGCCATTATGTCATGGCAATTTGGAGGGGCTCCGAATTAAGGTACATCACTTCCCATGTGGACAAGGCGCATGGCATATAGAGCGTCATGGGTTCTACTCCAGCCAGGGCCTTGGCCCTCAGTCTCCCTTTAGTTATTAATGCCGCTATCTGAGCTGGTTTCTGATTAATGGTGTTACGTGGTGTGTGAAGTAGATGTAGCCATTCCAAAATGTATACAGATCCTCGTATTGTATGATAGCCGCCATAGGCAAGGATGGTGTATTAATAATAATGGATAAGGGTTTATTTGCAAGACAGCGATCCACCCAATGGGTGTGCATTGCCACTTCAATTTGTTGTATCACTTTCAATTGTAATTGCGTAAACATAATGGGATCGGATGGGGACTTGCCCTGCGTAAGGGCAGAAAACAATGGAGCCAGCTGGGCCGTGGTAATCCCGAAATACGGGCGGGTCCAATTAATGGCTTCCAGGTATTGTTGCAATTGAACCAGAGTGGTTCAGGGGGACAATCGAATGGTTGGAAACACCGGGGCTGCCTGTGAGGCTAGTAGTTTATGGCCAAGGTATGCAAATGGGTGTTGTGTCTGCACCTTTTCTGGTGCAATGTGAAGATCCCCACATTGATCCCCACAAGATCCCCCTACTAACATGGGAAGGGTAGCAGTAGCTGTGCCCTTGGGCCCTGGTGCAGCAACCAAAATATCATCCATGTAATGATAGACCAAGAACTGAGGGTGTTTTAAACGAAAAGGTTCTAAAATTGCATTAACATAAAACTGACACATGGTGGGGCTGTTGAGCATGCCCCGAGGGAGCACGTGCCATTGATACCGGCTGGTGAGTTTTTGCATATTAATTTCAGGAACTGAAAATGCAAATAATAACATATCCTCTGGATGTAATGGAATGCAAAAAAAACAAAACACAATCTTTTATGTCGATAACCATAAGATCAAAACTTTTTGGAATCAAATTGGGATTTGGTAAACCACTTTGTAATGGTCCCATTGGTTGGATAACCGAATTTACGGCGCGCAAGTCATGAAGGAAGCGACACTTCCCGCTTTTTTTCTTTTTTATTACAAAAACGGGGGTGTTATAGGGGCTCAAGGTTGGCTCAATGTGGCGCAAGGCAAGTTGTTCTTTTACCCATTCTTGGAGGGCGGCCACTTTTTCCGCAGTTAGCGGCCATTGGTCGACCCATACAGGGGTATCAGTTTTGAGAGTTAAACGCAGGGGGTTCACAACAGACATTACTCCAAGCTCAATTTTGCTCCAAATTGGTGCATCAAATCTCTTCCCCACAAATTTATGTGGAGGGGGAGGACGACGGGTTTGATATGGGCAACCGTGGAGGTTTGCGATGAGGTGACAGAGAACCAATCCTTACTGATTCATGCAGCCTGCAATCCTCCCACCCCTCGGACTGATGGCGCCGTTTCGAGAGGCCAATCGTCGGGCCAATCAGCAGTTCGAATTACCGAGACATCTGCGCCGGTATCTAAAATACCAGAAAAACAGCGGTCCTTAATATTAAATTCCATCGAGGGGCGGGAGTCTTTCATAGTTTTTGTTATTGCCAAGACATCATTTTGTACCCTATGAAAGGGTTCCTCACCCTCAGGTGGCAGGAGCACCAATTTGGCAATGACGTCCCCTTGTTTGATTGAAATGGGCAAGTTTGAAACAAATTCCAATTTAAGGGAAGTTAGTTCTGAGCATGTCAAAAGTGCAGGCTGAAGAGAGGCTCCCCGGAGCATAAATGACTCATGTGGCAGCAAAACAGCGGAAATGGGCAGGGAAAGGGGCTGGGCCAGGGAGGCGGGAATAAAGTAGGAGGTGGTGGGGAAATCAGCGTCAAGTGACGCGTCAGCAGCAAGAACAACAGAAGCCGGAAAAGAAGCAGGAAATGGCGCCCACTGTGCAGTCTTTTGGGTGGGGCTGGCTACAGGCCCCGAATTTAGTTTCCTGAGGGGGAGGGCGGAGATTGGTTAACAACAGAACAACACTGATTCGCCCAGTGATAACCCTTCTTACACTTTGGGCAAACAGTTTTCAGCTTCACACCAGAGTTACTTTTTTGGCATGAAGCTCCCCCCCCCCCCCCCGGAGTCTGACACTGAGCCTTGAAATATCCCGGTTTTCCACAGTTAAAACAGTTGCCGGAGGGGTGGCTGCCTTACTGCAAGGCGGCAGCCAGGGCTTCCATAGAATAGGTGCTAGTTCCCACAATATGACAAGCTTTAAGAAAATCAGCAAGCGTAGCGCCGGGTCGTGCCGCCAAAGGCTGCAAAATGCGGCGGCGATCAGCATTAGCGTTTTCCACTGCTAGCTTTAGCATAAGTTCTTCCTGTGTGGCTTGATTAGTAATTTGTCTCTCGACAGCCTTTTGAAGGTCGTCGACAAAGTCCAAATAGGGTTGATTTGGCCCTTGGTGAATCTTAGAAAAGGAGGCAATAGGGATTCCACTGGAATCATCAGTTTTATCCAGCGCCCTCAATGCAGCCAAGCTCACGAGAGGGAACACCACTTGGGGAAGCTGTAATTGGGCCTGAATGCTCGCAAAAGCATTGTGGCCGGAAATATGATCAGCAGTAATGGCGGGGGTGGTGGCCAGTTGTGCAATGCTGTGGGCTTCCCTGCAAAAATCAGACTCCCACACAACATATTGTGGACCTGTGAGGAGCATTCTCAATATGTCCTTCCAATCTTGGGGAGTCATAACAAAGGATGCTGCAAGGGCATTAAAAAGCCCTTTAACTTATGGCGCTTAAATGCCATAAGTGGCCACAGCTGTTTTTAAATCTCTGATAGTCTTTAGTGGCAAACTTTGGGGGCCCCCGCAGCATTTTGCACAAACGACACAGGAAAAGCAGAGCACTGTGCGAGTTCCTCGGGATCAAGGAGACCTTGACTCTGAGCCTGTGCTATAGCAGTAGCAACCACGCCCATGGTGGAGTTGGGAGGGGGCGCAGCAAGTTCAGGGGATGCAGGAGGGGCAGTAGCCTCGGGGGGGGGGAAGACTGGAGTAACAGAAAAGGCAGCCTTATCCCCCGGTGCAGCCTCCTGTTGATATGGCGGTGGTTGTGGGACAATTGAAGGAGACTCATGCAGGTTTTTGTCATGTTGTATCAGAGCCTCCATAACCGCCTGCCAGGCAGAGAGAATTGTTGCGGGAGCTCTCAGACTTTCATGGAAATAAGTGCCCAATTTTCTCCATGTAGTCACCTTAAGCGAGCCTCTCTCCGGATAAGTTGGACAATGCTTCCAAACATATGCCATTAAATCGGCAAGGTCAGATTTAGTAAGGGTCGGGGTGGATTTTCTATTAAATTTAGGCTTGGTTAGCTCTTTAAGTTCTTGCAGGTGCGCTGCCTGCGCCTTAGAGAACCCTACTCCCATACTCACGAGGGGATTGCCGTCTTGCTTCAGACGGAATTGTGTGCACAAGCCTCCTCCAGAAGATGAGTAGAGGAGGTCCAAGGACATACAACCGTTGAGGTTATCACGTTGGGGTCATCAGTTGTGGTTTCTGGTGGGCTGCTCATGAGGGGTCCAAATGAGGAAAGGCACACAAAGCAGCTTTCTTGGGATGAGAGCCCAGAATTGACTCCGGGACCCCCTTTTATTAACAAAAGTGGGTGGGTACAAAAGGCAACAAAGGAATTCAAGCAATGCATTCTGATATGGTTCTATATGTGCACAGTTCTCATTGGCTGGGCAACTGTTGCTGGGATAAATCTCCTTTTTCCTTCCTCCTTGTTCTGTGTATGTGTTACAGTCGCGCAGCGACCTGCACATACACAAAACAGAACAAAAAGTTCCAACAAGAGTGGGAGGTGCTTAGTCTCTGCTTGGAAAGGTTGGGCTTAATTGAATAGGACGCTGTTACTCCTCCCTGGCTCCTTCCTGGCGGTCCCCCATTTTTTAGCTCAGCCTTTGGTGTGGTAGGCAGCTTATCCTTGGTCGGACCAGGAACATTTGAGCTTTGATTAAAACCAGCTTTCGAAATTTTTTTCTCTTTCCCAAGTTTCGACTGTAATTGGAGAGAAACACAGTCAGAACAATCAGTAGATCACTTTAGACGATCCAGTCGTATTCATGACCATAGCAATTTTAGAATCACTGCATCTCGGCAGTCGTGCCTCCTTGAGGGAACACAATTTTTCCTTTCCTTTCCCTAACTGCTTCTGCTTTGCCTTTGCAATTCCTCCCCCCGGAGAGCACAGGAGTGGGTACGTCAGAGCCCTCCTTATCCTCCCCTGCACAACCAGCAGAAGGCCAAAATCGGCCTGCTCAAACCACTGGAGAGTGGTTTGGGGGGAGATAAAGTATTCTTAGGCGATTTTTTAACTTCCATTGATTTGACAGAGGCCTATTTACACATACCTTCACACATTAAATTTCTCAGGTTCTGCTATAACAATCAACATTTTGAATACGTCGCCCTGCCCTTTGGGTTGTCATCTGCCCCAAGGACTTTTACAAAGGTTCTTGCAGCTCTGGCTGCCTACCTTCGGGGTACTCCTGTCAGACTCCAATGCTACCTGGGTGACATTTTGATATTATCTTCCTCATCCAGGCAGGAAAAATGGGATACTCAAATCACACTGTGAACCCTTCAACAACATGGTTTTTCCATTAATTGGGCAAAGAGTCATTTATCTCCCTCCACTCATTTATCTCACCTGGGTTCGGTAATAGACACAGTGGAGGGAAGAGTGTTTCTATCCCCTGAGAGGCAGCAGAGCATCAAGAACTTAGCTCAGACCATTAGAACCCTCAAAAGAGTTCCTCTAGCTGATTTGTCCAAATTACTGGGGGAAATGATCTCCTGTATTTCTATTATTCCTTGGGCCCAGTTCCATGCTAGGTCGCTCCAATGGTACTTGCTTCCATACTAAAGATTGAGACGTAGCAACTCCAAGACCTGAGTATTTGTCCCAACAAAAGTCCTTCTCTCTCTGCACTGCTGGACCGTTCCAACCATCAACAAAGGGTTGTTCACTGAAAAAGCCCCACAGACTCACCATCACTACAGATGCCAGCCTGTTTGGATGGGGAGCACATTTCCAGTCCTCTCGGCTCAAGGACGTTGGTCAGCAGCAGAACGATCAATCAGCATAAATTGGTTGGAGCTCAGGGCAGTCCATCTGACCCTTCTCACTTTCCTTCCTCATATTAGGATGAGACACATCCTCATACTTACAGACAACATCACAACAAAAGCACACATAAACAGGCAAGGGGGTACCCACTCAAAACAACTCAAGTTGGAAGCAGAGAGACTATGCCTTTGGGTGGAAAGGAACTTGAGCTCCATCATAGCGGAGCATATTTCCGGGCTGACAAACATACAGGCAGACTGGCTGAGCAGGGCCACAGTCGGCCAGTCAGAGTGGTGCCTGCATCCGGATCTGTTTCAGGAGGCAGTGCAGAGATTTGGTCTGCCAGTTATAGATCTGTTTGCTTCTCCCCTGAACTTGCAACTCCCAAGATTCATTTCGAGATACCCATCCCAGGGATCAGAGAACATCAATGCGCTCCATTGCTGGTGGCCCTAGGGACTCCTATATACCTTCCCCCCTCTCCTGCTGCTACCCAAGGTGATCCAAAAGCTGCTGGATGAGAAAGCAGAACTGATCTTGGTGGCACCATACTGGCCCAGGAGACTGTGGTTCACGGATCTCAGGGACCTGTCCGCAGAAGAACTGTAGAAAATTTCACCACACAAAATTCTGCTCACCCAGGGTCCAATCCAACACCCGGACCCTCAATGGCTACACCTAGCCATTTGAAGGTTGAGCGGAGACATCTAAGAAAGGAGAATTTTTTGGCCAGGGTGATTAACATTTGGTGATCTTCTACAAGCTGTATATATAATACCACATGGACTACCTTTTATAAACTGTGCACCAAATCCAAAGTTGACCCATTTTCGCTGTCAGTTGCACAAGTTTTAGAGTTTCTTCAAGATGGTCTCAACAGGGGTCTCTCTCCAAACACTTTAAGACATTAAGTGGCGGCTATTGCCTCGGTGGTGTCCTGGGAAAGTCTAACATCCATCTCCCATCACTCTCGGATAAAGAGTTTTCTTAAGGGCACCACAAATTTATGTCCGCCAGTGGTACATCGTTACCTAACCTGGGACCTTAACAAGGTAGTCACAGCACTCACAAAGAGTTCATTTGAACCCACGAAAACTGCTAGCCTCCATTTTGTCATGTACAAGGTAGTTTTTCTCATAGCTATTACATCAGCACGACATATCTCAGAAATAATATCGGCCCGAAAGGACCTCTGTATATTCCATTCTAACCGAGTGGTTCTTTGACTGGACCCCACATTCATACCAAAAGTCAATGCTGCCTTCCACAGGGCACAAGAACTGTCTCTCCCAAACTTTTGCCCCAGGCCTTCTCAAGGCCTAGAGTATCAATGGCACCGACTGGATGTCCGCAGAGCTCTCCGTACATACTTATATAGAATGGCTCTTTTCAGAAAGACTGAAGCCCTTTTTGTATCTTTTTAGCCAACTACTCAGGGGCAGAAGGTCTCACTTTCTACTATAGGCAGGTGGTTGAAGGCCATGATAGCCAAGGCATACGAGAGTCAATCATTGCCTATGCCTAGGGGCATCACGGCACACTCAACACGGAGTGCGGCAACTTCGGTGGCCTGGGCCATGCAAGTTCCTACAGCAGAAATATGTAGAGTGGCAACATGGGTCTCCCCATCACCTTTCATTAGGCATTACAAAATTGATGTATTTGCATCTGCTGAGGTCTCCTTTGGTAGGAGGGTGTTACAATGAGTCCATTCGGACAGTGGGGGAGCTCCAACCCAGACGGAGACCCTCCCGTAGGACAAGCCAAGCTTCGGTATGTCCCACTCTCTGGTTGCTCAGAGCAGCTCAATGGAGAAAGGGCGTTGGTACTTACCTGATACGCCCATTCTTGGTGAGCTGTGATGAACATCCAGCCCCACCCAATATCCATCTGGTGGGGTCTTGCCAACAACTAATCTGGATATAAGTAAAAAAAAAAAAAAGAACAAACAAACAGGACAAGAGGGCGGCGGTTACATAACCTCGTCTTCGCCAAAACTGGGGGATGCCAGGGAGGAGCCAGGGAGGAGTAACAGCATCCTATTCAATTAAGTCCAGCCTATCCCAGCAGAGACTAAGCACCTCCCACTCTCTGGATGCTCGTCGCAGCTCACTGAGAACAGGCATATCAGGTATGTACCAACACCCTTTTTCATCTAAATGGTGCAGAATTGCACATTGATCCATGGTGACATATCCTTATCTGACACCTGCTTGTTCAGGGGCACCAACACCTGGTCTGAATACCTTTGTCCTGAAAATGTATGATACTAAAAGTGGTTTAATAAAGTTACATGTATTACACACATGCAAATATGGAGATTTGATCTGTAAATGATTAGAATGAATACGAATCGAGTCATCCATGATGAGTCCAATCAAATGACACAATTCAAAAGTCTTCAGATAGTTTCAGGTTAATACTAATCCTTTTTCCATATGCAAGGAACCTCCCCTTTTAATGGATTTGAGAATTGGAATTTTTCCGTTTGATGATTAGTTTGGACATTGGAATAAAATTGGGTAGATTTTCTTATTTTATTAGAATTGTCAAATGGATAGCTTTAATGCAAATATGACAGCTTTATCTGCATTAAAAGAGTCAATTAGATGCAAATATGACAGTGGAGTGGTGCAGTGGCCTAAGAGGTAGAGATGTTTGCTTCCCACTTGGAAGGTTGAGAGTTCAATCCTAGGCAATGACAGATATTCCCTGCAAAATATCTGCTTCAAACTCTGCATAGGCATCCGGCCAGTAAATGCTCCATTAAATCGTCCTGATTCCACCCCAATAAAAATGAATTAAAGGTAAAGGTTCCCCTCGCACATATGTGCTAGTCATTTCCGCCTCTAGGGGCCGGTGCTCATCTCCGTTACAAAGCCGAAGAATCAGCACTATCCGAAGACATCTCCGTGGTCATGTGGCTGGCATGATTAAACACTGAAGGCACATGGAATGCTGTTATCTTCCCACCAATGGTCCCTATTTTTCTACTTGCATTTTTACCTGCTTTTGAACTCCTAGGTTGGCAGAAGCTGGAACAAGTAATGGGAGCTCACTTAGTACTTAGTTCTGTGTTGCTGTTTTCTGTGGCTTGATTTGGCTTTAAGATGCTTGCAAGCTGCCCTCTAGCTGAGCTTGAAGTATGTTGTTCATTAACCTTTTTTGAATATTATAAAATTAGAGAAGCAATTAGAAAGCAATGAAAAGGAGAGGTAACTTTTTGTTCTACATTAAAATTTTCTTAGCTTGATTTCCACCAGCTTTGCTAGATGGTAAATCACAGAATTCCCATTTATGTGCAGTTACAAAGCAGTGTTTCTTAGTCTTGGCAACTTTAAGATGTGTGTACTTTAACTCCCAGAATTCCTAAGCCAGTATATGGAGAAAACTGGTAATGAACATTATATTTTGATCAACACCACAAAAGATGCTTGTACCAAAAATAGAAAGAGAGTGTACATATCATGGTGAACTATTAAACAACAACGATTATGGGGCAGGATTTGTCAAGGAAAAATAACATACAGTAGCATTTTATACTGCCCCATAGCACTTCACAGCACTCTCTGGGCAATTTACAATGCATTATTTACATATTTCCCCTTATAATCTGGGTCCTCATTTTACTGAACTCAAAAGGATGGAAGGCTAAGTCAAGCTTGTCCCATCGGGATCAAACTGGCAGTGGGCAGAGGAATGAGGAATAGTTATCTCATCTGCCTATGGTAACAGGCTATCATAGCCTTCCACTCTTTTGAATGCATACTCCTTGTTTATAATCCATTGACAAAATCCTGGACTGCGTGAAAGAGTGGATGAGAGAAAAAGTGTCTATATACATACCTGTAATCATCTCAAGAGGCACTTGGCTCTAACAATGTATGTAAGTCTTAGTAAGACTATACCTAGAATACTGTATCCAGTTTTGGTCACCACACTATGAAAAAGATGTTGAGACTCTAAAAAGAGTGCAGAGAAGAGCAACTAGGATGATTAGGGGACTGGAGGCTAAAACATATGAAGAATAGTTGCAGGAGCTGGCCCTGGTTAGTCTACTGAAGAGAAGGACCAGGGGAGACATGATAGCAGTCTTCCAATATTTAAGGAGCTACCACATAGAGGAGGGGGTCAAGCTATTTTCCAAAGCACCTGAAGGCCAGACAAGGAATAATGGATGGAAACTGTTCAAGGAGAGATTCAATCTAGAAATAAGGAGAAATTTCCTGACAGTGAGAACAATCAACCAATGGAATAGAAGTTGCCTTCAGAAGTTGTGGGAGTTTTATCACTGGAGGCTTTCAAGAAGAGATTGGTCTGTGTCAGAATTGGTGTAGGGTCTCCTGCTTGGGTGGGGGTTTGGACTAGAAAACCTATAAAATCCCTTCCAACTCTGTTAATCTAATCTAAATGCCAAGGTTCCCTGGTACCTTCTGCACCACCTGTATTGCATTGATACATTTAGTCTCTCCATCAAAATATAATTTTTAGGACCCAGATGTTGAATAAGGCAAGATAACCCTGACTGCATGAACTGAGAAACCAGAGAAAAACAAGGAGTGATGAGCAAGACAATCACAGCTTACAAAACTCATTGTTTAAAGTTAGTCAGTGGAGTCCTACTAGGAAAATGTCAAATGGATTAGACATCACCATTAGCAGTGGGAAATACAGAAAGAACATCATGAGATAAGAAGCTATAGACTATAAAAATAATGTTATCTCTCAGTAGATCTCAGAAAAAGAAAACAGTCATAAGTACTTGCAAAAAACAAAAGCTGTTTGTTGGTGTTTGCAGCCTGCTTTAACATTTAAGTATTGTATTTTTAGCTCTGTTGCATTCAAGAGGGGACATATTGCTAAGCCCATCAACACCAATCTGAATTGATCTTATCTTTCTTAGCAGCAGAATCCACAGTAAAATGCTACTATACCAAAATGATGCCACATACAAACCTATATACTGACAAAAGTTACACAAAAGCCACTGTTACATATTTGCATCCCAACATTTGACTCAAGACTATGGTTGCATGAAAGCTGAGTCATGGCAACTGAAAAAGCTGCTTGGATAGGGCAGTGAAACATCTCAAACCAATAAGAAAATAAGTCCAGTTGTCATGACTCAATATTCAGACAATTCTAGCTGGATGACTGAGAATCTTCATCAACATATAGTACATAAGTTCTAGTTTTTGTAAGATGATGTATATCCATGTTTGTTTGCCCCTTGGCTCCTGTTTAGCCAGTCATGTCTACTATCAGGAGATAGAAATGTTTTATAATATTCAAAGAAAAGAGAATACATTGTGTGTTGTTAAAGCCACAATTGAACCACATAGTAATCACAAAAAATGGGGAAACAAGTCATATTAATTGTCAAGGATTTTCTTTAGTATGAGCCCACAAGATTATTTCATGCCACAAGCTGAAAACATACTGTATTGCCTTAATTAACCAGACAATCAAGAATCTGGAAGCACACAATAAGTGTTGTTTGTTTGCATCTACCTTAGACAGATGGACTGTTGGCATAGGCTGAGTTTCTTGGTTGTGTTGCCCAATTGGACGAGGCAAACTTGGCTCTTAGCTGAATTCTGTAAGGGTTAGAAATGAAGTTCCTGAAATTAAAGTCCTTAGCTAAAGAAAAAAATAACAATAGCAATAGCACTTAGACTTATATACCGCTTCACAGTGCTTTACAACCCTCCCTAAGCGGTTTACAGAGTCAGTGTATTGCCCCCAACAGTCTGGGTTCTCATTCTACTGACCTTGGAAAGATGGAAGGCTGAGTCAACCTTGAAATGGCATTAACATTAAGTGGGTGTTTTAAACTACTCAATGAAAAATCAGAAAGAACATTGTCTTATAAAGTTTACAAGAACATTGTCTTATAAAGTTATACAACAATGTTCATGTATTATACACCAATGGGAAATAAAGAAGATGAGCTGAGTTTGTGGTAGACAGAAGCAAATATGTTTTAATAACTATAGCAGAGACCTAGTAGGATGAGTCTTATAATAAGAATTTAGAAATTAAACGGTACTTATTTGTTCAACAGGAACAAAACCAGTAATGGGGAAGGAGGGTTGCATTGCATATTTAAAATATCAGTTCCTGCTCAGGAACCCAAATGAATGAATTACACAATGCTATAACTGTAGTGATGGTAGTTTCACTGGAAGACTGGGAAATATGGTTGGACAGTGGTATTTACATCTTTCTTTTAGGTGCAAATCTGTATTCCCATGTAATGGTTACGTATATAATGCGGAAGTAAATATTGTCTTGTCCTCCAAATGGCAATTTGTGTAGAATAGATTATCTTTTCCATCTTTAGTCTAAAACCTTGGAATAGTCTTATTGCTACTTGGTATAAAAATACTCCTTGTTATTGATACTCCATACATACATACATACATACATACATACATACATACATACATACATACATACATAAAAAATACTTATATGCCTTATAATACAGTAGGCAAAGCATTCCAAGCCCAAGATAAGATCTTTTCTTGTCTTAGGAAAACTCAAGTGAATTAAGGCCATTAAAAGCAGCTCTGATTAATTTCGTGCACTCATATGTGACACTGTTCTTCAATATTTTTCAATGACTGTTCACCCACTCTTTGCAGATTTCAAAGTAATGTTCTAGTATCTCTGTCATGTGCACCCTCTGTATGTGTGTTTGTGTGTCTGTCTGTGTGGATTTGAGTTGAGAACTTCATTGCAAAATATAAAAAAGTGTATTTGGTAAGTACATTAAATTAATTGAAAGTACTTCTATATACAAAGTAAATTCAGAATAAATGTAATGCGCTAAAAATTCTGAAGACCCTAAAGCCATGCGTCAAATTTTAATTGGATTGTGTCAAATATTTTACTTTATAATATATATGGATATAACCCTCCATTTCCAGCATATGTCCTCAAAATGTAAGAGATAAAATTGATTCAGCTCTAAACATTTCTCTAAGTTGTTTAATGGAACACACACGCACACACATAAACACACACACAAAACTTCTTCAGTACTAGTAGATTAATTGGCTTCTATCTTTAAGCTGTGTCTTCCACATTTGGCTTCTATATGTGAGATATTTTATATTTGAAAAATAATCCATTTGTTTTGAAGTATCGTGCATTTAAAACACACATAAAGCACTTGTGTATACATAAAATAGGACTTTTAAAAGGGAGTTAACACTGCTACATGACACATGTTGCACACCAAACCACCAACAAAAGAAAAACCTGGGAGACATAATGCCTATAAAAATAAATCTAATTATTTCTACGCAAGATTGAAGACAAATAATTCATTGTGATTTTTGACCATCATTCTTCTGATGAAACTGCCTTCAGTTCATCTGTTCAATTATATTCAGATGCAGTTGCCACCAGAGGCAGTCTTATTTTGTCTCCAAAGATATCCTGTTTTGATAAAAGAGCACATCACATTTAATAGCAGCATATTAAACCAATATTAAGGAGAGTTTGCTAGCGAGCCTATTGATTTTTGCTACTGCTAATATTTAAAATCAAGTGAATAGGATTTCATCTTAGTTATACCTAGATGGATGTGTAGAAAGTTTTGAGATTTGAGACCTCTGATATGCTGGTTTGCTATGAATGTTTCTATAAAAGCAGATTAATTTGAATAAAGAAGTTGGATTGAATGATTTCATTCTACCCTTGAAAGAAAACCATTCGGTTGTCTATTTTAGTGTTTCTCAACCTTGACCAGGTGAAGATGCTGGCTGGGGAATTCTGGGAGACATGGATTTCACCTGGCCAAGACTGAGAAACACTCATCTATTTCATTCAAGGGAGAAGGTGAACAAGGTAGACTATGAAGACATGTGTTCGTTTGGCTGAAGGTTTTGCTCGATTTGATGGCTGACAATTGGCTGAGTGCCACTTAAAATTAATTGAAATAAAACTAAGATCCTAAGATCCTATATATTATTGCAGTCAAAGATCAAAAGTATGCAAACACAACATTAATAAAATGGCTAAACCTATGAACCACAGTAACAGTATTAATGCTGTACAGTCATCTCACTATGGATTCTACAGAGAATATAATTATTGAGATATATTTAATACTGTAATATTAATTGGGATAAAACCAAAATATACAAAATCCAAATTAGTAAAATTGTAAACTTATGAACCACGGTAAAATATGAGTACTAAGCAGTCAATGCAATATGGACTCTACAGATGATATAATTATTGCAAGACATTTATTAAGATGACATTATCTTTATGAGCAGCAGTGGTGCAGTGGTGAGAGTGCAGTACTGCAGGCTACTTCTGCTGCCTGCTGGCTGCCTGCAATTTGGCAGTTCAAATCTCACCAGGCTCAAGGTTGACTCAGCCTTCCATCCTTCCAAGGTCGCTAAATTGAGGATCCAGATTGTTGGGGGCAAGAGGCTGACTCTGTAAACCACTTAGAGAGGGCTGTAAAAGCACTGTGAAGTGGTGTATAAGTTGAAGTGCTATTGCTATTTAACTAACAGAAGACATTAAAGACAGAATAAATCAAAGTACCTTAGGAAACTTATTAATTGGCATATATATCATGTGCCAATGTCCTCGTGCATATGTAAAAAAAACTAGGTAATCCTTGACTTACAACAGTTCATTTAATGACCAAAGTTACAACCACACTGAAAAAACCGACCTATGACCTATTTTTCCACACTTATGATCATTGCAGCACCCCCATGGTCACATGATTTACATTTGAATGCTTGATGACTGACTCACGTTTATGACGGTTGCAGTGTCCTGGGATCATGTGATCATCTAATCACTCTAATATCACTCTATAAAGCCTTAGTAAGACTACACCTAGAGTACTGCATCCAGTTTTGTTCATCACATTATAAAATAGATGTTGAGACTCTAGAAAAAGTACAATGAAGAGCAACCAGGATTATTAGGCGACTGGAGACTAAAACATATGAAGAATGGTTACAGGAACTGGGCTTGGCTGGTCTAGTGAAGAGAAGGATCAAGGGAGAAACGATAGCAGTCTTCCAATATTTGAGGGGCTGCCACAAGGTGAGGTGAGGATCAAGCTATTTTCCAAAGCACCTGAAGGCCAGACAAGGAATAATGGATGGAAACTGAACAAAGAGAGATTCAACTTGGAAATAAGGAGAAACTTTCTGATAGTGAGAACAATCAACCAATGGAACAGCTTTCCCTCGGAAGTTGTGGGAACGCCATCACTTGAGACTTTCAAGAAGAAATTGGACTCCCATCTGTCAGAATTGGTGTAGGGTCTCCTACTTGGGCAGGGGGTTGGACTAGATGACCTACAAGGTCCCTTCCAACTCTGATTGTCTGTTATTTTTCGCGACCTTCTGAAAAGCAAAGTCTGTGGGGAACCCCAATTCACTTAATAATCATGCTACTAATTTAACAACTGCATTGATTCTGTTTTTAATTATTGTGTTGTTATTGTGTTTTTTAATGGCTGTACACTGTCCCGAGTCCCGCAGGGAGAGGGGGCGGTATATAAATCTTGTAAATAAATAAATAAATAAATTGATTCACTTAATAGCCATGGCAAGAAAGGTTATAAAATGTGGCAAAAGTCACTTAACTAATTTCTCACTTAGCAACATAACATTCTGGACTCAATTGTGGTCATAAATTGAGGACAATTTGTATATAAAACATTATATGGTATCCGCTGGGCTCATCCTATCCAGACCAAGCTGAACTTTGTTTTTCTTATATCTGCCTTCCACTACAGCTGTTGGAAACACATTAAAGGATACTAACAACAAGCTTTTCTGTATTTTGAAATTTCAATTTGACTTAAATATCTGGCTACACTGGAACTAATAGGCTCACTGCTGAGATAAATCCCTTTTGACAGACAACTTTATACTTCTAGTTCTTCTGCATCAAAGGCTTTGCCTTAGCTCTGCCTTGGCCTCATCATAGCCCAAAGCTCATAGAGCTTCCTCTGTATATCCATATTGGTTCAGCTTTTGAAAAAATAGAGGGTCTCTGTTTACTCACAAAACTATCTGCTCAAATTAAGGAAACCAAACCAGCAGGAAGAAGCAAATAATTTTAATCCATAATTTAGTTAGATCAAATAGACTTTTCCTGGGTACGCGCATGGAATGTCATTGAACAAATTGCATCTTTTCATGTGGGAATATATTTCGGTATGGTCTCAAGGCCATGGCAATGTTTTGTGTGCTGTTGAAAGTGGGAATAATTAAGTTTCAGAAATAGGGTAAGGGGTATACTTGAGTCTGCCAAGTATATTTATGAATAACCTGAAAGAATCAAACAGGCATATGATGCCTTCATTTGGATCAGAAACCTGGTGCATGCCTCAAAGTTCCCTCAAAACCTTTTATGAAAGATATTTTTCTACACCAGGCAGTTATCTATCTTGTCAGGCCTGTAAAGTTTATAACAGGCATAATAAATACAATAAAAATATTCACTCTGTAATTTTTGAGCAAATTGGTCTCTTGAACTGTCTTTAGAAACTAAATAGGACATTCAAAAAATGGTTGGAAAACAATATGTTCTCCACTACCATTAGTATTGAGTCAATATATATGTTTTCATCCAACTTTTGTAGGATAAGTCTTAACAGAACCCCACAAATTAACTTTTATCTGTAATATCTCAGTCTCTTCTTGTTTCTCTCTTCTCCTCTCCTCTCCCCTGTCTACCCTATCCCAGCTCATAAAATCCTAGGAGTGAATCAGAATGGATAGGTTTTTCAGTTAGGGCTAGACTTTGTTGGAAGAATTATCCTTCTGGGTTCAGTTCCAAGTAGAGAAAAAGACACTGGAAACATGGAGGCCATTTGGAAATATGGTTTAATGACGGACAGGACCAAATGGCTTGGAGGGGGAAAAGGACAAGATGCTGAAAGTGCAATTGTTTTATACTCTCTCTTGGACCCCACCTTAGTGTTTCCTGTTCCTGTGTAAGAAATGTATCCCATTGGGTGTCAGACTCCCAGGGGTGGGGGTCTTAACTAACTGTGTAGGCTTTGTCTGGACCACATGGCTTCACTTGAGTGCTGATTGATACAATCTTCCCAGGCATGCAGTGAGAGGGCTTTGTTATGTAGAATACTCTGTCCCAGGCCTTAATGGCCCGCCCATTAACAAAAGTGGGAGGTGATTTTCTGCTTCTGAGTTTCTACTCTTTTTAGAGGAAATATTCTGCCTTTTTAATATATCGTAACTAATTTCATTTTCCTAGGAGAGGGGTGGGTTTTAACTTTCAACAACGTTAAAACAAACATGTCCTAATAATCAAGCATCAGCTGCACATGAATAAACCACTGCAATAATGAATTTTACTATTACTATGTTTTTTAACACCTTGACATTCATAGTGATTTGTATAAGAAACAAAGGCAAAGGATGCTTATTAAACTGATAATTACTTTCTACTAATAATAAAAGAAAGATTAGGAAGCAGAGTTGGCAATTGGGTTATTACAGGAATTTCAGACCTTAAAAAAAGAGAGATAAAGTGGAATGTAGCCCAAAGTTCGGATGATGCAAGTTCCTTTCTGAAAATCTTCCAAAACATTTAAAAGTGCAAGATCTATTGCACAGACAAAAGCCCAGAAAAGCACCAGGGCCAGACAAGGTAACTCCTTCTTGCTTAAAAGTCTGTGCTGAGCAATTGGCCCCCATCTTCACTCGAATTTTCAATAGATCACTAGAGATGTGCTATGTTCCTTCCTGCTTCAAACGTTCTACCGTCATCCCAGTGCCAAAGAAGCCCTCCATCAAGGAACTGAATGACTACAGACCAGTTGTTCTAACATTTGTAGTTATGAAAATCTTTGAAAGGCTTGTGCTGTCCCACCTGAAAACCCTCACAGATCCACTGTTAGATCCCATGCAGTTTGCATACCGAGCAATTAGATCGACAGATGATGCTGTTAACATGGCTCTGCATTACATCCTACAACACCTTGAATCTCCAAATACCTACGCAAGGGTCCTCTTTGTAGACTTCAGTACAGCATTCAATACCATCATTCCAGACACTCTTCTAAGTAAATTAAACCAACTAGCAGTACCTGAACACACTTGTAAGTGGATTATAAGCTTCCTAACAGACAGGAAGCAGCAAGTGAAGCTAGGCGGAATCACATCCGATACCTGTACAATCAGCACAGGGGGCCCCCAAGGCTGTGTGCTATCTCCACTTCTCTTCTCCCTATATACCAATGACTGCATCTCAAACAATCCATCTGTTAAAATACTGTAGTTTGCTGATGATACAACAGTGATTGGTCTCATTCGAGACAACGATGAATCCGCATACAGACAGGAGATTATACAACTTGTCTCGTGGTGTAACTGGAACAATCTGGAACTGAATACACTCAAAACCATAGAAATGGTGGTAGACTTTAGAAGAAACCCTCCCATACTACCACCTCTTACAATACTAGACAACACAGTATTAACAGTAGAGAGCTTCAAATTTCTAGGTTCTACTATATCACATGACCTAAAATGGACACCTAAATATCAAAAACATCATCAAAAAAGTACAACAAAGAATGTTCTTTCTGTGCCAACTCAGAAAGCTCAAACTGCCCAAAGAGCTGCTGATATAGTTCTACAAAGGAATTATTGAGTCTGTCATCTGCACCTCTATAACTGTCTGGTTTCAAATACAAAGCCGATACAATAAGGATATAAAATACTATGGAATATATTTGAAACCACAACAATTAGATAAAATCTTATTAGGAACAGATAAAAAATATTACTAAAATTTATAAGTATCTCTTAGAAGTAGAACTAGAAGAAGAAGTCGTGAAAGGATGTATGATTGCCTGGGCTCAAAACATTGGACATAACATAAAGTTAGCAGACTGGGAGACTATATGGAATAGAAATAATAAATTAACAAAATCAGTAACATACAAAGAAAATGCATATAAAATGTTTTACAGGTGGCACTTACCCCCTTCGAGATTAGCGAAAATGTACCCTAAACTGAATCCCATATGTTGGAAATATAGAAAAAAAGAGGGAACATATTATCATATGTGGTGGTCTTACTCAGAGGCTCAAAATATTGGCTTAAAATCCAAAAATGGCTACAGGAAATTACCAATGAACAATTAGATTTAAAACCAGAGCTCTTCCTATTAGGAATTTTCAAAAAAAAAATATGTAAAGACTACAAAATACTTATTACTGCATATATTGACTGCGGCCAGGATTGCTTTTGCTCAGTGTTGGAAACAGTCATTCACACCTGTAGAAGAACTGGTTATACAAAAAGTTATGAATTGTGCTGAAATGGATAAATTAATGTTGAGTTTAAAAGATAAGGAATCTCAATATTTTATAAGGTATGGGAACAATGGTACAATTGGATAGATCGGAGACAGACTAAGGATAGATGATTGTTAAATATAGAACATAGAATAAGAATATAGTTATATATAAACTATCACTATCGCACAAATGATTGCTATATGATAATGCACCACAAACAGCTATTATTGAATTATATGTTTTTTAATGTTTTTATGTAATAAAATTCAATAAAGTTTTCTAAAAAAAAAAAAAAGAATGTTCTTTCTGTGCCAACTCAGAAAGCTCAAACTGCCCAAGGAGCTGCTGATCCAGTTCTACAGAGGAATTATTGAGTCTATCATCTGTACCTCTATAATTGTCTGGTTTGGTTCTGCAACCCAACAGGACAGACACAGACTTCAGAGGATAATTAGGACTGCAGAAAAAACAATTACTACCCACCTGCCTTCAATTGAGGACCTGTATACTGCACGAGTCAAAAAGAGGGCTGTGAAAATATTCACAGATCCCTCACATTCCGGACATAAACTGTTTCAACTCCTTCCCTCAAAATGACGCTATAAATGACTGCATACCAGAAAAACTAGACGCAAGAACAGTTTTTTCTCAAAAGCCATCACTCTGCTAAACAAATAATTCCCTCAACATTGTTCAACTATGACAAAGTCTGCGCTACTATTATTGCTAATCTTCTCATCACTCCTTATCACCCATCCCCTCCCACTTGTGATTGTAGGACTGTAACTTTGTCCCCTGTATCGTTACGATTTATATTGACTGTTTCCTAGTATGATTTGGTTGTTGATTGTATCCTATGACTATCATTAAATGTTGTACATTATGATTTTTGATTCTTAACAAATATACCTTTTCCTTATGTATACTGAGAGTATTTACACCAAGACAAATTCCTTGTGTGTCCAATCAAACTTGACTAATAAAGAATTCTATTCTATTCTATTCTATTCTATTCTATTCTATTCTATTCTATTCTAAAACACTGATCTCTGAAAGGAAAGTAATTTACCATATTACATGACTTTCAAAAAACAAAAATACATTCCAGGAAATTATTGTTTTCATTATCTTCCTCTTACCTTTGAAAACAATGTGATATTTTTCAGCTCAGTCACGACTTAAATTTTCTGACATTTAATGTGAAATGTATTTTGATTTGTTCCAATCCAGTGGCCTTTTGCAATGAAAACTGAAGACTTGCAGGAGCTTTGCTTGGAAAGCAGCATATATATCCTCTTTTATGTGTGCATATGGTCTTGATATTTTTGACCTTATGTTGATAACAAACACAATAACTTGTGATATTCATGCCACCAAAGTTCCTCACTGATGTAGAAGGAAATAAATAAAATGAAGTAAAACCAAGTGAATGCATTACTCCAAAGATATGTGTGATGACCTGTAGTGTCTCAAAAATAATATAAAAACTAAAACATGAATCAAGGACTTGCAATGTCTTCAACTTAACTTCGCTGTTTTATTAGTCACAATTTAAATTCCAAAAGTAGATAATGAAGCAAAAGGAAACCAGAAACAAACCGTATTGATGAGAGTTCCAAGGCAAACCAAGATAATTAATCACACATTCCAGGAAGATAACCAGGGAGAGTCCATGGGAAGAATGCCAACAAAGATAAAGCTCATCCAAGGAATACACTAATTTGACTTCAGCGTCTGTGAACATGCAGTTACAAACTCTTATACCGAGCTCACAGCTGCAACCCATGAGGAGGATCATGGCCCTCTCCTCCAGAGTAGACCACATTTTCCCTAATCCTCTCCTTTCTGCATGCCCTAGGATGGATAGGGGATGGGCCTGGATCCTCCTCTGATTGCTCAGCTGGCCTCTGCCCTTCCCCAGCCTCCTCCACCACCTCTGGAGCCACACTTTCACTCCTTGTTGGCTGTTCCTCCTCTTCCTCAGGGTCAGTCTCCATCAGGGGCATGACAAGATGCTTCGCTACCAAGATGCTTTCAATATTAATTATTTTTATATGCCTGAGAGGAAAAGAAGGAAATTAAAAAGAGATGGTTCATAAAATGATTCAGAACACTATATATTTATTTTTTAAAAATCCCAAACAAATTCAGACTTCTATTCCTGGGACTTTTATACGTATAGGTAGTCCTTGACTTATAACAGTTCATTTAGTAACTATTCAAAGTTATGATGGCATGGAAAAATGACTTATGACCATTTTCACACTTGTGACAGCTGACTCCTACTTATGACAGTTACAGTGTCTCAAGATCATGTGATCAATGATCTTTGCAACTTTCTGCCAAGCCAAGTCAATGGGGAAGCCAGATTCACATAACAACCATCTTGCTAACTTAACGTCAGAGATTCACTTAACAACTATGGTAAGGAAAGTCATAAAATGGGGCAAAACTCACATAACATT
Organism: Bungarus multicinctus; assembly: GCA_023653725.1. Lineage (NCBI taxonomy): Eukaryota > Metazoa > Chordata > Lepidosauria > Squamata > Elapidae > Bungarus > Bungarus multicinctus. The sequence continues at coordinate 8,327,597 of CM042841.1, forward strand.
TAGCAATAAAATGTTGGGCTCAATTGTAAGTCAAGGTGTACTTGAAGTCACTGGCTACGTATCTGGTGGGTGGAAGTACAACATTTTTACAAAGTATTAAGTTGGGTCCAAGAAATGAAAGTCAGAATTAGAATACTTTCAAATTTAAGTAGGATTTTGCAGTAGTAGATAACTCCTCTTTGGAAATTCCAAATAAATTACAAATTCCCAAGTAAAGCGAAACTAGTGAAACTGCATTTTATGAAGATGGAAAGGCAATTTATGAGGGAGCATTTCTGCAATTTTCTCAGAGGAAGATAGGACTTATTTAAAAAATGGTTTATAGGGGACCAAAAGAGCAAGGGAACTAGTTTTATGCTCTCTGTCACGCACAAGTCTTACTTCTTTTAAAAAAAAAACATTAACTTCCCCATTAGGAGCTGCCCTTCTTGATGTGGCAAACACATCTCAATTTACCAGCTGGCTCCAAATTTGCACCTGTATGTAATGTCCCAGACTTCGTATAATAGGAAAGATCCCTATCCAAGTATTTCAAATTATCTCTTTTTTAGAAGATGGAGGGAAACAGGAGGAATGAATAAGCACATTGCCAGTTCCTTTTTTTTCCCTGAGGGAAAAAATAACAGGTTAAAAAAAAATGTGCTTTTATTTGCTTGTTTGCTTTTCCCATTTTTGCAAAGTGCAAAAACAACTTGCAATCCACTTTATTATCTCCATGCATTAACACAAGTCAAAGATTCTACTACATTTGCTATATAGGGTGGAGAAGATTCCCCCTCCCCGTAATATATATGCTTTCTGATTGTTGTTTCCTAGCAACAGAAGCAAAAAAAAAAAAACCCAACTAAGCCATAAAAAAGAGAAGATAATATGGAGCCTGTTGGAAGATTACCCACACCAAATGCCAACTATATTTGCACAGTATCCTCTCATGGCTTACCAATGTGACTGTTGCTTTGTTACTATCTTCCTTCAGTAAACATATTTGAGTTACCTTCTGGGAAATAAAGACACAAATTTTATAGAAACAACAAAGCAATCGCTATACCACTGCAACATTATCCTATACCTCATTCCCAGCCTATTTAGGCATGGATAGACCTGAGATATCAACAAGACCTTTCAATCTCATTTTCATGACTTGCTTCACACCAAGGGATTTGGTTCTCTAAGGGTGAGTGACAGGAAAATAAGGCTTTCTATATTTATCCTCATTCCTTCCTTGCTTGGGAAATAAGAATCCTTTCATCTCAATTGTTTTCCTTGCCTGCTCAGAGAGAGGAAAAGAAAGTAGATGAAGGGTTGGGGGGAGAAAACCCCAGATGTTTGTGGCTAACAATGCATCTAAAAACAAAAGGAAAAACAGGTGGCAAAGCTCTTGCCCGTCTTATAATTAAGATGGAGTAAACAGCTGTACAACACAGATAGTCCTTGACTTACAACTACAACTGGAACCAGAATTTCAATTGCTAAGCAAGATTGTTATTGTTCAGTCAGCCATGCCTGATTTTAAGTCAGTTGCGCCTGGCTTTATGACCCTTTTTTGGCTACAGATGTTAAGCGGATCACTGCAGTCATTAAGTGAACCACATAGTTGTTAAGCAAATACAGCTTCCCCCATCCCCTTTTGTTGAAAGCCAGCTGGGAAGGTCACAAATGGCAATCACTTAACCCCAGTATGCTGCAATGGTCATAAATACACGCCAGTTGCCAAGCATCCAATTTTTGGTCACATGACTGTGGGGAACCAGTTGCAGTGGTCATAAGCGTGAGGACTTTTTTTCCAGTGATGCTCTAACTTCGAACAGTCACTAAACAAATGGTTGTAAGTTGAGCACTACCTGTATATAGTTATCAGGGCTCTATGTGGTTAGCAAACAATTTGAAATGAGACCTTCAACCCTTGCAAGCAAAATTGGATTCAAGCACGGAGGGGATTTCCATGCAAATGCGACAAATATCTGTGCTGCTTTAAGAGTCTTAGAAATGAAGTGAATCTTCAGATTCTTCATTGCCCATCATTGACAGTGAGAAGAAATGGTCATTAAGCTGAAAGCTCTTTAAATTTGTCAACAGACAATCGAAGTAAATGAGGAAAAAACATCCAACTCTCTTGAATCCATGATGCTCAGGGCATTGTATGAAAACGGTCTATAGGAGAATAGTGAAGAATCTGTATCACTGTCTTGTCTAGAATAAGACTGTTGATCCATTTAGTTTAGTGCAATTACAATCCATTGATGACCTGTGTTTCAAAGTAGCCCTAATGAGTATTAAAAGTATTAGTTAAAAGTGTTTTGTTTTGTGATGTCTTCTTCTTCTTCTTCTTCTTCTTCTTCTTCTTCTTCTTCTTCTTCTTCTTCTTCTTCTTCTTCTTCTTCTTCTTCTTCTTCTTCTTCTTCTTCTTCTTCTTCTTCTTCTTCTTCTTCTTCTTCTTCTCCTCCTCCTCCTCCTCCTCCTCCTCCTCCTCCTCCTCCTCCTCCTCCTCCTCCTCCTCCTCCTTCTTCTTCTTCTTCTTCTTCTTCTTCTTCTTCTTCTTCTTCTCTTCTTCTTCTTCTTCTTCTTCTTCTTCTCCTCTTCCTTCTCCTCTTCCTTCCTCCTCTTCCTCCTCATTTTCCACTAATATAAATAAGTTCTCTAGTCAAGCTTTTAAAAATGTAGATTTCCCTGACATCATTGTCTTTTTACATGAAATTTTCCAATAGAAGTTCTTTTTCAAAAAGCAATTTCTCCTTTTCATATAGCTTTCAAAACAACCTTTTGTTTGAGATATATGCCTTTCAAACCATGTGACTTGGCATGGATGGTGGAGCTATAGAAACGGTAATTTTTGAGACCGGAGTTACCATACTGGAGTCTCGTTTTGCAGATCTTATGAATGTCCTCCCACAGACAGCCATGCCAAGTTTTCATTTATATCCCTATTTCCAATACAGACATCAGTACTAAACGTAAAGATTTCCCCACTGATGCATTTTGCAGTCCTTTTTTAAAAAGATAACTTATATAAAGAATGGTCCAATGCTCCCAACAGAATTTGCATTTGAGAGCCTTAGATAATTGGACTTCATACTGTAATGCCACAAATAAAAACTTAATATCTCACTCTAATCCAGAGAGGCAAGGAGTTAAGATACTTTTCCCATGCAAATCTCCTGCCTTTTCATAAGAAACATCCTTTATTGTGTCTATGTCTGTTTTAATGCATCCTCTAGTAAAAAGAATTACACTTTTTTTTTCTAATTAAAATGCAAATAACATTGAATGAACACTGCCATGTAGTAATGTCAAAGGAAATAAGCCTTAAAAAGCATGGGAGTTTAGGAACTAAATCAATAAAACTGTTAGTCCATGAAGAATTCAAGTGTTAACATGGCTTTATGGGAAGCATAAAGGCAAAATTGCTTAACATTTTATTTAAATATTATATGCTATATGAAAATAAGCTTCTGTTTAGGCTTCTATTTTCAGGTACCTTAAAATAGGCTAATTGGCTCTCCTCTGAAATTAATGTTTTTAGGCTCCTGCTGTTAATTGCAAATTCTTAATTGCAAATTTCATGTAATTTATGGTAGGTATGTAGTTTGGGTTCTCCTCATCCAAGAACCTTCTTCAGTTCTAAATTAGAAATGAAGAAGCTTCTTGGGTGAGAAGTGAAACATCTTCAAGAAAAACTCAAATGCCTTTTTATCTTTAGGATAAATCTTGTAGGGTATTTTTCGTCTTGAAATTTGAATATGCAATCAATTTGTTCCAATGAATGCATACACTTTATTGACGAGTTTCATGTCTAGAACTACTGAGTCATAGAAGCTGCTGAGTTGATGACTCATATTGACTGTCTATTGATCTATTGATTACTTCATTGATTTTTACATCTAACCAACAAGAAAAGTTCTGTGACCAATTGTACCTCTCTTTTTTATGGCTTTTTAACCTACTCCCTGGGTTACTGATAACTTGGTCCTTTGCTTTATTTCACTTGAGTTAATTTTATTTCCTAGAATAAGGAGTAGTGTGTATGACTGAAGGATAAACTTTATTCATTGATTTCAACTTAAATTTATATGTAGTGTTCGCTATATAATTGGGACTTTATGAAATTTATCACTATAAAGTATAGGAAGTTAGCACCCACCCCTCTCCTAGAAAATTGAAATAGTCTAGGAAATATTAAAAAGGCAGAATATTTCCCCTAAAAAGAGTAGAAACTCAAGAAGCAGAATCTCACCCCCACCTTTGTTAATGGGTGGGCCATTAAGGCCTGGGCCAGAATACTTTACATAAGGAGGAACTCCAGGTAAAGCTATATAGCAATTACCAAAAGCCCTTTTAAGGGCATAATCACCCAGCAAGGCTAGACTAAGCCTGGAACTCAGGACAACCTACAGAGTTGCCCCTGGGAGTTTGACAACCAATTAGAATACAAGCTCCAATTCAAATCCCAACAGAGGGTATAAAACCCAGGCATTCTCAGTACCTCAATCCTTTTTTTCTTGATCTCTTCTCACATTGAAGCATATGATCATCCTTCTCTGGAGCTCCAGGCCATGTGGTCCTGGAGCGTTAAACCTTCCAAGCAGCCTCCATGTTTCCAGTGTCTTTTTCCCCACTTGGAACTGAACCCAGAAGGATATTTCTTTCAACAAAAGTACAGTTGAGATGCAGATTCGTCTCAATTATATTAATCTATAACAGTCAAAAGCCAACACCTTTTGAACTTGTTTAAAAAATGTAAGCTTTTGTGAGTAGTAAATCACTTCATCTGCAGTTTCAGATTTTGTTAGTCAGAAAAGATGTTAACAAAGGCTTCTTGATCTTAGTTTAGTGACCAACCTTTGGTTACTCAGACAGTCACATTTGTGGTTATTTGCAGCATCTGGTGGACATATGTCTACATTTTATGACACTTTAATCAAAAACTAGAACTTACTTTGACTTTTCTACAAAACTGCATCTTCAGCAAACCATTGGTTCACTAATCAACTACAGCATTCATTTAATGACATGGTATGCATTTAATGATAGCCACAAAAACATGTTTTGTGACTATTTATTTATTTATTTATTTATTTATTTAACTTTTATACCGCCCTTCTCCCTAGGGACTCAGGGCGGTGTACAGCCAATCTAAAAACCCCAACAATACAAAAGTTAAGAAAAAGATTAAATTAAATTAGGCCGAATAAAAAGCCCACCCCACCCCCTTAAAACCCCCTAATTAAAATTAATGGAGACACATTAAAACCCTCTCTCAGCCCAGGCCGGCCTGCTCGAAAAGCCAGGTCTTCAGCGCGTGCCTGAAGGACCTCAGGTCCATGACGGTACGCAGTTCCGGTGGCAGAGTATTCCAGAGGGCAGGGGCCGCCACAGAGAAGGCCCTACCCCTTGGGACCGCCAGGCGGCACATGGTAGCCGACGGAACCCGGAGAAGGCCTTCCCTGTGTGCTCGCACTGGTCTGCTGGAGATCACCGGTAGGATGCGGTCCTGTAGGTAACCTGGTCCAATGCCATGGATCGCCCTAAAGGTCAGAACCAGAACCTTAAAGCGAACCCGGAAAGCCACTGGCAGCCAATGCAGCTCGCGCAGGAGAGGCGTCACGTGGGCGCTACGTGACGCCCCCATGATCACCCACGCGGCCGCATTCTGCACCAGTTGGAGTCTCCGGATGCTCCCCACAGGGAGCCCCATGTAGAGGGCATTACAATAGTCCAGGCGAGAGGTGACCAGGGCCTGAGTGACATATTGAAACATATAACTGTAACTATTGAAACATATAACTGTAACGGGCAGGATCCATTAAGTTCATACATGGAGGACTATTGTACTCTTTTCCTGACAGATTCAAGCTTTCACACTACGCATTAGACATTTAATTTCTTATTCATAATTTGATTTGATTAGATTAACCTCTTTGTTGCAGACAGGAACAGAGATTTGTCCACTAAAACCCCCCAAAATCAAATCCTTTATGGTTTAGATTGTGTTGAAGGAAGCAAATTCAGAATAAGAGAATTGGAAGGGACCTTAAAGGTCTTCCAGCCCAACCCCCTGCTCAGGCAGGAAATCCTATACCATTTCAGACAAATAGTTGTCCAATCTCTTCTTTAAAATTTCCAGTGTTGGAGCATCCACAACTTCTGGAGGCAAGTCGTTCCACTGATTAATTGTTCCAGCTGGAAGGAAATGTCTCCTTTGTTCTGCATTGCTTCTCTATGTTTTTATTTTATTTATTTATTAATTTGATTTGATTTGTCAATCGCTTACAAGGTAATAGATATAAGTATATACATAGTTATGAATACATGAAATGGGTACATATAAAAAAATAAAAGAAACAGTAGGACAGAGACGGTAGGCACGTTTTGGTGCGCTTATGCACGCCCCCTACAGGCCTCTTAGGAAAGGGATAAGGTCAATAGTAGACAGTCTAAGGTTAAAGTTTTTGGGGTTTGGGGAAGAAACCACAGAGTCAGGTAGAGTATTCCAGACATTGACCACTCTGTTGCTGAAGTCGAACTTCCTGTAATCAAGTTTGGTGCAGTTTACCTTGAGTTTGTATCTATTGTGTGCTCTTGTATTGTTGTGATTGAAGCTGAAGTATTCATTGACAGGTAGGACATTGCAATGTATGATTTTATATACCGTACTTAGATCAGACCAAATATGGCGTAATTCAAGGTTTTCTAGGTCTAGAATTTCAAGTCTGGTGGCATAAGGTATTCTACAACGAGTGGAGGAGTGGAGAACTCTTCTTGTGAAATATTTCTGGACTTTTTCAACTGTGCTAATATCAGATATGTAATGTGGGTTCCAGAGTGATGAGCTGTATTCGAGTATTGGTCTAGCAAATGTTTTGTATGCTCTAGTTAGTAGTGTGATATTACCAGAGGAAAAAACTACATAGGATTAGATTAACAGCTCTTAATGCCTTTTTGGCTATGTAGTTACAGTGCACTTAGATCATTAGAGGTGAGTATTCCAAGGTCCTTTACAGAGCTTGGATCATTAACAAGGTCTTGATTATTCAGCTTGTATTTTATTTTTTGATTTTTTTTTTGCCAATATGTAAGACAGAGCATTTATTTGTTGAAATTCGAAGTTGCCATTTGTTTCACCATTCTGATACATAGCCAAGATCTTTTTGAAGGGTAGTGGTATTGAACAGCTTTACATCATCAGCGAAGAGAACGCAGTTACTCTTAATATGATCACAGAGGTCATTTATGTAGAGGATGAAGAGAGTTGGTCCTAGAACACTGCCTTGGGGGACACCACTACTGACAGGTACAGAATTTGATAGGACACTCCCAATTTTGACCATTTGTTGTCTGTTTGACAGGAATGCTTCTATCCAGTTATGCAGGTGATTAGTTTCCATCCATTTGTTTGTCCTGCTTTCAGGTGCTTTGGAAAATAGGTTGACTTCCTCTTCTTTATGGCAAATCCTTAGATATTGGAACGCTACTATCACGTCACCCTTAGTCCTTCTTTTTACTAAACCAGACATACCCAATTCCAGCAACTGTTCTTTGTATATTTTAGCCTCCAGTCCCCTAATCATCTTTTTGCTCTTTTCTGTAGTCTTTCTAGAGTCTCAATATCCTTTTTACATTGTGGTGACCAAAACTGGATGCAAGTGTGGTCTTACCAAGGCATTATAAAGTGGTATTAACACTTCACATGATCTTGATTCTATCCCTCTGTTAATGCAGCCTAGAACTGTGTTTGGCAGCTACAACCCACTGCTCATATTTAATGATTGTCCACTAGGACTCCAAGATCCCTCATGCAAGTACTATTATTGAGTCAGGTACCACTTATACTATACCTGTGCAATCCCAATCTTTTTTTCCTGTCTTTCCAAATCAGCAAATACCAGTCCGTTCTTTTGGTCATGTTAACATAACAGGTCTGTCTAAACTTAGAACTGCTGATTTATATCTCATCATTTTCATTCCTTCCATCACTTTTCCCCAAAACATAATTTAGATAGCAAGACAATTGTGATCAAAGTTAAGATTGCTCTCTTTTTCTTTAGGTGGGGAGATATGTTATCGTATTTAATTCACATCTAACAGGTAATCATATTTAACTTTTAATTATATGAAATGGCATTTAATGTTTATTTGGAAAAGCATTAATATACACTGCAACTTTGGAATGAAACCTTAAATATATTTATATATTTCTGGACAAATAAAAAATAAATAAGGTTATGTTTCACTTTCTTTTAAAAAAAATGACATAAAAACAAGGAGTATGATACAATTGGCCACTGACAGGTCTTTTCTTTATTAATGTTCTTAATATTTATATCATCTCAAGCTCACAACTTTGGGTTCCATACAGGAATCCCAACAGAAATATTAATATATCAATAGTCTCATCACTAAAAGGACATTTAAAAAAAAAGGTTTATGTAATAATCTTTTCCATTGCTTGAGTTTCCCTTAAGGCTACCTTATAAAGAATTATGTCTGTTCCAGATAAAAGTCACAGAATGATTTAACGTACCACTCAATTATCTTCTGCATAATTGAGCGCGGTAGCGCGCTCCGACCCTCCTTACCCATCCTGCAGCCCTGGTTGTCCAGAATCTCAGGCCCTGAATACCCGGCTGTTGTTGTGCAATGCCAGGTCCGTGGTTAACAAGGCTCCCCTGATCTATGATTTGGTTCAGGAGGAGGCCGCGGACCTGGTAGGTGTCACCGAAACCTGGTTGGGCCCAGAGGGCGGTGTCCCTCTGGTTGAGATGTGCCCACCAGGTTTCCTTGCATTTCACCAGCCCAGGGCTCAGGGAAGGGGTGGTGGGGTGGCGGTGCTTATAAAGGAAGTCCTTTGTCCTAGGGAGGCCACTGTCCCTCAGACGGCTGGCTGTGAATCTCTTTTTGTGAAGTGGGGGCAAGGGGTTCAGATGGGTCTTTTGATGGCGTACCTGGCTCCCTGCCACGTCTCATTGGCCCTGCCCGGACTCCTAGAGGTAATAGCCGGGCTGGCGGATGAGACCCTCAGGCTTTTGGTCATGGGGGATTTCAACCTGCCATCGCTCGGTGAAACCTCGGGGTTGGTCCGGGAGTTCTTGGCTTCCATGACGGCCATGGACCTGACCCAGTTAGTTTCTGCTCCCACTCACATAGGAGGACACATGCTGGACCTGATTTTTGTCTCTGGGCAGTGGTTGAATGACTGTAATTGTGGGGATTTAGTCATCACACCCTTGTCATGGACAGATCATTCCCTCCTTAGACTGGATTTCTGTTCCGCCACCCCCCACCACAGGGAGGCGGAGCCACTTAGATGGTTCCGCCCCAGGCGCCTAATGGACCCGGAGCGGTTCCAGAGGGAGCTTGGGCCATTTCCTGAGTCTCTGGCTCTCAGCTCGCCTGGAGACCTGGTGGCCACCTGGGATGGGTTGGCCGCCGGGGCTCTAGAGCGAGTTGTGCCTCTGCGACCTCTGACCCGGCACAGATCCCATTTGGCTCCGTGGTATACGGAGGAGTTACGGGAGATGAAGTGCCGGAAAAGACGTCTAGAGGGCATTTAGAGGGCGAGCCGTTCTGAGTCTGACCGAACACAGGTGAGATCTCATATTAAGACTTACCTTGTGGCGATAGGGGCGGCGAAATCTTCGTATTTCTCCGCCCTTATTGCGTCGGCAGGAAATCGGCCTGCCGCCCTGTTTAGAGTGACCCGCTCTCTACTTGAACCAAGAGCGCGGGATGACCTCTTGCAGGGTAGAGCAGAGGAGTTTTCTCGATTCCTGCATGACAAAATCGCCCAGATTCGGGAGGGGCTTGACTCCAATTGAATGGTCCCGGGGGAGGTGTCCGGGGCAGGTCTTGTGAATGTTATCTGGGGGGTGTTCGACCCTGTGACCGCCGAGGGTGTGGACAGGTTGCTGGGGGGTCTGAATGCCACCACCTGTTTATTGGACCCGTGCCCTTCCTGGCTGGTTTCGGCCACCAGGGAGACGACACGAGGCTGGCTCCAGGGGATTATCAATGCTTCTTTGAGAGAGGGGTCGCTTCCTACCGCCCTGAAGACGGCGGTGGTGCGGCCCCTCCTCAAGAAGCCTTCCCTGGATCCAGCTGTTTTAAACAACTACCGTCCAGTCTCCAACCTTCCCTTTGTGGCGAAGGTTGTTGAGAGTGTGGTGGCACGTCAGCTCCCTCAGTACCTGGAGGAAACAACTTACCTCGATCCGTTCCAATCGGGCTTCAGGCCTGGGCATAGCACTGAGACGGCATTGGTCGCGTTGGTTGATGATCTCTGGAGGGCTCGTGACAGAGGGTTCTCCTCTGTCCTGGTCCTATTAGATCTCTCGGCGGCTTTTGATACTATCGACCATAGTATCTTGTTGCGACGATTGGAGGGGTTGGGAATTGGGGGAACCGTCTTTCGATGGTTCTCCTCCTTCCTCTCCGACCGTTCGCAATTTGTGTTGACGGGAGGGGAGAGGTCCACCTCTAGGCCCCTGGCTTGTGGGGTGCCTCAGGGGTCGGTCCTCTCCCCTCTCTTGTTCAACATTTATATGAAGCCGCTGGGCGAGATCATCCGTGGTCTAGGGGTGAAGTGTCATCTATATGCAGATGACACTCAGTTGTACATCTCCACCCCGGACTACCCCAACGATGCTGTGGGGGTTATGTCTAGGTGCCTGGAGGCCGTGCGGGATTGGATGGGCGGGAACAGGCTTCGGCTCAACCCATCCAAGACCGAGTGGCTGTGGTTCCTGGCGCCCCGATATAGCCAGCTGATTCCTTCGCTGGCTATTGGGGGGGAAATTTTGCCCCCCACAGAGAGGGCTCGCAATCTGGGAGTCCACCTGGATGTACGGCTGTCGCTTGAACATCATGTTGCGGCCGTCTCCAGGGGGGCATTTCATCAGATCCATCGGATCTACCAGTTGCGGCCCTTTCTGGATCGGGACACCCTGCGCACGGTCACTCAGGCCCTTGTCACCTCTCGCCTGGACTATTGTAATGCCGTCTACATGGGGCTCCCTGCGGGGAGCACCCGGAGACTCCAACTGGTGCAAAATGCGGCCGCGCGGGTGATCATGGGGGCGTCGCGTAGCGCCCACGTGACGCCTCTCCTGCGCGAGCTGCATTGGTTGCCGGTGGTTCTCCGGGTTCGCTTCAAGGTTCTAGTTTTGACCTTTAGGGCGATCCATGGCACTGGGCCAGGTTACCTGCAGGACCGCATCCTACCGGTGATCTCCAGCAGGCCGGTGCGTTCACACAGGGAGGGCCTTCTCCGGGTCCCGTCGGCCGCCATGTGTCCTATTTAGACAAAATGGGCAAGACCAGAGAAAACATGATGACATATATTAAGGTTTAATAACTGAAAAAAATGTATAAAATAAGTTTGTCTCTGGCACAAAACTTTCAGCAAATAGTGGAGTATAATTCATATATATTGTGATTCCCATTGCCCCATTTCCATTTTTTAAATTGGAGACATATGTTTCAAAACAATTATATATATATATATATTTAAAAGAAAATGAACAGACTCAATCCAATCTGTCATCAAATTGAGCAGCAATTTAAAAGTTATCAGATAAGTTCAAAATTATTTCTATAGTTTAGGGAAAATAAGTAAGATTATTTAAAAACTTAGTAATAATCATCCTGAATATCATTTGTGTGTGAGTTTATTTTCCTTCTTAGCATATAACTGGAGAATATTTGCATGAAATTATTATTATTAATTTGGTTTACATTCTGCCTTTATTTATAGAACTCAAGGTGGAGTGGCATATGTAATTCTCTCTCTTCCCATTCCTCCCTCAGCAACAAATGCCCTATCTATGAGATAGGCTGGACTGGCAGATAGCATTGCACCCAAAGTCACCCAGTCAGCTTCCATCCTGAAAGGGAAGATTAGAACTCATGGTCTTTTAGTTTCTACAGAAGCCCAGCATCTTAACCACGTCTGTCATCATCCTCTTTTAATGATCCCATAATCCCTTGTGGGGTGGAGTCTGAGCAGCTGAATGTTTACTGGCCAGATGCCCTTCCTGTCACCAGTGTGGAGTTATATTTAGCAGATATATTCTCAGTGTGCCCAGAGAGAGAGTGATGTTCAGTTCCATGAGTATCTTGGTGTTGCTTGAGTCTTTTGTTGTTTCCAGGGCTAAGGATATTTTGGAATAAATGTGGATATCAGAATATCATGTCCTCTCAATCCACTCCATTGAGATTCTATTTTTCAAGCTGTTCTGTATGATTGACAAGAGATGTGTGAATCAGCAGACTAAAGGAAAGTTGCAAGTTAATGAGTTGATCTAAATGCAAATTTTAATAGGCATTCTATAGAAAAGGAAGGGTATCGGCATGGTCTATAAAAAGTATCAATGGACACAATCCATTAAAGTACTGTATTTAACCGAATTCCAGGAATAAGAAATAAAACAGAGAATTTGATTAACTCAATCAAGCTACTTAATGCTGATTAGCTACTAACTTCATAGCATCCCTTAATTACTCATTTCCCTCAATGCGACTGTTAAAGTGTGATAAAAATATTGATTTCTCTTTTCTCCTCCTATGTGCACATGTGCAGACTTTTAAAAGGCATTTCTAAATGTGGCAGAGAGAGAAGTTCTAAGTGGCATTAGCAACTGGTGAATGATGCACTTGAATTCATTGATTAATTAAGAGGAGGGTTAACCCAAGAAATCTACAAAAAAAAAAAAAAAGGACCCGTTTGAAGTGTTGGATAAACCTACTTATTTTCTCATGATTTTTAAACACAAGAAGCATCTTTGCTTCTTTTGAATGTTGACAATTGAAAATTTAAATTCACATTTATAGTTTACAGGCTTGCCAGCATTTAAATTTCTCAGCCAGCTTGGGTTGAAGAGTCCTGAAGAACTGAGGTAGGCTGACTGGGGATTTCTGGGAATTGAAGTCCACAAATCTTAAAAGTTGTCAAATTTGGAAAGCCCTGTTATAGTACCACTTTGCTCCTTTTCTCACTCACTTCTGGTACTTTTCCACAGGAGTGGCAGTACCTCACCAAGCTTTCTGGAAACTATCTGGAATCTAACTTGTCTTTGAAAACTTTTCATTTTCCACATATTGCATAAATTGAAATCTTCCTGAAGTCTGTACTTTGAGGGGCTGTTTTGAATGTGTTTTACATGCTCTACTTTTCATACATGTCTATTCCCACAAACATTTAGGGCAAAAGTATATGTCATTGTGCTACTGTAATAAGATTAGTGCTATATACTAATGGAGGACCATTGTGTAAAATGCTTATATGTAATTAAGCATGGTTGACATAGTCTATCATTATGCAACTTAATGGGACATGAAGGTAACATGGCATCATTCATGGCATCTTCAGAAAGAACTAGAAAAGATTCTTGAATTGAATTTTGAAGAGTTTCTATCAATTTCTTTTGAGCTTTTGAAAGAGCCATGGTGGTGCAGTGGTTAGAATGCAGGATTCCAGGTTAATTCTGCCTACTGCCAGCAGTTTGATCCTGACTGGAAGGTTGAATCAGCCTTCCATCCTTCTGAGGTTGGTAAAATGAGGACCCAGATTGTTGCTGTTTTTTGAGCCACACTTCTGAGCAGAAGACATTTTAAAGCAAAACCAAGCCAAGCTATCTTGCTTCAGAGTGATTCCAGTTCTGAAGTCTGATTTTAGATTTCCTATGTTCATAACAAAGAAGCCTTATATAGTAGAGTTGGATGAAAAGAAAACATTTACAACTTTGTTATAGGCAGAATGATTACTTTTTCATATGCCTCAGGTTATCCTTCATGGTGACATGCATGGTGTGGCCTAAAGCAGTTTAACTTTAATATTGTTCCAGAGGGAAGAGAAAAATAACTTCCAACATCCTTTGGAAACTATATCACCTACTGTAAAGGCAGTGGAAATTATCTGAATTAATATTGCTGTGTGTCTCAAAAGTTATTAACATACCAAGTTCTTCCTTCCTTCCTTCCTTCCTTCCTTCCTTCCTTCCTTCCGTCTGTCCTTCCTTCCCTCCCTCTCTCTCTCCCTCCCTCCCTCTCATCCACCTTTCTTTCTTCCTTCCTTTCTTCCCCTTCCCCTCCAACTTCCCCTTCCCCTTGTTCTTTCTTCCACCTTCACTCTGTTTCCTTCCCTCCCATCCTCCTTCCTTCCTTCCTTCCTTCCTTCCTTCCTTCCTTCCTTCCTTCCTTCCTTCCTTCCTTCTTTCTTCTGCATACAATATTAGGTATATGTTTCTGATAGAAAGAAAATTGCTTCAAGTTGTGATTTAGAGGGCAATGTGGTAGATTAAAAAAAGACTTGTCCTAGTGCCATAGTGGTGATATACTTCACTGGCTATTTTGAAAGCCTCCCACACGTTTTATGTTCCTTTGGTTTTCATACAAAATGTGTCTCTATGTAATAGCACTTTCAATGTGAATTGTTTGGCTTTCATGTCCTCCCTTATATTCTCCTGGAGTGGGGAGCAAAAAAAATGTCCTATTCATGAAAATGAGCAAATTAAATCCAGCCTCATTGCAGCATTGAGGGGATATTACTTCTTTTCTTTTCCTTTTTCCTTTTCTTTCTTTTCTCTTTTAAAATGATCCTCTTTAAATTTGAAAAAGAAAAGAAATGACTTTCCTTTTTTTAGTAAAGCCAGTCTTCTTAGAAATTTTTGAACATTCTGGAGAATTCATGTCTGAATGTATAAATGTGTGAAAGGTTCTCATGATATTTATTTTTCCTGCTGCAAATTCCCATTTCACTTTGCTAGGCTACCACTGCATTCTACTTAAAAAGAAAAAGAAAAACAAGAGAAACAGGTTTTTTTTACGATGCCTATCTTTGAAACTTAATTAGAATTTGCAAGGCAAAGAAATGGAAGACCCCGAGAGTGAAAGGCAGGATAATCTCCTCCCAACATGTCAGATATTGTCCTTAAACCATCCTGATATTGGAGGTTTTCACAAATAGGACTATTTATCAAGATTAAACTTGCCTCATGCCAAAAAAGTTGAAACTTGATTCATAAACACTCAAACCTATTCTAGAAGAGAAATCTACATCTTCTTTAGCGTATTCAGGAGAAAAGAGAATCAAAGATAGCATTATTGAAATTTCAAAGAAAAATTCTAGAGCTATATCTGATGAGATTTTTCTCAAAGCTTAACTTAATTTTTGTTCCCACTATTCACGTTGCTATTTTTATTGACATTTACTATAGTTTCTATATTTTTCAATAGCTTTTTTTACTGGTTGTTGTAACTATTGACACTTTACTATTGTGGGGTGGTTTTTTTGTTTGTTTGTTGGGCTGCTGAAACTTTGATTTAAAGGCAGTTTGATCATATCTCTGAACTGAATCAACCCTCCATATAAAATCAGAAAGTGCAATTAAATCGAATCAGACCCCTTTGAGGCCTTCATGATGTAAAAGGATAGGAAAACTATTAACAACCTAAAACAAACTGTCTATTCAAATTGTTGAATAAGTGATTATTCAAATTATTCAGAACCATTTGACATATCTCTATTTTTAATGTTGTGCTCATTACATATATTATAAGTTACTTGTCAGTGTTTCAAGTGGTCAGAGTGTCCCACAGCTGCTCATGGTAAAGACATATGACTTATGCCAGCAGACTCAAAATTCTAGACCTAGAAAACCTAGAACAACGCTGCCTTCAGTCCGATCTAAATATAGTATATAAAATAATACATTGCAATGTCCTACCTGTCAATGAATACTTCAGCTTCAACCATAACAACACAAGAGCAAACAATAGAAACAAACTCAAGGTTAATCGCACCAAACTTGACTGCAGGAAATAGCAACAGAGTGGTCAATGTCTGGAATACTCTACCTGACTCTGTGGTTTCTTCCCCAAACCCCAAAAACATTAACCTTAGACTGTCTACTATTGACCTCACCCCTTTCCTAAGAGGTCTGCAGGGGGCGTGCATAAGCGCACCAACGTGCCTACCGTCCCTGTCCTATTGTTTCTTTTATATTTTTTATTTTTCTTATATGTATCCATGTATTCATAACTATGTTTTTACTTATATCTATTATCTTGTAAGCAATTGACAAACATAAATAAATGAATAAATAAATAAATAAATAAAATCCTCTTGCTCTACCCACTATGCAGCTGTGAGTTATTCTCTCTCATGTCTAAGCTTTCCCTAAGCAGTCGAAAGGACGTGGTGAATTGCCGAACTGCTGACCTTTCTGATTGACAGGCTCAGCTTCTTAGCCATTGAGCCTGTCAATCCGAAAGATCAGCAATTTGGCAGTTCAAATCCCTAGCATCACATAACAGAGTTAACTCCTGTTACTTGTCCCATCTTCTGCCAACCTAGCAGTTCAAAAGCATGTAAAAAAAAATGCAAGTAGAAAAATTTGAATCCCACCACACCAAAGCCTCCCAAGTTGGCCCAGGGTCTCCCTCAATGTCCTCCTCGTCTGACTCCCAGCTAATGGGCCATGTCATGATTTTTATAGCCTGTTTTTAGAACTGGTATTCAGATTTTTTTTACTACCGGTTCTGTGGGCGTGGCTTGGTGGGTGTGGCAGGGGAAGGATACTGTTAGAACTCCAGTCAGAGGTGGTATTTGCCGGTTCTCAGAACTACTCAAAATTTCTGCTACCAGTTCTCCATAACTTGTTAGAACCTACTGAATATCACCTCTGAACCGGAAGTTTCCTGGTTGCAGCTCTGCACATAGCATACAGAAGCATTTCTAAGTTGCCTAAGCAACGGAGCAACTTTTGGCTCTAGCATTGTGCTCTGAAGGAGGGAGAAGCACAATGATTATGTTAGAAATGTCTACCCAAATAAAATGAAATAAATTGGAGGGGAGGGTACAACACAATGCAGAGACATCAAGTTCCTGAAAATACTGGCAAATTTGGAATGCAGTCCCCCCATTCAGAGAAGCCTGACAAATCGTACTGCCAATAGAACAGTTGTTCCAGGCTGTACAAAGTCAGAAGTTACTCATTTATAATGAATAAAAACAAGGAACATCTGTTCTGTACGGATGTCCCGACTCCGAAATGACTACAATTTCACTCTTTGATAAACGCATTCAAAAATGTGTTCTCAGCTTGATCCATAAGAAATTTGGAAACTGAAGTCTAAAGGGATCGGGAGAGCACCAGCCTCATGAAGTTGTCTATCTACGGAATAAATTTTGATTAACTGTTGTTGTGGTCTTGTCAATTTATCCACAATAAGTGCAACACAGTAAGAACCTTAGAGAGCACTATGGAAATTGGTACCCTATGGGTGATATAAAAATACTGACAAACACTGGGAAGACTCACAAAAACAACACAAGGGGGATTCTATGCTATCTAGAATCACATACCCATTAATCAGGATATTGCATCCATTCATTTGAAATGGGTATTTACTAATTTAAGGGCCCCCAAGTATGCAAGATAAAACAGCACAGCTATTTTTCATGGATGCTGAACAGTTTAAAATATTCATTTGGTTTGAATACTCAATAAACTCTACTGAAGAATTGCATGTCAGGAGGGGGGAATCATCAGCTACTTTTCCTACTTTGTCCTGAGG
This sequence comes from Bungarus multicinctus, assembly GCA_023653725.1. NCBI lineage: Eukaryota > Metazoa > Chordata > Lepidosauria > Squamata > Elapidae > Bungarus > Bungarus multicinctus. The sequence continues at coordinate 8,345,165 of CM042841.1, forward strand.
TTAAAGTATAACCAAATTGCTCTAAGAGAGAAATCACACCGCTCTAATCTTCCTGTCAGTCTTTGAAATAATGATAAATACTCCTGTCTTATTGAAAGATCAGGCTGTGTTGAAAGAAGAAAGAGAGAAAGAGAGAGAGAGAGAAGAGAGAGAGAGAGAAAGAAAGAAAGAAAGAAAGAAAGAAAGAAAGAAAGAAAGAAAGAAAGAAAGAAAGAAAGAAAGAAAGAAAGAAAGAAAGAAAGAAAGAAAGAAAGAAAGAAAGAAAGAATATCTGAGCTATTTTCAATTAAGGGTGGGGAAGAATATATAGGAAGAACATGTTTAAAATATGTAATTATGTACATAGCTAAAGCAGTTAAGTATTTTCTCATCTTCCATATTATTAATCTGGAATTTAGCCAATAAAGTTGAATTTCCTCCTTAAAGAAAGCATAGTTCAACTATGAGAATTTGCATTTGCCTAGTGGGCTTTAAAGGGGGCTACAGATTCATAGATGATAAAGCTATAAATGGCAACTAGTCATGACAGATATATTTCATCATCACAATCAGAGAGATTTTAAATGCCAGTTCCTTGAAAATGTGAGCTAGTAGCTTCTAGTACACTTATATTTCACTTATGAGCTGGAGTATCTACATGAGGAGTCAAGAAAGTCATGGGTCTTGCCATCTCGACTTTTTTGGCATTTCCTTGCCGACACCCCGCCTGTAAGATTCCAAGAAACATAAGACATAGGTGTAATATCATCAACCTCCTGGTAAAATAATTCATCTCAAATTCATAGTATTCAAGCACATAATATTTTATTTGAAGAAGAATGGATGCCTTTGAACTCTGGTGCTGGTGTAAATTTTTGCATATATCATGGACAGTCACAGTAACCAACGAAGAGAATCAAGTAAAACCAGATACATCACTAGAAGCCAAAATCATAAGACTACTATCAAGTCTGAAGCCATCTTGGAGCTTCAGTGCTGAGGGATAGGGAAGGGGGATTAGAAATAGCTGGGGCTCTGTAGTCAAAACAGAATACTTTCTCTTGGGAACCATGGACATTTTCACATCTAACCAGAGGAAGGAGGAGTGATGTCTTCAGATTAGTGGATGCTGTCTTGTTTGGACCATGTGATTGATTGTTTGGGATTGGGGGGGAGGGAACTTTCACTTTTAATCAGGTGAAAACTGAGGGACCCTTCTGAGTTGGTTTTCACCAGATATTTCACCAGCTTTATTTCCAATAAAGCTATTCTTTGAGGAACCTACCTGCCTCAGAGTTTTTGCTTGCAGTAGATCTATTACTTGGAACCCTGACAACTTGGAAACCTGATAACTTGGATTTACTTTGGCCATGTCACCCGTGCAAATTCATTGGAAAAGGAATGGTTAGTAGAGCAAGAAGAAGGGGCAAGCAAAGAACACGCTGGCTTGACAACATCAAAACTGATACAAAAGTGCACATCTAACCACAGAAGGAAGTTGTGCTTGACAGGGTAGCATAGAGAGCACTTACCTATAAAGTTGCCAAGAGTTGGACATGATTGAATGCTTAAAACAACCACATTCAAGCACTTGGTTATGGAATAACCATGAGGAAAGGCTAGGAATCAAGTAGTCCTTAACCAAACTTCTACTGAGCTACCGCCGGTTGGATATAAGTGTTGAAGACCGCTATTGCATTTCTCTGCATTCATTTTCAATGCATCTTATCCATTGGACCTATTGGGAAGGAATAAAACTACAGTATCCCACTGCCATAGCTGGCATACTGCTGATGAGGATGGGTCAAGAGATTATTTGTTCCAGCTTGATCATTTCTTTTCTTCCTCTTCCCATGCCTCATGAGCAAATAATTGACCTCAGAAGAATGAGATTGTTTTCTGAACTTGGACTTCTCTTGCAATAGTGTAGCATAGCATAACTTAGGGGAGGGGAGAGGAGAGGAGAGTTGGAAGGGACCTTGGAAATTCTATTCCAACCCCTCACTCAAGCAGGAAACCTATACCATTTCAGACAAATGCTTGTCCTATCTCTCCTTAAAAAACTTCCAATGTTGGAGCATCCATAATTTCTGGAGGCAATTTGTTTCATTGGTTGATTGTTTTCACTGTCAAGAAATTTCTCCTTAGTTCTAGATTGCTTCTCTCCTTGATTAGTTCTATCCATTGCTTCTTGTCCTGCCTTTGGAGAATAGATTGACTCCCTGTTCTTTGTGGCAACCCGTCAGATATTGGAAGACTGCTACCATGTCAACCCTAGTCCTTCTTTTCATTAAACTAGACATACCAACATATTGGGGAGCTCTAAGATACCTTCTCAGGAATCACAATATTATAAGCTAGAGTGAGTTAGAACTGCTAATTGCTTTATTATTAATTAAAAGCTATATTTAAACATAGTTTCCCATGTAAAGGATATTTTAGAGCAGCAAGCAATCAAGCAAATGTATTTTATTTGGCTAATACTTCCTCTCTTTATGAGAGTGATATTTAGAATATTTTTTCAAGTTATATACTCTAACCATTTTAAAAGCACTCTGCTGCTAATCGTCTGATAAAAATATTAAAATTCCTCACAGATACCTCATGCAAATGACAGTTAGAAGCCTCTTTCTGGAAAGTTAATATTGGGTAAAACAACATGTATCTCCTCCTTTTTTATTACATAAAATAATGCCTTCTTTAACCAGACACTAGGATGTAAAATGGAACTTACTTTTAAATAAGCATGAGTATTATAGTGCTATAAGGTTATGATTATTCAGTTGATGGAAATCAGGTTCAACATAAATGACATACATTTATTGTTCTTCATGTTCATCATGGTCATTTAATGATCCCATAATCCCATGCAGGGTGGAGGCTGGGTGACTGAATGGAGCTAGCAGAGTGTTTTAATGGCCGGATGCCCTTCCTGTCACCAGCATGGAACTTTGTTCAGCAGATATATTCTCACGGTGCCCAGAGACAGAAATAGCTGCCTCTACCTAGGGTCAAACTCACAATCTCCTGGTTGTGAGGCAAGAGCTCCACCTCTAGGCCACCGCACCACTCCTTTCAAAATCCAGGAAATGTATTCAATATATTTCAAAATCATTGTCACCCCTTCAAGGTAGAACAGACTAGGAAACCAAAATTATGAATACTAATTTCATTTTTGCTCTAGGCTGAGATTTAATTTATTTGACAATTGTCTTGGTTGTGGCTCTATTTCCTGTTCCTCGAGGTTATTCTTACACTCCATTAAAATAATTTTATTTATCTATTAGCCAGTCATGACTTTCTCAATTACCTAATTTACCCATCATATTAAGCCATGGTTTGCTTACCTCTCACAGTTTTGAATGCATCACAGCTGTAGGCATTCATGCACCTGTTAGGCTATAAGCCATAGTTTGTAAAATATAATGACTTGTTTCCACATGCAGTACAGTACTTAACCACTTAATGGCTCAATATAATGTTTCATTAGTATCTTCCAGACAGAGCTATTCTAGTTTCTTTTTTTCAAAAATAAAATGGATGGTCAGTTCCTTTGAGTTCACTGGAAACAATAGAATGCAGATTAAATATGCTGCTACATGCATACTCTTAATGAAATATAAGATCAACTTTTTAACGACTAATGACCACTGAAAAACAATCTACTGGGCAGTTTAGTAAAAAGTCAACCATAGCGAAAGTGTTCATTAGCGAATATTTTACAGTGCTGAAACAGTTTACTGGTCCAAAAAGTTCATCCAACCCCAAACCAACATATTTGAAGAAATATAAGAACAAAAAAGTTCATAGAAGTAAATGCTGGAGACCTGTAGTAATGAAAATGCTTCCAGATATAATGGAGATATTTCAGCCATTGCTGAAACCACTGATGAAAGAGGTCCAATCTATATTAATAATAGTATATCATTGTTATTGTTATTATTACTAAATGTATTTGCTGCATGACTGCCAGAAACACCGAGTAATTCAAGATGCGCAACATTTTCATTGGTTGAAAGACACACTTGAGGTCTTGGGGTGCTAAGCAGAGGTGGCATTCAGCAGGTTCTGACCAGTTCTGGAGAACTGGTAGCGGAAATTTTGAGTAGTTCAGAGAACTGGCAAATACCACCTCTGACTGGCCCCACCCCCAACCATTCTCTGTCTCCTGAGTCCCAGCTGATCGGCTGGATCTTCTTTGGTTGCCCTGCACAGGATAACAGAACTGGAAAGCAGGCTAGTGGGGTGGAGTGGGAATGGAGATTTTACATTATCCTTCCCCTGCCACGTCCACCAAGCCACGCCCACAGAACCACTAGTAAAAAAATTTGAATTCCACCACTGGTGCTGAAAGTCGAATTAGAGAAAGTGACAAGGAAAGTAGGAAGTGATGCTTAAGTGTAATTAAAAGCAATTGGCATGATTATTCTCCAACCAGGTACAACCCATTACACAATCTGATAACCAACTCTGAAGGTCTTTCAAGGTGACATCTTAGGATTCTGGAGCTGCATGTGGATCTGGAACACTGAGTTATTTTTTTTTTTTTAATTTGCATTTATATGCCGCCCTTCTCTGGAGACTCAGGGCGGCTTACAGTCTATGGAGCACCATGCTAAGTGCTCAGCAATAGCCTTCATTCCATTGTATATGCCTGCTTATTACTAGGGCTTTTTTTGGCCCCCTCAAGTGGCATTTTTACAAAGTCAGCTTATTGCCCCCAACAATCTTGGGTCCTCAATTTACCTACCCCGAGAGGATGGAAGGCTGAGTCAGCCTTGAGCCTGGTGGGATTCGAGCCTGCACTGATTGCAGGCAGCTTGCACTAAGTGCTAGATGATTAACAGCCTGCACCACCAAGACCACCACCTATTTATCTCTGGAATCCCCAAGCTGTTTTTTAAAATTATTTTTTCCAAAAGGCAACCAAACTTTTTTGGTGTTTTCTTTGAAAACATTTCATTAGAAGCTTCTTGGACGAGAAGCGGGGGGGGATAACACCTTTGGGATAATCATGAACTGGATGATTGAGAACCTCCATAGACACTTGTCTCTGGAATAGATGTATTCCTGATACTTTTAAATTCAATTAAATTGGGGGATTGTCTATAACTGAAATCCTCCTTGCACATTGTAGGTCCCCATCTTCCACTTCCAGTTAAAATAATTGCATCAGAGGTGCCATTTCAGGGTTTTGCTGTCAATCGACTATTCTGCTTATCAGTCCCTCTGATTCTTAGAGTGACAAATTGTCCTACGTACAAGGGAGGTTCAAAAGCATTGATATGTGTAAGTGTTTGTCCAAGCAGGCAGCATTTGCTTGAGTCATGATGAAGGAATATGTTCCCATTTAGTAATGGAATGGGCAGAAGAGATTTCAAACCAAACAGTTGTGAGCAATTTATTAGCCCAAGCAAAACTCCTTAACCTGATTTATAATATAATATAATCAGTGCAGATACAAACTTCTATGAATTTCAAGAAAGTTCCATAATAGCCCACAAGCTTTGAATGATTGGATTGGATGTGTTATTGTGCATGTTACAAGCTGAACAAACACAGATTAGGCAAGTTTTTGTTCACACATGGATTGGTTATAAAAAGAGAGAACAAAACAAAGAAAATGTTCCAAACAAATACGGCTTAATATAAATGGAAATTAAGGCAATATTTGTGTGAACATAAATCTTGATCTATTGTAACCTAATAATGAAAGGGTGTGCTAATAAAAAACCTGGATAAATGGCCAGGGCCATTGTTTGTACTAGGGTTGATGTCTTGTTTTAAAAATAAGTTTATTTTGCTTTTCTTTCGACTTTCTGGGATTTCAAAAAATGATGGTAGCTACATTGGTTGAAAGAAATCTGCTTTTGAGACAAATTTTTGCCACAGATATCCTCAAGAGGTTTGGAGAAGTTTGACTTCTCTTGTTGCTTTTCTCCTTTTTCATCCTCCCATTTCACAAAGTAGAAAACCATGAGATGCAGTCCTGCCTTAGCCATACAAAGCCAACTCATCCCAACCCATGTTGCTCGCTCTCATCCCAACCCATGTCAAACAGTTGTTGTGTGGGCACAATAGGAGGAGGAAGATGTATTGGATAGGCTCACTACTTTGAGTTATTTGTAAAAGTAATAAAGGTGGGATACAAATAGATAAGCAAGTTTGCAACAGTGTATATCTGTATCTCAGGTGTAGGATGAGGGTGAAGGTTCATTCTTTGAGCTTGTGGTTTGGTTTCTGAACGTTTCATTACCAGACTAGGTAACATCTTCAGCAGAGTTTAGGACAGGGGTCTGCAACCTTAAACATTCAAAGAGCCATTTGGACCCGTTTCCCACTGAAAAGAAAACATTGGGAGCCACAAAATCTGGGTAGGCATGGCCAATTCAACATCATTCCCATCTAGTCACATGACACCCACCATCACACCTACCCGGGTTTTGTGGCTCCCAGAGTTTTCTGTGGGAAATGGGTGTCTTTCTCTCTCTCCCTCCTGCCCTCTCATTTCTGTTTTTTGTGTTTTACCTTCTCAGGCCAGGCAAGGAGTGACTGGGAAGGGAGTGTGAGGAGCTTGGCCAGCCAGTGGTAGGACCAACCAACAGGGAGTGATAGCAGAGGACCTAAAGAGCCTCATGAGGCTCCAGAGCCACGGGTTGCTGACACCTGGTTTAGGGTGTCAGGGTTGGTATTCTTCTGCTTCTAAAAGCTTCATGTGTTAAACACATGAAGTCTTTGTTCAGCATTGCCGATGAATGTTGTGTACACATATGTAAAGAATATAGAATAACAGAGTTGGAAGGGACTTTGGAGGTCTTCTAGTCCAACCCTCTGCTTAGGCAGGAAAAATTATACCATTTCAGACAAGTGTCTTCCCAATCTCTTCTTAAAAACCTCTAGTGTTGGAGCACCCACAACTTCTGGAGGCAAGTTGTTTCGCTGATTAATTGTTCTCATGGTCAGGAATTTCTCCTTGGTTCTAGGTTGCTTCTCTAGAACTCTAGATGCTGTCAGATGGTGCTCCATTCAAAATCCAAGAAAGAAATGCTTAGACTTAATTAATTAGAGAAAAGGTATCCTTCAATGGAAATCAAGTGGTAGCAACAAAAGAATTCTGAATCTGAGAAAATGAGTGCGTAAATCACATATACAAAGTGATGGCAACAGATGCTTTCAAAGCAGGGCTGAAGTGGTTTGATGGCAGATCTGACATCTGCAAAAATACAATGCAAGCTCAGAGAGCAACAAGGAGTATTGATTTATCAATGAAAAGAGGGTTCATACCACATTCCCAATGACAGGAACTCAGTGAAATCATGAAATGGACTTTGAATATGGTTGGCCCCTGGGCTACTTCACTTCTGATGAATCCATCAGCACCCTCTTTTAAGTCACACCAGAATGAATGAAGATATATATTTTTATTTGATAAATCAGATGACACTCCAAAATTACCTGCAATTTCCCAGCCATGCAGGAACCATGTACTATTTAGGCATCAGATGGAAAAAACCCCATAATATTCATATACTTCATTCCAGAACTGAAATCTTAATGCTACTAGAGCCTTCCCTTGAAAAGCATTGGGAACTACATTTTGGAATGAAGTATGTATAAACCATATTTCTTCCTTTTTTATTTGTCTTATTTGCTGAACTGTATATCCTGGTGTTTGCCTCTGTTTAAGACAGATACTATCAGAGTAAAGTAGAAGGGATGATATTGGCCCAGACAGCTTTCTTAAGCCTTCAATTGGCCAATACTACGTCCTTAATGAGCACTTTTTTATCACAAGTCAATTGCCTTGCTCTTTTTCTTCCGTGAACTCTCCATGATTCTGATAAGACCTTATTCTACTGGAGTCCAGATAATTGGACTCACTTAATTTCCACTCAGCATGTCTATAGAGATTCGCAGTCATCCAGGTCACAACATAGGAAAACAAACCCAATCAGGACAAGATTCAGCAACCCATTTGCATTTAAAAGACAAAGGCCACTCTTTTGAACACCAATAAGATTAAGGAGCTTATAGTGGACTATAGAAGGAACAGATCTGTCAGACTATATTCATGAACTGGAATAGAGCATGATAACAAGGTCAGCTAATGAATAGGCATAGCAACTAAGTCATCCAATGAGGATTGTTTGGAAACTGAAACTAGAAGTAGCCTAGGCGTGGCTCTATATTAAGCTCTGCAGATCTGAAGCTATGTTAAGCTCTGAGTCTGTCTATTGAAATGAAACTGCTTCTCTCCTCTGCTTGCCTGCTGCTCTAAAGTGAAAGAGAAACTAACTTGCTTGCTTGTCTGCTGAAGTTGAGTTGCTTGTAACTGCTTCCGTTTGAGTTTGCTCCATGTTAGAGAAATCTACAACTGGTTTGTAAAATTTATTTAATATGTTTATAAAGACATTAAATGAAGCATTAGTCATCTGTGTTTATTTTTCTGGTACTGAGTTTACGCTGCAAATCTCTAAACAAGATCAGACCTCCAGCCCTTGCTTATCAATGGAGACCGAGTGGAGCAAGTGGCCAGTTTTAAGTTTCTGGGTATTACCATAAAAGAGGACCTGACCCGGGGTGCTCACATTGCATCACTGGTCAAAAGGGCCCAGCAGAGATTATACTACCTGAGACTTCTCAGGAAACAACAACTGAATGAAAAACTGCTGGTGACCTTCTACCACTGAACAATAGAGAGTATCTCAACTTACTGCATCTCTGTATGGTTTGCCAATTGCACAGTGGCAGATAAGAAAGCATTCCAGAGGGTTAACGTCATTGTCCAGAAGATCATTGGTTGCCCTCTCCCCTCTTTGGAAGAGCTTTATAGCTCCCACTGCCTTAAGAAAATTCAAAATATTGTCAAAGATCCATCTCATCCTAGGCACTCTTTTTTTGAACTATTACCATCTGGCAGATGATACAGTATAATAAAAACAAGGACAAATAGGCTAAAAAATAGCTTCTATCCCAGGGCAGTAACTCTGTTGAATTCTACTATATAGTGCAGTGATGTTGGGGGTTTTCAGGTCAATGTGTGGAGTGTGAAGGATATGTGTTTGTGTTTATTTTCATGGTCATTTTATTTTTTATTTATTTATTTATTTTTGTCAATTGCTTACAAGATAATAGGTATAAGTAAAAACATAGTTATGAATACATGGATACATATAAGAAAAATAAAAAAATAAAAGAAACAATAGGACAGGGACGGTAGGCACATTGGTGCACATGGACGTCATGAGCCTGACCCAGTTAATTCGGGACCCTACTCACGTGGGGGGTCACACCTTGGATCTGGTTTTTGTCTGTGATCAGTGGCAGAGTGATCTGGGTATAGCGGATATAGTTGTGGAACCCCTGTCATGGACAGATCACTCGCTCCTGAAGCTCGACTTCCGTTCCGCACCCCCTGACCGCAGGGAGGCGGGGCCACTAAAATGGTACCGCCCCAGGCGCCTGATGGACCCTGATAGGTTCCTGATGGAGCTTGGGCCATTCCCCGAAGCTCACACACACGACTCGGTTGAGGGCTTGGTCGCCACCTGGGATAGGGTGGCTGCCGGGGCCCTTGACCGAGTTGTGCCCTTGCGGCCTCTGACCTGGTGCCGATCCCATGTGGCTCCCTGGTTTTCTGAGGAGCTGAGGGAGATGAAGCGCCGGAAAAGACGCCTAGAGAGCAGTTGGAGGGCTAGCCGCTCTGGGTCTGACCGAACACTATTACGATCTTATATCAAGACGTATTTAGTGGCGATAAGGATGGCGAGGAGGTCTTACCTCTCCACCCTTTTTGCGTCCGCGGAAAACCGCCCAGCCGCCCTGTTTAGGGTGACCCGCTCCCTCCTGGAGGTGGGAGCGCGGGAGGACCCCTTGCAGGGACGGGCTGAGGAGTTTTTTAGGTTTCTGCAGGACAAAATCGCTCAGATCCGGGACGAACTGGACTCCGACTGGGCATCTCCAGGCAGGGGGGCGGGGGTGGATATCGGTGAGGTCAATTGGGTTGAGTTCGATCCTGTTACTGTGGAGGACGTGGACAGGATACTGGGGGGACTGAATGCCACCACCTGTTTACTGGACCCGTGCCCCTCCTGGCTGGTCTTGGCCACTCGGGAGGTGACACGAGGCTGGTTCCAGGGTATTATAAATGCTTCCTTGAGAGAGGGGCTGTTACCCACCGCCTTGAAAGAGGCGGTGGTGCGGCCCCTCCTCAAGAAACCGTCCCTGGACCCAGCATTGTTATCTAATTATCGTCCTGTCTCCAACCTTCGTTTCGTTGCGAAGGTTGTTGAGAGTGTGGTGGCACGTCAGCTCCCGCAGTACCTGGAGGAAACGAGTTATCTTGACCCCCTCCAATCGGGCTTCAGGCCCGGGCACAGCACGGAGACGGCGTTGGTCGTGTTGGTGGATGACCTCTGGAGGGCCCGGGACAGGGGTTGTTCCTCTGTCCTGGTCCTGTTAGATCTCTCAGTGGCTTTTGATACTGTCGACCACAGTATCCTATTGCGACGGTTGGAGGGGTTGGGGGTAGGGGGCACCGTGCTGCGGTGGTTCACCTCCTTCCTCTCCGACCGTTCGCAATTTGTGTTGACAGGGGGGCAGAGATCAGCCCCGAGGCCCCTACTATGTGGGGTCCCTCAGGAGTCAGTGCTCTCGCCCCTGCTGTTCAACATTTATGTAAAGCCGCTGGGTGAGGTCATCCGTGGCTTCGGGGTGGAGTTCCATCAGTACGCTGATGATACTCAGCTGTACATCTCCACCCCGGGCCACCCCAGCGAAGCCGTCGAAGTGATGTCCCGGTGCCTGGAGGCCGTGCGGAATTGGATGGGTCGTAACAGGCTTCGTCTCAACCCGACCAAAACCGAGTGGCTGTGGTTTCCTGCGCCCAGATACAGCCAGCTGGTTCCTTCGCTGGCCGTGGGGGGAGAGGTTCTGACCCCCGTGGAAAGGGCGCGCAACTTGGGTGTCCTCCTGGACGTACGGCTGTCTTTAGAAGAACACATTGCAGCCGTCGCCAGGGGGGCTTTTTATCAGATCCGTCTGATTCACCAGTTGCGGCCCTTTCTGGATCTGGGCGCACTTCGCACAGTCACTTCCGCCCTCGTTATCTCCCGCCTGGATTATTGCAATGCTCTCTACATGGGGCTCCCCTTGAAGAGTCTCCAGAGGCTACAGTTAGTCCAGAATGCAGCCGCGCGGGTGATCGTGGGTGCCCCTCGGAGCTCCCACGTTACACCGCTTCTCCGCAGGCTGCACTGGCTTTCTGTGGCCTTCCGGATTCGATTCAAGGTGGTACTGATGGTATTTAAAGTGCTCCATGGCTCGGGACCTGGGTACTTATGGGACCGCCTGCTGCCATCGTCAACCTTCCGCCGCCCAGTACGCTCCCACAGGGTTGCCCTACTTGGGGTACCGCCGCCTGATCGTTGTCGGCTGGCGGCCCTGAGGGTGTGGGCTTTCTCTGTGGGAGCCCCCTCCCTGTGGAATGATCTCCCCCCGGAGATACGAGCCATGACGGACATCCTGACCTTCTGGCGCGCGGTTAAGACCCTATTTTTTAAACAGGCTGGCCTGGCCCAGTAAGGGTTTTTGGGGTTTTATACCTAATTTTGGGTTTAGTTTTTAATCTTCCATTTTAAATTTTTTATTAATCCCAGATTTTTAAATGTGTAATTGTAGTTAGACGGGATGCAGCCGGTTTATCTATTTAATTCAGTTTTAAATTTTATTTAAATTATATTTACTCTATGTGTTTTTATTAGGCTGTACACCGCCCCGAGTCCCTTTTTTGGGAGAGGGAGCGGTATAGAAATATAAATAATAATAAATAATAAATAAATGATGTGCCCTGAAGATGGTTTTCAATTTTGTTGTATGAGACGACGAAGTCCACATTTTGCACAGAGATGACCACTAGTTTGAAAGAAGGCTCAAAGAGATCATCAATGTCAAAATTAAGCAGCCTTCTCTCACCAGAGGGGGAGGGTTACGACATCATCTATCTCCAGTCTACAACACAGTCCTTTCAGCAGTTCCAAGAAGGCTCCACACCTATTTGCACCATTCAGGTGATCCTAACGACACAGATAAACCTCCAAGTGGCATCAACGGCTCTCTAAAAGGATGCAAATGACCAGCTGTCATCAAGGAGTATCAATCCTTCCATACCTACCATCCAGTCAGAGCTGAAGAAACCTCTTGGATGAGAAGCAAAACATCTTCAAAAAAAACAAAAAAGTCCAGTTGCCTCTTGAAAAAGCACCTTTGGGTTCCACTCAGCATGACTACCAGTATGAATTAACTATTCTCCAAGCTGTTCAGACAGGCTTGTAATGGAAGGTCTCTATTTATTTCAACTACAGGTAGCTCTTGACTTACAACAGTTCATTTAGTGACTGTTCAAAGTTATAACTCCACTGAAAAAGGAGAATTATGACAGTTTTTCATACTCATGACCATTGCAGCATTCCCATGGTTACGTGATCAACATTCAGATGCTTTGCAACTGACTCATATTTATGACCATTGCAGTGTCCCTGTCACCATTCCAGAAAATCTTAACTCCAACCAATAACTCCGAGACAGACATCTTCTCAAGATTCCTTTTATTAAATTAGTAAACTGGCACATCTGGGAAATCCTGAATCTGAATGTTCCAGGTTTCCCTTCAATAAGTAAAAAATTACAAATCCACCCCTTGCACCCTCATTGCATCACATGCCCCAATCACCATCCATCCCAACTTGAGATGTCCCCTCACCCAGGTGCAGAAATAGCATGACCTTGACTTAGAAGAAGAATGCTATTATGTCTAATCACATACACTCCAAGAAATTCCCCCCTCCCATTTTCCCAGGCTCAAGAATGTGGCAGTGTAGAAGCGTCTGGTACTAATATGGCTTCCAAAACTGACAGTCCCAGGATCATGAAAGCAAAGGTAAAAGGGAAGCCAGATTCACTTAGCAGCCATGTCACTAACTTAACAACTGCACTGATTCACTCAACAGCTGTGACAAGAAAGGTTGTAAAATGGAACAAAACTCATTTAACAAATGTTTCACTTAATAGAAATTTGGGGCTCAATTATGGTGGTAATTTTACAAATGGCCATAAGTCACTTTTTTCAGTGCCATTGTAACTTTGAACAGTCGCTAAATGAACTGTTATAAGTCAAGCACTACCTGTATCTACCATACTTCTGGCTATAATCACAACTGTCCAATTAAAAGTTCTAGTTGTCTAGTTTTTAATGAGCCATGATGGTACAGTGGTTAGAAAGCTGTACTGCAAGCTACTTCGGTTGACTGCTTGCATGCAATTTGGCAGTTCGATTCTCACTGGCTCAAGGTTGACTCAGCCTTCCATCCTTCTGAGGTTGGTAAAATGAGGACCCAGATAGTTGGGGGCAAGAGGCTGACTCTATAAACCACTTAAAGAAGGCTGTAAAGCACTGTGAAGTGGTATATAAGCCATTGCTATTGCTATCTAAGCCATGATGGCACAGGGATTAGAATGTAGTATTGCAGGCTAATTCTGCCGACTGCCAGCAGTTCAATTCTCAAGGTTGACTCAGCCTTCCATCCTTCCAAGGTGGGTAAAAGGAGGACCCAGATTGTTGGGGGCAAGAGGCTAACTCTGTAAAACCGCTTAGAGAGGGTTGTAAAGCACTGTGAAATGGTATATAAGTCCAAGTGCTAATGCTATTGCTATTTAAGGTCCTATCAGACTTAACTCTTGACTACCTATTGAAGTCAAGCCTACCTCAGGGAGCACTTGCATTTGCTAAAGAAGACAGCAAAAGCTTCTTATTGTTTTTGTTCTATTTTCTGTGCTTTTTTTTCCCTTTTGTTATTCGTTCATCGGTTCTTTTCTTATTAATTCCATATTTGTTTTTTTTTTGTTCTTTGTAGTTTATGTATACTTTGTAAAACCTGTAATAAGATTCATTTCTTTTTTAAAAAAAGGGAAAGCCACTTCATTTAATTCCTGAAAGGTGGGGTTTCTAAGGGTCTCTCTCTGCCCTTATGAAGTAAAGAGAATAGTGATAGAATCACTTCTCTGCAGTTGCCCTCGGGCTGCAGAGGAACTTTACAAGGTACAAAATACATCAAAACTCCTTGCTATTCATAAATTGCTTAAACCCTGGTTGGGCTGCTAACTATTTGGAGTTTAATGGCTGAAAGTTGGCTTTTAAATAATTGTTGCCTAGTTGTTTGTGGCTCCCTTTTTATTATATACAGTTTTGCATTTTATGAACTACCTTAGGTTGTTCAGAAATGAATCCTATATAAAAATCATGTAATAAATATGTGATAAATAAAATAAATATGTTCTCTGCATGCTTTGGCCTGCAGCTATACCTGAAACGAAGCACACAGAGAAATCCCATTGGAAATCTGGCTGGGGACAATCATCAAAATATGCTTTTGGGGGGGGGGGGATTTTTTTTAAAGCCATGCTTTAAAGCCTGAAATAGGTTCCATTCACTTAATTTGGAAGGTATTTCAAAAGTAGGGAAAAGTAGCCTGCTCTTTCAAATATCACAGATTGGGTGATTATGTCAGTCAAAGGATATTAAGAAATAGTCTTGCAAAAGATTTCTAAAGACAAAAATGCCCCCTTTTTCTATGGTTGATTAGCAGTCATTTTATATTTTTATAACCTTTAAGTGATCATGGGACTATAGCTAATGATAGTCATCTACCCATTTGACCTTCTCCAATATGGCAAAATGCCAGTTGAGTTGCAATACTTTCATCTCGGCTACAATTTCACACTTGATTTTTGCAAGTTATTCATATTAAAGTGAATCCATTAAAATTCATTCAAGGTTTGGAGAATTCATTTCCATTAACAGCCATTTGGTTGCAGGATGGTTAGAATGGCCCTTTACAACACTGCCAGTAGTATTCAGATAATAGGTGGAGATATGGAATAAACATTGCAATGTACAGGAACACCGAGGGACATTTTTTGGTGCTGTATTCCCATTCAGCTGTCCTCTTGCATCCAGTCTTGGTCGCCATGATATAAAAAAGTATTTTAAAAAATGCTGAGACTCTAGAAAGAGTGCAGAGAAGAGCAACCAAGATGATTACGGGTCTGAAGGCTAAAACATACGATGAACGGTTTGCAGGAACAGGGCATGGCTAGTCTACTGACGAGAAGGACCCGGGGAGGCAGGATAACAGTCTTCCAGTATTTGAGGGGCTGCCATAAGAGGAAGGGGTCAAGCTATTTTCCAAAGCACCTGAAGGCCAAACAAGGAATATGGATGGAAACTGAACAAGGAGAGATTCAACATAGAAATAAGGAGAAATTCCTGACAGCTACAACAATTAATCAGTGAAACAATTGCCTCCAGAAGTTGTAGGTGCTCCATCAATGGAGGCTTTAAGAAGAGATTGGATAGCCATTTGTCTGAATGGTATAGGGTTTCCTGCTTGAACACAGGGTTGGACTAGAAGACCATCCAAGGTCCCTTCCAACTGTTATTCTGTTAACTGCACAGTAGAAAGCTTGGTATCCTTCCTGGAATATAGTCTGGATTCCAGAGGGCTGTGCTCCTTGCCGGAAGGCACAGCGAGAGATCGTTTGGTGGGAGGAAGAGGTAAACCACGTTCTCCCACGCAATTCTCACTGTCCCCTATAGGCTGCACACGGCGAGCTGGCCACGCTCTGTCTCTGGCTGGCCACTCACACACAACAGGTAATTCCAACGTTTTCACCCCACCGGGTACTTTCTCCCGTAATACCCTCCCTTTAGTGAGTTTCCCGGACGCAGGAGAGTAGGACCCCCTTATCGCCAGTTATCAGGTGAGCATGAAAGCTAGCAATAA